>CM046880.1:460653750-463053750 GCA_025667525.1 Glebionis coronaria
TTCAAATGTGATTTTTAAAATAATTAATCAAACATGAGTTTTCGAGAATTACATGTGATTTTTTTACGAAATTTTTTAAAAAAAGTTCGCCGAAAGTATATAGAAGTGCATATCTATGGAAAGATAATTTAATTCCCGTCGTGACGGTATAATTATTTTTTCATAACGATTAACAGTTTGAAAGATATTTAATTTTTAAGAAATATGATGAAAATGTGTTTTTTTAATTAAATTTAAAAAGATTAATATTGGATGGTGGAGATTGATTCCTTTATTCTTTTTTAGATGCATGTTCCTTATAGAACTTTTCTCTATCTTTAATTAGTTAAAAACTTAAAATGTTATGTTTTGTTTATAAATCTAACAGTGCATTGACCGATATGCTACATATTCTCTTTGGAAAATTATAATAATTAAGAATAATTCAACCAAATGACATGTTTGTTTCGATAATAATCGAATTAACCAACTATGACATGTACATTCGATACGTGTCTACGATCGATAAATATTAAGAATAAATGTAATCTATATAATGTTGTAAATCATTTAGATTCCTTTTTTTTAATAAAGAGATTTAATTAAGCCTTGCTAACTATAAATAATATTTTCATTTAGAATATAATGGACGTTATGATTAGGAATGTTTCCACTCCCGTGCCATTACGACCGTTTACGAAGAAATGTCAAGTCTTTATGTTTGTTAAATTTCCCGCATCTTACATGCGTGTTTGACCTCCTTAGTAGTTATGCATACAATAATAATAGAGCTTTGGTTAAATAAATTGTTTTTTTTACCTTCGTGTTTATGTATAAATGAGAAAAGTACAAATAAAAAAGTTCATGTAATTTTTTTTACTCATCTGTCGGATCAGATGAAAGATTCACATTTAGATCAGTTGACATTTTTGTTTTTGGATGGATTAAAGGAAAATATGTATGCGTGAATTTGACTGTGGTTTCTCTTTTTGTAGGTTTAAGTAGTCGAGATTTTGCAGCGGGTCAAACTGTTTTGAAAATCACCTCATGTAAATTGATAAAACATGAAAAAATATGCATAGTAAATCAACACCTGTTTATTTTTTTGTATTTGATACCTTTAAATTTTGTGCACCTGAGGCTGTGAAGCTTCTAAAAAATTTCAACGGGTTATTTATAGCAACGTTATTACACGTAAGTCCATAAATACAGTTTTTATAAAATAAGTTTAGCAACACAGCTTGTTGCTCACTTGTCATCTACTACTATTATAAATAGCTTGTATTACATTGTTTATAGATTCAAGTTAGCTATTGCTTATTTACGCCGATGCACATTTGAAATTCAAATAAACATTACTACCCGATTGAGATTGAAACAACATCTTTAGGCTTTACATCTCAATTCCGACCTAACATGAAAGAAGCAAAGAACAAGACCTCAAAAGTTCCATTCTACACAAATTCAACATTTTTCACAAAACCCAAATAAATAGACGACAGACTAGTTTTTCTTGTTTCCACTCCTTTATTCCACCACACGTGAACGTGTTCCACTCAATATATGGATTTTATCATCTTTTCATGATATCATGTCACAAGAATCATGCCATCACTAACAATATATTTTCTAGGTAATAAACCACGTATATTATTGGTCATCAAAAGTAACTTTGGGAGGTATTCTTAGAAAGAACTCGAGTTCGAGTCTCACCAAGAACCTTCAGGAGGCCTGAATTAAGAAGCAGGAGTGAGATTTATCCCCCAAAAGAAGGTTCGAGACTTGCATACTGCCTAATTAGATGTCACTGTAAGCTCGAATCACTAACTACTAACTCACCGTTAAAAAAAACAAAACTACGTATATTATTGATATTTATCATCAGCTATAATTGTGGTTTAATTGAAACAAATGTGATTTTATATTGAGTTGGGAACTTTGGGATAGAGTAAAGAAAATGTGAAATACACACACTCATTTGAATTAATATGTTTTCGACGATGGTATTTTTTTTTTGAAGTTTTCTCGTTCTCGTGTATAAATAGATCGTTTATTTTAAAACCCGAACAAAAATAAAAGGCAACGCCATTTGTTGACTGACGCTCATGACTACTGAAATCCAACCATAATTTAAGAATCAAAATCTTTTTAAGTTAAAGGGATCATGTTAATCAATCAGAATTTAAATAAATAATTATAAGTTTTTTTTAGAAAAATACGGAAGACCCATATTTATTTATCTTTGTTGTGATTGAAGGAACTTAAAAAGATCTTTTTCTATAATTTAATCGGCGTAATCACCGTAACCGTCATCTGTTTATTAACAAATATATGATCTCATTTTATATCGACGAAAACATACGATATTTTCTTGTTTTGCTATGTTTTTCCGTTCCTAGAAACAAAATGCTCTGATTGTTTTATTTCATCTGAGATTTCATGTAACCTAGGTAAAGGTCGAAGTAGTTTAGTAGAATTTTATTTTTGAATGACAGATATTATAAATAAAACAACTAGCAAAAAGATAAACAATTACAAAGATACAAGATGACGATTTTTAACCAATTAATCTAAGTAAAAGAGATTTAACATCTATGGCGACAATAAAAAAACCAAAAAATCTTGTTTTGAAACATCTCAAATAAATATTGAAAAAACATTTCTGAAATAATCTTAGTAGTTTGTTTATAAAATTATATTCTCAAATTTAACATTTATAGTTTTTTTCATTAAGTTATATGTTTTTTAATTACATTTTACAACTATGTTAATAAAACATTTTTCTTAAACAAACAACAACTACTGCTACTTACTACTTTTACTATTGTACATGCCCTTATAAAAGTTTATAGCATACAAAACTGTTACTATAAGATTACGTGCAACAACGACCTAGTGCGACCTCCATTTTTTCTGCCACATCAGTTTTCTCTCTCCGGTGACCTATATCGATCTATTTGCCCCAATAAGACAACCTAGTTAAAAAAAATTATTAAAAAAAATATTACATTTAATAAAAAAAACATTACATTTAATTAAAAAAATATTACTTCAAATAAAAAAACATTACAATAAAAAACATTACAATAATAATTAAAATCTAATACTAGTAATTTAAATTGTAAGTTTCCTTAATTTCGTCTTTCATTTGTTGCAAGGCTTGTTGGTGGGCTAGAGACAAATTGGGGTTGATTTCGCTGTTGTAGAACAATAAGTCTAAATCCCGTTTCTTTTTTTTTCAGCAACTTCAATTGCCTGACGCTTTAATTCTAGCTTTTCTCTTTTCAAGGCCGTTGCCTCCTGCAAATCTAATTCCCGTTACTTGATAGTAAAGTATGAATCTTGTTGCTTGATAGTAAAGTATGAATCTTGGTTACAAGATCAACAAATGAATACTTCCCTGTTTGAAGACGATGTTGATGACTTCTTTTTAGCTCGATCACGACCAATTGGTCGGTGTTCTTGAGTCTCTTCCTCGTCATCTTCTGATTCATTGTTCAAATTCACGTAACCACCGTGCCCAGAATCAGAGGTGGTTTTAGAAGTCTTAGATTTTTTGTTACTTTTCTTTTTAAACTTTAGCATCTCAATCTCTTGCCAACTTGGGTGATCTTTGAGCAGGTTTCACGCCGCCTGGTACGTAAAATGTTGTTTGTATATCACTTTGTATTTAGCACAAATTTTTTGATATGAGGTGAGATCATTGGAACCACTATCATGATTAAGCTCAACGTTATTCATGATATCACAAAAGCACCAACTCTAGGACGCACCATGTTTTTCTATTTGCTCACAACCGCGTCGTACCCTCTAGTCGAACCCGTCTCGGCTTCAAAGTACTCCAATACATCTCCCAAAAAACCTATTGTTTTTTTTTAATGTTTCCTTGCTTGCTATTCTCAGAAACATGATATCAACCTTTACACAACACAACCTCTTCCTTAGTTGTTCATTCTTTTGGCGGCTCATTCGACTCAACCTGTTTGGATTTTGAAGAATGTTTAGAGGGCTTCTTAGGTTTGACCGGTGACATCTCTTCCTCGTCTTCGTCAAGGTTAACCGCACCGTGATAGGACCCGTGTTCTAAACCTTGGCCCATGGACTGATCTTGACTAAGACACTGACCCGAACCTTAACCTACACCTTGATCGCTAAAGTAGTCTTGATTATTCATCATTTCCTTAAAATCAACATCAACCTCAAAACGATTAATCGGAGAATAAGACAGATTAAGATGTGAAGAACTCGGGATTTTGAGGTTTTTGTTTTGAGTGTTCTTTTGCTAGAAATGTTGCATAGTTATTATTCAGATTTAGAAGTTTAAATTTGAATCTGTGAAAAAATTGGTAAAAATAGTTGAGTATTTATAAGGCTAAAAGGTTAAATTTAAAATTAATTTTTTTTTAATTCAAACCACCAACGGGTAGCAACTTTTTTTTCTTTTTTTCAATTTCAAACCGGTTGTAGCATCAAACCAATTTCAATCACATGAAATAGATGATTCGGTCGTCGGGCACAATCAAGTACGATTCGGTCGCCCGAACGCGACCGATACACCATATAGCCTAAGTTTATATGATAAACGAATTTTATTTCATAAATCTCTACTCTCTACTATCTCTAAAAGGTATATCCCTAAACTGAAAAGTGAAATTCTAAATTTTTATTTAAGAAAACACGAGATAATATAGGAAATGTTGAAAAATAAATCGTTCATATGGAAATAATTGTATTAGCCATCAGGTTTGGCCACGGGGTTACGGGACCCGATCGAATCATTGGGTCACAGTTTCGACCGCTGGGTCACGAGTTCGATCATAGGTCACTAGTTCGACCATCGATTACGAGTTCAACCATCGGGTCACAGGTTCGACCACCAAGTCAACCTGGTCGAGTCACCAGGTTAGCGGTTCGAGGACCGAATCAACTAGCATATCATTAACTATCAGCTGATACGTAATTCCGCTGGTATGCGCGGACATACGTTTAGTTTAGTTAAGTTTATTATCTTCCACTTGAACAAAGCCAAAAGTCTTTTTTCTATTTTCCACACCAGGTCAACCTTTCCCATTTGAAAAACACAACCCAAATAACACCTCTTCTTTCTTCTTCTTCTTCTTCCCACTCATTCATTTCACCATTAATAAACACCAACAACACCCACCCAATTTCACACACAACAAACAACAATAACTCCTATAAAAAAAATAAAAAACATTTTCCCATGAAGAAAGGTTTCATCTCTACTTTGTTCATCCTATGTTCCATCTTCTCCACCATAATAATCCAACCAACATCTTCCCAAGGCTTCAAATGCACAACCAGAGGTGCCACGTGTAACTCTCTCATTGACTACAAGCTCCCAAACACGACTACTTTACACTCAATCCGTACACTTTTCCAGATAAGGCACCTTAGAACACTTTTAGCTGCTAATAACCTTCCTTTAAACACCCCACAAAACCGAACCTACCCTGCTTCATCATCGTTAAAGATTCCGTTCCCATGTTCTTGCAACAACAATGGCACAGGTAATGTAATGGTGGCTAAATGAGGGAATTGGGTCAGGTATCGGGTTGACCTCACATAGTCACATTATTTTGGAGCTGATGAGCTTTTCGGGGTGCTTGTTTCGGCTTGTATAGCCGGCTCATGGCTTTTTTGGGGTGTTTGTTTAAGCTTATGAAACATATAAGCCTAAATGGGCTTATATAAGTTTATTATGATATCATAAACTTATATAAGCCGATAAGTCTATAGATAAGCCACAAAATTATGACTAATGAAATATAAGCCGAAAATAAGCCAAATCTCGGCTTATATTTCACAAGCCTCAATTTTGTAGTTAATCTTGAGACTTATTGGCTTATATAAGAAGTCTCGAATAAGCCACAAACAAAATTGGGGCTTACAAAACGTAAGCCTATTTCGGCTTATGTTTCATAAGCTTAAACCATCGCCCCTTCGTTTTGGGCTTATGTTTATAAGCTCACTTTTTGTGGCTTATTTTGAAACTTTTCACCGGCTTATATAAACTTATTATGTCGAAATAAGCTTCTATAAGCTTTTTGGGCTTATGTCACAGTAAGCTTCTATAAGCCGAAAAGTTTTAAAATAAGCCACAAAAAGTAAGCTTATTAAACATAAATAATCTTCAACAAACACCCTTAATATTTTATAAGACCCAACAACTTATTAATAATATTTACCCATATATTTAACAAATGGGTGTAAAATTACAGGCATATCGAACCGCACACCAATATACACAGTGGTCCCAAACGACGGGCTGTACCATATTGCAGCTGAGGTTTTTAGTGGTCTTGTCACGTTCCCACAGATACAGGCTGTGAATAACATAAGTGATCCTAATGAGATATTGGTGGGACAAAAGCTGTGGGTGCCTTTGCCTTGTAGCTGTGATGACGTAGGTGGTGAGAAAGTGGTGCATTATGGTTATTCTGTGCCTGCTGGAAGTAATGTAAGTGGGATTGCGAATCAGTTTGATACGACGGAAAGTGTGTTGTTGGAATTGAATGGGTTAAAAGATGCCAAGGACTTGCTAGCTGATTCTGTTCTTGATGTTCCTTTGAAAGGTATTGGTATTTGGTTAAGCCTATATTTTTTGTTTATTTTCTAGTTTGTAGACTAAATTTTCGTATTTAAGTTACAATAAGCTCATAAGTTAGAAGGTTGGAAGAAAATTTAAGTTGATGAAATATAAGTCGAGTCAAGTAAGTTGGTAAGCCCAAGAATACGCTTAAACAAATAACCTCTAAAGAATGTTTTTATTCCAGGCTTATAGACTTACTTGAATTTGGAAAAGCTTATAATCTCACTTTTTGTTTGTGGTTTTGTACAATAATTTTTTGGTTGTTGATTGTGTGCTTAGAGGGTGTTTGTTTTAGCTTATTCTGTTGGGCTTATATTATTATAATCCCATCAGCTTTATGATGGCATTATTTTCGTTTTAAGTCTTCATAATTGAATGTTTAGAAAGTGATCAATCACTTATGCTTTATTTGAGCTTGTAGGAAAATATCAGAAAGTTATACTCCGCAGATGATAGTCTTAGAACAATAATTTTGAGACAATAGTTTGGTTGATAATAAATTTGCGATAGAAAAAGTATGACTATTTAATTTTGAATTAATGTTATTGAGAATTGTGGAGATCATCATAAAAAATAGTGCTGTCTTTGTCTTTTGGTTTAAAACAGTACATATTTGATTGGGGTGTTTGGATATACACAAGGTGAAAGCTGACCGTGGTTTGAATTTTTGTTCTTTAGTGGTGTTCTGCAATGTAAACACAGTTTTGAGGAATTTATGCAATGCTTATCGAAACTGGCTATTTGAGCCTAAAATTAGCTATTTCTGATAAGTGATTTGACAGATACTATTCAAATAATCTATATCAAAATGTTTTAAGCATTTTATATAAGCAATCCTGAACACCCCTTTAGGTGAGTAAGATCAATCAATATTGCAGACGTAAATGGAATTGCTATAGATGTTTACCAATAGTCCACCAAACATAGATTTCCTTATGATGTTGTCTATAGTGTATAAACATACGTTATGTGTTAGATCAATTTTTACCATAGTAATGGTAAAAATGATCAAGTGCTTTTTGATGCTAAGAAAGTAAATTTAGTAACGGTAAATATGCTTGACTTGTTTTCTCGTCATTATTAACCACTGATGTAGCCAAGTAATGGTAAATTTACCTAACTTATCATTACGTTTAATTAACATATTATCTTATTATAAAATTCAAGTTGTGAACAAATTATTATGAAAACAATTATAGATGCTTTTATAATGTTATTTAAAAGTCTCCAAGGTATCACCAGTTGTCATTGGTTAGAATAATTCATGTATTATGGTAATTTACTATTAATATTAATATTACATGTATGCTAAAAGAATAGTGTTATACTACGTACTAGGAAATCAAGTAGTTTCATATTGTTAGTCTTCCAACCTATATCAGTATTAAACATAGTCAATTGTGAATACTTTTGAATTTTCTTCCATGTTTGAATAGTGTAGCAGTAATCTTTGACTGTCAATAACAACTCTAAAATGTTTGTGACGTGCTAGAGGGGCTTTGTAATTAATTCCACGCTACAGAAAAATTGAACTTTTCTTAGAATAAGTGCGTTTAGAAAAACAGATATTGACATGGTCCCTGAATTTTAAGGAATATATTGTATTTATCTCCTTTTTTCTGATTTTATCAATTGTTTCTTGTCTTGATTCAGAGGACTTTGAAAATAGTCTTTTCTGTGGGTCCTTGCAATTTCTACAAGTCTTTTTAAATAAGTACTAAAAAATAGAATCTTATATTTGTGTATATCATAGTCGATAGGCCCCGAACCAGAAAAACAACGAAGATTAGACTCACATAATGAATAATGGTTGTCATTATGCTACATAATGTCAACCAAGCGGTCCTATGTTTCTTAGTGTTTGAGCGTTGTCTAGAATGGGAAATTTCAGTCCTTTATATGTGAAAGCTGTTTAGTGAACAGGGAAATTTAAGCATTCAAAAACATGTAATAAGGCCATGTTTTATGACTTTGATATAGCTCACAAACCTTCTGATTAAAGTGTTTGTTTATGGGTCCTTGCTTTTTTGAATAAATGCAGGTGGAGCCACAGTAGAGCAAGTGGTTTCTGCTGAACATACTAAAAAAAAAATTCTTTATAGGTTTTCTATGAACCGGCTGATTTTGTTTTTATGCCCCTTTTTATTGGTCTAGGGTGATAGTAGATATTGTGGAATGTAGTGGTCTTATGTTTCTTGAGGTCCGAGAGGCAATTTATTTTATTTATGTGAAACTGGGTCGATATGGGTTATTGGGTTATTTCATAGTAAGTTATTCATGATAGTTTTAGTATTCTTTGACTTTGACCCGAAAACACTAATGTCTTGGGTGATTTTTTTCAGTTTGTACAACAAGCGTGAGGAACGACTCTATGGACTACCCTTTGCTTGTCCCAAATGGCACTTACTCTCTTACTGCTAACAACTGCGTCCGATGCCACTGCAATGCTGCCAACAGTCGGGTGTAAGTCAACATCCCGAATTCAAATTTCAGTTTGTGTCAACTGTTTGAATCCTAATGGTGGTTTTATGGGGTTTCAGGTTGCAATGTGAGCCATCAGGTATCAGTTTGCCAAACGCGCAAACTTGTCCTTCTACACAATGCGCAGGCACGGCTTTTGATCTAGGCAACACTACTTCAGATTCTTCTAACTGTAATCTGTCAAGATGTGCGTATGCCGGCTACAGAAATGGCACCATTCTCACTACTCTCACCCAAGAGTCTACCTGCCCAGGTAATTCTTCATTTTGCGTTACCTTACATTTTATTTTTAGTTTATAGCAAGTCAAAGTACATATCTTAATGCAATATCAATTTCATAACTGCAAAAAATTGTATGCCTTCGCTATGATACATATAAAGCTCAAATTCCTATAAAGAGCAGTTAACTTTCACTGCAGTTTTCAATTTCTCACTGGGCTTCAAACAGCGTTATAGTAACAACCATTAAACTTTGTAGAACGAATAGTTTTCGTAACAGTTATTAAGGTAACATCAGAAATGAAGTGAATGTACACAATATTTGTTGCAATCTTAAAAGAATCCTTACAGACGAAGATTCATTTTGTTTGTAATAATAATAATGGCATATTGAGTACTTGTTTAGACCGTTAAGGGATTTTAAAGTTTAATTCCACTTTTGAAATGTTTAAACAGCGGGTAACAACAATGGAAGCCCTTCGGGAAACGGTTCTAAAGGTCTGAGATCAAGCTTTCTTCTTGTTGCATCCTTGATTGCTCTTCATCTTTTGAGGTGAGAATGAGATCTCTACCTGTATATTTACCACGGAATGATATGGATTTCCGGAGAGTAGTTAATAGCACTTGTGAAGCTCGTATTTACATGGTTTTCGATTATGTTGTTGCAATTCTCATTGAATAGTGTTGTTTATGTGAGGGAAGAAGATTTTTGTCTAGTGTGTTTGGTTATTTAAGTTTTGTATATGTAAAAGACTTTGTCTATGCCCCATCTATATAAATTTACATTTGGTGTTCGCCTAATCGAAACTGGTATGGTACTATGGTATATTTTTCTTGTATTTAAGACACTGTGGGTTATTCACTTATTTGGTTTGAATCAGTTTGGATTTCGGGCTCGAATTGGGTGGGTTGTTTCTGTGTCCTCTAAGTTAGACCACAGCGCAATCAGGCTTATAATCTAACATAAATGTGCTGAAAATAAATGTATTTGGGCTGATTGCATAATAGCCCAATCCAGACCGGATAAACTTGATCGAGTAAAACCAATATAGGAAATGTAGAACCGAGAGCAGTCTCAAGCAAGGTTGTTAAGATTCCGATTTTGATATTAGGATCTTACGATTTTATGATACTGTAAAACAAAAACGATTCAGATCTTACATAGGATCTTTGCATACTTAAGATCTTATAAGATCCTGATCTTGATCATAAGATTTTAAAATCTAATCCGATCTTACTTTTCTCGAACCACAAACTAAAAAACTACAAATTTATAGGTTGTGTTTCGTATAATCTAAAAAACAACGTATTATACATTTCATAATCATAATTTACGACAACATTTTCACCAATCATTCATATAAATTTGTGAATACGATGTATTATAATTTGTAGATTTGTAAAATATTACAAAGACTATTAAGAAAATGCACTATAATAAGATCTTACGATCTCGATCTGATTTTACGATTTCGATTTGTAAAAACGAAAACTATCCTAATTAAGATCCCGATCTTGAAAACCTTGGTCCCAAACTCTTAGGGTCGGTTTCAGTACGAAAATTTCCTGTAATTCCCAACAAAAGCCTTGTTTAAAAAATTCATATGTTTATTTTTCAATTATAATAATACAATAATAATGTTTTCAGAATGCAAATTGTTTTAATAATTTCAAATAAACATGTAGATTTCTTGCTTTGTTTTCATCTTTTTTATTTTGTCGTAAATTTATAGGTGTATTACGGAGTGACGATCATTTTCATATGTAACTGACAGCAGGGGCGGAACTATTTGGATGGTGCGGGGGGCGGCGCTCCTCATGACTCGCCAAAAAAAAATCAAATTTTAGTGTAAAAAAAAAATTTAGGACCATTTTATTAAAGTGCACCTCATTGTAAAATAAAATTGCCCCTCACTCGAAAACAAAACAATGTAAAAACCTTCAAATTTGCCTCCCAAAAGAAAAAAACAATGTAAAAACCTTGTATTTGTATCTTTATTTTGGTGTACACTACGACTTTTGTCCCAAAAAAAATTTATGCCTCCACTCTGCCAACTTCCTGGTTCCGCCACTGACTGACAGTCTCACATTGTCTCAAGAAATATTTGATAAAATTATGTGTTGTGTTTATATTTTTTCTATCTCAAATTTATAGTCTATAATTTTTTTTGGAATGTCCTAATTTAAATATCAACTATTAAAAATAAATATGAAAGTTTGATAATACTTTTGTTTGAAATTTTTATTACAACATTTAAAGAATATTTTAATTAATTAGCTAAAAATAAAATTGTTATTGTGCTAAAAACTAAGAAGGATAAATCTATAATTAATGCATTTTTTTAAATTGTGTATTTTTTGTGGATGAACAATAATTTTAGAACGGAAAAAGCATTTTTTTACAGTTATATTATTTTTGGCCTCTAAGAGTAAGTTCACCTATTATTGTCGCACATATAGCCTTCCTTATTTTTATAACTTTAGTAGATATCTAATTTTCAAGTCTTCAACGATTTGAACGATTTGAAGTATTGATGGCATTTAACGACAACAACATTTAATACCAAAACTTGTAACAATGACTTGACAAATGTCAAGCTTTTCCAAAAAAAAATCAAACTTTTTTGAAGGCAATGATAAAAACCTTTTTCAAAGACTTTCTATAATAAAAAAAAAACTATTGATAATTTGAAGAATTGAAGATGCTCTTAGATACATGATTTAAATGTAACAAGCTTTTCATAGTTAGAGTCTCCAGATTTTTGGTTTTCTTATAACCGAAACAAAACTAATTGTAAACAAAAAGATTTACAAAGTATAGAAATTGAATTCAAGAAATCAATTTCGGTGCAATGCACGAGTAAATAAACCTCCACGTAAAATATAATACTTCCTCCGTTCTAATATTATTGTCCATGTTCTTTTGTTTTAATGTTCCAATTTAATTGTCCATCACTAATTAATAGTGGAAAGGAAAATTTGTTCAAGTATATTAGCCTTGCTTGAAATTATAATTTTAATATTTAAAATAAGTCTAAACCTAATTAGCTAAGAGTAAAACTATCATTCTGTCAAAAAGTAAGAAAGAGAGAACGTTGTAATAATTTTTTTTAAAATTGTGTGTTATTTGTCGGGAGACAACAATTTTAGGACGGTGGAAGTAATAGTTAAGATAAAAGTCTTTATTCAAAAAAAAAGGTAAACTGCAAATTTTGTTCTTTAACTTTGCCAAGTCGGCAAATAAATCCCTATGTGCAAAGGTCCCAGATATTTGCCACTATACTTCTCCTTTCCATGAAAAAAAACACGAGTCCCTATTTTTTAACTTTCACAACTTAACTCCAGTTAGCTCCCTCACGTGTCATGCACGTGAGGGTATTTTCGTCATTTTCGATCGTTTGCATCCAAATTCCTTTTCCCACCTTTCATTTCATGCGAAGCACATCCCTGAAAGCTTTTTCCCACCCGACACTTCTACCACCACCCTTCGTTTTTGCAAAATGTGTCCCTGAAACCTTTCGTTTTCCCGTAATAAAAACTTGGTAGTCTACGTTCTGACAAAATTTCAAGGACGTATTTTGCACGACCTTTGAAAGACTAACACTTCATTTCAACACTTAACTTTGTCTGACTCTTCGATTCACATTCACGATGGTTCATGAACAATATTGTCAGTTGAACTTTACCCTATAAATATCACTTACCCTAACCACAATTTCAAGCCTAAACTTAGACTTAAATAGTTAATATTTCAATGGCAAACCAAGATGGTGGTTCTAGGAGATTGGTATTATGTGATAGATTGACACGGGATACAAACTCGTCTCGTATGAAGAGACAGTTGTTTGTTCAATTTGGTAGGGAAAGGGATCATAATCTTGCATATGCGCGGGACCTTCAGGTTAGGGTTGCGATTAAGCCAAACTTTTATCAAGCAACTCGAGCTCGAGCTTGGCTCGATCAACCCAAGCTATTATCAAGCTCAAGTCCGAGCTCAGTCCCAAAAAATAGCTTGAAACATATATCAAGCTCAACCTTTTGATAGCTCGGCCTGAACTCTTATCAAGCTTTCAAGATTTATTAAAATGTGCTTTTATGATGAATTCATATAAGAAACTTATTGTTAACTTGAGTATTAACTTAATTATAAGGGATTATTTCATAAATAATATAATATATTCTAGAAGGATTTTTAACTTTGATTAAATTTATAATTTAGCTCATCGTATTTTAAAATAATTTTTTTATTTTTATAAATTTATTATATTTACTGTGTACTTGGTGAAATATAATATGTATAAATATTTTTTGTACTCTTTTTAATACGAAGGCGTCGTAATTGCGTTAACAATCACATTACGCAATGGCCTTTGGGTCCTTAATCGCATTAGATCGCAAAACGTATTTTGAAACCAAGACCGTACGATTATGTTATTTTGGTTTTATTAATGCTAAATGAATGGAATTTGGTTTTGATTTATGGTTTTTGCTTGTTTTACTTTATACATATGATTTTATTGATAAGTTTTATTATAAAAAATAAATTTTATACACATTCAAGCTTTTATTAAGCATTATCAAGCCAGGCTCAAGCCTGGATTTTTAAAGTTTGACAAGCTATCAAGCCAAGCTCAAGCCTACAATTGTTTTATCAAGCCAAGCTCAAGCCCTATAAAGCTTGAGCTCGGCTTGACTCGATTGCACCCCTACTTCAGGTCCTAATTGATGAACTTCAAGAGAGTATCAACTACAAGAACCTCTTGATTAATGAGGTGGGCATCCTGACGGGTTGCATTCCTGCGATTGAAGGTACCGTGGAATTGAAGAACGCTCGTGAGCGTAATGAGGAAATGGTAGCGAGGTTGAATGAGTTGGTTCTAGCAGCAAGCCGTGTTGTAACAGCCAACACTGTGTTCATGACTATAATGATCTCACATCTTAGTGATTAATTGTTGTTTGTTTGGGCGTGTTTATCACATGTTTTGTAATGTATGATATAATCTAATGTACTATGGTTTTCACTTATGAAATGAGAATGAACTTTTATGAACTATGAACTGTAAGGAGAACTAAAGTAGTTCGCGTTAAGGGTTGTTTAAATGTGGTCTTGTAACTAAACTATTGTTTGATACAGGGTTGCAAAAGTCCATTTGAGATATATATGGGTCCAACCCATCACATTTAGGGCATTACCTTTATACATATATGCAATCGCCAGTAACAACAACTATATCATGCATAACAACCCCCCCCCCCCCCCCCCCCCCCAATTTTTTGTGCATCAATGGCAGATTCGAAAGATCTGGAATTCAAAGGCTTCAATGATCTTGAAATCAGGATACAAAAGCTAGAAAAGATTTATCAAGTAGTAATAGAACGTATGCTATTGAAGAAAGGTAAAACTATTGTCGTAGAAATTTTCAGTAGACAATCTTGGCTTTTGAAAAAAATTGAGTTGTTCCAAACATCCTTTTTTGCATTTGATTTTTAACCTAGAATCATATCTTAATTGCAAAAGTAATAATAATTGAGTCAAACTCTGACACTGAAAAGCATCAAATCAATGATCTTGTTAAGCCATGTTCAACTTCTAATAGTTATAAAACTAAATTAAGGTCCAACTTTAAAGTTGAACAAGCTAATGTTCTAGGAATTGCATCTTAGGGCTTACATCAGTGATCACATGTGACAAAATTGTGAATAAGCAATTTGGAAAATCCTAAAAAATCAATGTAAAAATGATTGATATGTTGTCTTGGCATCTTTTGTAGCAAGTTCAGATGTTGCTTATGTTTGTGTTATATTTTGGTTTTGATTTTTAAGTTAACCTTCTATAAAGTCGTACCATTTATTTTGGACTATCTTGTTGATCTCTAATGATCACTGTTTATTGTGCTTCTGACTGTGATAGTGTAAACTGTTGGGAGATTCACCTATATACTGGAAATCAAATAAATCAAATCAGGTTTTGTGTCTAGAAGTTTAGCTTACTAAGCAGCAATACATATAACAGCTAATGTCTTAAGGTCTTAAGGGGGTATCTAACTCAGATATTGCTCAACATGAGGGGGATTATAAAGACATATCATAAAGGGGCTATCCAAGCTTGGTTGTTAACCAATGATCCAAACAGCCCATAAGTAACAACAAAGCAATCAACATATAACTGTCTTAATAGGGTAAATTCTAAGATTTTCATACTAAACATTGAGTTGTAAACAAGAAAACAACAAGCAACATATGCTACTCAACTTACATTACCACTTGCACTCAACTTACATTGCCACTTACACCACTACCATTTCCAATAAATGTATCCTTCCTGAAAACATTAACTAGGTTTTTTTAGTAATATTAAGATAAGGGATGGATGTTTTAGGAGTAAACACCGAGACATTACGAAGAATCAAAGTAGCTCCTGCATTAATATCTTTTTTAAGATCCTCTACGACAAGGACTTTGTGATGAATTACACCAAAAAGAGACCTTAAAAGGTCTTTGAGTGTTATTGTTAGATCACCCAAAGCATTTGGAGTACAAGACTTGATTATCGCAATCACTTGATCAAATTTCCCATTGTTAAGAAAGTTATTGTCATTGCCTAAACACTCACTCACAATACCCCTATTAAAATTCACAAACTCTAATGCGCTAACCCACGAGCCATGACTAAAATCTTCATTTTCGCCAACATCCTCAATAAATTTCTTAATATACTCTTGTGTGGACATCACGACCTCCTAGGCACATTCCCGGATATCCGCTAATTTACGAATTTTGGCAGCTTGAACAATACCAGCGGGGCCTAGTAGTATCCTAACCGTTTTTGCATCCGAATTATTAATAATGGGGTTTTGCAATGAAACGATGGTTTCGGTGGTGGTGGTTGTCCTAACCGGCTTTTCATCACAATTATCAACATTGTGGTTATCAACAATTGTGTTTTGCGTTGAAACTATGGTTCAGTGGAAGTGGTCCTAAACGGATTTTCATCACAATTATCAACATTAGGGTTATCAACAATTGGGTTTCGCGATGCAACTATGAGTCTGGTGGCGGTGGTTATGGCAACATTATGTTGGTTGTTGCAGGGACGGACGAAGGGAGTTAGTCGGAGATCAAAATCGTCATTATCAAGCGATAATACTCAATCATGATCATCATATTATGGTGAATACATTTGGAAAATGTCTGAAACGAAGTGTCAACCAACCATTATCATGTTGTGCAAACTAGGTCTTGTGGTTTTAATTGCGGGAAAAAGCTTTCGGGATGTGTTTCGCATAAAACGAAAGGTGGGAAAAGGAATTCGGATGCAAACGATCGAAAATGACGAAAAAACTCTCACCGTGGCACGTGAGAGTGTTAACTGAGGTTAAGTTACGAAAGTTAAAAAATATGGACTCCGGGGTTTTTTCATATGAAAATGAGAAGTATAGTGGCAAATATCCAGGACCTTTGCACTCAGTGGTTTATTTGCCGATTTGACAAAGTCAATAGATGAAATTTACACTTTATAAAAAAATAAAAAATGTTGTCGTAAAATAAAACTTGTCAAATGAACCGGACAATTACGAGACAAAGGATGCAAATAAAGAATAGAGGGAATTGCATAAATCGTCCTTTAAGTTTGGTCATTTTGCATGTTTCGCCCTAGATATTTTGAAAGTGCTGATATCGTCCTAAAATCAAACTATTTCGCAAATTTTCATCCTTAATGTTTAGCCATGTTGCATGTTTTGTCCCAAAAGTTTTAGCAATTTTGCAAGTTTCGTGCCAAGAATTTTCCTCATAAAGACGATACTTGCATTAAAGTTTCTCCACAGGAATGATCTTTGCATTTTTATAACGTTTAGGACGAAACATACAATTTGACCAAACTTTAAGGACGATTTATGCAATTTAGTCTAAAGAATTGAAAATGAAAAGGAAGGACTAGGTCGTCCGTTACCATGGTTTTTGCCGCTAAACATTACTATAACAAACCCAAAATCTTCATTCATTTTCAACCTTTATAAAATTAATTTTATCCCTAAATAAACAGTAAACAAAAACTACATATACTGTAATTAATAAAACCCATCCACGACGTTACCGGCGGCGTAGTTCACCGTATTCATCATCATCACCAACTCTATGTATCTCCAAAACCCTTTTTTTATTTATTTATTTAAAAGGTTTATTCTTATCTTCACTTTCACTTCTTCTTTTTTTAATTTTAATTTTCATGTTCATTTCAATTTTCATATTTCAGTAATATGATTGCGTTGGTTATCTGTAGTTAAGGTGTTTGATCAAATGACATCTTTTTATATTTTTCCACTTAGTATTGCCATCTTGAAACATACGGATTTATGTATGTATGTATGTCCTTTTATTTTTTATTGTGTGGGTCCATGTAACCATTGTACCCGTCGGGGTAGCAATTCTTGACCCAACACGAAACATACAAAAATAAACGGGTTAGTATCGACTACTGGTGGTGGAGTTTAAATTTGTATAGGGTTGTATTAATGTTGACCCACTTAACTCGTGTATTAAACATGGGTAGGTTCAAAGGGTCGATTTGTCAACCCGTTTATCGTCTATTCTTAATTTAAAATAATTAGGGAGTACTAGTATAATTTATAATTCACTAGCAGGGTGCCCGCGCAATGCAGCGGCGGGTACCTTGTGACTATATTTTGCGACGAACAAATATTGTTTTGTTACAATGTTTTTTTCTAACAATCACTGTAAGAAAACAACGCACAACCAAGTCACACTCAAACCGCCTAAACCACCAACAAGTCCCATTCTAGTGGTGGTGATAGTCTCGACCTTCGTGGATGCCTTTTCACGCATTTTGCGCTTCTGTTTGTGTTGCGTTCGGGAGAGACAGAAAGATGTAGCAGATGGAGTGTGTGTTTTATTTTAGTTTTCAGGTATATGTGTGGGAGTTATTATAGGTCTGGTTACTACATGAGCACTTACTATGGGCCTTAATATTGTGTAATTGAATTTTTAATGGTGACGTTACTGAATAATAAGTAGGGTGTTACACTTTTATAAATTTATTAATACATTTAATAGCAAATGTAACTTTTGTTTAAGTGTATGTAACAAGTTTTTAAATTTCCTAATTAAGAAATGTTTAAGGCTGAAAATTTTAAGACTTCTAAAAATAGAAAAAGACTTAAATCTTTTATAAAGTAGTAAGATAAGATAAGATAAGATTAAATGGGTTAAACATGCTGACTTGCTAACTCATTAACCCTTATAACACATTTAGTCCGCCAACCCATTTATATAAACGGGTTAAATGGGTCGTGTTCATTTTAGGCCTAAAAAGGTTAGGGTCTGACCTGATTACTTAAACATGTCGTGTTTGGGTTGGAGCATCTGATCCGCCACCCCGCATCCAGCAACCAACTGCCATCCCTAATTGTATGGTGGTTATGTTGACTTTACTTGTAGGGAGTACAAGTTTACATTAATGAAGAATGTTATTCAAATTACGTTAAATTACCTGATTAGATGTAATTCAGATTACGATTTCATAAAATTACGTTAGGATGTTGTAAACGCATAGAAGACTTTTTAAGGACTAGTTAGTTTCGATAAATAGAGGTAGTAGATTTATAGATAAAACCGGTTCCAAACACTTACCGAGTTCCTTTAATTGTATCATATTTATGATACGATGAAAAACCTTTCGAGTATTTGGACTTCTTAGTTAGAGGATCAACTGTTCTTGGAGTACTAGCAGTCTTAGTTCATAAATTAGCCTCTTTTATGATAATTTGTATATAGTTTTGTTTGCTGATGAAAGATTCTAAATATATATGGCGTTTCTATAAACTCGCTAAAACACACTATACTAATTTGGTTTGTAGGACATTAAAAATGATACTCTTACTGGATGTTTAGTTTGTATGAAAGTTAGATAGATAGTGGATGATGCACATCCATCACTTTCTTAATCTTTGTTTATTCTTCATATATGCAAGATACCATGTCGATGACACCGTTCATCCCGTTTTAGAATGTAGATTTTGAGTCAGGCTGGTTGATTTTTTTGTCTTCTTTGCTTGTTTGTTGTGATATTATTCATAAACTTATTATGTTTCTGGTATTACTTACCTGCTCCTCTTTTAGTTCATCCGACATAGAAAAAGCCCCCCCCCACGTTGATACCTACAGAAACGTAAAACAGTTTGTTAAGTTGGTTCCTCTGCTCCACTAGGTCTATAAACTGCCAATCATTTAAAAAGATAAAATACAAATGTGTGGTTTATTTGATTTGGCGCCTGAATCTAACAAAACTTTATTGTAATATATACGCAGATACCTAACTTAATAAACTATATTAAGAGTAATGGCTTCTGGACAACTGAATGAGGCTGTCCTATTTAAAGGGTTAGCAACCGAAAGTGCTGAATGGACCAAAAGAAAATCTAATAAAGTATCACAACTTTCGGTTGGAGTTCGTGGTTCATTCTATTTAAACAAACGCAAGAGGTTAAGATATGCTGCAGCAGATGTTGTAGGACACTGTAGCCTGGTTTCATCAAACTCTTCAAATATGATGTTATCTTCTTCAGTTATTCATAAGAGGACGCGTGTTTCTTCCACTTTGAAAGGCCGGCTAAACTCAGATTGTAGTGTGCACTCTTCTGAACTAGAAGAAAGTATTGTCACTGAAGAAAATGACGTATCAAACATGAGAGAAATATATCCGTAAGTCCATATATCTTTTTTCATGTACACATCACATTTTTACTTACTTTCATGAGTTGGAAGATAGTGCCTTTCTGTTTGTTGATGTTATAGAGTCTGGTCGTTATGATGCTTTTTTGCATTTGGTTGCATATTTGATATGATATATTGACATGAGAGTATGCGGTAGTAACTTTTTTGTTGCCATTTTAAATACTTTTCATGTTTCATGCTCTTTGGGGGGAGTCACGGACTTTATAAAAAGCTTAAAGTTGATATCAGACGTGGTTAATTATCAACAGACATTTGCATATTTTACCCATTTTTTTCGTAAATAGGGACTTGATGGCCGTTGGTTCAAAAGAGGAGCCAGAAATAGTTGATGAGGAGTCACGTTCTAAAAATAAAAAACAAGAGCTCATTGCACTGTCATTACCCGCACTTGCTGGCCAAGCTATTGAACCTATGGCCCAGTTAATGGAAACTGCGTATATTGGTAGATTAGGTAAGCTGGCATCATATTTATTTTAAAGTAGACCGTATTTAGTCTGTTAATCAATAATATTGAAACTATGTGTTACTCACAGGTTCTGTGCAATTAGCTTCTGCTGGTGTCTCGATATCAATCTTCAACATTGTTTCCAAACTATTTAATATTCCTCTCCTCAGTGTTGCTACTTCTTTTGTGGCTGAGGATATTGCAAAGAACTCCAGTAACGAACCTACTCTTTTTACAGTTTCGAATTAGACGTTACCTCATTGCATTTATTTACCTTGTGATAAATTGGCACAGGTAATAATTCTGAGGAAGCAAATGGCAATGGATTCCATCCCATAACAGAAAGGCGGCAGTTGGCATCTGTTTCAACTGCTTTGCTTTTGGCAGTTGGCATTGGTATATTTGAGGGTTTAGCTTTATATTTTGGGTCAGGAGTATTTCTTAATCTAATGGGTATATCATCGGTAAGCTTTCAATCGAATGCAGCCTCTGCTATAATTCAGTTTTGACTTTTTGAGGTCAAACATAAATTTTTTTTATATAATTTTTTTTATACTAGTATTGATTTGTTGCAGGCGTCTTCTATGCATGGTCCAGCTCAACAATTTCTTTCTCTTAGAGCCCTTGGGGCTCCCGCTGTTGTGCTCTCTTTGGCTCTTCAAGGCGTTTTTCGTGGTTTTAAGGACACAAAGACTCCTGTAGTATGTCTAGGTGAGTTCTAATAAGTTTCTGTTAGGGAAAGATTGTTTGTAGTCTTTTGACAAATTTTCCAATGGTTATCACTGTTTCTTTTTTTGTGTGCAGGCGTTGGCAACTTTTTAGCTGTGTTTCTATTTCCCGTGCTTATGTACTACTTCAAGTTAGGCGTGAGTGGAGCTGCCATTTCGTCTGTTATCTCACAGTATGTGCTCCCATGCTGACCTTTTTTTCTTTCAGGATAGTTGTTTCATGTGAACAATCAATAACCACCAGATTTAAATGACTATTTGCAATTTTGATTAATGTTGTTTCAGATATGTGGTAACCTTTTTAATGATATGGCACCTTAATAAAAGAGCTATATTACTACCTCCGAGGCCAGGAGCACTACAGTTTGGTGGCTATATTAAATCTGGTGAGTGACATGGCCACATGGGGCAGTTGCAACATTAGCACGAAATGTTTTGTTTTAACTGTAATAACTAATGTGTTTTTTTAGGTGGCTTTCTTCTGGGAAGAACTCTTTCGGTACTTACAACGACGACATTGGCAACATCGATGGCTGCTCGACAAGGTCCTATAGCCATGGCTGCTCACCAAATATGTTTACAAGTATGGTTGGCTGTTTCTCTTATAACAGATGCACTGGCATCATCTGGTCAGGTAAACTGATATTCCTGCGTACATTCGGTTTTAGCTAACTGTCCAAGTTGGTTCGATTCATGGTTGCCACATATATTATAATTTGTAGCACAGTTTTTTCAACAAAGCTTGTTATTACTTAATCCATAGTTATCAGAAAATGCATACTTTTCTGTTAAATTGCATCATTTGACTTGGTTGTTTTTTTTATAGGCGTTGATTGCAAGTTCAGTTTCAGAAGGGGATTATAGATCTGTGAAGGAGATTGCATACTATGTTTTAAAGGTTTGTACTTGTATACTCCAATAAAATTTAGTAAACCTTTGTTTACTGTAGTAAATATTATTATTTCTTAATAAACATGTGTGGCAGATTGGTTTTGTGATCGGTGTTACTTTGGCTGCAATACTGGGCATGTCATTTGGTTCTATAGCCACAGTTTTCACCGAGGATACTGAAGTATTGAAGATTGCTAGAACTGGAATTTTGGTAAAAATCTTTAACTTTTTCAGTTTTAGATTCACGGTTACCAAAAAAAAAAAGATTTACGATTTTATGGTGAAATTTCTGTCTCATTCCCTTATTTTTGTTGACTATAGTTTGTGAGCGCTAGTCAGCCTTTGAATGCCTTGGCTTTTATCGTTGATGGTTTGCATTATGGAGTTTCAGACTTCCCTTATGCAGCCTATTCCATGGTACACCTTTGATTCTTAAATGACGTTTTGTCTCGATAGTATTACGTTGGACCCTAAATAAAAGTTTCTGAACTGCAGATGCTTGTTGGGGTTTTATCATCTACCTTTCTTTTCTATGCTCCTGGGGCTTTTGGACTCTATGGTGTTTGGGCGGGTTTGACTCTCTTCATGGGATTGCGAATGGTGGCAGGGTTTATCAGGTATTTCTTTTTAAATAACATTTTTTTTCCGAAGTCAAATGTAGGGTTTGCTGTTGAGTTGACGTAGTACCTTTCTTCGGTTTGCATTTATGTTGGTTCAATACAACAATTTACTGATCACAACCCGTTTCTTATCTAGATTGGCTACCAAGAACGGCCCCTGGTGGTTTCTGCATGAGGATTTGAATAAAGCTAAGGTTAGTGACTCCTAGGCCATGAAACTTCTTTGTTTGCCGAAATGTAGCTTTTTTCTTGTTATGGACTAATTTTCTAAGTATCTACTATTGCCTTCTTTTTCAGCTTCATTAGATGGTATCCAGAAATAATACGGACCTCTTTACACAACAATTAGTCTTGACCACTGATATTGCTGACTGTAAGTTCTTTCTTTTGGATGCTTTAATTCAAATTATGAGGTGATTCTTTAGATTTAGGCTAGACTTTCACCATGTATATGCATAGAGGATCATTGTACTATGTTCGACACTTTGCAAAGATGTTACTTTTGTATAGTGATGCTTCTTTTACCTCTTTTTTCTTGTTTTTTATGTTTAAAATTGACGTGGATGGGATTGGAGCGATATTTGCTGAATGTTCATGATAACCTCTGCCTATGGGATTTTTCTGCTTGCATCTGACTAGCTTAAATGGTTTTGCAGGATACACACTCATGGGTGCAATTAAGTTTCTGATCGTGAATAAACTGAAGGCGAGAAAGATTTCCATGAGGGATTGTCATTCAGCATTTGATGTTAATATCTGTATATGACCCGTACTTTTGATGTCAGTCGTTCAAGATAAGATGGTCTACTTTTGATGTTTCTTATGAAAATTGATTATGCTTTGAGGCCCGAATAAACTTGTCTTTGAATGCTTGCCAAGTTGGGCGTTTGCCGTACTTTGTAGGTGTTTGGTTGAATAGAAAGGCAAAAGGGGTTAAGAAAAAATATGGAATATAATAATTTACATGTATATAAGTCTGTAATGTAAATGTAGTATATATTATTGTAACAACAAATAAAGTAATATTATTATAAAAAAAGACCTTTCATAAGGGCACACATGGAAAGCTTTCCCCTTTGTCATTAGTACAATTTAAGAATGAGTCATTTTTCTTTCTTTTATGCATAAACTTGATTTGTAAAAATAAGAAACATCCTGGTGTCTAAGGGGCCGTTTGTTTGAGGATATTGGAATAAAAGAGTGGAATTGTTTTTGAAAAGAATTGTTTGTTTGAGGGTAATGGAATAACAGCAAGGTTGATCAGTTGGTGCTCTAAAGAGCAATCGCAAGAAGGTTGTCGCATAGTGTGTAACAAGTAGCAGGCTAAACAACGATAGCAAGTAAAAAGTTCCGTGTTTGTAGCAAGTAGCAAACAAGAAACAGTCGACAAGCAAGGGTCGGCAAGCAAGAGTCGACAAGCAAGAGTTAAATAGCAGAATCGATAATCAAGCATCGATTAGCAAGTAGCAAGAAAGAAAGCAAGTAGAAAAGTTTGACGAGCAGCAAGAGCAAGGAAGGCACGATAGAAAATAAGAGAAGAAGCAAGACTCAAAAATTTTTCTAGCAAGAATGGGACTATCGTTCAAGAAGTCAGTGGAAGACTTCAATGGGTGGTATTGAATTGGTTCGTTCAGCAGGTGAAAGAAAATGGTAGAAGCATCGGAGAACAAGTTGGTGAACATTGTGGCATTGCAAGCTCAAACCGAGATAGATTCGGATGTGTCCGGGGAAGAGGTCTTGAACGTGAAAGAGAACAGGGCAAGAGGCTCTGGTCGATATTATCAAGATTACGGGGGCGAATGTTGGATAATCTTGATATATCATGGTACGGCTCAGTTTAGTCACGTGTGGAAAGTTTGTTGCTTGGTCTAACGTGTGTTTATGTGGTACCGAAATACATGGCAAAGGACTAGGGATTTACAAGTTCGGTTTTACTAGCTCTTTTGGTTACCTACTATTTAGAAGGTCATGGTATATTTTATAGATGTTACTTTACTTTGTTTATATGTAATAGTTTTCCTTTATTAATATAGAAACGATTGAAAACCAATCCTGCTGTTTTAATTGGTGTTAGTGTCTGGTGCGAGTCTGGGTTTAAAGGGGTGATAACCTACATATAAGACATGCTCACAAGTAAATAAAATGTTTGACAAGAAATAAAGAAATAACTAACATTTTAGCTAAGACAAGAGTTGATGATCATACCATTACTTTTACTTATTAAGGTAAAAGGCTAGTGTTTGTGATAAGATTCTAGTTATTTAGGTAAAAGGCTAGTCATATGTGACCAAAAAGCATGAGACCAAAACTAATTCGACCAAATCAAAGTTTGCACAACTTCTTACAAGTAGTATAACGTGTTTTTCTATACTCATACAAAGTATCAATATCATGACCAAAAAAATCATGCTCATTCTTTGTTTGCTAGGTAATTTCTCATGAATTGTGACACTCAACATCAGTTTACTTTTAATTTTGTTCATGTGTATTTGTTTGAATTGCAGTTGCTCAGCAAATGTGTACAACAATCGCACGGGAGATGACCTCCGAAAGCATTGTTACTAATGGTGGTAGCACATGCGTTGATACAATGGATTTGTGCAGCCTTAACTGTCCAATGGGTTGTTGCCAGAACAAGTGTGCAAAGGCACATCCCGGTGGCATTGGTGAATGCAAGATTGGTCCTGTAGGAACACATACTTTATGTCAATGTTCATATCCTTGTTAGTTTGATGTTTTTTTTCAGATTATAGTGCTTGAATTTGGACAACTTTGTAGTTTGTTTTTCATTTCTTTGTTGTGGTTAAACTGGTTATTGCTATATAGACCGATTTAATTCTGTAACCAAATTTTTTTTGATCGTAACCAAATTAACAAGCGCAAATACAAAATTCGACCCAGAGGAATGTACTGATGGAAACGGAGTAAAGGGGTCTAACTTATATTTCTAGTAGTATTAGGGAGTAATAGATTATGCAAGTAATAGATTATAAGCTGTTTTATGCAGCACAATACTAGAATCGCACAAGAAAATCAAACAGAGCCATGGGCTGGAAGATCAACAATGACTGGGTAGTTCACATGCTCAGGTTGGTAGTGATTATCCTTTTTCACTGAAAAGAGAACCACTGTTTCTTGACCGTTTGCTCCAACGTGAGTCACGGCCTTCTTCATCCGGACTTTCGTTCTATGGACGTGCTCATGAGTTGCCCACAGCACGCTCTCCCGCGCTTGGTATTGATAGTAGCTCTTTTGTAACTCAGGTCGGTACCCTAATAATAGCTACTTATTGCAACTCTTTAAATTCTGAAGGTAACAAAATGGGTGGGTATGGCATAGGTCCTGTATAGGATGGGTCAGTTTTTTTATAGAATAATAGTAGAACTTATTGTACAAATGTATCTAATTTTTGTCACGGTATGCAATTTTACATTTTGGTTCATATAAAATATAAATAGGTTGCTCAAACAATGCAAATACCAGAAAGACTTTAAACATTAAACCTTAAGGTTTAGTTGGGGTATATTAGAGGATATTGAGGGAGATTCAAAATATTTACATTTTAATTTCCCCAAATATTGTGTTTGGTATGCTCAAAGAAAGAATTTAAAATTCCCCGAAATGTCAAAACGAAGGATATTAGAATTACTCCAAAAAGTGAGGAATTCTAATTTCCTAGAAAATTACTTTTTATAAACTTTTTTTCTAGCCGTTTTTATTTAGGTTTTTATGTTTATATAAAAAATTATGAAGTTTAAAAATTTATATAAAAATTATTTTTTTGGTTTTTACTCTTTTAAATAGTAAAAATAAAATTTATATAAAAAGCTTTTTATGAAACTCAATACAAAAATAAAATGTATATAAAAAATTTTAAAGTTTGTAAAATTCTTTTATAAAATTTATATAAAAATTTATAATTTTTTATAAAAATTTTAAATTTTAAATAATTTTTTTATAAAATTCATTGAAATTTTTTATAAAACTTATGTAATTTTTTTATAAAATTCATTGAAATTTTATATAAAATTTATGTAATTTTTTTTTAATAAACTTGTTATAAAAATTTATATAAATTTTTATAATATTAAATTTAACTAAATTTTTTAAAAAATTTATATAAATTGTTTATAAAATTTATAGAAACTTTTTATAAAATTTATATAAAAATCTATAGAAACTTCTTATAAATTTTAAATAAATATTTTATAAAAAAATTCGATTTTTTTTATAAATTTTTTTCAAATAATTTTTTATAAAAATTATAGAATTTTTTTATAAAATTTATATAAATTGTTTATAAAATTTATATAAATTGTTTAAAAAATTTATAGAATCTTTTTTATACATTTATATAAATGTTTTATAAATTTTTTTGAATTTTTTATAAATTTTATAAAAAAGTGAAAATTTAATTTTTACTCTTTTAAATAAAAAAATTATATAAATAATATTTATTCGTTAATTGGTTCAACTAAAATTCATGATTTCAAAATATTATAAATTTCTGCCAACCAAATAAGCTTAGACATTTTAAATTCTGAAATTTTAAATTCTTAGGAATTTTAATTTACTAGAATTTAGAATTTAGAATTTCAAAATCTTGAACCAAACGACACCTAATAGAATTACCAAAATTATAATTCTATTTTTAATATAGTTTATTCAACGTTTAATTTATTTGACTTAAATGATGAAACTGAAAAAATGTTGAACTTTATTTAGGTACGTAGTATAAAATAATCATTTGGTTACTGAAAAAACAGAACAACTTATTTTTATGTATCATATTTTTCCAAAACTCGTCACAAAACTCATCTACCTCATCAAATCATAGAAGAATTTGTATTTCAAAAATATTACTATTTAAACTTAATGTTACTCTTACATGCAATTGCTTAAAATGAAAATAAAAATTGATGCATACAATTGCTTAAAATGAAAATAAAAATTGATGCAATTGATCATGAAGACAAAGATCCAATATGTGACTTATGTGTTATTTTTCAGATATTATGCATTGCGGTGCAGTAATTTTCCAATATTATGCATTGCGGCGCAGTAATTTTCCAATACTGTGCAACAATGGGATAAATGCGGCCACTACTTACAGATACGCATCATTAATATCACAAAAAACTAATAACCGAAAGACATGTAAACATACGTTGTGCAAATTTTAAGCCTAAGATAATTTAATTGCATTGCTTCTTTGTCTTTTTTTACCACGGAGCATGCTCTGTTTTTTTGTTCTATGTCGCACATTGGCAAACCATAAAAAGCAAAAAATAAAAATAAAAATAAATAAAGTAACAACATTCAATTCAAGTAAAATTAATCTTGCAACTACAATTCCTCGATAACTCTGTTTGTCTGTTGTTGTTCAAATAAATACATGACGATGTTTCATCGCAATTGGTTCTTATTAAAGTATTCCTGTCTCAAAAGAAGGTCATGTTATTCACAAGGAAATTAATTCCCCAATAGAAGAATAACTCTGAAGGAACAAAACGTGTATCAAGCAAAACAATGAAAGGGTCTATATAAGGCCGGAAAGAATGAAGATTGGATTACCAAGCTATCATTCAAGATTTGCAATGACAGCATCAACGACTTCCTGAGTGGTGCTTGACCCACCAAGATCTTTTGTTCGGTACTTTCCTTCCAAAATCACACGCTTGACAGAGTTCTCTAGTCGGTCTGCAAATGAGGGAAACTGAAGATGTCTGAGCATCATGGCTGATGACAGAAGCAAAGCCACTGGATTTGCTGTCTTTCGGTCTACTATTTTTTGTTTTCCAACATTTCCTGCTGATGCACCTTGTTCGAACACAGCATGATCCGCTCCCACGTTACCTGCAAATTTTGCAACTCCACTTATTTCAAATCATTATACTATAACAAAACAAAGGTTGCATCTTTGATTGCAGCAGGGATTCAGTATTTCAGTTCTTTAGATCAGTTCATAATAAGTTTAGAAGGCACACAAACCTCCAGGCATGACACCAGTGCCCCCAGCAATACCAGCAGCAGTATTTGCCACCAAATTTCCATAAAGATTAGGCGTTACCTAGAAAATAACAAATTAGCTTATTTCTAACAGCATATCATTAAGCAATTAGATGCAATTCACTGTTAAAAAATAAAATAAAAATACCAAGTAGATAATTATGTTTTATATACCAATAACATATCATAGTTGATAAGAAATCGGGGAAATCTCAATCAGTACAATAACTTACCATAACATCAAATTGTTCAGGTTTTGAAACAAGCTGCATGCAGCAATTGTCCACAATGATCTCATTATATTTGACGCTAGGATACTTGCTAGCTATCTCTCGGCATGATTCTAGAAACAAACCATCTGCAAGTTTCATAATATTTGCTTTGTGCACAGCTGTCACTGTTTTCCTGTTGTTGAGGTATGCATACTCAAAGGCATACTTTGCAATACGCTCTGAGCAAAACTTAGTGATCACCTGCCAATTTAGAGTATTAAAAATAAAGATCAGTGTTTAACGTCCATATGATAAAATAAAGTAATGAACGAAAACTAAGCAGCAGCAATATAAAATGGATAATCATTAACCGCTCAATATACATACAGTATATCATGGAATGGTCAAAAAGACAATAGAAACCTCTCCGATGAAACAAAATTCAGAAACCTCTCCCTGACTCATGCTCTCGCATCTTACTGTCAGTTAAGGTACAAAAAACAGTGATCCAAGATGCTTGTCACAAGTCACAACCATCACCACACCGTCTCTTTAAAAATTCTACTAATTCTAGTGAATCAACAAAACTGCTTCAGACAGCATCCATACTCATAACTCATGCAATTAAGCAAAGTGATTTGCAGCATTTCAGATGCTAATATAGAGAACAGTATAGTTGTTTATCAGAGCAAAACATCATCACTTGTCAACAATGGTATGCCCCAGCTAAATATACAAAAGTCTGATTGTTTACTTGACTGTGGTTATCTGCTATCCTAGAGAAGTGTGATGAATCTTATTTATAAATATCAGCTACATTGACAAAAAATCCAATCAGAGAAATTATAGGTTTCTTGTTATGACTGCAACAGCTCTTTCTCAGTAACTATGTACGACATTAGCTAGATATGGAGTCGGAAGCATGCCCTGTGGTGGTGATGTAACTCCCCTTTGTTAATGGTACAGCTTACATCAGCTCAATTGTGATTTAACTGGCATGAATTTTTTTACGTTTGATGTATCCAACACTTGTTCTAATTCATAGCTCTAAAGTTCTCTCATTTCCCAACAAAGAGAAGATGATATACAGCGGATGACTCGTCTTAAGCTAACAGCAAAGTTGACTTAATTAAGTAACAACGTTATTTCTGTATAACAGGTAAAAAAAGTAACATGGACACAAAATAATCCCTATATGAATCATCGCTATAAAAGAACTCCCAATACTAATCCTTTAAGGCTATTGTTCATCCTTAATTAAGTAACAACGTTATTTCTGTATTTATCTAAGGTTTACCAATATTCTTTTCAATCAATAAGTAAAAGTAAATCCATTTATAATCAAACCAGGGACTCGTACATAACTACATTCGCAGCATCATGATGTGATACTCTTAACCTTATGGACTAACGGCTACATGACAAAACATTCTGTTTCACGCAGGACTACTGGATTTGTTAATTATCGTATATGTCAATGATAGTTTTCTATGTGAGCACGAGGGGTAACACCAATGAAAAGCTCCCTCCTTTTGATTGTCTATTTCTCAAGGGTAAGCTGCTAGTCCTCAACTGACCAAGTCCTTGGTAAATAACAACATCATGAAGCTACCAATGAAGACAAGGAGTTTGATTTATCCTTTTCAAACAACTGAACACGAACACACCAATCCATAATACTAGACCAGGAATCCTACACAAGTTCTGCAAACCAGTCTAAGAACCTCCAAAGTATAAAAACACAAAGTTATAGGAAACTGGAACCATTATTTAATCAATTCATTTCAGGTGATATCCCTCCCCAGAACACAAACGAAGTTTCCTTACATTCTATCCTTGATCATTATATAACTACCTCAATCTCTATATAGATACACAATTACTGCATCAACATCATCAACTCCTTAAACTATCAAACATTTGCTCAAATCCACCAGCTTTAATAACTCTAGATTATCCCCTTAGCAAGTTAACAACAATAATAAACACATTCAACAATATAACTCAAGTCTTAACGCATCATCAGTATCCCAAACGAGTCAATTAAAGCACGTCAAAATACCTTAAAGCTTCTTATACCGCCCATATCAACTTGGCAACAAAAACAAGCACATATACAAGTGATACAACAATATACAAGTGAAACCATCAATATATAAGATTATACGTATAGGCTATGTTTGAGAAACTAGCAACAGCTGTTTGTTTAATAATCGCATTTGGTAACATACCTCTACCTATAATTAACAAGTGTAAAATGATATAAAAGGTACACACTTCTTTCATTAGTGTTTACAATAGGAGCGTTTAAACAAAAACAAAAAGCTAAACACTCATTTCCAAACAATCATCACATTCTAAACACTTAACACAACTAGACTTTATTAACTAACAATTTCACAACTTCGGTGTCACTACACCTTGAGCTCTAACATTATAACATATATTACAATACGAATGTTAAACATATCCACAATTATAAAAAAAAAATGACAAAATAGCCACACATGATGGTAACACACCTCCAACTATACTATAGTTACAAAGTGTAAACAAAAGCTAAACACTACATTTATTAGCTTTTTCATTAGGAGCGAGTAAACAAAAACAAAAAGCCAAACACTCATTTCCAAACAAGCATTATATTAATCTAAACCCTTAACATTAGAAAACGCTAACATCTCTCTACAGTTCTATACATATCACATATGAAAGACAAGTCGAAAATACTATACTACTAGTGTAAACCGACGTAAAAGCTAAACACTCATTTCCAAACACTCATTTCCAAATACTCATTTACAAATAGCAGAGTTTAAACAATATCCAAAACCTAAACAGTCATTTCCATACAAGCATTGCATTAGTTTAAACGCTAAAAACTACAGTTCAACAGTAGAATACGCTAATATCTATCTATTCATATATCAATACTTAACAATAAATATATGTTATGCCACTCAACAACCCCGGGAACAAGCTAAACATGAAACGCTAAACAATACAACAATACGAATATCTATTGCCTTACAAGCATACATTACACTATAAACACTAAAAACTAAACGGCCAACACTAGAATACCCTAACACGAACCCAAATATACAAAAAAAAAACTATCCGAAAAGTATATATACAACAATACGAATATCTATTTTAATACAAGCAGGCATTACACCATAAACGCTATAAACTAAACGCCCAACACTAGAAAATGCTAACACGAACACAAATACTCAATAAACAAGCCGAAAAGTATACCTTATGACTCTTAACAACCCGAGGAACTAGCTAAAAATACATTAAACGCTAAAAATACATCAATACAAATATGTATTTCAATAGGAGCGTTGAAACAAAATCCCAAGGCAAAACACTCATTTTCATACAAGTATTACATTAGTCTCATCGCTCAACACTAGAAACCGCTAACATCATACAAATATGCAAAACAATCCGAGAAGTACATAAAAACACTAGAAAACGCTAACATCTATGATCTATCTATTCATATATCAATACTTATTACTTAACGACGAATACATGCCTATTTGAAACACGAGCCCATAAGTATTCCTTAAGACTGTCTACAACCCCGGGAACAAGCTAAACAGTCATTTCCAAGCGCGCATTACACAAAACCTAAAAACTAAACGCTAACATGAATACAAATATTGAAAAAACGAGGCGAAAAGTATAGAGTATACCTTAAGACTCTCAACGACCCCGGGCACAACCTCATGCTCCAACCCCGCATACTCCCCCTCGGTATTCTCCCTAATCACCACAATATCAACATTCTCATGCCTAGTCGGCAACCCGGGCAAATTAAAACAATTGACCAAGCTCGCATACAAATCAAGCTCCTTCCTCAACTGCACATTCAACGAACTGACTCCCCCTCCCATAGGCGTATTCAACCCTCCTTTCAAACAAACTTTATTCCTCTTAATCGATTCCAGCACTTCGGCAGGGATCGTTTTCATTTCCCCGTGCACGTCGAATTTCTCGAATATGATCGGCGCGTGGAGCGCGTCGAGTACCTGTTCGACTGCTCCTGTGACTAATGGCCCGATTCCGTCGCCCGGGATTAGGGTGACGGTACGGGGTGAGCCGTCGCCGGGTCGGGGCATGTAGGTTACGGGTCGGGTTTGGGTACGGAGGATTTGTTTGATTAGGGGTATGGATCGTTTCGTTGATGATGTTGCCATTGATTTGATTTGATCTGAAAATTGGAAATTAGGGTTTGGGGGAATATTATAGGGAAGAAGAAGAAAGATGGGAATTTTGAATGAAATGAAATGAATAATTGAGGAAATGGAGAATATTATTGACTTTTCAATAATGCAAAAGATTAGTTTTTTTAAAAAAAATTAAAGGTCATTTTGGATTATCATTAAAAAAATTGGTTGGCACATTATACAGACCAGGATGAGCATGGTGCGGTGCGGATATTGAAAAAAATCAAACCACATTCGCGGTTGCGGTTTTTAGATAAGTGTAGATCTGTATCGCGCGGTTTTGTGCGGTTTCGGTTTGGCGAGTTTTTGTGGTTTTTGTAGTTTTTGTGGTTTTTGTGGCTTTTGCGGGTTTTACGGATTTTGACCGCACCGCATCACCACTTATCATTTATATAATTAGTGTGCGGTATTTTTTTTTCTTAAAACCGCTCCACCGGTTTTTGTCGTGGTGCGGTTTTTGCGGTGCGTTTTTTTTGTAGGTTTTGCGGTTTTGTGGTTTGCGGTGCGATTTATGCTCACCCCTAATACAGACCGTGTTTGGTAACAGCTTTAATAAAAATATTTTTAATAATTAGCATTAGCATTTAATATAATAAGTAAAAAAATTTGTTTAATTAAAATCATTAGTATTAGTATTTATCACGAAAATGCTATTTTCTCAAAATAACCATTTTTAAATGTATAATTGATTAAAAAGAATCATTGAATAAATTACTTAAATACTTTCATTAATATAACACATTAAATTTAATATAGTATTCTATTTATATATGTGTCTATTTATATCTTTTTACACATTTAAATTACAGCTATTGTTAATCTATCAAACATTTTTTTAAATTAATTGTTATTGCTAACTGCTATTTTTGACGGCTTACTGCTAATGCTTAGATAACTGCTACTACTAACTGCTACTGTTAGTTTCATCAAACACACCCGCAATGTGCTAAAATAACAATACAACTGTTTAATGCACAATTTAGAATGTCTTAATAAAAAAACCATAAATGCTTTAGACATGTTTCGACAAAAAAAACATGCCTAAATCTAAAATCTAAAAACATGAAGCATAAGCCCAAAACCAAATATTGACTGATCTTGGAAAAAGCACATGAAACATAAGCCCAAAACCAAATAAGCCATAAGCCGTCTATAGAAGCCGAAACAAGCACCAACTGTTTTTTGGGTGTAGGTTCTTACTGGTGTGAGATTAAGTTAACCTCGCGAGGTGAAGAAAGTGAACAAAAGTGTGTGTTTCCAACCATAAAGCATGCCATTGCTAAGGTTCTTCCTTTATCACATGACGAGGACTTAACCGTATGAAAAACCAACAAAAAAACCCTCCAATATATGCAAAATCTATTAAACACGGAAAAAAAAAGAGAGTTAAAAACACCATCAGAAGTTCTCGAATGCAACCGGCCAACAATGTCTACAAATTGGGTCATTAATGGTAATACGAGACAAATGGCACAAAAGAAAACATATAAATCAAAATGTGCTTCAAGGATCAGCAATTTCTAATGCTGAAACTACAAGAGTACATCAGAAGCGCCCTAAACAGCTAACGACTATGTGATTTAGTGAACATGTATATGCCACGATGTTCCTAATAACCGGCTCAACATTGGTAGCTATAGTAAATGTTCAATTTCCAACAGGGGCTCATGAGATGCTACACATTCATGCTGAAAAATCGATAAAGATGAAGATTGAAGAAGAAAAGTTCAATGTTAACATTAAAACAAACAAGGTCAAACGATATTCAAATAAACAAAACTGCAAATCAATAGGAAAAGTTAGCGAACATATCATATGATTTTAACCCTGTATCTACTGAAGCTACAAGCAAAGTTTCAAACACTCGGAAAAATAAATATATAATCGCAGATATCTACTCACCAGTCTAAAAGTTTCAGTAGCAGTTTTCTATTATATTGAAGGAATGCAGCGGGCTATCATGAAATGTAACAAATTTTAGTGCTAATATCTGGTAATAACAAACAATTTGATGTGACGATCCCAGAATCTATAATTGGTACGTACAAAACAAAAATCATGCATTTTAGTGTTCAGGAGCAGCGCTAGTACTACCTAACCCCATCTTTTGTCCCAAAAGTGCAAGCTGATCAACAAACTCAGCTCCGGTCAGAATTTCTGTTGACCCGTAGATTATATGCTTAGCTGGCTGCTGACTTTGTGCAAGCCCTTGCAAGCTTCCATACTCTACATAGTTGCCACCACCGATCATAAACACAATCGCTTCTTTGAATGGTCCATTCATATGACTACTGCTTGCACCAGACTTTGGAGCACGAGGGTCAAACATGAGAAATGTGTCAATCTCGGGATTTGGCTTTCCTTCCATCAGGGCTTCGACTGTCCTCGTCATTGCCAATTGATGATCAGCAGATAGCAAATTCTTCACACCTGCAGTCACTGCACTGATAGATTGACCATAAAGCTTCCCAGCCCAATCAACGATGTTGCTTCTGCTTGCAGAACTCGCTGATGCTAACGAAACATTCAATGACTTGATCTTTTTAACATACTGAAATGCACTGGTATCCACCTCGGCTTCTCTTAATGCGGATTCAACTGCTTCAATGTCTATTTGAGGGATAGTGTCGGTTGAAATAAGGAACATAATAGCAAATCGAAGCTTATCACACTTAGTACCCTTCCCTTTAAGCACAGCAAGAAGTTCACCTCGGTCAATGCCACCTTTTTCCATCATATCTTTCTCCTTGTCCACATAGGAATCAAGAGTCCGCTCCTTGATCTCTTCAAGCATTGCGTGTGCAATGTTCATGTGTTTATCGATCAATTTCTTACGCTCGGTCAACTCAGGTAGTGAATTCACAGCATTCATCAAATGCTTTGTGTTTCCAATTAGCTCTGTTCCATCAAATTCTGCTCCATCATTGCCACCAGTTCGCTTGTTCACTTCTTCTACATCGATCTTATACTTTTCCAATTGTGTTTTTAACTGCAGAGCAACAGCAGGAAACTTCAAAGATCCATTTGCTACCCAAAGTGGATCTAACCGGTCCAGTTCATATGATTTTATCACACCATTGTCTCCTTTTACATTCAGTTTATTCAGCCTTAATCCAAGCACATCATGAACAAGAGGTCGATATCTGAAATCATGCTGAATAGCAACCGACAAGTCTAGGTTCCTATCAAACAAACATAAAACTGGCCTCTTCAATGAACTAGTAAAGTTGCCACTTTCTGAAAATAAATTATTCTTAACAAGTAAATGATCACGCAATCGCTGATCAAGCAATGCTGCAACCATCTCAGCTGGCCCACCACGTGGGCATCTAATGACTGGAACGACAGCGAGTGTAGCCAAGACACAAAATAACCCATTTGTGATCTTGTCGATTATTTCGTCAATCTCACTCTCTGCTGCTTTAGGATCATTTAATTGCACATAGCAAGATTTATCTGCTAGAGAGAAGAGATTGTCGTCCAGAGTTACAAACTCCAGATACTGGTCGTGTACCTTAGAAATCCGTTCTACAGATTCAGAATTTAAGGCCCCTGAAACAAGATCCTCAAGAAGGGGGCGCGGTATCGATGAAGAAAAGTTTAGGTGGAAATAATCATAAAGGGAACTCGATGCGTCAGATACAATCCTCTGAATGTTGTGTGGAGTAGGTTTTACAAAGTAAACAGCAGGAACATCAGCAACAGGCTTGCGGTTCTTATCAATAAGAAAGTAGAGGGTCACTCCATGCTTGCGGAGATCCTTGACATGGATTAGAGGGGACAAGATATCTTGACAGAACTTGTCAAAAATCAGAATCTTGTATACTTCCTCATTTGCTGTTCCGCTTGCGTTTATTGGTTGATTCAGATTGAGCATCCGTGCTATGCACTCTGAAAGTACAAAAAAAACATCCTCATCAATTTGAAACCCTTCGAGGCTATACATACGCATACACATATACTTAAATGAATGCATGCACAAACACAATCACATAAATTCAGTTGGAGATAAGGGTTTTGTGGTACACCATGAAAAAACAGATCAAGAATATGTCAAATCTAGTACGCTTAACGCTTGAGACAGTCATCTTGAATTGAGTTGGTGACTGACAACAAATGCAATGTACTTGGTTCATTTATACAAGATTGTCCATTCTTCCTGGAAAGAAAGGGTTTGTTTGCAAGGATGAAACTACTGTAATGGTTAGAAATATTAACCAATACATTTTATATGACTAAACACATAGATTTCAGACAATGCTTATGCTATTTACGCAGAGATTTTGGTGCACGATATAGGTTCATGTAATAAATATCAACTGCAAGCATCTGGTTGTGATGCACATACACTATTACCACTACACTTGAACATGCACACAGAAACTCGCAAAGTGTGAAGCTGCAAGTTCTAATACACACTGATAAACGTGAAATTAGATGAAATTTTTTGACGTCCTCAAACTTGGAAATTTCGAGATAGGGTGGTAACATGGCTTACTAGTTGTTGATAGATGAGCTTCAATTTCTAATACACAGTACAGATTATAAACCCAAAGTTACAGGTGTTATTTCACCCAACAACAAATAAAGTTACAACTGGAAAGCTGACTCTTCGACACCCAAATATCAACCCTACAGCAGGGTCAAAAATATATACGACTCACCTAGCTACTAAACGAAACAGTAAGATATAAAACGCGCAACGAATAAAAAAACACCTCATAATACAACAGACACACACAACTAATCAATATGAAACAGCATCCAATAACTTACATTTCTGAAATAATCAAATGCTCCAAAGCAAGCAACATAACACACCACAAAGTTAAGTCATTTTACGAGCTTTTTAGCCAATGGCGGACCTTGAACATTTATTTTGGGCCCCGATTATTTTAGACATACCAAAATAAAAAGTGGAATGGGTACTCTCTAAGCATAACCCCAAATAGAAACTACACAATAGCAATAGCACTAAGAAACCTCAGCATATTACCGTAGCTACCAAACAAAGTGAGATATACCTAATACTATAATTGCCACTACAGTACAAAATCTACTAATTCTATGCTAATGCTTTCAATTTCACATTTCATCAACAAATGTTATGGTTGTTACAAACACTTGATCACGAAACTAAAACTCATGCCACTATAACACACTTGACGAACGTTAGCTCGGACTATTACTAAAAGATTTCTGCAACATAATCCTATAAAGTCCTATTCTACCAACCAATATTTCACATGGATAAAATAGCTAAAACGACAACCATAATCGAAAATAGCATAACACACCACAAAGTTAAGTCATTTTACGAGCTTCGAGGTGAGAGATTTGTAATACTATAATCAACTTAACTTGAACTATAACCCAAAACCTAATGATTCTATGCTAATGCTTTCGATTTCAAATTTCATCACAAACGTTATGGTTGTTACAAACACTTGATCACACTAGTTCTACCTGTACCCGGATGCTCTGAATTTTGCGTTTCAACCTACTAAAACATGTCTGCAACATAAGTCCTTTTCTAGCAACCAATATATCACATCCATAAAATAGCTAAAACGACAACCATTCTCGTAAACTAACGCGCTGTAAAATACATCACCAAAGCAATTCTATTGGTAAACTTAAGTAAGTAACTTGTTACGCGTTTAGATAGAATATAGATCTTGTTTATCGTTTAATGGTGCATCGTAATTAACTAGTATAGATACATCAATTGAATTAGGGAGTGTTTGTTTCAGCTTATAGCTTATTTGTGGCTTATTTAGAAGCTTTTGGGGGTTATATAAGTTTAATATTAAGTGGTAATGAAGTTAAGATCTAATGAATGTTTGAAACAAGATGTATATAACAAAAAATATATCGGATTGAAACTAAAATTTAATGAATGAATGACTGACCTGTTTGTTTTTTCCGGAGATTCAGTGCCATTGATGATCAGATCGATCGGTTATTCTGTGTGTGTGTGTGTTTTTTTTTGGTGTTCGAGGAAGAAACAGTAAATTTTACCTTTTATTTGGTTCAAGATGAAGCCACAAGTCTCATTTTTTATAGAGTAAATTTTACCTTTGGGTCGAATCCGGCTTCGAAAATGTGAAACTCGGGTCAATATAACCCGTTTTTTCGGCCGGATTGGTCGAAACTAGCTCTTCATCGAATCCGCAAACATTTGCGTGTTACTCCCTAAGGTACTTGACGTGTTCTCGAATTTGGTTTTTTTTTCTTTTTGTAGCACATACGACACGTGGTCGTGGTCTAGGTTCTTCGCCAAATATCTAGATGTGTCCTGTTTTGACGGGAGCCGTAGGAATCGATTCGTGCGCATCATGATTTCGCAACACCTCCCTACGACCCATCTTGAGTAAACGATCTTCTATTAACTTCCTCTCTAAATGCTCTTTTTGCCCGATTCAAAACATCCGTCTCATTTTCACCATTTTTACCCAAACGTAAATAATGATTGTGTTGAATTTTAGTGTCATCACCTATTTTAATTAATCGAAATTCACTAGAGACCAATGCGATTTAGTATTTGGCTCTTATATAAATGTGAAGTGCACACCCGTTGAGCTAGTATGTTATCGCCCACGACAAAGATGCAGGGATCAAGGGACAGCGCCCTTGCAGATATCTTATTTGAATCGTGTTGAGTTTACTTTTCATACAAAGTATTTCGACCATATCGGTGTCTAGGTTACACGAAATTGTTATCAAGATATTTCAAGAAGAAACACTTTAATTCTGAGCACAATATATCAAATCAAGAACATAAAATTGTTATTTTCGTCGTGTAAGAAATGAGACCAATATGAATGTTAACTAAACAGGACATTATGACAATTAATGACGATTATAAGTAGTTAAAACTAAAACAGTTACAACCTTTCATCAACAAACATGTTGGTTAGGTTTTTGCGAGAAATTAAGGTAAATCCTTAATACTGGTTCGTAAAACTTGTTTAGGTTTTGGGGCGTTGCTCCAAATCCCGCGAGGGGCGTCTCCCTCCGACGCTCACTCCAGAGGGGCTCTATCCCTTGACCCCACAAGGGCGCTGCCCTTTGATCCTACAAGGGAGCGTAACCCCTTCACCTCTTCATTTTTGTCGTGGGCGAAAACATATCAGCTCAACGAGTGTGCACTTCACACTTTCTCTAACTCGTATCCGAGTCGAATATGAAATCTCATTGGTCTCTAATAAATTTTGATTAACTAAAATAGTCGATGACACTAAAATTACCAACAAACTGTATATTACATTAAAATTTTGACAACTTCCATTCAACACCGACCACTCCGACGTAATCATATTTAACGATATTAGTGTAATCGAGGCTCATTTCATAAAAGTGACCTGAAACCCGACCCGATAAAGAATCGGATTAACCGGTTTGGGTGATACGAACGGGTGTTAGCTCGGCTTATCGGGTTTAAACATCAACATAAGAAATACTTAAAATGAAAGACATTTGTTCGTCACAAAAAATAGTCACCAAGTATTCGTCGTCGCATTTCGCGATACGCGACTAGTGAATGAAAAGGGTGAAAGGTATAGATACGCAATTAATTTTTTTCAAGAAAATCGATATACGTAACATACTAAATATGTTGCTAAATGTCGGTAATTAACTTTCAAAATATGTTCAATATACGTAATATGATCGGGTATATAACTTGCTGACCTGTTACCAGTTACCACTAAATCTTTTTACAGTTTTGGTCCTTCCAACTTAAGTTGACTTCCACCATTTATCCTTTAAGTTTCTTTCACTTTTATTTTATTTATTTATTCATGAAAAAATCTTTTTTTCCACTTATTCATATACTAGTTTTTCTACATTTACAAATCATTCTTTTTTTTATTTATTTTTTCGAAATTTTGAAAAACAGATTTTAGGAAAATTTATTTTTAAGAAAACATATTTGTAGAAAATTTTATTTTCTTTGGAACTTTTTAAGAAAAACAAGATTTTTGAAAAAAAAAAATTTTAAGAAAATTTTTTTTCTAAAAAAGTCTTTTCAAAAATAAAATTTTTTTTAGAAATTTAGTTTTTCTTAAAAAATAAATTTTCCAAAAATATATTATTTTTCAAAAAAAAAATTCAAAAATTTATGTTTTTAATTTTTTTTAGGAAACTGCTTTTTTCAAAAATATGTATTTTTTTAATAATTTTTTCTAAAATATATTTTCACAAAATTTCGAAAAAAAATAAATTTTGCTTTTTTTAAAGAAAAGTAATTTGTAAATGTAAAATATAAATATTATGTTTTTATTTCAAAAAACTTTTTTTTATCATAATTTCGAAAAAAAAAATATTATGATTTAAAAAAAAATAGAATTTTTTACTCTACGTGTATAATTTTAAACAAAAAAATAACATCCAAAATATAAGCGGGAAAAGAAAGGGACAAAAAGTGGAAGTCCCCCAAAGGTTGAGGGATCATACTTGTAAAATTTCAAGTGGAACCTGTCAACAAGTCATCTATCCGGTCATATTACGTATATTAAACAAAAATTGAATGTATATTGAGAATACTAGTACAAAATAAAGTTTGTTATGTATTTTGAATTTTTTGAAAAACTATATTGCGTATTTGTACCTTTCACCCGAATGAAAATAGGGGTTTGTTTGATATAACAAAATAAAATGACAATGTAATGGAATTAACATTGTAATAGAATAAATGAAGTATGAAATTACACATTACGATTATAATTCTGTTTGGTTGTTATGATAGAATGAAATGCAATCATTAACAAAAAGATTAGAATAACCTTTCATGATATTTTTTGTTGAATTTAGGGCATTAAATAGTCATGTACTTTTTCATATATATCCAGATGATACGTGTACCCAGAAAATTATCCAGATAGTACTTAAACCTTGACTTTACCTGTTAATATGACACATGCAAATTTTTTTCTACCTATTAACGTCTAATGATTTTGTAACGTTAGTCCTTTTACAAATAGCCGTTTTAAAATGTTTGCAATGTTAGTCCATTTTAAAGTCTTTTTCTGCAAAACAAAGAAATTTTTGAAAAGAAAATGTTTTCAAAAAAAAATATTTTCTCCAAAAAAAAAAATATTTTTTAAGAAAAAATAATTTTTCGAAATTGTTTTTTTGGAAAAAAAGTTCTTTTTTGAAAAGAAAAGCAAATTTTTGAAAAGAAAAGCAAATTTTTGAAAAAAAAATTTAGTTTTTCGAAAAAACATAGTTTCAAAAAGAAGTTTTTTTAGGAAACATAAAAAAATGTATAAAACTTAGGGGCTGTTTGATAAAACTGTATAATTTAGTGTTGAATGATTTTAAACTCTAAATGATTTAAATACTCTGAACCAGATTGTTTCTGAATGAAAACTTGGTGTTTGATAAGTATACTGAATGCAAATAACTTGTAAAATTAATGGGCAAATTATATGAAAAATATTATCAACTTATCACCTTTTCTTTTTGTATGTACCGTATCAAACTATTTTTTTAAAAACTATTCGACTTTTGAATTTTGACTTGTGTGTATTTTACTATTTTTGCACTATTCCGTTATGTTAAATGACCACTACTATATTTTTCGAAATTTGAAAAAATAAAAACAAAATAGTCATAAAATATACATAAAAAATAAAATTCAGAAGTTGAATAATTTAAAAAAAAAAATAGTATACTACAAAAAAAAAAGATGATAATTGACTACAACATGTAAAACTTAAAATTGATGAAATCAAAAAAAGTAACAAATTAAAAAATTGTAACAAAATACGAATGTAAAATGAGATTTGACTTATATATAAAAATATTCATTTTATATTATAACAAATTACTTGAAATAAAGTCATATAATTGGGGCTTGAAAGCGACGCTGAGTCATTTTGCAAATCTTGTATGCTGAGTCATTTGGCACCTAGTGGAATCAGTAAGTGGTGGAAAAAAAATTACCAAACAAGAAATGTCGCTGACTGAATCAGGGTAAATTCATTAAGAGCCTATCAAACACCGCCTTACTATTTGTATAAATTTAAATAATTAAAAAGATATACATTTCCTTATATAGATTTATTTAAGAGACATTTATTTTTCAAAAGCAGTTTCAAAAAGTTTTTTTCTCAAAAAAGTTTAAAATTAAAAAAATTTAAAATGTTTTTCTCCAAAAAATAAACTTTCGGAAAAAAATTCTGAAAAAAGAACATATTTTCGAAAAATATTGTTTTTAAAAAAATGGATTAACGGTGGGAACGCACGTTAAAAAAAGACTAACAATGTAACATACGTTAGCGCGCGAATTTCACAAAATTAACCGGTTTAGCCGGTTACAGGTAAAAATGTGACCATATGAGCGCGAAAAAGTTATACTTCACATATTATTTGGATTATTTTTTAGGTACACGTACCATATGGATATATTTGAAAAAATATATGGCTATTTAATGCCTTAACCCCTTTTTTGTTTGTTGAACAATTAATGAAAGACTTTTATGTAATATGATTTCATTTCAAGCCGTAATGAAAAAAAAACAAGGACCCTATAATGAATGTTTTTTATGTAATGAGTGTGATTACATGTAATTACTCATTGCATTTCATAGTCCTAAACAAATATAATATTTTCGTTCTGTCGTAATGGTCAATTACATTCTTACTTTGAATACGACGTACCAAACACTACGTAGGATAATACCACAATATATAAGGAAACATGTTCAAAGACTACATGATTATAAGAAAAATGAAATAGAGAATACCACATAGTTGCTATAGCGAACTAGATAAAAAGACTTTTTTGATCCAAGTTATTTACGACCAATTGGTTTCCCAACGAGAATGAAAACCTTGAAAACAGCCTTCCTTTTGTTCTCTCGTTCTCCCCAAGCGTCTTCAATTTCCTTAATAAATCTCTCGCTCAACAGGTTTACACCTTGTTCCTTTGCAATCCTGATCGCAGATAAAGTTTTAAATATATCTACAAGTCCATCCAATGACATTTCAAATGGCATATCGAACCTATATGATTTTCCTTGGGATCCCAAACCAACATCCGTAAAAGGAAATGGGAGAGTGTCATAACTGCTACAAACGTATTTGGCAATACACTCTGGCCAGTAAGGCGTTGTTGTCTGTTGCAAGAATCTTTGGATTATCTCATCAACTTGGGGAGTTATCACGGACTGGTTGTATCCCCATACTGCAAATAAGCCATCAGGCTTTTTCAACACACAATTAACCACACGATATAGTTGGTCTAGATCAATCCAATGGATAGCTGCTGCTATAGTCACGAGATCCACGGATGATTCACCGCCAACCATTTTTACAAGTTCGTCGTCGGTCAATGATAATGGTGTGTGGATGTATTGTACATTAGGGTGAGACTTGGCTACTGCTAGTTTTGTTTCACTTATATCACTGGCAATCACTTTATGAAAATGTTTTGCTACCTGATGGAATCACAGATAAGTCATTGAGGCAAATCAAAAAGAATATATATAAGGAATTAGGAAAGGTTCGAAGATCGTGATCTTACACATGATCATTTTCGTTTTTGTAAGGTCGAGATCCTAAGATATGACGAGATCTTAAAATCCTACTACTACAATGCCCTTCTCTTAATATTCTTTGTAAGTATTATACAAATCTACAAATTACATAGTATTATAGAGCATAAACACACAATTCTAAAAATGTTTCATGAAAATGAAAATGTTGTCATAAATTATGATTATGAAACATTTAATAATGTTAACATGTTTCTTTTTAAAACATACTAGTATGTTACCCGCGCAATGCTGCGACGAGTAACAATTACTATTTTTTCATTGAATGTTACACTTTACCCACCCAATTTGTATTCAAATTAAAGTTAAATTTATATAAAGTTAAAAAAACTAAAATTTGATAACAAAAAATATATAAAAATGGATGTTAAATTAAAGAGAATAAAATTATAAAAAATATGGTAAAATTAGATAACGAAAAAAATAAATTGACAAAAAGATATTTCAATTTTAAAATAAAAATGTTTTATTAATAGTTTGTTACAAAAGTTTGTTAAGAAAATGAAGGGATGAGATTAATTTGATAAAAAGTGATCTAATGGCTCAAATACTATATGTTTATCTTAATTTTTGGCTTGGAGTTAGTTTGGAGTTAAGAATGAAAGTATAGATTTAGGCTTGGTTTTAAAATCGAAGTTAGGAATGAAATATGCGTCTTTTATATAGTAGTATAGATAAAACATAGCCCGTTACTTTGTAGAAATATATTTTGTGGTTTGAAAAAAGTAAAATGGATCGGATTAGATCTTAAGAAACAATAGTTAAGATTGGTACCTACAAGATCTTAAGCTTGGCAAAATCCTACGCAGGATCAGTATTACTATGGTAAAATCTGAAGATCTTAGCAACAAGAAATAGGGGGAAGATAAGTAGATGAATACTAACTCCTATTGCGGCTTGGCCATTTCCGGTTGCGATGTCCCATGCAAGGGAGTGAGAAGGAGCATGCTTGGCTAACATCGAGTACAATTCAGCAGGATACGTAGGTCTTGCACGCTTATACACACATGCTTCTTTATCAAATAATCCTGCTCAAACATTATCATGAAACACATTTTGTAAAACCAACTTTGTGGTACACCATGAAAAGACAGATCTAGTACGCTTAACGTTTGACACAAAGTCATCATGAATTGAGTTGGTGGCAGCTGACAATAAATGCCATGTACTTGGTTCAATTTTACAAAATTGTCTTCCTAGAAAGAAAGGGTTTGTTTGCAAGGATGAAACTAGAATGGTTGTTATTTTATATGACTAAACACATAGATTTCAGACAATATTTATACTATTTATGCAGAGATTTTGGTGCATTATATAGATTCATGTAATAAATATCAAGTACAAGCATCTGGTTGTGATGCACATACACACACTTGAACATGCAGACATAAACTCGCAAAATGTGACGCTGCAAGTTCTAGTACACGTCATAAACGTGAAATTAGATGAAATTGTTAAACTTAGAATTTCCAGATAGAGTAGTAACATGAATTGATAGTTGTTAATATTAGCACGGCCAAAGTTATGTGAGCTTTAATTTCTTATACACAGTACATATTATAACGTAAAGTTAGGTGGTATTATTTCACCCAATAACAAATGAAGTTACAACGGGATAGTCGACTCTTTGACACCGGCTAAATATCAACCCTACAACACAGGCAAAGTTATATACGACTAACCCTAACTACTAAACGTAACAGTAAGATATAAAACATGCAACGAATAAAAGAAACACCTCGTAATACAACAAACACACACACAACCAACCAATATGAAACAGCATCAAATAAGTTACATTTCTCAAATAATGATCAAATGCTATCCACAAAGCAAGTAACATAATACGCCACAAACTTAAGTCATTTTACGAGGTTTCTAGGTGAGAGATTTGTAATACTATAATCAACTTAACTTGAACCATAGTCCAAAATCTACTGGTTCTATGACAATGCTTTTGATTTCACATTTCATCACAAATGTTATGGTTGTTACATGCCACTATAACACACTAGACGTTAGCTCGGACTATAATTCAAAATCTACTAGTTCTACTTTAATCCAATGCTCTCAATTTAGATATTCAACCTACTAAAACATGTCTCTAATATAAGTCCTTTTCTACCAACCAATATTTCACATGGATAAAATAACAACCATTCTAGTAAACTAACACGCTTTAACTTTGTGGCTTGTTACGCATATATAGATCTTGTTTATGGTGGTGTTTGTTTGGGCTTATATAGCCAACTTATGGCTTATTTAAAATCTTTTGGGCTTAAATAAGTTTAATATTATGTGATAATGAAGTTAAGATCTAATGAATGTTTATATAATAAAAATATCATACTAGAAGTAAAATTTAATGAATGACCTGTTAGTATTTGCCCGGGATTCAATGCCATGATAATGATCAGATCGGTTATTTTGTATGTGTTTTTATGGGTGAAAGAAGGAAGACACCGATAAGTAATTTCACATAAAGTCTACTACGTACATGTTTATTACTTGTACAATCAGTCTACTCATTCTGAAAAGGACTCAAGAATGAATATAAACCGTAAAATGTGATTCATTTTCAGGTGTTTTACATATGCTTTGGACGTTAAAAGGCTATTTTTTCTTGTTACTGATATGTAAGAGCGCTTCTTAGTCAGTTATTGCCTGCCATTCATGATCATTAATATTTCATTATAACAAATCAATACATTACATATTGATCATCATGGGAAATCAACCTAATCTATTATGCATCTCATTCGTATAAGCACGAGCTATAGTTTTTATTTTAGTCGGCCATATGTGAGTGAGAGGGTCCTTCTTTATAAATTTGGAGTACTACATAAAAAAGCAGGTTATACCGGTTGGGAAATGAAAAAAGATTCAAATGGGCATTGAATCAAAACGGATGGTTTTTTCTTATTGTTTGGGTCGGGATGTCGGATTGCCCACCAATAGTTTTGGTCCTCTTTTGGTTAATTCATCCAAATGTTTTTTATATATGTGCTATTGGGTTAATAATACAGTATAGCTTATGTTACATGGTACAACTTAGGAGGTCGTAAATATTTGGCTAAAGTCATAAAGTACCAATGTATTTTTTATTGATATTACCAATATGAAATATATAATCTAGGGCTGTCTCATGGATTTTAGAAGCCTTATGCAAAAATTTTAATGAGGCCCTTAATAACGAAAAAATATAACTACCTAATTTGTAACACCAAATGTTTAGTTTAATTAATTCTACATTGCACTTTGGATATTTTTATGTAAGTACCTAATTTCAACTATGACTACATTTTTATGTTTCTACTATTTAGAAGTTAACTACAAAAATTTTAAATTGACTTGTGGTGCTAGTCTTTTGTTAAGACTTACTAATAATACAATATATAGAGGGTTAAATATGAAAATGGCTCCCGCCAAAGTGGGTTAGTCACTTCATGGCCATGTGTTTATTTTTTTCTCAAAATAGCATGTGCTACTAGGCAACCGTGGGTTTTTTTAGTCTTTTTACTTGTAACTTTCTAAATATTTTTTTACCCTTTGCACCATTACTCACCAATAGTAGTGCTAATATCACATGTATTTTTTTAAACCCCAAAAAATGCAAATTTGTTGTAATAGAATTTAGGATGTCTGTAAAGGTGCAAAAAGTAAAATAAAATTGAAAGATCAATTGGTGGATAATAATATTTTTAGAATGTTGCAGATTAACTTCAAACGTTTCCATGTATTGCAACAACCAAAGATTTACAAGAACATATATAACAACCCTCTACATTCCTCGACTGTAAATAAACAAAAGTACACAATACTATCACCATATCTATAACAGCTAATCATGCTTATACATTTATCCCTTTTCAACTTAACCGATTACAGGTCTCCTTCGATCATCTCTCTCAAACAGCTAACAAGCAGACCACGATCACACAACGATCTTAGCTTCCAAAGAGTTTTATGTTGCTTTCTTCATGTGCTAAAGCTTGGTTGCATATCCTCAACTCTGTCTGAAGGTTTTTTGATATTCAGATTTAAGAATTGAGACTCGTCTGAAGTGAACTGATCTCCTCCAACAGCAGTGGTTTCTCGTTCTCCCATTTTGCTTTACTAGATTTAAAATTGTCTTGAAGCCGTCGGTGCGCTTCTTCAATATGGTGAAACTGTTCGCTTTTCCACTTTAACTGATCTTGAACGTCCCTATACCTCCCCTCGAGTGTACTTATAACCTCCTCTCTTTGTGTCACACCCTTTTACTTGCCTGTGATTTGTCAGAAACTTAAAGTAGTTTCTTAACCTTCAACAAAATAATCCTTTTGAGGTATTCAATCTCCAAGTTGCTAGAATCAACTTTCGACTTCAAAGATTGGGAATTCGTCGTTGCCTCATCTAAAGCCAGGACAAGCTCTTTGTTTTCACCCTCCAACTTTTGAACTTTCTCACCATGGCTCGCCACTCCGAGGTGGCACCTCGCCACTCCTCGACATCTCTCGTCATTGTATCGCTCAAGCTCGCCAAAACCTTCTTTGCCACTAAACTGAGGAAGTAAATGACAAAAAAACTATCCCATCACTCTATTTCGACCATAACCCAACGTTTTAAAGTTTTTATTTTTTTATAAAAATTGTATTTTATCTCCTTTCCAATATAAATACACTACAAAACCCACATTTTTACATACAAACTTTTCAATTATATTTAAAATAAAATTTATATACCTCGACATATAATATGTCTTGTTCAGCTCCACACACTTTTGATCAAATCAAAACCTTGGTTGATAAACTAATTAAAGAAGACAGCGTTCGACTAAAAGCGATTGTGGATTTAGCGCTCAAATTTGAAAGTGCATCCATTGCTAAAGATGATTTGCAGAAAGCATATGAAGAATGCACTGATATTCCAAAAGAATGGCGTGATTCGATGATCAAATTTTTGAAAAAGAATCAGACATATATTATGAGATGCATAATGCCTTGTTTCGAAAAGCGACTAAAATCGAAAGACAAATGGAATTTAAAAAGGAATGGGTGAGAAAAATTTAATTTCCATGTTGTTTGTTTGAATTTTTCAACGACTATGTATTTGTTTGAATTTCCAACGACTATGTTTTCTCTATAAATACTACTTTCACTTACTTTAATTTTCTCATACAAAAACCATACTCTCAAACATATCTTAAGAAAACATTTATATAAACAAGAAACAAAACAAGCAAAAATGATGGAAAAGAATTAAGTTTCTTATACAAAAACCGTCGAACTTGTATCGTATCGTATTTTATTTTATCGCATTTCGTATTCGAACCGTATCGTATTTTAATTCGTATTTTTATTATAAGAAATGAATTAAGTTTATTAGAAAATGATATAAAATAGTAGTCGTGGGGCCCAAGTGAGAATGGGGGTTTGTTGTGATAAAAGTTGTTTTTTGGAAATGAGTGTGTTAGATGACGTGACACCTGGTGAAGCCCAAATGAAAAGAATTTTGTTGTTGTTGATACAAAAGTTGGATGCTCCTAGCTTGACCCAAATTAGGCTTAATTCGGATGCTTGGGCTCCGGCTCCTGCACCAAGTGAACTTCTGGTTAGGATCCTGCACACTAAAACAACACGTTGTTAGGCTTACCGTGGGAACGTATCCCACGATTAGACTCTGGCATAAGAGTAAGTAATCGATTTGAGGTTAGGAATCGGTTGTAGATTGAGAGTATGAAGAATATGATACCTTCGTGGAACCCTTGGGGGTTCCTTATATAGGCGGTGAAACCCTAATGGGCTGCCACCTATGCTTCGGCCCCAAGCAAAGGATAAGTGACATAATTAGTTTGATTGTTATCTTCTAATTATGGTTAGTGTATATCCTCCACTTTAGGGTAAATCCAATCCTAATAAGATTGTGATTCTGTCTAACCCTGTATCGGTCGTGCCGGGCCGTGGGCCGCACACATCTATACCGATACTATTCATTCGAAGCCCATAAGCTTAAAGGACATTAATCCAACCCATCCGTGACGGGACAGATGCGGGTAGTACCCGTGGGCCGGGTCCATGACCCGGTTGGGGACTATTCGTCATCATGTCCCTCCAGTCTAGTTGTTACAGCCGTAGGCGTAACCTCTAGACTAACCAATGTCCCTTATTCATTCGTTACGAAAAAATGGCCGCACACACAATATTGTTGACCGGGAAAACATTAATGAATGCATTAATGGTAGGTGAGGTCGAGAGAACGGTTCAGATATTTCTCTGTAAAAGTGCACCACATGGGCCCACCCTCGAGCTACTCAAAATTGTTTATGAGGTGACCCGTGGGCCCCTCTTTCGTTTCGACTGTGTCATTAACCCCATCCGTTAGATGGGCGTAGTGGATTACACGTGGCAATCATCCAGTCTACCTCGTAAACCGAGGCAACCCTTGTTGGAAATACGTTTTTCCAAGGAAAGTCTCGGTCACATCATTATTAGCATATATCACGAGCAATAAACTATTTAGGACATTGTAACTTGGAGTGACCTCCCTTTGGGGGAGATTGTTGGAAATACGTTTTTACGTATTTAGAAAGGATCGGTCACTCCAATGATATTGGGCTCGTGATCCAATATAGCCCATACAGCCCACATGTAGGGTGAGTTATATAAACCCCCTCCTAGCATGTTAGGAGGGGTTGGTCACTTTGTGTTTACACACATTTCACATAATCAACCATTTCCTTTCACTCTCTATCTCTCTCTCTCTACCTTTCTCTCTCTAGTTCTTCCACTTCTCCATCCATCTCAATAGATTAATCCATAACATGCCTAATCCTTAGAAAATACGATCCTACAACCCTATAAAAAGCCTGTGTGTGTGACTGTGCACACATACAGTTCACACCTTCTACCACCATTGTTGCATTTCATTTCATTCCTTCATTCCTTCTACTTACTTTCCACGAAAATCCATCATACCAGGTTAGATCACCGCGCCCTTCTTCTTATATTTATAAATCATGATGAAGGACAACCCCATAATCACGACCGTACTCAATGTGATGTCAGCGGAGAAATTCATGGACTTCCTGTCTGACTATTACATTCCTAAGAGCGTACACCCCACCTATCTGGGTGATGGTGAAGCGATCACGGATGCTCCGGCTGGGAAGATAGGTGTGTATACACGCCTATTTGACTCAACCAACTACCGCATTCCCCTCTCTAATTTTCTTGTAGATATCCTTACGTATTATGATTTCCATATAACCCAACTCCACTGTATAGGGGTGTTTAAAATCAATCAATTCGAGATTACATGCCATACATGTGAGGTAGCCCCCACCGTGAGTTATTTAGGGTTTTTTACGCCCCCCCAAATGGTAAATGGGTGGCTGTCATTCAAAAAACGATCCGCGAATGCCCCCATGTGTTATAGGAAAGCTCTATACTCACTCAAGAATTGGTATGAGCATTATAGTCTTTCCCACACCGTTTGTTCTTAAAACCAGAGTGCGACACGATTATCCACCCCCAACTAGTGAATATAGCAATCGGGACGTTAGAACGTTAGACACCAACCGTACTGACTTTCATAAGGATCTACCGGAGAATTTCCTATGCTTAGTAGGGATTAGCCGTAACTACTTAGGTAGGGAGGACAAATATCCGTGCTTCTTGAATGACCGTAGACAGGGTGGGTATACTTAACAAGCATAGTTGTATGCATATTTGAATAAGTTGTGTATGTAACTAACGCCTTTGTATTTATGTATCCACAGAGATGAGGCTATTCGGATTGCTACGTTAAGGGGACCCAAGGAAGGTTGCCGAAGGGTCGCGACCACTGCGTCGGACGAGCTACCACTTCTTGCTGCTACCGAACACATGACCCTGCCCTTGGAAGACGTGTCGGAGCCCCACTCACATATGGAGGAAGGAATAGAGAAGTCGCTGTTAGATTTCCTGAACGAAGACGGTGACAACCTCTTGCTAGAAGGTGGCAGGGCACGACGACAAATACCACGACCCCTCACCCAGAGAACCAAGGGGTCAATCAAGATCAAGGGTCTGAGGGAGTCGACCGGATGCTTGAATCCGAGGAGGAAGAAGTAGAAGACCAACCCGACTCCACCACACAACCCAAACCCACCAAAAGAAGGCGCACGTCCAAGAGGAGAATTGTGAAGCCAACGGAGGAAGAGGTGGGCACGTTCAATGCGCCTGTCAAGAGGTTACGCAAAGACCATCCACAATACCAGGGAAGCAGCAGCGCCACCGCGCCAGAGATCAACCCACTTCCTCCCCCCACCATGACTAGTAGCCAGGCGGAGAAGATCGTGTGGAAATCCACTCCTGTCACCACCGTGGCCCCTACCATCACGGAGCCCACGATAGCCACAACGTAAGTGCCCCTCTTTATCCTTTACCATCTATTTTCCTTGTTATTTGTATTTGTTAAGTACAAACTACAAAAGATTAATAAGTGCACAACAGGGTGGACTCGACGGTCGTTCCGCACGAAGGAGACGCTGTCAGGGATCCATCACCCGTGATACAAGACCGCCTACCAACTCCTCCCCCACCCATGTGGAAGAGACCCAGTTTGAAAGGCCGGACTCCTGCCTCCGCCCATCATGGAACTTGTCCAAGCTAACAAGGCTAGAGTCGGAGGATGAATGCAAAGAATTTGTGGATCACTTGACTCTTCTGACCTTGGCGCAAGATCTTGATGAGCTCAACCATGGGACCCCCCTCGAGCAGTTCAATGTGTCTACGGCGCACCAGATGACTGTTGGTGCGGCCCTACGACGTCTTTTTGAGGAGGCCCTGGGCTATGTACGTCTTGCCGATAGGAGAATGGCCCGTATGGAGGAGCTTGTAGAGAAGCATGAGCAAACAATATCTACCATGCAGGAGGATTTGGCCATGGATGAGGCTACAATAAAAGAACAGGCAAGCCATGCCAATGCCCGTGACGAGCGTATTGCTGAACTGGAAGCTCTTCTTGAGGCTTCCAACGGCAAGGTACGTATCCTTATATACTTATCTTTTTTTTCCTTTTTTTGTGTGAAACCATACTTGTCTTTCCATTCCATTTCAACCTTAACCTTTCATTCACAGGTAGCCGCAGCCGAGGCCTCTGCTAAGACCGCGGCTGACCAAGCATCCACCCTTACAGAAGAACTAGAGAAGACGTGGATGTTGGTTAAGGGCGAAGAAGCTTTGAAGGAAGATTTTGCCAAGGAGAGAACTGAAATAGAAAGGCGAATGTGTGAGACCTTGGAGAAGGTGAACACTGAACTAGGCGCATTAGCTACGGATTGCGAAGAAGTGTTGTGCCCCCAACTTCTTACGGCCATCCTTAGTCGCAGGTGGATGGTGGGCCATGGGACCCGCCTAGCAATGATGAGAGTGATGGAGTCACCTTAGTTTGTACAGCCCTTTGCTGATGTCGTGTCAGACGGTATTGACCGCGACCGACATGAAGGTATGACCAAGGTTGTCGAGCTAATAAGCAAGAAAGAAGACATCACTAGGCACGCCTACTTCAACCCGGAGGCCGAGGCAAAAATGACTTCTTCCATGGGTGCCCTGGGAGACTTGGAGTATCCTTTCCTGTCCGAACTTGAAGCTATGAAGGACGCGCCGAACGAAGATATCATGGTGAAGCTTCGTCCAGACGCATGGCCAGAGAGTGGAGTGGACCCCTGGGCACATCTTATACCGGACCCCAGCCAGCTCACCCTTCCAACGTATGATGCTAGCTCGAAGGCCGTGAAGGGCGAAAAGGCGTTGGGTGGGCGCTTGAAGCAACCCTAGCCCGAGCTCGTAGCAGGAAAGAGGCCCGTGGTGAGGGGCTCCTTTCTTTGATAGCTGAAGGGAGGAAAGAAGTAGGTAAATTCCTTCCTCCGTTGTAATATATTTAGTCGTAACTTTTGAACACTTGTACTGCTCTCTTTGTAATGTATATTCGTCCGTGGATGTCCACGACTTTATTCTGTAATTCAATTTCGAACACTTAGAATATTTATTAATATATGTGTTCGTGATGATCACGGCGGCTTTTGTTTTGTCTATTTAAAACTTGTATTTATTCTTAGATATCGTGTATCTTTTGCATGACGTGTCACGGCTGTTTAAGAAAATACTAAGTCTATAATTTACTAGACGTGCAATGTGTGTCTTTATCATGCCCGACACTATATAAGTACGACATGTGGAAACTTATTACAATGTCTTGTGAATAAGGTGTCTAGTAAGGATACATGATCCGTGTCGCAGGGGTTGCATCCCTCTTACGCGACAAGTTGAATTATTAGGTTCACTTAATCCTCTTACTCCACCTGGGAGAGAATAGTACATGTATGGCTGAATGAGTGCAGATGAATAAGAAATAACACTTAAGATTATAAAAAATTATAATTCTAAGGCCACAAAAGACAATAATTTGCACAAGAATAAGCCGTGAAGCTATCTAGGCACCACGGCGTTTTATTATAACGGTTACGATTTTTGACAGAATGATAAAAATCCTAAGACAAATAGAACCTAGAAAACATGAAAGCAAAAATACATGGATCTTTATTGAAGCTATCTACGGCGAAGTGTCCATGCGGAGGCCACAGCCTTTTAGAGATAACATCTTTTGAGGTTGAAAATATTCCTTGTACGATCCAAGTCACGGCCCTCCGTATCACGCAACTTGTACGCACCTAGCCCCAAAGCTTTCGTTACCTCATACGGCCCTTCCCACTTTGGTCCAAGTTTTCCCGTGTTCTCTGCGCGACTTGCCTCATTAGCACGATAGACAAAATCCCCCGGTCGAAAGGAAACACCCTTGACTTTGGAGTCGTAATAAGCTTTCATTCGTGCCTTAGATTTAGCTTCATTGATAGCTGCTACCTCCCTTTTCTCCTCGAGTAGGTCTAAATTGACCCGGAGTTCCTCATCGTTTGTGACAATATTAACCTCCGTCGTGCGGATTGTTGGCATCCCAATCTCAGCTGTGATGACTGCTTCGGTCCCATAGGCTAACGCAAATGGAGTATCCCCATTATCCGTCTTGATCATTGTCCGATGCGCCCACAGGACATGTGGTAGTTCATCCACCCATTTGGCGCTTCTCTCATCTAGGCGCACCTTTATTCCTTCACCTAGGCTTCTATTCGCTCTCTCCACTAGACCATTAGTCTGTGGGTGTTTCACTGATGCAAAGCAGCGTTTGATGTTCAGCGTTGCGCACCAATCTTTGAACGGATTGTCCGTAAACTGTTTTTCGTTATCTGAGATGATCTCCCCTGGTAAACCAAAACGGCATACAATATTTTCCCAAACAAACTTTTTTACCTATTTGCCCATAATTATCGCGACCGCCTTAGCCTCTATCCAACGAGTGAAGTAGTCCATAGCCACGATCAAGAACTTAACACCTCCGGCTGCAACCGAAAAAGGACCTGCTATGTCAATTCCCCATTTGTAGAATGGCCATGGGGATGTGATGGGTGTCAGATCTTGTTGTGGATGACGCGGTACTGGCCTATGCACTTGGCAATCATTACATTTAAGAATCATATCTCGTGCGTCTCGATGCATAGTCGGCCAATAGTATCCTATGCGTAGAGCCCATGCTACTACCGATATGGGGCCGGCGTGTATGCCGCACGACCCTTCATGAATTTTACTAATCACATAACTAGTTTGGCCTGGTCTAACACATCGCAACCACGGATGTAAGAATGAGCGTTTGTATAAGACACCATTGCAGAATTCAAAGTGTTGTGACTTTCTTTTTATGCGGCGCGCTTCTGTTTCATCATCAGGAAGGGTTTCGTCCGTCAAATAGTTTATGATTGGGGTCATCCGCGTAGGCCCCTCCTCATCAACTACCGTTGCGATCTCTTCTCCTGTAATGGATTTATCCTTGAGTATTTACACCAACACTTGTTTGGATAGACGGGCGAAGCTCGTAGACCGATCTTGCTAAAGGCGTCCGCCTTCTTGTTCTCGCCTCTCGGTACCTGCTTGATAGAGAACTTGCCAAAACTAGCGATAAGTGACTTGACTTTATCCAGATATTGAATCATGTTCTCCTCCTTGGCTTCGTATCCTCCTAGGATGTGATTCGAGACAAGTCGTGAGTCCACATAGGCTTCAAGCTTGCGCACTCCCATCCTAGCGATGATTTTCAAACCCGCAATCAATGCTTCGTATTCCGCCTCATTATTCGTAGTTGTGAATTCAAAACGCAAGGCGTAGGTAAACTCCATGCCTTCCAGATTTGTGAGTATGAGGCCCGCTCCTGATCCGTCGGTGCAAGAAGATCCATCGGTGAACAATACCCATGGTTCCGTTGGGATCTCTTCCCTTGGTTCCATTGGCTCGTCCTCCTCGGGCTTCTCAATTATGAAATCTGCCAAGATTTGGCCTTTTATGGCTGTCCTTGGCCTATAGGAGATGTTGTATTCCCCCAACAGGACGCTCCATTTCTGCAGTCTTCCTGCCACGTCTGGTCTGGAGATAACCTGTTTAATTGTCTGATCCGTGACAACCACTATTGGGTGCGCCTGGAAGTAACGGCGTAACCATTTTGCGCCGTAAACCAATGATAAGACCAACTTCTCCATTGGTGAATAATTCAGCTCTGGCCCTTACAGCGCTCTGCTTATGAAGTAGATCGAAGTCTGGACTGAATCCCGATCAGTCATGAGAACTACGCTTATTGCTCTATATGTAGCGGATAAGTACATGATTAGCTCCTCCTTAGGTCGCGGGGCGACTAGCATGGGAAGAGCCGCTAGATGCTGCTTGAGCTGCCCAAACGCTTCCTCCGCCTCTCTTGTCCAATGAAAGTCTCCTTTCTTCAAGCACTTCTTGAGTGTTTTGAACAAAGGGAGTGACTTCTCTGCGGACTTTGATAGGAACCTATTAAGCCCGACCAGCTTTCCATTAAGCGATTGTACCTCTTTTTAAGTGTCAGGGGGGATGGCAGCTGTATCACAGCGTCCGTCTTCTCCGGACAAGGCTTGATGCCGTTTGAATTAATCATATAACCAAGGAACATTCCTTCGGTTGCTCCAAACGTGCACTTTTTGGGATTCAATTTCATGTTGATTTTCCTCAATGTGTCGAATGTCTCTTGGATGTCACGGAGGAGTTCGTCTTCCGTATGGCTTTTGATAACCAAGTCGTCAACGTAGACTTCAAGGTTATGGCCTATTTGAGAGTCGAAGGCTTTGTCAACAAGTCGTTGATATGTCGCACCTGCGTTCTTGAGTCCGAACGACATTTTTGTGTAACAATACACGCCCTGAGTGGTATGGAACGCCGTCTTCTCCTCGTCTTCCTCCACCATCTGGATCTGATGGTATCCTTTATATGCATCCAAGAAATATTTAAAAGAGTACCCGCATAAGGATTCCACTTTCCAATCGATTTCTGGTAACGGATAGCAATCTTGTGGGCAAGCTTTGTTCAAGTCTATGAAGTCCACATACACGCGCCAGCTTCCATCATGCTTCTTGACCATGACCGGATTGGAGATCCAATCATGGTAATAGACCTCGCGCATAATTCCTGCGTCTACCAGTTTCCGTACCTCGTCCAGTATTACCTGGCTGCATTCTGGTGCTTGACCGCACTTCTTTTGTTTAACAGGGGGATATCCAGGGCGGATTTGAAGCTTATGTTCTCCGATCGAACGCGGTACGCCCATCATATGCTTTGGTTCCCATGAGAATATATCAAGGTTTGCTTTTAAGAGAAAGCACATGGTCTTCTTCCCTTTCTCGGAGAGGGTTCCCCCAATAGCCACCTTTTGTTCCGGATATTTAGGGTGGATAACCACTTTCCAATTAGAGGGTGGTGATCCTTTCTTTATAGGGGCTGGCTGGATTGGTGTTGTCGCGGCGTGACACTCCGATGCTGGTACGAATGAATTGTAAATAGTGGCGATTCCCCCTTCCATCAAGAATTTAATCATGCCGTGTGTCGTGGACGGGACTGCCCGTATGGCTAGGATTCCTGGTCTTCCAATAATACCATTATACGGAGAATGTGAACGTATCACCATAAAGTTCATCCATGCCATAGTTGAATGCTCTTTATCTCCAATGGTTACCAGCAAGCGTAATTGCCCTATCAGCCAGATAGTGTCTCCACTGAAGCCAATAAGCGGCAACGTGGCCGACATCAATTGGCTTTTAATTTCTGGTCGTAGCTGTACGAAGCAGTGTTCGTAGAGTACTTCCCCCGATGATCCTCCATCCACATACATACGACGAACGTTATGTGTTCCAATGCTTACCTCAATCGTGAGAGGTGCATCCGCCACGTTGCTCGCCGTGATAGGAGGGAATGAGATTTACTTGTCGCGTGAAAATTTTTGACTAACTTTCTTCTTCGTCCGGCGCTGTCATGATTGAACCATGTATATGGTCGTAGACTTATCCTTTTTGGGTATCTTTTTTGTAGAAACTAGAAAGGGGGGTTGAATAGTTTCTCTTCGATTGGTGACCAAATTAAAATTACTTTTAATTTGGTTTGTATCAAAACTATCTTATACTTGAGACTAAGTTGCATAATGATTAGGTTCAATTCAAATGCACTAGCAAAGATAATAGGCAAGTATAATGATAATGAAATAAGTAAAGATTAAGGAAAGAGACAACCTAGTGGGAAGACACCAAGATTTATAGTGGTTCGACAACGAGGCTCAATCCTCGTTTCTACTCCACTCCTCGAGTATACCTACTCGAGATTTCCACTATATCCACAAGCTCCCTTCTCGGCGGAGAAAACCTTACATCGTTGCTTACATTATTTTCCGACACTAAGCTAAATGTCGAGACCTAATCTTTAGCTAGGACCAATCTACACGACGTTGCCTACTTCACAATTTAACGACACAAGGCTAGATGTAGGGTTATAATCTTAAGGTAGAACCAATCTTCACGACGTTGCCTACTTCACCATTTTACGACACAAGGCTAGATGTCGAGTTCTAATCGAAAGCTAGAACCAATCTTCACGACTCTTCACTTTGAAGCTAAGTGAGAACTTCACACAACACAACTACTAATCACTTTTAAGTTTAGTGAGAACTCACAAGACACAACCACATCACTTTATAGTTTAGTGAGAACTCCTAATCAAATCTATTACAACTCAACTAGACTTATCCAAGTACACACATGTAGCTTGGATTTACACAACACAAATCCAAGCAAACACATATGCAATGGATGTACACAACAAATCCAAGTATCCACAAATAACTTGGATGAACACAACTAGTCCAAGTATTCATAAATACATTGGTTTGACCTAAAACAAAAAGGTATCATGATGAATATGACTAGCTCATAGATTCATCTTTATCATAACACTAGTGAGTGAGTGATCTTCTCATTGGACAAGGTAAAGGAGGGGATCAAGAGGATAATCATATGTAAACATCCTTAACAATTTAAGTGATCATTTACTAATGATTATGCTATAGAAAATAGAAAGAGGGCTGAGAAAAACGTCCAAGAGGCTTGCTGGAAAATGAGATTTGACCCACTATTTAAAGGAGACAAAGTATAACGTATCTATAACGGCTACTGTGCGTGGTACCTTATCTCACCCCGCGGTACCATATCGCTAAGGTACCGCGTAGGTACTTAAGGTACCGCCACTAGACTCCGCTCCGTTTTTTGTTTTTTAGTGGGGTGGGAATATCTGAGGTATTTGAACCTTTCAAAGGATATTCTAACAGCATTTGGAATATGCCTTTTTCAAATTTTCATTTTCCATTTTAATAAAATATTTTCTAAAAAAGAAAGTTTATTAAAAAGTCTTTTGTCATATTAACAAAAGTGAGTTTTAAGGATAATCATTTTGATGATCACTAAGTATGATTAAGAAAGGTTAGTGATATGATTATTACCTTGATGATAGTGTTAGTTAAATAATTCATTTTGTGTTTTACACTAAATGTGTTGTATGGTTTGTTGTGATCAAAACTAAGAAAGATTAGTTAACACTAATAATGTTTTTAGGCATCACTTGCATTAACAATCTCCCCCTTTTTGATTACGACAAACGATAAACTCATTTACGTGTAAACACAAAATATGGAATTATTAACTAGTTTATCACTATCATTTCTCCCCCTTTGTCGTAGCAAAAAGGTTAGCACAAGTCTTTGAAGAACATCGAACTTTGCTAGTAGCTCCCCCTTGGTGGTTGCTCCCCCTTGCTTGGGGCACCAAGTGTGTGAGCTAAGGTGACATGCTACACAAAGGTTAGTAGAAAGGAAAGAAACACCAATGTATATATGATCACTACCTACTAAGTAACTTGAGAGGGAGAAAGAGAAGAAATCTCAAATTAGAAGTAAGTATTTTGCTAAGTATGTCCAAAGCGGTAATTGACAAAATCAAACTTCAATCCAATGAAGATGATAAGCTTGTCAATGGGTTAAATCTTAGAATTGATGGAATCACCCATAAGCAATTGTAAAAATTAACCAAGATCAACTCAAAATAGAACTAATGAAATAGCACACAAATAACACAAAGGTTACATGAAGGAAAAAGACACAACAAAGAAGATAGTCATACACACAATATGAGTATCTAAAAGCAATAAATATGGAAAATAAACCACTAAGCATAAGCTAGTCTAACAGTGATATTTTCCAATATTGCAAAAAAAATAAAAGACTAAAAAGACGACGATGCATCATTCGAAGTTTTGTCCACCGGAACGAAAACTTGAATAGGAGGTCGAGTGAGGAGGAATTCAAGAAAATTTAACTTCTCATACACATGAGCAAGTTCAATTTGTTGAAATTGACAACAAGCACACGAGGATCCATGATGCAACACAAAATCGTTTGATGGGGGTATGGCATCAAACTTAGGGTTTGGTGGTGGTGGGGTAATGGGTTTGGGAATGTTTTCACAATGCCTTGTGAGGTTTGGGAAGGTTGAAAGGTCATTGAGTTGAGGGGTGTTGAAGGATTGTGGTGGTGGGGGAGCATTTTCTTTTGCTCCGGTGATGGGGTTTATGGTATAAGTCTCATTCCAATACTTGATTGGAGAGAAGGTAGGGTTTTTGGGTGGTTTGGACGAAGATGGTGCATTCTTCTTAACCCAAATAGGTCAAACCGAGATTTTCGGTTTCTTTGAAAGCTTGGATGAGGAAGCTTTGGGTGAGTGGGGTTGTGACAAAGAAATGTCAAGGTTAGGAATGTAGGAGTTAGGCGGTGTGAGAGTGTGAGAATGATATCTCAAGGTTATGTGAGAATAAATTCTCAAGGTTTGGGAAGATGTGAGAATGAAATCTCAAGGTTGTGTGAGAATGAATTCTCAAGGTTGGGAAGGTGTGAGAATGAAATCTCAAGGTTGGGGTATAAGTAAAAAGTAATCAAGGTAAGAATTTGAATACAAAATGTGTAGTGTCAAGGAATGTTTAGTCAATTTGAGTAAACAAGGAATCTTGACAGGGAATAGGGTTTTAAAAATTTTGACCAAAAATTCGTCAAAAGCCACTTACTGTCCGCGGTACCTTATAGGGATCGGCGGTTCCATATCGCTAAGGAACCGCGGGACTTTAAGGAACCGCGTCCAGTGGACTTTAAACCATGTTTTTCCTGGGTTTTGGGAAAAACTAAGACTTTTTCAAAAAGTTGCAAATCTTGGAATTGTACCTCTATTAGCACCAAAATATGTTAGGGTTGCATAAAGCAACACATTCACAAAGAATGTCTTGACAAAGGGTGACAAAATAATTTAGATATCATTTTGAACCAATTTTAGTCAAGTTTAGGGGTTGTGATAGATTTGGGTTCAATTTTAATTTCAAATTAAAGTTGATTAGTGTGCACAAAAGGATAGAAACACACAAAGCTAAATCCATAAGTCAACAACATGAAACATTCATTAAGGAAGCAAGTACAAAGACAAATAAAACTAACTAATACATAGCTAGCTTAACATTAAATCTAGATAAGTAGTTTTCTTTGGCTTGGTTTTGTTGAAAACTCTTATTAAGAAAACTCCATCATTCATCTCCTAGGAAGAGGCATGGAGAACAAGGCAAGCAAGAACTCTTGCAACCTCCTATGTAGTCCATACATATCCATCCTTAGGTTATGGATGATCTAACACCCCACTTGTATAAGTGGACCGTTACGTGTATTTATGGCGTGTAATCAAAGCATAAGGTAAATGTACTAAAACATTAAATGACCATAACGGAAATACCGGAATCAAACATCGGTAATCCAACCTAAGCTCAAAACATGAAAATTAAAATACTGAATGAAAGGACTAAACAATGTCCAAATAAGCAGAATAATGTAAGAAGTGCACAAAGTAAGAAGTCTGGATAGCTTCCATCCAAATGCACATGCTCTTAGAATCCTAAAAGCGTCCTGGTGTACCTGCCGTTAGAACATGAAAGGAACTACGGCTGAGCATAACGCTCAGTGAACGGATATAATGCATGATAAGAATATACTGAATGAAACAGATGATAGAATACTGAAGCTGTAAGACTGATAAGTAAAGTTGCAGCGGAAATCTGTGTATAATCTGTAAAGTCTGATTTATAAAATACTAAAGCTGAACTGTTATCTGTTAAATCTAAACACATGCATTTACTGTATTTTAATTGCCAGAGCTTATATAGGTCACGTGCTGTAACAACCGTGCATGAATAACTGGAGGGGTGACCTCGTCATGCTGTAGAGGGGTGACCTCTAAATAACTGTGCTGGGTGGAGGGATCAGCTCCAATGTGAAGGATGTAGAGCACACACCACATTCACCCTGATAACTTGTAACACATATATAAGCCTAGGATGCATCCATACGCCCCACTAATAATATTGATAAAATGGCCAAGCTGAGCTGAGTGGGACGATGCAGGATATCACTCTCCTGCATGTGAGTCACGACACCGGTGCCTCTAGTGCCGTGGTTACGGTACCTCCGTAACTAGTACATAAACTGGTCGTGCTTGTATATAATGCTCAGGCAATTTATTTAGTTATTAATATGATTACTGATAAAGTTAAACATATACTGGGGAAAACATTTGGCTGAAGACGGGGAATCCTAATCATGCATAGAAAGGAAGTCCTTACTGAAAGGACGAAAATCCGTACCTCTAGTCCAGTAACTGACTGAATGGAAGACTGAACGAATACCACTCGGGCTTCACGCGTGCTACATGAATAAAGGACGCGAATAAGTTAACTGACATTCGTTTATTTAATTTTACTGATCTTATTGGCTTCTTATTTATTCATTTTTTTTTAATTCTGAAATTCTGTACGTATACCAACTGATAAATCCAAACTTATAATAATTCATTTTAAGGTATTATCGTTCTACTATTAGTTACGGTACAACGTATTTGTGACGATATAGTATTACTATAATAAGTATCCCGCTAAATTAGAAAGTTTCTTAATTTAGAAAGTTCTCAAATAATTTAATTCATTTCCTAAAATTATACCCCTTTAAATATTAAAGAACTATTTTAATTTAATACATTTAAAATATATTTTAAACATTTATAAAACAATTTAATTAAAAGGTATAATATAAGAATATTTATTTTATTATTTATAATAATGTCCCGATCTTACCGAGATATCCCATCTCGGTCGCCCTAAACAAATCAACATATACTAATTTAATCCAACTATACAAATCTGTCCATAAGAATTTGTGACAAAATTCTGTGTCACTAAAACTGTCGCTAAAACTGTCCCTTTTAAAAACTGCATATATAACAGTTTTGCGACAGAAAACTGTCGCTAAAACTGTCGCTAAAATTATTCAACATAACCATTTTAAAGTCCCATTTTTTTTCCCACTGGTTTTACATGTAATTCCCACTGTTGGGTTACGTTTCCCACTGCTTGTGCAGTGGTTCCCACTGCTTATGCAGTGGTTCCCACTGCTTTCATTTCTGGCAGACCCAAACATCCCCTTATTGCCAGATAATCCCAAACGCACCCGGACTGGTCAAAAACAACCCCCTCTGACTGCTGCTGGGTTACTGCCGACTCAAAGAAAACAGCCCGCGCCTATAACAAACACCTCCTGGATGTGTTTTGGCTACGGCTGATAAAAAAACGAGAGCCACCGCCCCTGTGTGGGTCACGGTTGGTCACAGCAGACACACCGAGACCTTATGGTCTCGGTTTTCATGATTCAAACAGAAACACAACACCCCCTTATTGATTTATTTCGTGATTCATTAAACAGGAAGGAGAATGGAAAGCGATTTGGGTTACCTTGGCTCGTGATTAAGAACATATTACATCATATGGCTGAATCAATTTCAAGAAAGATCGAATCCTTTCCCCTGTGTTTGTCTTCTACCGTCGGCCACCCCCAAGAACATAGGAACCCTAGTTTTTATTTTCTTTTTTTTTTCGTTACTGTCTGAGCAAAAGAGGGGTTTTACTCCCGTTTATTTTGTATGAAATGGGCCTAAGCCCAAATTCCCTTTTTTCTTTTTTTCTTTTTTTTTCTCTTTTTTTTACAAACCGCCTCTTTCAATTGTTATATATAGTTTTCCTTTTTTTTTTTTTTTTTTTTTCTTCTAAACTATAATGTCGTGTATACTTGTTTTTATTTCTCGTGTTCTTGTTTCTGAATCGTGATAATTATATTTCGTGTAATACTACATACATAATATATTCTGAAACTTAATAATTATTTTCTGAATAATTATTCATTTTAAATAAACTGAGACTACGCGTATTTAATATTAACGTTTAATTATTTCTGTAAAATAAATAATTCATCTGTAATATTTTCTGAGACTAATCCATCAGGAAGGGCGCTGTTTCTGTCTATCAAGAAGAAGGCCGGTATCATGAGATCATGTATCGACCACTGGAAACTTTTACAAGATCACCATTCTTAATCAATGCTCATTCTATAAATAGCAGGTTTACCTGACCTGCTACGATATCTTAAATATTTTCCAGAACAACTCGCGACCATGCCACCAGAAGTGGTGAGAGAAGAATATGATGTTTTTCAGATTTCTGTTGAACACGTCATAGTCTCTATAAAATTTTGACTTATACGTCTGGGCTCCCTAATGCTCCAGCTATATTATGGAAGTTATGAATAAATTTTTTTCTATGATTCTCAGACAAAATCGTCAGCGTATTCATTGATCACATTTTGGTATGCTAAATTCTAGAGAAGAATACGAGAGTCATCTTCTCACAGTTGTATAGAATCTTCGATAGGAGTTATTTTTTTTATACACAGCTTTCCAGATATGAATTCCAATTGAACAAAGTGGCATTTCTGAACCATTCTACCTTAGTAGGAAGAAATTTAAAACAATGCTGCGAAGGTGAAGGCCATCACCTGATGGTCCCGACTGACGCCTGTGAACGAAGTACAATTTTCTAGAACTCAATTGACTACCACCGCAGAAGTTGCCGATAGTTCTCACTACAAATGTTTATGACCATCCAACCAGATTTCCACCAGAATGTTCCATAATCCCAGACCAAAACTTTAATAGAATCCGCATCACACATTGATGCAGCTATGTTCATATCTAGATGCCTGACCTGCTGCAGGTTCAAGATAGAACGCCGTCAAGTTAGTGAGTTACTACAACCCTTAGAAATTTCTGAACAGAAATGAGATGAAATTCCATGAAATTGTTATCAGCTACCACAGACTCAGAGAAAGTATAATACTATCTAAGTTATCATCAACCATGTAATCAGCCTGCGCGTTTCTTTCATCCGAAAGGATCACGCAGTAGCAGATCTGCAGAAAAATTTTGAAATTCAGTTGTGAATCGTACGAATTCAAAGCATTCCATTGACCATCATATCAGAAAGAATTCATGTTCACGATCACGTTTAAGTTCATGTTTGCGTTTATGTTCACTTTCGCGTTAACGTCTCATTCGCAGTATGATGCTATTTCAGATCATATTTGTGTTATCTCATGATTTAAACTCACGTTAGCGTTCATATCATTGTTCATGTTCAGACTCGTGTTCCGTCTCACGATACACGTTTCACAGCTTGTTACTGAATACGGTTACAGAAAGCTTAAGAAATCAGACTCAAGTTTCGCACCGTTTTCCATACTCAGACAGATGTTTCAATCTCAGGCCGTATAGTTGGCATTATTTCCTCAGTCAACATACGTTCATTTACAGTATGTTTCACGTATCACGTTCATGATACACCCTATGCACAACGTTCATCAGATGATCGCGAACTACGTTCACAATTGACTCACGTAGCACGTTCACAATTGTTCACGTAGTTCGTTCCTATATATTGTCAGCAGTGTGCTCCGAGTTATGAATATTATCTTTTCAGGATATTTACAAGTATCATATCATGTATCATACATGTTATAGTTATTCAGCCTATCAGATTCAGAAAATCCATCTTAAATATGGAACCAGAAGCTATTCAGCATCATCAGGACAGGGTCATCAGGACCAAGATTTTATTTATCATGTTTAGACCTTGAAGGAATCGCTTCGAGCGGGAGACCACTCGAAACGGAGGAGTCCATCCGGACCCCTCACCCTATTCCTTCAATAAATTCAGTTAAGTTCTTTCAGTCATGTCTTGTTCCATGTTCTCTTCAGCCATGTCACGTTACATGATCATTTCAGTCATGTCAGGTTTAAACCTATCAACAGCATTATGTCTTAATTAGAAGACAATATCTTTCTGCTTAATTGTCTTTTCAGTCTACGTGTTCTTTCAGTTCTTATAACTTCATCAGCTTATTATCTTTAATTCGGGGACGAATTATTATTTTTAGAGGGGAAGAATTGTAAAACCCAGTATAGTCGTATCCTTAATTCGGGGACGAATTATTATTTTTAGAGGGGAAGAATTGTAAAACCCGTATTTAAAAATCAGAATATCTAAATACGCGGTTTAATTTTAATAAATTATATAAGTATTAATTATTAGACAAAGATAGAAACGCAGAAATTAAATACGCAATCCCAGTTTACTTAAATACTATAATATTTTAGTTTATTCAGATAATAAGTATTTAGTCTCAGAAAATATTACAGATGAATTATTTATTTTACAGAAATAATCGAACGTTAATATTAAAAACACGCAGCCTCAGTTTTATTTAAATGCTACGAAAATTAATTATTCAGAAAATAATTATTAAGTGTTAGAAAAGATTACGTAGGTATTACGTATGTATATTTTTATGCAGAAAATAATTATCACGATTCAAAAACTAAAACACGAGAAATATATTTACGTTTCATAACGAGATTTTAAGTACGAGCTTTACGTAAATAATTAAATGCGAAAAAAAAGAAAGAAAAAGAGTATATTGTGCTCCTTGGGCCGGTTTGTGAAAGAAAGGAAAAGAAAAAGAAATTGGGCTAAGCCCCTTTGGGGTAAGAAAAACAAACGGGGGGGGGGGGGGGGGGGGGGTCCCCTTTTCACTAACAGAAGACAAAAAAAAAAGAGACGGGAATTAGGGTTTTATCCCTGGGTGGCCGCCGACAAAAAAAAAGGATCGATTGTTGTTCTTGCTCATTGATTCACGTGCTTCGTCCTCCCTTACAAATTTAATAAAGGTAATCAGTCAATTATTATTTATTTTCTTCATATCACGATTTAAGGGTGTCGGGTTGGTTGAATTCGCGAAGACCGAGACCAGTGGGTCTCGGTGTTGACCCTTGACATCAGCCGTGACCAAAATGGTGCGGGTTTGATTTTTGGATCCGCAGCCCTAAAAACCCCATCAGGGGTGTTTGCTTCGAAAACAGGGGGTGTTTGGGAGTAAAATTCAGAAAACAGGGGTGTTTGGGTCTATTTCGCCAGTAGGGGGTGTTTGGCACTGCGAGCAGTGGGAACTCGACCAGCAGGGGGAACTAACAGTGAAAACAGTGGGAACATTATATTAACAGTGGGAACATTATATTAACAGTGGGAACATTATATTAACAGTGGGAACATTATATTAACAGTGGGAAATATATGAATATTAAGGGGGTCACGTAAAGAGTCGTTTTGGATAAACCGAGACGTGGGTGTCTCGGGAGAGTTTTAGCACGGGTTTTCGAGTTAGCTATAATTATAAACGTGAGAAAATTATTATTATAGTTAAATCATTTTACAAGGAGCTTGATTAAAGATTAATTTAATAGTTAATTTTATTAATTTATTTAGTAAAATTAAATCGATATTGTTTTACCTTGTATTATTTTTAAAACGTGATTTAATTAATATTTCTAAAAGAAACGAATTTGTAGACCTTTCTAAATTTAGAAACTTTCTATTTAAAGCTATTTAAAGCAGGTTACTATTTATAGTAATATTATTTTATTCGACAGATATTACACAGTAATCAGGAGCACATAATATATTTAATCTGCAATGTTTCAAACAATAAGAACTTATCAGATTATATACGGTCATTATTTCAAGAACTTTAATCCAACGAAAACAGTCAAGAGCAGTAAAATAAATAAACATCAGTCAACTTATTTACGCGTCCGTTAATTTATGTAGTAACCGTGAAGTCGGAGTAGATCTTCAGCTTTCAGTCTTATTTCATTTCGGGACACGAGATACGGATTTTCCGTCCTTTCAGTAAGGACTTCCTTTTTATGCATGATTAGGATTCCCCATCTGCAGCCAAATGTTTTTCCCCAGTATATGTTTAAACTTATCAGTAATCATGTTAAGAATTAAATAAATTGCCTGAGCATTATATACAAGCATGATTAGTTTATGTACTAGTTACGGAGGTACCGTAACCACGACACTAGAGGCACCGGTGTCGTGACTCACATGCAGGAGAGTGATATCCTGCATCGTCCCACTCAGCTCAGCTTGGCCATTTTATTAGTATTATTAGTGGGGCGTATGGATGCATCATAGGCTACAGTTTACAGTTTAGCAGGTGAACGTGGTGTGTGCTCTACATCCTTCACATTGGAGCTGATCCCTCCATCCAGCACAGTTATTTAGAGGTCACCCCTTGATACATGGTTTTTGTTATGGGTTCTAAATCTCTGAATCCTCTCGAATTGATCTCGGTCTTTAGTGGAATGATTGTTTTTGGTGATTAAATAAAAGGGTTTGGTTTTCTAATCTAATAAAAAGTGGAAATGAAAATTTAAATCAAAGATAATTAATTTAATGACGATTAATAAAAACTTGAATTGAAATTAGAATTAAGATTAAAATACAATTAAAATTAAAAATAAACAAACAGTAAAGAAACAGTAAAGTAACAGTAAACCCAAAAGATAACTGATTCGGAACTCTAAACTTTGCCTTTGGTTCGGAAGTTACTGTAGCCCCTTGATTCGGAAGTATCCGAATGAAGACCCTTGGTTCGGAAGTTTAGAACTTCCGAATGAAACACCTTGGTTCGGAACTTTGGACTTCCGAATGAAGCTCCTTGGTTCGGAAGTTTGGCTTCGTTCGGAACTTTCTGGCTTGGTTCGGAAGTTTTAGACTCATCCGGAACTTACTGATTCGGAACTTACTGATTCGGAACTTACTGATTCGGAACTTACTGTTCACTCGTTCGGAACTTTTGATAAAGAAATTGGCTCGGAACTTACTGATTCGGAAGTGATTGGTTCGGAAGTTTGGCTTCGTTCGGAACTTTTTAAAGGTAAACTCATTCGGAACTTTTGACTGACTCGGAACTTTTGAAAACAAAACTCATTCGGAAGTTCTGGGAAACCCAGAACAGTAAGAATACCCGAAGAACAAGGAAACTATTTTTAATCCAAAAATCACCAAGTTTTTCACCAATAACTAAAATAAATCAATCACGAAACTTCTACTAACCATAAACTACAAATCCCATCAACAAAAACATAAAACCCAACAACTTTTGAAGATCAAATCAAGAAAAATAAAGACTTAAAAACTTGAAGATAAAGATGATGATAAACAAGATAAAATAGAAAGATTAAACAAGGACTTTGTATTGAATGATTAATGTTTTGACAAGATAAATCAAAGATTAAAATTACAAGATGAGAAAATTAAAGATTAAAATCACCAATCACCCTAATGGTGATGGTGATGAAACGAAACAGGGAGAGAAAAGTGGGGGAGAAGAAAAACTAAAAACTAGTCTAAATGTGTGAGGGGAGGGCTATTTATAGCCTTGTCTTTTGGTTGGTGAGTGGGCTTTCTCCCGTTCTTCTTGTCTTTTCGTCTTTTCAGAAAAGTTTCCGTTTTCGATTCTGATTCGGGATTTGTCGTCGATTAAATTCAACTCGTCTTTTAATTTCTTCGTTTAATAGACTTGAGTTTCTTCGACTTATATAAATCTTCCATCTTTGATCCTTTTCTTCGATAAATCTTCGAATAGGCCCAGTGACTTCAAATCTTTTGCATCTCTTGGACAATAGACTTTATCTCGAGTCTTTTTCTTCAGTAAAACCCGTGCAATCCCATGTTTTCTTTAATATTAATCCGGTTGGCTCTGAAAACACAATAAACACAAAAACCACGCATAATTCCAAACAAATGATATTAAATACGTGTTTTGGTCTCGTTTTAGCCCGAATTAAGTGGTAAAAGGATGGGTGTTTACACACCTATCAAATCCCCTACACTTAACCATTGCCATGCCCTCATGCAATGCTTAGTGATAAAGCAATTTTACATTTTCCTCATAATTAATCAACCTTGGCCTTATTTAAATTCTACTAAACAAAAATTAAAGAAATAAAACTTCAAAGGTAACAAAGGGATAGAAAACTATTTTCACTTGAAAATAGCTACATGGAAATAACTTGCAAAGAAATCGATGACTTACATTAGGGCTTTGGTGCTGCGAAGATTTATCACCCTCAAGTTTCACGTTCCCCAAACTAAGCTTAAAAACGAGATCATTGTTATTATAAGTTAGCAATTCAAACACTTACACACATGGCTTAATTAGATGCTTAAACTCCCTTTTTCCTAGGTGTATCTCTTATATTTTATTTTTGTCTTAGAATGATCATGAAGATGCATTTTTGGACTTATTTCGATAGTTTATTAGGGCTGAAAGCAAAGTAGGACGATTTGATCAATAGTTAGCTAAAGGACAAAATCTCTTAAAACTGCTTCTCGGGATATCAAAAAGTTCATATCTTGGCATAACTTGGTTCACGATTTGAGACCTTTCTCGGGCCGATATTTGGCATGTACTTCATACTTCATATCTTCGAGAGACGTTCTTGAGATAATGGTCTTCTCATCATAATAGAGTTTCTTCACTTGGAGACTTTTGAGGGGTACTCCAACTTTGTTGACCACGACTTCATGATTATTTCTTCAATCTCTAATTGGGATTTTGAGATACAACGATCCGCCTCCTTTTCGGACTTGGATCTATTTATCCTCATACCTTGTTAGGGTCTTTTCGGATAGACTTCTCCATGATCTTTATGGGAGTTGATTGCTTTTCGTCGTGAGTATTGATCCTTCATATTGACTTTGGGAATAATGCTTTTCACATCACTTTGGATCTTCAGCAATAAAATGGAATCCTCATGCCTTGTTAGGGCCTTTTCGGACTCGCCAATCTTCGCGCCCCGCTTCATAAGTTATGCCTTGGCTATGAACTCTTATCATTACCGAGCAACTTTTAAACGATCTTGGGCTAGAATCTAAGTAACTTTTCAAATCGTACGACCTTACTTATTGCAGATAAATTATTAGCAAGTGATGGGAGAATAGGCAAATAATTACACCAAGTGAGCTTGTGCAAGAATACCGACTTATAATTGACTCTATCATTTCTCGTCCTCCACAATTTAAAATCTCAAGTAATGAGACTCGTGGATACTTAGCCTAATAAACCAATTAAGGTCTACATGGTTAAGGATACTAGCTAGAATAAACTTGGATAAGTCTATTCGGGTTGAGTCAAAATAAACGCAACGGGCCTAATATGTCAAAGACTTCTAAACTAGCTACACCACTTTATTAAAATTAGACTTTATTGCGGGATATATACATATGAAAGCAACGATAAAAATTTAAAAATTACAACTAAATGGCCAAAGTTAATAAAAAATTTGAAAAATGTTGAAAAATATGATTTTCCGGTTAATTGAAGGCATTTTCATGGAAAAGTCCACTTAAAACTTCGATAGAAGTCCCCCCTACACTTAAGATAAACATTGTCCTCAATGTTTAAGCATATGGGAAAAGTTTCCCCTACACTTATGACATTGTGCACGTTGGTTAACTCAAGTTAAGGAAGAGACGACTAAAGTGATCAATTTCAAATGTGAGTATGAAGAAAATTGAATCACGATAGTTGAGAGATAGAACCGGATTTTGGATAACATGGGAACACGGTTCTTCAAAGATTCCAAGAGTGCACTTATCCCTGTAATCACACCACACAAAGACAAACACGTATAGAAGTCCCCCTACACTTAGGGGATTAAAACATAAATGGATAGATACTCGGGCTGCCTCCCGAGGAGCGCTTGTTTTTGATAACCGAGTCACAAGCCTGACTCGGCCCAAAATTAGTTCATGGGGAACGTGGTGAGGGATGGAATCACCTCCTGAGAGGTGTCCTCACCAAAGTACAACTTCACTCGTTGGCCATTCACCTTAAAATTTGGTCCATCAGGTTGAGCGAGCTCGAGAGTACCATATGGAAAAATTTGGGCAATGGTGAATGGGCCGGACCAACGAGATTTGAGCTTTCCCGAAAAGATTTTCAACCGAGAGTTAAAAAGTAAGACTTTGTCTCCAACATGGAACTCTCGGTTTTTGATCTTGGAGTCGTGAATGAGCTTAGTTCTTTCCTTATAGATCAAAGAATTTTCATAAGCCTCATTACGGAGTTCATTCAGCTCATTGAGTTGGATCTTGCGTAGGTCACCGGCTTTGTTTATATAAAAATTAGCCCACTTCAAGGCCCAATAAGCCTTGTACTCCAACTCAATGGGAAGGTGGCACGCTTTCCCGTACACAAGACGATAAGGCGTACAGCCGATCGGGGTCTTGTAAGCAGTACGGAAAGCCCACAAAGCATCATCAAGTTTATCAGCCCATGAGGCACGATGCTCTCCCACAGTCCTTTCAAGAATTCGCTTCAGCCCTCGGTTTGATATTTCAGTCTGGCCATTAGTTTGTGGGTGGCAGGCTGTGGAAAGACGATGATTTACACCGTACTTAGCCATGATTCGAGCAAATTGGTCATTGCAGAAATGAGTCCCACGATCACTAATAATGGCGCGAGGCACACCGAATCTAGCGAAAAGAGCTTTCAAAAAGTTACAAACCACCCTTGCGTCATTAGTAGGTAAAGCTTTGGCTTCAACCCACTTTGAAACGTAGTCAACGGCTACAAGGATGTATTTGTTTCCTTTAGACGAAGGGAATGGCCCCATAAAGTCGATACCCCAAACATAAAAAATTTCACACTCTTGAATGAAATTCTGAGGCATCTCGTCTTTATGTGTGATTTTGCCTTGCTTTTGGCAAACATCACATTTTTTAACCATATCGTGAGCGTCACGGTATATGGAGGGCCAATAAAATCCGGAATCAAACACTTTTTTAGCGGTGTAGTTGGGACCAAAGTGACCACCGGTGGGTCCTTTGTGGCAAGCATTAAGGATTTCAGACGTTGCCGGTCCATCAACACATCGGCGAATAATCAGGTCGGCACATTGTTTGAATAGGTAAGGGTCGTCCCAAAAGTAAGTCTTGATGTCGGTGAAGAACTTTTTCTTTTGCTGGGACGTCAACCCTTCCTTGAGAATTCCACCCGCCAAGTAGTTTGCAAAGTCGGCAAACCACGGGGTTTCATTCGGCTTCGAGTTTATAGACATTAAGGTCTCCAAGGGAAAAGAATCATTGATTTCTTTGGTCGGATGATCCCCTTGGTATGGATCCTCAAGTCTGCTGAGATGATCCGCGGCTAAGTTTTCAGCTCCTTTTTTATCGCGAATTTCGATTTTAAATTCCTGGAGCAGCAAAACCCAGCGAAGAAGTCTCGGTTTGGAATCTTGCTTTGTCAACAAGTACTTCAGCGCGGAATGATCGGTGTACACAATAGTGGTAGAAAGGACAAGATAGGGGCGGAATTTTTCAAAAGCATAGACAACAGCTAAAAGCTCTTTTTCGGTTGTCGTATAATGCAATTGTGCCCCTGTCATTGTCTTGCTAGCGTAATGGATCGGTTGGAAGTGTTTGTTCACTCTTTGTCCAAGAACCGCTCCAATAGCAAAATCGCTAGCATCGCACATCAACTCAAAGGGAAGCTCCCAATTAGAATAACCAAGACGGGTGCCTTAGTTAGCTTATCCTTAAGCGAGTTGAAGGCTTCAAGGCACTCTTTGGAGAAGATAAAAGGAGTATCTTTTTCCAAGAGATGGGTCATCGGGCGAGCGATTTGAGAAAAATATTTGATGAATCGACGATAGAAGCCCGCATGACCCAGAAAACTTCTCACACCCTTCACGGTTGAAGGTGGAGGCAACTTTGCGATAACATCGACTTTAGCACGGTCAACTTCAAGACCGGCTTTCGAGATCTTATGTCCAAGCACGACGCCTTCTTTTACCATAAAATGGCATTTTTCCCAATTCAGAACAAGGCGAGTGTCTTCGCACCGCTTTAGCATACGTTCTAAATTGGCAAGGCAAGCAGAGAAGGAATCCCCGAAGACCGAGAAATCATCCATGAAGACTTCCATGGTTTGTTCAACCATGTCATGGAAGATAGCTAACATGCACCTTTGGAAAGTCCCGGGCGCATTACATAAGCCAAAAGGCATTCTTTTGTAAGCAAATGTGCCATAGGGACAAGTGAATGTCGTCTTCTCTTGATCTTGGGGATCGATGGGTATTTGAAAATAACCCGAGAAACCATCAAGAAAGCAGTAATATTCATTACCGGCTAATCGTTCAAGCATTTGGTCCATAAAAGGTAGAGGGAAATGATCCTTTCTCGTGGCATCATTGAGTTTGCGGTAGTCTATACAAACTCTCCACCCAGTAACGAGACGAGTGGGAATCAACTCGTTGTGTTCATTGGGAACAACGGTTATTCCGCCCTTCTTGGGCACACAATGGATTGGACTAACCCATGGTGAATCCGAAATAGGGTAAATCATACCCGCATCAAGAAGTTTGAGAACCTCTGTTTTGGTGACTTCATGTATTTTTGGATTCACCCTTCGTTGGCTTTGAATTGTGGGCTTAAAGTCGTCCTCCATGAGAATTTTGTGTGTGCAGAAGTGAGGATCAATTCCACGAATATCGGAAATCTTCCAAGCGATAGCCTTCTTATGATCTTTCAACACAGCGACAAGTCGGGCTTTCTCTTCATCCTTCAAATCCTTAGCAATGATGACTGGCGACTTCTTCTCTTCTTCGAGGAATACATACTCAAGATGGGGTGGCAACTCCTTAAGTTCCAAATCCGGAGGATTGTCGACGGGAGGCGTATTCGAAGTCGGAGTCTCGATAGCAATAACAGTGGGAGATGGAGGGGAAGGATTGTCTTCTCTGAGGAGGTTTGCAATGAAACTGAGATCGTCATCCCAATTGGCAGTAGAATCGTCATTGTCTTGCTTCACATCTTCCAAGGTGGCTTCCAAATCTTTCCAAAGGAAATCACTTTCACCAAATAGAGATAGTGATGAGTCAATAGAGGATACGGTCTCAACATTGGGAAGAGAGATAGGAATGTTTTTACAAGCATCCTTGAAGTGTTCTTCACAAGCCTCATCAAGAACGTCAATACAATTAACACTCTCGTAAGAATAAGGCTGTTTAGAAAGCTTTCCCATGTTGAAGACTACTTTATCGTCACCCACTCTCATGATAAGCTCACCGGCTTCAACATCAATGAGAGTGCGACCGGTCCTCAAGAATGGACGACCAACAATGAGTGGCACACGGGGGTCCATCTCGTAGTCGACGACAACAAAATCGGCAGGGAAGGTGAATTTGTCGACTCCTACAATGACGTCTTCGGCTATCCCCACTGGATAAGCAACCGTACGGTTAGCTAATTCCAAAGTCATTTTGGTGGGGACTAGCTCTGGGAGAGATAATTGCTTCCAAACACTTAGAGGCATGAGATTAATACTGGCACCTAGATCGGCTAGGGCCATGCAATTCTCTACTCCCGGGAAATTGCAAGGGATAAGAAAACGACCCGGATCACCAAGCTTGGTTGGCAATTTCCTTAAGAGCACTGCAGAGCAGTTCTCATTAAGTTGGGTGTTGGCAATATCGAGGAGCTTTTCCTTGTCGCTCAGAAGATCTTTAAACATTTTTGCATACTTGGGCATGTGAGCGAGAGCCTCAGCGAAGGAGATATTGAAATTCAGTTTTTTGAACATTTTTAGGAAGTTCGAAACTTGAATATCATCCTTGCTCTTTTGCTTCTCTTTCCTCAACCGTGAAGGATAAGGTATATTGGAAGAAGAGGAAGGCTTTAGGGGAATAGGATCACTCACAACCACGGGTGGAGGAGGGGTAGAAAGAAGAGGTGGAGAAATTGGGGAAGGAGAAGGGTGAGGAATAGGAGCAGGTGACTCGTTCTCCTTAGTCACAACCACCGGTGGAGGTATAGGAAGCTCGGGTTCCTTGGTACCTTTACCACTTCGAGTGGTGATTGCTTTCATCTCCCCTCTTGGGTTCGCAACGGTGTTACTCGGAAGAGTACCCGAAGAAGAGGGTTGATTACCATTGAAGAAACTAGCCATCATGTTCCTCAGATCATTAGTTTGGGTATCCAACGTATTTCTCATGTCGGCTCTCAAATCATTTCCTTGCTTGACCAAGTCTGCCTTCAAATTGCGCACTTCCTCTTGGAGATTTCCCACAATCACATCATTGGTCCTCATGTAGGTTGCAACCTCTTGGTGTAATGCAGTGGTGGCTTGGTTAGGAGGAGCATTGTATGCAGGTGGTTGGTAAGCAGGTTGTTGGTAGACTTGATTGTTACGTTGAGGTGGTTGTTGCTGCTTGTGAGGTGGGATGTATGGTTGTCGAGGTTGTTGTTGTTGTTGAGGAGGGCGGTTAAGGTTTTGTTGTTGGTTTGGGTTGTTTGGGGGAAAACCAGGTGGTGAAAGATAGTTGTTGGATCGATAGCTAAGCAGGTTACGGTCACCTTGAGGTCTAGCTTGATAAGCAGGTTGTTGGTAGGTGCCATATGCCGCATTCACATTCTCAGCAGGGTAATCTTGGGTGGTGGTACAAGTTGTGTAAGAGTGGGGACCACCGCATATCTCACAAGGTTGGCTGACAGCGTTCACTTGAGCGTTTTTGGCGTTGTTGCTGTTGTTGTTGCTGACGGTGTGGGTGACAAGCGATTCAAGAAGCGTAGTGATTTTGTCTAATCGCTTGTCGCTGTCATTAGTGCTAGCACTAGCAACATTGGTCCGAACACTCTTGGTTTGCACACGAGATTTGTTCTCAATGATGTCCCAAGCAGCATTGGAAGTCTTAGCCAATAGATTACCCCCCGAGGCACTGTTTAGTGAATCTTGGTCACTCATGCTTAAACCATTGTAAAAAGTATTGATTTGATGTACTTTGGTAAAACCATGTTGTGGGCATTTTCTTAAAAGATCTTTAAAGCGATCCCAAGATTCACTGAATGACTCATCGTACTTTTGTTCAAAATTTATGATCTCATTCCGCAAAGCGGTAGTACGAGAGGGTGGAAAAAAGTAGTTGATAAACTTTGTTTCCAAATCCGTCCACGAGAGAATACTCTGTGGCGGTTCCTTAGCAAGCCAATGCCGGGCTTGTCCCTCTAAAGAAAAGGGAAAAAGTTGTAACCTTATAACCTCTTGTGGAACTCCATTGAACTTGACCGTGTTGGTGAGTTGTAGAAATCTCTTGATGTGGTCGTGTGGATCATCAATGGTTCGTCCCAAGAATGGTTGAGCTGAGACCATCTGGATAAAGCCTGATTTTAGCTCGAAATTGTTGGCGGCAATTGGTGGTATAACAATTGGATCCGTGTTGCCATCGACATGAGCTTGCAGCAATTCAATCATCGGGCGATTATCCGGAAGGTGCTCATTGTTGTTGTTATTGTTCATGTTGTTGTTGTTATTATTGTTTGGAGGTGGTACACCGGCCATGTCTAAATGATCGAGAGGCTCGGGCTCTTGATATGACGTGGAACGAGTGCGCATACACCTGCAAAAGAACGAACAAAGAAAAGCAAAGCACAAATATTTTTGGTTTTTTTTTTTTTTTTTTTATGTTTTTTTTTTGTATTTTTGAAAATTTTATATTTTTTTAGTTGTTTTTGAAGATTTTCTTGAAAAAGTAACGTTCACGGGGAACGGATCCCAAAATCCAAGTTCTCACAAAAAACTTTTGATCTTAACGAGAAGAGCCGGCAGCGGCGCCATTTGATACATGGATTTTGTTATGGGTTCTAAATCTCTGAATCCTCTCGAATTGATCTCGGTCTTTAGTGGAATGATTGTTTTTGGTGATTAAATAAAAGGGTTTGGTTTTCTAATCTAATAAAAAGTGGAAATGAAAATTTAAATCAAAGATAATTAATTTAATGACGATTAATAAAAACTTGAATTGAAATTAGAATTAAGATTAAAATACAATTAAAATTAAAAATAAACAAACAGTAAAGAAACAGTAAAGTAACAGTAAACCCAAAAGATAACTGATTCGGAACTCTAAACTTTGCCTTTGGTTCGGAAGTTACTGTAGCCCCTTGATTCGGAAGTATCCGAATGAAGACCCTTGGTTCGGAAGTTTAGAACTTCCGAATGAAACACCTTGGTTCGGAACTTTGGACTTCCGAATGAAGCTCCTTGGTTCGGAAGTTTGGCTTCATTCGGAACTTTCTGGCTTGGTTCGGAAGTTTTAGACTCATCCGGAACTTACTGATTCGGAACTTACTGATTCGGAACTTACTGATTCGGAACTTACTGTTCACTCGTTCGGAACTTTTGATAAAGAAATTGGCTCGGAACTTACTGATTCGGAAGTGATTGGTTCGGAAGTTTGGCTTCGTTCGGAACTTTTTAAAGGTAAACTCATTCGGAACTTTTGACTGACTCGGAACTTTTGAAAACAAAACTCATTCGGAAGTTCTGGGAAACCCAGAACAGTAAGAATACCCGAAGAACAAGGAAACTATTTTTAATCCAAAAATCACCAAGTTTTTCACCAATAACTAAAATAAATCAATCACGAAACTTCTACTAACCATAAACTACAAATCCCATCAACAAAAACATAAAACCCAACAACTTTTGAAGATCAAATCAAGAAAAATAAAGACTTAAAAACTTGAAGATAAAGATGATGATAAACAAGATAAAATAGAAAGATTAAACAAGGACTTTGTATTGAATGATTAATGTTTTGACAAGATAAATCAAAGATTAAAATTACAAGATGAGAAAATTAAAGATTAAAATCACCAATCACCCTAATGGTGATGGTGATGAAACGAAACAGGGAGAGAAAAGTGGGGGAGAAGAAAAACTAAAAACTAGTCTAAATGTGTGAGGGGAGGGCTATTTATAGCCTTGTCTTTTGGTTGGTGAGTGGGCTTTCTCCCGTTCTTCTTGTCTTTTCGTCTTTTCAGAAAAGTTTCCGTTTTCGATTCTGATTCGGGATTTGTCGTCGATTAAATTCAACTCGTCTTTTAATTTCTTCGTTTAATAGACTTGAGTTTCTTCGACTTATATAAATCTTCCATCTTTGATCCTTTTCTTCGATAAATCTTCGAATAGGCCCAGTGACTTCAAATCTTTTGCATCTCTTGGACAATAGACTTTATCTCGAGTCTTTTTCTTCAGTAAAACCCGTGCAATCCCATGTTTTCTTTAATATTAATCCGGTTGGCTCTGAAAACACAATAAACACAAAAACCACGCATAATTCCAAACAAATGATATTAAATACGTGTTTTGGTCTCGTTTTAGCCCGAATTAAGTGGTAAAAGGATGGGTGTTTACACACCTATCAAATCCCCTACACTTAACCATTGCCATGCCCTCATGCAATGCTTAGTGATAAAGCAATTTTACATTTTCCTCATAATTAATCAACCTTGGCCTTATTTAAATTCTACTAAACAAAAATTAAAGAAATAAAACTTCAAAGGTAACAAAGGGATAGAAAACTATTTTCACTTGAAAATAGCTACATGGAAATAACTTGCAAAGAAATCGATGACTTACATTAGGGCTTTGGTGCTGCGAAGATTTATCACCCTCAAGTTTCACGTTCCCCAAACTAAGCTTAAAAACGAGATCATTGTTATTATAAGTTAGCAATTCAAACACTTACACACATGGCTTAATTAGATGCTTAAACTCCCTTTTTCCTAGGTGTATCTCTTATATTTTATTTTTGTCTTAGAATGATCATGAAGATGCATTTTTGGACTTATTTCGATAGTTTATTAGGGCTGAAAGCAAAGTAGGACGATTTGATCAATAGTTAGCTAAAGGACAAAATCTCTTAAAACTGCTTCTCGGGATATCAAAAAGTTCATATCTTGGCATAACTTGGTTCACGATTTGAGACCTTTCTCGGGCCGATATTTGGCATGTACTTCATACTTCATATCTTCGAGAGACGTTCTTGAGATAATGGTCTTCTCATCATAATAGAGTTTCTTCACTTGGAGACTTTTGAGGGGTACTCCAACTTTGTTGACCACGACTTCATGATTATTTCTTCAATCTCTAATTGGGATTTTGAGATACAACGATCCGCCTCCTTTTCGGACTTGGATCTATTTATCCTCATACCTTGTTAGGGTCTTTTCGGATAGACTTCTCCATGATCTTTATGGGAGTTGATTGCTTTTCGTCGTGAGTATTGATCCTTCATATTGACTTTGGGAATAATGCTTTTCACATCACTTTGGATCTTCAGCAATAAAATGGAATCCTCATGCCTTGTTAGGGCCTTTTCGGACTCGCCAATCTTCGCGCCCCGCTTCATAAGTTATGCCTTGGCTATGAACTCTTATCATTACCGAGCAACTTTTAAACGATCTTGGGCTAGAAGCTAAGTAACTTTTCAAATCGTACGACCTTACTTATTGCAGATAAATTATTACCAAGTGATGGGAGAATAGGCAAATAATTACACCAAGTGAGCTTGTGCAAGAATACCGACTTATAATTGACTCTATCATTTCTCGTCCTCCACAATTTAAAATCTCAAGTAATGAGACTCGTGGATACTTAGCCTAATAAACCAATTAAGGTCTACATGGTTAAGGATACTAGATAGAATAAACTTGGATAAGTCTATTCGGGTTGAGTCAAAATAAACGCAACGGGCCTAATATGTCAAAGACTTCTAAACTAGCTACACCACTTTATTAAAATTAGACTTTATTGCGGGATATATACATATGAAAGCAACGATAAAAATTTAAAAATTACAACTAAATGGCCAAAGTTAATAAAAAATTTGAAAAATGTTGAAAAATATGATTTTCCGGTTAATTGAAGGCATTTTCATGGAAAAGTCCACTTAAAACTTCGATAGAAGTCCCCCCTACACTTAAGATAAACATTGTCCTCAATGTTTAAGCATATGGGAAAAGTTTCCCCTACACTTATGACATTGTGCACGTTGGTTAACTCAAGTTAAGGAAGAGACGACTAAAGTGATCAATTTCAAATGTGAGTATGAAGAAAATTGAATCACGATAGTTGAGAGATAGAACCGGATTTTGGATAACATGGGAACACGGTTCTTCAAAGATTCCAAGAGTGCACTTATCCCTGTAATCACACCACACAAAGACAAACACGTATAGAAGTCCCCCTACACTTAGGGGATTAAAACATAAATGGATAGATACTCGGGCTGCCTCCCGAGGAGCGCTTGTTTTTGATAACCGAGTCACGAGCCTGACTCGGCCCAAAATTAGTTCATGGGGAACGTGGTGAGGGATGGAATCACCTCCTGAGAGGTGTCCTCACCAAAGTACAACTTCACTCGTTGGCCATTCACCTTAAAATTTGGTCCATCAGGTTGAGCGAGCTCGAGAGTACCATATGGAAAAATTTGGGCAATGGTGAATGGGCCGGACCAACGAGATTTGAGCTTTCTCGAAAAGATTTTCAACCGAGAGTTAAAAAGTAAGACTTTGTCTCCAACATGGAACTCTCGGTTTTTGATCTTGGAGTCGTGAATGAGCTTAGTTCTTTCCTTATAGATCAAAGAATTTTCATAAGCCTCATTACGGAGTTCATTCAGCTCATTGAGTTGGATCTTGCGTAGGTCACCGGCTTTGTTTATATAAAAATTAGCCCACTTCAAGGCCCAATAAGCCTTGTACTCCAACTCAATGGGAAGGTGGCACGCTTTCCCGTACACAAGACGATAAGGCGTACAGCCGATCGGGGTCTTGTAAGCAGTACGGAAAGCCCACAAAGCATCATCAAGTTTATCAGCCCATGAGGCACGATGCTCTCCCACAGTCCTTTCAAGAATTCGCTTCAGCCCTCGGTTTGATATTTCAGTCTGGCCATTAGTTTGTGGGTGGCAGGCTGTGGAAAGACGATGATTTACACCGTACTTAGCCATGATTCGAGCAAATTGGTCATTGCAGAAATGAGTCCCACGATCACTAATAATGGCGCGAGGCACACCGAATCTAGCGAAAAGAGCTTTCAAAAAGTTACAAACCACCCTTGCGTCATTAGTAGGTAAAGCTTTGGCTTCAACCCACTTTGAAACGTAGTCAACGGCTACAAGGATGTATTTGTTTCCTTTAGACGAAGGGAATGGCCCCATAAAGTCGATACCCCAAACATAAAAAATTTCACACTCTTGAATGAAATTCTGAGGCATCTCGTCTTTATGTGTGATTTTGCCTTGCTTTTGGCAAACATCACATTTTTTAACCATATCGTGAGCGTCACGGTATATGGAGGGCCAATAAAATCCGGAATCAAACACTTTTTTAGCGGTGTAGTTGGGACCAAAGTGACCACCGGTGGGTCCTTTGTGGCAAGCATTAAGGATTTCATACGTTGCCGGTCCATCAACACATCGGCGAATAATCAGGTCGGCACATTGTTTGAATAGGTAAGGGTCGTCCCAAAAGTAAGTCTTGATGTCGGTGAAGAACTTTTTCTTTTGCTGGGACGTCAACCCTTCCTTGAGAATTCCACCCGCCAAGTAGTTTGCAAAGTCGGCAAACCACGGGGTTTCATTCGGCTTCGAGTTTATAGACATTAAGGTCTCCAAGGGAAAAGAATCATTGATTTCTTTGGTCGGATGATCCCCTTGGTATGGATCCTCAAGTCTGCTGAGATGATCCGCGGCTAAGTTTTCAGCTCCTTTTTTATCGCGAATTTCGATTTTAAATTCCTGGAGCAGCAAAACCCAGCGAAGAAGTCTTGGTTTGGAATCTTGCTTTGTCAACAAGTACTTCAGCGCGGAATGATCGGTGTACACAATAGTGGTAGAAAGGACAAGATAGGGGCGGAATTTTTCAAAAGCATAGACAACAGCTAAAAGCTCTTTTTCGGTTGTCGTATAATGCAATTGTGCCCCTGTCATTGTCTTGCTAGCGTAATGGATCGGTTGGAAGTGTTTGTTCACTCTTTGTCCAAGAACCGCTCCAATAGCAAAATCGCTAGCATCGCACATTAACTCAAAGGGAAGCTCCCAATTAGAATAACCAAGACGGGTGCCTTAGTTAGCTTATCCTTAAGCGAGTTGAAGGCTTCAAGGCACTCTTTGGAGAAGATAAAAGGAGTATCTTTTTCCAAGAGATGGGTCATCGGGCGAGCGATTTGAGAAAAATATTTGATGAATCGACGATAGAAGCCCGCATGACCCAGAAAACTTCTCACACCCTTCACGGTTGAAGGTGGAGGCAACTTTGCGATAACATCGACTTTAGCACGGTCAACTTCAAGACCGGCTTTCGAGATCTTATGTCCAAGCACGACGCCTTCTTTTACCATAAAATGGCATTTTTCCCAATTCAGAACAAGGCGAGTGTCTTTGCACCGCTTTAGCATACGTTCTAAATTGGCAAGGCAAGCAGAGAAGGAATCCCCGAAGACCGAGAAATCATCCATGAAGACTTCCATGGTTTGTTCAACCATGTCATGGAAGATAGCTAACATGCACCTTTGGAAAGTCCCGGGCGCATTACATAAGCCAAAAGGCATTCTTTTGTAAGCAAATGTGCCATAGGGACAAGTGAATGTCGTCTTCTCTTGATCTTGGGGATCGATGGGTATTTGAAAATAACCCGAGAAACCATCAAGAAAGCAGTAATATTCATTACCGGCTAATCGTTCAAGCATTTGGTCCATAAAAGGTAGAGGGAAATGATCCTTTCTCGTGGCATCATTGAGTTTGCGGTAGTCTATACAAACTCTCCACCCAGTAACGAGATGAGTGGGAATCAACTCGTTGTGTTCATTGGGAACAACGGTTATTCCGCCCTTCTTGGGCACACAATGGATTGGACTAACCCATGGTGAATCCGAAATAGGGTAAATCATACCCGCATCAAGAAGTTTGAGAACCTCTGTTTTGGTGACTTCATGTATTTTTGGATTCACCCTTCGTTGGCTTTGAATTGTGGGCTTAAAGTCGTCCTCCATGAGAATTTTGTGTGTGCAGAAGTGAGGATCAATTCCACGAATATCGGAAATCTTCCAAGCGATAGCCTTCTTATGATCTTTCAACACAGCGACAAGTCGGGCTTTCTCTTCATCCTTCAAATCCTTAGCAATGATGACTGGCGACTTCTTCTCTTCTTCGAGGAATACATACTCAAGATGGGGTGGCAACTCCTTAAGTTCCAAATCCGGAGGATTGTCGACGGGAGGCGTATTCGAAGTCGGAGTCTCGATAGCAATAACAGTGGGAGATGGAGGGGAAGGATTGTCTTCTCTGAGGAGGTTTGCAATGAAACTGAGATCGTCATCCCAATTGGCAGTAGAATCGTCATTGTCTTGCTTCACATCTTCCAAGGTGGCTTCCAAATCTTTCCAAAGGAAATCACTTTCACCAAATAGAGATAGTGATGAGTCAATAGAGGATACGGTCTCAACATTGGGAAGAGAGATAGGAATGTTTTTACAAGCATCCTTGAAGTGTTCTTCACAAGCCTCATCAAGAACGTCAATACAATTAACACTCTCGTAAGAATAAGGCTGTTTAGAAAGCTTTCCCATGTTGAAGACTACTTTATCGTCACCCACTCTCATGATAAGCTCACCGGCTTCAACATCAATGAGAGTGCGACCGGTCCTCAAGAATGGACGACCAACAATGAGTGGCACACGGGGGTCCATCTCGTAGTCGACGACAACAAAATCGGCAGGGAAGGTGAATTTGTCGACTCCTACAATGACGTCTTCGGCTATCCCCACTGGATAAGCAACCGTACGGTTAGCTAATTCCAAAGTCATTTTGGTGGGGACTAGCTCTGGGAGAGATAATTGCTTCCAAACACTTAGAGGCATGAGATTAATACTGGCACCTAGATCGGCTAGGGCCATGCAATTCTCTACTCCCGGGAAATTGCAAGGGATAAGAAAACGACCCGGATCACCAAGCTTGGTTGGCAATTTCCTTAAGAGCACTGCAGAGCAGTTCTCATTAAGTTGGGTGTTGGCAATATCGAGGAGCTTTTCCTTGTCGCTCAGAAGATCTTTAAACATTTTTGCATACTTGGGCATGTGAGCGAGAGCCTCAGCGAAGGAGATATTGAAATTCAGTTTTTTGAACATTTTTAGGAAGTTCGAAACTTGAATATCATCCTTGCTCTTTTGCTTCTCTTTCCTCAACCGTGAAGGATAAGGTATATTGGAAGAAGAGGAAGGCTTTAGGGGAATAGGATCACTCACAACCACGGGTGGAGGAGGGGTAGAAAGAAGAGGTGGAGAAATTGGGGAAGGAGAAGGGTGAGGAATAGGAGCAGGTGACTCGTTCTCCTTAGTCACAACCACCGGTGGAGGTATAGGAAGCTCGGGTTCCTTGGTACCTTTACCACTTCGAGTGGTGATTGCTTTCATCTCCCCTCTTGGGTTCGCAACGGTGTTACTCGGAAGAGTACCCGAAGAAGAGGGTTGATTACCATTGAAGAAACTAGCCATCATGTTCCTCAGATCATTAGTTTGGGTATCCAACGTATTTCTCATGTCGGCTCTCAAATCATTTCCTTGCTTGACCAAGTCTGCCTTCAAATTGCGCACTTCCTCTTGGAGATTTCCCACAATCACATCATTGGTCCTCATGTAGGTTGCAACCTCTTGGTGTAATGCAGTGGTGGCTTGGTTAGGAGGAGCATTGTATGCAGGTGGTTGGTAAGCAGGTTGTTGGTAGACTTGATTGTTACGTTGAGGTGGTTGTTGCTGCTTGTGAGGTGGGATGTATGGTTGTCGAGGTTGTTGTTGTTGTTGAGGAGGGCGGTTAAGGTTTTGTTGTTGGTTTGGGTTGTTTGGGGGAAAACCAGGTGGTGAAAGATAGTTGTTGGATCGATAGCTAAGCAGGTTACGGTCACCTTGAGGTCTAGCTTGATAAGCAGGTTGTTGGTAGGTGCCATATGCCGCATTCACATTCTCAGCAGGGTAATCTTGGGTGGTGGTACAAGTTGTGTAAGAGTGGGGACCACCGCATATCTCACAAGGTTGGCTGACAGCGTTCACTTGAGCGTTTTTGGCGTTGTTGCTGTTGTTGTTGCTGACGGTGTGGGTGACAAGCGATTCAAGAAGCGTAGTGATTTTGTCTAATCGCTTGTTGCTGTCATTAGTGCTAGCACTAGCAACATTGGTCCGAACACTCTTGGTTTGCACACGAGATTTGTTCTCAATGATGTCCCAAGCAGCATTGGAAGTCTTAGCCAATAGATTACCCCCCGAGGCACTGTTTAGTGAATCTTGGTCACTCATGCTTAAACCATTGTAAAAAGTATTGATTTGATGTACTTTGGTAAAACCATGTTGTGGGCATTTTCTTAAAAGATCTTTAAAGCGATCCCAAGATTCACTGAATGACTCATCGTACTTTTGTTCAAAATTTATGATCTCATTCCGCAAAGCGGTAGTACGAGAGGGTGGAAAAAAGTAGTTGATAAACTTTGTTTCCAAATCCGTCCACGAGAGAATACTCTGTGGCGGTTCCTTAGCAAGCCAATGCCGGGCTTGTCCCTCTAAAGAAAAGGGAAAAAGTTGTAACCTTATAACCTCTTGTGGAACTCCATTGAACTTGACCGTGTTGGTGAGTTGTAGAAATCTCTTGATGTGGTCGTGTGGATCATCAATGGTTCGTCCCAAGAATGGTTGAGCTGAGACCATCTGGATAAAGCCTGATTTTAGCTCGAAATTGTTGGCGGCAATTGGTGGTATAACAATTGGATCCGTGTTGCCATCGACATGAGCTTGCAGCAATTCAATCATCGGGCGATTATCCGGAAGGTGCTCATTGTTGTTGTTATTGTTCATGTTGTTGTTGTTATTATTGTTTGGAGGTGGTACACCGGCCATGTCTAAATGATCGAGAGGCTCGGGCTCTTGATATGACGTGGAACGAGTGCGCATACACCTGCAAAAGAACGAACAAAGAAAAGCAAAGCACAAATATTTTTGGTTTTTTTTTTTTTTTTTTTTTATGTTTTTTTTTTTGTATTTTTGAAAATTTTATATTTTTTTTAGTTGTTTTTGAAGATTTTCTTGAAAAAGTAACGTTCACGGGGAACGGAACCCAAAATCCAAGTTCTCACAAAAAACTTTTGATCTTAACGAGAAGAGCCGGCAGCGGCGCCATTTGATACATGGCTTTTGTTATGGGTTCTAAATCTCTGAATCCTCTCGAATTGATCTCGGTCTTTAGTGGAATGATTGTTTTTGGTGATTAAATAAAAGGGTTTGGTTTTCTAATCTAATAAAAAGTGGAAATGAAAATTTAAATCAAAGATAATTAATTTAATGACGATTAATAAAAACTTGAATTGAAATTAGAATTAAGATTAAAATACAATTAAAATTAAAAATAAACAAACAGTAAAGAAACAGTAAAGTAACAGTAAACCCAAAAGATAACTGATTCGGAACTCTAAACTTTGCCTTTGGTTCGGAAGTTACTGTAGCCCCTTGATTCGGAAGTATCCGAATGAAGACCCTTGGTTCGGAAGTTTAGAACTTCCGAATGAAACACCTTGGTTCGGAACTTTGGACTTCCGAATGAAGCTCCTTGGTTCGGAAGTTTGGCTTCGTTCGGAACTTTCTGGCTTGGTTCGGAAGTTTTAGACTCATCCGGAACTTACTGATTCGGAACTTACTGATTCGGAACTTACTGATTCGGAACTTACTGTTCACTCGTTCGGAACTTTTGATAAAGAAATTGGCTCGGAACTTACTGATTCGGAAGTGATTGGTTCGGAAGTTTGGCTTCGTTCGGAACTTTTTAAAGGTAAACTCATTCGGAACTTTTGACTGACTCGGAACTTTTGAAAACAAAACTCATTCGGAAGTTCTGGGAAACCCAGAACAGTAAGAATACCCGAAGAACAAGGAAACTATTTTTAATCCAAAAATCACCAAGTTTTTCACCAATAACTAAAAGAAATCAATCACGAAACTTCTACTAACCATAAACTACAAATCCCATCAACAAAAACATAAAACCCAACAACTTTTGAAGATCAAATCAAGAAAAATAAAGACTTAAAAACTTGAAGATAAAGATGATGATAAACAAGATAAAATAGAAAGATTAAACAAGGACTTTGTATTGAATGATTAATGTTTTGACAAGATAAATCAAAGATTAAAATTACAAGATGAGAAAATTAAAGATTAAAATCACCAATCACCCTAATGGTGATGGTGATGAAACGAAACAGGGAGAGAAAAGTGGGGGAGAAGAAAAACTAAAAACTAGTCTAAATGTGTGAGGGGAGGGCTATTTATAGCCTTGTCTTTTGGTTGGTGAGTGGGCTTTCTCCCGTTCTTCTTGTCTTTTCGTCTTTTCAGAAAAGTTTCCGTTTTCGATTCTGATTCGGGATTTGTCGTCGATTAAATTCAACTCGTCTTTTAATTTCTTCGTTTAATAGACTTTAGTTTCTTCGACTTATATAAATCTTCCATCTTTGGTCCTTTTCTTCGATAAATCTTCGAATAGGCCCAGTGACTTCAAATCTTTTGCATCTCTTGGACAATAGACTTTATCTCGAGTCTTTTTCTTCAGTAAAACCCGTGCAATCCCATGTTTTCTTTAATATTAATCCGGTTGGCTCTGAAAACACAATAAACACAAAAACCACGCATAATTCCAAACAAATGATATTAAATACGTGTTTTGGTCTCATTTTAGCCCGAATTAAGTGGTAAAAGGATGGGTGTTTACACACCTATCACCCCTCTATAGCATGACGAGGTCACCCCTCTATGTATTCATGCGACAGTTGTTACAGTTCATGACCTATATAGCTCTTGGCAATTAAAATACAGTAAATGCATGTTATACAGATTTAACAGATAACAGTTCAGCTTCATTATTGATAAACCAGACCTTACAGATTATTTACAGATTTCCGCTGCAATTTTACTTATCAGTCTTACAACTCCAGTATTTTATCATCGGTTTCATTTCAGTAATTCCTTATCATGCTTTATATCCGTTCACTGAGCGTTATGCTCAGCCGTAGTTCCTTTCATGTTCTAACGGCAGGTACACCAGGACGCTTTTAGGATTCTAAGAGCATGTGCATTTGGATGGAAGCTGTCTAGACTTCTTACTTTATGCATTTCTTACATTATTCTGCTTATTTGGACATTGTTTAGTCCTTTCATCCAGTATTTTATATTTCATGTTTTGGGCTTATGTTTGGATTGCCGAAGTTTGATTCCGGTATTTCCTTTATGGTCAATTAATGTTCTGGGACATTTACCTTATGCTTTGATGACACGCCATAAATACACGTAACGGTCCACTTATCCAAGTGAGGTGTTACAGTTATGGTGGCGTGTCATCAAAGCATAAGGTAAATGTACTAAAACATTAAATGACCATAACGGAAATACCGGAATCAAACATCGGTAATCCAACCTAAGCTCAAAACATGAAAATTAAAATACTGAATGAAAGGACTAAACAATGTCCAAATAAGCAGAATAATGTAAGAAGTGCACAAAGTAAGAAGTCTGGATAGCTTCCATCCAAATGCACATGCTCTTAGAATCCTAAAAGCGTCCTGGTGTACCTGCCGTTAGAACATGAAAGGAACTACGGCTGAGCATAACGCTCAGTGAACGGATATAATGCATGATAAGAATATACTGAATGAAACAGATGATAGAATACTGAAGCTGTAAGACTGATAAGTAAAGTTGCAGCGGAAATCTGTGTATAATCTGTAAAGTCTGATTTATAAAATACTAAAGCTGAACTGTTATCTGTTAAATCTAAACACATGCATTTACTGTATTTTAATTGCCAGAGCTTATATAGGTCACGTGCTGTAACAACCGTGCATGAATAACTGGAGGGGTGACCTCGTCATGCTATAGAGGGGTGACCTCTAAATAACTGTGCTGGGTGGAGGGATCAGCTCCAATGTGAAGGATGTAGAGCACACACCACATTCACCCTGATAACTTGTAACACATATATAAGCCTAGGATGCATCCATACGCCCCACTAATAATACTGATAAAATGGCCAAGCTGAGCTGAGTGGGACGATGCAGGATATCACTCTCCTGCATGTGAGTCACGACACCGGTGCCTCTAGTGCCGTGGTTACGGTACCTCCGTAACTAGTACATAAACTGGTCGTGCTTGTATATAATGCTCAGGCAATTTATTTAGTTATTAATATGATTACTGATAAAGTTAAACATATACTGGGGAAAATATTTGGCTGAAGACGTGGAATCCTAATCATGCATAGAAAGGAAGTCCTTACTGAAAGGACGGAAATCCGTACCTCTAGTCCAGTAACTGACTGAATGGAAGACTGAACGAATACCACTCGGGCTTCACGCGTGCTACATGAATAAAGGACGCGAATAAGTTAACTGACATTCGTTTATTTAATTTTACTGATCTTATTGGCTTCTTATTTATTCATTTTTTTTATTCTGAAATTATGTACGTATACCAACTGATAAATCCAAACTTATAATAATTCATTTTAAGGTATTATCGTTCTACTATTAGTTACGGTACAACGTATTTCTGACGATATAGTATTACTATAATAAGTATCCCGCTAAATTAGAAAGTTTCTTAATTTAGAAAGTTCTCAAATAATTTAATTCATTTCCTAAAATTATACCCCTTTAAATATTAAAGAACTATTTTAATTTAATACATTTAAAATATATTTTAAACATTTATAAAACAATTTAATTAAAAGGTATAATATAAGAATATTTATTTTATTATTTATAATAATTTCCCGATCTTACCGAGATATCCCATCTCGGTCGCCCTAAACAAATCAACATATACTAATTTAATCCAACTATACAAATCTGTCCATAAGAATTTGTGACAGAATTCTGTGTCACTAAAACTGTCGCTAAAACTGTCCCTTTTAAAAACTGAATATATATAACAGTTTTGCGAAAGAAAACTGTCGCTAAAACTGTCGCTAAAATTATTCAACATAACCATTTTAAAGTCCCATTTTTTTTTCCCACTGGTTTTACATGTAATTCCCAGTGTTGGGTTACGTTTCCCACTGCTTGTGCAGTGGTTCCCACTGCTTATGCAGTGGTTCCCACTGCTTTCATTTCTGGCAGACCCAAACATCCCCTTATTGCCAGATAATCCCAAACGCACCCGGACTGGTCAAAAACAACCCCCTCTGACTGCTGTTGGGTTACTGCCGACTCAAAGAAAACAGCCCGCGCCTATAACAAACACCTCCTGGATGTGTTTTGGCTACGGCTGATAAAAAAACGAGAACCACCGCCCTGTGTGGGTCACGGTTGGTCACAGCAGACACACCGAGACCTTATGGTCTTGATTTTCATGATTCAAACAGAAACACAACACCCCCTTATTGATTTATTTCGTGATTCATTAAACGGGAAGGAGAATGGAAAGCGATTTGGGTTACCTTGGCTCGTGATTAAGAACATATTACATCATATGGCTGAATCAATTTCAAGAAAGATCGAATCCTTTCCCATGTGTTTGTCTTCTACCGTCGGCCACCCCCAAGAACATAGGAACCCTAGTTTTTTTTTTCTTTTTTTTTTCGTTACTGTCTGAGCAAAAGAGGGGTTTTACTCCCGTTTATTTTGTATGAAATGGGCCTAAGCCTAAATTCCCTTTTTTCTTTTTTTCTTTTTTTTTCTCTTTTTTTTTACAAACCGCCTCTTTCAATTGTTATATATAGTTTTCCTTTTTTTTTTTTTTAACTATAATGTCGTGTATACTTGTTTTTATTTCTCGTGTTCTTGTTTCTGAATCGTGATAATTATATTTCGTGTAATACTACATACATAATATATTCTGAAACTTAATAATTATTTTCTGAATAATTATTCATTTTAAATAAACTGAGACTACGCGTATTTAATATTAACGTTTAATTATTTCTGTAAAATAAATAATTCATCTGTAATATTTTTTGAGACTAAATACTTATTATCTGAATAAACTGTAATATTAATAGTATGTAAATAAACTGGGATTGCGTATTTAATTTCTGCGTTTATATCTCTGTCTAATAATTAATACTTATATAGTTTATTAAAATTAAACTGCGTATTTAAATATTCTGATTTTTAAATACGGGTTTTACAGATGATGTAGTGGTTGTAGAGACAACATGGACAACTAGGACCATGAGTTTGTTGAAACCCATAGTATGGATCACCTAAAAGGAGGGAAAGTGGAACACCCAAAATTGGGATGTTTGAGTTGGGTGGAGGTGGAGGAGGCATGTTCTCCAAGGGTGATGTGGGTGAAAGTGGAGGCATGTTCCCTAAAGGGGAAATAGGTGAGTGTGAAGGTAAATTCTCCAAGGTTGGTGAAATGGGTGAGTTGAGAGGGGTAAATGGTGAAGTCACCAAAGTGTCATCAAAGTCATTCACAAAAGGAATGCTTTGGATTGGTTGGGGTTGTGTGGTCACTTCCAAGGGTGCACTTGGAGTGAAGGGTGAAGAGAGCTCATTCATTCTTGAGTTGAATGAAGAGGAGGTAGAACCAATGGAGTGGTTAGTACCATGGGTGGATGATGTCTTGCATGGTGCAAGAGGTGGGGAAGGTGATGAAGAAATGAGGATAGGAGCCATCTCATTCTTAGGTGTGTGGAAAGGTGAGGAGTTAGGCTTAGCTACCTTAACCCTTATTTTGAGTGTTTTCCTTGGGGTGGAGGTCTTGGAAGTGTTTGAGATTTTGGTACACACCATGGTTGATTAGGGTGGTTTAAGGTTTAGGGAAGTATGTTTGATGAGTGAAGAACATGGCAAACAAGGTGGGTTTAAATGGGTGAGGGGATGATCCAAAATAGTAATGGGTTAAAATCATTTTAGGTGAATAATGAATTTAGGTAACCTAGTTTAGGAAATGTGCAGTTTATTACTGAAAATCATGCAAGGTTTACACAAATTTAAGAAAACAGTGTAAAGCAAAGATGCTGTCGTGCACAGTGACCTGAGGTTCTTTATCTAGGACCGGCGGTACCTTATCGATAAAGAACCACGGGTCGATATGGAACCGCGACCAGAGGGTTTTCAAAAATTTCCCATCCCAGTTTTTGATAAACCCATATTTTTCCCAAAGGATTCACAAGCCAAAGTTAATTACAGATCATAATCTAATAAGCTAACTATCAAAAGGCATGCACAAAGCTATGTAAATCACAATCATTATTGCATAAGCAACATTAAGGATCAAAATAAATAGTAATCCAAACATGCAACACAAGTTAATAAACAACTAAACCAAAGAGTTAATAAGCAAATGTTTAAGCTGCAAATGATAACCAAACTTTGACACAACTCAAAGTCTTCACATCCTTTTCTTGCCTAAATCCTTGATCATTTTTACCAGATACTTGATTCCCTTTCTTGACTCAATCCGGTGTTCATGCAAATCACCTCGGGTTCGAAGATTTTGACGGTAAAGTTCCTCTAAATTGAGATTACTAGGAACTTCACTAGAGGAATGGTGGGGAGGGGAAGCAATGTCATCTAACCCATCCACGAATGAGTTTGTGGAGTGGTGAGAAGAACTCGAAGAGTCAATGGGACCACTTGTGCCAATGCCATCACCATCACTTTTTGGCATGTCCATGTCCTCATCATTGAACTCTAGTTGGTCGAATTTACGATCAGATGTTGTCTTTCTCTTATATACATCTTGAATAGGTAGCATGACCCGTTTGACAGGTTGAAACTAAGAAAGATCAAGATTTGGAAAATCAAGGCCAACCATTTTAAAAAGGCGAGTGAGAAGCATTGCGTAAGGGAGGTTTGTTTTGGGTTTGTGAATAGCATAATTGATCCGTTGAGCGATAAAATATGCCAAATTGTACTTGGTGTTGGTAAAGATGCAATATAACATATGCACTAAACACGCCGGAACATGATCCCGGTTTCCACCAAGACAAAACACATTTTCCCTAAGAATATTGGTCCATTGAACCATATTATCATTAAGGTCGCTCAAGAGAACCTCATGACGTTTCACCGAACGTACCTTAGTATGAAGGCTTCTCTTAACGGGTCGATTACGCTTTTTGGAGACGATGTCGACAATGAAGTCAAGATCAATTTCCTCATGATCATTTGGAGGACAATTGTAGGATTCAAGGAGAGCACTAAGCTTCCATTTATCCGTGAAGCGACAAGTGCCTACAAATGGGACATCAAGAATTTGACCAAACACTTCGAGAGAGTATTGAATGAGTTGATCTTTCAAGATGAACCTAACAAATATTCCATCATTGTTTTCAATGACGGAGTATGTCCAATAGGAATCGAAGATAGATGTCTTCCTTAATGTTTAACAAACAGCCAAATCCAATGTTTTCAAACATGGACTTGATGTAGACATAATCCTTGATATCTTTCTGGACAACTCTACCCTCATGAAAGCAACGAGATTGAAGAGAGGAAAAAGTATGGGCAAGGTGAGTTGAGTGACAAAAGTCGGATAGGTTAGGCATATATTGTTTGGTGAGTTGATGATCCTTTTGGTATTGTGAAGGCATGACTAGTACCTAAATAAACACAAGACAATATTTCTCCAATCACTCATATGAAAAATAAAAAATAAAGATAAAAAATATAAGAATGTGTCATATCAATTTCTTGACAAACATAGGATTGAATCTATATCATTCTCATGTTCACAATGTGTCTATTCCATCATTAACCAAGAACACATGATCTATGTTAGATCAACAATGGATTAGAACATTGGTTTTTCAAAACAAGGTTTTTAGGTAAGCATTAACAATGTCATTACCTACTTGTTCATGGGTTCATCTCAAATCCATCATTCAACCAAAAATATTTAGCCTAAATTCGGATTTGTTCTACAAGTGGGTTTTAGTGAAATCTTAATGAATATCAACCTAGGAATCATAGTAAAATAACCATGTCAACCCACATTCCTATTAAGGTTTTAATTCAATTTCAATTTTAAAAATCCCCAATTATGAAAGGATGAACCCTAGAACAAAATAGATGAAATTGAAAGAAAATACTTACAATTAATTGATGTTAGATGAAGTATGAGTGAAACCCACAACTTGGAATCAATTAATTTGAGTGATTGAAGGTTTTGGAAGCTTCAACAATGGTAGAAAAGGTAAAACCCGTCGGCTGTGTGTTTTTTAGAGAGAGAGAGTTTGGTTTGAAAAAGAATAAAAAACTCAAACTGGCGCTCTGACAAGACTTACTGCCCGCGGTACCTTATCGATAAGGAACCGCGGGTTTGAGCCGCAGAGATAAGGAACCACCTACAGAGGCAGTTTTTCATCTATGAAAAACGCCAAATTTTGAAAATCCAGTTTTTCTAAAATACTTAAGATTAAATCATGAGCCTTTTAGAATATCATTGGATCATCATAACACTAAGCAATATGCCTTAACGAAGGATTACGAGTTAAATCAAGATCGAAAAGAACCGAAACGGACAAACGACTACTCGTAGCAAAACGACTAAGTGGAGAGAAGTCAAGGGAAGTGAACCAAGACTAGAAATAATGCTCAAGGGATTAATGACAATCTTCAAATAGTTGTAACGAAGAGCTTGTGTCATATATAGTGGTTTAAGACGTGCCTTTCCGGCGAAACGTTAAACGGCTTTGGTGATGAATAAGCACAAAGCAATTATTCAAGTATAGACTAAGATCACTTTCAATAATAGTCTTAGTCTAAACCAAAATATGAGCAAGGTATTAATTCACTTTCTCTCCCACAAAGGGCCTACTAACCGTATGGGTGCAAACCATGGAAATCATGCTTGATACTTTTAGCTTCTACTAACTCACTCTACATCACCATAGTGAGTCAAGTATCCAAGCAATGAAGGTTTGAGAGGATAAAAGAAAAGAAACACAAACCACAAATAAATGTCAAGGCAAGGATGCCGAGAGCAAGCACATAGTCAAGTAATGATCAAAAGAATGATCAAAGGGCGTGTGGAAGAACGAAAGCGTACCTTGGCCACAAAGAGCAATCCATGAAGGAATAAGTGCTATGCCCAATCAATGACTATGATGAGTACTAAGTCTTCAAGGACTAGTATCATTCCCAATCATCTTGGTATCATCATTCAAAGATGTTAAAGATCAATGAAGATGATTCTTCTACAAGTGCAAGTAACTCAATCCACAACCAATTAAGTGATTGATCTTCATGAGTACCTACACAAAGCAAGATGCAAACTAGTAGATACATTTCAAGAGTATATCTAAAATGCATAAAGGCTACTAATCTTAAGTGGGATGCAATATTATCAATTAAAAGACCTATTTTCAAAGAAAACATAGTTTTGACCAAAGAGAAACTTTAGTACAACTAGACCTTCTAATTGAGGAGACAATGGATCGATCCAAGTTTCAAAGTACAATATACTTCAAAGATCTTGAGTGACCATCGCTCTGATACCAATTGTAGAAACTAGAAGGGGGGTTGAATAGTTTCTCTTCGATTGGTGACCAAATTAAAATTACTTTCAATTTGATTTGTATCAAAACTAACTTATACTTGAGACTAAGTTGCATAATGATTAGGTTCAATTCAAATGCACTAGCAAAGATAATAGGCAAGTATAATGATAATGAAATAAGTAAGGAGTAAGGAAAGAGACAACCTACTGGGAAGACACCAAGATTTATAGTGGTTCGACAACGAGGCTCAATCCTCGTTTCTACTCCACTCCTCGAGTACACCTACTCGAGATTTCCACTATATCCACAAGCTCCCTTCTCGGCGGAGAAAACCTTACATCGTTGCTTACATTATTTTCCGACACTAAGCTAAGTGTCGAGACCTAATCTTTAGCTAGGACCAATCTACATGACGTTGCCTACTTCACAATTTAACGACACAAGGCTAGATGTCGGGTTCTAATCTTAAGGTAGAACCAATATTCACGACGTTGCCTACTTCACCATTTTACGACACAAGGCTAGATGTCGAGTTCTAATCGAAAGCTAGAACCAATCTTCACGACTCTTCACTTTGAAGCTAAGTGAGAACTTCACACAACACAACTACTAATCACTTTTAAGTTTAGTGAGAACTCACAAGACACAACCACATCACTTTATAGTTTAGTGAGAACTCCTAATCAAATCTATTACAACTCAACTAGACTTATCCAAGTACACACATGTAGCTTGGATTTACACAACACAAATCCAAGCAAACACATATGCAATGGATGTACACAACAAATCCAAGTATCCACAAATAACTTGGATGAACACAACTAGTCCAAGGATTCATAAATACATTGGATTGACCTAAAACAAAAAGGGTATCATGATGAATATGACTAGCTCATAGATTCATCTTTATCACAACACTAGTGAGTGAGTGATCTTCTCATTGGACAAGGTAAAGGAGGGGATCAAGAGGATAATCATATGTAAACATCCTTAACAATTTAAGTGATCATTTACTAATAATTATGCTATAGAAAATAGAAAGAGGGCTGAGAAAAACGTCCAAGAGGCTTAATGGAAAATGAGATTTGACCCACTATTTAAAGGAGACAATGTATAACGGATCTATAACGGCTACTGTGCGCGGTACCTTATCTCACCCCGCGGTACCATATCGCTAAGGTACCGCGTAGGTACTTAAGGTACCGCCACTAGACTCCGCTCCGTTTTTTGTCTTTTAGTGGGGTGGGAATATCTTAGGTATTTGAACCCTTCAAAGGATATTCTAACAGCATTTGGAATATGCCTTTTTCAAATTTTCATTTTCTATTTTAATAAAACATTTTCTGAAAAAGAAAGTTTATTAAAAAGTCTTTTGTCATATTAACAAAAGTGAGTTTTAAGGATAATCATTTTGATGATCACTAAGTATGATTAAGAAAGGTTAGTGATATGATTATTACCTTGATGATAGTGTTAGTTAAATAATTTATTTTGTGTTTTACACTAAATGTGTTGTATGGTTTGTTGTGATCAAAACTAAGAAAGATTAGTTAACACTAATAATGTTTTTAGGCATCACTTGCATTAACTTTTTTGTCATGCTTTTTGTTATCCTTCTCATCCTTCCAATCCTTAACTAGATGTTTGAGTTTGCTTGATTTAATCAGCGACTCTATATGCTTCTTGAGCTGAATACAATCCTCTGTGCCCTGACCTTTGTCATTAATGGAACTCGCAGAAACGAGTGCCTTGACGACGATCAACTGGAGTTGTCATTGGTGGAGGTCTCGGAAAATTTGCTCCTTCTGTCAATAAGATATCTCGATAAGTCATCTTTAGAGGGGTGAATTTGTCATCCGACCGTCCTCCTTTTGCCTGATTTTTGTAAACCGAGCTCCTCCCATAGCCGTGGTTGCCTTGACCACCTGATTGCCTTCTAGGCTGATCGTTTGATCGATAGCCGTGGTTCCCCTTTGTGGGGTAAGCCGCGGTGACAGCGGTCTCCCCTTCCACAAAATTTCGAACCCTTTCCACGAGTTCGTCACATTTCTCTGGACGTTTATCGTTGAGGCGCCTAATTAGCTCCTTGTCCGTTATGGCGTGCATGTAGTCAGAGATTTTAAGGAGCTTTGGGCACGCTTTTGTGCGCGTAAATTCGTCATTGAAATGCTCTGTGAAGTCTTTTGTAGACTCTCCAGGCCTTTGTTTGACTGTTGCTAATGAGACCGGATCTCTATTATACTTCTTTCGCTTAGTATAATTGTTTTGGAATGCCGTGCATAATTCATCGAAGCTGTTGATGCTTCGATGGGGGAGCTTCTCAAACCAGTCGCGCGCATTGCCAATCAAGGTTGAATTGAACATCTGGCACCATATGGGCATCGGTCATCGTTCAATTTTATCCTGTGTGTCAAACACCTTTAGGTGATCCTCTGGATCACCAGATCCGTCATAAGTTTTGACGCTCGCCGGCATGCGGCGCTTCTTTTCCTTGGAGTAATTCCGTATACGAAGAGTGAAGGCATCCTCCCTCTCGCTACACCATGGAAGGGAGGGACCTTCCTTCTCTTCAGCCCGATAGTAGGTGTCGTCGTAGCGTCCTTCATCGTCTGATGGTTCAGGGGTGGAATACCTAGGTCAGCGGCGTCTGAGGTGATGATCATCCGAGTCAGACCCCGAAGGGTCGTAATAGGGGGCTTTTCCCCTCCTTTCGGCCGATAATGATAACCACTTTTGTGAGAAGGGGTAGGAGCTCTGTTCCCACCAGAGTTTATCCTACGTCACACACTGGTGCGGCGATTATCCACAGGAGGAGTTTCCAACACCGCGCGTCCAGTGGAGCCGTCGGAGTTATCCTCATCCCCTTGGGCCTCTTGCAACTCTTGCATGATGCGGTCCCCTATGCGCTCGAACACATTACGTAGTCGAGGTGGTTCCTCGAAGGGAGGCTGTTCCTGTGCCCGAGTCTTCGAGCTTCAGAAGAAGTACCGCGCGCGGCGTTGCCGAAGTTAAGTCTGGATTGGAGGTTCCTCCCCAGATTTAACCTTGCCGAGATGCCCGGGATGATTTTGTCGAAGTTTTGTGTGAGTACGCGTTCAAGGTCCTCATCATCGAGTGAACCAACTTCCAAGTCCGCCTCGACCACTGGTGGCTTTTGCAGCTCCTTAATAGGGGCCTTTGGCGCAGATCCCGGATCGGGATTATCCAGAGAGTGAGGGTTGGTGGTGGGGTATTAGCGGACGTGCCTGTCCTCCCGAGAGATTGAAACGTGTTTCGATTATTTGGTTCTCCTGTTTGGCCACCAGGAAGCGGGGTTGAGGTGACTACCCCGTTACCCGCGGGCTTCTGATTTCCAAGATTCGTGTTCTTTGGGTTTCCCTGAAAGTGTCCTTTCGTCATTGGTAGAGATTGAGTTTAGTGTAGGGTCCCACGGATGGCGCCAACTTGTTGATACAAAAGTTGGATGATTGTAGCTTGACCCGAATTAGGCTTAATTCGGGTGCTTGGGCTCCGACTCCTACACCAAGTGAACTTCTGGTTGGGATCCTGCACACTAAAATAACACGCTGCTAGGCTTATCGTGGGAACGTATCCCATGATTAGACTCTAGCGTGATAGTAAGTAATCGATTTGAGGTTAGGAATCGGTTGTAGATTGGGAGTATGAAGAATATGATACCTTTGTGGAACCCTTGGGGGTTCCTTATATAGGCGGTGAAACCCTAATGGGCTGCCACCGATGCTTCAGCCCCAAGCAAAGGATAAGTGCCATAATTAGTTTGATTGTTATCTTCTAATTATGGTTAGTGTATATCCTCCACTTTAGAGTAAATCTCAATCCTAATAAGATTGTAATTCTGTCTAACCCTGTACCGGCCGTACCGGGCCATGGGCTGCACACATCTATGCGGCCACTATTCACTCGAAGCCTATAAGCTTAAATGACATTAATCTAACCCATCCGTGACGAGCCGAATACAAGTAATAACCGTGGCAACACTTCTCTAGAAATTCATATACCGATAAAACATTACAACTGAGCTTTTTGAACATTCTAGAATTCATACACCGATAACACTTGCCTATTGAAAGGTTTAGGGTGCGTTTGGTATGATTTACGGAATCAAAATAGGTATGAGTTTGATTATAGGGTGTAATATGAATGAGTATGATTGTTTGAAAAGTATTGTTTGGTTTATATAAGTTGGGTTTGAACCTTTTTAATAAAATTTGAATACTTAAAAAATATGTGGTGGAGAAATTTTCATATATAATATAAGTGGTGGAGAAATAAAATAATAGGATAACTCTCGGAATGGATATCAAAGGCACCTCTCCCCACTACTATGGGTCTACGGGTATCACCATTATTTTGATTCCAATAATTTTCGACTAAACAATAACAATGGATATGATTGTCATTCCATCATTCCTATAAGGATATACCAAACACACCCTTAATTTTATTTCTCATGTGAAATGTCATATCAAGATGTCACCATTTTTTAAATATTTTTTATTATAATATTTGGCTTGTTATTATATCATAACTTGGAGTCTATCTACCCTTCAAAACGAAAATATCAAACAAAACTAATGAGTAATAAAACATTTAAAAAAGATCACAAAACATGCACATTTAAAATTATAATTTTTAAAAGTTTAAAGACCACATTATTAGATGAACTTGAGCAAACATAAGAGCTCTATAGGCAACTGATGACGTATAATCTTCAATCGGATCATGAACCGTACTATTGTACAATTTGAATAATAGGTTATCCAAAAATATATTATGTATTAACTATGTCGTTTCATATGCAGTGGCGGAACCAGAAAGTTTGTGGATTGGGGGCAAAAAATTTTTTTTTGACGATAGTCGTCGTATACACCGAAATAAAGATAGGTTTTTACATTATTTTTTTTTCTTTTCGGGAGTAATTTGACGGTTTTTACATTGTTTTGTTTCCGAGTGAGGGGCAATTTGATTTTACGATGAGATGCATTTTAATAAAATGGTCATAATCTTTTTTTTACACTAAAATTTGTTTTTTTTACGAGCCATGGGGGCGCCGCCTAGGGGTGTAAACGAGTCGAGCTTTTAACGAGCTAGTCGAGCTCGAGCTCGTTTAACTCGAGTTCGAATTTAATACTCTCGAGCTCGAGCCGATCTCGAACAAATATTAGGGTTCGTTTAATTTGGCGAGCCGAGCTTTGAAAACTAATATTAGGCTCGGCTCGTTCGAAAACCCGTTTAATTATCTCGAGCCAAGCGAGCTTAACGAGCTGAGCAAGCTATTCGAGCTTAACGAGCCGAACGAGCTATTCAAGCTTAACATAATAGTGATAAATCTTTAAGCATATAAGTCACATACACTTTAGCTTACACATTAAGTATTAGTACCATTTTAATAATCATAAACGAACTTTTGAGCTCGAGCTTGAGTTAATAAACGAGTCCATCAAACTATATCTTCTATACTAGAAGTTAGTTTAAACAAAAGTTAAAAATCGTAAACGAGCTTCGAGCTCGAACTCGAACAACAAAAAAACATTCGAGTTCGAGCTCGAGCCAGATTATTAAATTTTATTCGAGCTCGAGCCGAGCTCGAGCCAGATAGTTAATAAGCAAGCCTAGCTCGTTTAGGCCAAAACTCGACTCGACTCGGATCATTTACACCCCTAGCGTCGCTCCCGCACTACCCATATAGTTCCGCCCCTGCACATATGTAAAAGAAAGTATAAGGTGAAGTTACGTTGATGATGATGATCAAACTAAAACTTATACTTCTTTTATACTATTTGATCGTCGTAAATTACAAAGATTATTGTAAATATGCTTTTAGTTAATTTATTTGTTTGTTGATAACCAATACAAATTATGTTGAATCTTTAGATACACTTTTATTTAAGGTTGAGCATCGGACTCGAAACGGACCGGATCAGTTAAATCGAATCGAAATAGTTCAAAACTTTGAACCGACCGAAAATGGTCTGGTTCGAGTCGATCCAGTCTTGCCCGGTCTTCGATTCGGTCTGATCCTATTAAGTATAATCGAAAAGTTTTTGAAAAGATTAGACCAGATCGGATCGATGATAGAAATGGTCTAAAACCCCGTATCGAAGACCAAACCGATATAGTTCGAATCAGTTAGATCTTTCGGTCTAATCCGAGTGGACGGTCTAAATACTCACATGTGATTCTATCATTTGAATAAGTTATTAAGAAAACCGTCTATCAAACAAGTAAAAACATAATTTTATTTGGGGTAAGGATACACATACCCCTCAAAATCATCATATGTACTCTCTGTATTTTTGAGTTTTTTTTTTTATTTTTATAATTTAGTATATGTTATAAAATTAGGAAACTGAAAGTACGGAACAGAAATTATAATATTTGATAGGTAAAAAGTATAAAACTGATAAGAATTACGAAACATAAACTGATAAAAAACTGACGATGAACTGTAAACTACGGAACAAACACAAGTGGAAAGTACTTTTTGTATCTTTCATGTGGGTCAGGGTAGGGTCTTTATAGTAGCACATTTTATTTGTTTCAAGAATATGTGCATCAATAGAGTCACAACACGTGTCAAATGTCATATATTATTGTCTATTTTTCTTTTTTTAACGTCCCAAAATAATTATTACTAATAAAAATTAGATTTATTTAAATTTACCATATTACCCTTGTTCCAAATTACTAATATTTGCAAAATTAAAAGAAAAAGTAAATAATTATCAAAAGGTATTACTGTACTTTTTAGATTTTCGTAGAAAACAAAGAAGTAATTAATACACTTATCTTAAACTTTGTAATTCTTATCTGTGGACTATAATTTTTGGGAAGGAGTTAGTAATTAATTAACTATTGCACTTTTTTTTGAAAGTGCAATATTTATTCCGAGGACTAAAAATGTTTTTGTTGAAGATTAAGGATGGAATATGTAACTATTGCATAAACACATGACTGATTGACTGACAGACACTTTACCAAAGTAAAAACAGCCGACACTTGTTTAAGGTTAATAAGTAGGAATCTATCATTTGGTGTGTTTGTTTTTTTTTTGAGAAAAGAAATGGAAGGGTTAATGAAGAACAGATATTGGATACTGAGACATGGTAAAAGCATTCCTAATGAAACTGGTTTGATTGTTTCATCCATGGTAATATATTATTTACTTTTCTTTCTTTGATTATGTTTCTTCACTCTGATAATAAGTTTAAGTTATTGTGATTGGATTAGATCATCTTGTTCTTGTGAAACTTAAAATTCTTATCAATCTTCAACTTTAGAACTGTATTGTGTGATTTTTTTAGACACATTTGAAATTGCATTTAAATAAAGTCTACTTAATACTAGTAGATGTATTAGGCTGTTTTTATCGGTCACCACAAAGACACATCAGTGACGTTAGTTTTCACTCTCTTACTTTTTACCTTAACAATTCACTCTTATTAGTCGCGGAAACCCTCACCAAACAAAACATTTACTAATTAAATACATACTTTCACAGTTTCACTACAAAATAAAAGACATTTACTTACTAAAAGTTTTACTTACTAATAGCATAAACATTTATTTAAGTCATTATAACTTTTCTTACTAAAACATAATGAATATAAAAGTAAGGAAAAGAAACCCGCAACTTTTGCTTACTGTTTTGCCTAATAAAAAAAGATTAAAAGTTTTACACTTTGCTTACTTTTGCTTACTCTTTAGACTTTTAGTGATCCCCTGTTACTTATTTTTTTTCTTAAAAGTAGGAGTTGATAAAAATATTTTTTAGCTACTTTTTTAGTAGAAACTGATAGAAAATACTTTTAGCGCACCCTCCTTATTACTTACTTGTTTCACATTTAATTTAGTAAGAAAATGTCATAAATTTTGTAGTGTTTATAAAATATACCCCACAATATAACCCACTCACACTCCCAACAAAATTAGATATTCATGGTTGGCCCATTTCACGCACAAAAACCGAGTAGTGAGCAGCTCACCATAGTGAGCTGATTCTGCCTGGGTCACGCGCGATTCCATACCCTCTTAGCAATCCTCACGCGTGAGGTGAGGTTTATTTTGGGTCACGATTACATTCTCACCAACTGATAAATGCAGCCTTAGATTTTCAAAAAGCATTGGATGTTTCCAAAAGTATATCATATTCATACCGGATTCGTGTTAACAGGAAAATGGAAAGCTTGAGAAATACAAGTTAGCTTCAGAAGGTATCAATCAAGCACAATTGGCCGGAGAATTGTTCCTAAAGGTGAGCCATCTTTTGAACCTTCTTTTATCATCCCTTATACAGTGCGACATGAGGTGATATATTTTGAAAAGCTGTAACCTATTGCCATTTGCCATTTGCCACAAGTTTTCAAGGTTGAATGAGAGCTGTTGATGTCATTATTACAATTCGCCGGTATTGACTATGGTCTGTAATGTCCCCATGTTTCGCATAAGAATTTGGCAGCTAGTCGCACAATTACAGAGATCTATAAGCTTATCATTATACAGACTTAACATAGACAAATTTTAGTTGTAGCATTTGCATAGGTTAGTTTGTTACTTCCAGTACAGATAGTTAATTTATACAGAGTCTTGGAGAGTAAGCTCTTATAGGGGAGTATCGATGGGCATAAGAATTTGCTAACCGTATACTCCTGTTAGTTAATCAAAGAAAAAACTCTAGTTGAAGCTCCTCTTTTAAGGAATGGTCAATTTGGTTTGTATTACTCGTAATTTGCTGCCAAACATGTAAATGTAAATTACTCGTTTTGGCTTGAACTAACCCGCTACCCAACTAGCCTGTTTTGCCACCTGTAGGTTATGTGGATGCATTTACTTCTTATTAAGATAAGAATGTAATATAAAATGTTTGCAGGAACTGAAGGAAAATGACATACCACTCGAAAATGTACGAATTTGTTATTCTCCATTCTCAAGAACCACTCATACCGCCGAAGTGGTTGCTTCAGTTTTGAATCTTTCTTTAGATGGACCTCAATGCAAGGTAATGCAATCGATGCACACACAAATAAAAAAGATTTTCTTGTTGTGCCTTTGTTTTTTTACTTTTGTCTAAGATGCATGCATCAGAACTTATTTGGATGCGATAAAAGTTCAGATTTGGTCTCATTTTTCTGCAGATTTTTGAAGATCTTCGAGAGCGTTATTTTGGTCATTCATTTGAACTTCGATCACATGAAAAAGTAAGCTAAGGACCGGTTTTCACTTCATGTGTATGGTTGTTAACTTGTTATAAACATGTTGCTATCTTGGTTTGTTTAAATCTACCTTTTCTCATAAACAGTATTCAGAAATATGGGACCTTGACGAGAAAGATCCATTCATGAAGCCAGAAGTAGATGGGGAATGTGTTGCTGATGTTGTTTCCAGGCTCACAAGTGCCTTAATACAGATCGAGTCTGAATTTCAAGGGTAAATAAACTAGATCATGTGAAGAATGATGACATTAGCATATCCTATATTGTGGGTCCTATTTGCCCGTGAATAAAAAGGAAATAATACAGTAAACGAAATGGATAAATGAAACAGTAACTCATTATTATGTTGATTTTGCAGATGTGCAATCTTGATAGTCAGCCATGGTGATCCATTACAAATCTTGCAGACGATATTGAATGCCGTTCGTGATCAAGTGGGACCTGATGGTGGTGACTTGGCATCACGTATATCGACAATCAAGGTTCCATCAGTTCTATCACAACACAGAAAGCACGCGTTGCTGACTGGACAACTCTGTGCAGTTGTGTAAATTTTTTTGCTTCATATTGAGCAGGCATCTTAACTGGGAATGTATGCTAATAAAGTTATTGAATCTTGGTGATAATCAAGTTATTTAAACTGGCTATAGTCATCTGTCTGGAATGATTCTAAATTGTCTTCAAATTATGGAAAAAATTGAAGGATGCTTGTTAGTTTATATATTTCAACTTGTTTGATTTGAATCATCCAAATAATCATGTCTTGCGATCTTGCTCCGGTTGTAATGTCTTGCTGGTTTCAGTTTGAATGAATACAATAACCAAAAAAATTAAGATAGGTTAACAAATGTTGCATTACTTTTGTTCTACGTTTATAATACTGGTAGCAACACCGGCAATTGCACACAAGATTGTTTTCCGTCTATAATATTCTGCAAATGCATGAAATTTAAGATTCTTGTTTGTCGCCTACATAATGCCATATCCGTTCCAGAACTACTTTACAATGACCTTAAAACAATGTTATTACATGAATCATGATAAATACAGAGATATCAACACTATTCTTCAGCTGGAATATCTATGAAGACTTCATATTCTACAATTTGCAGCTGCAAAGAGATGGCAAAACAAGATTGAAGTCATTTTGTGCGAGTGCGTAAGCAGGTAAAACATTAAAAAAATGCACAAAGAAGGCAAGACTCACTGCAGTAGATAAATTGATTGAGATCAAGACTGATCCTGCCCTGTTTACTCGTGTCAAAAGAATTGAAAAGGTTCCTGCATATTACAAGACACGAAATTTCCCAAAATTAGACACGATACTGATATTATTGATTTTTGTTCATATAATGTGTATGGGGTTGAACGTTGAAAGTGTTTTCGGACGGAAGAGTTAAGTGGGTAATATACTTCTAATCATGTTAATTTCGATGTTTTTCATATCAAGTTCTATGACTTCAAGGGTAGAGGATCAACTCACCGAGAAGATTGTACAAATATACAAAGGGATATGAGATCATCCAGCCGAAATTTTCCTTTCTTTTCTTTATCAAAGCTCTGTAAACAATTAAAACAGTTGCTAAATAAAAGTAAAAGATCAGAAATCCATGCACAATACGTATTATATATCTCATTTCATGTAGCAACTGGTGAGCAATATACTTGTTTGATCTGATACATTATACTGTTTTAACATCAAGGGAGAGACGGCTGTTTGCCTGCCTTTGTAAAGGAAGCCAATTTCAGATTGGTTTATTTTTTTTTTTTTTAATTTTTTTTTTTTTTTTTTTTTTTTTGGTAACCGTGATTTCCGACTCATTGGCCGACTAATCCACGGGGTTTGTTTTCAATTAGAATCATTTTGGTTTCTATAAGAGGTATCATTATTTCCAATTAGTTTATACTTAATAGAATGAAACATGATAAGATGGTGTATATCCCTCCATTCGTACCTCACAGACTCTGTAAAATGCTGGAGAGTCCAGAGAGATGTCGAGTTTCAGTAAAGCCTATTATTGAGAGCAAACTATCAGAGACAGAAGAGCGTGAACCATTTCATAAAAGATGACCTCCGTTTCAATCTTTTTGTGGGTTATCTAAGGGGAGATTTGGGCAGTGATCTTACCTCATAAACTTCATCAGGAACAAGAAACCCGCGGCCCCTGTCAAGCAAAAACATTCTTAGCCAAAAGTATGATGCTGTTGCAGATAGATCACATAACAAACTGTAATCAAGGACCAATTATGAACAAAATCCTAAAAGATCACCTATGACGATCGTAATACCAAGTACTACTAATTTATGAAACTGTAATGGAAAAGATGGACCCTATCAACTATATTATGTCACCCGTGAACACAAAAGTGAATAATTCTCTCCCGCCCACCCGCTAACAAAAAGGTCATACTATATTAGTACATAACAGAATGGATAGACATGTATGATTTAGGCTCAAAGAGCAGATTTAAGAAGTACAAAAATCTTGAAGGGATTAATTTTTCTGCTCATTATGTATACCTTTTCTACCCATATTTTCCCGAACAACCAGAAAATGACACAAGATAATTGTTCTATAACATGATTAGACAAACATAGTTAACCAACTCATGGTCCCTCAAAGTTCTAATGAACGCTACCAGCATATGTATGGGTTTGATGTACTCGGCGCTACGCATAGACAATTTATAACTATCTGGGTATATCGTTTATGACACAGATGATATAAAATTAAGAGGATAATGCCTCAACTCTTCTGATATATAGCCTTATTCCATTATGAAAACCAGAACAATACGTCTATAATTATAGTACTACACTACTACTCGAAGATGAAACTAGTTACATAATTCAATACCAAGACAAATCAATGTTTAGAAAACCACTTGAAGATGAATATCGTACCTCTCCAAGTCTGAGAAGGCTTGTTGAACCTGGGACAAAGTCGACAAAAATCTGATGTCAGGTGTTTATACACTTTCGATATAAATTAACAATTCATGCGAAGAGTGCTATATAGAAGATTACTTTAGCCAAATGTTGACAGGGAGATTATAGAATTGTATGTTATGCTAAGCTACTTTTTAACAGCTAGTAGATCCCATTAAGGCGTCTTTCAAGATTAAAGGTTCCCCCTTTCCCAAGGATCTAATAAAACTTTCAATACCACCCATGTCTCGCCCACCAGTGTTTTGTTTGAGATTAGAAAACACAAAAAAAGGCAGAGGCTATGGTTTTGTAATTTCTAATCTTAGATATTTTAACCCATCTGAAGACCGTTTACATCAATTCTTCTTAAAACCACATATCATTCTCACTATCACTTGCAGAAAAGAGACTAGTTGAAACATAAATCACTAAGATTCCACCGAAAATAAACTGGTACAATTGTATACATTGCGTTAACGCACTTAGCCTAGTACTAGTCATGGATCAAAATATTGACACTAAGCGGCTATGACGCGAATCCTGATGGTACAGAAATCTTCGGTGACTAGTTTGGAGTGATTCAAACAGTAGACTGTTTAATGAGTCTGAAAGTGAAAAGAGGTCGACATTGGATCTAGCCATGCGTTAATATAAGTTTTATAATATTGATAAGCGATCATGATGCAATAACTTCTAGACAGACAAACATCTGGCCGACACTTCATCAATAACTGGCCACACGATCACAAAAAGTGGCCACACGATCATCAGCAAACAATTTGTTTATCGAGTGTCTGTCATTAGTTCTTTAAAGGATTACAACACAATCCATAATTCTTAGAAACTGAGCAAATGAAAAATCAGAAGGGAAAGACCTTAATGGCAAGATATTTTTCACTTACATACGCTTAAAGCAAATTGCAAATCCATTGTTACCAAAACTTCAGCTACAAACTGGGTGTATACATAATATCAGTATCATCATCATCCAGGTGTTGTGTCATAATCATTGAGTTCAATAATTAAATCTACGACTTGGTAGAAGTTACAACCGCAACAAATTATATTCAGTTGAGTGAGTCAAATCGTGTATTAGTTTATGAATCTTATTAAACTTTATCCGAGCTGATAACTAGTTTTTTGCATATGTGATCTAGGAAGGAAATGAGAAAGAATTTCAAAGAAGGTCTGACGTCAACGATCTTTAACAATTCATGGAAATGGCTAAAATATTTAACATCATAGCCAAAAGCTCCGTTGTATCACTAATCAAACAAGACACTATTAGGATCAGAGGATTGCGAAACAACGTAAAAGGAAATAGTACTACAATTTAAGCTTCTGAGATTGCAGGTGTTTTAACAAAATTGTAATGGTGTTTTAGTTCTAAATAGACACATGAGTATCATCACTCATCTGTGGCACGTGAGAGTGATATGCAGATAAACTATCTAGCTCAGTTACAAGGAACAAATAATAATCGGGTGCGTTTTAGCAACAAAAAATTTTGTTGGATAACTTTTGTTAGCACTATATGTATCAAATAGGTATTACTCGAATTTAAAAAAGGATCAGGATTGGTAGACGGTAGTCTTAACAAGGATACTCTATATGAATGAGTTTACAGAGTAGCAGGTGAGCAACGGATTATGTTAGATTAGGTTTATTCATGAAATTCTAAAATTAACACAAGCTTTTAAGTTGCAAAGGCCTCGTAAGTTATAGTGAATACAAAGAAGTTCTAACCTTCAGAAGAAATTTGTTAAGAGCCACAAACTCTGAGGAGAGAAAAAGAGAAAAAGTCAGATTGAGTGTAAATACCCCACTTAAAAACAAACATAACAAAAGATAAGAACTTTGAGGAGCTTTAAGCAGATTATAACTAGCAACGAGACACATATATAATTTTACATAATATTAAAACTATAACGAATTCTGAGATCACTTCAAATGTAAAAACATCATACATTCAATCTTTAAGTCTTACAAGTGATCACTAGAAGGCCTGAAGTTTGCCCACATGTTATAAAGCTACGATTTTCTCATGAACAAGATTATTATTTCAATCACATTTACTTCGTGTCCTAATCTTGGTACCACTAGCGAGGCAGTTTGTGTTTCAAACTTAATGTGTATCTAACTTAACATAAAAATGTAATTAGTTGTCCACCAGAAAAACAACATAACCGTTCAATGTGATTCACAAATATGATACACACAGACTAATGAAAACTGAAGACAAAGGATGTACATACAGTATCTTTTGGTTTTGTTTTTGAAGTGTTCAAATCATTTAAAACATGTATAACGTTTTGAGTCAAGTACTCGTGTTCTATGTAATCAGCCAATTATATAAACACACAAGTAGATAGACAAAACATGTGACCACGAGCTGTAGACTTCTGCTACATCAATCTACGCCAACAGGGCACTTTGTTACACATGTAATTAGATGTATTTAACCATAAAAATATTCAGGTGTACCTTCGAAACTCATGGCTCCGTTCCTATCAAAATCATACATCCTGTAGAACAACAAAACAAAAGCAAAAAAAACCTCCTTAAGCACATTACAAACATATTAATATTCCCTTTTCGTTAAAATGAAAATAAAGCACATCATCACATTTCATGGGGTGTTTGGGACGAAATAAGATATTCAAAAATACACATTTTCAAGTTGTTTATACAAAACAGCTTATTTCACTCACACAATGAGAACGAGTTCTGGTAAGCAATTTCAAATGTTTATCTACCAACACACATTAAGCAAATAAGTAGGTCTAAACTTAAATTAAGCAAATCCCAAACCCCCTAGTTACTAGAAATGAACTGCATTCCAATTAGAGGTGGCAAAACGGGCGGGCAGGCGGGCACGGGCGGCGGGCTAAACGGGCGCGGGCTAAACGGGCGGGTGAAACGGGCGGGCTAAACGGGCGCAAGCTAAAATGAGAAAAAAGACATATAAAAACGTAAAATTAAAAATTAAAAATACTTGTTTAAAAGCCGGGGATAAAAACTAAGGGTGTGTTTGGTTACACTAGCAGTTAGCAGTTAGCAGCAGTTAGTAGTTAGCAGCAATAGTTAGCAATAGTTAGAAGTAGCAGTAGCAGTTAGCAATCGCATATTATTTATAAAAGTGTTCGATAGATTAGCAGTAGTTGTAATTTAAATGTGTGAAAAGACATAAAAGGACATAATTATATTAATAGGATACCCTAAAAATTTAAATGTGTTGTATTAATGAGGGTATTTAAGTAATTTATTAAGTCTAAAGCTCTTCATTAATAATGCTCATCTAAAAATGCTCTTTGAAAGAGCATATGAAAAAAAGAGCATTTTTATTAGAAATGCTAATGCTCATTCCTCTTACCAAACAAGTTTTTTTAACAATTATGTTAAATGCTAATGCTAATTGGTAAAAACGCTCTTAAAAAAAGTTGTTACCAAACACAGCCTAAATATAAAATATCCGCCGAGTAGCGTAATTAGTGTTTTACATGTGCGCCCATTAAGCCCATAAGTTTCTTACATATGCGCCCGTTTAACCCATTAGTAATAAATAATGGGCAAAAAGTGCCCCATCCTTTTTTGAAAATGGGCAAAAAGTGCCCATATTTATCAAAATGGGCAAGATTTGCCACCTCTAATTCCAATATATCCTAAAACCCGTCTCCTTTTATCTGCATAAACTGTCATTATACTTTTGGTTCATACATATATACATTATCATAAACACAATTTTGTGCCCCGTTTAGGTCAATTTATAACCAAAAAAACCCTTTACACCTAGCCTATATAGACGTCTTAATGTTCTAGTAATTCATAAGTTTTTATGTAGAACTCGCTAAAAAACTAGCTTGTAAGAGGAGAGGACATAGTAGCTTATTTTTTTTAAAACAATAAGCTCTGATAAGCTCACGCGCCAAACATAGCCCTAGATTGAGGAACACCAGGACCAAATATGACCAGGTGCACAAAATATATTGTACGGTAACACTAGAAACACAATACAATGGACGCATTTGGGAAAAACGGATGTTCTTTTTTTCAAAAACTAACACTACATGGAAAGAGTTCCGTCTTCGCCTAGACTTATCAACCACCAACCAATCCGGTAGTTGGTGGATGTGGTAAATTCTATTATAGACAAAATGACTGAAAGCCCATGTTTTTATGAATCATCGCATGTTGTAGTTTATTAAAAAAAAAACATAAATATGTCTTGTAATAATAAAAGATTAGAGTGTTAAATGAAGTTGACCTGATCATTTGTTGAACAATAGAGATGGGAAAATGCAGATTTCCAACACCAAGAGCTTTCTACAAATAAAAACAACAATTAATTATTTACTGTTTTTATTACATCATCATTAATTAATCAATAGAATAGAATAAAACCAAGAAAGACCTGAAGCTGAAGTGATGTAATGGAACCAGTTTTGTCAGAGTCAACTCGGTCAAACCACTCTTTCAGTACCTCCTCCATTTTCACCCCCTTTCTTTTTCTCAGCAAGTTTTATGGGATGATGGGTGTGTTTGTTTACAGCTTATATAAGGGAAATGAGGTGCGTTTGGCAAACCGGATTCGGAATGAAGGAATGGATTCATTCCTAATAAAAGTGTTTGTATCGAGATATTATGATAGAAGTCGATTTGAAATGATCACTCTCTTTTTTACGATATCTAGGCTAACAACTGTAAACTTTAACTATTTTACTTGAACTAAGAGCATCAGCGCTTGATCAAAAGTTTTCCTATCTTCCTATATTTTTTACAAGTTTTTAGAAACCTTTTTAGCATTGCACATGATAACTTTACAAACAATTTGAATTAATAGCTTGACAAACGTCGAACGATTAAAGTTGTATGGATATTTGTATTTTATTCATAATCTGCACTTTCACTTCTACTTTTTATATAAGTTTTGTTCATAAAAAGCTTGTTAGCCAAACGGACAAGGAACGAGCTGAAGTTTCCAGTTATCTCGACCCGGCCCAAACTGGATTAAAATGGGTCAGTTTAGCTCAGGCAGAGTCCAGCATATGAATGAAAGTTAGCTGTTGATTTACTTTTTGTTATTTATTTATTTTAATTAAGACCTTTTCTAAGCAGTTGTTTATTTCCCTAAAAGCTAGCTAAGTGGGTAGTTATTTTGTTCCTGGACCTCCTACCTTTTTGTTCTGGGAATTAGTAATGAAAGTCAGTTTTTTCTTATTCCTATAATTTTTCTTATTTTCTCTGAAAGCTATTCCAGAGAATTTATCCATTGCTATCCTAATTTCTGGCAGAATTAGTAGGTGAACTTTGGAGGCTAATTTGGGTTTACGTGGTGCGTCTGTATCGTGAATTCAAGTTGGAGTTTGCCCAACGAAACTCTCGAGTGCTGCAACTGTATCTCGAAGGGTTCCGCTGATCTCTTTGTTTAATTGATCCATTTTACAAATAGTTGGCTATCATTTGGTATCAGAGCCATGGAGACCCGAACTAGTGCCGAGTTGAAGAAAATTTTGGAAGTTATGGAAGCCGACAAGAGGGATGTTGCGCAACAGATGAAGGCGATGCAAGATCAGATTCAAGAGCTACTTCTTTCTAATAATCGAACGAATGGTGATAGTTCCAGTTCCGGTGATTCGGTTAACAAAGAAGGATATTGGAGCTGATATTCAAATGACATTAAGGTCGACATACCTGAATACGATGGAAAACTAGATCCGGATGAGTTCTTGGAGTGGCCTCCGGACTGTAGAACTGGTATTTGATTACAAACAGACCAATGAGGACAACAAGGTCAAAATTGTTGCCCTTAAATTACGCAAGTATGCTTCAACGTGGTGGTCTAATGTTTGCATGAAGCGTGAACGAAAGGGAAAGGAAAAGATCCGAACTTGGTCAAAGATGAAAGAAAAAATGAAGCAGAAGTTCCTTCCATCATACTATATTCAGGCTAGTTTTTCACAATTGCACTCCTTAAGACAAGGGGCAGGTACGGCTGAAGATTACTCGCGCGAATTTGAATACCTTTTAATGAAATGTGATATCCCTAAGGATGATCCTCAGACTCTTGTACGCTACTTGGGTGGCCTGGAATTAAGAGTAGCACATGTTGTGGAATAACATACATATCAGACCCTAGCCGAGCTTACCTTATTGGCCCACAAGGTTGACTCCCAACAACGGACTAAAGGAAAGCAAGAGTTAACTAGACCCAATTTTAAGTCCAATTCATACCAAAAACCCACTGCCACAACTAAACCTATCACCCATCTAAATCCCAAATCACCCGTTACACCTAATGTACACAATGATTCCCCCAAAGCTCCCAGGAGATGTTTCCGATGTCAAGGTCTAGGGCACATTGCATCCGAGTGCCCAAACAAACGCATAATCACTTTTGCTGATTTTGAACTCGCATGTGGATACGAATTCGGTAATGAAAACACCAATGAGCAGCAGATTAATAACGATACAGAAGAGGAAGTAGTTGGTCCAGATGAGGGCGAGTGTCTCGTAATCCGGCGAACTTTAAATGCCACACCAACTCGAGAAGAAACTCTCCAGCGTGAATCTATCTTTCATACGCGATGTACCATTGCTCAGAGGGTTTGCATGGTGATAATTGATGGTGGGAGTTGTACGAATGTTGCATCACAGACCTTGGTTGACAAGTTAAATCTACCCACCGAACCACATCCTTCTCCTTACGTGATTCAGTGGCTAAATCAAGGGAAAGGAATTTGTGTTTCTCACCGGGTTCTTTTATCACTAAGCATTGGCAGGTTCTATACGGATAAAATTTGGTGTGATGTTCTCCCGATGGACGCTTGTCACGTTCTTTTGGGAAAAGCGTTCTTTTGGGACGTCCATGGCAATTTGATCGTCGAGTCATACATGATGGCTACCGAAACACTTATTCTTTCATTCACAATAACCAAAAACTCGTCCTCACCTCTATCTCTCCATCAGGTCACTCCAATAAATCACTACCTTTAAGCACACTGCTCAAGGCCGATCAACATGAATACCATTCCTTCACAGATTTTATTTTAGCAGGTCTCGATGAGGAAGACAACAAACCCCCAAGAAAACAACACCCACTTATTCAACCATTATTGCAGTCCTACACCCAAGTTTTTCCAACTGAAATTCCCTCGGGGCTGCCACCTATGAGAACCATCCAACATAAGATTGATCTCATTCCCGTATGTATTCTACCCAACAAGCCAGCTTACCGTACCAATCCAATGGAAACGAATGAGATCAGAAAACAAGTTGATGATTTACTAGAGAAAGGGCTCATTCGAGAATCTCTTAGTCCATGTGCAGTACCGACACTACTTGTACCCAAAAAGAACGGTGAGTGGCGTATGTGTATGGATAGTCGTTCGATAAATAAAATCACCATTAAGTATTGTTTTCCCATTCCCCGACTAAACGATTTGCTGGATGAACTTCATGGCGCAACCATATTCTCTAAAGTTGATTTGAGGAGTGGGTACCACCAAATCCGAATACATGAGAGCGATGAATGGAAGACAGCCTTCAAGACGAAAGAAGGATTATATGAATGGCTCGTCATGCCATTCGGACTGTCAAACGCTCCCAGCACCTTCATGCGTTTAATGAATCAGGTACTTAAACCTTTTTTTGGGAAGATTCGTTGTTGTTTATTTCGATGATATACTCATTTATAGTAAAACAACAAATGATCATCAAGCACAGCTGCAACAATTATTTGATGTATTAGACAAGGAGAAGTTGTACGGAAACTTGGAGAAGTGTGATTTTTTTTACTAATCAAGTCACTTTCCTTGGTTATTTGATATCTGCCGAAGGAATACAGGTAGATGAACGCAAGGTACAAGCGATTCGTGACTGGCCAGTACCACAATCCATTCAACAAGTTCGCAGTTTTCACGGACTTGCTTCTTTTTATCGGCGTTTTGTTAGAAATTTCAGTACTATCGTGGCTCCCATGACTGAAATTACTAAACTCAAACAATTTGGAACCCCCTAGCCCAGTCAACCTTTGATGAACTTAAGCAATTGTTATCATCAACCCCAGTGTTATCCCTCCCTTGTTTTGATGAGGTGTTTGAAGTCGAGTGCGACGCTTCTAGAGTGGGCATCGGGGATGTCCTGTCACAATTGGGACGTCCGGTTGCATATTTTAGCGAGAAGTTAACGATGCAAAGAAAAAGTATACTACTTACGATAAAGAGTTTTATGTGATAATTAGAGCTTTAGATCACTGGCAACACTATTTGATTTCCAAAGAATTTATTCTACACTCTGATCATGAGGCACTCAAGTATATTCAAGGTCAACATAAGCTCCAGCCTCTACATGCCAAATGGGTCGAATTTATGCAAGCTTTTAATTTTAGCATCAAACATAAATCAGGTAAGCTCAATAAAGGAGCGGATGCCTTATCACGAAAGTACTCATTGCTGAACTCTTTACAACCTAGGGTTATTGGATTTGAGCTTTTAAAGAGCGAGTACTCCACTGATCCAGACTTTGGGAATGTGTTTTTAAAGTGCCAGAAACATGCTTTTGGGGATTATCAAGTGTTCCAAGGCTATCTATTCAAACGACATCAGCTTTGTATTCCCCGACATAGCATTCGCGTGTCGCTGATTATAGAGGTTCACGAGGGTGGTTTAGCAGGTCACCATGGGATCGATAAAACCACCAACCTGTTGCAAACCCACTTCTTTTGGCCGAAACTGATGCGAGATGTGGCACACATCATTCGCCGTTGTCTGCCATGTCACCGAGCTAAGAGTCATTCTTTTCCTCACGGTTTATACATGCCATTACCAGTACCAGTGGCCCCTTGGGAAGACATCAGCATTGATTTTATCACCGGTTTGCCTCGTACGCAGCGACAAAATGATCTATTATTGTGATACCCAGAATCGAGGTCACTTATCTTACCCTAAATTACGCTTATTTTTGAAATTTTTAAGAAATTTTATTTACTATATATTTTATCGTTTTGGTTGAAACCAATGTTTGAGGTCGTAATCTTGACGATTGACGATTTAAGAAGAACGATAACGACTACGATCCCGATGGATGCCCAAATTTCTATGTTTATTGTCGTTTTATCGATATTATAATTTTTCGAGGATTTTACTTTCGGTTCATGTTAAGTTGAGTCGGGTGCGTTTTATTACTTTTCGGGTACATTTAAATTGTCCTAAAAGTATTTTGGAGTGTTCGGGATGACCCCCGACTCCCGCAAAATTTTCCAAGTCGACTAGTGAGTCATTCCCGCAAACATTAAAGGTCGTTTTCACTTAAGGCCAAAAGAATGCTATTATTGCACACAAGGGCCTCTAATTTTTACAAAGTGGAAACCAAACACACACACAACACAAAACACACCAAAAAATTTCTTCAATCTCTCTCTTTTCTCTCTTTAGGCTGACGGCCAAACACCACCATACCACCACCACATTTTTTTCTAGCTTATTTTAATTAAAACCAAGGTTAGACCACATCTAGTTTAATCATTCCAAGTGTTTTGATGTGCTTTAATCCAACATGTATCCATAAAAATTTTTCAAGAATCAAATGGGTTTTTCAAAAATTTGTTTTGATGTTAATTGAGTTCATGCATGTTTAATTAGGGTATAGTAGATGGATAATCACCCAACAAACCAACCAAAATCAATTTGGTTGGGGTGTTTTGATCACCCACACCCCACGGCCAAATGGGGGTGTTTAGTGGATCATGGTGTTTGATGTTTTACTTATGGGATTTGTGTTTAATTCATGTTTTTAGGTGTTTTAGAATGGGTAAACCTCATTGCATGTTTGATTTGGTGAATGGGTTTTAGGATGGATTTGGTATTTTAGGGGTTAAGGACTGATTAGGATGGTTAGTCATGATTAGGAGTGATTAAATTGAGGTTAGGTGTCGATAAAATGGTTTGAAAACGAGTGTTGGGTTGATTTTGAGATGGGTAAATTTAGGCAGATTGTTTATTGATTTTGTAAACAGGTCATGAGACTAGGATATAGTTGTAGAGCGTCGTTTTAGCTTCGATTTGGTATAAGATAGAGCTTACGAATCCTAACGAGTCAAAAGTTATGATGTTTTGAAAATACGTGTACCGGGAGATGAGAACCTACATAATCCGAAATTATGTTTGGTTTTGGGTCAAATCCCGGGGACCATAGGTATAGTTTGGTAATTGGTTAAAGGTTGATTTTTGGTCTCAAACCTGCATTTCTGAGTCTATTATTATACTTAGGTGTCAAATGGGTCAATGGTATATTTTAAATGGGTCAAAGAAGTCCAACATGGTCAATGTGCAAAATCAGTCTGAAAAACGTAGGTTTAGTAATGTGTTGAGTAACGGGTCGTAAAAGTGAGAACTTTTAATGGGATTAAAAATAGGTTTTCTACATGTCTTAAGGTATTTTTGAGAATTTTCCCAAATTTTATAAAAGGGTTTAAGTCTAGGAAAACAGCCCATACTTTTAGTAAGTATCGGCGAAAAATGTAAAAAGGGTAATAACGTTAATAACGTAGATGAATAGTATAAAACGAGTAACAATTATCCGTTTGGTTTTGGCGTAAGTTTGTAATTATCACAATTGACTAATATGTATGTAATATACAGTACTTAAAGTTTATAAATGAGATTACTCATTACGCGTTATTGTTTGTTAGGTGTTGAATTCCCCGGGCATCCTCATCATCGTCAGTGATCGTCACTCGAAATCGTCGACTACTCTATATACATAAGGTGTGAATTTGTAGCCTCGCTTACTATTGTTTTTAAATTGTTTTTACCCGCGAGGGAAATGCATGCTAGTTTTCTAAAATGAACATATGTCATGAATGATTGTTGGACCCGAATGTTGCCTTAAAAATTGTGTTGAGTACCTAGTTGCAAAAGACCCTATATTCATGAACTATTAACTATTGTTTAATCCTAGTGTGGATTGAAAATAGCCGCTTATACAATTGATAGTACTATGGGGTTGACGACCCTATCCGAGACGAGGGCTAGTACGTTGAGTACCCCCTGCGGACGGATAACTTGTGATAAGAGATAAGGTATAATTGCAACTGATGCCTTTAGAAGGGACAATGGTTTCATCTTAATCACGCCGGTAATTATTACGCGGGTGATTGAGTTAACGGATTAGTGTCATGAGCTTAAACACAATTCTCATAACCTTAAAAATAGATTGTTTGATCGACAAGTCTATGAATGATCGTAAATGATTTTTATAACACATATGTTCAAAATGAGATTATAAAACCTATGAATTCCACTCAACATTATTTGTTGACCCAATTTAGCATGTCTTTCAGGTAACCGATGAAGTATAGCATGGAGCATGCATTGGATGGGAGTTGTGTGTGGCTTGGCGTCTACTTGTTTTTCCACCCATATTTAACTTGAACATTTTAAATTTTCTGTCTTGATTAACGAAATTGTATCTTTTGGGGTTGAGATTCGTGGGGACCGAAACGCTAACTCTGTGTTTTATCATTTTGGGTTTGGAAAACAGTAGACATGTATGTTTTTAAAAATGCTTAATTTATGTTAAAACTTTTACGTCTCTTTGAGTCGTTTGATATATCTTGTGTGCGATGATAACTGCCTAGCACCCAAATGTTGTAGTTCCGCTGCGTATAGCATTTGTGGGGGTGTTAGAGATTGGTAATCAGAGCCATGAGTTATAGAGAACTAGGTCGTTTTGAAAATTCCTAAACTATAACTTTTGGTGTCGTAAGAAATTGTCCAAGCACACAACTATCCTGCATGGCTCCGGTAAGGTTTATTTTTAGTATTGATGGTATAGATGTATACCTTTGAGTTGAAGTAATATATGTGGGTATTTATTACGTAGATATTGAACTACTATATGTAAACGTTGAAATTGTACGTGGAGTACTCGATACCGTAATTCTTGTATTACATATGCATGAGCATCATATTATCGCATTTTGGGCATGTGTACCACCTTTGCATTGCATTTGCATGCATGTATTTATAAATATTGAATAGTAATCTTACGTACCCTCCAAAATTCTCTGTTATTGCAGGAATGGCCGAGGTACCGCCTAACGGAAATGGAGACGAATACGTCGTAGGACACGAAGGGGGAAATGTTGGAACAACTGTTGAAGGACAAGACAAGACGAACAATGTGCAAGCTCAGGACCCCGATCGAAGGAGTACTACCTTCCTCAGGCCTACTCGTGTTTCTCATCTGATTGGTATGCCAGGTATCCCTAGAAGTTCCGACGCTGCAGCGAGCGCTAATTCTCTTCATCAGGACATCGCAAGAGTCATCTGCCCCGGACCAAGAGCTTATCGTGACATTCCGCTTGTTTTGAGAAGATTGGATAGGTCGATGTACGAGCGGTACGTGGTGGAAACTAGAGTAATCAAAAGGTTTGACGAGAATGAGAGGGCACATCAGAGGTTGTTGGCAAGAACTGCAAGGGTTGAATTTGATGGGGTGGCAAATAAGAGTGATATTAATAGTTTGAGATCGATGATAACAAACCTGAGTGCTAGTCTTGAGCAAGTTAGGGAGGATCAGGCGAGGTTGACTAGGATGCAAAGTTGGGAGCATCGTGTTAGAGCATCCCTGCCACCAGATTAGAGATTTGTAGATGACTTGGAAATGGAGGCTAATGATTTTATGGTCCAGCCACCTGCCAGAGGTGTGTGTATCACTTTAGGGAATCAGGTAGCAGTGGAGTGTGGATCTACTTCTGGGACGAAGAAGGCAACTGAGTGTGGGCCGAATGATAAGGGAAAGAGGAAGATGGACGAGGACGAGGAAGACAGTGATGAAGAGCCTGGGGAGGATGAAGAAGAACCACCATCCAAGAGGTCGTGTGGATCACCACGTGACTAGTTGCTTGTATTTTATTTTATCTTTGATCGTTGTAATCGAATTATTTTAGACTCCTGTATGATGGTATTGTGATGAAAAACTTGATGACTTAAGTTTGATGGTGTATGGTTGTAGTGGCATTACTTGTCACAGATTTTAGTTGATTTATCAATGCAATCCATGTTTACCTTTCATAATCTATGATATGTCTTTAATTTGCTCTTTTGTGATGTGAATTGATGAATATTAGTAACCTTGTAGTGATGTGTTGTTGTACTTATATTATGTCTTGAAAGAGAAATCCATCTTAATCTTGATGTGTATACTTACTTTGTTTTTCTATTTTCCCTGTCTTTGTAGAGAGGTGTACTTGAGAATCCACCATGCCTCCAAAGCTAACAGCTAACCGTGTGAACACAATGATTCAAGAAGCAATTGCAAATGCACTCGAAGCGGATCGTACAAACCGAAACCCAGATCAAGGTGGAAATGCAGGAAGACAGCAAGCCCCGAGGGAGTGTACTTATGCTGGTTTTATGAAATGCGGTCCCACGCAGTTTCGTGGAACTGGCGGATCCCTAGAACTCCGAAGGTGGTTTGAAGATCGAAAGTACTTTTGAGATTAGCGGATGTTCAGAGGCAAATAAAGTCAAGTTTGCAGCTGCCACTTTTCTTGATGACGCTTTAAGTTGGTGGAACAATCAAGTAACCACTGTCGGATTAGCGGTAGCAAATGCGAGGACTTAGACTGCTACTAAGGCTCTCTTGACCAAAAAGTTCTGTCCCGAAGAAGAGATGGGTCAACTAGAAGATGAGTTAAGGCATTTGTCTTTGAGGAACAATGACATTACCGCGTATACAAGGAGGTTTAATGAATTGAGCCTTTTGTGTCCCGATGCCTTTGCTGATGATCACAAGAAAATGAAGCAGTACATCAAGGGTTTGTCAAGCAATATCAAGGGTGAGACAACTTCATCTAAGCCTGGGTCATTCGATGAAGCAGTCCAAATGGCTCACGCGCTAATGGATGTCAAACTGCAAGATAAGAAGGACTTCATTGCCGAAGGGAACAAGAGAAAGTGGGAGTCAGCTCAGGGTAATCAATCCCAAGGTCAAAATCGTGGAGGAAACCGTAACAATCAAGGTCAGAACCGCAACCAGCAGTTCAACCAGAGAAGAAATGATGGGATGAGGGCTGTCACTAACCCTAGAGGAGCGAAGGTGAATCCTCATTGTGGTCGATGTAATTTGTACCATATAGGGAATTGCCCACCTGCGTGTGGCAAGTGCGGAAAAGCGGGTCATAGAATTACAGATTGCCGAGCTAAAGGGGTAGCTACTGGGGCAAATGCCACGAAGGTGATGGTTTGCTTTGGGTGTGGAGAAAGAGGGCATAAGCAGGGGAATTGCCCGAAGGCTGGAAACAGGCAAGGAGGAAATAATGTTGCTGCTGTGTATCGAGTAGGGACTGCTGATAAACCGCAAGGCCCTAATGTGGTTACCGGTACGTTTCTGCTAGACGCTTGTTATGCTAGTATATTGTTTGATTCTGGTTCCGACAAGAGCTTCGTAGATGTTAAATTTAGTCGTCATATCAATAGAGAACCGGTAATGCTAACGACTAATTATAACGTGGAATTAGCCGATGGGAAGATCGTTAGTACAAATTCTATACTAAGAGGGTGTACCTTGAAGTTAGGGAATTACGCTTTTGATATCGACTTAATGCCCATAGAGCTAGGATCGTTCGATGTGATCGTTGGAATGGATTGGCTGATGGCGCATAGTGCCATGATCATTTGTGGAGAAAGATTAGTTCAAATCCCGTTGAGGAATAGGGTTTTGACTGTGAAGGGAGATGAATGAACCTCTCGTTTGAAAGTGATATCTTGCTTGAAAATGATGAGGTATGTAGAAGATGGATGTGATGTGTTTTTGGCACAAGTTTCTAGTGATGGTGACTTAGAGGCAAAGTTAGAAGAGGTACATGTAATTCGCGAATATCCGAAAGTTTTTCCTGATGAGTTGCCGGGTTTACCACCCACCCGAGAAGTCGAATTTCGAATCGATTTGATGCCGGGAGCTGCACCAGTTGCTCGTGCACCCTATCGATTAGCACCATCAGAGTTGAAGGAGTTATCGGATCAATTGAAAGAGTTGATGGATAAGGGATTTATTCGACCGAGCTCATCACCGTGGGGAGCGGCAGTGTTGTTTGTGAAGAAGAAAGATGGGTCGTTCCGGATGTGTATCGACTATAGAGAGCTCAACAAGTTGATGGTTAAGAATCGGTATCCATTACCGAGGATTGACGATTTGTTTGACCAATTGCAAGGTTACTGTGTGTACTCAAAGATCGACTTGAGATGAGGGTATCATCAACTGCGTGTGAGAGAGGAGGATATTCCTATAACTGCCTTTCGTACGCGGTATGGACACTTTGAATTCCGAGTGATGCCTTTTGGGCTAACAAACGCGCCTGTAGTATTCATGGACCTTATGAATCGAGTATGCAAGCCGTATCTAGATAAGTTTGTCATTGTATTCATCGATGATATTCTTATTTACTCTAAGAGCAGGGAAGAGCACGAGAAGCACCTGAGAAAGATATTGGATCTGCTGAAGAAAGAGAAGCTGTATGCGAAATTCTCAAAGTGTGAGTTTTGGTTAGAGTCTGTGCAATTCCTTCGGCATGTAATTGATAGCAAAGGAGTTCGCGTGGATCATGCCAAATTCGAGGCAATCAAGGAGTGGTCGGCACCGACAACGCCGACTGAAGTTCGACAATTCCTTGGTTTGGCTGGGTATTATCGGAGACTCGTTGAAGGATTTTCGTTGATTGCGAAGCCATTGACAAAGCTTACTGAGAAGAATCGGGTGTATGAATGGGGAGATGATGAAGAATTCGCTTTCAAAACACTTAAGGACAAGTTATGGTCTGCTCCGATATTGTCATTACCAGAAGGAATCAAAGACTTCATGGTGTATTGTGACGCGTCTCGTAAGGGTTATGGAGCTGTGTTGATGCAGCGTGAGAAGGTGATTGCTTACGCGTCGATACAATTGAGGAAGAATGAAGAAAACTACACTACGCATGACTTGGAATTGGGAGCTATAGTTTTTGCGCTGAAATTGTGGAGACACTACTTGTATGGGATGAAGTGTGTTGTATTCACTGACCACAAGAGTTTGCAGCACATTTTAGACCAGAAGGAGATTGTTTGCAGACATGGTGTACCTTTATCGATCATTTCGGATCACGATAGTAGGTTTACTTCGGAATTTTGGAAATCTCTTCAACGTGCGATGGGCACTAAATTGAGTTTGAGCACGGCCTATCACCCTGAGACTGATGGCCAAAGCGAACGAACTATTCAGACGATGGAGGACATGCTCCGAGCATGCGTGATCGATTTTGGAGGAAGTTGGGAACGCCACTTACCGTTAGTGGAGTTTTCGTATAATAATAGTTATCATGCGAGCATCAAGGCTGCACATTCGAAGCGTTGTATGGAAGGAAGTGTAGATCACCTGTGTGTTGGAGTGAAGTAGGAGAAAGTCAGTTGACTGGACCCGAAATGGTTTTGGAGACGACAGAGAAGATTGTGCAAATTAAGAACCGTTTACTTGCTGCAAGAAGCCGACAGAAGAGTTATGCCGATAATAGAAGAAAACCGTTGGAATTTGAGGTCGGAGACATGGTTATGCTTAAGGTTTCGCCGTGGAAGGGTGTGATTCGTTTTGGGAAGAAAGGAAAGTTGAGTCCGAGGTATATTGGACCATTCAAGATTGTTAAACGAATTGGACCGGTAGCGTATAAGTTAGAGTTGCCGAATGAGCTTAGTGCTATTCACGACACGTTTCACGTATCAAATCTGAAGAAGAGTTTGGCGGATAAGGAATTGGTGATTCCTTTGGACGAGATTCAACTGGACGACAAGATGCATTTCGTGGAAGAACCCGTGGAAATTATGGACCGAGAGGTCAAGAGGCTGAAGCATAGTAGAATTCCCATTGTGAAGGTTCGATGGAATTCTAGGCGTGGACCGGAATACACTTGGGAACGTGAGGACTTTTTCAAGGAGAGGTATCCTCATCTGTTCCAACGGCACGAAATGTGAGTATAAGAAGAGGCGAGCGCCGGGACGTCGCTCTCTTTAAGGAGGGGTGGATGTGATACCCAGAACCGAGGTCACTTATCTTACCCTAAATTACGCTTATTTTTGAAATTTTTAAGAAATTTTATTTACTATATATTTTATCGTTTTGGTTGAAACCAATGTTTGAGGTCGTAATCTTGACGATTGACGATTTAAGAAGAACGATGACGACTACGATCCCGATGGATGCCAAAATTTCTATGTTTATTGTCGTTTTATCGATATTATAATTTTTCGAGGATTTTACTTTCGGTTCGTGTTAAGTTGAGTCAGGTGCATTTTATTGCTTTCTGGGTACATTTAAATTGTCCTAAAAGTATTTTGGAGTGTTCGGGATGACCCCCGACTCCCGCAAAATTTTCCAAGTCGACTAGTGAGTCATTCCCGCAAACATTTGAGGTCGTTTTCACTTAAGGCCAAAAGAATGCTATTATTGCACACAAGGGCCTCTAATTTTTACAAAGTGGAAACCAAACACACACACAACACAAAACACACCAAAAAATTTCTTCAATCTCTCTCTTTTCTCTCTTTAGGCCGACGGCCAAACACCACCATACCACCACCACATTTTTTTTTCTAGCCTGTTTTAATTAAAACGAAGGTTAGACCACATCTAGTTTAATCATTCCAAGTGTTTTGATGTGCTTTAATCCAACATGCATCCATAAAAAATTTTTAAGAATCAAATGGGTTTTTCAAAAATTTGTTTTGATGTTAATTGAGTTCATGCATGTTTATTTGGGGTATAGTAGATGGATAATCACCCAACAAACCAACCAAAATCAATTTGGTTGGGGTGTTTTGATCACCCACACCCCACGGCCAAATGGGGGTGTTTGGTGGATCATGGTGTTTGATGTTTTACTTATGGGATTTGTGTTTAATTCATGTTTTTAGGTGTTTTAGAATGGGTAAACCTCATTGCATGTTTGATTTGGTGAATGGGTTTTAGGATGGATTTGGTTTTTTAGGGGTTAAGGACTGATTAGGATGGTTAGTCATGATTAGGAGTGATTAAGTTGAGGTTAGGTGTCGATAAAATGGTTTGGAAACGAGTGTTGGGTTGATTTTGAGATGGGTAAATTTAGGCAGATTGTTTAGGCTTGTTTTCATAAATTTGATTTTGTAAACAGGTCATGAGACTAGGATATAGTTGTAGAGCGTCGTTTTAGCTTCGATTTGGTATAAGATAGAGCTTACGACTCCTAACGAGTCAAAAGTTATGATGTTTTGAAAATACGTGTACCGGGAGATGAGAACCTACATAATCCGAAATTATGTTTGGTTTTGGGTCAAATCCCGGGGACCATAGGTATAGTTTGGTAATTGGTTAAAGGTTGATTTTTGGTCTCAAACCTGCATTTGTGAGTCTATTATTAGACTTAGGTGTCAAATGGGTCAATGGTATATTTTAAATGGGTCAAATAAGTCCAACATGGTCAATGTGCAAAATCAGTCCGAAAAACGTAGGTTTAGTAATGTGTTGAGTAACGGGTCGTAAAAGTGAGAACTTTTAATGGGATTAAAAATGGGTTTTCTACAGGTCTTAAGGTATTTTTGAGAATTTTTCCAAATTTTATAAAAGGGTTTAAGTCTAGGAAAACAGCTCATACTTTTAGTAAGTATCGACGAAAAACGTAAAAAGGGTAATAACGTTAATAACGTAGATGAATAGTATAAAACGAGTAACAATTATCCGTTTGGTTTTGGCGTGAGTTTGTAATTATCACAATTGACTAATATGTATGTAATATACAGTACTTAAAGTTTATAAATGAGATTACTCATTACGCGTTATTGTTTGTTAGGTGTTGAATTCCCCGGGCATCCTCATCATCGTCAGTGATCGTCACTCGAAATCGTCGACTACTCTATATACATAAGGTGTGAATTTGTAGCCTCGCTTACTATTGTTTTTAAATTGTTTTTACCCGCGAGGGAAATGCATGCTAGTTTTCTAAAATGAACATATGTCATGAATGATTGTTGGACCCGAATGTTGCCTTAAAAATTGTGTTGAGTACCTAGTTGCAAAAGACCCTATATTCATGAACTATTAACTATTGTTTAATCCTAGTGTGGATTGAAAATAGCCGCTTATACAATTGATAGTACTATGGGGTTGACGACCCTATCCGAGACGAGGGCTAGTACGTTGAGTACCCCCTACGGACGGATAACTTGTGATAAGAGATAAGGTATAATTGCAACTGATGCCTTTAGAAGGGGAAATGGTTTCATCTTAATCACGCCGGTAATTATTACGCGGGTGATTGAGTTAACGGATTAGTGTCATGAGCTTAAACACAATTGTCATAACCTTGAAAATAGATTGTTTGATCGACATGTCTATGAATGATCGTGAATGATTTTTATAACACATATGTTCAAAATGAGATTATAAAACCTATGAATTCCACTCAACATTATTTGTTGACCCAATTTAGCATGTCTTTCAGGTAACCGATTAAGTATAGCATGGAGCATGCATTGGATGGGAGTTGTGTGTGGCTTGGCGTCTACTTGTTTTTCCACCCATATTTAACTTGAACATTTTAAATTTTCTATCATGATTAACGAAATTGTATCTTTTGGGGTTGAGATTCGTGGGGACCGAAACGCTAACTCTGTGTTGTATCATTTTGGGTTTGGAAAACCGTAGACATGTATGTTTTTAAAAATGCTTAATTTATGTTAAAACTTTTACGTCTCTTTGAGTCGTTTGATATATCTTGTGTGCGATGATAACTGCCTAGCACCCAAATGTTGTAGTTCCGCTGCGCATAGCATTTGTGGGGGTGTTAGAATTATGGTCGTGGTGGACCGTTTTTCCAAGATGGCTCATTTTGTGGCATGCCATACCACCTTTGAAGCCGTTCGGATTGCCTCTCTTTACTCCAGGGAAATCGTGAGGCTTCATGGAGTACCAAATACCATGATCAGTGATCGGGACGCCAAATTCCTTAGCCATTTTTGGATGACGTTGTGGCGTAAACTAGGAACTACTCTTAAATTTAGCACCTCGTGTCACCCCCAAACTGACGGGCAAACGGAGGTCACCAACCGCACCCTTGGGTCTCTGCTCCGAGCTCTTATAACCCGCAACTTGAAACAGTGGGAAGAGTTACTTCCACAGGCAGAATTTGCTTACAACCATGCTCCAAGTAAGACTACTGGTTTAAGCCCTTTCATGGTGGTGCATGGTATGAATCCTCACACCCCACTTGATCTACCTGTTCTTGATACCACCACCAAATTTAGCAAGGAGGCTAGTGACTTGGCTGTTGATATCAAGCACCTTCATGAGCAGGTTCATGCCAAAATTACCAAGAACAATGAGCTGCTTAAATACCGAGGAGACAAGAATCGCAAGCATATCCTGTTCCAGCCCGGTGATCTCGTTTGGATTAATCTTCGTAAAGAACGCTTCCCCTCCAAACGCCGATCCAAACTCATCCCACGATCGGACGGTCCTTTTCGTATTCTTGCAAAAGTCAACGATAATGCCTACAAGGTTGACATGCCAGGTGAGTACAACGTATCCGCCACATTTAATGTTGCTGATCTACAACCTTACTATGACCCCGAAGAACCCCTTCCAAGTTTGAGGACAAACTCTGCTGATGAAGGGGAGGATGTTAGCCAAACGGACAAGGAACAAGCTGGAGTTTCCAGTTATCTCGACCCGGCCCAAACTGGATTAAAATGGGCCAGTTTAGCTCAGGCAGAGTCCAGCACATGAATGAAAGTTAGTTGTTGATTTACTTTTTGTTATTTATTTATTTTAATTAAGACCTTTTCTAAGCAGTTGTTTATTTCCCTAAAAGCTAGCTAAGTGGGTAGTTATTTTGTTTCTGGACCTCCCACCTTTTTGTTCTGGGAACTAGTAATGAAAGTCAGTTTATTTTTATTCCTATAATTTTTCTTTTTTTCTCTGAAAGCTATTCCAAAGAATTTGTCCATTGCTATCCTAATTTCTGGCAGAATTAGGAGGTGAACTTTGGAGGCTAATTTGGGTTTACGTGGTGCGTCTGTATCGTGAATTCAAGTTGGAGTTTGCCCAACGAAACTCTCGAGTTCTGCAACTGTATCTCGAAGGGTTCCACTGATCTCTTTGTTTAATTGATCTATTTTACAAATAGTTGGCTATCACTTTTGGTAAATAGTTTATGCATCATCAGAAAAGTAAGCTTTGCTCAGCTAAAATTAATGAAAAAGAACATATAACAAAAAGAAAAAAAAAGCTATTAAACTTTTTTGCATTATTGCTCTAAACTTTTCATTCATTTTCTTCTCTGTTTTTTTTTAGTCTACTGCGAGGAGTTTCCACCGTCCTTAGGACGAGTGGACTAATCTCCCGCGGGAGTTTGCTCGGTACCTCGATGGGTAGTATCCCTCTCAAATGAGATTTTTTCTATTCTCAAGGCTTGAACCCAAGACCTTTGGTTAAAGAGCCCAGTGCCTTGACCAACTGTGTCAACCTCAATTGGTATTTTTTTTTCTGCTTTTGAACAACCAAATTACAACTTAAATACCAACAATTACAATGACGTATCCTAATATTTAGATAATGATTTAAGTTCATATTGATACCAAATTTTATTTGGATACCATTCATAATCTTAATCCAACGGATAAGATTAAACAAAATTCATATTCCTCCTTTTTTTCATACATTAATATCACTTAAACTGTTAATCGTTATGCGAAAAAATTACCATAACGACAACCATTTAATTATCTTTCTACATATATGTTATATGATATACTTAAAAAAAAACCGTTTTTTACATTTTTTTCCTTGTCGAAAACTATCATATATGATGCTAATATCATATATAATAGTAACACTAGTATTATATATGATATAACTTATCATCATATATGATTTTAACAAAGTATCATATATGACTCAATAATAATTTATAATCTACCGCTAATATCATATATGACGAAACACTATTATCATATATGATATTTCATACAAAAATTTCAAAAACTAAAAAAAAGATAAAAAAAAAAGTTAACTAAATACCCGTCGCGATAGTATATTTTTTTTCGTTTAACACTTAATGTTTAGGAGATATTTAAATTTTAAAAATATGTGAAATAATTTAATATTTTTAATTTTCCCCATTAGATGGATAGAGATTGATAGTAAAGATAAGTCTTTTGGTATCTATTCGCGTATGTCTCCGGCACATGGCCGAAGGCACGCCACACGAGCCGAGGCGACTGCCACGTAAGAAAGAGAATATAGACAAGATCCCCTAAATCTTGGGAGACTCTGTTTTATCCAACAAGGCAAGGTTTTACCCAACAGATCCAGCCATGGTCCGCCGCCTGCTTTTATACTGTGCCTGACACTAGAACACTGTTCAATAGGTGCGCGTCTCCATGATGTGACTATACATCCAGGTATGCCCTAAGCTTTGGGTATAAATACCCCAAGGCATTTACTACACAACAACACACAGTACACAACATTTACTCTCACTTAATAATATATCTCCGGTATTCCGCACCGGATACCACTCTTGTGATCGTTACTTACTTTCACACCGGAGCTTGGTCTCAAGTTCACACCTGGGGCGAGTTAACGTGTGTTCTATCATTGCAGGGTAGGCCCATCCTACAAGCATACTTTACACGAGACCGAAGCTAAATATCCTTGGGCCTTGTTCCCGCGGAAATTTGTTTCAACATTTGGCGCCATCCGTGGGACCCTAAACTCGAATCTCCAATTAGCTGACAATGGCAGGGGTTTCGGGGAGCGGGTCTCCTGTAACCATTTCACCAGAGCGTGATAACACCACTGGTGGAGGAGAAGCAGAGACACCTTCCTCTTTACAACAAAAAATTCTTGATAACATGAGTGAGCTGCGGAATTTGGTCGGACGATACAATGCCGTCGGACAAGAACCTCTCATGCCTATGAAGTTGGTCTTCGATGACGAGACGCAGGATACGCAGAAGGAGAGACCAGTAATAACGCAAGCTCACAGGTCTACGGATATGTCGGCCGAAGAGCTACAGAAACCATTCAAGGATGTCGTCTCTTCACCGTTCACCAGAAAAATCATTCAGTTTTCATCACCGAAGCACATCCTACCGGCGACGCTGAAGTTGTATACCGGAGCGACAGATCCCAATGATCATATTACGCGCTTCGCCGGTGCAGCTAACTCGGGAGAGTGGCCTATGCCAGTGTGGTGTAGATTTTTCCAGCAGACGCTGGATGGAGCAGCTGGAGGATGGTTCGAAAGATTACCGCCAGGAAGTATATGACATTGGGACGAACTGAGAGATCAGTTCCTAGAAAGGTTCGCCTTGAGGAGAAAAAGCCATAGAAGCCCCATGGAGATCACTAGCATCGTGAGGAAGGCTAACGAGTCACTCTTGGTATTTAAAGAGAGATGGACTGACGAGGCCATCTACATACAAGGTGTGCCAGAACTCATGAAAATCTCTTCCTTTACTTCCGGGGCTAAATGTCCAGAGTTGTCTCGGCGCTTCTCCGATGACGAACCAAAGACGGTAGCTGAAATGTTTAGAAGGGTGGATGATTTCGCCAAATCCGAAGAGGCTTATAGGAACACAGAGCTACCACAGGGAGAAGGAAGCGATAGAGGAGGAAAGGGCACAAAGGATGACAAGTACTTCACAGGGAAGAACTTCAATCGCAACAAGAACAAAAATGACTACAGGCCAAAACCTGCATACTCACCATACCTCCCACCAGTCAACCCAAGGAAAAATCAATATCAACAATCCGGCTTAGAGACGTTGACCAAGTTTCCCAAAGAAATTTTAGCCACGGAATTACAACTCCAATTACCTCAACCGCCTCCCACAAAGGGTATGGTACGCCCAGAAAACATGGATAAATACTGTGACTACCATAGGGAGAAGGGTCATCTCACGAACGATTGTCATCAGCTAAGAAAGCAGTTGGAGGCTGCACTTGAGTCTGGAAAGCTAAATCATTTGATCAAAGACTTGAGGGGAAGAGTGAACAAGGGCAATCAAGGAAGGGGAAATGGAGGAGGTGAGTACAAAGATAAAACAATAAACATGATAGGCAATAGATACTGTGGAGAGAAGAGAAAGGAAGTATGCCATGGGGAAGTTGATTGGATGAATGTCCCAATATACTTCCCTCCTTTGACCGAAGTGGAGGCCTCGGATGATCCTTTAATATTTGAAGCAGAAATAGAAGGTTATTGGGTGAAACGTGTATTCGTCGACGAAGGAGCGGCCATGGAGGTAATGTTTGAGCATTGCTTCATGAATTTGGATCCGGACATAAGGCGAAGGTTAACTCCCGATCCTGTTAAGGTCCTAAGTTTCTCGGGAGAAGAAACTCAGCCGATGGGAAAAATTGAATTGGAGGTCACGTTTGGATCACATGGTATGCAGAGGAAAACAATAATGACCTTTTGTGTGATCAAGGCACCGTCTCCTTACAACATCATTCTTGGCCGAACCGGGATAAAAAAGTTCAGAGCCGTTCCTTCGATGATACACTCTGCAATGAAGTTTCCCACTCCTGGTGGCATCGCCACACTGAAGACCACCGCCAGATCAATTTTTGAATGCAGGGTAATTGAAGATGGCCAAAAAATAGCAAAGGAAAAGGCTACGGCCGTGGGCAAAGAATTAGACAAATGGGTCGCCTTTGAAAAGTTCAATGAACAAGAAAGAGTGGAGGGAGGAATGACAGAACAAGTCATCATACATCCCGGTTATCCGGAACAATTGGTAACCATTGAAAGACTCTTCACAAAGAAGTGCAAGCTACAACTCATAGATCTATTGAAGGGTAGCACAGATGTGTTCGCTTGGGAACCATCAGATATGACGGGGGTCCCTAAAAGAATCATCAAACATTCATTGAATGTAGATCCGTCCAGAACACCTGTAGCCCAAAAGAGGAGAACGTTAGGGGAGGAAAAAGGCCGAGCTGTTCAAAAGGATGTCACGGATCTTCTAAAAGCCGGTATAGTAAGACCAGTCCGATACCCAACATGGATCTCTAACCCTGTCCTCGTAAAAAAGCCGGATGGTGATTGGCGAATGTGTGTAGATTTCAAAAACCTTAACTTAGCTTGCCCCAAGGACTACTATCCGCTGCCCGATATTGACGTGAAGATTGGCTCGGTTATGGGCTTCAAGTTCAAGTGCTTTCTCGATGCATATAAAGGATATCATCAAGTACTCATGGACAATGAGGACGAGGAAAAGACGGCCTTCTACACAGATGAAGGCACTTATTGCTATACCAAAATGCCTTTCGGACTTAAGAATGCCGGAGCCACATACCAACGGTTGGTAGACTCAGCATTCCGGTCACAAATAGGAGCAAATCTGGAAGCATACGTTGACGATCTAATGATCAAAAGCAAAACTGAAGAAAAAATGATCGAAGACATCAAGGAAACATTTGATAACTTGAGAAAAATCAACATGAAGCTTAACCCAAAGAAATGTTCCTTTGGAGTTGAAGAAGGAAAGTTCCTAGGGTACATGGTGACTTCGGAAGGAATCCGGGCGAATCCTAAGAAGACAAAAGCTATTGCTGAAATGCGCTCACCCAGGACTTGGAAGGAAATGCAATCCCTCAGCGGAAAGCTGGCAGCTCTAAATCGCTTCTTGTCCAGATCAGCCGAACGATCACTTCCATTCTTCGAAACCCTGAAAAACATAACGAAAGAAAATAAGGAAGAATACCCGTGGACGGAGCAGGCGGAAAAGGCTTTTCAGGAACTGAAAAAGGTGATCATGGAGCTTCCTTCATTAGCATCTCCATATAAGAATGAGGTATTATATGTATACTTAGCTGCATCCAAAGAAGCAGTAAGTGGAGTTCTTCTGGTAGAAAGGGAAGGCATTCAAAAACCTGTTCGGTACGTCAGTAGGACGCTGCATGATGCCGAGACGAGGTATTCAACGTTGGAAAAGCTGGCTTTCGCTTTACTTCACCTTTCGAGAAGACTCCGCAGGTATTTCGAAGCACATGACATTCATGTCATAACCGACCAGCCACTGAAGCAAATATTGGGAAAATCTGAATCGTCCGGAAGGTTGGCGAAGTACTCTGTGGAGTTGGCAATGTATGAAATATTCTATGTGTCACGAAATTCAGTCAAAGGCCAAGTGTTAGCAGATTTTCTTAATGAAGCCCCTTTGGGACAGGAAGGAACAATGGAGATATATGAGATCGATGAACAAGCAGAGCCAGAGATAGCATGGACGCTATACACTGACGGAGCATCCAGCTCCAAAGGAGCCGGAGCCGGTTTAGTGTTGACTAACCCAAAAGAAATGGAATTCACTTACGCCCTAAGATTCAATTTCAATTGCTCCAACAATGAAGCAGAATATGAGGCATTGTTGGCTGGCCTTCGACTAGCAAGGAAGATGGGAGTCAAAATGTTAGAAGCTAAAGTAGATTCCAAGCTAGTAGCCTGCCAATTAAACGGGGAATTTGTCGCCAGTGACGATAGAATGATGAAGTATTTGTCCAAGGCCAGAGAGATTATCACATGTTTTACAAAATTTAATATCACTCATGTGGCCAGAACAAAAAATCAGAAAGCAGATGTGATCAGCAAGCTCGCATCGGTGGCGTTCAACCATCTCACCAAAGAAATCCTGGTAGAAATCTTAGAGTCTCGGTCCATAGACGCACAGGAAGTAAATGACATAGTACAAGAGGAAGGGGACAATTGGATGACACCGATTCGGAAGTGTTTGGAGGAAGGTATGTGGCCACAAGACCCTAACGAAGCCAGATCAATGAGAATGAAAATAAACCAATATGTCATAGAGGATGGTGTGTTATTCAAGAAGTCCTATTTATCTCCCATGCTAAGGTGTGTAGGTCCGACTCAAGCCAACTACATCGTTAGAGAAGTTCATGAGGGGTCGTGTGGAATGCACTCCGGCACAAGGTCAGTAGTGGCAAAAAGCATGAGACAAGGATATTATTGGCCCACTATGCATCAAGATACATGGGAAGAAGTCTCGAAGTGTGAAGCATGTCAGATACATGGGCCAGTCCCGAGACTTCCAAAAACAAAGCTGACCTCCGTCATGTCACCATGGCCATTCTATCAATGGGGGATGGACATCTTGGGACCAATTGAAGGATCTCCAGGAAATGTGAAGTTTGTAATCGTGGCAATTGATTACTTCACAAAGTGGATAGAGGCCAAGCCCCTAGCACGAGTCACCAGAAAGGAAGTGAAAAAGTTTGCCTGGCAAAACATTGTGTGTAGGTTCGGACTACCTAGGGTCATTGTGACAGACAATGGAAAGCAGTTGGTGGAAGGAACGTTAAGGAAGTGGTGTGAAAAATGGGGAATAAAACAAATGAACACCGCCGTTGCTCATCCGCAGGCCAACGGTTTGGTTGAAAGAGCCAACAAATCACTGATGCATGGCCTCAAGGCTCGGCTAGGAAGGAATCTGACGGGATGGGTAGATGAGCTCCCTCACGTGCTATGGGCCCACAGGACAATGCTGAAGACAAGTAATGGCGAAACACCATTCAGCCTCACCTATGGAAGTGAAGCAGTGATTCCGGCCGAAATGGGAGTCTCGTCCGCAAGAACCCTCCTGTTTAATGAAGACAACAATGAGGAGGAGCTTCGGCTAAACCTAGACCTATTGCAAGAGCGGAGAGAGGCAACATCCATCGAAGAAGCAAAGTACAAAAAGAAAGTTGAGCAATATTACAACAAGAGAGTAAAACTTTGCAACTTTAAGGTTGGTGATTTTGTCTATCGACGAAATGAGGCTAGCAGAGTAGAGAAGGTGGGAAACTCGGTCCTAACTGGGAAGGCCCTTACAGGGTCAAAGAAGCATATCACAATGGCTCCTACAAACTTGAGACCATGAACGAACGGGAGGTACCAAGAACTTGGCATGCAATCAACCTCCGGAAGTGCTTTATGTAAGAAAACAATGTAACAAATGATCGAATGAATGAATGAAATTTTCATGTTGTTTTGGTAACACAATTGTCATTACATTTGCAAATCCTCGGAGTAGCTAACCGAAGGACTGTAAACTTGTAAAACACTAAGTGTTGGATGCGCCCGAAGGGCAATCCGGAGGACAAAGTAAAAGCGGCTATGTGCCGATGTCCTCCCATATAAACCATGTATAAGGAACACTCTAAGTGTTGGATGCGCCCGAAAGGCAATCCGGAGGACAAAGTAAAAGCGGTTATGTGCCGATGTCCTCCCATATAAACCATATATAAGGAACACTCTAAGTGTTGGATGCGCCCGAGGGGCAATCCAGAGGACAAATCAAAAGCGGTTAGGTGCCGATGTCCTCCCACAAGTTATGAGGAACACTCTGAAAGGTCTAAATGTTTCATAAAAGGGTAAATCTTGCCATATAAATTGACTTTTCGATCCGGCATAAAAATACAATATGTAAAGACTTATACAAAGTAAAAGGAATACATAATACATTTTACAAACAATAAGTCAAGAGTACACGTTTATCGCCACATGATTAAGGTACCAAATATCCAACGTACGAAAGATAGTGTGAGAAAGGGAATTATTACAAGACATAAAGTAATTGTTCAAATCACAAGCCCCTTCCGGCATTCCGGAGGCAAAGAGAGAATTTAAAGCACAGATGTATCAACTTCAGAGTCGGTTTTCTTCTCACACCGCTCAGCGTCCTTCTCCGTGGCGTCAGAAGTCACGCCGGACGGAACCTCGCTTGCTTCCAGGGAAGAAGACCCACCTTCCGGTTCTAGCAGCAACAACTCTCCAACGGATAGGGAGTGAGAAGAGGAAATCTTGTCAATAAAAGGGTAAGAAGTATGAAACAAGGCGTCACAAGCAGGAACCCAAGTCTTCAAGGCGTCTCTATTGATGTTCTTGACTTTGGATAAGACTAGTTGAACTTGCGCCGGAGTCCTGCCGAGTCCGGTAGATTTCATGAAACCTGCAGAAAAAGCAATACTACATGCTCCACCAAGGGCCTTGCAATACTCCCGACTTTTGATCAATCTCTGGAATAAACAAGGGAGCCCATCTCTAACCAACACTTGCTTGTCATGCTCAGCCTGGCTGAGAAGAACCGTGAGATGTTTGTTGTTTGTCTCAGCTGTGGAAAGCTTCCCCGAAACATCTAGGAGTTCATGACTTTTCAAGGAAAGTTGGTCAGTTGCTTCGGCCGCGGTCTTCTTAAGAGCCTCGTTCTCCTCCATAAGCGTTCGGATCCGAAGGTTCAATTCGTCCTCTTTTGCAGCACAGTTAGAGTGAGAATCTTTAAGCTTTTGATGGGAAACTTGCAACCTGCTCTACAACTCTTGCCCTTGGCCGAAGGACTCCTTTTCAGCGAAATGAGAATTGGCCATATCAACATATTCGCTATTCAGTTTCTCATATCGTTTCATCAGCTCTGCTGCAGCTATGGTACTCTGAGCAATGGACCGGCAGCTATGACGGAGGATATCATAGTTAGAATCGCCTTCAAGTGCTGATCGTCAGCAGGAGTGGCAAGGTTGTATAAGAATTCCTTAGCGACATAGTTGGAGTCAACCCTTACATCTTCGTTCAGCCTCCAGTTCGGGATGTGCATAGGAGGGTCAAATTCTTCATCTGAGGCAAACGGAAGGACCAATGTAAACACATACGAATATGCAAGGAAAAAGCTAAAAACAGGCAACAAGAGGAAGTGACAATGAAGAAAACATAATAGAAAAATGGAGAAACTAACCAGCCTGTTGTGAGTTCTGTTCAGCATGAGGGGAAGATTGATCACTCACTTGAACAATAGAAGGAGACTTTTCCTTCACACCGGAACCTCCAGCCGAAATCTGAGAGTCAGGTTTAACAACACTGATAGGTTGTGTGGAATGAGTTCTCTGGGAATCTGCTTCGGACTCGGAAGGGACGAATTGACGACCTTTTTTCTTCGCTTTCTTGTTAGAAGTGCTGCCCTCGGCAAACGAAGGAGCTTTCCTCACCTTTTGCTTCTTTTCTTGCCTCTGTTTGGCCTCTAGTATCCGAGATGAAGGTTTCTCAACCAATTGCTGGACAGGTGTCAGCTTGGGGATCTCCTGACCAACAGGTAGAGGTTCGGTCACACGAGGGGTGGGTTTCTCATTTTCAGCATAAGGTTCACCAATGTCGACTAAACCTTCGTCAAAAGAAGGAAGATCCAAGAAATCTAGGAAGCTCATTTCTGAAAAAGGGGAAAATAAAGGCAAGGCAAGCATAAGCAAGCCCGCGTGAGTAATAAAGTAACAAGAACTAGCAAAAATAAAATATACCTTTCTTATCAGCATCTAAGAGTAATCGGCGCAGCCCCGGATGACTATATGGGAAAGAAAGACCAGCGAGGAAAAGTAGAACCTCAGGAGGAGTACGACACAAAATAGGTTTCTTCCCGAGAGCTTTGGCATGTTCAACGTTGTATGAGGAAGGCATATCATCAGTAACAACCGACTCACGATGTCTCCAAGGCATAGCAAAAGGAATCGCTCGACGGTCTATCAGGAAGAACTCAGTTTTCCACTTCTTAAGGCTAGAAGTAGTCTCAATCAAACACTTACCATATTCTCCCTCTCCTCGGCTCTCAAAGGAGAACCAATGCCCTTGCTTACTTAACCTATAGAATACTCTAAATAATGTTACGGACACAGGAATCTTCGAGCCGAAGCAATGTAGCTCAAACATCACCACTCTGTTCATACCTATAGGCACAAGCTGGGAGATATGTACTTTGAAATATCTAATTACGTTTAAAACAAATGTGGAAAAGGGGATCCGAAGGCCAGAATGGTCGAGAAACTGACGATAAATCCCAATCTTAGATTCGGGTAAGCGGTCCATGGTCAGATCAGGATCCGGAAGGCAAGGCCTTAATAGAGAAGGGATGTTATACTTACATATCACCACCTTCAAGTCATCCTCGGTCATACCAGATAAGCGTATATGCATATCACATTTTGGGTCACGCTTCAACGGCGGAGCCACTCTCGACTGAGCAATTTCTTTCCCAGTCATCCGGAACAGACAGATGTACAAATATAAAAGATAAGGAAAGAATAAGAATTATACCTACAGATGATGCGAAGGAAGATGAGGTGAAGAAATGAAGAAAACAACAATGGTGGAAACAATGCAAAATAAAATGAATAGCACGCATATATAGGAGTCATGGGCGAAGATATCGAGGAAGCACTGTTCATTTGCGAATCGCGAGGATAAGGATCCACCGTTGAATTTGAAACGGTTAGACACGTGTCAAGTTCTCATCCACCACTAAAAGAAAGGAGGTCCAAAATAGGAAATATGATCGATCCGGTTCAGAAGACGGAACAGTCGAAAAATCATCCCCAGACGAAGAGTAAGAATTGTTTTAAGTATCAGTCCATTATAAGGATAATGAACTAATACTTGGGGGGACATGTTTGCGTATGTCTCCGGCACATGGCCGAGGCGACTGCCACGTAAGAAAGAGAATATAGACAAGATCCCCCAAATCTTGGGAGACTCTGTTTTATCCAACAAGGCAAGGTTTTACCCAACAGATCCAGCCATGGTTCGCCGCCTGCTTTTATACTGTGCCTGACACTAGAACACTGTTCAATAGGTGCGCGTCTCCATGATGTGACTATACATCCAGGTATGTCCTAAGCTTTGGGTATAAATATCCCAAGGCATTTACTACACAACAACACACAGTACACAACATTTACTCTCACTTAATAATATATCTCCGGTATTCCGCACCGGATACCACTCTTGTGATCGTTACTTACTTTCACACCGGAGCTTGATCTCAGGTTCACACCTGGGGCGAGTTAACGTGTGTTCTATCATTGCAGAGTAGGCCCATCCTACAAGCATACTTTACACGAGACCGAAGCTAAATATCCTTGGGCCTTGTTCCCGCGGAAATTTGTTTCAACAGTATCCAAAATAAATATGACATCCAAAATAACTCTTCTAATAACATATAAATTTAAAAGTAGTAGAAGCATGCCAATTCTAATATTATGTAATGGATGAAGACTTAGTCATAAAGTTCAGGCATGTACTCCATCAAATCAATACTTCGCGCCTCAAGACTCTCCACTTTGTACCTCATGTCATGTGGTTTTCAAGGCGGTTTCGGTTAGTTTTTGAGAAAAAACAATGGCAAGAGGTTTGCACTGGCGACCAACAAAAGCTGCTTTCATGCAACGGATAATGGCTAACATGTCTTTGACGAGAGTGGCAAAGACGCAAGTTTTGATAGAGCTTTATTGGATGCAAGATAACTATCTCGTTTCGGACTTTTGGCGGTTTGTGAATTGGTTTGGTAAGTGGAGCGGTCAACACAGAAATGGGTGTTTGAGATTGTGATGCGACATTGTTTTCTATCGTGGTAAATGGTAATAGGTGGACTAGGTGGAAAATGGCGATTTGCGGTAAAATGATTATTTTTTTTTAATTCCGCTGAAGTTACTACTGAAAAATTATAAAATGAATAGTCAATGAAAAAACAAGGTTCGAACTTGCAACCTTGTGCTCATAACATTTCTAAATGTGCTATTAATCTGAGCAAGTGTTTTGGTGAACAATCAAAATCCTTCATCATAATAACCTTGTGTTTCATCTTCATCATCATCATCAAATATGCCATATTCTTCCTACTCAACTACACTACCAGCATCGTTTGTTTTGTTAGTTTAATTGCCAGATTCTTCCACCTTGGCGCCGTCATCATCTGGCCGGTCCTTTTTAGCGCTTGGCTGCATGAACACGAACAACTTTTGTTCAAATAAGCTTCTAACATTACATTATGATCACAACAGCAGAGCGTATGACTTTTCAAGTTAAATTTTATCGTTTTTTAGTACTTGAAGTACTACTACCCTTTTTTCAAAACTATAGTATATGTGTGTGTAGTGAATAGTGAAGATATTAGCTACTTGAGAGCAAAGATTTCCGTAACGTATTGTATCTCAAGTCAAAATGTAGTTTACTTTTTTGATTCAAAAGCTGATCTTATACTTTCAGAGAGAGTGCTAGGAAAAAATTGATGTAAGAAAACTTATGAGACCAACAGATGACCAATTTGCTTACCTCGTCACCAAAGATACTATCCAACGCATCGTAATTGATTTTTGAAGATAGTCTCTGCAAAAAGATACACACGACAGTCATCTAAGGAACACTGGAAGAAAAGTTTTGTTAAACTTTATCTGCTAATACTCGTAATTGATAAGATACTAAAGAATTATAGAAAACAACTAGCAAATATTATCCTGTAAACAATATCAAACCACGTTCGAAGATATGTCCATAAAGAAATGCAAGGCAAAGTTTGGAGTCAAAACCTTTTTGTTGAAATGATGACCAGCAGCTTCTGCAGTAGTTTGGGGAGGCTTAGTGTTCTTGGCCTTCAATTCTTTATTAGCTTTCTTTTTCTAGTTACACATCAAACAATAATGCATGAATAAAACGAGAACAATTAACTAACCATGCATATATGAAATTTGAGTTCAAACAGATTACTGATTCATCAATCTGTTTACCAAATAGGTAACTGCATAATAAGAAAAACCAACTTCAATCTCATTTTTATATTACGTTAGAAAAAAAAACAATTCTGATCCAGATACTTGTATAAATGACATGGCAAACACGTAGCTAAATTTTGACCATGTTGACCTTTTTCCTGACAAGCGCGCCTGCAAATCAGGTTATATTGCTTAATAAACTTTTTGAGACTCTATTCTTCCGTCAATAAGTTGTTTATCTTAATATCAAATTAGCCCTTCATCTATGTGTGTTGGGTAACGGCTTCTCTAGAGTCATCTAAAACTAATACAAGTGACTTGCTCCCGTTTAGCTAATTATTTAATTTTGACCCACATCGACCCATTTATCACTAAAAACTTTTAGCCAATGACAAATGACCCGACAAACACATACTTTTTTTAGTGCTTCCTTTGCTTGTGTTCCCTTTGGATCCAGCCTTTTTGCAGCTTTCTTAAGAGCTTGTTCCTGAAAAAAAATCGCTTGTTTAATACCATCCTATAATAAAATGTAGCATGGCCAGTTAACCTATATATATATGTTTTACTACACAAGGAATTAGTCAAATTCACCTGCATATACTCTTTGTTCTGAAGTTCCCATATAATCTTCTTGAACTGGCTTTCTTCCTCGTTGTTAAGGTAGCAACTAACCTACACCATTAAACACGTAAGATATATTGATGCTGCAATAGTTACGCCAATATAATTGAAATTTACTTTTAACAGTTTCACGCAGTTCTCGAGTGAAACTACATTGTGGTACCCGAAGTCCACAACGGAAACTGGAACAAACATGTTTTCATTTATACTTAGGGGGTGTTTGGAATTCCGTTTATACATAGATTATTTGCTTATTGCGTTTTCAAAATGAAAATAATTATATTTTAGTGTTTGGCAAAGATAGTTGAAGAAGCACTTTTTTCCATTTTGTGGCTTTCTAAACGACGTTCCAGAGCTGGATGTCACCCCATACTTTTTGTAAACGTGAATTTATTTTGTCTTTGTAATTACTATTTTGCTTCCCTTTGTACACGTGGCTTTGGTTCAAGCCTTATGTTTCTAACATTTACCAAGTTTTGTTTTATTTATTAATGTCTTTTTGGTAATTTTACAACTAAAATTTGTAAATAATTTAATTATTGACATATCAAACAATATAATCAAATCCAAACACTATTTTTCATAACCACGTTTTGTAACAACTGATTATCTGATTATTCGTTTTCAAAACGAATAATCTATTTCAAATAAGCAAACCCAAACACCGCCTTATTAGCTTTTCTGTTACAGATTGAGTGGGCCGGGTACCCCTAACGTGTCACGTCAGGTGGCCCACAAACACACTTATCCCATTATTTGACATTTATAAACAAGTAATGTGTTAAAAACGATTACAAAATATTTGACCCGTTAAAAATACAAACATAACCCAAATTGCCCCGTTTATTAGCGAATTGGTCAAAATTTCCAGATCTGCACACCTTAATAGAGGAATTTTTTTTCTGTGAAACCAGTTGGAACAAGAACATGGTGAAGGCTAGTAAATAAATAAAGCTAAAATGAGATATAAATACTGTACTTTAGTTTATGATTCAGTATCTTCGTAATTTCTATCCAGGTGAAAAAAAACAATAGTAGAAATCTCATAAATTCGCTACTTGCACAATAAATATTTTGCATTTAAAAGCCAACAGACTAACGTAGTACCTCAGAATCACCAATTGCAGAAAGGGTGTGTGTTTCATCGAATTCAGTATCATTATCAGGGACGTCCTTTGAGCTCTCAAAAGCATCTTTAGTCTCAAAAGCATCTTTAGTCTCAAAAGCATCTTTAGTGTCACTAAGCTTTCCAGAGATGGGAGCTGATTGAATTTATGATAAAAACAGACCAATAAAGGATAAGAAAAGCATAAAAGATATGAGAGAATTGATACCATGGTACGTGTTCATTAGTACCATTGACCCACCAGTATTAACTATCAATCTTGTGTTTCTATAGCCGAATCAAATTTATTGTCAAATTGTACAAAACAAGATCTAGATGAATTTATTGTCGAATTAAAGATCTGTGTTTTGATGTTCTTGATGGATTTTCTATATTCTTGATGAATTGGATCTGGGTTTTGTTGTCATCGGTTGTTGGTGGTTGGCGGTTGACATAGCGGGGGATGGTTGTCGGCGGTGGGGTGGCAGTGGCGGACTGGTGGCTGGGGGTTGAGTTTTATGTTGTAAATGGTGATGGTGGTAGTTGTATGTTGACGGGTGGATGGTGGTTACATCCGGTGGTGGTGGTGGGAGGGGATGTCGTCCGGTGGTGGCAGGTGTGGTGGTGGTGGTGGCTGCTATAGCGGTGAAGATGGATGAAAGTTGTTGGTAAAAAGACTAAACAACCACGGTAGCCGAGAGGCGCGTGACATTTTGGGAAGAAAAAAAACTTGGGGGTTGAGTGATCAACCCGATTTGGACGGGGGACATATTGAGAATTTTCCTATAATTAAACCTAAACATATCAACGCGCTTAATCATGCAAAGATCATAACTGGTAATTTTGAAAGGTGTCCTGACGATGGCATGAAAGAAGCTACATAACAATAAAATGTCTTTTTTATGGCAACTAGACAATATACCAATAAGGAAAGATGGGGAAACATTTAAAGATTAAGCGTGTTGTGTTCACGCTTAATTTGTGTTTATTTGGAATTCAACATAGCAATCTAATTAACTGTCTCGCCAGAAACAGAAACCACAGAATAATAATATTACATGCAAAGATTACTAGGAGTGGGAGCTTCTATCAGAATACTCTCATTTGATGCGCTTCATAAAAGTGAGAAATGGCCTCAAAGAGTTAACATCAAAGTTAAGTATCCATGTTATATGTAATCGACCTATTAAACTGAAAACCACATATGCCTCACAAGTAGATAGACAACACATGTGACCGCAAGTCGTAAAATAGTAAAAATACAATAAGCTGCATTTAACATTCAATATATTTGAGGTATACCTTCGAAACTCATGGCTCCATTCCTATCAAAATCGTACATCCTGTAAAAAACAGCACCTCCTTAAGCACATTATGAACATAAAAATATAACTGATTCTTTAAAGGGAAAAAAAGCACATTATTTCATGGGGTGTTTGGGATTGCTTATTCTTTTAAGCTGCTTACATATAAGTAATTCTTGATATACTGTTTGGATTTGCTTATTATGTAAAACTGCAAGAAAACTCGGAAAAATAGTTTTTTATTGAAAAATTTCAATGAAGAAGCTTTTAGTTTTTTTTGGGTAACCACGGTTTCTGACACATTGACCGACGAATCCACGGGGCCAGGGACGAAGGATAGTAAGGGCAGGGGTGGGCTCTGGCCCCTCCAAATTTTTTGTCATTTAATGTATTTTTTCTTAAAATTAATGAAAAAATCATTTTTTTTTACAATTTAACCCTTTTAAAATGAGTAAATGTTATTTTGGCCCCTCCGAAAAAATGCTTCAAGCTTCGTCCATGCACGGGGCTTGGCCAACTACCAAAAGGTTTTTAGTTGGTATGACAATAATACGAGTAAGCATCTCCCTCCCTACCAACCTGCTTATCAAAACCTGATCATTTTACTTAAAGATAAACAGATAAAATAAGCATTTCCAAAGACCCCCTACGCCCAATTTCAGACCATAACCCCTTGTGGGTGGACAATGGCGTTCCCGCCAGTTCACACCTTTTGTGGAATTTTGTAACTAAAAAACCCCTATAAAGTAGCTTTGAAAAATTGTTATATGTTTTTTTTTATTCCTACTCGACATTGCGAGTTTACTAATCCCAGGGCGAGTACCTTTGTATAGCCCGGAGTCCGCGCAGGTAAACAATTTAATGACAAAAACATTGGGTGTTAAATAAAGATTGACCTGATCATTTGTTGACAATAGAGATGGGAAATTGAAGATTCCCAACACCAAGAGCTTTCTACAAATTTAACAACATTAATCTATCTACTGTTTTTTTATTACATCATCATTATTAAATATTAATCAATCAATAGAAATAGAAGAAAGACCTGATGATGTAATAAGAAAGACCTGAAGCTGAAGCTGAAGTGATGGAACCGGTTTTGTGAGAATCAACTCGGTCAAACCACTCTTTCAGTACCCCCTCCTCCATTTCCACCCCCTGCCCTTTCCTTTCTCAACAAGTTTTTTTTTTATGGATGGGTGTTTGTTTACGGATTATATAAGGGTGCGTTTGGATTCGGATTGAAGGAATGGATTCATTCCTAATAAAGGTGTTTGTTTAATAATAATGAATTTTTGAATGGATATGTATATAGAGATATTGCATACTTCAAAAGCACTTACAACTTTCTTTTTTATGGGAGATAAAGGCAAAATACCTTTTAGAACACAAATAAGATATAAAGAAAAGTACAAAATTTAAATTTAATTTGATATACTTGAATATCTAAACTATATCGATTATTGTTAATCGTAATTAAATAAATAAATAAACTATTTAAATATTTTTATATTACAAATAAAGTATAAAGAAAAATAATATATTATCTCAAAAAGTATTTTGATCATGATTTGGTTTAAACCTAACTAGTCATATTATTGAGCCTACTCTTTTAGCTGTATAAAAACGCAACTATCCACATAATTATTTTTTTTATAAATTAAGCGTCGAAGGCATTGTTGTGTCAACGGAGAAGCCAACGACATTGATAGTACCGGCACCATAACGCGACTTAACACTGACTCTAATGGCGTAGCCACATGGAGGGTAGGGGTGGCCACGGCCCACCCATAAAGTTATAAAATCATGCATATGTATTATAGTTTAAAGCCTGGTTTATTATCATGTTTTAACATTTGGTCAACTTATAATGTTAAATAAATAATTGTGTTGCAACATTTTTACATAATTATACGTCATGATATTTTTAGTACTTGCTAGTGTTTCTTTATATTTCTGACTACGCCCCTGACTCGAAGTTATGGTACCGTGCACTCGGAAATGATTTCGATTATTTGTTGATTTATTTAGCTCGTTGGAATTGATCCGCTACTGGATTTATATTATACGCAACAGAAGCACCTGAAGTATTAAACGGAATAGGTATTAGTTTGGTAATGGTTGGAGCAGGTAAGTTTGACAAATTAAAATGCTTAGGGACATTTTAGTAATTCACTGTAAACTTGATACAATTTTTTTTTAAAATGAATACTCAGTTAAAAAGCAAGGGTCGAACTTGCAACCTTGTGCTGAATAAGCAAGTCCAGTTCCATTCTACCAAGAACCCATAACATGTATACATGTGCTATCAATCTATATATATACTGAGGAAAAAAAAAAAACTTTCCATTTATCAGCTATGTATGACATGTGTTTTGGTAAACAATCAAAATCCTTCATCATAATAACCATCCGTCTCTTCTTCTTCTTGTTCATGATTATAGTTCCATTCATCTTCGTCATCATCAAATATGTCTTCTTCTTCCTCCTCCTCAACTACACTCCCCGCGTCATTCGTTTCCTTATTTTCGTTGCCAGGTTCTTCTACATTGGCGGCGTCATCATCTGGCCGCTTCTTTTTAGCACTTGGCTACATGAACACCAACAACTTTGACTTAAATAACCTTCTAACATCACATTATGATCACAACTGCAGAGCGTATAACTTTTCAAGTTACAGTAAATTTTATCGTTTTTAGTACTTGAATTACTACTACCCTTTTTGCAAAACTATTTATATGTGTGCGCAGAGGGCAAAGATTTCCATAACGTACTGTATCTCAAGTCAAAATGTAGTTTACTTTTTTGAACCAAAAGCTCATCTTATGCTGAGTGCTAGGAAAAAAAATGATGTATATATGTAAGAAAACTTATGAGACCAACAGATGACAAATTTGCTTACCTCGTCAGCAAAGATACTATCCAACGCATCGTAATTGATTTTTGAAGATAGTCTCTGCAAAAAGACACATACGACAGTCATCTAAGGAACACTGGAAGAAATGTTTTGTTAAACTTTATCTACTAATGCCTATAATTGATAGGATACTAAAGAATTTAAGAAAACAACAACCAGAAAATATTCTCTTGTAAACAATATATAACCACGCTCGAAGATATACCTTTTTGTTGAAATGTTGACCAGCAGCTTCTGCAGCAGTTTGGGGAGGCTTAGCGTTCTTAGCCTCCAATTCTTTATTGGCTTTCTTTTTCTGGTTACACAGCAAACAACAATGTACGAATACAACAAGAACTATCAACTAACTATGCATATATGAAATTTGAGTTCAAACAGATTACTGATTCATTAATCTGTTTACCAAATAGCTAAATGCATAATACGAAAAACCATCTTCGATCTCATTTTTATTTTACGTTAGAAATTATTTTTTTCTGATTCAGAAACTGGTATAATATGACATGTCAAACACGTTGCTAAATTGTGACCATGTTGACCTTTTTTCCTGATTAGTGCACCTGCAAATCAGGTTATATGGCTTAATTAACTTTTTGAGAGACTATATTCTTTCCGTCAATAAGTTGCTTATCTTAATATATCAAATTAGCCCTTATCTATGTGTGTTGGGTAATGGCTCAAAACTGGTTCTCTAGTGTCTTCTAAAACTAATACAAGTGACTTGCTCCCGTTTAGCTAATTATTTAATTTTGACCCAAATCGACCCATTTATCACTAAAAACTTTTAGCCAATCACAAATTCCCCGAAAAACACATACCTTTTTTAGTGCTTCCTTTGCTTGTGTTCCATTTGGATCCAGCTTACTTGCAGCTTCCTTAACAGCTTGTTCCTGAAAAAAAAAACATCGCTTGTTTAATACAATCCTATAATAAAATGTAGCATGGCCAGTTAACCTATATATATGTGTTACTACACAAGGTATTAGTTAAAATCACCTGCATATACTCTTTGTTCTGAAGTTCCCATATAACCTTTTTGAGCTGGCTTTCTTCCACGTTGTTGATGTAGCAACTAACCTACACCATTAAACACGTAAGATATATTGATGCTGCAATAGTTACGCCAGTATAATCTATGGCTATCTAATGGACACAGAAGAAATCATCTTTTTACCGAATAACCATAATTGAACTTTACTTTTAACAGTTCTAAGCAGTTCTGGAGTGAAATTAAATTGTGGTACCCAAAGTCCACAACGGAAACTGGAACAAACTTGTTTTCCTAACCCAAATTGCCCCATTTATAAGTGAATTGGTCAAAATTTCCAGTTCTGCGCCCCTTAAGACGAAAAAAAATTTCTGTGAATGCCAACAGATTAATGTAGTACCTCAGAATCATCAATTTCAGAAAGGGTGTCTGTTTCATCGACTTCATCAACAACAGTATCATTATCAGGGACGTCCTTTGAGCTCTCAAAAGCATCTTGACTGTCATTAAGCTTTCCGGAGATGGGAGCTGATTGAATTTATGTAAAAAACAGACGAATAAAAGATAAGAAAAGCATAACAATCAACAACTGCAGCGAAGTTTTAAAGGAAAAAAAAATGCAACTTACAAGCACATTGGCCCTCTTCTGCAGATTCTTTAGCTAATCTTTGAGTTTTGGCCCGCTGAAATGCTGGAGGTTCTAAACCACCAACTCCCCCACAGAACTCCATATAACAATTTTTGCAAAGCCCAAAACCAGATTGAACTGCACTGTTTTTGTGCTGACATACCACTTCTGTTTCTCCTGGCATCTTTAAGTTGCTGGTAGAAGGTTGTTTGCAGGAGCGCATTTCCTTTTCATAATCCATAGCGTTCTGATTAAACTCTTCAATCTAGCCAAAATATAAAGATTAGACAAAGTAGTGAAAACAAATAACGAAAGATTGAGCAGAATGGTCAAAAGAGCAACATGACCAATTTTACAAAGATACAAGTATGCATATTTTTTAGGGCGGCAATAAAACTCACTGTTAAACTCCCAGCTTTTGTATTTTCGAATTCAATCAACCGCTTTGTCAATGTATCTTCACATATGTGTACGACTTTAACCTGGAAGTAAATAAGAAAGATTAAAGAGACACATTGAAACAACTTTGCTTTAGCAAATATTTAAAATGATCAAACACCAAAATCACAAGGTCGTCATAGACTTATTATTACAAATTATACTTACAACATCTGTTTTTTTAAACTTGTATCCGTGCAACAGAGAAGAAACATATATAGCTGCAGCGCATATCCCACTAGGCTTTCTTCCCGTCTGTAGAAAATCATTACATGTCATATACTCGTTGATATAAAAGGTAAGCTGTCATCATATCTTAATAGAGAACCAAACCTGCATCCAGTCTCTTTTCATGCTAACTGCAAGGCGCAATGCAGTATTCAAAACATCCTTATCGTTTTTTCCTAATAGTCCTATAATACAAAAATAAAGTACGTATTAATAACAGCATTTAGCCATAGAAGTAACTCTTCTTTGATGAATAAACAATTGGTAAGATAGCATTAAAAAAATCATATAAACAAGATAGAACTAAACATGAATTCTAGAATGTCACAAAACCGAAAGTGAAACCAACAATCAGGAGATCATTTGGTAGAAAGAACATGCCAAGATTGGATATCATATAATAATAGCTAGGCGTCTTTGAGTCAAGTCTTACCGCTTGTATATCTATGCATATAAAGACTGGGATCAACTGGTTTTTGAATGAATGGATGATTCTGAAGGCTCAATACCTGGCACAGCTGTAAATACACAGTGCCCAACTCGTAGCTGGAAACATGAAATTACAACATCTCAGGCCTCTATGACAACAGATATTGAAATAAGGCCGGGTTAAGGAAGGTAATCACTTACACACTGACACCAAGCTCACTGGAAAATTCAATGAGCAGAAAAGGTTTCTCCTGTTCCCTGTACAAGAAACATAGTAACAACAACAGCCGATGTATCAGTAACCTCTAGAGCAAATCACATTTCAAGATGAAGCACTTAACTACCGGCACCTAAGCAAGCCACTAAACGTTGCAACTAATGACACCCAATTCTGATTAGGTCAAAAATAAGATCACTTATTAAGTGCATTTGTGTTTTAACCTGTCAGGCTAACAAGGTAGTTTAAAAAGTTGACGCAACAAACAAGTATGTTTTTAAAACTGTGATGACAGAAACCACTAACCGACAAGCAACATAGAGGCAAGCAGCTGCAACTTGATTCGTTCTTCGCCCTCTTGTAAATCCATGTTCGACAGCAATCTACAATTGGTCTCCATAAGCATATGATAGATAGTTTTATATTTGGGAAAATTCTTGAAATGCCCCAAGATCTCTCTTTTTCCCTTTTTGCACCGACCAAGTGAGAATTTCCCAAAATGTCTTATGCGACTTATGCGACATTTCCAAAAATGGGAAAAAATTTAAACTTTTTTTTCTTTTTTTTGGAAAAGTCGCATAAGTTGCATAAGTTGCATAAGGCATTTTGGGAAATTCTCATTTGGTCGGTGCAAAAAGGGAAAAATGAGACATCTTGGGGCATTTCAAGAATTTTCCCTTTATATTTTTGTCCAAATCTAAATAAGGAACAGCACGAACCTGGTAAAACGTTGTAGCGTGTTCACAACTGCTGATCCCATACTTTTCTATAATCTCCCGAATTACTACATTACCTACAATAAATAGATTGTTTGCAATGTAAAACGCCGAAATATTAAATAAAATAAAACCACAACCACAATGCTGATGCATTACCCTTCTCCAAGGTCCTATAATAAGACGCGGAGCACTGTCTTTCCAGATTAACAAAACCGCCAGAAGCTTGAGTCTGCAATTATATAAAACGGATAATTAAAGGATGCTGTTAGAATCATTGTTAAACGGGTTAAATGCTATATATGATTTTTTAGCATTAACCTTTATTAATAATAAAAACACAAGTAAAGTACGTTACCGATCCATCTGCTCCTTTTACAAAGGTGGTATCTTGAGTATATACATCTTGAGATACTAGTTTACCGCAATCAACACAACATCTGAAAGCAAAACAGATAATTGGTTTAGGGTGCAATCCCGGACACGTTCAAGTTGACAAATCATAACAATCCAACCAAACACGCCATGTTACAGTAAACAGAAACCAAGCTTACACGTAACCCTAACACAACTGACGTAACGCTTTTATCTAAGCACATTGGCAATTTCCTAGATAAGTAACACGGGTTGGCATGTCTGTCCGTCAGCCTAGTGGACGCCAGGCACGTAAACAGGGAAAACCTCATACGTCTACTAGTCGTTTGTCATGGTGGTGTATCGTGTCGTATCAAGAATTGGCAACGTAATCGTATGTAGAAAAATAAAGAGAGAAAAAAGAATACTAACGTGGTGCCAGTGTCGCCATCGTGATATGTTTGGGTCTTTTTCGCGCAATGAGGACACCACGAACTCATCTTTAACCACCGTGAAACAATATTAGTGAAACTGAATGTAACTAACTAACTAACTAATCGCTAATAATGTATGATCGGTAGTTGTAGTAGAGGGTGATGCGTGATGAGCACGTAATCGCTATATATGCGTGATGAGCACGTAATCGCTATATATGCGTGATGAGCACGTAATCGCTATATATGTGATCGTTATGGGTTTTAATTAATCGGTTTGGGCTTGCTTTATATAGATATAGAATTAAATAATTCCCAAAACTTTTGCATATTTTTGGTATGTTCAACACATACCATATTAAGATTAAGGGTATGCTTGGCAAAGTGCAAACCAATGTTTTGTAAATTGGGATTTTGATCGAGTCGATCGAGTCATCGGGTTGCTGATTTAATAGGTTTTTAAAAGGAAAATATGTGCAATGAAAAAAAAACTACATATCAATTATGAAATATTTTATATATCAAAACCTAAAAACAATTTATTACTAACAAATATAACATGTAAAAATAAAAATTATGTGACAAATATATATGATTAACACGGTTTATTTGAAAAAAAAACACGAAAAAAAAACTAAACCCTGTCGGGTTACTTCAAACCCGGTGAGTTCAAAAATATAAAACCGAGTTAATATGATGTTTTTCAATTGAAACTGGTTGAACAGGCTGGGCCAAACCAAGTTTCAAAACATTTATGCAAACAACATGTGAGTCTTTTGAAAAAGAGAAGTGTGACTGGTTTAAGCTTGTGTGGGAGTGAATGTAAACCTCGTAAGTTAGTTGGTTAAAAAGTCATGTTAAAAAAATGAGTAGTTAAATAAACGTTGGTGTTTGTAAAAACTTAAAAGGTTAAAACAAAATTCCGACAAAAACTTTAAGGGTGCGTTTGTTTTAACCGCGATAAATCACAAAGGAAATGGTTTTCTAATAATTTGGAATGAAATGGGTATCAATTTTTTTTTAAATTGAAGTTTTGTTATTATGTAAATACTAGTTATAATACCCGTGCACGCAACGGTCCTTTTCTAGACTTTTAAATTATGTATTATCGGTTAAAAAGTAAACAACTTAACGTCTCCTAAATAGTCTTACTTGTTCGAATAAAAAGAAGAAATATGTTTCGTACATAAATGGGTAATCAAATGTTTTGCTTATATAATACAATGGCACATTAGCGCTATAAATCATTGAATGTCTCACTGTAACATTTCATCGTACATCTGAGTTGGCCATATAGTAAACACTTCAAGCTTCACTCAAGAGTTGGTCATATAGTAAACACTTCAAGCTTCACTCAATAGATAGATCTTTAACTCACAAACCAAATGTTGCCACAACAATAACTTTAGCACTAAATGTTACCCTTTCTCACCATACTTGTTCCTTCACTAAACATTTTAATACCACGATCCTTTTTGTATTTCTTTATAAAATTAGTTCTATGTTTCATGGGACTTCCACCGTTCAATTCTGTCATCTCCTGACTGCATAAAAAAGGGGGGAATGTAAAAGGAGAAAGAAATCATCCATAGCATTTCATGTCTACTAATAAGAGAATCTTTTAACAAACTGTTGGGTCAGTATTTACTGACCCTGAAGCAACTCTAGGATTTGAATATAAAATCCCCCTAAGTGTTTCATGCTCAGCAGTAAGGCGAGTCTGCTGAAGGATGACGAGAGGAACAAAATTCCTACTGAAGACTTTATAGCTGAAGAAAGTTCAGCAATCCCCTTCCAGTGAACTTAGAAGACAAAGAAGTCTTCGCTTCAAATACTAGGCGGTCTAGTTGCCGAAGAACAAGGATTGAAGAAGGGCTTTCAGTTCAGTTTGGTTTGACAATACCAAACTGAATGATGTCGATCTCCTCTAGGATACTGAAGACTCTTCAGTATTCTGATGGTTTGCATTAGGCGGGAAAAGATAACTTTAAGTCAAAGTAGGTTGCTTGTATACTTAGATATAAGTACAACCTTTATTTTTTCTAGAATAGTTTAATATGTACATTGTACTGTTTATCCAGCATGGGCATCAACCACCCACTAGATAAACCCATGCATTGAAACATGCAAAATGCAAACCCTAGTTTACACTGCCTATAAAAGGAGTGTACATTGAGAGAGAAAGGGTTAACCAATACAAGAGTAAAAACTCTGGAAAACCTTTCTCTCTCGATACCAACTAAACCATATAGCCAAGATGCATATGAACGTTTAGATTGGAGCTTAGACTTTAACTTTGGTTATACGTTTAAGTATAGGAGATCAAAACCCATTGTCATTCAACCACTTTGTTATTCCGCAAACAAAGTGGGTTATAGATTCTTTATTTGATTCTTATAAAAGTCTATACGTGGAAAAGTTATTGGTATTGTTGTTTTAATTGTTCATAGTTCTTAATAATTGTTAAAACAACACACTTGAGTCGTAGTAAAGATTTACGTAGTATTACTTAAGGTTGATAAGTAATAACGATTTAAAAGGGACCAACAAGTGGTATCAGAGCGGTTTGATTAGCTAAACTCTTATTTTATTAAACTGCTCATTTAAAAGTTTTCAAATCAAGATCCAAAAATGGCTCAAGTTATACCACAAACCCTAGAATATAGGGGTGGCCAACTCAATGCTGCTCTTGTACTAGAGGTAGCAAATTTTACAAATTGGAAGAAGAGGTTTCTTGTCCATATGGTTGGGATTGAACCTTAACTCCTTGGAATCATTGAAAATGGTCCTTTTGTTCCCATGGTTGGGGACAATAAAAAACCTGAAGTACAATGGACTGCTGATGAGAGAAAAGCTTCTAACCTAGATCAATGTCTCAAAGTCTCATCATGTCTGTGCTTCTAGATGACCAAATGAATTCTGTTGTAAATTGCAAAACAGTCAAGTCTACATGGGAGGACCTTATTCTTTACCATGAGGGACCCTCTGATATGAAAGAAATCAGAATCATGGATTTAGAGCTTCAATACAACACCTTCAAACCCAAAGAAGGTGAAACCCTCACACAGACATTCACCAGATACAAAGCACTGATGAATGAACTTGTGAATGATGGTGTTGAGCTTTCAAAACTTGAAATCAACACAGTTTTTGTTAACGCATTGCCAAAGAAGTGGCTCAGTTTCTGCCAAAGCTTGAGAAATGCTAATCACATTAAAGATTGTGATCTGGCCTCTCTTTTTGGGAAACTCAAATATGAAGAAAACCTAGTTGACAGGATTTATGAAGGCTCAAGCATGATTCTCGCATATGGAGTGGCCGAAGACGTTTTTGTGAAAGTGGGGAAGTTCTACTATCCCGTTGATTTTATCGTAGTAGACATCCCTATGGATCCTCAAGTTACTTTAATTTTAGGTCGTCCATTTTTAGATACCTAGAAATCAATCATTGATGTGCATGCTAGAAAAATCACTTTGCGATTCAACGAGGAGGAACTTGTTATAAACTCTACTCAAAACTCTACACCTTCTAATGCTTATGCAATCGCTACCATCAACCACATTGACTTAGTCGATGTAGTTTACGATGAGTTTACACAAGAAGTGTTAGGTTTTTCTGATAGTTCGTCTAGTGGCAATCCCACTATTATGGATTCGATTCTTGCTAATTCTACACCAAATCTCACTCTATTCCAAGGAGGCGATTTTATTTTAGATGAAATCGACAATGACGATGAGGTGATTATTGGTAGGGATAATCTCATTCTACCATTTCTCTCACTGATGGAAGTTATGAGTGTTAAACAAAAATCGTCAATCGAGGATCCACCAATCCTTGAATTGAAAGATCTTCCACCTCACCTCGAATACGCATTCTTGGAAGGTGATGACAAGTTGCCTGTTATTATTGTGAAAGATCTTTCCAATGATGAAAAAAACGCACTTTTGACAATCCTAAAAACTCACAAAGGGGCAATTGCGTGGAAAATTTCCGACATTATCGACCCAAAATTTTTTACTGACAAGATTTTAATGGAGGAGGACTACAAACCCGCAAATCAATGTCAAAGAAGGTAAACCCCAAAATTCACGATGTCATTAAAAAGAGGTCTTAAAACTTCTTGACGCGGGAATGATTTATCCTATATCCGATAGCCCATGGGTGAGTCCAATCCATTGTGTCCCTAAGAAGGGAGGAATGACCGTTGTGCCTAATGAAAACAACGAGTTAATTCCCACTCGTGTTGTGAGCGGTTGAAGGGTGTGTATTGAATACCGAAAGTTAAATGACGCCACTCATAAAGACCACTTTCCCTTGCCATTCATGGATCAAATGTTGGAGAGACTAGCGGGAAATGACTTCTATTGCTTTTTAGATGGTTATTCCCGTTACTTTCAAATCCCTATCGACCCTCGTGATCAAGAGAAAACTACGTTTACGTGTCCATATGGAATGTTTGCTGTTGGGAATCTAAGTTTGTTAGATTCCCTATATCATAGATTTAAACACAATAAAGCTGTTAGATAGTAACTTGCGTGTGCCTAGGAGGCAAGACTCACAGAGATCTAAGTCTCTGTGAGCAACCTCAGAGTAGTCCATGTCAGAGACATTATCAAGGAAGTCGAAGATTACTTGAATACATACTCATTGGCTGTGATGGATAACAACCAAGATGTATCAGGTACTCTGAGGGGTTGAGGGTTAACAGGGGTGGCAATACCCTGTTAACACTCAACACACTTTGGACAAACCTTGGTGTGTACGAGACTATGAAGAAAAGGGAAACTGTGTCAGCTCTGTTTCCCTAAAGCATTGTGGCAGACTACCAAGAATAGAAGAGCATCTTGTGACAGATGTCTGACAAGTGTCTGTCTTGTGTAGTCACCATCAACTAGTACATAGGTTAACCTTGTATCACTATAAATAGGATATGTAGCCCAACATTAACGTTCAACACTTTGATAGATTTCATTCATTAATGCTTAGAACTTATAGAACCAAATAGTTGTGACTGTGTTCATAAGTTAGGGTTTTAGTTGTTCAAAGTGTGCACAACATATTGTCATCAAACGGTGTTATCCATAACACTTGTAATTCTTTATTATACAATAATAAGTATTACGTTTGAAAAGTAATTACGTGTGTTGATTAGTTAAGTTTATTGTTTCTAGCATAGTTTAGGGACTTTCATTTGCTTATCGCAGAATGCCATTCGGACTTTGCAATGCACCGGGAACTTTTCAATGGTGTATGATGGCTATTTTTCACGATATGATCGAGAAGTCGATGGAAGTCTTCATGGATGACTTTTCGGTGTTTGGTGATTCGTTCACGTCGTGTTTATCCAATCTTTTGAGAGTGTTAAAACGTTGTGAAGAAACCAACCTCGTGCTTAATTGGGAAAAATGTCATTTTATGTGTAAACAAGGAGTCGTCTTAGGCCACAAGGTCTCGAAAGCGAGGTAATAAGTGTGAAAACACTTATCCTTTTACCACTTAATTATAATAAAAACAAGACCAAAACGTGTATCTAATGTCGTAAAAGTCGGAATTATGCGTGGTTTGTGTTTTTGTTGTGATTTAGGACCAAAATGTGAAAAGGGAAGAAAACACGGGCTTTCACGGGCTTTTATCGAAGAAAAAGACAAAAGACGAAGTCAAAAGATCAAGAGTGCAAAAAGAACGGAAGTCAAAGGACTATTCTGAAGATTTATCGAAGAAAAAGTCTAAAGACGGATTAATGAAGTCGAAGAACCAAATCTAAATAATGAAGAAATTAGAAGACGAGTTTAAATTATTTATCGAAAAATCCTGAGACAAAATCGAGAATGACGAGTTTATTGTCAAAGACGAAAGACGAAAAGACAAAAGAAAGAAAGAAAGAAGCACAACCACCATACACTCCCCTTTCCTATAAATACCACCCTTAACCTCATTTTAGAGGTGTTAGCTAAATTCATTTTTAGTTCTCCACTTTATTTTCTAGCACTTTTCATATTGTCATTTCATTATTGTCTTTCTTTCAAGTAAGTCTTTAATTTTGTGTTGAATCTTTAAGTTTAATTTCAAGCTTTTCATAATCAATCTTATTCTACCTTTCTTGTTTTTGATTTTGATTCCGATTCGGTTCAAAGTAAGTAACTTGTTTCATCTTGGTGTTTATTTGATTAAAGTTTTCATCTTTTTGTTCTTATCAATGTTTTTAAATGATTTAGGGTTTTAGCTTATTGCGACTTTACTTATTTCACGTTTAACTTATTTTCTTTTAAGTGTTCTTAAAATTTTAATCTTTTTAAAGTCTATTTTAAAAATCTTGAAAATTCGTGCTTATTTAGTGCTTTTTATCATTGATTTGGTTAAGTCATGGTAAGTGCTTATTAGAAAGGTGCTTATTTGGTTTTAACTTATTTGCCTTTTTTATACCATTGTAACTGTTTTAAAGGTTTACTTGTTCCGATCGAGTAAGTGTGATCGCATAAGCCTAGGGTTTCTACTTCCGATCCATTACTGCGATCAAAGACTGAGATCACACACTACGATCTGGATCATGATCGCTTGTTGTGATCTGGACTGCGATCCAAAGTGCGATCGAGGGGGTAAGATCGTGGTTGCGATCGCTTGTCACGATCCTAGACCACGATCTGTGGCCACGATCCAAGCCTGCGATCCAAAGTGCGATCGAGATCACGATCCAAGGCTGCGATCGCTGACTGCGATCGCTTGTCATGATCCAAGCACGATCCACAGTGCGATCGTATTGCAAGTCTTAGTTTTTATTTCCTGTCTTTATTTTAAGTTTTAAATTTAATCTTTTCCCGCCATTTTTACTTAGTATTATTTTAAATTTGTTTTATCTTACTTTTATTTTTAAGTTTTCAAATTTTACTTTTTGTCGAGTGTTAATCTTTCGTCAATTATTTTTTTTATAAGTCTTTATTTAGTCTAAATCTTTTCAAGCTTTTATTTTTATTTTATTTTAATTAATTACTCAACGACATTTTCATTTTAAAATAGATAATCAACGACATATTCTTTCTTTTCACCAAGTACAACTGAGTCACACGATTAACTGTAATCAATTCGATTAGACCAATCAAAGAACATTTTCACTTAGCAAAATCTAGTTATTAAAGTAATAAAATCAAAAATCCTAAAAATTATAAAATTTTCAAAAATAAATCCATAAAAACTAAAAAAGATAAAAAAAAAAATCAAAAATATTGTATTTTCTTTTTAGTGTATGCGTACTCGATCTTCGTCTTATCTTGAGCCCGAGACTCGTAGAGACCTAGATATGGCCGGTGTGCATAATAATAACAACCCACCTCACCCCAACATGAATAATAACAACAATGACCCTCAACCCGACCTTCGTACGATGGAGGAGCTATGTCAACCGACAATGAATGCACGTGGAGGACCGATTGCGCCGATGCAAATCACGGCTCCCGAATTTTCGTTGAAGCATCACATGATCCAACAAGTTCAAAATACTTGTCCATTTCGCGGATTACCGGATGATGATGCCAACAAACACCTCGATAAATTCATAACCGTCACTCAAAGCATGAAATTGCCCGATGTTACCATGGATTTTCTTCGCCTTCATCTATTTCCACACACTTTATCCCACCATGCCGAAAGATGGTTTGATCGTCTTCCTAAGAATTCAATTCATACATGGGACGAAATGACTCAACGATTTTTGTCGCGCTACTTTCCATCATCCATGGTAACGAGCCTTCGTAATCAAATTAGTGGTTTTACGCAAGACCCTGATGAGTCTCTTTTCGATGCTTGGGAACGTTATAATGTCTTGATCGATTGTTGTCCTAACCATAATATGCTCCCCGTCACCTTAATTGATACTTTCTACAACAGTTTAACTTTTCGTGATCGTGATACAATTAATGCCGCCGCCGGTGGTATGTTTATGAAAAGAAGACCCGAGGAGTGTAGAGAGCTAATCGAGAACATGACCACTCATCACAAAAATTGGGATTCATCCGCATCTTCAAGAAATAATCCGAGGGTCAATGTTTCTTCTTCTTCATCAAACCCCGAGATGACCATAATCACCCGCACAATAGCCGAAATGAGCAAAAATTTCTTCGCCGTGGCTACGAACCAATTCCAACAAGTTAAAGCTGTAGCACTTTCTTGTAAGACTTGCGGCGGTCCTCATTCATACACTGATTGTCCTTCCACTCATGACAATCCGGAAAACGTGTATGCGGCTCACGGTAACTATTCCACGAAAGGCTATCAAGCCCGACCTCAAGGTGATCGTAACTTGCTAAGTTATCGTTCCAACAACTTTCTTTCACCCAGTTTTTCTCCTCAAAAGCAACACCCAAACAACTTCAATAGAAGCAATCCAAACCAACATAGAGCTTCTAATCCATATCCACCACCCGCTCACCAAGCTCCACCCTTCACTCAACCCACGACATTTAATCATGATGTTGAAACTTTCATGAGGACCCATGAAGAGTTGGTGAAAAACCTTCAAAGCCAAATTATTAACTTGAAAGGTGATATCACTAAACAAGGGAATGATATTCGAACCGAGCTTAGAAATAATATGCAAACTTCTTTAAGCAACCAAACGAATGATTTGAGGGATATGATGGCTAGTTTCTTCCAAAGTAATCAACCCTCTACTTTGGGCTCTCTTCCTTCGAATACCGTGACCAACCCAAGAGCTAATGTGAGTGCTATTACTACACGCAGTGGAGAAACTCTAGTAGGACCATCTACCCCTCCCCCAGTTACTCCATCTGCACCTCCTCCACCCCCATTTATTCCTCCTACTTCCACGCCTAGTAACAGTTCTACATTACCGTCTCCACCTCTTACGGAAGAAGTACCAAAGACAAAACCTTCATCATCCCCACCTTCTACCTCTCAACCCTCAACCTCTACATCTACACCTACTACACCTTCACCTTCTACACCTACATCTCCTACGCCCAATATTCCTTATCCATCTTGGTTAGACAAGTGCAAATTGCTCACCAAGGATGACATTCAAGTGTCAAACTTTTTGAAAAATATTTCTGGAGTGAACATCACCATTAGCCTTGTTGAAGCTCTTGCCCAAATGCCCAAATTTGTTAAGATGTTTAAAGATTTGCTTAATAAGAAGGAAAAAATGGCAGAGTTTGTCAACACTCGATTAAATGAGAATTGTTCTGTAGTCCTTCTTAAAGAACTTCCAGAAAAACTTGGAGATCCCGGTCGTTTTGTGTTACCTTGTACATTTTCCAAAACTGAAGAATTTACTGCCTTAGCCGATCTCGGGGCAAGTATTAATTTAATTCCATTAAGTGTTTGGAAGAAGTTATCATTACCCGATCTTACCCCAACAAATATGACACTTGAGCTAGCAAATCGAACTCTCGCTTACCCCGTTGGAATTACCGAAGATGTGTTTGTTAAAGTTGGTACCTTCACTTTTCCGGTCGATTTTGTTGTTGTTGACTATGAAATGGACCCTCGTATTCCGTTAATACTTGGACGGCCATTCTTGAGAACCGGAAAAGCTTTAGTCGATGTTGCCGAAGGTGAACTAATCTTAAGGGTCGGGAATGATCAACAAACTTTTAAGATGGGGAAGATTACAAGCAAATCCAATGGAATAGAATCGGTGAAAATTATTGATGTGCTTCAAGACGAGTTTCTCACAACTCCATTGGAAACTACAAAGCATGATGTCAATGATTTTATCGTTTACAACAATCCTCTTTTCGAGCCTATCTATGATAATCTACTTTTTCAAGAAAATGTGGAAGATTCTGTAGATCCTCCTCCCAATTTGGATGCCCCACCAATATATGATGCTCCACCAATCTATGATGCTGATTATAGTTTCGATGTGGATGATTATGATGATTTTTCTTCAAAGTATAAAGACATGCCAACTTATGATGATTTTGATGATGTTGACACTCTTTCGAGTGATTCTTCAAGTGTTATGTCTTCTACTGATGATTGTGCTTCTATTTTTGATGAAGATCCTCCGCCAATAATGCTCGCTTCTACTTTGGATGATTACTCATTTGAGGAAGATTTTGCCACTTTTCTCAATACATACTTTTCCAATGAGCATGATTCTCCCCCTTTGGACTTTGATTATGGTATGTATCCTCCTTCGGATGTAAAGAAACCCATTTCCAAGGAGAAGAAACCGGAAGACAATAATATCCGTAGTACCTATGTTTTGACACCTCTCTTTCCGCCTTCTTCGGATGAGATTGTGCATTTTATGGGCGAATCTTCAAGGTCTACTGAGTCTAAGTCTTATTTTCCCCTAAAGGAAAAGGTGTTCGATCCGGGTATCAAAATTTTTAAGCCATCTCAGTATCCATCTGATGAAATAAAAGGAAAGACTTTTGGAAAGAATGGAGCTATGCTTTCACTTCATTATACCTTTTACCACCGTGCTCAACAACTGCTTAAGGGAACCTCGCCTACTCTTCTATGGCTTGTGCTCTTCACCTTAAGCTTGTGCTATTTGATGGACGAAAACCATGTATTTGATCCCGGTGGATGTTCTTCAAGGTTCTTACCATTGTAATCAAGGTCGAGTCAGGCTCACGACTCGATGAACAAAAACAAGCGCTTCTCGGGAGGCAACCCGAATATCTATCCTTTTATTCCGTTTTTCTAATAAGTGTAGGGGAGCCCCGTAAGTGTTTATTGTTTTCTTTCTTATGATGTGCAGGGATTGGAGCTTCAAAGATTCACTTTTGATGACTTTTGACGACCTGTGATTCGGTGTACCCGTCTTCCCGGTTCTATCCTAAACTCTTTTGATTCACTATTTTATATTTTTTAATATTAAAATAGGAATCACTTTAGTTGTCTCTTCCTTAGCAAGATTTAAACAACGTGCACAATGTCCTAAGTGTAGGGGAGGTTACTTCCACATGCTTAAACATTGAGGACAATGTTTATATTAAGTGTAGGGGGACTTCTATCGAAGTTAAGTGGGCTTTTCCATGAATTTGTCCTCATGTTAACCGAAAATTGATTTTTTTGACATTTTTCAAAAATTTTGATCTCTTTTGGCCTATTAGTATTTTCCTTTGTTATCGTTAGTTTTCTTTCATTAGAATAAATTTTAATAAAATGGTTTTAATAAGTTTAGATGTCTTTTATATATTAGGCCCGTCATGAATCTTTTGACTCAACCCGAGTTTACTTATCTAAGTTTACTCTAGCTAGTATCCTTAACGTGTTTAAGTCATGTTTTGCTAGGCTTTTATATAGGGAACTTTAAAACGCGAAAGTCTTAACTCTTACAGGTTAAGAACAAGAACTTTTCGTAAGTTCCTATAATTGATCCTAGAAAGTCGTTTATCAAGGGAACTTTAAAATGCAAATTCTAATCTTGAAAAAGTCTAAGAAGATGCAAGATCCTATAGACGACTTGAAAACTCAAAACTTTGATTTAATAGGCTAAGCATCCACGAGTCTCATTCCTTGAGATTTTAAATTGTGGAGAACGAGAGAAGATAGAGTCAATTATAAGTTCGATATTCTTTCATGAATTTATGTGAGTTAATTATGAGCTTTTTCTCCCATCGCTTGTTAATAAATATAATTGCAATAAGTAAGGTTGTACGATTTGAAAAGTTACTTAGCTTCTAGCCTAAGATCGTTTAAAAGTTGCTCGGTATTAATTAGATTTCATAGCCAAGGCATAACTTATTGAAGCGGGATGCGAAGATTGGCGAGTCCGAAAAGGCCCTAACAAGGCATGAGGGCTACATTTTGTTGCTAAAGATCCCAAGTGATGTGAAGAATCATTTATCAAAAATCAATATGAAGGATCGAGACACACGACGAAAAGCAAATACTCCCCTAAAGATCATGGAGAAGTCTATCCGAAAAGACCCTAGCAAGGTATGAGGATAAATAGATCCAAGTCCCAAAAGGAGGCCGATCGTTGTATATCAAAATCCAAAATAAAGATTGGAGAAAAATGAAGAAGTCGTGGTCCAAGTATGAAGAATCTCTCAAAAAATTCAAGTGAAGAAATTCTTATTATGAAGAGAAGACCATTATTTCAAGAACGTCTCTAAAGATTCGAAGTATGAAGTCACTGCCAAAATATTGGTCCAAGAAAGGTCTCAAATCGTGAAGCGATTTATGCCATGATATGAACTTTATGAGGTCCCGAGAAGCAGTTTTAAAAGATTTTGTCCTATAGCTAACTATTGATTAAATCTTCCTACTTTATTTTCGGTCTAAATAAGCTATCGAAATAAGTCAACAATGCATCCTCGTGATCATTCAAGACAACAATAAAATATAAGAGATACACCTAGGAATAAGGGAGTCTAAGCGAATAATTGAGCCACATGAGTGAATGTTAGCTTACTAACTTATAATAACAATGATCTCGTTTTTAAGCTTGGTATTGGGGAACGTGAAACTTGAGGGTGATAAACATTCATGACAACCTAAGCCCTAATGTAAGTAAAAGTCGGAAAAGTCGGAATTATGCGTGGTTTGTGTTTTTATTTTGATTTAGGACCAAAATGTGAAAAGGGAAGAAAACACGGGCTTTCACGGGCTTTTATCGAAGAAAAAGACAAAAGACGAAGTCAAAAGATCAAGAGTGCAAAAAGAACGGAAGTCAAAGGCCTATTCTGAAGATTTATCGAAGAAAAAGTCTAAAGACGGAAGTTTAACGAAGTCGAAGAACCAAATCTTATTAATGAAGAAATTAGAAGACGAGTTTAAATTATTTATCGATAAATCCCGAGACAAGTCGAGAATGACGAGTTTATTGTCAAAGACGAAAGACGAGAAGACAAAAGAAAGAAAGAAAGAAGCACAACCACCATACACTCCCCTTCCCTATAAATACCACCCTTAACCTCATTTTAGAGGTGTTAGCTAAATTCATTTTTAGTTCTTCACTTTATTTTCTAGCACTTTTCATATTGTCATTTCATTATTGTCTTTCTTTCAAGTAAGTCTTTAATTTTGTGTTGAATCTTTAAGTTTAATTTCAAGCTTTTCATAATCTATCTTATTCTACCTTTCTTGTTTTTGATTTTGATTCCGATTCGGTTCAAAGTAAGTAACTTGTTTCATCTTGGTGTTTATTTGATTAAAGTTTTCATCTTTTTGTTCTTATCAATGTATTTAAACGATTTAAGGTTTTATCAGATTGCGATTTTTACTTATTTCACGTTTAGCTTATTTTCTTTTAAGTGTTCTTAAAATTTTAATCTTTTTAAAGTCTATTTTAAAAATCTTGCTTATTTAGTGTTTTGAATGTTCTTAATTCGTGCTTATTTAGTGCTTTTTATCATTGATTTGGTTAAGTCTTGGTAAGTGCTTCTTAGAAAAGTGCTTATTTGATTTGAACTTATTTGCCTTTTTTATACCATCGTAACCGTTTTAAGGGTTTACTTGTTCTGATCGAGTAAGTGTGATCGCATAAGCCTAGGGTTTCTACTTGCGATCCATTACTGCAATCAAAGACTGAGATTACACACTACGATCTGGACCACGATCGCTTGTTGCGATCTGGACTGCGATCCAAAGTGCGATCGAGGGGGTAAGATCATGGTTGCGCCACGATCCTAGACCACGATCTGTGGCCACAATCCAAGCCTGCGATCCAAAGTGCGATCGAGATCACGATCCAAGGCTGCGATCGCTGACTGCGATCCCTTGTCACGATCCAAGTCACGATCCAAAGTGCGATCGTATTGCAAGTCTTAGTTTTTATTTCCTGTCTTTATTTTAAGTTTTAAATTAATCTTTTCCCGCCATTTTTACTTAGTATTATTTAAATTTGTTTTATCTTAGTTTTATTTTTAAGTTTTCAAATTTTACTTTTTGTCGAGTTTTAATCTTTCGTCAATTATTTTTTTTATAAGTCTCTATTTAGTCTAAATCTTTTCAAGCTTTTATTTTTGTTTTATTTTAATTAATTACTCAACGACATTTTCATTTTAAAATAGATAATCAACGACATATTCTTTATTTTCACCAAGTACAACTGAGTCACACGATTAACTGTAATCAATTCGATTAGACCAATCAAAGAACATTTTCACTATACAAAATATTAGTTATTACGGAGATTGAGGTAGATAAAGCTAAGATAGACGCCATCGCCAAATTACCTCATTCCAAAACCGTTAATAGAGTTAGAAGTTTCCTAGGCCACGCGGGCTTTTATCGTCGTTTCATCAAAGACTTTTCGAAAATAACTCGACCTATGACACACCTTCTTGAGAAAGATGCTCCTTTCATCTTCAATGAGGATTGTGTTCGAGCTTTTGAAACCCTTAAGAGGAAACTTACCGAAGCTCCCATTCTCGTTGCTCCTAATTTGGAATTACCCTTTGAAATCATGTGTGATGCAAGTGATTATGCAATTGGGGCCGTTTTAGGGCAACGTCCTGAAAAACACTTTCGACCTATCCATTATGCTAGTAAGACGATGACCGAGGGTCAAATGAAATACACTACAACGGAAAAATAATTACTTGCCGTGGTGTATGCTTTTGAGAAATTCCGAACTTATCTCGTCTTGACAGAAAGCATCGTGTATACGGATCATTCGACTATCAAGTACCTCTTCTCTAAGCTTGATGCAAAGCCGAAATTGCTCCGTTGGATTCTCCTCCTACAAGAATTTGATGTCACAATACTTGACAAAAAAGGATCCGAGAATCTAGTGGCCGATCATCTCTCTCGTTTGGAAGATCCTCACAAGAATGAGTTCGAGAACAAGGAAATTACCGAAACATTTCCTCTCGAGACTCTCGGTGTGGTGAATTCTAAAGACGACACCCCATGGTTTGTCGACATTTCAAATTACCATGCGGGCAATTTCATAATCAAGGGTATGACGACACAACAAAAGCGAAAATTCTTTCGTGACGTCAAGTTCTATTTTTGGGACGACCCTTATCTTTTTCAGGTTTGTCCGGATCAACTCGTTCGACGTTGTGTTTTTGGCACCGAAGCTTCTAACATCCTTAGAGCTTGTCACGAGGGACCCACGGGTGGTCACCACGGTGCTAGCTTCACGGCTAAGAAAGTGTTCGATACCGGCTTCTTTTGGCCTACGATCTATCGTGATGCACACGCACTTGTTAAGTCGTGTGATTCTTGCCAACGTCAAGGAAAATCCTCTCAAAATGATGAAATGCCTCAAAATATAATTTAAGTGTGTGAGATTTTTGATGTTTGGGGCATTGACTTTATGGGGCCGTTCCCATCGTCTCATGGTAACAAGTATATTCTCGTCACTGTAGACTACCTATCTAAGTGGGTGGAAGCTAAGGCTTTGCCTACGAATGATGCTCTTGTGGTAGTGAAGTTTTTGAAGCAACTATTCTCTCGGTTTGGAACCCCTCGTGCTATTATAAGCGATCGTGGAACACCTTTTTGTAATGACCAATTCAAAAAGGTTCTAAAGAAATATGGGGTTAGACATCGTCTTTCTACGGCTTATCACCCGCAAATAAGTGGGCAAGTCGAGGTTTCAAACCGAGCTTTGAAGAGGATTTTGGAGAGGTCAATTGGAGAAAACCGTGCTTCTTGGTCCGACAAACTTGATGACGCTTTATGGGCCTTTCACACCGCTTATAAGACACCTATCGGTTGTACTCCGTATAAGTTGGTGTGTGGGAAGAATTGCCATTTGCCCATTGAGTTAGAACACAAGGCATATTGGGCCCTAAAGCATGTAAACTTTGACTTAAAGACCGCGAGAGATCACCGGAAAATACAACTTAATGAATTGGATGAATTACGTGATAATGCTTATGAAAATTCATTTATTTTTAAGGAAAAGACTAAAAAGTTTCATGATTAAGAGATTAAAAACCGGGTTTTTAACATTGTGATCAAGTGTTACTTTTTTAACTCTCGTTTGAATATATTTTCCGGAAAGTTGAAATCTCGTTGGTCGGGTCTGTTCACCATAACACAAGTTTTTCCTTATAGGACCATCGAGCTAGCTCAAAATGATGGTCCTGATTTCAAGGTGAATGGACATAGGCTTAAGCACTACTTCGGTGGGGAAGTCCCTTCTTTGGACGACCTCGACCAAGTCACTTTCCCCAATGATAATTAGCATTGAGGGGATCGAGTCGAGCTCATGACTCGATAATCAAAAATGAGGTGCTTCGTGGGAGAGTTCCCATGCTTATCCATGTACATATTATTGATTTCTAATGTAGTTAATGTGAGGGGATTTGTGCCTTTCCAACTCGTTGTCTCGTAGTTGTTTGTGAAAGTGTTATCTAGATCATCATCATCACCACTGTTGAAGACTCTCGTGTTCGTTTACGTGAGCCTCGATCGTTTGCTTGAAGAAGTTTTTCACGAATCCACGACATATCCTTTATTGTTCTAACAATTATCTTTTAGCATAATTCAAAAACGGCTTTAGATATATTGTTGATCACCCTTTCCATGCTAGATCCTAAGCACATAACTATTCGTCGCTGTTAAACTATGACTCATTCTAACACGAGTTTATGATCCGGAGGTCGGGGAGGATTGAACAAGTGTTTAGCCATTGTTAGTGAGAGAAAGAGAGAGTAAACAACAAGTGTGTTTTATTAGTGAGAGAAAGGGAAACAAGAAAATGATAATCCTCACCCCTCAATGGAAGTATGGAGGGGTATATATAGCTCGGGACTTGAACTACTTACATGTGACACTATTAGTCCCGGCTATGTAAACTATTGTAATTCCGTTAGTCACTCACATTTTAAGGCTAATAATCTTCCCCTAATGTGGAGACATACAGAATTACGTACAATGTTCCTAACAAATGCAAATACAACAAAAATATGACAATATTAAGTTTGCTTCCAATGCTGAGGATGACGTCGTTGTCTTCAAGTCTTCTAGAAAAACTTGTACCCCAGTTTGAATTCTCTTTGTCTTTGCTTGTTGAGGAACCATTGTATCATGTATGAACTGGATTAACTTCCCCCCAATTCATACTACATGTCTTGAAAAGCTTTCTTCATAGACTTCTTTTTTACGAAGCTTCTGAATCAGCTTCCCCCCAAACCAATATCCCTGTCTTGAGCAGAACCTGTAGCTTGAGCAATCTTCTATCTTTGACATTTAAAGTGCACAACGGAATTTTGTAGAAGAAGAAGCAAACAACACACAGTAACTGCTACCTTGACATTTTTGGTCTTCATGATTATGTGTTTGGGGTAACATGAAAGAAATCAACAACAAATCTTCTCACGCTTGTAGAATACTTCCCCCCTGGAAGTTGAACTAAGTACTCCAAAGTACACGTTCTTCCCCCAGGATGGCTACGAACTCTCGGAAGCATCATCTGACGTGTACGGTCAAAATCGTGAGATGTTCTTGTCGAAAGTATGATGGTTACGAACACTCAGAAGCATCATCTGACGTGTACGCTCAAAATCGCGAGATGTTCTTATCAAAAGTATGATGGTTAAGAACACTCGGAAGCATCATCTGACGTGTACGCTCAAAATTGTGAGATGTTCTTATCAAAAGTATGGTGGTTAAGAGCACTCGGAAGCATTATCTGACAAGTACAATCAGAATCGCGAGATGTTCGTATCTGAAGCAGAAATCTTCATAGTTGAGAAAGATCGAGAACCTATGAACGATTTACTTAGACAATAAAGTATCTTTGTTGACATTCTGTAGCTCAAGTTGCTCGTGAGAATTGTTTGTTGATCACATCTCTACTCATTTACTCTCTGGCTAAACTGACCAACCTCGTATTCTTTCGGCTATATGTAGTGACCACTGGTGAAGTAAACCTGATATTCCAAACTTGAAACTGAAGTATAATCCCCCAAATTTGTTACTTATGCTTGCACTTTTGTTGATTGACGAACGATGCAGAGAAAAGTCTCTTAGTACCTTATACATAAAAGAAGAGAAAAATATAAGATGTAAAACACCTTTTGAAATACCCACATCTATAGGTGAGTGTGACACTGAGCACTACAACGTAACTCCTTTAAGTGATAGTTGTCCATGTCGTCGACCATCCACCCCTTGACATTGGAAACTAGATAAATCAAGTCTCAATCATAAACGCTCAAGCGAATCATCAATCGATAGACTAGGTTTAGAGAAAAGTGGTAGAAGGGGGTGAGAAGGCTCGATGATGAAATAAGTAGACGCCTTCATGAAATTTCACTTCAACTTCAAATAACAAATACCAAATCCACTTCGTAATCACTTGACATTCTTTGTTCCGAATACTAGCCGTTTTGACATCTGAGTGAATCTTAAAGGATCATTTTGGTGTTACTTTGTGTTTTGTCGTTGTGTTTGTAGAGAGTCGTTAACTATGAAACAAACGATGACTGAAAAGATGAGAAGCCGTCAACGTCGTCTAGCTAACTTTACTTTGAAGCCCAAATCAATCATATAGCCAACTGATTCGTCGAAAAAAATTCCAGAAAATAAGATTTCAAAATGAAGGATTTCATTGGTCGGAATGTGTCCACGTACCCACTATCCGACATATTTCACTCGACCCAATACCGTGATATCCTCTTTTACATTGGATGTACATGGCGTAAAATATTAAGAATCCAACATCCCTTGATGCACTCATTTCAGCCCATGATCTGTTGTAGTCTAGTACCATCACAACTAGAGATAATCAGATATCTTAATTTGTTACAGCCCGATGTAAATCCGTCATATGCTAGCCCAACCAAGATAATAAAAATATTCGGCTCACTGCTCATCTTTTAACTCAGCCCACAAATTAGTGAAATACTATATGATACATGGCCTTTGTTTTATCTAGAGCACAAAACGTGGCTTAATGCAAGAGCCCATAATATACCTCATACCTAATCCCATTAAATTAGGGCAATAAAATCTCACAACCCTAAACCAACGTTAGATAACTCCGCCCCCATATCTCAAAACTGTATCTGCCATCTTAAACCATCACCATCAATCTCATTCCTAGTATGGGGGGTGCTCCACCTTTAGACTCGAAACATTGAGAACAATGTTTACTTTTAGTATGGGGGGTGAATAGATACTTGCCTTGCTACGCCCTCATGCTTTCCAATATTCATCGTATTGTTTTGTTTTGTTGCAAATAAGGCTAAAAATAGCCAAATTTTAAAATTTTTCTTAGTTTTCAAGTGTTTTTAAGACACGAATGTATATTTTCCGTTGGGTAAAATTAGAGCTAATTTTTGACTTGATGGGCATTTGGAGCCTTTTACATTCCTTAACCCGTTTGAATCAAGTTTTGCTAGACCTTTATATAGGGAACTTTAAAACGCGAAAGTCTTAGCTCATACGGGTTAAGAACAAGAACTTTTCGCAAGTTCCTATAATTGATCCTAGAAAGTCACTTATCAAGGGAACTTTAAAATACATTCTCTAAAGCTTGAAAAAGTCTAAGAAAGTGCAAGCTCCTATAGGTGACTTGAAAACCCAAAACTTCGATTTAATATAGTCTTAATGAAGCTAATCCAAATTTGGATAAGTTTTGACTTGCATGGCTAAGTATTCACGAGTCTTTTAATTAGAGGTCTTTAAATAGTGAAGAACGAGAAGTGACAGAGTTATACAAGTGATCATGCTAAACTTAGAACATGAAAATGTCCTTTCAAAAACTCATATGTTTTTAATTGTGGCTCTTTCTCCCATAAGATCAATGCATTAGGACAAATAAATTGCAATAAGTAAGGTCGTACGATTTAAAAGGTTACTTAGCTTCTAGCCCAAGATCGTTTAAAAGTTGCTCGTGTTCGAATAGAGTTCATAGCCCAGGCATAACTTATTGAAGTGGGACGCGGAGATTGGCGAAGTCCAAAAAGGCCCTAACAAGGCACGAGGACTCATTTTGTTGCTAAAGATCCAAGATGATGTGAAGAATCATTATTCCAAAATCAATATGAAGGATCAAGACACACGACGAAAAGCAATTTACACCCATAAAGATCATGGAGAAGTCTATCCAGAAAGACCCTAACAAGGTATGAGGATAAATATATCCAAGTCCTAAAAGGAGGTGGATCGTTGTATATCAAAATCCCAAATAAAGATTGAAGAAAAATGATGAAGTCGTGGTCTAAGTTTGAACAATCTCTCAAAAATGTCAAGCGAAGAAATTACAAATATGAAGAGAAGACCATTATTTCAAGAACGTCTCTCAAGATTCAAAGTATGAATTACATGCCAAATATCGATCCGAGAAAGGTCTCAAATCGTGAAACGCGTTATGCCAAGATATGGACTTAAGGAGATTACGAGAAGTCGTTTTAAAAGATTTTGTCCTTTAGCTAACTATCGATTAAATCATGCTACTTTATTTTCGGACTAATAAATATCTCAATAAGTCAATATGAATCACTTGTGATCCATGACAAATAGTTAAAAAAATTCTAGATACATTTTCTTTTCATAATAATTAGGATTGCGGGGAGAAAAAGTATTACACAATTTGAATGTATGAGTAGTGTTAGCATTGTGACTTGTACCAAAAATGATCTCGTTTATGCACTTAGCATGGAATGTATGACAATCAAGGATGACGAATTTTACTCTATGGAACATTCACTTGTTTTTTATTCAGTGACCCTAAAAATCACTTTCATGTGATGAAAATCATACATAATGTCTTTAACACATCGTAGTAGTAGTGTAGCAAGTTTAAATTTCAATAAAGGTTCACAAAAGTGAATTTTGGAGATGCTTAGATACTTTATTCTAGCATTGCGTGAGGGCACGACAATGGTTTAGTATGGGGGAGTGATGAGATGGCATTTATACATGATCTCATCGTTCTTTTTGGGCTTTAAATGCTAAAATATGTCATAAAATACCATATATTATGCTTGTGTTTGTTACTTGTGTATTTTAGGTATGAATATCGTGAAAAAGACAAAAGATCACAAGAAACAAGGAAAAACGAACACGAGAAACGAAGCCGCACAATGAACTGGGCCCTAGTTATGATTTTCCAAGAAAAAGTCCTTGAAGAATTTAAGATGTACAAGAAAGGTCCTTCATCATTGAAGAAGTTACACTTTATACCCTTGTATATTCAAAATTACAAGTTTGGTCCCTAAATTTAGTCAAAATTACAAAAAGGTCCCTCAACTTTGAAGAATTGGCAAGATTAGTCCCTCAAAAATATGGATTTGTCAATAATGGTCATCCTCAATGTCAAACATACAAATAAGACCTTCAAAGTTCAAGAAATTTCAAGATTGGTCCTTCAAATATCCGAGAATTATAAAACAAGTCCTTATAAATCCTTTTGGAAAGTTTTTTGGGGCAAAGGTATGAAAAAGGAAACTTTAATAACAAAGGAATGGAGTTTATGGCTGCTAAATACTTGTTATATACTTTTCTCCAAAAGACAAGGGCCAAAGGTGTGCAATTGAAACATTCAAACATGAAAATGCGCCAAACAAATTACCACTCCACAAAAAACAGATCAAATAAGTTACTGTTCACCCTCCCTCCCCAGTTACCATCTCACTTAAAACAAGGGGTAAAACTCAATTACCTCATCCCACGTGTGATTCACCCTTACACGTTCATAACCCACGCTTCACATCAAACATCCCATCACCATGGACCCCACCCCAATTCCCTTTCATCCAATCACATGACGAATTCCTCTCCAAGGAATGCCACATGGACAAATCAACCACCCACATCAACTACTTGGTCCCAAAGGCATAAAGGAACGGTTTGGATCATTTTTGACAACTCGTTAACTTAAAATGTCCAAGGGCAATTCTGGAAATCCATAGCTAGGGTTTACATGTATTTCTTGTTCTAGTATCTTCTCATTAGCTCTATATAAGGACTCCTCAACCTGTGAGAGAGACTTTGTTCCATTTTCTAGGCATTCTAGTGTAATACCTTTCATATCAATATAAAGTTTATGTATTTTGAAAATTTTCAATTGTAATTCCTTTTATATTGAATGAAGTTGGTGTTAGATGCTTGAATCTGAGTTCCATAATCATATTACAAGTGTTTTGGTGGTTTGTGTTGGCCACGTTTGAGTTTTGTTTTGTTTTCAAGTTTTTCAAATTTTTGAAAAAGTGTTTTCAAATCAGTTTTGATCTAGTGATTCAAGGCTTTACCAGTTGAAGCCCTTGGATTCTAGGTGTTTAGATCTGTTATTTGGCCTCTCAAATCCTTAGTGTTTGAGTGGTTAAGCTAGATCTTCAGTGGAAAAGTTTTTATAGGCTTTGGAAAAGTGGTTTTCAAAGTGATTTTGCTGATATATCAACTGATATTATCATATCTTGTTACTAACCCATTCCAAGTCTTTAAGCTTGTTGAAAGCTTGTTACCAGCAAGCTTTTGAGAAGATTTGAGGCTTTGGTGAGGTTGTTTGTTCCTTCTGTTCAAAATCACATAACAAGGGCCTTGGTTCAGCTGTTGAACCATCAACAAGGCCTCTTGTTGATTCAAGGACCTTGGCTACTCTCTAGTTGTTGAGAATAGTCCAAGGAGCATTGCTAAATCCTCCTAGGAAGTTGTGGAGGATAGGTTCACTTTATACTCTCTTTTCTCTTTTATAAATTTTGGTTAAAAATCTGTCAAGTTTGATGAACATGTGATTTGTGTGTTAGTGTTTGTGGTTGTTACTTTTTGGTTTACATCTGCTTAGTGTCATCTAGTAGACCTCTAGGGTCAATAAAATCAGTAGGTTGTTTGATTGAAAAAGGATTTGGAACATAAAGTCCAAAAAGGGGGGCTTAAGGGTGCATTTTGGGTGCACTAGGCCTTAAGGCCTTTGCCCTTGGGATTTTTGGGCTGTAATCACTCATAAAAGTCATTTGGAAGTTGTTTTGGTCACTGGTCAAGTGGCTACAAGTTTGGAATTGGTTTTTGCAAAGTTTTCATAAATCTGCAAAAAGTGTTTTGAAATTGTCAAACACATTAGAAGGCATAACTTTTTCATAAGTTGGACTTAAGGGCTGTAATTTGGTTTGGGAATAGTTCTAGTTGGTATGCATCTCTGTAGTAATGGTTGTGTGATTTGGTAGCTTATTCAGGGACTTATAGCTTATCAAAAGTCCCTGCAAGTGTCAACTGCATCAGCAAAGTGACACTTGCATTTTGACCATCATTTGCATGAACCTTGTATGCATGTGGTATTTGCTTATCAACATCTCTTATTTGGTTGCTAGTGTATGTGTTTTGAGCTTTGTGTGCTTATTTGACAATCTCATAAGCCAACTAGCTTATTGAGACTTAACTGCCAAAAACAAGCTTGGTTAATCAACTGATTAGCCAAGTTCATTGGTCTTAACCTTAAGACCTCATCCAAAAAGCTTCAAAACAAGCTTAATATCATCTCTTAATCATTTGCTGAAAGTTTGGTAGAATTTGGAATCTGTTGACTTTTGTTGACTTAAGCTCAAATTGGCTTATTTTTCATTACAACTTATTGGTACATGCAACAACTTGGTTTTGTAATAGGTGTCACTTTTCTCAGCTTATTATCACTTCTGGAATGTTTTAGCTCTTTTGGTTTAGGTTTTGTTAGAAAACCAACTTATTTGGCTTTTTCAGAGTGCTTATTGGCTTATACAGTTTATTTTACTGGACTTTTTAGGATTTTTCTTGTTGATTATTCTTAGTTAAGCTATTTGTGAGCTTTTACAAAAAGAATCAGCTTTTGAAACCCCCTAGAACTCAAACCCGGCTATTTTGTCTTTTAATGAAACAGTACTTTGCTTATTTCTGGCTTATTACTTGGTCTTTTTCAGAATTTCTTTTTGCAAAAAGGTTTAAAGTCTCATAAGAAGGTTGTGTGTTTAAGAAAAGCTTATGGCATCAACTTATTACTTAATGGGCTTATTGGCCCAATAAGGATAAGCTTATTGACTTAAGTTGTGATAAGCTCATTCTCAGCTTTTGGGCCTTTTGACTTTTGTGTTTAAAATCAAATTTTGAGTTGGACTGTGCTTTTTGGTAGCTTTTGGTGGACTTTGGACTATTGGGCTGAAAAGCCCATTTTTTGGACTATTTTTTATTTAAGCCCATTTGGGGGCCCAATAGGGGTATTTTAGTAATCTCATTTTCCTTTTCTGATAACTTAGTTTAAAATAAACTATTTTGCAAATTTTTAGACTTTTTTTATAAATTTTTAATATTATTTTAATATTTAATTTTAGTTTTTAATTATTTTTAATTGATTTAATAGGTTTAAAATTTTGGAAAAGTACTTTTAGTTTTATTAAGTTATTTTGGAGGTTTACAAGTAGAAAAGTCTTTGTTTGGGCTTTTTATTAATTTATTTGATTTTTAGGGCTTTAATTAGCATTAAAAAATTAAATATTAATTAATTAAAAGGTTTGAAAAAGTTTTGATCATTTGTAAACCTTAGTTGGATTTTTAGGAATTTTTAGAGCAAGTTTTTATTTTGTCTAATTTTACAGTTTTACGTTTTTACGTCTTAGTGTAATTTTATCGCATCCGTCATTTTCTTTTCTCCCCTTTTTTCTTTCTATTAATATTAATCCAAAATCTTATAAGTTTTTCACACACAGTCAACCTCCTTGGGAAACAAATTTACAAAGGGTCATTAGCATTTGATTTTCCCTAAAATCACTTTTGCTTAATACTTACTGTTTTTACGCTTTGTTTTCCTAAACAAACGTAATTTACCCACAATCATCTCCTCAACTCTTCAACTTGGGTGGTGGCATTCGGTAAGGGGCTTTGTCGGGGGGCTTGGATCCCGTCTCCAACTCGATGGTATGATCCACCTCTCTCCTAGGTGGTAGTTTCTTAGGCAACTCCTTAGGCATCACATCCTTAAACTCTTCAAGAACCCTCTCGATTACCTTTTGGTACCTCCACTTTTCTTGTATCCCCATCCGTCTCTAGTCTTGTCACCGCCAAATAAAAAGGCTCGCTTTTGTTGAATCCCTTCTTGAATTGCATGGCCGAAAGGGTCTTTGCTCCACTCTTGGAGTCCTGCTCCGTGCTTACCATGCAAGTCTTTCCACCATCTTGGATACATAAGGAATTAGCAAATGACATTAGGAAATCTCGTACCTTATCGCAAAGTTTCAACCCAAGAACTACTTTGAAATCATCCATCAGGACCACTGACAAATCAATCGTCCCTTCCTAATCTCCAATCTTCGCTCGAACATCCTTAGCCACTCCATGAATCGGTTTGGCCTCCGAGTTTACCGCCTTTATGGATCCTCTTCCCTTCGCAACGTTAATCCCTAGATTCTTAGTTTCATCAACCGCCACAAAGTTATTAGTTGCACCGAAATCAACTAGAGCACAAACCTTCACTCCATTGATGGTTGCTTCGACATATTGTATGCCCTTCCTTACAACCTTTGGCACCTCCGTCTTTGCCTTGATTCCATTCAAGATCCTTATCGAACCCATGCTTCCGCCATCACTCGTGACTTCGTTTTCATGAGCCTACATCCCATTGAGGCTTTTTTTGGGAAATCCCTAGCTCTATGAGGTCCATCGCATATGAAGCATCCACCACTCTTATAACTCGTCTTCAAGTTTTTATCCTTTATGTTGGGAGGTTTCTTCGCATAATCGAACTTCAGTTGGGCGTTCTTTTCTCCCTCACCTTTCTCATAGCTTACCCTACGATCTTTTGACTTGGACGGTTCCCTCCTCGTATTAAAGTCAATCAGGGCCTTAGCGTGAGCAGTAGCCGTAGAGAGGCCTTGGACTTCACGTCGCTCCAACTCTGTCTTAGCCCATCCTTACAAACCATCAAGAAGGTAAAAGAGGGAGTCTTGGTCGGAAAGTTCTGGAATCTCCAAGACAAGTGTATTGAACTCTTTCACATAATCCTGAATCGATCCGGTTTGCTTAAGTTTACGAAGACGACTATTCGCCTCGTTCTTAGCATTCTCTGGATATAATTGCTTCTTGAAATCCGCCACAAAACCATCCCAAGTGTCGATAGTAACCGTACCTCGTCCGATATCTCCATGCCGACGTCTCCACCATAAAGCCCCGGTATCCTTCAAGTAATGGGTAGCCATTTCGATCTTTGTAGCATCATCTACCACATTGACTCCCGTCAAGTATCGTTCCATCTCCCACAAGAAATCAACGACGCTCTAGCCTCTCGCTTGCCCACGAATGATGATGGTTTAGGAACATCCAATCTTGGCCCATGATTACTAGTGTCGCCTCAACTAGCCAAGGACTGCTGGCAGAACGTGATAGGTGTGTAAACACCCATCCTTTTTACCACTTAACTACAATAATAACCAAGCCAAAACGTGTATTTTATGTCGTAAATGTCAGAATTATGCGTGGTTTGTGTTTTTGTTGTGATTTAGGACGAAAATGTGAAAAGGGGAGAAAACACGGGCATTCACGGGCTTTTATCGAAGAAAAAGACAAAAGACGAAGTCAAGAAATCAAGAGTGCAAAAAGAACGGAAGTCCAAGACCAATTCTGAAGATTTATCGACGAAAAAGTCAAAAGACAGAAGTTTACTAAAAGCCGAAGAACTCAAGTCTAATTTTGAAGAATTTCAAGACGAGTTTAAAGAAATCCCGAGACAAAGTCATTAAAGTCGAAGAACTAAGAAGATTAAGGACTTAATCATGCAATTAAAGAAAGAAGAAAGAAGGGAGGAAGCTTCCTAAGCACCTCCCTAATCCTCCTATAAATAGATCACTAGGATTTCATTTTCATTTTGTTGGCTAATAGTGACAATTAGTTCTTCCATTTTAATTACTTGCTCTTTAATTACATGTCATTTACTTAATTGTCTTGCACCTTAAATTCATTTAATTTCAAGTAAGTTTCCTTTTAATTATTGTCAATCTTTACTTTTATTGTTCATCTCTTATCTTCCTTTCTTGTTAATCTTTAATCTTTATGCTTTATGTTCATGTTTATGTTTTTGATGTTTTATTGATTTGATTAAAGTGGGTTTTGATTATTTTGATTAGTATTGTTAGTTTGATTGTTTTGGATTGTTTGTTTATGATTAGTAGATGTTATTTGATTAGTTTGATTTAATCTTGTGGTTGATTTTGATTAATTTTGTTTAGATTCGTGTTATTTGTTCTTCCGTGTTCTTCGCTATACTTTTGTTCCCCAGGTTATTCCGGATCAAAACAACTTCTTCCGAATCAAGTGTTTCAGTTGATTATTCCGAATAAAGGCAGACATTCCGGATAGGTGACATATTCCGGATAAAGCTTTTATTCTGGATCAGAGCAGATATTCCGAACCAAAGAAACATTCCGGATCAACAACTTCTTCCGAATCAAAGGGTGTTCATTCGGAACATACAATATTCCGGATAAAGGTATTCATTCGGAACATTCCGAACGAAGGGTTGGAGAATTTGTTCCGGATCAACAAAACATTCCGAACCAAGGTCTTTGTCCATAATATTCGGGATCAAGGGTCGTTTGTTCCGAATCAAGGAAGTTCATTCGGAATATTCCGAATCAAGCTATTTGTTCCGAATCAAAGGTCTTCATTCGGAACATCATATATTCCGAATCAAAGGTTGTTCATCCGGAATATTCAACATTCCGGATCAAGGGGTATTCATTCGGAATATTCCGGATCAAGGGGTTGTTTATTCGGAATAACTAATTATTCCGGATCAGTGATTATTCCGCATGAAGATTTTATTCCGAATGAGAGTTTTGGCTTAGTTATTCCGGATAAGTGTTTTGTCTTGATTATTCCGAACGAAGAAGAATTATTCCGGGTGAAGGTGACATTCCGAATATTCAACAAACATTTTAACCGGAAATCCTAATTCGGAATATGTTTCCGGGGAATATGTTTCTTTGGACTTCTATCGAAGTTAAGTGGCCTTTTCCTTGTATTTGTCCTCATTTTAACCGGAAAATAAATTTTTCGACATTTTTCAAAATTTTTGATCTATTTTGGCCTATTAGTTTTTCCCTTTGTATAGTTATTTTCCTTCTTTGCTAGAATAAATTTTAATAAAGTGATTTTAATTTTCAAACGTTGTGAATCTTTTGACTCAACCCGAGTTTACTTATCTAAAGTTTACTCTAGCTAGTATCCTTAACATGTTTAAGTCAAGTTTTGCTAGGCCCTTTATATAGGGAGCTTTAAAACGCGAAAGTCTTAACTCTCACGGGTTAAGAACAAGAACTTTTCGCAAGTTCCTATAATTGATCCTAGAGAGTTGTTTATCAAGGGAACTTTAAAATGCGATTTCTAAACTTGAAAAAGTCTAAGAATTTTCAAGATCCTATAGACGACTCGAAAACCCAAAACTTTGATTTAATAGGCTAAGCATCCACGAGTCTCATTCCTCGAGATTTTAAACTGTGGAGAACGAGAGATGATAGAGTCAATTATAAGTTTGGTATTCTTTTGTGAATTTATGTGAGTTAATTATAAGCCTGTTCTCCCATCGCTTATTAATAAATTTATCTGCAATAAATAAGGTTGTATGATTTGAAAAGTTACTTAGCTTCTAGCCCAAGATCGTTTAAAAGTTACTCGGTATGGATTAGAGTTCATAGCCAAGGCATAACTTATTGAAGCGGGATGTGAAGATTGGCGAGTCCGAAAAGGCCCTAACAAGGCATGAGGGCTACATTTTGTTGCTAAAGATCCAAAGTGATGTGAAGAATCATTTATCAAATATCAATATGAAGGATCAAGACACACGACGAAAAGCAAATACTCCCGTAAAGATCATGGAGAAGTCTATCCAAAAAGGCCCTAACAAGGTATGAGGATAAATAGATCCAAGTCCTAAAAGGAGGCGGATCGTTGTATATCAAAATCCCAAATAAAGATTAGAGAAAAATGAAGAAGTCGTGGTCCAAGTATGAAGAATCTCTCAAAACTTCAAGTGAAGAAATTTCTATTATGAAGAGAAGACCATTATTTCATGAACGTCTCTCAAGATTTGAAGTATGAAGTCGCTGCCAAATATCGGTCCGAGAAAGGTCTCAAATCGAGAAACGAGTTATGCCAAGATATGAACTTTATGAGGTCCCGAGAAGCAGTTTTAAAAGATTTTGACCTTTAGCTAACTATTGATTAAATCGTCCCACTTTATTTTCAGCCTAAATAACTATCGAAATAAGTCAACAATGCATCCTCGTGATCATTCAAGACAACAATAAAATATAAGAGATACACATACGAATAAGGGAGTCTAAGTAAATAATTGGCCCACATGAGTTCGTGTTAGTTTGCTAACTTATAATACCAATGATCTCGTTTTTAAGCTTGGTTTGGAGAATGTGAAAACTTGAGGATGATAATCATTCATAACATTTTCAAAACCCGAAGGTATGTTTTTTATTTCTTTACTTACTTTCTTCCTTTGAATGTTTATACTTTTCTATCTCTTTAATAAAGGCCAATGTGGATTGATTATGATGAAAAGTGTAATCGTGCTTTGTAACTAATGCATTGCATGAGGACGTTGCAATGGTCAAGTGTAGGGGATTTGATAGGTGTGTAAACACCCATCCTTTTTACCACTTAACTACAATAATAACCAAGCCAAAACGTGTATTTTATGTCGTAAATGTCAGAATTATGCGTGGTTTGTGTTTTTGTTGTGATTTAGGACGAAAATGTGAAAAGGGGAGAAAACACGGGCATTCACGGGCTTTTATCGAGAAAAAGACAAAAGACGAAGACAAGAAATCAAGAGTGCAAAAAGAATGGAAGTCCAAGACCAATTCTGAAGATTTATCGAAGAAAAAGTCAAAAGACGGAAGTTTACTAAAAGCCGAGGAACTCAAGTCTATTTTATTGAAGAATTTCAAGACGAGTTTAAAGAAATCCCAAGACAAAGTCATTAAAGTGGAAGAACTAAGAAGATTAAGGACTTAATCATGCAATTAAAGAAAGAAGAAAGAGGGGAGGAAGCTTCCTAAGTACCTCCATAATCCTCCTATAAATAGATCATTAGGATTTCATTTTCATTTTGTTGGCTAATAGTGATAATTAGTTCTTCCATTTTAATTACTTGCTCTTTAATTACATGTCATTTACTTAATTGTCTTGCACCTTAAATTCATTTAATTTCAAGTAAGTTTTTTAATTATTGTCAATCTTTACTTTTATTGTTCATCTCTTATCTTCTTTTCTTGTTAATCTTTAATCTTTATGCTTTATGTTCATGTTTATGTTTTTGATGTTTTATTGATTTGATTAAAGTGGGTTTTGATTATTTTGATTAGTATTGTTAGTTTGATTGTTTTGGATTGTTTGTTTATGATTAGTAGATGTTATTTGATTAGTTTGATTTAATCTTGTGGTTGATTTTGATTAATTTTGTTTAGATTCGTGTTATTTGTTCTTCCGTGTTCTTCGATATACTGTTGTTCCCCAGGTTATTCCGGATCAAAACAACTTATTCCGAATCAAGTGTTTCAGTTGATTATTCCGAATAAAGGCAGACATTCTGGATATGTGACATATTCCGGATAAAGCGTTTATTCCGGATCAGAGCAGATATTCCGAACCAAAGAAACATTCCGGATCAACAACTTCTTCCGAATCAAAGGGTGTTCTAGCACTTTTCATTATTGTCTTTCTTTCAAGTAAGTCTTTAATTTTGTGTTGAATCTAATTTCAAGCTTTTCATAATCTATCTTATTCTACCTTTCTTGTTTTTGATTTTGATTCGATTCGGTTCAAAGTAAGTAACTTGTTTCATCTTGGTGTTTATTTGATTAAAGTTTTCATCTTTTTGTTCTTATCAATGTTTTTAAACGATTTAAGGTTTTAGCTTATTGCGACTTTACTTATTTCACGTTTAGCTTATTTTCTTTTAAGTGTTCTTAAAATTTTAATCTTTTTAAAGTCTATTTTAAAAATCTTGCTTATTTAGTGTTTTGAATGTTCTTAATTCGTGCTTATTTAGTGCTTTTTATCATTGATTTGGTTAAGTCATGGTAAGTGCTTATTAGAAAGGTGCTTATTTGGTTTTAACTTATTTGCCTTTTTTATACCATCGTAACTGTTTTAAAGGTTTACTTATTCCGATCGAGTAAGTGTGATCGCATAAGCCTAGGGTTTCTACTTGCGATCCATTACTGCGATCAAAGACTGAGATCACACACTATGATCTGGACCATGATCGCTTGTTGTGATCTGGACTGCGATCCAAAGTGCGATCGAGGGGGGTAAGATCGTGGTTGCGATCGCTTGTCACGATCCTAGACCACGATCTGTGGCCACGATCCAAGCCTGCGATCCAAAGTGCGATCGAGATCACGATCCAAGGTTGCGATCGCTGACTGCGATCGCTTGTCATGATCCAAGCACGATCCAAAGTGCGATCGTATTGCAAGTCTTAGTTTTTATTTCCTGTCTTTATTTTAAGTTTTAAATTTAATCTTTTCCCGCCATTTTTACTTAGTATTATTTTAAATTTGTTTTATCTTACTTTTATTTTTAAGTTTTCAAATTTTACTTTTTGTCGAGTGTTAATCTTTCGTCAATTATTTTTTTTATAAGTCTTTATTTAGTCTAAATCTTTTCAAGCTTTTATTTTTATTTTATTTTAATTAATTACTCAACGACATTTTCATTTTAAAATAGATAATCAACGACATATTCTTTCTTTTCACCAAGTACAACTGAGTCACACGATTAACTGTAATCAATTCGATTAGACCAATCAAAGAACATTTTCACTTAGCAAAATCTAGTTATTAAAATTATAAAATCAAAAATCCTAAAAATTATAAAATTTTCAAAAAAAAATCCATAAAAACTAAAAAAGATTAAAAAAAAATCAAAAATATTGTATTTTCTTTTTAGTGTATGCGTACTCGATCTTCGTCTTATCTTGAGCCCGAGACTCGTAGAGACCTAGATATGGCCGGTGTGCATAATAATAACAACCCACCTCACCCCAACATGAATAATAACAATAATGACCCTCAACCCGACCTTCGTACGATGGAGGAGCTATGTCAACCGACAATGAATGCACGTGGAGGACCGATTGCGTCGATGCAAATCACGGCTCCCGAATTTTCGTTGAAGCATCACATGATCCAACAAGTTCAAAATACTTGTCCATTCCGCGGATTACCGGATGATGATGCCAACAAACACCTCGATAAATTCATAACCGTCACTCAAAGCATGAAATTGCCCGGTGTTACCATGGATTTTATTCGCCTTCATCTATTTCCACACACTTTATCCCACCATGCCGAAAGATGGTTTGATCGTCTTCCTAAGAATTCAATTCATACATGGGACGAAATGACTCAACGATTTTTGTCGCGCTACTTTCCACCATCCATGGTAACGAGCCTTCGTAATCAAATTAGTGGTTTTACGGAAGAACCTGATGAGTCTCTTTTCGATGCTTGGGAACGTTATAATGTCTTGATCGATCGTTGTCCTAACCATAATATGCTCCCCGTCACCTTAATTGATACTTTCTACAACGGTTTAACTTTTCGTGATCGTGATACAATAAATGCCGCCGCCGGTGGTACGTTTATGAAAAGAAGACCCGAGGAGTGTAGAGAGCTAATCGAGAACATGACCACTCATCACAAAAATTGGGATTCATCCGCAAGAAATAATCTGAGGGTCAATGTTTCTTCTACTTCATCAAACCCCGAGATGACCATAATCACCCGCACAATAGTCGAAATGAACAAAAATTCTTCGCCATGGCTACGAACCAATTCCAACAAGTTAAAGCTGTAGCACTTTCTTGTGAGACTTGCGGCGGTCCTCATTCATACACTGAGTGTACTTCCACTCATGACAATCCGGAAAACGTGTATGCGGCTCACGGTAACTATTCCACGAAAGGCTATCAAGCCCGACCTCAAGGTGATCGTAACTAGCTAAGTTATCGTTCCAACAACTTTCTTTCACCCAGTTTTTCTCCTCAAAACCAACACCCAAACAACTTCAATAGAAGCAATCCAAACCAACATAGAGCTTCTAATCCATATCCACCACCCGCTCACCATGCTCCACCCCTCACTCAACCCACGACATTTAATCATGATGTTGAAACTTTCATGAGGACCCATGGAGAGTTGGTGAAAAACCTTCAAAGCCAAATTATTAACTTGAAAGGTGATATCACTAAACAAGGGAATGATATTCGAACCGAGCTTAGAAATAATATGCAAACTTCTTTAAGCAACCAAACGAATGATTTGAGGGATATGATGGCTAGTTTCTTCCAAAGTAATCAACCCTCTACTTCGGGCTCTCTTCCTTCGAATACCGTGACCAACCCAAGAGCTAATGTGAGTGCTATTACTACACGCAGAGGAGAAACTCTAGTAGGACCATCTACCCCTCCCCCAGTTACTCCATCTGCACCTCCTCCACCCCTATTTATTCCTCCTACTTCCACGCCTAGTAATAGTTCTACATTACCGTCTCCACCTCTTACGGAAGAAGTACCAAAGACAAAACCTTCATCATTCCCACCTTCTACCTCTCAACCCTCAACCTCTACATCTACACCTACTACACCTTCACCTTCTACACCTACACCTCCTACGCCCAATATTCCTTATCCATCTCGGTTAGACAAGTGCAAATTGCTCACCAAGGATGACATTCAAGTGTCAAACTTTTTGAAAAAGATTTCTGGAGTGAACATCACCATTAGCCTTGTTGAAGCTCTTGCCCAAATGCCCAAATTTGTTAAGATGTTTAAAGATTTGCTTAATAAGAAGGAAAAAATGACAGAGTTTGTCAACACTCGATTAAATGAGAATTATTCTGCAGTCCTTCTTAAAGAACTTCCAGAAAAACTTGGAGATCCCGGTCGTTTTGTGTTACCTTGTACATTTTGCAAAACTGAAGAATTTACTGCCTTAGCCGATCTCAGGGAAAGTATTAATTTAATGCCATTAAGTGTTTGGAAGAAGTTATCATTACCCGATCTTACCCCAACAAAGATGACTCTTGAGCTAGCAAATCGAACTCTCGCTTACCCCGTTAGAATTACCGAAGATGTGTTTGTTAAAGTTGGTACCTTCACTTTTCCGGTCGATTTTGTTGTTGTTGACTATGAAATGGACCCTCGTATTCCGTTAATACTTGGACGGCCATTCTTGAGAATCGGAAAAGCTTTAGTCAATGTTGCCGAAGGTGAACTAATCTTAAGGGTCGGGAATGATCAACAAACTTTTAAGATGGGGAAGATTACAAGCAAATCCAATGGAATAGAATCGGTGAAAATTATTGATGTGCTTCAAGACGAGTTTCTTACAACTCCATTGGAAACTACAAAGCATGATGTCAATGATCTTATCATTTACAACAATCCTCTTTTCGAGCCTATCTATGATAATTCACTTTTTCAAGAAAATGTGGAAGATTCTGTAGATCCTCCTCCCATTTTGGATGCCCCACCAATATATGATGCTCCACCAATCTATGATGCTGATTATAGTTCCGATGTGGATGATTATGATGATTTTTCTTCAAAGTATAAAGACATGCCAACTTATGATGATTTTGATGATGTTGACACTCTTTCGAGTGATTCTTTAAGTGTTATGTCTTCTACTGATGATTGTGCTCCTATTTTTGATGAAGATCCTCCGCCAACAATGCTCGCTCCTACTTTGGATGATTACTCATTTGAGGAAGATTTTTCCATTTTTCTCAATACATACTTTTCCAATGAGCATGATTCTCCCCCTTTGGACTTTGATTATGGTATTTATCCTCCTTCGGATGTAAAGAAACCCATTTCCAAGGAGAAGAAACCGGAAGACACTAATATCCGTAGTCCTATGTTTTGACACCTCTCTTACCACCTTCTTCGGATGAGATTGTGCATTTTATGGGCGAATCTTCAAGGTCTACTAAGTCTAAGTCTTATTTTCCCCTAAAGGAAAAGGTGTTCGATCCGGGTATCAAAATTTTTAAGCCATCTCAGTATCCATCTGATGAAATAAAAGGAAGACTTTTGGAAATAATGGAGCTATGCTTTCACTTCATTATACCTTTTACCACCGTGCTCAACAACTGCTTAAGGGAACTCGCCTACTCTTCTTTGGCTTGTGCTCTTCACCTTAAGCTTGTGCTATTTGATGGACGAAAACCATGCATTTGATCCCGGTGGATGTTCTTCAAGGTTCTTACCATTGTAATCAAGGTCGAGTCAGGCTCACGACTCGATGAACAAAAACAAGCGCTTCTCGGGAGGCAACCCGATTATCTATCCTTTTATTCCGTTTTTCTAATAAGTGTAGGGGAGCCCCGTAAGTGTTTATTGTTTTCTTTCTTATGATGTGCAGGGATTGGAGCTTCAAAGATTCACTTTTGATGACTTTTGACGACCTGTGATTCGGTGTACCCGTCTTCCAGGTTCTATCCTAAACTCTTTTGATTCACTATTTTATATTTTTTAATATTAAAATAGGAATCACTTTAGTTGTCTCTTCCTTAGCAAGATTTAAACAACGTGCACAATGTCCTAAGTGTAGGGGAGGTTACTTCAACATGCTTAAACATTGAGGACAATGTTTATTATAAGTGTAGTGGGAACTTCTATCGAAGTTAAGTGGGCTTTTCCATGAATTTGTCCTCATGTTAACCGAAAATTGATTTTTTTTGACATTTTTCAAAATTTTTGATCTCTTTTGGCCTATTAGTATTTTCCTTTGTTATCGTTAGTTTTCTTTCATTAGAATAAATTTTAATAAAATGGTTTTAATAAGTTTAGATGTCTTTTATATATCAGGCCCGTCATGAATCTTTTGACTCAACCCGAGTTTACTTATCTAAGTTTACTCTAGCTAGTATCCTTAACGTGTTTAAGTCATGTTTTGCTAGGCTTTTATATAGGGAACTTTAAAACGCGAAAGTCTTAACTCTTACAGGTTAAGAACAAGAACTTTTCGTAAGTTCCTATAATTGATCCTAGAAAGTCGTTTATCAAGGGAATTTTAAAATGCAAATTCTAATCTTGAAAAAGTCTAAGAAGATGCAAGATCCTATAGACGACTTGAAAACTCAAAACTTTGATTTAATAGGCTAAGCATCCACGAGTCTTATTCCTTAAGATTTTAAATTATGGAGAACGAGAGAAGATAGAGTCAATTATAAGTTTGATATTCTTTCATGAATTTATGTGAGTTAATTATGAGCTTTTTCTCCCATCGCTAGTTAATAAATATAATTGCAATAAGTAAGGTTGTACGATTTGAAAAGTTACTTAGCTTCTAGCCCAAGATCGTTTAAAAGTTGCTCGGTATTAATTAGAGTTCATAGCCAAGGCATAACTTATTGAAGCGGGATGCGAAGATTGGCGAGTCCGAAAAGGCCCTAACAAGGCATGAGGGCTACATTTTGTTGCTAAAGATCCCAAGTGATGTGAAGAATCATTTATCAAAAATCAATATGAAGGATCGAGACACACGACGAAAAGCAAATACTCCCCTAAAGATTATGGAGAAGTCTATCCGAAAAGACCCTAGCAAGGTATGAGGATAAATAGATCCAAGTCCTAAAAGGAGGCCGATCGTCGTATATCAAAATCCAAAATAAAGATTGGAGAAAAATGAAGAAGTCGTGGTCCAAGTATGAAGAATCTCTCAAAAAATTCAAGTGAAGAAATTCTTATTATGAAGAGAAGACCATTATTTCAAGAACGTCTCTGAAGATTCGAAGTATGAAGTCACTGCAAAATATTGGTCCAAGAAAGGTCTCAAATCGAGAAGCGATTTATGCCATGATATGAACTTTATGAGGTCCCGAGAAGCAGTTTTAAAAGATTTTGTCCTATAGCTAACTATTGATTAAATCATCCTACTTTATTTTCGGTCTAAATAAGCTATCGAAATAAGTCAACAATGCATCCTCGTGATCATTCAAGACAACAATAAAATATAAGAGATACACCTAGGAATAAGGGAGTCTAAGCGAATAACTGAGCCACATGAGTGAATGTTAGCTTACTAACTTATAATAACAATGATCTCGTTTTTAAGCTTGGTATTGGGGAACGTGAAACTTGAGGGTGATAAACATTCATGACAACCTAAGCCCTAATGTAAGTAAAAGTCGAAAAAGTCGAAATTATGCGTGGTTTGTGTTTTTATTGTGATTTAGGACCAAAATGTGAAAAGGGAAGAAAACACGGGCTTTCACGGGCTTTTATCGAAGAAAAAGACAAAAGACGAAGTCAAAAGATCAAGAGTGCAAAAAGAACTGAAGTCAAAGGCCTATTCTGAAGATTTATCGAAGAAAAAGTCTAAAGACGGAAGTTTAACGAAGTCGAAGAACCAAATATTATTAATGAAGAAATTAGAAGACGAGTTTAAATTATTTATCGATAAATCCCGAGACAAAGTCGAGAATGACGAGTTTATTGTCAAAGACGAAAGACGAGAAGACAAAAGAAAGAAAGAAAGAAGCACAACCACCATACACTCCCCTTCCCTATAAATACCACCCTTAACCTCATTTTAGAGGTGTTAGCTAAATTCATTTTTAGTTCTTCACTTTATTTTCTAGCACTTTTCATATTGTCATTTCATTATTGTCTTTCTTTCAAGTAAGTCTTAAATTTTGTGTTGAATCTTTAAGTTTAATTTCAAGCTTTTCATAATCTATCTTATTCTACCTTTCTTGTTTTTGATTTTGATTCCGATTCGGTTCAAAGTAAGTAACTTGTTTCATCTTGGTGTTTATTTGATTAAAGTTTTCATCTTTTTGTTCTTATCAATGTATTTAAACGATTTAAGGTTTTAGCAGATTGTGATTTTTACTTATTTCACGTTTAGCTTATTTTCTTTTAAGTGTTCTTAAATTTTTAATCTTTTTAAAGTCTATTTTAAAAATCTTGCTTATTTAGTGGTTTGAATGTTCTTAATTCATGCTTATTTAGTGCTTTTTATCATTGATTTGTTTAAGTCTTGGTAAGTGCTTATTAGAAAAGTGCTTATTTGATTTTTACTTATTTGTCTTTTTTATACCATCGTAACCGTTTTAAGGGTTTACTTGTTCTGATCGAGTAAGTGTGATCGCATAAGCCTAGGGTTTCTACTTGCGATCCATTACTGAAATCAAAGACTGAGATTACACACTACGATCTGGACCACGATCGCTTGTTGCGATCTGGACTGCGATCCAAAGTGCGATCGAGGGGGTAAAGATCATGGTTGCGCCACGATCCTAGACCACGATCTGTGGCCACGATCCAAGCCTGCGATCCAAAGTGCGATCGAGATCACGATCCAAGGCTGCGATCGCTGACTGCGATCGCTTGTCACGATCCAAGTCACGATCCAAAGTGCGATCGTATTGCAAGTCTTAGTTTTTATTTCCTATCTTTATTTTAAGTTTTAAATTTAATCTTTTCCCGCCATTTTTACTTAGTATTATTTTAAATTTGTTTTATCTTAGTTTTATTTTTAAGTTTTCAAATTTTACTTTTTGTCGAGTTTTAATCTTTCGTCAATTATTTTTTTTATAAGTCTTTATTTAGTCTAAATCTTTTCAAGCTTTTATTTTTGTTTTATTTTAATTAATTACTCAACGACATTTTCATTTAAAAATAGATAATCAACGACATATTCTTTCTTTTCACCATGTACAGCTGAGTCACACGATTAACTGTAATCAATTCGATTAGACCAATCAAAGAACATTTTCACTATACAAAATATCAGTTATTACAGGGATTGAGGTAGATAAAGCTAAGATAGACGTCATCGCCAAATTACCTCATTCCAAAACCGTTAAAGGAGTTAGGAGTTTCCTAGGCCACGCGGGCTTTTATCGTCGTTTCATCAAAGACTTTTCGAAAATAACTCGACCTATGACACACCTTCTTGAGAAAGATGCTCCTTTCATCTTCAATGAGGATTGTGTTCGAGCTTTTGAAACCCTTAAGAGGAAACTTACCGAAGCTCCCATTCTCGTTGCTCCTAATTTGGAATTACCCTTTGAAATCATGTGTGATGCAAGTGATTATGCAATTGGGGCCGTTTTAGGGCAACGTCCTGAAAAACACTTTCGACCTATCCATTATGCTAGTAAGACGATGACCGAGGGTCAAATGAAATACACTACAACGGAAAAATAATTACTTGCCGTGGTGTATGCTTTTGAGAAATTCCGACCTTATCTCGTCTTGACAGAAAGCATCGTGTATACTGATCATTCGGCTATCAAGTACCTCTTCTCTAAGCTTGATGCAAAGCCGAAATTGCTCCGTTGGATTCTCCTCCTACAAGAATTTGATGTCACAATACTTGACAAAAAAGGATCCGAGAATCTAGTGGCCGATCATCTCTCTCGTTTGGAAGATCCTCACAAGAATGAGTTCGAGAACAAGGAAATTACCAGAACATTTCCTCTCGAGACTCTCGGTGTGGTGAATTCTAAAGACGACACCCCATGGTTTGTCGACATTGCAAATTACCATGCGGGCAATTTCATAATCAAGGGTATGACGACACAACAAAAGCGAAAATTCTTTCGTGACGTCAAGTTCTATTTTTGGGACGACCCTTATCTTTTTCGGGTTTGTCCGGATCAACTCGTTCGACGTTGTGTTTTTGGCACCGAAGCTTCTAACATCCTTAGAGCTTGTCACGAGGGACCCACGGGTGGTCACCACGGTGCTAGCTTCACGGCTAAGAAAGTGTTCGATACCGGCTTCTTTTGGCCTACGATCTATCGTGATGCACACGCACTTGTTAAGTCGTGTGATTCTTGCCAACGTCAAGGAAAATCCTCTCAAAATGATGAAATGCCTCAAAATATAATTTAAGTGTGTGAGATTTTTGATGTTTGGGGCATTGACTTTATGGGGCCGTTCCCATCGTCTCATGGTAACAAGTATATTCTCGTCACCGTCGACTACCTATCTAAGTGGGTGGAAGCTAAGGCTTTGCCTATGAATGATGCTCTTGTGGTAGTGAAGTTTTTGAAGCAACTATTCTCTCGGTTTGGAACCCCTCGTGCTATTATAAGCGATCGTGGAACACATTTTTGTAATGACCAATTCAAAAAGGTTCTAAAGAAATATGGGGTTACACATCGTCTTTCTACGGCTTATCACCCGCAAATAAGTGGGTAAGTCGAGGTTTCAAACCGAGCTTTGAAGAGGATTTTGGAGAGGTCAATTGGAGAAAACCGTGCTTCTTGGTCCGACAAACTTGATGACGCTTTATGGGCCTTTCACACCGCTTATAAGACACCTATCGGTTGTACTTCGTATAAGTTGGTTGTGGGAAGAATTGCCATTTGCCCATTGAGTTAGAACACAAGGCATATTGGGCCCTAAAGCATGTAAACTTTGACTTAAAGACCGCGAGAGATCACCGGAAAATACAACTTAATGAATTGGATGAATTACGTGATAATGCTTATGAAAATTCATTGATTTTTAAGAAAAAGACAAAAAAGTTTCATGATTAAGAGATTAAAAACCAGGTTTTTAACATTGGTGATCAAGTGTTACTTTTTAACTCTCGTTTGAATATATTTTCCGGAAAGTTGAAATCTCGTTGGTCGGGTCTGTTCACCATAACACAAGTTTTTCCTTATAGGACCATCGAGCTAGCTCAAAATGATGGTACTGATTTCAAGGTGAATGGACATAGGCTTAAACACTACTTCGGTGGGGAAGTCCCTTCTTTGGATGACCTCAACCAAGTCACTTTCCCTAATGATAATTAGCATTGAGGGGATCGAGTCGAGCTCATGACTCGATAATAAAAAATGAGGTGCTTCGTGGGAGAGTTCCCATGCTTATCCATGTACATATTATCGATTTCTAATGTAGTTAATGTGAGGGGATTTGTGCCTTTCCAACTCGTTGTCTCGTAGTTTTAAGTTTGCGTTATTTACTTTAAGTGCCTTTTAATTCTCGTCGCATTTTTAATTCCCGTCATATATTTCAATTAGATTTAGATTTACTTTTAAGTTTTGCATTTTATTTTTCTACAACGACAAATATTTTTCTTAACCAAGAACGATTGAGTCACACTTAAAACCAGTAATCAATTCGATTAGACCGATTTCAACGAACAAATTTTCCTAACTAAAACCTAGTTATCAGAACGCCACATCCACTTGCAAGTATTCATTGATTTGACGAAGTGTGGATACCTCTTCCAAAACTCATCCCTTATTTTCGTGATCTCATCCTTGAGCAAACTCTTAAGCCAAGGATTTCACGCTTCATATCACTACTAAGAGCATTTAGGACTACCATAAATTCGTCCCTCATACTCGTAAAGTCGGATTCCAATCCCTCAACTTGGTTCTTCACCGCTGCCATGGGTGTCTCAACACCCTCCACTCTCTTATCCAAGCTTGCCACAACGTTCTTCGACGATCCTCTCCTCTTAGGGTCTTGACGCTTCTCATCTCGACCACGGTTCTCATCCACAACACTTCCACTTGCACCATTCTTCTCGATTTCATTCTCTATCGCCTCGAATAGTCTTGCTCTGATACCACTTGTCACGGACTTGTCTCAACAAGAGTATTCCGTGCGGCGCTTAGTCTCTACCAAGTCAGCCTTCCTCGAACACTCAACGATATAGGCAACCAAGAAAGATTGAAAGAACACAAGTGAGAGGGGAAATGATTGTATTACTTGAGAATGCTTTACAAGAGAAGATTACAAGTGAACTGAGAGATGATTTCCCCAAATGAGGATGACTCTATTTATACTACAAATTTAAGGCTACTATTTACAACTCCAAGACAATCCCATATTCTACACTCTTCTATTTAGGGTTTCTAAGGGCTTCCAAAAGCTTCCATGATCCTTCTAAGAGCTTCCAAGACCTTTCTCCACTTTCCATAGAATTCCACTAAGTGTTCTAGTCAAGTGTAGAACCATCCGGAATCCTGATAACCTTGTGAAAATAGACGGGGCGTGACACTAGTCTTTCTGTTTAAGAATGACATTTCAATACAAAATAAAAAATATTTGCTTACTAAAAGTTTTGTTTACTATTAAGATTTACAACTATTTAAGTCATTATAACTTTTCTTTACTAAAGTACAATGAATATAAAAGTAGACAAAAAAAAAAACTCACAACCTTTGTTTACTCTTTTGCTTACTAAAGGAAAGAGTCATTAAAAATTATTGAGTAGAATAGACTTTTACTGATCTTTATATTACTTACTCTTTTTATTTTTAGTAAGAGTTGATAAAAATATTTTTTGTTGATTTTTCAGTAGAAATTAATCGAAAATGTTTTAGCGTCCTTTTTATTAATTACTTATTTCACATTTAATTTAGTAAGCAAATGTAATAAATTTTGTATTAATTACGTAATTTTTTTAGCTTTACAACATGGATGTAACTAACAAATCACTCGATAATTATAACCGAATTGTATGATCGGTGGTAACAGTCGAGGTTGAGTGATGAGCAAGGCAATCTCAATGTGAGTTTGTAATTGGGCCGTGATTATTTAGATTGGTTTTGGGTTACTTTTTAGCGACTTAGCTATAGAAATTCAGTACACTAATTGGCTTGATGTGTAAAGGCCTTTTGTTGATTACAATTTATTGAAAAGGTAAGTATTTATCCATTCATTTTATGGATGTCAAGGTTGTAAAAATCGTTAGATATTAACTAGACGGATAAATATCATTTAATGATTAATCGGTTAGACGGAGATTAATCGAAGATGAATCGGATTGGAATTTTATACATAAAATTATAAAATTATAAAACTTTAATACTATATATTAAATTTGGCCTATTTAGTTGATTGTTGTATGATCTGACCGAATCATGTTTGATTTGATCGAATTTTATTCGTAATCGAATTGATCGATTTAGCCGATTTTTCTGGACTAGACAAATTTATGCTCGAAATCTTCGTATGTTAAAAAGTTAACAACGTATACAAATTATCCGGTATGGGTATCCCACACAAGTTATAAACACTGTTGTTATGGAATGCCACATCGAATAATATGATACAAGCGTGAACTTAATAGAGGTTGTATAAATCGATCACCCAACTCCCATACGATGTTTTACTTGGTCGTGATATTATTGGTATCATGCTAGCAAATATACATTTGATGTGTATTATACTAAAATAATGTTTTTTACTCGATGGATATAAAAAACCTTATAAAATTGTTATCATCTATTATATATACAGTTTTAATAGACTCAACTTATAAATCGGGCTTGAACTATCATCTATCTTCTAATATTTTTTCACAGTTTAAACCACGAAATCATAAAAACCCGAATTAAAATAAATTACATAAAAAAAACAAAAAAAAGCACAACATAACATAACAAAACATAAAAAAATAAAATAAATTAACATAACAAAATATTAACATAACAAAACACCCATTTTGATATCAAGATGGCAAAGTAGTGCATTTCGGTTTCTCTTACTAAATTTTAACCAGACTAACCCAACATACACAAAATCTTACGCAACATCTGATTCATTTCCATAAAATTTAATTGTAGGTTGCGACATTAGAAAAACATCCAATCAAATATACAAAATTTTTTTATTTGTAACTTTAGCATAAATCACTAACACAAAAAGATAAGACAAGTAAATTTAGTTATTTTATGAAGTTATGCGATAATTGAAAATTCTAAAGTGGCTAAATATACATTTGATGTGTATTGTATTAAAAAATATTTTCTAATCGATAAAAATATACGTTAAACTATGAAAACTACAAAATATATAGTAATAAAACCTTAATAGACTCGACTTATAACTCGAGTTTGCGCCATCTATCACTTAATAATATATCTTAGTGGATGTACGACAAGAATAATGTAATTGATGGTTTATGATTATCATAACAATAATAAAAACCCTAAAATGGATCAAAGAACACACAGCGGAAGCAAATTAACAAGATCTTTAATTAACACAATTATAATTAATCAAGGCTAGGGTTACATACCTTTATCCTAGCAAGATCTACAAGTTGACGGAATGGTCACCGGTAGAGATAGATCACGAACACCACCAGGATGTAATCTAAAATAAGATTACACCACGATCTTGTACACACGTGATACGGTGAGTTAACCGTGAGTCTAGCACGAACAAAACCGAGCTTCCAAGTCTATGGAAGATCTACCCAACAACCCTAGAGAGAGGCTAGGACTAGATCTAGAATAGCTTATTGAAAATCAAAGAAGAACCCTAATGGGTGTTTGTTTGGCCGGCGGTTAGGAGCAAAGAAAGAGAGATATGGAGTTAAAAATAATGAGGCATTAGGTTTGTTTATATACACCTTGGAAACTTCTCTTCCAAGGTTAAACAAGATAAAGCCAAAAAATCTTTTCCTCCTTATCTTGTCTCCCTATTTAGGCCGGATATATACATGCTCCAAAAGAGGTTTACGGAACTTTTCCGACTCCTTCTTTTAGCTTCTTTAACCTTCTATAACGATCGTTTAATACTTAACTTTTAATTACTTAACGATCGTTAGCTACGGTTTGATTTAATAAATATAATAAATATATTTAATAAATAAATTAACTCTTCACGTAATGTGTGCAATCCCGTGATCTCGAGTTCGATCCTATCACACGACTATCGATTTTTAAGTCCATAAACTTTCAGCTCCCACTTGGACAAAATTCGAATATCGTGATCACATTGAATAGCGTCTAGTTACACTAACAATGTCACTAGTACAACTCGAGTAAGGTTTCCTGGACAAAACCTTTTAATGATATATAATCATTATTATTATCCTTTCATTTCAAATACATTGTTAATAAGGATATGGATCTCAGTCATTCCTTTCATTAACTATTCTGTTTCTCGTTTACGGATATAGCAAGATTACCAAAACACATTTGGGTGTGGCCACACAAACATCTTACTATTCCCCCGAGGGGCCCAGTTGTATTTATACTTCAAAAAAACATTTTGAAGGAAACGAATCCCATTTCGACTACAAGCAAAACACATGAACTTTGCAACACTTCTGAAAATAACCCTTATGACTACCCGTTACGTTTAGCGTTAGGTTATCTTACAGAAATGCACTATATTCAATGCAGTTTTCTGGCATCTCAGGTCTAAGGATAACTATTTATGATTTACTTAATGACAAAGATCCATAAAGTAAAATCACATAGTTGGGATAAGTCCAATATTTGATCCATCAAATATCATCCAAAAAAAAAAAAAAAAAAAAAAAAAAAAATATCATCCAAAATTGACCAATATACTTTCAAGTATACTCTGTCACTATTTTGAATTGTCTTAGTTTAATAATACTCCCATATTATTAACTGACAACGGACATTTAGAAACATCATAATGCTCACGGATTAAAACATGTAAAATAGGATACAAAATCAAATAACAGAAAAATAAACGAAATCCAATCTTTATTTCATCAATTCAATAATGTCTTACATCCTTTATCCAATACTAATCAACAGATTTATTGCATGAATTCGCTAGCTAGTTGTAGCCCAATTGCCTTGGCATGCTTAACTACCTTTGGTCTAGACAAAGCCTTAGTAAAAGGATCAGCTACGTTATCATCTGTGTGAACTTTTATTAATTTTATTTCTCGAGCTTCCACTTGTTCTCGAACGTAGTGATATCTACGTTTAAAGTGTCTGGCGCCCTTCATGACTCCAGGGTCATTGGCGAATATTATTGCCGCAGAATTGTCGCAATATATATCAATAGGTTCTTTAATTGAAGGCATCACTCCAAGATCTCCAATAAACTTCCTAATCCAAACAGCTTCCATTGCAGCTTCTGAAGCGGCCATGTACTCAGATTAAGTCGCATGCATAGCAATGGTTTTCTGCTTACTGCTCTTCCAGTCAACTGCTCCTCCATAAACACGTAACCCGTCTGAGACTTCGTATCGTCTTTATCACATTGCATCACAGAATCCTGTTACATTCAATTCTGTGTCTGGTTTACCCCTGAATACCAAAAACATATCTTTCGTACTTCTTAAATACTTTAGAATATGCTTAACAGCAGTCCAGTGGGACTTTCCTGGATTCTGTTGGTATCTACTGACCAAGTTTTGAGCAAATGCCACATCGGGCCTTGTGCATCTTACATCATACATAATAGATCCTACAGCCGAAGCATAAGGTACCTTCTTCATGTAAGCCACCTCTTCAAGTGATGATGCATCTTTCTCATGACTTAACTCATGCTTAACCTCCATCGGTAAGAAACCTTTCTTAGAGTTATGCATGTTATATTTCTTCAATATCTTATCAATATAAGCATCTTGGCTAAGACCAATTAACCGTCTACTCCTATCTTGATAGATTTTAATTCCCAGAATATACGCAGCATCTCCCAAATCTTTCATAGAAAAACATTTACCAAGATAATCCTTAACTTCCTTAAGTCTTGGAATGTTACTTCCCATGATCAATATGTCATCGACATATAGAATTAGGAACACTACATTACTCCCACTAGCTTTGCGGTATACACATGGCTCATCACGATTTTGAACAAATCCGAAATTTTTGATTTCTTCATCAAATCGCTTATTCCATTGACGTGATGCTTGCTTCAAACAATAAATAGACCTTTGAAGTTTGCACACGCGTTTTGGATATTTAGGATCAACATACCCTTCCGGTTGTTGCATATAGATGTCTTCATCTAAGCGACCGTTCAAGAAGGCAGTTTTAACATCCATTTGTCATATCTCATAGTCATAGTATGCTGCTATAGCTATGAGAATCCTAATAGCTCGTAAGTCTGCTACAGGAGAAAATGTCTCCTCGTAGTCTACGCCAAAAGTTTGAGTAAAACCTTTAGTCACTAAACGTGCTTTATAGGATTGTACATCACCATCCATGTCAGTTTTCTTCTTATAGATCCACCTATTTTTCACTACTTTAGCATTTTTAGGTGCGTCTACAAGACTCCAAACATCATTGATTTCCATGGATTTCATTTCCTCATTCATCGCAACTATCCATTTTGACTTTTCTGGATCAGACATTGCGGATCGATAGTTAGCAGGTTCACCAAGATCCCCTACTTCCTCCTCATCATCCTCTATGTATAGACATAGTTTGTTCGGCGCACGTATAGCCCTTTGAGACCTACGTGGAGGAATTAATTCCGGTGGAACACTCAGACTTTCTGGTTCTACAGGAATTTCATCGCTAGTATTTCAGAAGGCAATGTATCTTCTTGAATTTCTTCAAGATCATAATTTCTCCCACTGAATTCTTGATTTACAAGATCATTTTCAAGGGAGTCTCCATACCGAGCCACAACTATTTTGTTCTCAACCGGATAATAAAAGTAGTAACCCATAGTTTTCTTAGGTTAACCTACAAAGATACATTTTACTGAGCGTTGTTGGAGTTTATCTCCAGAGTCACCTTTCACATACGCCTCACAACCCCAGACTTTCAAATAAGACAAATATGGCTTCTTGCCATGCCATAGTTCATATGGTGTCTTATCAACCTTCTTTGTGGGAACCATATTCAGAATACGAACAGCAGATTCAAGAGCATAATCCCAAAAAGATAATGGTAAAGTTGTAAGATTAAACATAGATCGTACCATATCCAATAATGTACGATTTCTCCTTTCAGATACACCATTTTGTTGTGGAGTATACGGAGAAGTAAGTTTCTAAATAATTCCATTCTTACTTAAATAATCTTTAAACTCTTGACTTAAATATTCACCACCACGATCAGAACGAAGAGCTTTAATCTTCTTTCCTAGTTGTAACTCTACTTCGGCTTTAAACGTTTTGAATGTTTCAAATACCTCATGTTTATGTTTAAGTAAATAAACATAACCATAACGGCTATAATCATCCGTAAACGTCAAGAAGTAGCTAGCACCTTTCCTTGACACATGTCTAAGTGGTCCACACACATCAGTGTGTATTAAACCAAGTAGTTCAGTAGTCCTTTCAATATTTCTATTAAAAGGTTTCTTGGTCATCTTCCCAGAGATACAAGATTCACATTTATCAAATGATTCATCATTGATATTTTCCAAAAGCCCATCACGTTGAAGCTTTTGTATGCGAGTCTTCCCAATATGGACAAGCCTACAATGCCAAAGATAAGAAGAGTTCTTGTCTAACTTACTCTTCTTATTCATGCTAAAAACAGAATTATTTTTTCTCTTGGGATTTTTTATCATGCATGTTAATTTCAAAAACACCATTCACAGAAATTGCATCAAAATAGAATAAACCATCTTTGAAAACAGAAATTCTATTATTATCAATTGTGTGAGTAAATCCAAGATCCAACATACAAGAAAAGGAAATGACACCCCTAACAATTGTAGGTGCATAGTGACAATTATTCAAAAACAGTACTAAACCCGAAGGTAAAACTAATTTAAATATTCCTATAGCTTCAACCGCTGCTTGTGCGCCATTGCCCACTTGCAGAAATTGTTCCTCATAGGTAAGCCTCCTTTTCAACTCAAATCCCTGCAAGGTATTACAAATATTAATACCACATCCCGTATCATATACCCAGGAGTTTGATTTGTATGAAAGATTAAATAACTCTATCATAAAAAAGTTACCAGAAGATGGTGCTGCAGCAGCTTGCTCAGACTTCTTCTTATGTTCTGCCATTTCATGGAGATAGAGAGAGCAATTCCTCTTCCAGTGTCCAGTCATCTTGCAGTAGTGACAAGTCTCATCTTTCAAAGATTTCTTAGCAAAGTTCTGCTTTGGTTTTGATGTAGTCGCAACTTGCTTGCTCTTATCAACCTTGCCTTTGCCTTTTTGCTTCTTATTCACTTGCGGTTTTGGTTTCGACACTCTACCCTTTTGTACATAAAGTACTTGAGGAGTAGCAGTGGGTGCCTTATCTTTCAAACCCTTTTCGAAGTCAATGAGCATTGCATGCAAATCATTAACTGTCTTCCCCATGCAATGCATATTATAGTTACGAACGAAATCATTGAAGTCCTTATTAAGGGACCTATTGATCAAGTTAATAGCAATATTATTATCAAAGGGTTGTCCTAGTGATATGAGTTGTTCCATATAACCCCTCATCTCCATATAATGAGCACTTACGGACTTTCCAGGAGCTTGCTTGCAACTATGTAGAGCATCAACCAGATCATAGATCTCTACAGCTTGCGGCGTTTCATACACAGCCTTGAGTTCATCAAGCATTTGCTGAGGAGAAGCTAGCTCATACTTCCTTTGAAGTGATGGAGCCATTCTCCCTAACATTACAGCAGTCACCTCATGGTGCTTCTTAACGTTAGCAGCGTGTTGAAGCCTTTCCGCATCAGTTGCTCCTTCAGCAAGATCCTCCGGAAAAGGAGTTTCCAAGATATTGATGGTACCCGCTGCTCTCAGAACAATTCTTAGTGAGCGGTACCAATCATTGAAATTAGGGCCAGTAAGTTCAGGCCGTTCAAAAAAAGCTTTGAGCGCCGAGCTTATTGTCAGATTGTTTTCGGGTTGAGCTATTTCTACAGAAATAAGTTCAAACATTAGTATTTTCGATAATAACATTCAAGAAAATAAAATTACCCCGGTAATAAAACCATAGTATTTTCTTTGAAAAACTAGAATCCATAATGACATAGATTTATCACATCAGTTGATCTGCTAGTGACAAATGTATTCAACACAGTAACTTGTCGAACAATAATTGCCAAAACATACTGCAATTTCTAGATATGTCAGGGATTTACATTGCCAAAAACATTTGCATTGTAAACATGTTTTATCCCTTCTTTATGCCTTAAGTTTCCAGTTCTCACTGAGTAACTCAATTAAGTCGACTAATCTAAAGAACGTAAAACCTTCATGTGCAATCTTATTCAGTCATGAAGTTATCTCTCCATTACAACATCGTCCGATATCTTATATGACGACAATTGTAACTTCAAGTGTTCGTCAATTAGAGGGCATAAGACTTAAATTTTAGGGTATAGATTTTGGTGTCAAAATCATGTACGGAGAAGCATGTATACATCTCCATAACATAAGTTTAATAAAACGTTTAGTAAACTTTTTGGTGAGACTAAAAGTTCATCATATATTTGCAAGTTGAGGTATTGGTTAAACCAATCAACCTTAAAGAATTATACCAATAACAACCGTAGGTAATTCCAATTTTGGCGCACAGGCGAGCCACGAATTTGGTCAGTGCTGAAGCATAACACCTCCTTCCTTAACCGGGTACTTGACCAGCGGTGCGTTATACCCACTTTATAGTTTGTCAAAATTGAGTAGGCCGTTAAGTTGCTATTGCAATTCTAATCAACATAAATCATATGTAATTTAGATCTCAAAACAATTCATTAATTTTGATAAGATTTAGTCCATATTATTTTTCTTAAAAAAATTACCCTTGTTTACAACATACAATGTAAAAACGCATGAAAACAAGTAGTACAAAAAAAACTAAATCAAATAGCCACATGCAATAACAATTTATTCAAAGACCATTAAATCTAGGGTTTTTATAAACATAAAAAGTCTTCCCTAATTTTAAAACTTTGAATCAAATAAAGCAAATAGCAATCAAAATTATATGATCCGTAAAAACATGCATGTTTATTACGGATCTCCCATATTCTCTTAACAATTAAAAAACTACTACGGATCGTAACCACACATGACATAACAATTAATTCATGCATACATCTAAAGTTAATTACCATGTAATTTTAGGGTTTACAAAAAAAAAATTTTTTTTATAAAAAATTCGGCTATAGCCGATTTTTTAAAAAACAATAAAAACAAAAACCCTAATTTTTTTATAAAACCTAAAAAACAACATGTAATTTTTAACACAAATCAATATTAGTTAAAAAAAACTTTAGATCTTGATAATTAAAATCATTTTAAAACGGCTCTCGATGCCACTGATGGTTTATGATTATCATAACAATTATAAAAACCCTAAAATGGATCAAAGAACACACAGCGGAAGTAAATTAACAAGATCTTTAATTAACACGATTATAATTAATCAAGGCTAGGGTTACATACCTTTATCCTAGCAAGATCTACAAGTTGACGGAATGGTCACCGGTAGAGATAGATCACGAACACCACCAGGATGTAATCTAAAATAAGATTACACCACGATCTTGTACACACGTGATACGGTGAGTTAACCGTGAGTCTAGCACGAACAAAACCGAGCTTCCAAGTCTATGGAAGATCTACCCAACAACCCTAGAGAGGGGCTAGGACTAGATCTAGAATAGCTTATTGAAAATCAAAGAAGAACCCTAATGGGTGTTTGTTTGGCCGGCGGTTAGGAGCAAAGAAAGAGAGATATGGAGTGAAAAATAATGAGGCATTAAGTTTGTTTATATACACCTTGGAAACTTCTCTTCCAAGGTTAAACAAGATAAAGCCAAAAAAATCTTTTCCTCCTTATCTTGTCTCCCTATTTAGGCCGGATATATACATGCTCCAAAAGAGGTTTCCGGAACTTTTCCGACTCCTTCTTTTAGCTTCTTTAACCTTTTATAACGATCGTTTAATACTTAACTTTTAATTACTTAACGATCGTTAGCTACGGTTTGATTTAATAAATATAATAAATATATTTAATAAATAAATTAACTTTTCACGTAATATGTGCAATCCCGTGATCTCGAGTTCGATCCTATCACACGACTATCGATTTTTAAGTCCATAACTTTCAGTAATCACAAGTTAACTGCTACGTAACTGTTGTCATTTTGGACAAGCACATATTGTCTCGCTAATACACAATCAGAAAAAATAAATGCAAGTACATATCAAAAGGAAGTTTATATTTGGGTATAGATTTGTATTTATTGGATTAAAACCTATAAAAACTCAAAACGAACAAACTAAAGAATTGGCAACTTTAATAAAATTGATTGATGATGTTACGCATGGTGTAGTTGTCATTTCATGTTTTTTTTATATAATCTGGTTCTATAGGTCAAGTAATAGACATTCGACGTGTAGTAATCTGAAATAATGCAATCATGACTATGTCCAAAACAAAATCTAATCATGATGTAATTTTCTAGATTTGCAATTTTCTTTTTCTTTTTCAAAATGCGTTACTATGTGTCGGATACATGTTTTTTTTTTTCTTTCTTAATTATAGTTGCAACTATGTAAGATACAATTAAATGTATACAGGTGTTATGATTGTGCAATTCAAATCAAGCATACAGTGTCGTGGAATGCTCGGGTGTAAACATTGACTCAGCATCATAATAGATCGACCAGCGTCAAAAATTATGGGGGAAAGTAGTTGGGACACCGAGGTACCTAGTGATTCGAGGTAATTCAAATCCAGTAAAATCTTTAATTTTCAAAAAGTTAGCGTGATCATTTTTAAATTCTTTGCATCAGCTAGAATCAAACTTAAGAATTCAAGAACTCACAAATCTTGTTTATTGTGATAGTCGCAAGCCTTTGTAGTGTAGCCTCACACCTTTTATTCAGACTCTATTTATTAGTCATTTCTTTCATCGACTTTGCCTGTCCAATTTGGCAAGAAACAAATGAAATGATTTGTTTTGTTAGCTAAATTCGATAATCTTTTTATATCATGCGTCAAACCAAAACCTTTAAATTTTACAATCCAAAACATAATTAAACAGCCTAGTGTAGAGTCTTGAACAAAAATCGGAAATAATAGGTTGCCATTTTAATCGAAACATGATCCAAATAGGATATGACATTTGCAGGTACAGAAATTATGGGGACAAATGAAGCACAAATCATGTTATAATCGGGTACATGTTTATTATAAGTAACAAATCACATGTAGCATATAAAAATGGTTTAAATAAACATGGATGGAACATGACCCTTGCTAAAAACAGTAAGATGGGCCATATGAAAGTAGGAAAAAACGCGTATGAAAGGGTCCAGTTTAATTGTGAACCACTTTCTTTTTATAGCAGCCCGCATAAACCGTGTTCTTACACCACCATTTTGTCCCCAGGGACGAAACCAGGGTGGGTCCCGGGGGGTCCCGGGACACCCATGGATTTTTGATGCGTAGTGTTAAATTTGTTTAAAAAAACCTCGATTTTTGTTAGATTTGTGTTAAATGCACCTGGTCCTTAAAAGCGTTGTGTGTAGTATTATACATTTTATTATAAGTGCACCTGGTCGTTTTGTCTCCTAGTTCCGTCCCTGTTTGTCCCCCTTCCCCACCTCCTCCAAATCTAGCCAACTCTTATCTAAAAATGTATCCAACTTCATTTTCTTTTAAATTTTGTGTAGCTAATTTTTATTTTTGCTATAATAACATAGAAGTGAATGTGCACCACATCCCTCTCGCGTCATAGGTTGTTGCGTCGTGATTATCAGAAAAAAAAAAAAACTAGTGTTATAGGATTTTTGTGTATGTATTTGTGTGTTTTTTAGTACTACCTCTAGGTTTGCGTTGAAAGATAATGTCTTATTCTTTTTTAATTTATATATATTTTTGAAACCTTGAAACGTTATATATTTACATAATTAGTTTTCGTGAGCACTTTGTCTACATTATTAATTTTTTTTTTGAATTGTTATTTTTAAAAAACTATTGTATATTTGTCTATATAAATGGAAGATAATGTATGTTTTTTAAAAAGAAATGAGAAAAAAGGTATATTACATATTTTTTTTAAAATGGAAAAAAAATATTATTCAACACCACTTTTTTACATGGCGTATAACTTTTTATAAAACTGACTTAAATGTGATGTCATAGCTATTCTCGTGTCATAACTTACGTGACAACACTTTTGGCCATGGCACCACATTTTCCTCGTACCCCTCCTTATACTCTTAGGGCACGTTTGGTAGAAAGAATTTCTGAGATTAGAAATAAAGTAAAATATGCATTTCGGAAATGAAATTCAAGGAGATGATTAATTGAATTCATTTGTTTGGTAGCATCAGAGATTTAAAAAAAACTCATGCAAAGCATTTTTTTATTTAAAAAAAATTAAAATTATACTAAATAATAACAACGTATAATATATAAAAATAAATAATAATAATAATAAATAATAACAAATATTAATAAATAATAATAAATAAATTTAATAATTAATAATGATAATAAACCAATAAAATAAATAAATAAGAATTAGTAATTATAATAATAAACTTTAAAAATAATAGTAATAATAAATAAATAATACTAATAATATTGATAATATTAATAAATAACAATAAAAATAATAATAATAACAAATAATAATAAAACAAAAAAATATAAATAATAAATAATAATAATAAGAATAAGAATTAATATATAACTAAGAATGGTTTCCACACAAAAAATAATTGAAATAATTTTCACACAAATTATAAAAGATCAAACCTCTTAAGAATTCAATTATCCACCTTTTTTTATGTCTTTACCAACCAAACAAAAGAAATGAAATCATTTCCATTTCTCTTCCTTCAATTCCCTCTATCAAAAGGGCTCGTTTGGTAGAAAGAATTCAGAGATTAAAAATGAAGTAAAAATTGCATCTCGGAAATGAAATCCAAAGAGATGATTTATTGAATTACTTTGTTTGGTAGCATCAAAGATTTGAAAAAAAAATACTCATGCAAAGCTTTTTTTCATTAAAAAATTTTTTAGTAGAAAAATAAATAAATAAATAATAATAAGAAATATTATTATTATTATAATAAACAATAATAATGTATTATATATAAAAATAAAAATAATAATAAAATAATTATAATAAATATTAATAAATAATAATAATAAAATTTAATAATTAATAATGATAATAAAACAATAAAATAAATAAATAATAAATAAATATAATAATAATAATAATAAATTTTAAAAATAATAATATTAATAAATAAATAATATTAATAATATTAATAATATTAATAAATAATAATAAAAATAATAATAATAACTAATAATAATAAAAAAATATATAAATAATAATAATAATAATAATAATAATAATAATGCTAGAAGTGACTTTTTTCTATTTTCTAGACTTGGTTTCTGTATTCAAAAGGGGGTGGGAGCGCAACTTGTTTCGCGGCTCCCTTCCAATTTTGTGTGATTAATAAATAAAAGATTATAATAAAAAAATAAAAAATAATAATAAAAATAATAATTATTATTATTATAAAGGAATGAGAGCTCAGATAATATCTCGGCTTCCTACTAATTTTTTGTAAATCTTATTATTCTATGAAGTTTAGACTCCCATCAAACTTTTTGTAAACTTAATAATAATAATAATATTGTCTTGTTGTAAATGAGGCTCTTCTTTTTATTGTATGTTTAGTCTTGTGTTTCTAATATATGCTGGCCTTTCAAAAAAAAATTATTCTTAAAAAAATAAAATAAAATAATAATAATAATAATAATGCTAAAGGAGTGGGTGCCCATATAGTATCTCGGCTTCCCACTAACTTTTTGTAAAATCCTATTATTCTATGTTATAATAATAATAATAATAATAGTAATAATAATAATAATAATAATAATAATAATAATAATAATAATAATAATAATAATAATAATAATAATAATAATAATAATAATAATAATAATAATAATAATAATAATAATAATAATAATAATAATAATAATAATAATAATAATAATAATAATAATAATAATATTAGTAGGATTAATAAAAAGTTAGTGGGAAGCCTAGAAACAATTTGGGCTCCCACCCCTCTAGCAATAGCAAACCCGATTCTATTAAACATATAACACGCACCACGTGACCCAATATCTTGAGTCATAAAGTATCTTCGGATCCGCTTTAGTAAGTTCACCGCATCCTTCTCAAGTTCCCCGAAAGAAGAGAATGAGAAGGGGAGAAAACCATATCCAATATCTGCACACTTAGCCTCATATAATAATAATAATAATAATAATAATAATAATAATAATAATAATAATAATAATAATAATAATTATTATTATTATTATTATTATTATTATTATTATTATTATATAACTAGGAAATGGTTTCCACATCAAAAATAATGAAAATGATTTTCACACAAATTATAAAGGATCAAACTCTTTAACAATTCAACTCTCTACCTTTTTTATTTCTTTACCAACCAAATAATGGAAATAAAATCATTTCTATTTCTCTTCTTGCAATTTCCTATACCAAACACACGGAATTTAGGGCACTTTGTAGCCTTATTTATAACGATAGAGAATAAAGTTATATCGATAGGGTCTATCACGTAACATCATATCATGAACCGAGTTTGATTACATAACTTGATCGGTCGTTACGAGTCGTGCTCAGACACACCGTTCCGCGCTATCAAAAGCCGACTGCCACAACTATAAAAAAATGTTTAAGGCTTGCTTCTTCACTTTTGATGTCGTTGTATAATAAAGATATATTCACTTGTTAGATTTCATTACAAATAAAGTGTTATTTATGTAACACCAGAAAATGTGATATGCGGAAGCGGTGAAGCTGGGGGGCTGTTACGTCATTGTATCATAGTTCAAGGTACAAGAGAACGACTCTAAATGAGACGTTTTATAAAAATACCTCGTTGAATTTAAATTAAAAGCATCACAATACAAAAGGTCTCAGTTTCAAAAGATAGTGCAGCGGAATGTAAAAGTTTTAAACATCAACGAGATAATAGTTCAAAAGCATAAGTAAACAAATGTCCGAAGATAGCCAAGAAATGCATGCGGACTCCAAGTACTTCACACAGCAGATACAACTCATCATCAATTACCTGAGATAAATCCTAAATTGGGTCAACATAAAAGTTGGTGAGAATATAGGTTTCAAGTAAAAGTTCATAGTAATTCAATTTCAGATTTCATTTCATGTACACGTGCAACTATAGGAGATATAGTGCCAAGTGTAGGATAAATTGGGTGTTCACAATATTTATGATAGCTAAGCTCGTGACATCGAAACTAGTGATCCAGTGCATACAATAGATTGCATACATAAATTTTGCCCCAATGGAGTACCTAGCCAAGATAACTCCGTTCATACAAATGGTACACACTCGTCCAGCGTCAGAATGCCCGAGTGGAGGTTGTCAACCCTCAATAGATCTATCCGTAACATAAGAGCTTACTCCAGCAGAGTGATTCACGATAATGGGGACTATGGCTAAAGCAACTTAAGCTATCTCATAAATAGAGTTCACAAAGCGTTCACAGAAATCAAGTTTTACTTGCGTCCAGAAGCAAGTCATCAAAGCATTTATCACATCCCAAAACATTAAACATAGAAAGCAGTTTAATAGGGATCTATAAACTCACCTCAAGCAACGATTCAAACCGCACAAGTAAGATCAAATAGTAGCGAGCAACCCTAGCAACAACCTAAATATAATACTATAGTTTAGGCGATAGCAAATAAGTCACAATAGTACATCACGTACGTTACTCATCAATCAAGTATATATTTTGTTGTTAAAATCGTGACTTGTAAATGTTATATCGTTATAAACATTATAGTATATATATACTTAGGCAAAAATATTTATTTTTGACTCGACGAAATTTCGACAGTCTTTCGGCGTAAATTTTAATTTACCAAAATTTATCTTAACAAATTTTCCTATACGATTTCTAACGAAAATTCGGCAGCCTTTCGGCGTCACATAAAAATTTGCCATTTTTAGTAAGTACTCAAATCTCGTCCTAAAACCCCTATTTTCAACAAGTTCTCAATCACCAATATTTCAACAAGTCATTTTCCGCAATAGTATCAATTTCCACTTCCAACGTTCAAACTTTTAACGTTACAACAAGTACTCACATTTCGCGCTAATACGCTTTTACAAAACAAGTCCAACATTTATACATACCATTTAGTAACCATTTCGACACTTAAAACAACTCCGTTTAACTCGAAAATGTCGTTTCGACCACTTTAAAAATCTGGACAGCAACCACTTATAGTGTTTTTCTCCAAAAATTAAGTTTTCCGACAATGAAATTTAAACGACAATATCTTACTCATTTTAGCTCCGTTTTTAGCCCATAATATATCGAAACGAAGGTATTAACTTATATTTTCATAATATCGTAGTAAACTAGTGTCAAAACAATTTTACGACCCTCTACGCCTCTTACAAAAATCGGACAGATTGTATATTTTCGTAAAAACTCGTTTTTGACCATTTTCAAGCGTAACCACTAGTAGTAACACTACTAGTTCCCTCCAATTATTCATAAACATCAACAAAATCAAATATTTTACTTCAAGTTCACAAATCCAAAATATACATACTTATATTTTTCACAAATCTTTCAATTAAACCATTTTCATGTATGGATCTAATAGATCCACACATAATTTCCATAGATCTTAAAATATTTCATGACCAAAAATAGTTTTTATCATTTTATTTCATGAAAATATTTGATGAGTAACATGCATGCATAGATCTACAAAGATTATGCATGGAAAATGAAAAGATGAAAAAGGTTTAAGAAGTAACCTTGAGTAACGATTCTACGTAATCACAACGACCCGATCTACGCTCTAACCCACTAATAATCAACAAGAACTCTACTCTACAACTTCAACCCAAAAACTACTCAAATCATCAAACCAAGAAAGACCATTCTTCTTTATGCTTGTACAAGCTCTAGGGTGATTTTGTTTTGTGTTAATTCTTGTTAAAATGAAGCTTTAAGAAATCAACAATGGTGGAAAATGTATGTGTTTGTGTGCCGTGTGTTTTGAGAGAGAAGGAGAGATATGTGTGTTTATTTTGAAGTGAAATGAAGTGAATAATGAATTATTTGAGGTGATTTTTGGTTAGTAAGTTAAGATATGTAAGGTATGTAATCTTAAGCCAAATATGGCAAAGTGTAAGGCCATGCACATGGTGCTTGTTTTTGGCCGGTTATGGGGTCCCATATGGGGGTAAATTTTTCAAAATTTTTACTATGGTAATTAGTTAAAAGGTTTAAGGTAAAAAAGTTAGTTAGTTTTAGGTAAATATCAAAAAGTATATAGTTAAGTTAAAAATTACGTAAAACTTAAAAATTTGACGAAATATATTAAATTTACGATTTTTCGACGAAAACTGACATTTTATAATTGGTAAAGTATTTTATGCACGCTAACGACGGGTAAACGTAAAAACGACGTAAAATACGAAAACGCGATACGTTAATTAAATATTCATAGTAAATATGGTTTATTACTATAAATAGCAAAATACTAAAATACAGGCATATATAAATATATACAGAAATATTTAAATACGCTGCTCATGAAAATACGATCACACTGTTAAAAACTAAACAATTAAGCACATAATTCACAGATAACAATAATCTCATGGGTTATCGTCAATTCATTGACCGTCTCAGCACTTTGGTCAGGTTCACAGAAAATGTTCAGAATAATGACTGAGCACAGTGTCAGCTCATTACTTGTCATCAAACAGTTTTTCAGACAACGCGGGATAACCTCTCGGTTCCAACACAATTAAATCACATAGTTTGTAGAAACTAGAAGGGGGGGGGGGGGGGGGGGGGGTTGAATAGTTTCTCTCCGATTGGTGACCAAATTAAAATTACTTTCAATTTGGTTTGTATCAAAACTATCTTTTACTTGATGCTAAGTTGCATAATGATTAGGTTCAATTGAAATACACTAGCAAGGATAATAAGCAAGTATAATGATAATGAAATAAGTAAAGAGCAAGGAAGGAGACAACCTAGTGGGAAGACACCAAGATTTATAGTGGTTCGACAACGAGGCTCTATCGTCGTTTCTACTCCACTCCTCGAGTACACCTACTCGAGATTTCCACTATATCCACAAGCTCCCTTCTCGGCGGAGAAAACCTTACATCGTTGCTTACATTATTTTCCGACACTAAGCTAAATGTCGAGACCTAATCTTTAGCTAGGACCAATCTACACGACGTTGCCTACTTCACAATTTAACGACACAAGGCTAGATGTCGAGTTCTAATTCTTAAGGTAGAACCAATCTTCACGACGTTGCCTACTTCACCATTTTACGACACAAGGGTTGAATAGTTTCTCTCCGATTGGTGACCAAATTAAAATTACTTTCAATTTGGTTTGTATCAAAACTATCTTTTACTTGATGCTAAGTTGCATAATGATTAGGTTCAATTGAAATACACTAGCAAGGATAATAAGCAAGTATAATGATAATGAAATAAGTAAAGAGCAAGGAAGGAGACAACCTAGTGGGAAGACACCAAGATTTATAGTGGTTCGACAACGAGGCTCTATCGTCGTTTCTACTCCACTCCTCGAGTACACCTACTCGATATTTCCACTATATCCACAAGCTCCCTTCTCGGCGGAGAAAACCTTACATCGTTGCTTACATTATTTTCCGACACTAAGCTAAATGTCGAGACCTAATCTTTAGCTAGGACCAATCTACACGACGTTGCCTACTTCACAATTTAACGACACAAGGCTAGATGTCGAGTTCTAATTCTTAAGGTAGAACCAATCTTCACGACGTTGCCTACTTCACCATTTTACGACACAAGGCTAGATGTCGAGTTCTAATCGAAAGCTAGAACCAATCTTCACGACTCTTCACTTTGAAGCTAAGTGAGAACTTCACACAACACAACTACTAATCACTTTAAAGTTTAGTGAGAACTCACAAGACACAAACACATCACTTTATAGTTTAGTGAGAACTCCTAATCAAATCTAATACAACTCAACTAGACTTATCCAAGTACACACATGTAGCTTGGATTTACACAACACAAATCCAAGCAAACACATATGCAATGGATGTACACAACAAATCCAAGTATCCACAAATAACTTGGATGAACACAACTAGTCCAAGTATTAATAAATACATTGGATTGACCTAAAACAAAAAGGGGTATCATGATGAATATGACTAGCTCATAAATTCATCTTTATCACTACACTAGTGAGTGAGTGATCTTCTCATTGGACATGGTAAAGGAGGGGATCAAGAGGATAATCATATGTAAACATCCTTAACAAATTAAGTGATCATTTACTAATGATTATGCTATAGAAAATAGAAAAGGGGTTGAGAAAATCGTCCAAGAGGCTTGCTGGAAAATGAGATTTGACCCACTATTTAAAGGAGACAAAGTTACAACGGATATATAACGGCTACTGTGCGCGGTACCTTATCTTACCCCGCGGTACCATATCGCTAAGGTACCGCGTAGGTACTTAAGGTACCGCCACTAGACTCCGCTCCCTTTTTTGTCTTTTAGTGGGGTAGGAATATCTGAGGTATTTAAACCCTTCAAAGGATATTCTAACAGCATTTGGAATATGCCATTTTCAAATTTTCATTTTCCATTTTAATAAAACATTTTCTAAAAAAGAAAGTTTATTAAAAAGTCTTTTGTCTTATTAGCAAAAGTGAGTTTTAAGGATAATCATTTTGATGATCACTAAGTATGATTAAGAAAGGTTAGTGATATGATTATTACCTTGATGATAGTATTAGTTAAATAATTCATTTTTTGTTTCTACACTAAATGTGTTGTATGGTTTGTTGTGATCAAAACTAAGAAAGATTAGTTAACACTAATAATGTTTTTAGGCATTACTTGCATTAACAATCTCCCCCTTTTTGATTACGACAAACGATAAACTCATTTACGTATAAACACAAACTATGGAATTATTAACTAGTTTATCACTATCATTTCTCCCCCTTTGTCGTAGCAAAAAGGTTAGCATAAGTCTTTGAAGTGCATCGAACTTTGCTAGTAGCTCCCCCTTGGTGGTTGCTCCCCCTTGCTTGGGGCACCAAGTTTGTGAGCTAAGGTGACATGCTACACAAAGGTTAGTAGAAAGGAAAGAAACACCAATGTATATATGATCACTACCTACTAAGTAACTTGAGAGGGAGAAAGAGAAGAAATCTCAAATTAGAAGCAAGTATTTTGCTAAGTATGTCCAAAGAGGTAATTGACAAAATCAAACTTCAATAAAATGAAGATGATAAGCTTGTCAATGGGTTAAAGCTTTAGAATTGATGGAATCACCCATTAGCAATTGTAAAAATTTAACCAAGATCAACTCAAAAATAGAACGAATTAGATAGCACACAAATAACACAAAAATTACAAAAAAGAATACAACAAAGAGGATAGTCATACACATAGTATGAGTATCTAAAAGCAATAAATATGGAAAATAAACCACTAAGCATAAGCTAGTCTAATAGTTATATTTTCCAAGATTGCTAAAAATAAAATAAAACTAAAAAGACGACGATGCATCATTCGAAGTTTTGTCCACCGGAACGAAAACTTGAATAGGAGGTCGAGTGAGGAGGAATTCAAGAAAATTTAACTTCTCATACACATGAGCAAGTTCAATTTGTTGAAATCGGCAACAATCACACGAGGTTCCATGATGCAACACAAACTCGTTTGATGTGGGTATGACATCAAACTTAGGGTTTGGTGGTGGTGGGGTAAAGGGTTTGGGAATGTTTTCACAATGCCTTGTGAGGTTTGGGAAGGTGGAAAGGTCATTGAGTTGGGGGGTATTGAAGGATTGTGGTGGTGGTGGAACATGTTCTTTTGCTCCGGTGATGGGGTTTATGGTGTAAGTCTCATTCCAATACTTGATTGGAGAGAAGGTAGGGTATTTGGGTGGTTTGGATGAAGATGGTTCATTCTTCTTAACCCAAACGGGTCTAACCGAGATTTTCGGTTTCTTTGAAAGCTTGGATGAGCAAGCTTTGGGTGAGTGGGGTTGTGACAAAGAAATGTCAAGGTTAGGAATGTAGGAGTTAGGCATTGTGAGAGTGTGAGAATGATATCTCAAGGTAATGTGAGAATGAATTCTCAAGGTTGGGAAGGTGTGAGAATGAAATCTCAAGGTTGGGGTATAAGTAAAATATAATCAAGGTAAGAATTTGAATACAAAATGTGTATTGTCAAGGAATGTTTAGTCAATTTGAGTAAACAAGGAATCTTGACTAGGAATAGGGTTTAAAGGTTTTGACCAAAAATTCGTCAAAAGTCACATTCTGGCCACGGTACCTTATGTGGGCCGGCGGTTCCATATCACTAAGGAACCGCGGGTCCTTAAGGAACCGCGTCCAGAGGACTTTAAACCAAGTTTTTCCTGGGTTTTGGGAAAAACTAAGACTTGTTCAAAAAATTGCAAATCTTGGATTTTTACCTCTATTAGAACCAAAATATGCTAGGGTTGCATAAAGCAACACATTCACAAAGAATGTCTTGACAAAGGGTGACAAAATAATTAGATATCATTTTGAACCAATTTTAGTCAAGTTTTAGGGGTTGTGATAGATTTAGGTTCAATTTTAATTTCAAATTAAAGTTGATTAGTGTGCACAAAAGAATAGAATCACACAAAGCTAAATCCATAACACAACAACATGAGACATTCATTAATGAGGAAACAAGTACAAAGATAAATAAAACTAACTAATACATAGCTAGCTTATCATTAAATCTAGATAGGTGGTTTTCTTTGGCTTGTTTTTTTTGAAAATCTTTATTAAAAGAACTCCATCATTCATCTCCTAGGAGGAGGCATGGAGAACAAAGCAAGCAAGAAGTTTTGCAACCTCCTATGTAGTTCATACATGTCCATCCTAAGGTTTTGGATGAGGAAGTGGTTGTTGAGACAACATGGACATCTAGGACCATGAGTTTGTTGAAACCCAAAGTAAGGATCACCTAAGAGGAGGGAAACAGGGACACCCAAAATTGGGATGTTTGAGTTGGGTGGAGGTGGAGGAGGCAAGTTCTCCAAGGGTGAAGGGGGTGAAAGTGGAGGCATGTTCCTCAAAGGGGAAATGGGTGAGTGTGGAGGTAAATCCTCCAAGGTTGGTGAAATGGGTGAGTTGTGAGGGGTAAATGGTGAAGTCACCAAAGTGTCATCAAAGTTATTCCCAAAAGGAATGCTTTGGATTGGTTGAGGTTGTGTGGTCACTTCCAAGGATGCACTTGGAGTGAAGGGTGAAGAAAGCTCATTCATTCTAGAATTGAATGAAGAGGAGGTAGAACCAATAGAGTGGTTAGTACCATGGGTGGAGGAGGTTTTGCATGGTGCAAGAGGTAGGGAAGGTGATGAAGAAATGAGGATAGGAGCATTCTCATTCTTAGGTGTATGGAAAGGTGAAGAGTTAGGCTTAGCTACCTTAACCCTTATTTTGAGTGTTTTTCTTGGGGTGGAGGTCTTGGAAGTGTTTGAGGTTTTGGTACACACCATGGTTGATTAGGGTGGTTTAAGGTTTAGGGAAGTATGTTTGATGTGTGAAGAACATGGCAAACAAGGTGGGTTTAAATGGTTGAGGGGATGATCCAAACTAGTAATGGGTTAAAATCATTTTAGGTGAATAATGAATTTAGATACCCTAGTTTAGGAAATGTGCAGTTTATTACTGAAAATCATGCAAGGTTTACACAAAATTAAGAAAACAGTGTAAAGCAAAGATGTTGTCGTGCACAGTGGCTGGCGGTTCCTTATCTAGGACCGGCGGTACCTTATCGATAAGGAACCGCGGGTCGATATGGAACCGCGACCAGAAGGTTTTCAAAAATTTCCCATTTCAGTTTTTGATAAACCCAGATTTTTCCCAAAGGTTTTACAAGCCAAAGTTAACTACAGATCATAATCCAATAAGCTAACTATCAAAAGACATGCACAAAGCTATGTAAAACACAAACATGAAGGCATAATTAACATTAGGGATCAAGAAAAATGATAATTCTAACATGCAATCACAAGTTAATACATATCCAAGATAAAATAAAATTGTTCAACAATACATGTCTACCAACATGTATTCTTTAAAAAAAGCTTCAATGCTTTCACCTTCTCTTCTTCCCCAATCCCTTGATCATATTCGCCAAGAACTTGAAACCTTTTCTTGATTCAACCCGGTGTTCGTGCAATTCCCCTCGAGTTCTAAGGTTTTCGCGGTAAAGATGCTCCATATTGAGATCTTCCGGTACTTCGCTAGAATGATGAGGAGGAGGAGCTAAGTCTTCAAATTCACCCTCGAATGGGTTTGAGGATGGATGGGAATTACTCGAAGAGTGGAAATGAGAACTAGTACCTATGCCATCACCATCACTTGTTGGCATGTCCATGTCCTCATCATCCATCTCTTGATGAACAGATTTTCTTGATCCTCGATCACTTCTTGTCTTTCTAGCATATGCCTCTTGAATGGGCAACATAACCCGATGAACCGGGTAGAAGCGAGAAAGATCAAGGTGGGGAAAATCATGAGCAACCCTTTTGAAAAGGCGAGTTAGAAGCATAGCATAGGGAAGGTTTGTCTTGGGCTTCGAAAGGGCATAATTGATTCGTCGAGCGATATAGAATGCCAAGTTGTACTTAGTGGATGTAAAGATGCAACTCAACATATGCACCATACACGCCAGGATATGATCTCGGTTTCCACCAAGACAAAAGACATTCTCCCTAAGGATATTGGCCCATTGAACCATAAAATCCTTAAGGTCGCTAGAGAGCACTTCATATTGATTCACATTTCGTACATTTGAATGAAGGCTTCTAACAACGTTACCATCACGCTCTTTCGAGACGATTTCAAGAATGAACTCTAGATCAATTTCAGTGTGGTCATTTGGAGGTTTATCGAAGGATTCCGAGAGAGCATCAAGTCTCCATTTATCCGTAAAACGACAAGTGCCTTCATATGGCACACCGAGAATTTGACCAAAGTCTTCAAGAGAGTATTGAATCAATTGATCATTCAATATGAAACGAATGAAGATTTGTCCATTTTATTCAATCATGGAGTAGGTGCTAAAGAATTCAAGAAGGAATAAGGGGTAAATATCTTCATCTATGTTGAGCAAGCAATCAAACCCCGAAAGCTCAAACATAGATAGGATATAGACATAACCCGTTATTTCCTTGTCAATGACTCTACCCTCATGGAAACAACGAGTGGAAAGGGATGGAAACGCGTTTTGAAGTTGGGGGGAAGCATAGGTTTGGGAGATGTCGGGCATATAATCTTTAGTGTATTGATGATCTTTTTGATATTGAGAAGGCATGATTAAGTACCTAAATACAAACACAAGACAATATTTCTCCAATCACTCATATGAGAATCAAAAGGAAAACAAAAAATGAAAATGAGTTATATCAATTTCTTGACAAACATAGGATTGAATCCATATCATTTTCATGTTCACAATGTGTCTATTCCATCATTAACCAAGAACACATGATCTATGTTAGATCAACAATGGATTAGATCATTGGTTTTTCAAAACAAGGTTTTTAGGTAAGCATTAACAATGTCATTACCTACTTGTTCATGGGTTCATCTCAAATCCATAATTCAACCAAAATCATTTAGCCCAAATTCGGATTTGTTCTACAAGTGGATTTTAGTGAAATCTTAATGAATATCAACCTAAGGAATCATAGTAAGATTACCATGTCAACCCACATTCCTATTAAGGTTTTAATTCAATTTCAATTTTAAAAATCCCCAATTATGAAAGGATGAACCCTAGAGCAAAATAGATGAAATTGAAAGAAAATACTTACAATTAATTGATGTTAGATGGAGGATGAGTGAAACCCACAACTTGGAATCAATTAATTTGAGTGATTGAAGGTTTTGGAAGCTTCAACAATGGTGGAAAAGGTAAAACCCGTCGGCTGTGTGTTTTTGGGAGAGAGAGAGTTTGGTTTGAAAAATAATAAAAAACACAAACTGGCGCTCTGACAAAAGTTTCTGCCCACGGTACCTTATCGATAAGGAACCGCGGGTTTGAGCCGCGGAGATAAGGAACCGCCTACAGAGGCAGGTTTCTATCTCTGAAAAACGCCAAATTTTGAAAATCCAGTTTTTCTAAAATACTTAAAATTAAATCATGAGCCTTTTAGAATATCAGTGGATCATCATAACACTAAGCAATATGCCTTAATGAAGGATTACGAGTTAAATCAAGATCGAAAAGAACCGAAACGGACAAACGACTACTCGTAGCAAAACGACTAAGTGGAGAGAAGTCAAGAGAAGTGAATCAAGACTAGGATCAATGCTCAAGGGATTAATGACAATCTTCAAGTAGTTGGAACGAAGAGCTTGTGTCATATATAGTGGTTTAAGACGTGCCTTTCTGGCGAAAAGATAAACGGCTTTGGTAATGAATAAGCACAAAGCAATTATTCAAGTCTAAACTAAGATCACTTTCAATAATAGTCTTAGTCTAAACTAAAATATGAGCAAAGTATTAATTCACTTTCTCTCCCTCAAAGGGCCTACTAACCGTATGGGTGCAAACCATGGAAATCATGCTTGATACTTTAAGCTTCTACTAACTCACTCTACATCACCATAGTGAGTCAAGTATCCAAGCAATGAAGGTTTGAGAGGATAAAGGAATAGAAGCACAAACCACAAATAAGTGTCAAGGCAAGGATGCCGAGAACAAGCACATAGTCAAGTAATGATCAAAAGAATGATCAAAGGGCGTGTGGAAGAACGAAAGCGTACCTTGGCCACAAAGAGCAATTCATGAAGGAACAAGTGCTAAGCCCAATCAATGATTATGATGAGTACTAAAAGTGCAAGTAACTCAATCCACAACAAATTAAGTGATTGATCTTCATGAGTACCTACACAAAGCAAGATGCAAACTAGTAGATACATTTCAAGAGTATATCTAAAATGCATAAAGGCTACTAATCTTAAGTGGGATGCAATATTATCAATTAAAAGACCTATTTTTCAAAGAAAACATAATTTTGACCAAAGAGAAACTTTAGTACAACTAGACCTTCTAATTTGAGGAGACAATGGATCGATCCAAGTTTTAAAGTACAATATACTTCAAAGATCTTGAGTGACCATCGCTCTGATACCAATTGTAGAAACTAGAAGGGGGGGGGGGGGGGTTGAATAGTTTCTCTTCGATTGGTGACTAAATTAAAATTACTTTCAATTTGGTTTGTATCAAAACTATCTTTTACTTGATGCTAAGTTGCATAATGATTAGGTTCAATTGAAATACACTGGCAAGGATAATAAGCAAGTATAATAATAATGAAATAAGTAAAGAGCAAGGAAGGAGACAACCTAGTGGGAAGACACCAAGATTTATAGTGGTTCGACAACGAGGCTCTATCCTCGTTTCTACTCCACTCATCGAGTACACCTACTCGAGATTTCCACTATATCCACAAGCTCCCTTCTCGGCGGAGAAAACCTTACATCGTTGCTTACATTATTTTCCGACACTTAGCTAAATGTCGAGACCTAATCTTTAGCTAGGACCAATCTACACGACGTTTCCTACTTCACAATTTAACGACACAAGGCTAGATGTCGAGTTCTAATTCTTAAGGTAGAACCAATCTTCACGACGTTGCCTACTTCACCATTTTATGACACAAGGCTAGATGTCGAGTTCTAATCGAAAGCTAGAACCAATCTTCACGACTCTTCACTTTGAAGCTAAGTGAGAACTTCACACAACACAACTAATAATCACTTTAAAGTTTAGTGAGAACTCACAAGACACAACCACATCACTTTATAGTTTAGTGAGAACTCCTAATCAAATCTATTACAACTCAACTAGACTTATCCAAGTACACACATGTAGCTTGGATTTACACAACACAAATCCAAGCAAACACATATGCAATGGATGTACACAACAAATCCAAGTATCCACAAATAACTTGGATGAACACAACTAGTCCAAGTATTCATAAATACATTGGATTGACCTAAAACAAAAAGGGGTATCATGATGAATATGACTAGCTCATAAATTCATCTTTATCACTACACTAGTGAGTGAGTGATCTTCTCATTGGACATGGTAAAGAAGGGGATCAAGAGGATAATCATATGTAAACATCCTTAACAAATTAAGTGATCATTTACTAATGATTATGCTATAGAAAATAGAAAAGGGGCTGAGAAAATCGTCCAAGAGGCTTGCTGGAAAATGAGATTTGACCCACTATTTAAAGGAGACAAAGTTACAACGGATATATAACGGCTACTGTACGCGGTACCTTATCTTACCCCGCGGTACCATATCGCTAAGGTACCGCGTAGGTACTTAAGGTACCGCCACTAGACCCCGCTCCCTTTTTTGTCTTTTAGTGGGGTGGGAATATCTGAGGTATTTAAACTCTTCAAAGGATATTCTAACAGCATTTGGAATATGCCATTTTCAAATTTTCATTTTCTATTTTAATAAAACATTTTCTAAAAAAGAAAGTTTATTAAAAAGTCTTTTGTCTTATTAGCAAAAGTGAGTTTTAAGGATAATCATTTTGATGATCACTAAGTATGATTAAGAAAGGTTAGTGATATGATTATTACCTTGATGATAGTGTTAGTTAAATAATTCATTTTGTGTTTCTACACTAAATGTGTTGTATGGTTTGTTGTGATCAAAACTAAGAAAGATTAGTTAACACTAATAATGTTTTTAGGCATTACTTGCATTAACATAGTTGACTAAATAAAAAGTCAAAGGGTAAAATAGTCATTTTACAAAGTAGGGAAAGTTACCATGTGTTACATCATCCCCTTAATAGAGAAGCTTTGTCCTCAAAGCTTAGGAGTGTCACGGTTTTTAGAGTTGTCAAAGAGTTGTGGATATTTCTTGCGAAATTGATCCTCACGCTCCCAAGTGAATTCAGGTCCACGTTTAGAATTCCACCTCACCTTGATGATAGGAATACGACTCTGTTTCAATCGTTTGACCTCACGGTCCATGATTTCAACAGGTTCTTCGACAAATTGCATCTTGTCGTCAATTCGGAGTTCCTCCAATGGTATAACGAGTGTCTCATCAGATAGGCACTTCTTCAAGTTCGACACATGAAAACTGCTGTGCACGCGGCTCAACGCTTGCGGTAATTCGAGACGATAGGCTACGGTTCCAACCTTTTCCAGAATTTTGAAAGGTCCAATATAACGGGGTTCAGCTTTCCTCACTTGCCAAAACGTACCACACCTTTCCAAGGCGATACTTTTAGCATCACTTTGTCTCCCACTTGAAATTCGAGAGGCTTACGTCGAATGTCGGCGTAACTCTTTTGACGATCACGGGCTGCTTGAATTCGGCTCTTGATTTGAACAATCTTCTCAGTCGTTTCACGGATGAGTTCAGGGCCAGTAAGTTGACTATCCCCAACCTCACTCCAACACACAGGCGAGCGACATTTACGACCGTACAACGCTTCAAACGGTGCAACCTTAATACTGGTATGATAACTATTGTTGTAAGAGAATTCCACTAGAGGCAAATGTCTGTCCCATTGCTTTCCAAAGTCAAGCACACAAGCACGCAACATGTCCTCCAGCGTTTGAATAGTTCTCTCACTCTGTCCGTCAGTCTGCGGGTGATAAGCAGTACTCAGGTCCAATTACGTACCCAACGCTTTCTGAAGTGATTTCCAGAATTCAGAAGTAAATCTACCATCTCTATCAGAAATTATCGAGATTGGTATCCCATGTTTTGCGACTACTTCCTTCAGATAAAGTCTCGTAAGCTTATCCATCGAATCATCTTCCTTCATAGCCAAAAAGTGTGCAGATTTCGTAAGTCGATCCACAATTACCCAAATTGTGTCGTATCCGTTTGTCGTTTTAGGTAGCTTAGTTATGAAGTCCATGGTTATGTTCTCCCACTTCCACATAGGAATTATAGGTTGAACCAACAATCCAGATGGTTTATGGTGTTCTGTTTTCACCCTAGCACAAGTCAGACACTTCCCTACGTAAGTAGCGATTTCAGCTTTCATATTTGGCCACCAATATAGCTTCATCATATCCTGATACATTTTGTCAGATCCTGGGTGAATCGAATACTTAGATTTATGCGACTCGTGCATAATCACGTCCCTTATTCCTCCAAACCGTGGTAACCAACTTCTACCATTCAGACATAGCGTTCCATTAGTGCTAGTCTCCAATTTCTTAGTAACCATTCCTCCTAGTTTCTCGGCTTCAACATGTTCAGGCTTAAGAGCTTCGGTTTGTGCTTCACGAATTTGCACAGGTAAGTTCAGATTGATAACCATAGCTAACGATCTAACTCTACGTGTCATCAGTTGTTCCTTTCTACTTAGCGCATCCGCCACTACATTGGCCTTCCCAGGGTGGTAACGGATTTCACAGTCATAATCGCTGAGCAACTCGATCCATCGACGTTGTCTCATGTTCAGTTCCTTCTGGTCAAGAATATGTTGTAAACTCTTGTGATCGGTATAGACGACACACTTGGTTCCATACAAGTAGTGTCTCCACAACTTCAAGGCAAATACTACCGCTCCTAGCTCCAAGTCGTGCGTAGTGTAGTTTTTCTCATGCGTTTTCAATTGTCGTGACGCGTAGGCGATAACTTTCTTCCTCTGCATCAACACAGCTCCCAATCCTTTTGCTGATGCATCACAGTAGACCACAAAGTCTTCCGATCCTTCTGGTAACGATACAATAGGCGCACTACACAGCATTTGTTTCAATTTTTGGAATGCTAATTCCTCCTTATCTCCCCATTCGTATTTCACCTTCTTTTGAGTCAACTTCGTCAATGGTTTCGCGATCTTCGAGAATCCCTCGATGAATCTTCGGTAATATCCGGCGAGTCCTAAGAATTGGCGAATTTCAGTCGGTGTCGTAGGAGCAGTCCACTCCCTAATTGAATCAATCTTGGCAGGATCAGCATGAATCCCCTTGCTATCTATAACGTGACCTAGAAATTGTACTCTTGGCAACCAAAAATCACACTTCGAGAACTTAGCGTAAAATTCCTCCTTCTTAAGCAATTCCAATATTATCTTAAGATGTTCCTCATGTTCTTTCTCATTCCTTGAGTAAATCAGTATGTCATCGATGAACACAATGACAAACTTGTCCAAATAAGGTTTACACACCCGGTTCATGAGGTCCATAAACACAGCAGGTGCGTTTGTCAAACCGAACGGCATCACTTGGAACTCATAGTGTCCATATCTAGTCCTAAAAGCAGTCTTTGCAACATCTTCCTCACGGAATCTCAATTGGTGATAACCAGACCTAAGGTCAATCTTCGAGTAAACGCTCGATCCTTGCAACTGATCAAACAGATCATCGATCCTAGGTAACAGGTAACGGTTCTTGATGGTAAGTTTGTTCAACTCACGATAGTCGATACACATCCAAAAACTCCCATCCTTCTTCTTCACAAATAAGACTGGAGCTCCCCAGGGTGAAGAACTCGGTCTTATGAATCCTTTATCAGTCAACTCTTGTAGCTGCGTCGCTAGTTCTTGCAATTCCGACGTGCTAAACGGTAAGGCGCTCGAGCAACAGGTGCAGCTCCCGGTATTAAATCGATCTGGAATTCAACTTGTCTAGCCGGCGGTAATCCAGGCAAATCTTCAGAAAAGACTTCCGGAAAATCCCGTACAATAGGTACATCTTCCAACCGTTTTTCTTCCGTCTGCTTTTCAGTAACACAGGCTAAAAATACGTAGCAACCTTCCGACAACAACTTCTGAGCCTTGACACGCGAGATAATGTTCAGTCGTGACTTCCCTTTTCCGTTACTTGTATCCCCTTGTACCTCCAAAACTTCATCACCAAATGGTAAACGAACGATCTTCTCGTCGCATACAATCGTAGCACGATATCTCGACAACCAATCCATTCCGACAATCACGTCAAAACTCCCTAACTCAACAGGCATAAGGTCTATTACGAAAGGATGACCTAGAAGATTTAAAGTGCATCCACGAAGTATAGTGTCGGCTTCTATCAACTTCCCATTAGCTAACTCAACAGTGTACTTAGTGTCTAAGGGCGAAGGGGTCACATCAAGTAAGACACTAGAAGCAGGCGACACAAAACACCTATCGGCTCCAGTATCAAATAAAATAGAAGCATAACGACCATTGAGAAGAAACGTACCCGTCACGACGTCGGGGTTTTGTTGCGCTTCTCCTCCTCCTATCACATAGACCCTTCCACGAGCTTCCCCAGCTTTAGCAACCTTTCCTTGGTCCTTGTTCTTTTTCTTTGGGCACTCATTGTTGTAGTGTCCCTTTTGCTGACATTCAAAGCAAGTGACGTTGGCTTTCGTGTTGGGTGGTGACTTACAATCTCTAGCAATGTGTCCAGTTTTCTTGCAGTTGTGACATTGTACATTGCATTGTCCATTATGGTGACGCTTGCATCGATTGCACAGAGGTAACGTCCCATTGTACACTCCCTTTTCCCCAGTACCAGCAGTGTACGCTTTCACGGTGTCTTGCCTCTTATTCGGATAGTTCCCATGGTTGTTCCTTTGGTTATTCCCCCATTTTCTCTTGTTGTCCGCGACATTCCCAACATTTGCTCGAACAACTTGGTCCATCAGACTGTGAGTCATCCTTATAGCATCACTAACTTTTGTCGGTCCAGACGATGTCACATTCCCTTGAACTCTACCCAGTAAACCCCAAATATAGCGCTCAACCTTCTTTTCTTCATCCGGAACCATTCCAGGAAATAGCAAACACAATTCTTGGAACCTCCTAGTGTACGTACCAATGTCGTTGTTCTTCATAGTCAGGTTCCACAATTCGATTTCCATTTTCTGAATCTCATTACGAGGACAGTACTCCTTAGTCAACAACTTCTTAAGTTCCTCCCAACTCATTCCATACGCCTCCTCGGCTCCAGCCGTCTGCACATGGGTGTTCCACCATGTCAACGCTCCAGCAGCTAAAGTACAAGTAGAATAAGTCACTTGGTTTTCAACAACACATCCACTAACACGGAACACAGCTTCCATCTTTTCAACCCAACGAGCTAATCCGACAGCTCCTTCAGTACCATTAAAAGTCAAAGGGTCAGAGCTCCTAAAGTCCTTGTAAGTACACGGCTTCGGCGGTCGATTGTCAACATCGTTCGGTGGTGCTTCGTTCACGTTGTTGTTAGCTTGAACGTTTGCCAGTGCAGCAGTCACTCGTTACGTAATCAGTGCTTCCAATTGAGCGTCAGTCATTCCGTTACGTGTGTTCACCATTGTTTCTCTGCGTTAAGGCAACAATGCAATTAAGGTTCAAGCATGAATATACACGTTATATATTTCATATGCTAAAATAGAATGCAGAATTTAACAGCACAACAACATAAAAAGGATAGTCACTGGTCAAGTCATAAAGTTAAATTCCCATTCATAATCAAAATATCGAGTACATAGTCATAAAATAAGAGTATGATTACATCTAGTCTACTCCAACTAACCGAGTACTACTCTAGTTTAGTGGATACAATACCCAAAAGATAAAGATGTCAATCTACTCTAGAATTAAGCACAATAACGATGAATCTCTAAGTGTGACGACGACGATCACACTCAGCGCATCTCGGTGAATCACTCCTCGGGTCTCCATCTGCAGCTCGGTCTCCTCCACGAACTGACTCCAACTCACGCCTCAACCTAGCAACCTCCTCAAGTGTGGTATCCAACAAGTCGCGGGTATCCTCGTTATCCTCTAACAATCCAAAAACCGCATCCTCAAGTAGACGAAAACGAACATCATCTGAATCCCTAGCAGATCCTATCATAACAACACATGACCTAGGTCTAGAGGGCTCTCCAACATGATGAGTAGGTGGTGTAGAAACAGTAGTAGCAACTCGACTCCCATGAGTAGGCGATGCCTAAGGTGTAGCGTGTGAATCAGACATACGAATCTTCTTCCGTGGGCATGACGAATCAGAATCGGACAAAGCTTGAGATCTAACACCGGATGGTCCAGCTCCATCAACAGGTGGTACAATATCATCGGGATCAGTATAAACCTCAGCTGGTGGCGTACCCCATAAAGCTTCCCTCTCCTCTCTAAACCGCTGACATGGAACAGTAGGCTTCTTCCTCAAGTTGGACGTCTTCCTAATCTCACTCCTCCTACTAGGCTCAACTCTCTCAAGTACAACAGTCAAAGCATCAACCCTACTATCATCATCAGCCTCAGCATCCTCGCTATTACTACTAGCCACAACCATCCTAACGTGAGTATCACTCTCAATCTCATCATCTATGTCCTCATCATCCTCACGATCTACCTCATATCCATCCATATCATCATCACCCTCACGATCTACCTCAACACCATCCATATCATCCTCATGACCTACCTCATGTCCATCCATACCCTCATCACCCTCGTGATCTACCTCAATACCATCCACGTCATCCTCATCATCCTCATCGTCCTCACTACCACTAACCCACTCGATCAAAGTACGATGCACAACAGGTGGCATCCCATCAACAACATCGGAAGTATCAGACAACACATCGGGCTCACCCTTATCATCCTCCTCCGGATCCTCGTCAGGGTCATACTCCGCATCTTCCTCCTCAGGATCAGCCTCCTCTGGGTCATTCTCCGGCTCAACATGATCTGGTACCATCTCAATCTCGTCTTCCCACTCTTCGTCAGCGAGTCGGGCTGGTAAGAAACAGTAGATGACGACATAACCTGCAACAACCAAAATGCGTATTAAAGCAGTTGTAGGGTATGCATGAAATAATCATGTATAGAAATTAAAGTATGCAAATCAACGAAATGCATATGTATATAATACATATTACGTATTACATAATATATATTACATATTACTTATAGTGTTATCCTACGTAATACATTACGTAGTACACATATATATACAGAGTAACAAGTAGCCACATCGGTTATAGTCTAGGCCTAAGATGCAAACCTAGTTCTCTATAACCAAGGCTCTGATACCAATTCTGTAACACCCCAAAATGTGATATGCGGAAGCGGTGAAGCTCGGGGGCTGTTACGTCATTGTATCATAGTTCAAGGTACAAGAGAACGACTCTAAATGAGACGTTTTATAAAAATACCTCGTTGAATTTAAATTAAAAGCATCACAATACAAAAGGTCTCAGTTTCAAAAGATAGTGCAGCGGAATGTAAAAGTTTTAAACATCAACGAGATAATAGTTCAAAAGCATAAGTAAACAAATGTCCGAAGATAGCCAAGAAATGCATGCGGACTCCAAATACTTCACACAGCAGATACAACTCATCATCAATTACCTGAGATAAATGCTAAATTGGGTCAACATAAAGTTGGTGAGAATATAGGTTTCAAGTAAAAGTTCATAGTAATTCAATTTCAGATTTCATTTCATGTACACGTGCAACTATAGGAGATATAGTGCCAAGTGTAGGATAAATTGGGTGTTCACAATATTTATGATAGCTAAGCTCGTGACATCGAAACTAGTGATCCAGTGCATACAATAGATTGCATACATAAATTTTGCCCCAATGGAGTACCTAACCAAGATAACTCCGTTCATACAAATGGTACACACTCGTCCAGCGTCAGAATGCCCGAGTGGAGGTTGTCAACCCTCAATAGATCTATCCGCAACATAAGAGCTTACTCCAGCAGATTAACTAACGATTCACGATAGTGGGGACTATGGCTAAAGCAACTTAAGCTATCTCATAAATAGAGTTCACAAAGCGTTCACAGAAATCAAGTTTTACTTGCGTCCATAAGCAAGTCATCAAAGCATTTATCACATCCCAAAACATTAAACATAGAAAGCAGTTTAATAGGGATCTATAAACTCACCTCAAGCAACGATTCAAACCGCACAAGTAAGATCAAATAGTAGCGAGCAACCCTAGCAACAACCTAAATATAATACTATAGTTTAGGCGCTAGCAAATAAGTCACAATAGTACATCACGTACGTTACTCATCAATCAAGTATATATTTTGTTGTTAAAATCGTGACTTGTAAATGTTATATCGTTATAAACATTATAGTATATATATACTTAGGCAAAAATATTTATTTTTGAGTCGACGAAATTTCGACAGCCTTTCGCCGTAAATTTTAATTTACCAAAATTTATCTTAACAAATTTTCCTATACGATTTCTAACGAAAATTCGGCAGCCTTTCGGCGTCACATAAAAATTTGCCATTTTTAGTAAGTACTCAAATCTCGTCCTAAAACCCCTATTTTCAACAATTTCCCAATCACCAATATTTCAACAAGTCATTTTCCGCAATAGTATCAATTTCCACTTCCAACGTTCAAACTTTTAACGTTACAACAAGTACTCACATTTCGCGCTAATACGCTTTTACAAAACAAGTCCAACATTTATACATACCATTTAGTAACCATTTCGACACTTAAAACAACTCCGTTTAACTCGAAAATGTCGTTTCGACCACTTTAAAAATCTGGACAGCAACCACTTATAGTGTTTTTCTCCAAAAATTAAGTTTTCTGACAACGAAATTTAAACGACAATATCTTACTCATTTTAGCTCCGTTTTTAGCCCATAATATATCAAAACGAAGGTATTAACTTATATTTTCATAATATCGTAGTAAACTAGTGTCAAAACAATTTTTACGACCCTCTACGCCTCTTACAAAAATCGGACAGATTGTATGTTTTTTGTAAAAACTCGTTTTTGACCATTTTCAAGCGTAACCACTAGTAGTAACACTACTAGTTCCCTCTAATTATTCATAAACATCAACAAAATCAAATATTTTACTTCAAGTTCACAAATCCAAAATATACATACTTATATTTTTCACAAATCTTTCAATTAAACTATTTTCATGTATGGATCTAATAGATCCACACATAATTTCCATAGATCTTAAAATATTTCATGACCAAAAATAGTTTTTATCATTTTATTTCATGAAAATACTTGATGAGTAACATGCATGCATAGATCTACAAAGATTATGTAGGGAAAATGAAAAGATGAAAAATGTTTAAGAAGTAACCTTGAGTAACGATTCTACGTAATCACAACGACCCGATCTACGCTCTAACCCACTAATAATCAACAAGAACTCTACTCTACAACTTCAACCCAAAAACTACTCAAATCATCAAACCAAGAAAGACCATTCTTTTTTATGCTTGTACAAGCTCTAGGGTGATTTTGTTTTGTGTTAATTCTTGTTAAAATGAAGCTTTAAGAAATCAACAATGGTGGAAAATGTATGTGTTTGTGTGCCGTGTGTTTTGAGAGAGAAGCAGAGATATGTGTGTTTTTTTTGAAGTGAAATGAAGTGAATAATGAATTATTTGAGGTGATTTTTGGTTAGTAAGTTAAGATATGTAAGGTATGTAACCTTAAGCCAAATATGGCAAAGTGTAAGGCCATGCACATGGTGCTTGTTTTTGGCCGGTTATGGAGTCCCATATGGGGGTAAATTTTTCAAAATTTTTACTATGGTAATTAGTTAAAAGGTTTAAGGTAAAAAGGTTAGTTAGTTTTAGGTAAATATCAAAAAGTATATAGTTAAGTTAAAAATTACGTAAAACTTAAAAATTTGACGAAATATATTAAATTTACGATTTTTCGACGAAACTGACATTTTATAATTGGTAAAGTATTTTATGCACGCTAACGACGGGTAAACGTAAAAACGACGTAAAATACGAAAACGCGATACGTTAATTAAATATTCATAGTAAATATGATTTATTACTATAAATAGCAAAATACTAAAATACAGGCATATATAAATATATACGGAAATATTTAAATACGCTGCTCATGAAAATACGATCACACTGTTAAAAACTAAACAGTTAAGCACATAATTCACAGATAACGAATAATCTCATGGATTATCGTCAATTCATTGACCGTCTCAGCACTTTGGTTAGGTTCACAGAAAATGTTCAGAATAATGACTGAGCACAGTGTCAGCTCATTACTCGTCATCAAACAGTTTTTCAGACAACGCGGGATAACCTCCCGGTTCCAACACAGTTAAATCACATAGTTGACTAAATAAAAAGTCAAAGGGTAAAATAGTCATTTTACAAAGTAGGGAAAATTACCAGGTGTTACAATTTACTTCAGCTTGATGCTATATGTTTCATCCGCAATTTATTTCTTTTATTGTCATAAGGTTATATTTATTATTCACATCAAAAAACATTCTCACATCAGACATGTCAGCGTAACATGATCTTTGTCTCTTCTACTTGTCACCCTCACTTTCATTCTGATCAATCACATCAAAAAACACCCTCACACAAAAATAATTCTTTTATTAATTAAAATAAAAACATTACACTAAAAATATAAAAACATTACAAAAATTTAAAACGTACACTTATGAAATTAAAAACCTTATAAAAATAAAAAAACGTACATTAATAAATAAAACACGTGAACTTAATCGAATAGCGTCTTTTGGAGCACAACCTTCAACTCTTCATCGGTAGTCCCAAAATACGTTTGTTCGTCTCTTTGGCGGTTTTCCAATCTTCGAATTTCCAACTCGGCGCACTTGAGTTCGAGCTCCTCTTGTTTGATCCGCAACATTCTTGGACATTTCGTGACTCTTTTGAGCGTGCATCGGATTGATAACCATTGAATACTCGTTGGCCATTATTTTCGACAACGCTTCCACATCAAGGTTAGGAGTTGATCCAGACGACGACCCCAATTTCCCTTTTCTTTTTGTCATGTCCCTCCTCATTGGACGATAACGTCTAACTTCCTCCACTTCCTCTTGTGCAACCTTAGTATTCAAATTAATACCTCCTTCACCGGATTCTCTCGTGGAAAGAGAACTTGATCCGATAGACTTATACCTTTTGTTCTTTTTCTCCTACACCTCCTGCATAAACGGTAGAACTTGATTCGTTGTTGTTCATGCATTGTTGGGGGAGTATTGCAGAGATCAAAGGTTTCGGCCTGTGTAGGGGCTTGATTGTTGACGATTTGAGTTTTGGGGAGTACTAATCTTATGATTAGGAGTTATATTTAGTGTAGAAGTTATATTTTTTATTGTGTAAAATTTAGTTTGATTTTGAAATGTATTATAGGGATAAATGAGGTATTGAAAAAGTATTTTTATTTATAAAAATAATGTAACTTTTAAGGTGGCTCACTTTTTTCACAAAACTTGAAATGTGAAAGCCTCACATCTCGTGAGCCACTTTGCCTCACCTCACACGTGAACACCATTCGTTTATCAAGGTCACGCGTGACCTGTTGGTTTTTTGCTCACGAACAGCCCCTCACAAGCATTGATAAAAGCAGCTTAATGGTTTTTTAGTTTAGTTTACTTTTCTGTTTAGTTTGTTATTCGGTTCGAGTTTTTTAATTTCGTCATTCGAGTTGAATAAGAGTACTAAAAGATTGATGAAAGACTTGTTGCGGCTTAAGAGGTTCATTAGAATTATGTAGAGGTGGCGCAAGCTAAAACGAAAGAAAACATATGAAAACGTAGAAATATAAAATAATAATATTTGTTTTAAAGTCGAGGGTAACATTTAAATTTAAAAGATTTGCCGAGTAGCGTAATTAGTATTTTTTACATATGCCTATTAAACTTATTTAGTGTTTTATATGTGCGTCTGTTTAGACTAACCCATCAATAATAATAGTTAAGCAAAAAATTATTCTATTCATTTTGAAAAAGTATAAAAAAAAATGCTTATGTTTATCAAAATGGACAATTTTTTGCCATCTTTATAATTATGGTACTATTGTAATTCTATATGCGATATGCATACACCGTTTTTATTGTCTTACGTTGTTGGGATATCTGACATGAGATCCGAGCAAGTCCTTTTCCCAAGATAGATCGAAGTTTGGAAATTAGTAAATCTACTTTTTCATGAACTTTCGGTCAGTAGGTATAGTACTCGATCAACACGCATGTTAAAAAACAACACTCAAGTGCATAAAAAGTTGCATTACATGTCATCGGCATTAACATGATCGAGTACACGACTACTACGTACATATTTTGGTTATATACGTATTTACAATGACGGAATCGAGGTGGGTCTTACGGAGCCTCGGGACATCTATGAATCTTACAAATTGGGCTCATGGTCTAAGTGCACGTGTTTATGTCTTGTTTCCGTCCCTGGTGTATGTGATTTATCATTAAAAACAATAACCTTGTCGCTTGTACGTTTATTCTAATTACAACTTCTTAATGTTTCACTTATGTTCTATGTGATCAAAACAAAAATGATCACAATCAATCAGCACTGTCGCAAGTATTATTTAACTGAGCATACCTACTTTAACTTTTGTTGCATATTCACTTATCCGAACACCTATTACCAAACTATGTTTTCTTAATATTTCATAAATAACATTACAAGAAGATTCCAAATATCATGAAAAAAAAGTTGAAAATGAGGTTTATGAAATTATTTTTAAAAAAATATTTTAATGGGGCCGCTATGTACTGGTGCCTTAACTTTCACTCACTTCCTTATCTATATATATATTTTTAGTATTTTTTTATATTATTAAAAAATATAAAAATAGCCCACTTTCCTCGAAAGTTTGGTTTTAAAGCATTATATTCATTCTCTTTTTAAGGCTCAAAACTTAAAACTTGAATCTTAAATCTTGAAGTGCAAGGATGGAAATATTAAAAAAGCATGAAGGTGGTGAAGAAGATGAAGTTGATATGATATCAGAAATGATGCAAATGATAGAACATGTTGGATCTTACATGTGTTTTAGAAAAACTCAAAGAAAAGAGTGTCTCAAGCTTGTTAGAAGATTAAAGCTTTTGATCCCACTTTTTGAAGAAACTAAGGAAATGAATGAGTCATTGCCCATAAGTGCATTTCACTCCTTTGCTCATTTGAGAAAAGCTCTTCTTTCTGCTAAGAAGCTCTTGAAGCATTGCAACTTTGGTAGCAAGATCTTTTTGGTTAGTTTTTACTTGTGCTGTTTTAGTTTTGTATAAGGATCTTAAAAGGCTATTTATGGAAAGTTCTGTTTTTCAGGCAATGGAGAGTGATGCAATGATGAGTAGGTTTCATAGTGTTTATGATAAGTTGAATGAAGCTTTAGATGGATTAATGTATCAAGACCTTGGGATATCTGAAGAGGTGCAAGAACAAGTAAGATTTTTTTTTTTACCTTTATATTTTGGTTTGGTTTTACTGTTGGTAAAATTGCTATAAACAGCTAGGGGTGTGCACGGTTCGGTTTCTAGCCACATGCTGTAATAGACCTTTAGGTTTGGTTAGTAGTTACTAGTTAAGGTGTGCATCATAAATAGTTGTCCCAATATAGAAAAGTTAGTTGCCATTTACAGAAGATGTCAACGAACCTAGATACCTTTAAATGGCCAAAATTTTGAACCAAAACCGAACCGCATTGGTATCTTAACCACTTTCGGGTTCGTGTAATTGTGTTGTTTGGTTAGTAGTTTGTTTTTTGGTCATGGTTTATTGAAACATGGTACCAAGCGAATTAGTATCAGCAAATAAACCTTAATAAATACTATATTTATTTGTTTATGTACAAGAAAGATACTCTTATGAAAATGGTTGGAATAAGAAATAAAATAACGTGCGATATATCATATATGAGTTGTAACACGCATTTAGTACAGGTTTATTATTTATTGATGGTATTATTTGGGGGCAAAACTGAAACACTTCATGTTCATTTGCACATGCAACTCTGCTGATCCAAAGATTTGGGCTTTTGACTTTTAACAGTCAAACAGGCTATTTTACAACTTTGGAAGTTATTTACATTATTATATACTTACAACAGAATATCATGTTAACTGTTACTTAGATGATGAATGTTGGCAAGTTGGCTTAAAAAACTTGTATACAGTTTCTGTCAAAATTGCAGCTTGAATCTTGCTAGTTTGACTTTGGGAAGTAGAACATGAAATCTTAAGAGTATAGCAACAATCAACCATTAATGGATGCGTAACTATCATTTAGCTTGTTGTGGCATTGAGTATTAAGTAATTTGTCTGTTTTTACTTTCTTGTAAAGGAAAAACGCTGAGGTTTCACTTTTAAGGTCAAACTTATTACTTTTAAAACGCAACCTGATATGGCTTTATTCGTCTAGTCCACATACCGAATGATGGCCTTTTCTATGATTTTACAGCATGTTATAGTGTTATGTATAATGTCAAAGTTATCCGAGGTTGGAAAGATCTATATACCGATTTTTTTAGTTGAAGATTATTAGTCCCTTTGACCTCAGAAAATGTATGAGGGTGTCAATATTGATTTTGTTGATTGTAGATTGAGCTACTTCGGAAGCAGCTACAAGGAGCAAAGCGAAGGGAAGATACCTTAGACATAGAACTAGCCATGGACATGATGATCATTTTCTCAAAAAGTGATGAAAGAAACGCTGATATTGCAATATTAGAAAGACTAGCAAAGAGACTTGATTTATATGCCATTGGAGACTTAGAAATCGAGACAGCAGCAGTTAAAAAGCTTGTTAAAGAAAGAGGTGCCACAAGACATGTAGAGAGCACCGCACAAATAGTGGATCTTTTAAAGAAATTCAAACAAGTTGCGGGTTTTGATGAGAATAACGGTGCCGTTAAGGTTCTTGATGATTCTCCAACTTTAAGATGTCTGGAAAGGTGTAGATCCATGCTAATTCCTCATGAGTTTCTTTGTCCAATATCGCTTGAGATCATGACTGATCCTGTTATTATCGCTACTGGACAGGTATATTTGTCCCATCATGTGCTGACTAATGTTCATGGTCATGTGTTGTTTATTACTCTACATGTCTCAACATAATAGTTCTTTTTCATAAGTGATACGAGTAATTTATAACTTACCAAATATCCCGTTTTAACGTTTCCATTGATATTGCGTGTTTTCCAAGTCAATTAAACGTTGCACTTGGTGCTAATTCATGGGTTGTTTTTTCGTTTTTGTACAATTATTTTGGGATAAAAAGTGTTGTTTTGAGTTTTGAAACTAAGCTCATTTGTTGCATATTTTTGCAGACATATGAAAGAGAAAACATACAAAAATGGTTGACTTCAAATCATCGAACATGCCCCAAAACCGGCGAGACTTTAAGTCATGTATCACTAGCTCCTAACTTTGCGCTTCGTAATCTCATTCTTCAATGGTGTGAAAAGAACAACTTTGAGTTACCAAAAAAGGAAACTTACTCAATGTCAGAAAGCCAAAACACTTTCATAAACGAGGTTTCTTCATTAGTTCTAAATATGTCGTCAAGTCAACTCACTACACAAAGTGAAGCTGTTGAGAAGATCAGAATGTTGTCAAAAGAAAATCCTGAAAACAGAATCTTGATCGCTAATTGTGGAGCAATTCCACCGTTGGTCAAACTTTTGTACTCCCGTAATTCAAAAATTAAAGAGCACTCAGTCACGGCATTGTTGAATTTGTCACTTGATGAAGCGAATAAGAGACTTATAGCACGAGAAGGTGCTATTCCCGCTGTTATTGAAGTTCTTCAGAACGGGACAGATGAAGCAAGAGAAAATTCTGCTGCTACATTGTTTAGCCTATCGATGTTACACGAAAACAAAGTGATGATTGGTTCCTTAAAAGGAATTCCACCGCTAGTCAAGCTGTTACAAAATGGGACAGTTAGAGGCAAAAAAGATGCTGCAACAGCGTTGTTTAATCTGTCATTGAACCAATCAAATAAATCTCGAGCTATTAAAGCTGGGATCATTGAGCCATTGCTTCATCTTTTGAAAGAAAAGTCACTAGGGATGGTTGATGAGGCTCTTTCGATATTGTCACTTCTTGCAAAACAGCCCGAAGGGCAGAGTGGGATAGGACAGTTATCAGTTATTGAGACGCTTGTTGGGTTTGTGAAAGATGGAACCCCTAAGAATAAGGAGTGTGCCACTGCTGTTCTTCTTGAACTCGGGTTAAATAATTCTTGTCTGATATTGGCTGCACTTCAGTATGGTGTTTATGATCACTTGGTGGATTTGAGTAAATCTGGAACAAGTAGAGCTCAAAGGAAAGCTAACGCCCTTTTGCAACAAATGAGCAAATGTGAGCACATTCTGTGATCCTACCAACCATTAAACATATTACATAAGCCGATTTGGTTCCCTGGAAGCCTAAATGGGCGGAAAATAAGATTTTCATCCTGTCTGATGTGGTTTTCCGGATCTTTTTAAAAATTCCAAATGGGTTAAAGTTTATTTATGCATGCTTAATTTATCGGTATGCATTGAAGAGATGTATATTACAGTTTGTAACATATAAGTTGGAGCGATTCATTATCATGTTTGTTATATAATATGAAGTTTAGAAACAGATAAATAAGATCTGTTTACAATGACTATATATGTTCATGTCCTGAATTTACTCAAAAAGCTGTGGATTTTTTCTAAGGTATATTTTGTATCGTTGATGTGCGACAGTGTGTTGCCTATGTATGCAAACCGAATATATCAGGTAACATAATAGAAGACGGGTAATACCAAACAAACAAGAATAATGCATTTCATTGATACAAACATCAACTCTCAAGATCTGTGTTGATTAAGGAAGCATAATACAAGATGACACAAAACAGCTTTTTCCAGTCCCATGCCCGAGGCCAATCCTGCTAGAGAGACATCATTACATAGAGGATATTATGACTCTCAACCAAGAGTCTGAGAAGTAAAGAGAGATAGAGGAAACTCAATATGACTGAACCAAGCATGTAATATTAAGTTGTTGGACATTGTGAGAGAATGCATACTCGAGAATTCTTTTGACAAACACTTGGCTAACCTTTCCACGGAAAGTGAGCTTCACAGAAGACAGTTTCCTTTGATTATCGCGGCGAGAGAGAACATGTTTAACAAATTTTGAGAACTTAGGCAAATTTGGAAAATCCTCACTTGAAAAAGAAAGACTCGTCATTGTAGTCCAGATAAACCTCCATCTACTGGTTTTAATAGCATCTAGGGTGTCATTAAGTGAGAGAACTTTATGAATAAGATCATCTGGCAAGCTGCTTAGTCTGTCTACTTCTACATCCAATCGCTTCTTATCATTTTCAGAATGCATTATCTCCCGCGTTAGATTGATAAGAACAACAATTCATGTATCTATTGTATCCTTCCAAGTGAATTCCACCAGAATTTCATGTTTCATCTTTTTCTCTGCCATTGTCTTGCTGCTAAACCGTCATTATGTGGTCTTTTTGTACTACAAAGATGCAAATGTTTATAGTTTTATTAACAATGAAAACAAATATTAATGATACAAACTTTTATCAGTCCTGTATAACTTGTCTGTGGCTCTGACCAACTGTTTTCATCTCAATAACGGAAACTGAATTGTAAAACATGAACCAGACAAGGGTGGCAAAAGGCTTGTGATTACCATCACTTAAACGTGAGAGGTCACCCTTAGGTCTACAAAAACTTTTCACTAGAAAAGCTTTTTGAATGACTTTCAATTGCAAAAAAATCTTTCAATGACTTGTTAGTAAAAGATTTGACATATATCAAGCGGTAGACAAAGAACAAGTCATTTGCATTAAATGATTCAAATAAAATACATAAGAAAACTATTGTTAAAACGTAAAGCTTTTTATGTAAAAAATAAATGCAATAACTAAAATGCATTCAATGCAAAAAAATCATTAGAAACTTTTTACATTGTGAATGCTGTTAGAGCATAGGGTACGATTGGCTTGAGCCGTGGGAAAACACGAAATTTTTTTCAGGGTATAGTAAATGATGGCTAAATTATCCCACTACACCACAACCTCCACAACACCACATTTCACCCTCCTTGGTTGGCTTGAGCCGTGGGGAACAAACTGGGCCCACTTTTCTTATAAAGAATAAAAAAATAAAAAAATTAGTTACACGAAAACGCGAGACACGGTACGGTTCTCGCGGTTTTCGTGTCGCGTTTTCGCGCGAAAACGCGCGCCGTCCCTTAGGCGCGAGACACGAAAACGTGATTCAGGATGTGGTTTGTGGCGTTTTTGACTAACGTTTTCCCATGGCGCCAGAATATTTGAGCCCGTACCCTGTGCTCTTAAGCGGCTACATCGACCCTTTAAAAAAAGCTATACCTGGTTTAAATCTTGGTGACAAAAGTTCAACCTTAAAAGGGTTTCATTTTCTATTCAAACTTTTTAGATAATCTTGTAAGCAAGCTTATTTATTAGGGTTTGGTAAGCAGCTAGTATTTTTTTAAGAACATCATCCGGTCTCATAAAAGGCTTTTTAAGAAATTACGCCCCTTCAAAATTTTCGCCCCAGCCTGCCTGGCCCAACCGAAAGACTTCATCATGTTCATTTGCACATGCAACTCTACTGATCAATTCTCTTTGCATATTACAACTTTTTAGAAAATATATTAGGCGCGTGTCAGAAAAAGTCGACCCGATCAGAACTTGAATTCAAATAAGTTTACTCGGATCGAGTTACTTGAGTCAAAAAATTTATTGGTTAATTACGGTCAACTCGACAAACCCGAGTTTTAAATAAGATCGGGTTCATGTATATAATTTTTAGCCATGGTTAAAATTGACTCGACCCGACTTGACCCGAACCGACCAACCCGACTCAACTAACACTTTTACATTGTAAAACAAAATTTTGAGTTGACCCGACTTAAATTAACCCGAACCCGACCAAATCTACCTAAGAGGCTTAGGTGTCGTAACGCCGCAACGGGCGTTGGTCGGCATTACGATACCCCGCATGCGAAAAGCCTAATACCGGTGGCCCTGGTGTTGTTAGAGCAACGCGCATTAGGGGGTGGTTATAAAATAAAAATCATTTAACCCTCCCCCTCTTCCCATCGTCTCTTTTAATCTTCCCCTTTTCACCCCATGTTTAAAAATTTAAAAATCCCCCCAAGGTTTCTAACGACTATTTTAAAAAAAAAAACAGCCTAACGGCTAGTTTTTAATTAAAAAAAAAGAAAACCCGTTGACTCAAAATCCACCCTTCGGCTTTAATTCGTACGAAGCATTTCACAAACATCAACAAGAACAACAAGAAGCTTTCTTTCGGTGGCAACAATCACAAGCCATGAGCACATACAAGAGACACCGCCATTCACATCTCAAACCGATGAACACACACAAACCGATTCGCCGTAAAAAAAAGGTACCCGAAAAAAGAATGTTCAAAAACAGGCAAAGATGTTGCCGAAGATGAGCCGATTGTAGCGGGTCGTTGGCTACCTGTTGAAGAAGAGTGGCTAGCATCGTCTTACATTTCCGTTTCGGAAGATAACATTGTTGGGCGAAGTCAAAAGGGTGATACGTTTTGGATTCGAGTGACGAACGTGTTCAACGCCACTAATTTCCAAAAATGTGATAAGGATATGATAACTAGAAAATGGCATACTTTGAATGCCAATTGCAAAAAGTTTAACGTGGCTTTCAAACGGGCCAACTGTTTAGGGAAAAATGGCGAGAACGATGCGGATGTGATGAAATGAGCTCACTCGATTTACTGTGAAGAGCATCGAGAGATCTCGTTTACGAATTTGGACGCTTGGGGGTTTTGAGAAACCGTAGCAAATGGGACGCACTGGACCCGATTGACTTAACCGGAGACGTCCCCGGGACTAGCCAAGAGACCCTATTCGGGCATGATGCAAGACCAAGGCCCTTCGATAAAACACGTCTCGCCAAAAAAACCAAGTCTGACGCCACGGAGAGCACGGGTGGAAGTAGCGTGGCCCAATTCGATATGCTAATGGAGAACGAACTTCGTCTCAAACGGGAAGCCGCCGAAAGGGCTTTCGATGTGCAAACTGAAAAAGACAGCACGCTTGTGCGTTTGGAGGAGTTGAGGTTTTAAACTGCCCCATTCGGGATTTGGATGGTGAAGATGCCTATTGGATTAGGAAGCAAAAAAAAAAAAAAATTATCCGGGCGAAGATGAGTCGAGATTTGAGCGAAGATGACGATGTCGGGTCATCTTAAATTTTTTTAATTCGTGATATTTTTTTAAATTTCGTAATGTTTTTTTTGGTGTCTGTCATTTTGTTATCTAATTATTTAAAGTCTCATTTAATTCTAGATGATGACAAGCTGCCAACAACGATCAGGTTCCAGATGTTAAACAATGGCGGCAAAACCCCTAATTTTTCAATATTCAGATCTTGTTTTCCAATTATCTCTTAATAATTCACCCCTCTTTGAATAACGTCTTGTTTAACGTAATGGGTTCATTGGGATTGGCTGCAGATCTATCAGTAAGGTTGTGAATGGGTGTAGGCTTATGATTTCGATTGTTCCCTACCTTATGTCGTGATCAATCTTATCCGTAGGTTTGTAACAGTTCTTTGTTTTCTTTCTTAAACATTTCTTTATTCTTTTGACGTGATTTTTAAGATTCGATGTTCGTGATTTTTATTTTTATTCATTTACCTTCATCATGGAGGCTAGGGTTCATTCTAATGTCGACCAGATCCACAAAATATCCAAATCCATTTTCATCACCAATTTTCCAGAAATCACAACATCAAAAGATCTGTAGGCTTTGTGTAAAGCATATGCAACGGTTGTGGACGTTTTTATTCCTTTTCGGAAATCTAAAACTGGGAGAAGATTTGCTTTTGTTCGATTTATCAATGTGGAGAATGTGGAAAGATTGGTGGGTAACCTGTGTACTCTTTGGATTGGTCGTTTTCATTTACAAGCTAACGAGGCTCGTTATGAACGTAATTCGCCTCCATCTAATGTTGTTCCTCGTAAGTTTAATATTGTTCATCCGCCACATAAATCCTTTGTGTCGGCTGTGAAGGATTCGTATGTGCCTTTACCATCTGATCCTTTACCATCCATCGTCCTAGATGAGGAGTGTTTGGTTACTAGAGATTTTGAGACTTCTGTTCTGGGTGAGGTTCGTCATTTTTCCTCTATTAACAATATGCGTGTGTTATTGCACAATGAAGGTTTTACTAAGGTTGAGATCACGTACTTAGGTGGGTTTTGGGTTTTACTTAAGTTGGGTTCTGCTAAGTCCAAATCTAATTTTATGAAGCATATGGGGGTTGCTTCATGGTTCACTCAACTTTGTACTGCCTAGAATGATTTCTTTACTAATGATCGTTTAGTTTGGGTCGATATTGAGGGGTTACCATTACATGCGTGGTCTCGCAAATCATTTCAGAAGATTGGTGCACAGTCGGGAGAGGTTTTGGATATAGAAGATGGTAATGATAACATGTTTGCCCGGAAAAGATTGTGTATTAAGACTAAGTTAGCACACAACATCCTTGATAGTTTTAAAATTATTATCAAAGGTAAAGTTTCCATACTCCGTGCTTAGGAACTTTTTGTCTGGTCGCCATCTTTTAAAGATGTGCATGAAGTTATGCAATTTTCTGAAGATGAATCTTTTAGAAAGGATAACGTAAACTTTGTAGAGGTTAATTCGACAGTCAATGTTGAGGAAGAAAGTGATAGCGAAGCTGTTTCCGAGACATGTTTTGGGGACAGTGGCGAGCCTCATACGAATGAAAATAATAAGGAACAGACGAATAATGACGAGGAGGTTTCTAAAGATCCTTTTAACATGTATGATTTATTAAATAAGAGTGCTAAGGATAGTGTTAATGCGGAGTCTAGCATCCCGAATCCACCAGGATTCATACCAGAACAAGAAAATGGAAAAAATGAACCAATGACGGTTGAGAAGGTTCCACAGGAGTCTCAAGGAGATCAACTCAATTCTGTTAGTAGTAATTCATGTGTTTTTGAGGAAATGGAGAAACCGGATATAAACGATTAGTCAGTTGGTAAAGGAGTTACAGTTACAAGGAAGGAAGGTGGTTCACTTTTGGATGTTCTTGATGAAATGATTAAGGTAGGTCAAGCTATGGGTTTTACCATGGAAGGTTGTTCAGATGATATGGAAAAGATTATCAGTGCTAAGGAAGATCAGGATGGTATCAAATGAATTGCTTATCTTTAAATGTTCAAGGTCTTGGTTCTAAGGCAAAAAATAATTGGATTCGGGAGTTAAATAATAAACACAAAATTACATTCTTGTCACTTCAAGAAACTAAAAAGGAGTGCTTTTCAGCTTTGGAGATTAAATATATGTGGGGTAATTATCAGTTTGATCATGTTGAAAGTGAAGCTTTAGGTTCGTCTGGGGGTATTTTATGTGTGTGGGATTCTAACATTTTTTATAAAAAGAATCATATAATTTCTGATAACTTCGTTGCATTGTATGGTACGTGGGTTTCTAAAAAGATTCCGATCCTTATCATTTCCATCTATGCTCCTCAAGCGGTCGCTGTTAAACGTCAATTGTGGGATTATATAGAGTCGTTGATTTCTCAATGGCGAGGGGAAACAATTGTGCTTGGTGATTTTAATGAAGTTCGATGTAAAGAAGAAAGATGGGGGTCTACTTTTCATGCCCAAGGTGCCGGTATGTTTAATTCTTTCCTCTCTTCTGCAGGGTTAAATGAAGTCCAGTTAGAGGGTTTCTCATTCACTTGGTCGCATCCTTCGGCTTCCAAAATGAGTAAACTTGATCGCTTTTTGGTGACCTATGGTATTCTGTCTGCTTTTCCTCATATATCTGCTGTTTGTTTAGACCGACACTTGTCAGACCATCGCCCTATTATTCTTAGGGAGAAGATTGCAGATTTTGGTCCTACTCCTTTCCGTTTTACCATTCATGGCTTCTAATTACAGGTTTTGATCAATTGGTTAGTTCCACGTAGAGCTCTTTTAATTTTGGTGATTCTAATGGGATGATTAGATTCAAGAAGAAACTTCAATGCTTAAAGAAGGTGATTCGAAAATGGGTGGCCGATTTTAAAAGTTCTCAAGCGTGTACTATTAATGAGGTTAAGAAAAAGATGTGTGATATTGACAAAACATTGGATCAAGGTGGTGTTTCAGATGACATTTTGTTATCTCGGATGGAAGCTATGAAACAGTTACATGACTTAAATTTTTCTAATAATACTGATTTTATTCAAAAGGCGAAAATCCAATGGGCTATAGAAGGTGATGAGAATACTAAGTTTTTTCATGGGATCATCAATAAGAAACGTGCTAATCTTACTGTAATGGGGATCTTGATTGATGGCGATTGGGTGGACGATCCTTTTAGTGTTAAAGAGAAATTTCGTAACCACTTTGCAAATAGATTTAGTGATTCGGGTAAGCGAATGGGCAAGATTAATTTTAGTTTTCCTAATCAATTATCACTTGATCAGGCTGCAGATTTAGATGCTTCAATTTCGGATGATAAAATTCATAAAGCCGTTTGGGGATGTGGAGAGAATAAATCCCCAGGTCCGGATGGATTTACTTTTGATATTTTTCGCAAATATTAGGGAGTTCTAGGGTCGGATTTTTGTATTGCAGTTAAGTGGTTCCTCGAGCATGGAACTTTTGCAATAGGATGCAATTCTTCTTTTGTTACGCTCATTCCTAAATCCTTAGACCCGAAGTTGGTCAGTGAGTTTAGGCCCATTAGTCTTATTGGGAGCCTATATAAAGTTATTACGAAAATCCTTACGACTAGATTGTCTTTAGTTATTTCAGATCTCATCTCTAACGTGCAATCTGCTTTCCTTACCAATCGTCAAATTCTCGATGGTCCTTTTATTATTAATGAGATCTTGGCCCGTTGTAATCATAAAAAACATCAGGCTATGTTTTTTAAGGTGGATTTTGCAAAAGCCTATGATTCTATTAGATGGGGCTACCTTGACGATGTTCTTATAGCCTTTGGATTTGGGGCTAAATGGCGTTCTTGGATTTAGAGTAGTCTTAATTCGGGCAAAGCTTCGATCCTTGTAAATGGAAGTCCCACTTTGGAGTTTTAGTTTTTTCGTGGTCTGAAACAGGGTGACCCTCTAGCACCGTTTTTGATCATTTTGATTATGGAGTCTTTACATCTATCTTTTAGCAGGGCTGTTAAAGCGGGTGTTTTTTCTGGATTACGTATTGATGATACCCTCAAAATTTCGCATCTCTTCTACGCTGATGACCCGCAATTTTTATCGGAGATTGGTCTGATCAAAACTTGAAAGGTATTTTTAATATTCTCAAATGTTTCTCAATACTTTCACGGATGTCCATTAATCTCAAGAAAAGCCAAATTCTTGGATTGGGAGTGCATGAATCCACAGTTGCTGAAGCGGCCACGCGACTTGGTTGTTCGGTCTTGAAAACTCCATTCAGTTATTTGAGTATCATGGTAGGAGGGAATATGTCATTGGTTAAATCCTGGGACGAGACGATTAATAAACTCAAGAAGCGGCTCTCCATGTGGAAACTTAAAACTCTCTCAATTGGGGGTCGCCTTTCTCTCATGCAGTCCGTTCTTGCATCTGTTCCGATTTATAATATGTCCTTGTTTAAGGTCCCAAAATTTGTGCTCAATAAGATGGAAAATCTTCGAAGTAATTTCTTTAATGGAATTCATGAAGGTGATCGTAAGATTGTTTGGATCAAATGGCAAAAAGTTCTTGCGGATAAGAAGTTTGGAGGTCTTGGGGTATCAAGTTTTTTTGCTCTCAATAGAGGACTGCTTGCTAAATGGGTATGGCGTTTTCTTTCTTTTGATAACTCCTTATGGTGTAAAATTATTTCGACCATTCATGGTCCCTGCACTTCTTCTTCTGCGGTTTCTTACCCATAGATTTGGAAGACGATTCTCAAAGAGTTTCATTCTATCAAGGATCAAGGTGTTGATGTTTTTTCTCATTGCAAAATTAAGATTGGTAATGGGTTACTCACTCGATTTTGGAAAGATCTTTGGATTGGAGAAGTTTCTTTAGCTAATTTGTTTCCGCGCTTATTCTCGTTAGAAACTATTATTGATATTTCAGTGGCTGAAAAAATGCATTCTCATATGGCTTCGTTTCGTCGTCCTGTTCGAGGTGGTGTTGAAGAACATCAGTTCCAACAGATTGGTTCTTTGCTTGCTCCGGTTTTGTTGTCCAACTCCAAAGACAGATGGATTTGTGATTTGAGTGGAGACGGGTCTTTTCGTGTTAAAGATGTGAGGAACCTGTTGGGCCAATGAAAGTTTTAACTATGGCCCAGTCTAGATTTATTTAAATTAGACTAAGTGTTACTGATCGCTGCGAGGACCAGCGACAGAGACCAGACCAGTGGAAGGCAAAGCCTCAGCTGGCACACCAGGAACATTCAAGTCAAAGACAACGTCAGAGAAGTCGAAGACAATCTGAAGTCATACTCACCAGCGATTATGGATAGCTGGGATGTAGAAGGAATGTACTGGTGTTCAAGGATCTCTGAGTTGACAATACTCAGAGATCACTTAAGAACCCTAGAAGTTTGATACAAGCAAAGCTTGTCCAATCCTTTTATAGTTTAGGCGGGAGAATCTACTAAGTGTTTTGAGCGGGACAAAACAAGAGATTCAAGATAAAGCCTAGTACGACCTAGTGGGACAAAAGGTGAACAATTGGCAGAACTGTTCACCTAAAGTTTTTTAAAGGTATGTCTCGATTTGGACATGCATTTAATACGGTGTACTCTTCCATTCAGAAGATGACATGTATCAACTACTCCCACTAAGGAAGCAACCTCGTACCACTATAAATAGGAGTGAGAAAGGAGAATTAAAGCAACCCTTGTGCTTGGATAAATTATCTAAGTTATTTCTCACTTTGGAACCGCTGAGCCCTCAGCTGTCTACCAGCGTCTCATTGGTTCCCTTGTAAACTTGAGTCTCGAATCTAGTTTACTTGTTCTAGGGTTCATTTCTTATTGTCATTCAACGAGTGTATTCATAGCACTTTGTAATACTTTGTTTATAACAGTTAATAAAGCATTACGCGTTTGAAAAGTATTTTTAATTAGGTTTTCGTGGTTATACGAGTTATATTTTTAACAATTGTCATATTAAGGGACTTTCAATTGGTATCAGAGCGGTTTAATTTATAAAACATTTTATAAACCGTTCTTGTTTTTAAAATCAAGATCCTAATACGACTAATACTATACCTCCTCCACCCTTTGGTCAAACCAGTCAAGGTACCACTTCGACCACCGCACCGGCCACCACATCTACTACCATGCCTACACAAGTTGTAAGCACTGGTAATAATTATGATGACCTTCCCCAACTACTTGATGTTCGTGGGGGGTCACATGTGTCCAATGTTCCAGCGTTTGATGAAGAAGATTTTTCAAGTTGGAAAAGTAAATTTCTTATATATTTAGATGGCTTAGAACCCTTCTTGATTGAAATCTTAGAAAATGGTCCCTATGTACCACTGGCCGTTTCCTCTACCTCTGAGAGACCTATTAAGAAGCCTGTTAAGTAATGGTCTCCAGCGGATAGACGTCTGGCTAACCAGGACAAGAGACTGAAAAGTATCATAGTCTCTTGCCTACCCAATAACATTATGAAGTCCATCATAAAATGCAACTCTGCTAAGGAGATGTGGACTAAGTTAGTTCTAGGGTATGAAGGTCCAGAGGAAACAAAAGAAACCAAAATCCAAGCCCTTAGACTTAAGTTTAATGCTTTTAAAGCTTTGGAAACAGAAACTGTTGCTCAAACTTATACTAGGCTTAAGAATTTGTTGAATGATTTGGGAAATAATGGAGTTGTTCTACCTAAGGCTGAGGTTAATGCTACTTTTGTCAATAGTTTACCTAGAAAATAGCTTAGCCTAAATCAGACCTTAAGAGCTAATAATGCTATAAAAATGATACTTTAGCCCAACTGTTTGGTAGATATAACTATGAAGAAGGGCTAATTGACTTCATTTACAAATCAGAGACTGATAGGTTTACCACCAATATCACTGGATCAAAAGCTCTTGTTGCTAACCATTCTTTTCAGGACAACGACTCTGACATTGAAGAGGACACCAGAAGTAGTCAAGAATTTCTTGATGAATTACATGCTGAGTTCCATGACAGAGCCCTTCTAGCTGACCAAAAGAGGTAATACAAGAGATCTGGTAGAGTTGGAGCTGCAAAGGTTGATAAATGCAAGGTGTCATGCTACACTTGTAGAAAGACTGGTCACTTTCAGAAAGATTGCTGGTCAAATAAAACCTCCTCTCCAAGCTTTCCTTCATCCAGCAACAACCACAACAGCAAGAAGAAGTTTTCTACCTCACCTTTCAAGCAAACTTCCCACTCTGACTCAGAGGTAAAGAAGGACTACAAAGTTAAGTACAAAGCCTTGAAATCTGAGCTGTTAAAACTCAACCAGAAAGCTGATGATGCAGCTAAGAAAAAGGATGTTAAGAAGACTGAAAAAGGTCTGATTGCTGCTTCATTCGACTGGGATGATGAACCCTTTACATCTGAGGATGAAGGAACCACTACCTTCAGAGCCTTTATGGCTGTCGCTGATGAAGAACCTGCTGTGGGAAAAAGTGAAGCAAGATCTGGTCAATGGGTGGACATCACCATGAAAAAGGTACAAAGACTGCTATCTATGCCTGAAGGTCCTGATAGAGACCATGTCAGTGACTATACCTTGGTTGAACTCCACTTTGTGGAAGAGCAAAGAAAAAACTTGTTAAACAAGTTTCATAGTCTTAAAAGAGAGTTAAATCTTTGCCAGTCTGAATTAACAAATCTTAAACCATTTGTGAATCTTGCAAATCAACTTCAAAATGAAGTAAGCAAATTGTCCATTGAAAATGAGTCTTTAACTGATGAAAACACTGAACTCATTAAAAAATGGAATTTGGCTCAATCCATAGTGGAAGAAATAGTTGTTGAAGCCATACCAGGAGATGTGGTTCAGGCTATTGGGGGAAAGGGTAGATACAAAAATCATATACCTGTAAATTTGTCCCTTCAGATGTTTCGTCTCCTTCTTCCACCTCTGTGGATGAGATAAACTCTGACAAGCAATCAGAGGTACCAGCCTTACCAAGACTCGTTGGTGCTAACCCATCTGATTCCTTGCTTGGCCCGAAACCTCCAACCAAAACCCCTGGGAATTTAATTCTCAAAGTCGCTGATAAAGCGCACAAAAAGGTTTTTGTGGCCAAGGACTCCAACAAACCCATTCCTCCCCCTGAAGAGCTTTCACCCACCAAACAACTTCTCATCACCTTGATGGAAGAAGTAAAGGGGCTGAAAGAACAAATCAACCCCAGAGTTAACAGTCCATCTGTTAACTCTTTTGGTGAAGGATCCAGTAGCTCTAAGAGAAGAGCTTTATTCAGGCCTTGCAAGCATTGCGGTTTTAAAAATCATTCTTCTGAGGACTGCTCAAAGAAACCAAAATGTATCACATGCGAGTCTACTGAACACAACTCTAGAGAGCATGAGGAGATCATTGCTGTTTAAAGAACCGGAACTCAATTATGATCAAAAACTCCTCACAGGCCCTCTAGAAGAGCTGAGCCCAAACCCAGAGACAATTCTCAGGGTTACAAACCAAATCCCCCATGCAAGTATTGCGGATTCTTCGACCATCACTCTGATGAGTGCGAGCATTATCCCGGATGTGACATCTGTGGAAGTATGCATCATGAACCCAGAGACTGCAACCAAAGAGGGGGAGATAGAAACCATAGAAGGACCAATGTCGCTGGTCAGCGACAGCATGGACCCACTGGAAAGTGGGTTCATCATAGAAACTAATTTGGCTATGTTATATCTATGCAGGAATATCTGAAGAAATCTGTTTGGTATTATGATAGTGGGTGCTCCAGACATATGACAGGGGTTAAATAATATCTGCATAGATATAAGAAGGAGTCTGGTCTAAAAGTAGTCTTTGTAGATGACTCCTCAGGGGCTACTGAGGGTTATGGCTCAGTGGATTGCAACAGAATAACCTTCACAAGGGTCGCTTATGTCAATGGACTAAAGCACAACTTAATCAGCATTAGTCAACTCTGCGATGCTAGTTTCAAAGTTCTGTTCACTAAGACCCAAGGAACAATCTTCAATCAAAATGATGATGTTGTTCTAATCTCACCCAGAAGAAGGGATGTGTATGTCATTGACATGACATCATGTCAAGAAGGGACAAACACCTGTCTCTATGCCAAAGCATCTAATAGTGAAAATTGGCTATGGCATAAGAGACTCTCCCACCTCAACTTCAAAAACATCAACAAACTGGCCAAGAATGATTTAGTAGTTGGGCTTCCCTCTCTGACCTTCACCAAAGACAGACCCTGCTAAGCCTACGAGAAAGGGAAGCACCACAGAGCCTCATTTAAGACAAAACAATCATTCTCCATAAATAAGTACCTCCATCTTCTTCACATGGACTTATTTGGACCAGTAAAACCTCAATCCCTTAATCACAACAAGTATACATTAGTCATTGTAGATGAATTCTCCAGATTCACATGGGTATTCTTTCTCAAAAGAAAGAGTGATGCTGCTTAAAGAATAATGTCTTTCATCAGAGAAATAGAGAACTTCAATGACTACAGAGTTAAGGCTATCAGAAGTGACAATGGCACTGAATTCAAGAACCATGCCATGGAAGCCTTTTGTGATAAAAAAGGGAATATCACAGAAATTTTCTAACCCAGGCACCCCTGAACAAAATGATGTCGCTGAAAGAAGAAACAGAACTCTCATAGAGGCTGCTAGAACCATGCTCAGCGAATCAAGACTTCCAAAACAATTTTGGGGTGAAGCTGTGAACACAGCTTGTTACACACAAAACAGATCCATTATAGTGAAGAGACACGACAAGACCTCTTATGAAGTGTATAGGAAGAGAGCCCCTGATGTAAGCTACTTCTATGTATTTGGTTGCCGTGTTTTCATTCACAACTACAGAGATCACCTGGGAAAATTTGATGAAAAGTCTGATGATGGATTCTTTGTTGGCTACTCTCCCACCTTTAGAGCCTATAGAGTATTTAACATCCGCATACAAGAACTAGAAGAATCCATCCATGTCACCTTTAATGAAGCAGATGTTGTCATTACTCACACCAACACAGAAGAATGTGACATTGACTTCAATGAAGTTAAATCATATCCAGAGGATGATTTCTCAAATCCCAAGGAATCATCTAAGGCCTGTCACAAGGACTTTCCTTATGTTCATGCATTTGATCCTCATTCAATCTCTAACATCACTCTAAAGATTGAAAATGTTGAACCAATCACTCCATCCACTATAGTGAATGTTGATCTCATCGAACCAATCTCTCCCCTTGATGAAGAGATTATGGATGAAGAAATAACATGTGAAGATCCCCCAACATTCATTGAACCGGCTGTGACTCCTGAACCCACAGAGACTCCTGCTCCTCAATCCAAATGGAGTAGGAACCAAGATATTCTTCTAGTAAATATTCTTGGTGAAACCTCTGAGGGAGTCACCACCAGAGGCAAATTGAGATCTCTGGAAACCGCCTCAGTGAATGAATGCCTTTTCGCTGATTTTCTCTCTGAAGATGAACCTAAGAATGTGGCTGCTGCGCTTCTAGATGAAGGGTGGGTTGTTGCCATGCAAGATGAGTTGAATCAGATCAAGAGGAACAAGGTGTGGACTCTGGTAAAAGCTCCAGCTGGGAAACAAGTGGTTGGAACTAAATGGGTCTATAGAAACAAGAGGGATGAAGCTGGCATCATTGTTAAAAACAAGGTTATGCTTGTGGTGCTGGGGTACAATCAATCTGAGGGTATTGACTATGATGAAACGTTTACACTAGTAGCCAGATTGGAAGCTATCAGAATCTTCCTAGCCTTTGCAGCTTATATGGGGTTTATTGTATACCAGATGGATGTGAAAAGTGCTTTTCTAAATGGTAAGCTTGCAGAGGAAGTATATGTCTATCAACCCCCAGGGTTTGAAAGCAGTGAGTATCCTGATCACGTCTACAGACTTCACAAAGCACTCTATGGGCTGAAACAAGCGCCTAGAGCCTGGTATGAAAACCTATCAAAATTCTTACTTGAAAATAAATTTGTCAGAGGTACCATTGATCAAACCCTGTTCACATATAGGTCCAAGGGTGATGTCATTTTAGTACAGATTTATGTGGATGACATAATTTTTGGTTCAACCGATGTTACCTTGAGCAAACAATTTGCCAAACTTATGACCAAAAAGTATGAAATGAGCATGATGGGGGAATTAACTTTTTTCTTAGGTTTTCAAATAAAACAAAATTCAAAAGGAATTTATATTTGTCAAGAAAAATATGCTAAGGATTTGCTCAAGAAGTATGATCTCTCTGATTGTGCATCAGTGAAATGCCCCATGCTTCCTCCCAAGAACTTGGGAGCTGATGAATCAGGGGTCTATGTTAATGAGACCTTATATAGAGGCATGATTGGGTCACTGATGTACCTCACAGCAAGCAAACCAGACATACAATTTGCCACATGTCTCTGTGCTAGGTACCAAGCTAACCCCAAGGAATCCCACCTTGTAGCTGTCAAAAGAATTTTCAGGTACTTAAAAGGATCTCCCACACTGGGTCTCTGGTATCCAAACGGATCAGGCTTCGACCTCAAATCCTACTCAGACTCTGACTACGCTGGGTGCTGTCTTGATAGAAAGAGCACCTCTGGGAGTTGTCAAATCCTTGGAGGAAAGTTAGTATGCTGGAGTGCCAAGAAACAAAACTCTATGGCCATGTCATCAGCCGAAGCTGTATACGTAGCGGCCGCTGGTTGCTATGCTCAAGTTCTCTGGATGAAAAGTCAGCTGGCTGATTATGGGATCACTTATGAAAAGGTTCCCATATTCTGTGACAACACAAGTGCTATAGCCATCTCCAATAACAGAACTAAGCATATTGACATCAGGTATCACTTTATCAGAGACCATATTTTAAAAGGTGATATTGAGCTTCATTTTATACCCAGTGAATACCAGCTCGCTGATATATTCACCAAGCCTCTGGCTGAGCCAAGTTTTACTAGGTTGGTTGCTGAGCTGGGTATGCTCAATATCGGTAAACAAATTTGATAAATGATCTCTGTCTCTGGGCATTTAAGGGAATTGAATGTAATGAGGTAGTTACATTCCAATGGGAGTTAATATATTCCTATATTTAATTCAAATGATTATCCTTTAATGTCAACAACTTTTCCACTTTCCAATGGGAGAGAAAAATCACATGAAGAGTCAAGGGGTCCCACTTTTCCTAAAAGGTAAACTTTTGCGTTAAATGCTTTAATTAAAAACGGCTAAACCTTTTATCAAAACCCTTGACTCATTTTTCAAACATCACATTACTCGTTTCTTTCACACACACATACTATTCATCTTCTTCACATCCTCCATTTCTTCCTTCCATCAACAATGGCGTCTTCATCAACAAACACATCTTTCACCGTCTTGGCCGCCTCAAACGTAGATTTTGGGATAACCGATGGAAAGATTGCCCTGAATAACTGTGTAGCTCTTTTGGAACATAACAACCCTCTCTACCAACCTTTGTTCTCCTTGATAGGTGTGTAAACACCCATCCTTTTACCACTTAATTCTGGCTAAAACAAGACCAAAACACGTATTTAATATCATTTGTTTGGAATTATGCGTGGTTTTTGTGTTTATTGTGTTTTCAGAGCCAACCGGATAAATATTAAAGAAAACATGGGATTGCACGGGTTTTATCAAGGAAAAAGACTCAAGATAAAGTCTATTGTCCAAGACGTGCAAAAGATTTGAAGTCACTAGGCCTATTCGAAGATTTATTGAAGAAAAGGACTAAAGACGGAAGATTTTCATAAGTCGAAGAAACTCGAATCTATTTAACGAAGAAATTAAAAGACGAGTTGGATTTAATCGACAACAAATCCCGAATCAGAATCGAAAACGTCAACTTTTCTGAAAAGACGAGAAGACAAGAAGAAGAGGAGAAAGCCCACTCACCAACCAACCACTAGGACTATATATAGTTTTTCTCTTCACACATTAGGAGTTAGTTTTCATTTTTTTCTTTTTCCAGGTTTTGTAGTTCGTCTCATCACAAAACTCCATTAGGGAGTTTGGTGATTTTCATCTTTTCTTTTTGTAAGTTTGATTCAATACTCTTGTTACTTTTCCCTTAATCAATCCATTCCATCTTTTCATTAATCTTGTTCTTCATCATCTCTTTTTGCAAGTTCTTAAGTTTTTATGTGATTCAAGTTTGATCCTAAAAAATTGTTGATTTAATGTTTTTATTGGTGGGATTTGTTTCTCATGGTATGTTAATGATTTGTGTTTAATTTGGTGAAACCTTTTTGAGTGATTAAGTCGTTTGGATTAAAAACCGTTCCCCTATTTTACTTGCTGTTGTATCTGTTCTTCATCTGCCCAGATTTTCCGAATAGACCTTTTAAGTTTGCTTTACTCGGAATATTTCAATTATTCCGAGTAGAGGTTTTATTTCCTCTTCATTCGGAATATCCCAGATATTCCGAATAGCCCTATTTTCCGCATAGAAGTTCATTTTTCCGAATAGCCTTTTTTCAGTTTCCTTATTCGGAACTTTTTTCCGAGTAGCCGAATTTTCCGCATAGCAAATCTTTGTATCCCTATTCGGAATATTATTCCGAATAGGCATTATTTTCCGAATTGACTTATTTTCCGCATAGTCCATTTATTCCGAATAGCATTTTTCTTCCGCATAGACAGTTGTTCCGAATAGGTCCTTATTTTCCGAATGAAGCAAATGTTCCGCATAGAGAAGATATTCCGCATGATGTGAACTTTCCGAATAGAGAAATATTTTTATTCCGAATAGAAGTGTTTTCCGAATAGACTGGATTTTCTGCATAGAGCTTTTTCCGAATGGTCAATATTCCGCATAGGGTATTTTCTCAATAGAATATTTTTCCAGTTTTGCTTATTATTTGTTTTAAGTTTACTTCATTACCATTATACTCACTTATCTGTTTAGTAGACTAGAAAACCAAATCCACTTTTTGTCACCAAGAACAAATCATTCTACTTTTAACTAGATCAATTTGAGAGGATTCCGAGAAATCTGAAACCCATAGCAAAAATCCTAATATCAAATGGCGCCGCTGCCGGCTCCTCTCGTTAAGATCAAAAGTTTTTTGTAGAACTTGGATTTTGGGATCCGTTCCCCGTGAACGTTACTTTTTCCTAAAATTTTCAAAAACACTAAAAAATATAAAATTTTCAAAAATCCTAAAAATTAAAAAACCATAAAAACCAAAAATATTTTTGCCTTGTTTTTCCTTGTTCGTTCTTTTGCAGGTGTATGCGCACTCGATCCACGTCTTATCAAGAGCCCGAGCCTCTCGATAACTTAGACATGGCTGGTGTACAAAACAACAATAACATACCACCTCCGAACAACAATAATAACAACAACAACCCGCCTTTCAACAACATGAACAATAACAACAACAATGAGCACCTTCCGGATAATCGCCCAATGATTGAATTGCTGCAAGCTCATGTCGATGGCAACATGGATCCAATTGTTATTCCACCAATTGCCGCCAACAATTTCGAGTTAAAGTCAGGCTTTATCCAGATGGTCTCAGCTCAACCATTCTTTGGACGAACCATTGATGACCCACACGATCACATCAAGAGATTTCTACAACTCACGAACACGGTCAAGTTCAATGGCGTTCCACAAGAAGTGATAAGGTTACAACTTTTTCCCTTTTCTTTAGAGGGACAAGCCCGGCATTGGCTTGCTAAAGAACCGCCACAGAGTATTCTCTCGTGGACGGATTTGGAAACAAAGTTTATCAACTACTTTTTTCCACCCCCTCGTACTACCGCTTTGCGGAATGAGATTATAACCTTTGAACAAAAGTACGACGAGTCATTCAGTGAATCTTGGGATCGCTTTAAAGATCTTTTAAGAAAATGCCCACAACATGGTTTTACCAAAGTTCATCAAATAAATACTTTTTACAATGGTTTAAGCATAAATGACCAAGATTCACTGAATAGTGCTTCGGGGGGTAATCTATTGGCTAAGACTTCCAATGCTGCTTGGGATATCATTGAGAACAAGTCTCGTGTGCAAACCAAGAGCATTAGGACCAATGTTGCTAGTGCTAGCACTAATGACAGCGACAAGCGATTAGACAAAATCACTACGCTTCTTGAATCGCTTGTCACCCACACCGTCAGCAACAACAACAGCAACAACGCAAAAAATACACAAGTGAACGCTGTCAGCCAACCTTGTGAGATATGCGGTGGTCCCCATTCTTACACCACTTGTACCGCCACCCAAGATTACCCTGCTGAGAATGTGAATGCGGCATATGGCACCTACCAACAACCTGCTTATCAAGCTAGACCTCAAGGTGACCGTAACTTGCTTAGCTATCGCAGCAACAACTATCTTTCACCACCTGGCTTTCCTCCAACCAACCCAAACCAACAACAAAACCTTAACCGCCCTGCTCAACAACAACAACAACCTCGCCAACCATATATCCCACCTCACAAGCAGCAACAACCACCTCAAAGAAACAATCAAGTCTACCAACAACCTGCTTACCAACCACCTGCATACAATGCTCCTCCCAACCAACCCACCGCTCTTCACCAAGAAGTGGAAACTTATATGAGGACTAACGATGCGATAGTGGGAAATCTTCAGAGAGAAGTGCTCAACCTGAAAGCCGACTTGGTCAAGCAAGGAAATGATTTGAGAGCTGACATGAGAAACACGTTGGATAGCCAGACTAATGATCTGAGGAACATGATGGCTAGTTTCTTCCAAAGTAGTCAACCCTCTTCTTCGGGTACTCTTCCGAGTAACACCGTTGCGAACCCAAGAGGGGAGATGAAAGCAATCACCACTCGAAGTGGCAAAGGTACTACGGAACCCGAGCTTCCTATACCTCCACCGGTGGTTGTGACTAAGGAGAACGAGTCACCTGCTCCTGTTCCTCACCCTTCTCCTTCCCCAATTTCTCCACCTCTTCTTTCTACCCCTCCTCCACCCGTGCTTGTGAGTGATCCTATTCCCCTAAAGCCTTCCTCTTCTTCCAATATACCTTATCCTTCTAGGTTGAGGAAAGAGAAGCAAAAGAGCAAGGATGATATTCAAGTTTCGAACTTCTTAAAAATGTTCAAGAAACTGAATTTCAATATCTCCTTCGCTGAGGCTCTCGCTCACATGCCCAAGTATGCCAAAATGTTTAAAGATCTTCTGAGCGACAAGGAAAAGCTCCTCGATCTCGCCAACACCCAACTTAATGAGAACTGCTCTGCAGTGCTCTTAAGGAAATTGCCAATCAAGCTTGGTGATCCGGGTCGTTTTCTTATCCCTTGCAATTTCCCGGGAGTAGAGAATTGCATGGCCCTAGCCGATCTAGGTGCCAGTATTAATCTCATGCCTCTAAGTGTTTGGAAGCAATTATCTCTCCCAGAGCTAGTCCCCACCAAAATGACTTTGGAATTGGCCAACCGTACGGTTGCTTATCCAGTGGGGATAGCCGAAGACGTCATTATAGGAGTCGACAAATTCACCTTCCCTGCCGATTTTGTTGTCGTCGACTACGAGATGGACCCCCGTGTGCCACTCATTGTTGGTCGTCCATTCTTGAGGACCGGTCGCACTCTCATTGATGTTGAAGCCGGTGAGCTTATCATGAGAGTGGGTGACGATAAAGTAGTCTTCAACATGGGAAAGTTATCTAAACAGCCTTCTTCTTCTGAGAGTGTTAATTGTATTGACGTTCTTGATGAGGCTTGTGAAGAACACTTCAAGGATGCTTGTAAAAACATTCCTACCTCTCTTCCCAATGTTGAGACCGTTTCCTCTATCGACTCATCACTATCTCTATTTGGAGAAAGTGATTTCCTTTGGAAAGATTTGGAAGCCACCTTAGGAGATGTGAAGCAAGACAATGACGATTCTACTGCCACTTGGGATGAAGACCTCAGTTTCATTGCAAACCTCCTCAAAGAAGAAAATCCTTCCCCCCCATCTCCCACTATTATTGCTATCGAGACTCCGACTTCGAACACGCCTCCCGTCGACAATCCTCCGGATTTGGAACTTAAGGAGTTGCCACCCCATCTTGAGTATGCATTCCTCGAAGAAGAGAAGAAGTCGCCAGTCATCATTGCTAAGGATTTGAAGGATGAAGAGAAAGCCCGACTTGTCGCTGTGTTGAAAGATCACAAGAAGGCTATTGCTTGGAAGATTTCGGACATTCGTGGAATTGATCCTCACTTCTGCACGCACAAAATTCTCATGGAGGACGACTATAAGCCCACTATTCAAAGCCAACGAAGGGTGAATCCAAAAATCCATGAAGTCATCAAAACAGAAGTCATTAAACTTCTTGATGCGGGTATGATTTACCCTATTTCGGATTCACCATGGGTTAGTCCAATCCATTGTGTGCCCAAGAAGGGCGGAATTACCGTTGTTCCCAATGAACACAACGAGTTGATTCCCACTCGTCTCGTTACTGGGTGGAGAGTTTGTATAGACTACCGCAAACTCAATGATGCCACGAGAAAGGATCATTTCCCTCTACCTTTCATGGACCAGATGCTTGAACGATTAGCCGGTAATGAATATTACTGCTTTTTGGATGGTTTCTCGGGTTATTTCCAAATACCCATCGATCCCCAAGATCAAGAGAAGACTACATTCACTTGTCCCTATGGCACTTTCGCTTACAAAAGAATGCCTTTTGGCTTATGTAATGCGCCAGGGACGTTCCAAAGGTGTATGTTAGCTATCTTCCATGACATGGTTGAACAAACCATGGAAGTCTTCATGGATGATTTCTCGGTCTTCGGAGATTCCTTCTCATCTTGCCTTGCCAATTTAGAACGTATGCTAAAGCGGTGCGAAGACACTCGCCTTGTTCTAAATTGGGAAAAATGCCATTTCATGGTAAAAGAAGGCGTCGTGCTTGGACATAAGATTTCGAAAGCCGGTCTTGAAGTAGACCGTGCTAAAGTTGATGTTATAGCAAAGTTGCCTCCACCTTCCACTGTGAAGGGTGTCAGAAGTTTCTTGGGTCATGCGGGCTTCTACCGTCGATTTATCAAAGATTTTTCTCAAATCGCTCGCCCGATGACCCACCTCTTGGAAAAAGATACTCCTTTTATCTTTTCCAAAGAGTGCCTTGAAGCCTTCAACTCGCTTAAGCATAAGCTAACTAAGGCACCCGTCTTGGTTACCCCTAATTGGGAGCTTCCCTTTGAGTTGATGTGCGATGCTAGCGATTTTGCTATTGGAGCGGTTCTTGGACAAAGAGTGAACAAACACTTCCAACCGATCCATTACGCTAGCAAGACAATGACTGGGGCACAATTGCATTATACGACAACTGAAAAAGAGCTTTTAGCCGTTGTTTATGCTTTTGAAAAATTTCGCCCCTATCTTGTCCTTTCCACCACCATTGTGTACACCGATCATTCCGCGTTGAAGTACTTGTTGACAAAGCAAGATTCCAAACCAAGACTTCTTCGCTGGGTTTTGCTGCTCCAGGAATTTAAAATCGACATCCGCGATAAAAAAGGAGCAGAAAACCTAGCCGCGGACCATCTTAGTAGACTTGAGGATCCATACCAAGGGGATCATCCGACCAAAGAAATCAATGATTCTTTTCCCTTGGAGACCTTAATGTCTATAAACTCGAAGCCGAATGAAACCCCGTGGTTTGCGGACTTTGCAAACTACTTGGCGGGTGGAATTCTCAAGGAAGGGTTGACGTCCCAGCAAAAGAAGAAGTTCTTTACCGACATCAAGACTTACTTTTGGGACGACCCTTACCTATTCAAACAATGTGCTGACCTGATAATTCGCCGATGTGTTGATGGACCGGCAGCGTCGGACATCCTTGATGCTTGCCACAAAGGACCCACCGGTGGTCACTTTGGTCCCAACTACACCGCAAAGAAAGTGTTTGACTCGGGATTTTATTGGCCCTCCATATATCGTGATGCTCACAATATGGTTAAGCGATGTGATGTTTGCCAAAAGCAAGGCAAAATCACACATAAAGACGAGATGCCTCAGAATTTCATTCAAGAGTGTGAAATTTTTGATGTATGGGGTATCGACTTTATGGGGCCATTCCCTTCATCTAAAGGACACAAATACATCCTTGTAGCCGTTGACTACGTTTCAAAGTGGGTTGAAGCCAAAGCTTTGCCTACTAATGACGCAAGGGTGGTTTGTAACTTTTTGAAAGCTCTATTCGCTCGCTTCGGTGTGCCTCGCGCCATTATTAGTGATCGTGGGACTCATTTCTGCAATGACCAATTTGCTCGAGTCATGGCTAAGTACGGTGTAAACCATCGTCTTTCCACAGCCTACCACCCACAAACTAATGGCCAGGCCGAAATATCCAACCGAGGACTGAAGCGAATTTTGGAAAGAACCGTGGGAGAGCATCGTGCCGCATGGGCTGATAAGCTCGATGATGCTTTGTGGGCTTTCCGTACTGCTTACAAGACTCCGATCGGCTGTACGCCTTATCGTCTTGTGTACGGAAAAGCGTGCCACCTCCCCATTGAGTTGGAGCACAAGGCTTATTGGGCCTTGAAGTGGGCTAATTTTGATATAAACAAAGCCGGTGACCTACGCAAGATCCAACTCAATGAGCTGAATGAACTCCGGAATGAGGCTTATGAAAATTCTTTGATCTATAAGGAAAGGACTAAGCTCATTCACGACTCCAAGATCAAAAACCGAGAGTTCCATGTTGGAGACAAAGTCTTACTTTTTAACTCTCGGTTGAAAATCTTTTCGGGCAAGCTCAAATCTCGTTGGTCCGGCCCATTCACCATCGCCCAAATTTTTCCATATGGTACTCTCGAGCTCGCTCAACCTAATGGACCAAATTTTAAGGTGAATGGCCAACGAGTGAAGTTGTACTTTGGTGAGGACACCTCTCAAGAGGTGATTCCATCCCTCACCACGTTCCCCATGAACTGAATTTGGGTCGAGTCAGGCTCGTGACTCGGTTATCAAAAACAAGCGCTCCTCGGGAGGCAGCCCGAGTATCTATCCCTTTAACCCCCTAAGTGTAGGGGAGGACCTATTTTGGTCATTTGTGTTTGTGTGGTGATGTGCTTACAGGGATAACTGCAATCTTGGAAATCTTTGAAGAACCGTGCTCCCGTGTTATCTGAAATCCGGTTCTATCTCTCAACTATCGTGATTCAATTTTCTTCATACTCACATTTGAAATTGATCACTTTAGTCGTCTCTTCCTTAACTTGAGTTAACCAACGTGCACAATGTCATAAGTGTAGGGGAGATTTTTCCCACATGCTTAAACATTGAGGACAATGTTTATCTTAAGTGTAGGGGAGACTTCTATCGAAGTTTTAAGTGGACTTTTCCATGAAAATGCCTTCATTTAACCAGAAAATCCTATTTTTCAGCATTTTTCAAATTTTTTATTAACTTTGGCCATTTAGTTGTAATTTTTAAATTTTTATCGTTGCTTTCATATGTATATATTCCGCAATAAAGTCAAAAATATTAATAAGTGGTGTAGCTAGTTTAGAAGTCTTTGACATATTAGGCCCGTTGCGTTTATTTTGACTCAACCCGAATAGACTTATCCAAGTTTATTCTAGCTAGTATCCTTAACCATGTAGACCTTAATTGGTTTATTAGGCTAAGTATCCACGAGTCTCATTATTTGAGATTTTAAATTGTGGAGAACGAGAAATGATAGAGTCAATTATAAGTCGGTATTCTTGCGCAAGCTCACTTGGTGTAATTATTTGCCTATTCTCCCATCACTTGCTAATAATTTATCTGCAATAAGTAAGGTCGTACGATTTGAAAAGTTACTTAGCTTCTAGCCCAAGATCGTTTAAAAGTTGCTCGGTAATGATAAGAGTTCATAGCCAAGGCATAACTTATGAAGCGGGGCGCGAAGATTGGCGAGTCCGAAAAGGCCCTAAAAAGGCATGAGGATTCAATTTTATTGCTGAAGATCCAAAGTGATGTGAAAAGCATTATTCCTAAAGTCAATATGAAGGATCAAGACTCACGACGAAAAGCAATCAACTCCCATAAAGATCATGGAGAAGTCTATCCGAAAAGACCCTAACAAGGTATGAGGATAAATAGATCCAAGTCCGAAAAGGAGGCGGATCGTTGTATCTCAAAATCCCAAATAGAGATTGAAGAAACAATCATGAAGTCGTGGTCAACAAAGTTGGAGTACCCCTCAAAAGTCTCCAAGTGAAGAAACTCTATTATGATGAGAAGACCATTATCTCAAGAACGTCTCTCGAAGATATGAAGTATGAAGTACATGCCAAATATCGGCCCGAGAAAGGTCTCAAATCGTGAACCAAGTTATGCCAAGATATGAACTTTTTGATATCCCGAGAAGCAGTTTTAAGAGATTTTGTCCTTAGGCTAACTATTGATCAAATCGTCCTACTTTGCTTTCAGCCTTAATAAATTATCGAAATAAGTCCAAAAATGCATCTTCATGATCATTCTAAGACAAAAATAAAATATAAGAGATACAATTAGGAATAAGGGAGTTTAAGCACTTAATTAAGCCATGTGTGTAAGTGTTTGATTTACTAACTTATAATAACAATGATCTCGTTTTTAAGCTTAGTTTGGGGAACGTGAAACTTGAGGGTGATAAATCTTCACAACACCAAAGCCCTAATGTAAGTCTTTGATTTCTTTACAAGTTATTTCATTTCTTTTTGTTTATCTTAAAGTTTTTATTTCTCCTAGTTATTTGATTCTTAATTAGTAGTATTTGAATAAGGCCGAGGTTGATTAATAATGAGAAAAATGTAAACTTGCTTTATCACTAAGCATTGCATGAGGGCATGGCAATGGTTAAGTGTAGGGGATTTGATAGGTGTGTAAACACCCATCCTTTTACCACTTAATTCTGGCTAAAACAAGACCAAAACACGTATTTAATATCATTTGTTTGGAATTATGCGTGGTTTTTGTGTTTATTGTGTTTTCAGAGCCAACCGGATAAATATTAAAGAAAACATGGGATTGCACGGGTTTTATCAAGGAAAAAGACTCAAGATAAAGTCTATTGTCCAAGACGTGCAAAAGATTTGAAGTCACTAGGCCTATTCGAAGATTTATTGAAGAAAAGGACTAAAGACGGAAGATTTTCATAAGTCGAAGAAACTCGAATCTATTTAACGAAGAAATTAAAAGACGAGTTGGATTTAATCGACAACAAATCCCGAATCAGAATCGAAAACGTCAACTTTTCTGAAAAGACGAGAAGACAAGAAGAAGAGGAGAAAGCCCACTCACCAACCAACCACTAGGACTATATATAGTTTTTCTCTTCACACATTAGGAGTTAGTTTTCATTTTTTTCTTTTTCCAGGTTTTGTAGTTCGTCTCATCACAAAACTCCATTAGGGAGTTTGGTGATTTTCATCTTTTCTTTTTGTAAGTTTGATTCAATACTCTTGTTACTTTTCCCTTAATCAATCCATTCCATCTTTTCATTAATCTTGTTCTTCATCATCTCTTTTTGCAAGTTCTTAAGTTTTTATGTGATTCAAGTTTGATCCTAAAAAATTGTTGATTTAATGTTTTTATTGGTGGGATTTGTTTCTCATGGTATGTTAATGATTTGTGTTTAATTTGGTGAAACCTTTTTGAGTGATTAAGTCGTTTGGATTAAAAACCGTTCCCCTATTTTACTTGCTGTTGTATCTGTTCTTCATCTGCCCAGATTTTCCGAATAGACCTTTTAAGTTTGCTTTACTCGGAATATTTCAATTATTCCGAGTAGAGGTTTTATTTCCTCTTCATTCGGAATATCCCAGATATTCCGAATAGCCCTATTTTCCGCATAGAAGTTCATTTTTCCGAATAGCCTTTTTTCAGTTTCCTTATTCGGAACTTTTTTCCGAGTAGCCGAATTTTCCGCATAGCAAATCTTTGTATCCCTATTCGGAATATTATTCCGAATAGGCATTATTTTCCGAATTGACTTATTTTCCGCATAGTCCATTTATTCCGAATAGCATTTTTCTTCCGCATAGACAGTTGTTCCGAATAGGTCCTTATTTTCCGAATGAAGCAAATGTTCCGCATAGAGAAGATATTCCGCATGATGTGAACTTTCCGAATAGAGAAATATTTTTATTCCGAATAGAAGTGTTTTCCGAATAGACTGGATTTTCTGCATAGAGCTTTTTCCGAATGGTCAATATTCCGCATAGGGTATTTTCTCAATAGAATATTTTTCCAGTTTTGCTTATTATTTGTTTTAAGTTTACTTCATTACCATTATACTCACTTATCTGTTTAGTAGACTAGAAAACCAAATCCACTTTTTGTCACCAAGAACAAATCATTCTACTTTTAACTAGATCAATTTGAGAGGATTCCGAGAAATCTGAAACCCATAGCAAAAATCCTAATATCACTCCTTCCTCAAGAACTCCACCATTTTTGAAGCCATTATCAGAGAACCTTCCACATGCTACCACCAATACTAGAAGGAGTTCTGGTACAGCGCTGAAGTTGATCAAACTTCCTCACACATTACCTTCAACCTTTCCACCCATCCACGACCTCTCACCTTTGATCTTCACACTTTTGCCAAAGTCATTGGACTTCCAGTCAATGAAGGCATGTCCGCTGTGCCTGCCAGTGCCACAGTAAAGAAGGCTTTGGCTACCCTTCGTCCTCATGACGACAATGACAAACCTTTCACCACCCAAGGTTTCCAGAACTAATCACTGATCAAAGTGAATTACTTTTCACCCATCTGGAGGACGCTGATGTTGTACATTGTGAAATGTCTGGGAGGAAACCAGGGGTCACATGATCGGCTTAATGGTGCTCAGCAGGCAATCGCTTACAGCTTCATCTAGGGGCAAGATATAGGGATCGCTCACATACTTTACTCTGACCTTATTGCAAAGCTGGAAAACAAATGGAAGAAGAATCGACTGGCCACCATCTGCTACACAAGATATCTCTCTCTCCTCATAGAAGATATGCTTGGTGAAACCTATACAAATGATGAACTTCTCTCCTTCTCTCCTTATCACATTACTGCAGCCTCACTTAAGACTCCCTTGGAGGATGAAGTTCCTCTCAGCAGGCACATGATGCAGGTGGCTGGGTTACTCGTTGCTGATGGAGAGCCCTTGATCCCTCACAATGAGGTGAATGCTGAAAGACTAACTGACAAGTCTCTGTCCAAGACCTTTTTGCAGTTCTCTTCTCAGCCCAAGGCGCCTAAGGACAAGATGAAGAAGAGGAAAGACATCCCCCTTTCCTCTGAAACCCCTTCTGTTAGTCCTTCAAAGACAAAGAAGACCAAGAAGAACCCATCCCCTTCTATGGAGGATGTGGTTGAAGATCCTGCCGCTGACAAACAACCTGAGTCTAGCGTCTCCCAATCAGCAGAGACGACTAAGAACCTTCTCAACGCTGATATCTCTTAGGTATTAGTTTGCCATTATATCTCTTGGAGGTTCACATGCAATCACTCTCAACATTCTGTAGGAGAGAGTGATGAAGTCTTAGGGTTTACCTCAACCCATAGAGTGTCTGTGTCAGCACCTAGAACTCTTAGGATTATCTGTACACTCTGTCTTAACACAAGGATATGATTCATTTGTGCTCATAACGCACCCCGATGATCCTTCACCCTCTGGACTGTGCTCTTGTCCATAACAACTTGAGCATGCTATAGGTCCCGACCCAGAGTCTCTGCACCTCACGTGGTCTCTGGGTCCCCTCATATGAAAAGAGTCCCAAAGAATTTATTCTTTTTGGGGGACTGAATAATCACCCTCAGTCTTCCTAGGGGCAGCGATAAAAGGCGACCATTACCTTCAAATATGTCACAACTGAAAAGGGTCCCAAAGAATTTATTCTTTTGGGGGACTGAATAATCACCCTCAGTCTTCCTAAGGGCAACGATCAATGGCGACCTTTAACTTCCATGAACTCACAATTAAAAGAGTCCCAAGGAGCAATCTGTAACACCCCCAAATTACCACGCAGCGGAATACCACTTTGGGGCGCTACTCATAGCACATCGCACACAATCATAGACAACGACCTCAAAAGAGACGTTAAAATAATATACAACCTTGTCTAAAAAGTTTCCCATCCCAATATATATAAAATCAGAGTAGCGTTTGTCCCAAAAACCGTTACCAATCACAATACATTAAATGCTTAAAAGCAGTTTATTCATTTCAAAGAATGGAAAAGTAAACAAAGATTTAGACAAGGAAGCACCAACTCCCTCCTCGCATGCTCCGCTTGCAAATCATCATTTGAACACAAGAATTTTAATCATCTCAAGCTTGTCACACAGACAAGTCATATATATATCGATAAATTCCTTAAGCTCATGCAACTGAACGTTACGGCGCCCCTACAACAGGTAATATTGTCATATACCAACGACCTCTTATACATTATATCCCTCTCAGGTGATCACAAGGATTCATACCCTAGGATAAGGCTGTCAAACCAAATAGATCTATCAAATGTATTAGCGTTTACCTCGCAAGGTAATTAACAGTTCATGAAATTCAGGGACTTCTTAAGACAATGGTACTTAGGCATTTATCATCATATTCGGGTCCAGCATACCGAAAACAACTTGTGTTCATTTTATAAAACAGCATGTATTTCCCCCTCGCGGGTTAAAAATCATTTACAAGATAATATAAAAGTGAGGCTATAGACTTACCTGATATAGCTATCACACATAGATCAAAGAACAAACGTCCAATAGTCGATACACGAATTCACGAGATACCAGTTGCTCATTAATTGAGAACGAGTTGCGCAACGGTCAACATATGACCGAACGAGACCTAATCATGACGAGACGCGTCTTAGGCTCGAGACTATACATAAGTCATACATATATGTAAATAGTTTACTTTAGTAAGTTTAAACATTGTATAAGTTTTATAAACTTTTTATAAAACCTTTGATAACAATTTGTCATCTATTATACCATTTTGAAAATTAAGCCATTATAGTCAATTATAAGTGTACGTTGGGCTTTAATGGCCCAATACTACTTTCTATGCATTAGGGTTATAAAACGCCTCAAACGACATCAACTAAATATTGTTCGATGGTCGAGTCTCGGCTCACATAATCATCAGTATATAAATGAGTCCATGCTTCCTAATAAGTGGGTCCTACCATTTCGGTTTTTATAAAAATCAACGCGTTTTACGTTAATTAAATAGAACCCAATTCTTATAATTTTTCCGACATACCTCGTAAATTAGATCGTTTCTCCTAAACCGCAAATAATATATATGAGTTCTTTTTATCAAAATCATTCTTAACTTATGTAATTTACTTATTGTAAGTCCAATTGGCTCTAATTTATACTTATCATAGCTCATTTACCCATTTTATCACTTAGAAGAGTTGGCTGTTTTTGGCTGCCAATCTCGTTCTCACCGTTTCGGCCACCATTTCCAAACCGTTTATCCATAGAAAACCATCCGATTAGTGTGTGTTCTACATAAGTTTAGCTACAACTTTTAGTTTTACATATTTAGGGGTCATTATACACTTTCTAAGAGTTTTCGGCCGTGTAAAACTGGTGATCAGATTCGGCCCATTTTCACTGTTTCGACCATATTTTATTCATCGGGTATCATCACGAGACGGGCCACCCGGCCAAATCACCACAAAACACAGAGCTATACTCTTATATTTTTATCTAATACTCATTACTTACTGAACTTCTAGAGACCACACGTTTTATTTAGTAATTACATTCTTAAAATCACAACTATGATTCAAGGCTTGTTTAGGCTTGTATTTTGATGTAACAAATTCATATATACGATGTCCAACACCCTAAATAAATTATTAAATTGATTATTTACAGATGTAACATGATATTTATACATATTACAAATTAATAAAAATAATGAAATTTAAAAGAAAGAAGTGATTCTTACAAAATAGTGATGAATTCATAGTCACAAATGACTAACCAAATCATACCACTAGCTACCTTTAACCTTGTATATATTGTTAAATGGATTATAAAAATATTATATTGACTGTCTGATTGTGTTGTTGATGTTCGGCACAACCAAGGATGAAAAGAAGGATCAAGTGTTTCTGTTAAGTGAAAGGAAATAATGGTTGCTAGTGTTTTACAAATTGGTAGAGAAAGAAGTACACGTGTTAGCTATAACTACATGATCTCATAAAAAGGGGACACATCCACCCATATTTGTATTCACGCCTGTTATAGTATAGTGGGGTGAGTTTAATATAAAACTTGCCCCACAATTTGCTAGAGCGAGTATTATTGAGGTCCGATATTTTAAAAATTACGCGATTTAAAAGATACGCGTTGACTACGAAAAATAAAAGCTCAATATAATATAAAAACATTGACATTCGGAGAACATTTATATTTTGATAAATAAATGAGAGCTTGTAATTTAATAAACGTTAACGCGTTGTCTAAACGAATGACACCTAAAGGCTAAACGCAAATTATGAAAAATGCTCGTAAAACAAGAAATTAAAATGATGATAATAGAATATATTTCTATGTCATAATGAGAATATTTACGGTCGATGAAGGACATAAACTTGCTAATAAATAATAATTGATACGCACTCGATACGCTAAAGCCTTAACCTTGCCGGTTAGCCGAGAATTAAATGTTATTCGTAGAACGAACATGACAAATAAAAGTCGGGATATAAATATTGATCCGACTACTAGAAATAAGATTAGATCTCAGTCTAAATGTCGATTTTAAATTTTGGGTTATTACACAATCCTTCAGAGGGAGCTGGATAATCACACCCAGCTATCCTAGGGGCAGCGAACGACGACCATTCACCACATAATTTTCACAAATCAAAAGAGTTCCAAGGAGTAATCCTTATGGGGGAGCTGGATAATCACACCCAGCTATTCTAAGGGCAGTGAATGGCGACCCTTCAACATATCTGTTTCACACTAAAAGAGTCCCAAGGATAAATCCTTATGGGGGCTGGATAATCACACCTAGCTTTCCTAGGGGCAGCGAATGGCGATCTATAACTTCATATTTTTTCCCACTGGTTACTAACAAATGTCATAACAGGCTCATAATCTTCATGAAGAACAGAAAAATGATGATGCCTATTCCATTGCTGGTGATGAAAATGCTGAAGCCCCCCATATTGATCTGGATTCCATGTCAGACATTGACTCCATGCCAGAAGATGAGGTCTTTATCATTGAAGATGACCTGACCATTTCAGACTATGCTGATATGGATGCTGATGATGACCAAGTCACATCAGAATTAAAACCCATCTCCTTCCCATCAATGACAAATGTTCAAGAACTAGTTGCTAAGCAGCTATGGAACCAGAGGCTCAGTCCCCCAACCCCAGTTCCCTTCCCCACTTTTCCAAATGTCATTGAACTGGGGGCAATGAAACACTTGGAACATTTACAACACCTCAAGCCTGTCCATGTTCCTAGAATGAAAGATGTTCAGAAACTAGCCACTGAGGATATTTGGGTCAAGAGGGGAGACATCAGTAAAACCAAGCCTAAAGTCACAAATGATGTCCTCATCTCCGAATTAAAAACACTCACCCATGCTGCTGAGGAACTCACTACCACCCTAGAGACTTCACTAACTTCATCTGTGGAATCCTCTATGACTGCACTGCTTCCGCAACTGCTAGGAAATGCCTTGCAAACTCACCTCCCAGAAGTTCTAAACCAGAGTCTTCATCAATACATACCATCTGTCCTCACCACAGCTGTGAAAGCAAATGTTGCTGCTATTGCCAAGGCATTTGAGCCTTCCAGACAACTTCTTTAGAAGCTATTACAGGCGGAACTCAAAGAAATTTGCCTATTTGTTCATCAAGAATTTGTTAAGTTCCTCAAACCTGGATCTGGCATAGCTTCTGTCGGTGCTATGCCCGAGGGGGAGAATTCAGCAACCTCCACCTTTGAAGAAGAATCAGACACTGCTCCACCTAAGGGGGAGCAATCACTCAAACAACCAGCTACCTCAAAAGTGATCCCAACACCAAAACCCATCAGATCCTTCAAACCCATCACTAAGGTAGCACAGGACAAGGGTAAAGGAATTGCCATTGGGATACCTGAAACAACCCTACACTCTCTCCAAGAAGAAGGTGGATCCACAACCAAGCACTCTGACTTGAACAAATTTAAGAGCGCTGATGAACCACCACTAACCCTAGAGCAGGCAAAGGCTCAAATCTTGGAACAAAAAAGGTTAGCAGACATCAGAGCTGCTGAAATCAAAAGCAAAGAGGCTCTGAACAAACTACTCTCTCCAGCTGCTAAGGAAGCTCAGCTGAATAAGCTCAAAGAACTTGAAGTAAAAAGGAGCAACCTTCAAAAGGAATATGAGAGGATAGTAGACCAAAGAGCAGAGCCCAGTCAAATCACCAACTACGCATGTTACACTGACAAAGACAAAAGAGTGGTGATGACCCTATACAGAGAAAACCAACTGACCAATTACAAAGTCTTCAGTGACTTTAAACTCAGAGATCTGGGCCTCTCTGAATGGTTAGAAATGTTGTCTCTTGCCCAAAAGAAGACTGGGCCTGGTACTGCCCAAATGATGAAAAACATTCAAGCTAAACTGAATTGGGTAAGAGACACTTCAAAGAAGCTGAAGGTACCTCTGCCTCCTCAACTATCACAACAACAACCTTCTCAAGCACAAAGAAAAAGTAAATCCCAAATGGGGCCTCTGGTGGAAAAGCTGGTCACTGAGAATATTGTTGTAGATGGGATGCACAAAAACCTGGTACTGCCCAAAGAGATCACTAAACCAGTGTCACACCCCACCATGGCGGAATATGGGGCGCGTCGTATGGATATCATCATAACATGGCGTGTCTATAGAGATAACTATATGTAATAAGAAATGTCATAAAATGGTGACACAAAAGTCATGACAATATCTCAACAATGCAAGAGTCTAGGTAAGTAGATAACAGTCCTACCTCTTACCCAAGACACACAAATAACATAACCAAAACAAACATATGTGTGCCAACAGTATCACTTATTAAATAATCAAAAGAAACTAAAAAGGAACGGGGATCTCCTTCTAAATGCATTTCCTACGCTCTCCAAATCCTAGCCACTTATGTTCTCATGCTTAACCATAGTATCACCTGAAAGAGACACTAAAACACATCAACATAAAGTTGGTGAGAGTCATAGGTTTAGACTCCAACGCCAAACTAAACCATAAGCTGTGAGTAACAACCAAAAGTTAAAAACAAATGGACAATGTGATACTAACATGCATTAACAAACTAACATTTAAGATTTAACTAATCAAACCAAAACCAAGGCTCCCAGCCTTACCATACACCATACCCCCATAAGTGTCCAAACACCTATGAACCAATCCCAAGGCCCCGCCTTGCCAATATCCCCTTGGTACCAAGTCAAAACATAAACAATCAAGAATCAACTAGCAGTTAATCACATAAGTATGCACACACAAGTCCATTACCAACGCAAAACATTTACAACATAATTTATAAATAATAAAACAGTGTCTCTTCCATCCCATCTGGAAGTCAAAATCATTAGTAGATATGGGACTATGAAACTCACCTGATTGAGCTTCTCCAAAAGTCCTCGCACTAGCAAAAAGCTAACAAACCAAAAACACATAATCAAAACATGAACCAACCACTAAAACGGCTCATCAAACTATGATGGACATCTAGCCTTCTCCCATATATGACCCTCATTAATATGCTCTAAACACCCCATTACCCTTCCCTAGCAAGTCCTCAACTTGGTTAAGTTTGATAACTATCCCGTTCATATTTTACACAAAACAGTCCCAACTTTTAGGTCTCCAAACTATAAGCCAAACGCCCACCTAACCATACCCATGACCTCTGGAAAGGGAATATTTATGCCCTTACATATGTTAGCTAACACCTCTCATTTGACCCAACCTTAAAGCTACTGTTAAGGCCCCGATATATATATATATATATATATATATATATATATATATATATATATATATATATATATATATATATATATATATATATATATATATATAATATATATATATATATATATATATATATATATATATATATATATATATATATATATATATATATATATATATATTATATATATAATATATATATATATATATATATATATATATATATATATATATATATATATATATATATATATATATATATATATATATATATATATATATATATATATATATATATATATATATATGTATATATATATATATATCTATATATATATATATATATATATATATATATATATATATATATATATATATATATATATATATATATATATATATATATATATATATATATATATATATATATATATATATATATATATATATATACTAGCTTCGTAACCCGCCCAACGGGCGGGGTCGTTTTTTTTCTTGTTGGGGAGGATTTGTTGTTTGTGTTTTTTTTTGTGTTTTTAGTTTATAATTTAATATTTAGTATATTTTTTGTTATACTTTACGCTAAAATAGATTTTTCTAAAATAGGTTTTATATATAATTTAAAATGTATCATTCTTTTTTTATATATATTGTTTTGTGATTGGATATATTTTATTGAACTAATACGTAGTTCTTTGTTGTGTGTTGTGTTTTTTTTTTTGTTTTTTTTTAGTTTGTAATTTAATGTTTAAGTATATTTTTTTTATAATTTACGCTAAAATAGGTTTTTCTTAAATATGTTTTACACATAATTTAAAATGTATAACTTTTTTTAATTTTTTTATATTATTTTGTGATTGGATGTGTTTTATTGAATGAATACATTGTTTTTTGTTGAATTTGTGTATGATTTTGTAACGATTTGTGTTAAATCGTACCTAAAAACATCATCAAAATATCATCTTAATAGACCAATAATACTAAAATATGCTAAATATAAGTAAAAATATGTGTTTTAAACTTTATTGAGTCCTGGAGATACAAAGGATATAAAAGAAATTAAAAATGGTGATTTTCGGACGCGTTTTGTCGATGTTTACACATTTTTTGAGATGCAAACGGGGTTTATATTTAACCAAGGGCACATCGTTGATAAGAGCACGAGATTACGATTCCAAAGGTACTTTCATTTTTTATTGGGGCCATTCGATGCATCTTTTATAGGTCGGACAAGCCTATGTATTATATAAGCCCAACACAAGCCCAACTAATCTATCTTTAAATATATAGGTTTGCATGCTTATAATTAAAACCATGCATAGCACAATTGGTAAACTGAGTGGTGCTAAGTTTTGAGGGAGGAGACCAAGGTTCAAATCTTGTTAGTGGCACTTTTTGCCATTAATTTGATTTAACAAAATATTCGACCCGTGACCCGTTGAACATGACCCGAGATCTGACCCGGTTCAGATCAGACCCGGCTCGGCCCAAGTTTGAACCGAGCAGGGACCGGTCAAGAACCGGCTCGACCCAAATATGAACCGGACCGGTTCACACACGGCTCGACCCATATATGAACCGGAACCAGTCCTGACCCGGTTCGGCCCAGAATTGAACCGAACCACTCCAGGCCCAGCTCGGCCCAAAACATGAATTGGACCGGTCCATTACTTCAAAACGCAGTTTAAAAAACTGTGTTTTCAAAACGCGATTTTCAAAAAAACTGCGATTTCAGTCCCGAATTTCATGGAATTTGGAGATTTTCTAGGAAATTCTGAAATACTATTGGCTAAAAGATGTGACTGGGATATGACTGGGATTAAAACTGTGGTTTCAAATCATAATTATACCTATATATAATATAAAGATATACTTTTGTCTATCCAGATTTTACTGATTTTAAACATACAAAAAGTTTGTTATAATTAGGGGGTCTTACCCTAACCCACAACCTTAGCCACAATGAAGATACTTCCTATAATATATAAATCATCTCTCATGTTCGTTTGAATGTCCCAATGCAACGCTAAGTACCCCAAACAACCCCAAAACTTAAAAAGAAAACAGACTGATTTCAAAACTGTTTTGACCTCCGACTGTTGTAACCTGTTTTTGACCCACTTCCCGACCTCCAATTTAGTTCTCGTTTCTTGCATTGGAAAGCCACTTCAATTAACTTTTCAGGGATACTTGGATCGCAAAATAAGAGTTTGTAGGACTCCCTATACGATCAAAACAATTGACTCAAAATTCTGCCCAGTTTTTAAAAACGGATTTAATTAAATTAACCTCATTAATTACCCATAACCCCACCAACTACAAGCCCTAAACCATCCAATCATTATGAAATCATTAAAATACAGATTTTTATTTAAACCCTAACCTAAATCCATCATAAGATGATTATATAAACATTAAAAACAATTAAATTAAAAAGGGATTATGAAGGTTTTACCTTAAGATTTATGGAAGATGAAAAAAATACTGAAACCCTAAAAAACTCTGTAAACCATCGGCTATAGAACTCCAGGATAAAAAAAATATGACTTTTGATTTAGAATAAAACATTATATAGGGTATGGGTGAATCCTAATCCAACCCATAGCCCACTTTTCTTTTTCTTTTTTTTTCTTTTGTTTTAGTCGGTCTAAACCGCCCCTTATTTACATATTTTTATTTTTTTTCTTTTTTTATTGTTTAATATTATACTACTAATATTACCTTAATTTACCTTAATTTATTACAACTTCTAAAACCTCCAAAACCTCAAAACCGTAAAACTAGTCAAATTTACGCGTTTACCGTAAAAGACGTAAAATATACACTTTTATAAAAAATCTCAAATTTTGAAATAAACTTTATAACTAAGTCCTAAATGACTTAAAACCATCCCGAAAAATATTCATATGACTAATTACCTCATCCGAGACCTCTAAATGCTAAACCGTAAATCCCATAAAAATACAACTTACTATAATACTTATACGTATACGTAAACATCAAAATATCACCATTTCATTTCATAGTCACTAATTGTGAGCTCATGAACATGAAATAACCGTTCCTCGACTGACATATGAGTACTTTATACCCATATACGATAACCACACCAACCTCGTTCACACAATATAAACACGTAAACACACAAATCAAGTAGTCACACATAAAATAACCTAAAAATAGGACCAAGTGACGAACCTCAAAACCAGGGTTGTCACATCACTCCCTCCTAATAGAAATCTCGTCCCGATATTTACTCCTTAGGATCGTCATTAACAAACAGCTGAGGATACTTATTCCTCATAAACTCTTCCCGTTCCCACGTGAACTCCGGTCCACGTTTTGAATTCCACCTAACCTTAACTAACGGTATCTTACTTCTTTTCAATGTTTTAACTTCAAGGTCCATAATCTCTATCGGCTCTTCAATAAAACGAAGACTCGCATCTATACTAATATCATCCACCGATACTTGCAAGTCAGTTCTTGCTAAGCATTTCCTCAAGTTTGAGACATGAAACACATCATGTACACTACTCAACTCTTCTGGTAATCTCAACCTATACGCCACTAGCCCAATCCTTTCAAGGATTTCAAATGGACCCACAAATCTAGGCGCTAACTTCCCTTTCTTCCCAAACCGCATCACCCGTTTCCATGGTGAAACCTTTAACATAACCTTGTCCCCAACCTCAAATTCCAACGGCTTACGCCTCTTGTCCGCATAGCTCTTTTGTCGATCCCTAGCCGTCTTTAATTTCTCTTTAAGCACATTTATCGCATCCGTAGTCTCCTGTACCATCTCCGGTCCAATTAGCTGACTACTTCCTACTTCAGCCCATAGCAACGGTGATCTACACTTCCTACCATAAAATGCTTCAAACAGTGCACACTCTATACTAGCATGGTAACTATTATTCTACGAAAATTCTGCCAACGCCAGATGATTCTCCCAACTTCCTCCAAAGTCTATCACACACGCCCTCAACATATCTTCTAGTGTTTGTATAGTCCTCTCACTCTGATTATCTGTCTGTGGATGATAAGCTGTGCTCATATCCAGCCTTGTACCCAAGGCTTTCTGCAATAGTCCCCAAAACCTAGACGTAAACCTGTTATCCCTATCCGATATGATCGACACCGGCACCCCATGTTTTGCCACCACATGTTCCAAGTATTTCTTGGCAAACCTTTCCATCTTACCATCCTCCTTCATTGCCACAAAATGGGCAGACTTAGTCAGTCTGTCCACTATTACCCAAATCATGTCATTGCCACTGTTAGACCTTGGCAGTTTTGTAATGAAGTCCATGGCAATATTCTCCCACTTCCACTTAGGAACCTCTGGTTGTTGCAGTAATCCTGATGGTCTTTGATGTTCAGCCTTCACCTTGGCGCAAGTCAAACACTCACTAACGTACAAAGCTACATCTTTCTTTATTCCTGGCCACCAATACATATCCCTCATGTCCCGATACATCTTATCAGCTCATGGGTGTATCGAATACCTCGACGTATGAGCTTCATCCAATATAACCTTCCTTGTATCGCCAAACAACGGAACCCAGATTCTATCCAAGTAATACTTGCAACCATCTCCTCTTTCTTCCATGTACTGATCCATAGTATGTAGATTTTCTTCAACCAGCCTCTCCTCCTTAACGGCCTCTACTTGTGTTGTTCGAATTCTATCTCTAAGAGTTGTCTGAATAGTTATGCTCATTGCCCTTACTCTTTTAGGTTTTAGCCTCTCCTTCCTACTTAGAGCATCCGCCACCACATTGGCCTTTCCAGGGTGATACTTGATCTCACAATCATAATCACTAAATAACTCCAACCATCGCCTCTGCCTCATGTTCAAATCTTTCTGATCAAAGATGTGCTGCAAGCTTTTGTGATCCGTATAGATCACACTTTTTTCCCATACAAGTAATGTCTCCATATCTTAAGAGCAAAGACTACAGCCCCTAGTTCCAAGTCGTGTGTGGTGTAATTCTTCTCATGGTTTTTCAATTGTCGTGATGCATAAGCTATGACCTTATCTCGTTGAATAAGAACACATCCTAACCCCTGGTTGGACGCATCACAGTAAACCACAAAATCTTCCACCCCTTCTGGTAAGGACAAGATCGGTGCATTACACAACCTATCCTTTAGTGTCTGAAACGCCTGCTCTTGCTCTTCGCCCCATTCATACTTCTGATTCTTTTGGGTCAACAATGTCAAAGGCTTTGATATTCTAGAGAAATTCTCTATAAATCTTCTGTAATATCCTGCTAAACCTAAGAATGACCTTATTTCTGACGGTGTAGTAGGTCCCTTACAATTCTTCACGGATTCAATCTTCTTTGGGTCTACATGTATGCCATCATTGTCGACTACATGCCCTAGAAATTGTACTTCTTGCAGCCAAAATTCACACTTGGAGAACTTCCCATAAAGTTTCTCCTTCCTGAGCAGTTCCAATACTGACCTTAAATGTTGGTTGTGCTCCTCCTCCGTCTTAGAGTAGATAAGTATGTCATCAATGAAGACTATGACAAACTTATCCAGATATGGCTTGCACACTTGGTTCATTAGGTTCATGAACACTACTGGCGCCCTTGTCAATCCAAATGGCGTAACGGTGAATTCAAAGTGTCCATACCTTGTTTTGAACGTGGTCTTTTGTATGTCCTCCTCACAGACCCTTAGTTGGTGATAACCGGACCTAAGGTCAATTTTTGAGAAGTATCTTGCTCCTTGCAGCTGATCAAATAAATCGTCAATCCTTGGGAGAGGATAACGGTTCTTAATGGTCAGCTTGTTCAACTCCCGATAGTCGATACACATCCGGAATGATCCATCCTTCTTCTTAACGAATAGCAGCGGCGCTACCCATGGAGAAGAACTTGGTCGAATGAAACCCTTATCCTGCAACTCCTTGAGTTGCTCGGCTAATTCTTGCATCTCTAACGGTGCTAGACGATATGGTGACTTCGCTACGGGTGTTTCCCCGGGTACTAAGTCAATATTAAACTCTACTTGTCTCACCGGTGGTAACCCCATTAAGTCATCCAGGAATACATCGATGAACTCTCTTACTACTCGAATCTTATTGATTTGTGGCTCATCATCCTTGGCATTCATAAGGGACCTGGTCTTCTTCTCCTTCCTTTCTCCGTACACGTATAACACCTTATTATCACCTATGGGGATCTTAACAATCTTTTCGTGACACATTAGCTCAGCCCTATGCTTCGATAACCAATCCATCCCAATAATCACATCGAAGCTCCCATGTCCTAGAGGGATTAAATATATGGTGAACTTAAATTCTCCCAACTCTAATTTGCAGTTTAAAAATATCTCATCTACCTCTTCTTGCTTACCACTAGCTATCTCAATCACATACCCTAGTTTCGCTACACTAGGGTTCATATTTAACAAAGGCACGAATTGAGAAGACACAAAACTAAAATCTGCCTCAGAGTAAAAAAGAATCGTAGCGAGGTGATTGTTAACAGAAAACGTACCCGTTACTACATTCGGGTCCTGAACCGCTTCTACTGCATTTGCAAGGTAAACCCTGCCTCCATTCCGATTTCCCTTATTCTGATTTCCTTCGTTCCTGTTCCAATTCCGATTCCCAGTGTTTCCATTGTTGCAGTTAGCATTGTTCCGGTTTCCACCGCCTTGGTTTCCTCGATTTCCTTCCAAAGCTAGCTGGCCTCTGCCCTGGTTGGTTGCTCCAACCAATCTAGGACGCTCCCTCTTGAAATGCCCGGGTTGCCCACACTCAAAGCAGTTTCCCCCGGTGACATTCATCCTCATAGACTGGATTGGTGTTGCGTTCCTGTTAGGTGCTTCACAGTTCCTAGCAAAGTGTCCTGGTTTCTGGCAATTGAAGCATACCTGGCATGGTGTACCTCTTGGATGGAACCTAGAGCAGGTTCGGCAAGCTGCATTGTTTTTGTTTGAATTTCCAGAACCTTGAGGTACTCTTATGGAAAGATTTCTTCCATCTTTTGCCTTCTTAACATTTTTCCAGTTGGTGTCAGGCGATTTCACGGCTTCTGGCTCCTTTCTTTTATCCCCCGCCTTTACCAAGGTTCCACTAGATACCGCCTCCTCAATAAGTATTCCTGCTGTAAGTATAGCTTGCTGTATCGTATTAGGTTGAGTAGCCTTGATCATTCCCCTAATCTGAGTAGGCAATCCAGCAATGTACCATTTGATTTTGTTTGCCTCAGGGGTAACCAAATGGGGAACCAACTTTGCCAATTCATGGAAGCGATCCGTGTAATCTGCATGAGCCGCTCCAACCATAGCATGTCCCCAAAACTCATTTTCCAGCTTCTCCATCTCATTGCTTGGACAAAACTCCGTAGTCATAAGAGCCTTGAAGTCAGCCCAAGCCATAGCATTTGCAGCAACTCTCCCTCTTGCTTGAACTTGAGTATTCCACTAAGTTAAAGCCTTCCCTACCAGTGAACCAGTTACATACATGACCCTTTGATTGGGTAATCAACCACTCATCTGAATCACATTTTCCATCTTCTCAATCCATTGGGTAAGTACTACCGCGCCACCCTTCCCATCATACTCTTTTGCACCACAAGAAGTGAATGCCTTATAGCTACAACCATTGTTTCCACCTCCTCCTTGACCATTGTTGTTGTTGTTGTTGTTCAGGTTATTAGTCACCTGCTGAAAAATGGTTGGTATTATGTTGGCCATTTGAACAGCAATCAAAGCAGCCAAATCAGGATTTCTGTCACCACCACTTCCTCTAGCACCATTTCGCGTATTCACCATGCTATAGTAAAAACATGACACCCGTTAACAACTACCAAAATAATCCATATAGTATACTTACCACCATACACACGCCTATCATAACCATACGTACTACCAACATATACTATACAAGAATGTATCAATCCTATTTCATGTAATCATACTTAGGAATCCATTAAAGTTGTGGTACTTGTATAACCATGTTGGCCACCATGCTTATACACTTACCCTTTCTCCAATGCACTCCCTCCTATGATGACACTTATAAGAATTTATACAACACATAACACATAAATCCATCAACTCACAAGCACATAACCACACAAAATAAGATCCAAAACTCCATTTGTTAAAATAACATAGTAAAAAACTTGAAACATCCCAAATCCGTGGTCTAGCTAAACTGCATAGACATAATCCAAACAAAAACATAAATAATTCTAAGGCATACCGCCCATAAGAGTCGAAAAAGATTTAAAACAAATAACTATTGGATGTAGTGGATTCGGTATCGGATTCTCCTCCTCCATTATTGTCACTATCTGGGTAAACTAGTCTAGTCTTGACAGTCCTCAATAGTACTTCCTTATTCCCTTCCTTAGCCGTTATCGTTAGGACAGTCTTATAGACCCACACATTTTTCACTTTCACCTTAGACATGTGTGCTATCGCCTCACATGAATCCCACTCCTCTGTAATTTTCCTCCTATAGTTTGTACGTCTGTGGCATCCTAACCTCGTAATTCCAGTGGCTTGCACCACCACTACTTGGCTCTTAAGGGGCATGACTTAAACATCAGAAGAAAATATTACCCATCAGATACATAGAATAACATAACAAAAGACAGATGCTATTATGCACCAAATTATATACTATAATATACATTTCTAGCAAAGTAAAAAAACGACTAGCGTGAACGATGGTAGTTAAACCCGCACTAGTCAAAACCCGAAAAAGAAAATAATATGTGGCCAAGTATGAACCATATTAGTTCATAACTTAACAACATCACAAAATAACATCCAAACATATCAATTATTATAAAATGCACACATACTCCTATGACGCCTATATGCAGGGACCCTAAAGCTATTGACTAGGCTACGCGTCTAGGCAACCTAATTCTCTATAACCATTGTCTCTGATACCATTCTGTCATACCCCACCATGGCGGAATATGGGGCGCGACGTATGGATATCATCACAACATGGCGTGTCTATAGAGATAACTATATGTAATAAGAAATGTCATAAAATGGTGACACAAAAGTCATGACAATATCTCAACAATGCAGGAGTCTAGGTAAGTAGATAACAGTCCTACCTCTTACCCAAGACAAACAAATAACATAACCAAAACAAACATATGTGTGCCAACAGTATCACTTATTAAATAATCAAAAGAAACTAAGAAGGAACGGGGATCTCCTTCTAAATGCATTTCCTACGCTCTCCAAATCCTAGCCACTTATGTTCTCATGCTTAACCATAGTATGACCTTAAAGAGACACTAAAACACGTCAACATAAAGTTGGTGAGAGTCATAGGTTTAGACTCCAACGCCAAACTAAACCATAAGCTATGAGCAACAACCAAAAGTTAAAAACAAATGGACAATGTGATACTAACATGCATTAACAAACTAACATTCAAGATTTAACTAATCAAACCAAAACCAAGGCTCCCAGCCTTACCATACACCATACCCCCATAAGCGTCCAAACACCTATGAACCAATCCCAAGGCCCCGCCTTGCCAATATCCCTTTGGTACCAAGTCAAAACATAAACAATCAAGAATCAACTAGCAGTTAATCACATAAGTATGCACACACAAGTCCATTACCAACACAAAACATTCACAACATAATTTATAAATAACAAAACAGTGTCTCTTCCATCCCATTTGGAAGTCAAAATCATTAGTAGATATGGGACTATGAAACTCACCTGATTGAGCTTCTCCAAAAGTCCTCGCACTAGCAAAAAGCTAACAAACCAAAAACACATAATCAAAACATGAACCAACCACTAAAACGGCTCATCAAACTATGATGGACATCTAGCCTTCTTGTAACACCCCATTTTGATAAATGGAATGTCACGCGTAATTATGGCGTGTCATCAAAGCATACAAGGATAAATGCCTAAACATTACTTGACCATAGGGAAAACCGGAATCAAACATCGGTTCCCAAACATAAGCCCAAAACATAAATAAAGTAAATGAACAAAAAGGAAGACTAGACAAGCATAAATATGAAGGCAAGAGGAGAAGGAATCTAAGGTAGCTCCCATCCTATGCGTGTCCTCCAAATGCTCCAGGCAGTCCTTGAGTACCTGCCGTTTTGGGACATGGAAAGGAAAGTAACGGCTGAGCAAAACGCTCCGTGCACGGATAGACATAGCATAAATGACTAAAACATAATAAAGACTTAATAACAGCGGAAATGTATAAGTCCTGGAAAACCTGGAACATGTTCATAAAACTGGTTTTATAGTTTGAAAAGCCTTATGTTTATCTTATGAAAACTGTTTAACATATTTTACCATTAGCCAATATAGGTCATGAAAATCCACCGTGTATGAATACTTGGAGGGGTGACCTCATCATGCAAATTAGAGGGGCTGCCTCTAATTTAATATACTGGTTTTTGGGTAGGAGGGATCAGCTCCTTGTGAAGGATGCAAGGCACACACCACATTCACCATGAAATCCTGACTAAAAACATGTAACTAGGATGCACCCATACGCCCCACATGATAAATATAATATAAATGGCCAAAAGCTGAAGGGACGCCACGAGCAATCACTCCGCCGTGGTGAAGTCATAACATCAGTGCCTCTAATGTTATGGTTATGGTACCTCCATAACTAGGTGAAACTGGTCATGCATGTATATGGCTATAGGTAATCTTAATTAAACATAAGCAATCAAACACGTAACTTATACTACGGGAAAACAGTTGGCTGCATACGAGGAATCCTAATAAGGAAAGAATGTCCATACTGAAAGGACGGGAATCCGTACCTTATGTCCAGTGAACGAAGAAGATGAACTGAGAAGAATCCTACTTCTGAATCACTAGTGCTACATAAATACATACATGAATAAGTATCAGCTTACTAATTACGTAGCTGGTTTTACGTCATGTCTTAGCTTATTTTATGTGTTCTTACCATGTTTTACTGTTTTAAAGCCTTAAACTGTGTTTTATCTTATATTCTGTTTAATCTGATTAAGTATTTATGGTATTTCATGTGTTATTATACTTACTGTGTAATAATAAGTAACTTTCCAAAAATAGCATGTTTCCTAAAATAGAAAGTTTCCTAAAATAGAAAGTTTCCAAAAATAGAAAGTTTCCAAAAATAGAAAGTTTTCAAAAATAGAAAGGTTTCAAAAATAGAAAGTTACCAAAAATAGAAAGTTTCCAAAAATAGAAAGTTTCCAAAAATAGAAAGTTTCCAAAAATAGATTTACTGCTTAAAATAGATAAGTTTCTAAAAATAGAAAGTTTCCATAAATAGATTAGCTGCCTTAATTAAATAAGTTTCCATAAATAGATTAGCTGCCTGAAATAAATATGTTTCTAAAAATAGAAGGTTTCCATAAATAGATTAGCTGCCTTATTTAATTAAGTTTCTAAAAATAGAAAGTTTCCATAATTAGAAATAAGCTAAGTATATAAGCCTAAGTGTTTTCATGATTATTTTCTAAGTCATATGATATAATGTATAGTTTAATAATTATTTCATGTAATTTAATTAAACTATAGGTTAAAATATTTAATTAAAGTATAACATGTTTTTAATTAAATAAGTTAAATACTCAGGTTAAAATATGTATTATTATATATTAATAAAATAACCTAAGTCATGTTAATTAATTAATTATATCCATGGTTTTAAAATAATTAATTAATTATAAGTCTTAATTATACAAATACTTAGGTTAAAATAATTTCATGATCATTAATAATCAAATAACCTAAGTCATGTTATTAAATTAAGGGTAAAAGCTATAAAATACCATTTTACTTATTGATTTGTGCCGACTTTAAACACTTACTATTTAATCTCGTGACTTTACCATTCTACTTTCAAAATCGTTGTGAAGTTACCAATTTGGTAACTTGTTACCGACAGCGTGGCACGGTAATTTCCACGTCATTATTTTATTACGTTTAATATGGCCACGTCTGATTTTCCTTTTTTTGGTAAAAGCTATACAATACCATCGTACTTATTAAAATGTGCCGACTTTAAACACTTATTAATTAATCTCGTGACTTTACCATCGTACTTTCAAATTTGTTCCGACTGCACCAATATTAGTCTATATCCAATAATGGATAAATACGTTTACAACGAAACCACCATAGCACCAGCCCATCACCTACACTATCACCAGTGCCGCTTTACCTAACAACCATTTTTGGCCATTTGAGTATCAATTAAGAATATGGAAAGGTTTATATGATTGGCCGACATCAATTTAGTTTGAATATACGTTGAGTGAAAAAGTGCAATGTGGATTTTGCGAGGGGGTAATTTATTGAAGCCAATATTCTAACAATTACAGCTTGTGAGTTTCATGTTCATTGCCTTATTTTTCATGTAATATAACAGAAAAATAATGATTTGATAGTACTATTTTAAAGAAATCTGTTAGGTCCAAATTCTTAAAAGTTTATAATGTCATATAGTAAACAAATTAATTCTTAATTTAACATGCAAGATTGTGAATCGTATTTTTAGTATACACAGAAGAGGCATATAGCCTTTTGCGTTTTTAATAAGGTACAGTAGCTTCTAATCGAACAAGTACAAAATTATGATTGGGGTTAAATTTATCTAATATTACAAAGCTCAAGGGGCAAAAACCAAAATTTTACACATATGTTTAGTTATAATAAAAAAAGGTTTTTGATTGGTCCACAGTTCCACACGCTTTATAACCTTCTGTCATCTTCCTTATCATATTGCTAACTCCATTGAAGACTATCAAGCTTTTTTTTATTAACCTTTATAAATTATTCCGCTAGCCCATAAAATTTATTACTGTACCCTAAGAACACTACCTGATGTGATGCCCCCACTTGTTTGATGCCCTGAGCCGTCGCCCGCACTGTCATAGTCAGGGCCGGGCCTGTTTGAAAATAGATTCTTTAAAACCCTAGTAAAGTTTTAATATGATGACATGTGAATATTGGGTTATAGTAGTTCAACTTAAGGATATGTAGTGCAGAGCATCATACGAGCATCATACAGATTGTCTTAAATGAATCTTGATTAACCAAGTCATAAACTTTTCACGTTTTTACAACAGTCCACCAAAGAGCTACTTGTCATCATTTAAATTAATAAAAAAATAAAAATAATGACATGGAAATGTATCCGGTCATATTGGTAACCTTATTACAAAACAAACAAGTAAGTTGGTAAAGTCACGAGATTAAATAGTTAATGTTTAAAGTCGGCACAAATCAATAAGTAAGATGTTATTTTATAGCTTTTACCCTTAAATTAATCATATCATTTTATTAATTTAATTTTTAACCTAAGATCATAAACATAAAAAAAACTAAACATACACCATGAACCGGATCTAGACTAAAAAGCATGAACCGGACATGAAATCAACACCGTACCCCGAACCAACTCGGGGTACCCCGTGTTTCACTGCTGCCGTGGGACCCACACGCACCAACCAAGACCATATGGTCTTGGTGGTGGTCGGCTTGGCAAACCGAAACCCATTCGGGTTCGGTGCAGCCTGCGGCCAAAACAAACACCCCTTAAAAACACCCTTTTGATTTTATTAAACACCAAATCATGTTAGATCCATGTTTAATTATTATTTTTGTAAAAAACATAACATGTTCTTGATTTATAAAAGATCAAATCAAAAGAAAAAAGTTTAAAAGGATTTACCGAATACGTGGATCAAAAGAACGAAGAACAAACACGAACACCAACAAGAATTCCAAGATCCAAGATCAATAAACACTCCCTTTTTGTGTTTTGAAGGTGGCGGCACAAAGGAGAAGGAGAGGAGGGTTTTTAAGTTTTTGCTAAAAATCTTCTGTAAGTTGTAAATGAGTAGTGAAAATCCCTTAAACCCCTTTTAGTAAAATTTGATGGGCTAAGCCCATCCTCCCTCCCTATTTCGTGGTAATGGGGCCCACAAGGGGTAACCCGAATGTTTTTCCGTGTCTAAAATATTGGTGTGTTCTCGTGTTCGTGTTTTACGTGTTTTAATTAGTTATCGATCGTGACTTAATATATTTATTCGTGTTCGTAATAAATATATATACGTAACTAATATTAGCCCGTGATTTAATCACGTTCATGATTTCATGATCGCATGTTCGTGATTAATTATTGTTAAATAATTATTACGTGCTCGTGCGTAGTAAATACTTATCGTGTTCTAACACGTACGTAATACGTAAAATCCTAACACGTAATCGTAATCATGCTATATTAGGAAAGTTTAGATCTAGTACGTACGATCTTAAGGGTACTATTCATGGTAAAAGCATGCGGGTTTTACAACTCTTCCCCCCTAAAAAGAATAATTCGTCCCCGAATTATAGATAACGTAACTGAAAGAGAAACATACCCGAATCAAACTGAGAGGGTATGTAAGATAAATTAACGTGCAGGTGACCTGGCAGAAAGAACGCAGAACATGACATGTCTAAAAAGGACATAGAATGTGACGTGGCTGAAAGGACATATCTAATTGATAAGAGAAAACGGATAAAAAGTCCGGATGAACTTGTCCGTTTCCAAGTGGCTTCCCTCTTGGAACGGTTCCTTTATAAGATCTTGACACGAATGATAAGTCTTGGTCCTCCTGACCTTGATTTGGAATACGAAGAAGTTCTTGGTTATCAACGTAAGGTAGATCCCCTAAACTCGATCGAGGGAATAAGAATTAACGTGTAAGAGTAACTGAAACATTATGGTGCAAAACAATCCAACTTAACCGATAACTAGCAACGATGCGCGAGACATAAAGAAACGTAGTACGTGAAAATTTTTGAACGTGATACGTGAAAAATTTTGGGCGTGCTACGTGGAGATATGGCGAGTGTAGTATGAGTAAATAATACTAGGTTTTGCTAGTTGAAAAAGTTCGTTTTCTCGGTGTCTAATCGAATTGATTTCCGGTTCAAAGTGCGACTCAATTGTTCTTGGTGGAAATGAAAATGGTTTGGTTATCTATTACTAAGTAAAATGAAAATGTAAATTGCGATAAGTAAAAGGAATGCAAAAGGAATGCGAAAGGAATGTAAAAGGAATGCTGAAAGGAATGCTAAAAGGAATGCTGATAGGAATGCTAAAAGGAATGCTGATAGGAATGTAAAAGGAATGCTAAAAGGAATGTAAAAGGAATGATAAAAGGAATGTAAAAGAAATGCTGATAGGAATGCTGATAGGAATGCTGATAGGAATGCTAATAGGAATGCTGATAGGAATGCTGATAGGAATGCTGATAGGAATGCTAAAAGGAATGCTGATAGGAATGCTGATAGGAATGCTAATAGGAATGCTGATAGGAATGCTAATAGGAATGCTGATAGGAATGTAAAACCCTTTTCCAATCAAGATGATCGGAATGTAAAAGGAATGTATAAAAGGAATGTAAAACCCTTTTCCAATCAAGATGACCGGGATGAGGTGGCTGGTCGGAAAGTGATGATCGGAAAGGGGTTTTCCCTTTCTGATTTGCGTGTGATTCGAAATAAGCAAAGAAAATAAGCTATAAGAATAAGCTAATCTCTAAAACTAGAACGAATCAATAATAAAACGAACCAATAAGCACAAATAACAACTTTTCCAAACTTAAAATAAACAAACTTTTAAATCAAACCATAAAAAGATGAACTTTTTAAGCACGAAACATTAATGAACAACACAAATCATAAGTAATTCGCACCAAAAGTAAACTAGAATCAAAGAAAGGTAGAAAGAGATGAAAGATTAAAAGCTTGATCAAAGGTAAAGAAGATTTAAGATAACAAAATTAAAAACACTTACTTGAATTAAAGGAAAGAAATTAAAGGTGCAAATACAATAAAAATAACAAGGAATGAAAAATGGTGGAAGGGGTGGTTTGTCAAGCCACCCAACAACTCTAAACAAATGTGGTTGGTCACTATATATAGGGAGATTAGGGAGGAGCTTAGGAAGGTTCCTCCCTCTTTCTTCTTTCTCTTAATTGCACACTTAGGTCCTTGATCTTCTTAATCTTTTGTTAATCTTCTTAATACTTGGACTTTGTCTTGGGATTTCTTCAAACTCGTCTTGTATTTTCTTCATAAATAAGACTCGAGTTCTTCGGCTTTTAGTAAACTTCCGTCTTTTGACTTTTTCTTCGATAAATCTTCAGAATTGGTCTTGGACTTCCGTTCTTTTTCCACTCTTGATCTTTCGACTTCATCTTTCGTCTTTTTCTTCGATAAAAGCCCGTGAATGCCGTGATTTCTCCACTTTTCACCTTTTCGTCCTAAATCACAACAAAAACACAAACCACGCATAATTCCGACATAAATGACATAAAATACACGTTTTGGCTCGGTTATTATCGTAATTAAGTGGTAAAAAGGATGGGTGTTTTCACACCTATCAAATCCCCTACACTTAACCATTGCAATGTCCTCCTGCAATGCATTAGTTACAAAGCAAGTTTACATTTTTCATCATAATTAATCCACGTTGGCCTTTATTAAAGAGAAAGAAAACTATAAACATTCAAAGTAAAGAGATTAAAAACATACCTTGGGTTTTGGAAATGTCGTGAATGATCATCATCCTCAAGTTTTCACTTTCTCCAAACCAAGCTTAAAAACGAGATCATTGTTATTATAAGTTAGCAAACTAACACGAACTCATGTGGGCCAATTACTCACTTAGACTCCCTTATTCTTAGGTGTATCTCTTATATTTTATTGTTGTCTTGAATGATCACGAGGATGCATTTTTGACTTATTTCGATAATTATTTAATCCGAAAATAAAGTGAACTATTTAATCAATAGTTAGCTAAAGGACAAAATCTTTTAAAACTGCTTCTCGGGACCTCATAAAGTTCATATCTTGGCATAACTCGCTTCGTGATTTGAGACCTTTCTCGGACCGATATTTGGCAGCGACTTCATACTTCAAACCTTGAGAGACGTTCATGAAATAATGGTCTTCTCTTCATAATAGGAATTTCTTCACTTGAAGTTTTGAGAGATTCTTCATATTTGGACCACGACTTCTTCATTTTTCTCCAATCTTTATTTTTGGACTTTGATATACAACGATCCGCCTCCTTTTAGGACATGGATCTATTTATCCTCATACCTTGTTAGGGTCTTTTTGGATAGACTTCTCCATGATCTTTAGGGGAGTATTTGCTTTTCGTCGTGTGTCTCGATCCCTCATATTGATTTTCGATAAATGATTCTTCACATCACTTTTGGATCTTTAGCAACAAAATGTAGCCCTCGTGCCTTGTTAGGGCCTTTTCGGACTCGCCAATCTTCGCATCCCGCTTCAATAAGTTATGCCTTGGCTATGAACTCTAATTAATACCGAGCAACTTTTAAACGATCTTGGGCTAGAAGCTAAGTAACTTTTCAAATCGTACAACCTTATTTATTGCAAATAAATTTATTAACAAGCGATGGGAGAATAGGCTTATAATTAACTCACATAAATTCACGAAAGAATACCAAACTTATAATTGGCTCTATCATCTCTCGTTCTCCACAGTTTAAAATCTCAAGTAATGAGCCTCGTGGATGTTTAGCCTATTAAATCAAAGTTTTGGGTTTTCGAGTCGCCTATAGGATCTTGCAAACTCTTAGACTTTTTCAAGTTTAGAAATCGCGTTTTAAAGTTCCCTTGATAAACGACTCTCTAGGATCAATTATAGGAACTTGCGAAAAGTTCTTGTTCTTAACCCGTGAGAGTTAAGACTTTCGCGTTTTATAGCTCCCTATATAAAAGCCTAGCAAAACTTGACCTAAACACGTTAAGGATACTAGCTAGAGTAAACTTAGATAAGTAAACTCGGGTTGAGTCAAAAGATTCACAACGTTTGAAAATTAAAACCACTTTATTAAAGATTTATTCTAGCAAAGAAAGAAAATAACTATACAAAGGGCAAAACTTATAGGCCAAAATAGATCAAAAATTTTGAAAAATGTCGAAAATTTGATTTTCCGGTTAAAATGAGGACAAATACAAGAAAAGACCACTCAACTTCGATAGAAGTCCCCCCTACACTTAAGATAAACATTGTCCTTAATGTTTAAGCATGTGGAAGTAAACTCCCCTACACTTAGGACATTGTGCACGTTGTTTAAATCTCGCTAAGAAAGAGACAACTAAAGAGATTCCTATTTTAATATTGAGAAATATAAAATAGTGAATCGAAAAGAGTTTAGGATAGAACCGGGAAGAAGGGAACACGGAGTCACGGTTCGTCAAAAGTCATCAAGAGTGTGTCTTTGAAGCTCTAATCCCTGCACATGATAAGAAAGAAAGCAAGAAACACCACGGGGCTCCCCCTACACTTATGGTGAAAATAGATAGATAATTGGGTTGCCTCCCAAAAAGTGCTTGTTTTTGCTAACCGAGTCACGAGCCTGACTCGTCCCCGAATTAAATAGTCCATGGGGAAGCCTCGAATGTAATACCAGGATCAAAGACCTTGTCCTCGTTCCCGGTTGACATCAACAAAGGAGAGGCGGGGGATAAGTCTTGATTGGGAGAAAGGTCCTTTCAACATACGAGAAGTATGTGAATTCAAGATCCACGGGAGGTGGGGTGGGTAAAATAAGCACATTGTCCTCCCCCAAAGACAATGGAGGCTGAGCAAGCGGCAAAGCCGTATTATATCAATCATAGCATAATCAATGTCACCTCCCGGGTCAAAGCACTCATCCTCCGTGATAGTGGCTAAAGGGGAGGATGAAAGGTGCTCGGGAGGGGGACTTGGGACAATATCTTCCTGCAGCAAATTATCATAAATAATGTCCCCCTCCATATCATTATCATCAATACCTGGAGGCATGGAGTGAATGTCGATATCTTCCAGCAATGGGTCATTATCTTTAACGGGAGGAATAGGTGGAGGCAAAGACTCGGAAAGAGGAGGAGAAGTCAACGCTTCGATTTGAGCAATAAGAAGGTGCACTTTCCGTAATCTATCGCGAAGAAGCACGTCTTCCACCTCATCCACATGATCATGTTCACCGGTGAACTTCTCGTAAACCGGAGAGAATAAATCGTCATCACTCGCATCTCCCGGTGGAGATTGAGAAATTTCAAAAGTGAAATTCTCATAGCTTGGAGAAAAATCGTCATCATAAGGATCGACCTCTTCCGTAAGAGCAACGTCGTCCTCAAGCTCCATAGCAGCTGGTATGTCACAAACCTCATCATCAAACACTTTATCAAGACCAACATCACTAAGCTTACTCAATGTATCACAATCCTTGGACACGTTTGGGATATTGAGAGGAGGGATGACAATAGCACTAGGACATTGAGCAGTAAGATCATTCCAAGAAATAGTAGGCTCATCGTCATCATCATCATAATAGTATGGATACACCAGGGGAGGAGTATAAGTCTCGATATTCGATATTTGCCCCTGTCGTTGATCATCTTGACATTTCTCGATGATCTTGTTGCAAGCTTCTTGAATTTGTTGACTTTGCTTAATAAGAGTGTCCCATTGTTCGTGGGGGCTCAAATGTTCGAAGGAGGGTTGATGATCGATGGGGTGTTGTGGGAGTTCAAAATGTTGAAAACCTGAATTATAGCATGGTTGTGGCTCATAGTAGTTCATCGGTTGAGAAGAATTAGAAACCGGGTTTGGTTCATAATAATCCATTGGTGAAGAAAACTGAGGACACGGATTTTGCTCATGATAATTCATTGGTTGACAATAATAGGTATCGTGAGGACCCCCACAGTTGTTGCAAAATGGATAAGGAGAAATAGTGGGTGCGTCTTGTGGATAGCTATTATCATTGTCAAAATTGTACCCCAGTTCTTGCCCGTGATCATACGGGTATCGAACCGGGAACGAAACATGTCAATGAGAATCGCTTCCACAATAGATGCACGGGGAAAGAGTGGGTGGGTTCAAAAAGGACGAATTAGTCGAGTTGCACAAAGGACAAAATCCGTATATGAATTGTGTATTGTTGATATCGCTACCGCACCGCTCACATGTACACCATTGACATGAGTCGTTCCCGTACAATCGTCTCCCACACCCGACGCAATAGACATAAGAATCCATTAAGAAAAATAGATGAGCAAGAAGAATATTTTTGGTGCAAAACTTTGAAAAAGAAATGCTTTTTAAGATTTTTCAAATGTTTTTGGATTTTTTTTTTTTTTTTTGAAAATTTTTTGACTCGAAAAAATAACGTTCACAAGTGAACGGATCCCAAAAGCCAACGCGTCTCTCACAAAAAACCGTAGATCCTCACGAAAAGAGCCGGCAGCGGCGCCATTTAATACTGGGTTTTGGCCATGTATAAAATAAATTTCGTACCAATCTTTTCGAATTGATTATTGGTAGAAAGTGCGACTCAATTGTTCTTGGTGGAAATGAAAATGGTTTGGTTATCTATTACTAAGTAAAATGAAAATGTAAATTGCGATAAGTAAAAGGAATGCAAAAGGAATGCGAAAGGAATGTAAAAGGAATGCTAAAAGGAATGCTAAAAGGAATGCTGATAGGAATGCTAAAAGGAATGCTGATAGGAATGTAAAAGGAATGCTAAAAAGAATTTAAAAGGAATGCTAAAAGGAATGTAAAAGGAATGCTGATAGGAATGCTGATAGGAATGCTGATAGGAATGCTAATAGGAATGCTGATAGGAATGCTGATAGGAATGCTGATAGGAATGCTAAAAGGAATGCTGATAGGAATGCTGATAGGAATGCTAATAGGAATGCTGATAGGAATGCTAATAGGAATGCTGATAGGAATGTAAAACCCTTTTCCAATCAAGATGATCGGAATGTAAAAGGAATGTATAAAAGGAATGTAAAACCCTTTTCCAATCAAGATGACCGGGATGAGGTGGCTGGTCGGAAAGTGATGATCGGAAAGGGGTTTTCCCTTTCTGATTTGCGTGTGATTCGAAATAAGCAAAGAAAATAAGCTATAAGAATAAGCTAATCTCTAAAACTAGAACGAATCAATAATAAAACTAACCAATAAGCACAAATAACAACTTTTCCAAACTTAAAATAAACAAACTTTTAAATCAAACCATAAAAAGATGAACTTTTTAAGCACGAAACATTAATGAACAACACGGATCATAAGTAATTCGCACCAAAAGTAAACTAGAATCAAAGAAAGGTAGAAAGAGATGAAAGATTAAAAGCTTGATCAAAGGTAAAGAAGATTTAAGATAACAAAATTAAAAACACTTACTTGAATTAAAGGAAAGAAATTAAAGGTGCAAATACAATAAAAATAACAAGGAATGAAAAATGGTGGAAGGGGTGGTTTGTCAAGCCACCCAACAACTCTAAACAAATAAGGTTGGTCACTATATATAGGGAGATTAGGGAGGAGCTTAGGAAGCTTCCTCCCTCTTTCTTCTTTCTCTTAATTGCACACTTAGGTCCTTGATCTTCTTAATCTTTTGTTAATCTTCTTAATACTTGGACTTTGTCTTGGGATTTCTTCAATCTCGTCTTGTATTTTCTTCATAAATAAGACTCGAGTTCTTCGGCTTTTAGTAAACTTCTGTCTTTTGACTTTTTCTTCGATAAATCTTCAGAATTGGTCTTGGACTTCCATTCTTTTTCCACTCTTGATCTTTCGACTTCATCTTTCGTCTTTTTCTTCGATAAAAGCCCGTGAATGCCGTGATTTCTCCACTTTTCACCTTTTTGTCCTAAATCACAACAAAAACACAAACCACGCATAATTCCGACATAATTGACATAAAATACATGTTTTGGCTCGGTTATTATCGTAATTAAGTGGTAAAAAGGATAGGTGTTTTCACACCTATCAGTAAACATATCGTGATCCCTGATACGTGTAACATATCTTGATCATGATATGAGGAACGTGGAATGAACATGACATGTGAAACATATCGTGATCATAGAATATAATGGCGGGTAACGACAAACGCTAGAAGGTGAGACATAGATTATGACGAGAAACGTCTATCTGAGGATAGGGAGTTATACTAAACTTGGGTCTGGTCTCTCAAGTTCTTGCAAACTACCCATAATGAGAAAAGAAATGAACGTAAAATTGTAAACCAAAATACGATCATGAACGTGAATAGTGTCATGAACGCGAGCGCGAAAGCAAGGCGTGAAGTAAATAAGGAGCATAATTATGAATATTTATCTGTCCTAATAACTGAGGAATTGCCAAGTGATCGGATGAGCCTTGGCTGGAACATGTCCGATCAATCTGTTGGTTTTGAAATCCTTGCGGATGTAAGGATTCTGCATACTTGATCAAACTGTTTGCAATAAACCAGATAGCATCATGCTTCTTTGGAGTTTGCGTTAAACTGGTAGCCAAAATCCGTGGAGATCTTGTCCCATTTCAATTCACCATTTCAGATGATGAAAACCATCCCACTTTGTTGGTGTCCTATCTTAACCTGTTGGTATGTCAGGTACCTAGATATGAACGTAACTGTATCTTGCTTCGTAGAACTTGATACATAGGAGTTTGCGAAACTCTGAGTCTCTAAATCTAGACTTCTCCTAGCCTAGGATTTCCTAGAACACCTAATGTAGTGTAGGGTTCTCTCATTTACGCATAAGCTGAGTCATGGTAAGATTAACCATAGAAACCCATGTCATTCAGTGTGTTACTGTAATCAAACAGAATTGATATTGGAAAACAAAAAAAAAATTTCCAGGGTAGAATTTCTCTTGTCATAGAATTTGCAACATAGTGCAGATAGGGTCTTCCTGTTCTTCTCTAAACTTAGAGGAAATCAGGTTATCCTCAATGAAAACACTGATGAATTTGCTATGAGTTCATGGAAACTCATTCTTATAATGTCGTTGGAGCATTGATGAGACTAATTCAAAATCATAAATCTAGCATGACCGAGTCGTGTACGAATAGCAGTCATGGACATGTCCTGCTTTTTCACTCGTCACTAGGGGTGTTCAGTGTTTGGTTTGACACCGAACAAACTGAAAAGTAAACCGGATCGAAACTGAATAAAACCAGACCGAAAATTTTATTTAGTGTATGGTTTGGTTTGAAACCAAACCGGAGTATTTAATTGGTGTTTGGTTTGGTTATGGTTTAACAAAAATAAACCAAACTAAACCGAATAAACCGAATAACTCTATACACATGAGAATTTTAACTACATATACATATTTTATATATTATTATCCTAAGTAGTTACAAATCACTCATTGGATTAAGCATTGATGTATATCCCGAGCAACTGAGCAAGAGTTTGCCTACTTTATTCATATAAATTCCTATATGAATTAAACTTTGAAAGTTTGTGTTAAACTTCTAAACTTTTTAGATTTTTTAAAAACATTTGTCGATTACTTGAGTACTTTTAAAAGCTTATAATTTGTCATTTTTACTTGAAAATTTAGGTTTTTATTTGTGAATTGTACATTATATTTTTGAGTTTACTTGAATTTGGTTTTCTTGGTTTAAACTGAAACCAAACCGAATTGTAATTTGGTTTATGGTTTGGTTTTATCAATACTATAATTGGTTTGGTTTGGTTTTGGTTTTATTTTTGAAAATTTTCAAACCGATTAACCCGAACCATACAACCCACAAACCCGAAAACCGAACCGATGAACACCCCTACTCGTCACTGTTGGCAGCATGATCATGAGTTCGATCTTGGAAAAGTGATTAACACTATACGGTTGATTGGACATGTCGCCAATACGTGGAGGAGAATAACGGTCATGAATGGTGATTTGTTTAAGTCGACGGTAGTCGACACATAATCTCATGGTACCATCCTTCTCCTTGTAGATTCTTCTGGAATGTATAGGAAGACTTTGGAATAATCAAATTGTTATGCGTAAAAGGACTTAAGTGGTCGTGTCTTACTGACAGCTAGAACATTTTAGCGACCATGGCTAACAACGCACATGCCTGTAAGCATAGATAATTTGTACAGATTTTCCCGATGGAAAATCAAGCTGAATGTATTCAGGAGCCTGAACATTACTGTACATAATTATGAATCGTAGCATGGTGTGTTGTTCATAGTACATAATTAGGATAAAATTCATCTGGTGTCTGTCCGAGGAAATGCGTTAGCAGCTTGGATCTCATCACTAAGCTGAAGGAAAACCTTCGTATACGTGGGAATACGAAAGGCGTCCTTCATGGTCATGAATCAATGATTTATGGTTACAAGAATGAAAGTGACATCGGCAACGTGACAGTTCTCACTGATGCGCCGGTAATGGTAGTGAAATTCTTGTGGCCTGATTAATACATGGCACAACAAAATGGATATACCCTTGGAGGGTACCCTGAATTTCTTAGAAATGTTCCATAGTTGGACGTGAGTCATGTGTCTTGACTCGTTTCTTGGAACTATAAGCATGACATATGTCTTGACTGGTGTCTTGACATGTGTCTTCAGGAGGTATACGTGAGACATGTGTCTTGACTGATGTCTTGACATGTGTCTTCAGAAAGTATACGTGAGACATGTGTCTTGACCGATGTCTTGACATGTGTCTCGAGATGTGAAACAAATATAACCACAATATAAGGTTATTATGCCAGAATTGGCGGATCGGTTGGACTACTAATCCTTGTATTTCTGATCACGTCCGTGGCCAGAGTTTCGGTTGCGATTTCTAGGATAGTTGCTGTCATAGTAGTGATTACTATCGTCCTGTCTGTCAGTTCCATGATGGTCATTCTCATGACCGTGATTCATGTAACTATTCAGCTGAGTGGCCGGCTGGTACCGGTTTGCACTCATATGGCTGAAATGACAGTCGAATGACATGCGACATGTAACTAAGAATTAGGGACAATGATTGATGGGAGTCGTCTGATGGTGAAGCATCTTCTCGTCCAATTGCTTTGCTCTGACGCCTTTGTCTTCGTCTTGTAGGATCTCCAGGTTGTGAATAGCATCCGCATCTCGTAGCGTCTCCAAACGTCAGCAGCATCAACCTTAACATCTCCAAGTTATGAGCGGCATCGGCAATCTTGTAGAATATCAGCAAGTGAACATACGCCTGAGATGATTTAGAATCGACTAGCGAATACTCGTGAAGTATTGCAAGTGAAATACACATGGATTTAGGTACGTGTAATACACATGGAATACGGTACATGGAGTACACATGGAATGCACATGAAATGATTGGTATGGGGTCGATCATTTGTCATGATTTAAGGAAAGTATATCGGTTAAACGGTTAGGAAAAACCATCATGATAACCTGGCAATGCCAGTATATACCTCATTCTAGTTGCATAGGGAAACGCTAAAGTGTGGTTACACAAAATTCAACGATGATTTTCCTGACAGCATGATCAATGAAAACCAACCATGACTATCATGAAAGCATGTGTAAAACCCGCAAGCTTTTACCATGCATAGTACCCTTAGGATCGTACGTACTAGTTAAAAACTTTCCTAATATAGCATGATTACGATTACGTGTTAGGAGTTTACGTATTACGTACGTGTTAGAACACGATAAGTATTTTATATGCACGATCACGTAATAATTATTTAGCAATAATTAATCACGAACATGCGATCACGAAATCACGAGCGTAATTAAAACACGAGCTATTATTAGTTACGTATATATATTTAATACGAGCGTAATTAAATATATTTGATTATGGTATTTACGTAACGAGAACATTTAAAACACGAACATAAATAAACACAAACGACTAACTAAATAACGAGACACGAAAAGAGGTACGGGAACCCCATGGGGGGTCCCTACCCGCGGCCAAACAAGGGTAATGGGCCAAGCCCATTACCAATTTTACTAAAGGGGGGGGGGGGGGGGTTAATTAATTTTTACTACTCAAAATCACTTTACAGAAGATTTCAAGAAAAACCTATACCCTCTCTTTGTCCTCTCTTTGTGCCGCCACCCATAATCACCAAACAAGGTGATTCATTGATCTTGGATCTTGAAGTTTTGTTGTTTGTTCGTGTTTGTTCTTCATTCCCTTGATCCACGAATACGGTAAAACCTTTTTAAACCTTTTCTTTTAATTTAATCTTTTTAGTAATTATGAACATGTGATGTTTTTATAAAAACACATTAATTAAACATAGATCTAACATGTTTTGGTGATTAATTAAATCAAAGGGTCGATTAAGGGGTGTTTTGTTTTGGGCCGCAGGCTGCAACCGACCCCAAGGGGGTTTCGGTTTGCTTAGCCGACACCACCAAGACCATATGGTCTTGGTTGGTGCGTGTGGGTCCCACGGCAGCAAGGGGTACCCCGATTTGGTTCGGGGTACGGTGTCGATTCATGTCCGGTTCATGTTTTAAAGCTTAGATCCGATTCATGGTTATGTTAGTTTTTTTATGTTATGAACTTATGTTAAAATTAAATTAATAAAGATGTAATTAATTTAATAACATGACTTAGGTTAATTAATTATTAATAATCATGAAATTATTTTAACCTAGGTATTTATATTATTAAGACTTATAATTAGTTAATTATTTTAAAAACCATGGATATAATTAATTAATTATCATGACTTAAGTTATATTATTAATATTTAATAATACATATTTTAACCTAAGTACTTAATATATTTAATTAAAAACATGTTATACTTTAATTAAATATTATAACCTATAGTTTATTTAAATTACATGAAATAACTATTAAACTATACAATATATCATATGACTTAGAAAATAATCATGAAAACACTTAGGCTTATTTGCTTAGCTTATTTAACTAGCTTATTTCTAATTATGGAAACTACTATTTTTAGAAACTTAATTAAATAAGGCAGCTAATTTATTTATGGAAACCAGCTATTTTTAGGAACTTATTTATTTAAGGCAGCTAATCTATTTATGGAAACTTATTTAATTAAGGCAGCTAATCTATTTATGGAAACTTTCTATTTTTAGAAACTTATCTATTTATAGCAGTAAATCTATTTTTGGAAACTTTCTATTTTTGGTAACTTTCTATTTTTGGAAACTTTCTATTTTTGGAAACTTTCTATTTTTGGAAACTTTCTATTTTAGGAAACCTTCTATTTTTGGAAAGTTACTTATTATTACACAGTAAGTATAATAACACATGAAATACCAGAAATACTTAATCGGATTTAGCATAATATAAGATTTAACACAGTTTAAGGCGTTAAACAGTAAAACATTGTAAGAACATATAAAATAAGCTAAGACATGACGTAAAACCAACTATGTATTTAGTAAGCAGATACTTATTTCATGTACGTATTTATGTAGCACTAGTGTTTCGGAAGTAGGATTCTCGCAGTTCATCGTTCTCGTTCACTGGACATAAGGTACGGATTCCCGTCCTTTCAATATGGACATTCTTTCCTTATTAGGATTTCCCCGTATGCATCCAACTGTTTTCCCGTAGTATAAGTATAAGTTTGATTGCTTATGTTTAAATATGATTACCTATAGCCATATACATGCATGACCAGTTTCACCTAGTTATGGAGGTACCATAACCATAACATTAGAGGCACTGATGTTATGACTTCACCACGGCGGAGTGATTGCTCGTGGCGTCCCTTCAGCTTTTGGCCATTTATTTATATTTATCATGTGGGGCGTATGGGTGCATCCTAGTTACACGTTTTTATTCAGGATTACATGGTGAATGTGGTGTGTGTGCCTTGCATCCTTCATAAGGAGCTGATCCCTCCTACCCATAAAACCAGTATATTAAATTAGAGGCAGCCCCTCTAATTTGCATGATGAGGTCACCCCTCCAATTATTCATGCACGGTGGATTTTCATGACCTATATTGGCTAATGGTAAAATATGTCAAACAGTTTTTATAAGATAAACATAAGACTTTCAAACTATAAAACCAGTTTTATTAAGACTTAACCAGGTTACTCGGGACTTAGTTTCTTCTGTTGTTATTATGTTATATGCTTATTCTATTCATGCTTTATTGTACATCCGTGCACTGAGCGTATTGCTCAGCCGTTTTCCTTTTCTATGTTCCCGAAACGGCAGGTACTCAGGGACGCTCGTAGACACTAAGAGTACGTGCATATGGACTGGAAGCTGTCTAGCCTTCTTTACATTATGCATTTCCTTTCTTTATGATACTTATGCTTTGGACATTGTTTAGTCCTTTTCCTTTACTATACTATGTTTGTGTGTGATGAGCTTTACTTTTGGACTACCGATGTTTGATTCCGGTATTTTCCTTTATATGGTCAAGTAATGTTTAGACATTTTACCTTGTATGCTTTGATGACACGCCATAATTACTGTGATATTTCCATTTCCAAAATGGGGTGTTACAATTATGGTATCAGAGCCAAGGCTTCGACCTGTAGGCTCTCAAATATGACCTGTGATTAGTGGGTAGTCACTACGGTCTTCCTAGAACTGACAGTTGTTTTCATGCATTCATCATTTTTAAGCATACATATACATGTAATTGTTACAGGGTTTTTGACTAAGTAATGGTTGGTACAGGACTGGCCCTATTTAGTCGCATGTGTTTTATCGAAACTTTTAGATTTGGGACCGACCCATAGGCGTCCCCTCGCTGTGTCTTTTGTTTTGGGTGAACTGACCAGAGGCGTTCACTCTCGAGCATACAAAGTTCTCATAAAACTGCATCATGCCTTCATACACAAAATTTTCTTGCATAAAATTTTTCTCGTGAAATTTTTAGTATAAATTTTTTTCATGTATATATTTATATTTTATGTTTTGATCTGTTTAATCATATGTTTTATGTTATACTATCAGATGGTTCTCACACGCGAACAGGAGCAGCTCAACGCTGCAATTCAGGCTGCCATGCAAGCCTTGCTTCCTCAACTGAGGAATGACATCCGGGCTGAAGTTCAAGCTGCCAACAATCAGCAGCACAATCAGCCACCTCCTCCTCCTCCTCCAGTGACATTAGCAGTATGGCTGGAGAGATTCAACAAGCTCCGCCCTTGAGCTTTTGAGAAGACAGATAGCCCCAGCGATGCTGAAAGCTGGTTGGCTCACATCGAGAAGATTTTCAACGCTATGGGCTGTGACCCCGCATACAAGGCGATGTTGGCATGCTATCGGTTCGAAGGCGATGTACTCAACTGGTGGTTAGCTTTGATGCAATCTGAAGGTGGTGATGAGTGGGTTGCTGGTTTGACTTGGGCTCAGTTCAAGGACAGGGTGATGGAGCAGTTCTTTCCCAAGGCTGAGCAGGACAAGCTCAAGAGAGAGTACCATGGGATCCGTCAGAGAGCTAGGGAGAATAGCAACGAGTTTATGCAGCGCTTTCTTCGCTTGGCTGGTTTCCTTGGTGCGGTAGCAGGTACTCTTGAAGAGCAGGCACATCACTTCAGATGCGCTCTTCGCACATCAATTGCAAACAATCTGGTGTATGCTACGTTCAATACTGTAGCACAAGTGGCCGATGCAGCACGAAAACTGGAGATGCTACAGGAGAGGGATGAGTTCGGGGAAGCTGAAAGACCCGACAAGAGGTAAACCTTCGTATTCAAGCGGTGACCAATCCGTATACTTTCCATATGTCAATTATTCATCTCTTTAACTGTAACTTCCAGGCAGAAAACTGGGGACCGGTCTCAGCCGGCTACTCAGCAGCAGCCTCATCAGCCCAAGGGAAACGGTCAGACTAACGACCGTTCTGCTACGGATAGGCGTGGCGGTAATGACAATTACCATAACAACGCCGGGCAATCCAGCAACAGCAGGTCCTAATACTTACGAAATTCCTTATGTTTTATGTTATAACTCATATTCTAAAACTTTAGCAAACTTCTACCAGGAACCATGGAAACGGTAGGGACCAGAACCAGAGAGGTTCGCAGCCTAGCCGTCCAGCTATCACTGGTATTCAATCTTATGATTATCTGCTTCGTCCTTTGTACCCAAATATTATGTCTCATGTAAAATGTTCTATCAGGTCCTCAGCCAGCCAGAGCACCTGCTAGAGGATACACTCATCCTCTTTGCTCTACTTGCCACCATAGGCACCCAGGACCATGTCGCCGTAATACTGATGCGTGCTTCAAGTGTGGTCTTCCTGGCCATATTATGAAGGATTGCCGTAAGGGCGAGATGGAGGGTACATCGGGACATGCTGATACCAAGCCGCCTCCTACTGCCGGGCGTGTCTACACGACATCTCGAGACCAGGCCAACAAGTCTACAGGTACCATCACTGGAATCTTGTATATGTATGGTCGCGCTGCATGTGTTCTTTCCGATACGGGTGCTACTCACTCGATAATTTCTACTGCTTATGCTAAGAACATTAGGATGCCTCCCTTGCCACTAGAAAATAGGCTTACTATTTCCACGCCTTTGAGGGACTCTGTATTAATCACCCATGTATACAAGAGTCTTCCCTTAGAATTTGATGATAAGGCTCGACCTGTCGACGCACTTCCGCTGGACATGAATGACTTCGACATGATTTTGGGCATGGATTGGCTATCCAAGTATCATGCTACAATAGACTGCCATTCATATCGAGTTATCTTCGGTGATGTCAATGCACCAGAGTAGATTCATAATGGGTTCATACCCGGACGGTCTATACAAGTCATATCCACCCCGCAAGCGCGTGCACTACTGTCACATGGCTGCGAGGGTTATCTAGCTACGGTTCACGACATGGAGGCTGAATCTTCATCGATTCAGGATCAACCAATAGTGTCGGAATTCCAAGACGTGTTTCCAGCAGAACTTCCGGGCATACCACCTGCACGAGAAGTGGAATTCAGTATCGAGCTGGTTCCAGGAGCGGAACCAATCTCCAAGGCTTTTTATCGCATGGCTCCCATAGAGCTGAAGGAGCTGAAGGATCAACTGCAAGAACTTCTTGAACGAGGTTTCATTCGACCGAGCGCATCTCTATGGGGCGCACCGGTCTTGTTTGTTAAGAAGAAGGATGGTAGTATGCGTCTTTGCATAGACTATCGCGAGCTCAACAAGATTACCATTCGGAATAGGTATCCACTGCCACGCATTGACGATCTGTTTGACCAACTCCAAGGGGCCAAACACTTCTCCAAGATCGATCTTAGGTCAGGCTATCACCAGCTACGGGTCAAGGAGCAGGACATTGCTAAGACTGCTTTTCGTACCCGTTATGGCCACTACGAGTTTGTAGTTATGCCATTTGGCCTGACAAATGCTCCAGCAGTGTTCATGGATCTGATGAACAGAATCTTCCATGAATTTCTTGACAAATTCGTCATTGTTTTCATCGATGACATCCTGATTTTCTCAAAGTCCAAGGAGGAACACGAAGACCATCTTCGTACAGTACTACAGATTCTTCGCCAGAAGCAGCTGTATGCTAAATTCTCCAAGTGTGAGTTCTGGTTAGACAAGGTGGCATTCTTAGGTCACATTGTATCAGCAGAAGGAATCACTATGGATCCAGCGAAGGTTGAGGCCATTACTAAGTGGCCGAGGCCGACATCAGCGATGGAAGTCCGCAGTTTCTTAGGCTTAGCTGGCTATTACCGTAGGTTCGTGGAGAACTTTTCCCGCCTAGCACTACCATTGACCAAACTGATGCGGAAATGGGAGAAATTCGTCTGGACTGAAGATCGAGAGAAGAGCTTTGAAGACCTGAAGCAGAAGCTAGTATCTGCACCTATTCTTACTCTACCATCTGGTACGGGTGGATTTCAAATCTACAGCGATGCATCGGGGAAGGGACTTGGCTGTACTCTCATGCAACATGGGAAAGTGATCGCGTACGCTTCACGGCAGCTTAAGCCTTATGAAGAGAATTACCTCACGCACGATCTGGAACTTGCTGCAGTCGTGTTTGCACTAAAGATATGGAGACACTACTTATATGGAGAATCATGTGACATTTTCACGGACCACAAGAGCTTGAAGTATATCTTCACTTAGCGTGAATTGAACATGAGGCAGAGGAGATGGTTAGAGCTGTTGAAGGATTATGACATTAATCTACAGTATCATCCCGGAAAGGCAAATGTAGTAGCAGATGCCCTTAGCAGGAAGTCCGGAATGATCAACGGCATTAGAATCGAAGAGGAAATCATAAGAGACTTGGAGCGACTAGACATCGAGTACATGGTACGTGGACAACACGGTTACTGGGCTAATCTTAGAGTAGAACCCGAGTTGCTATCTAAGATCAAGGAAGCTCAGAAGGATGACGGAGAAATCTGGGTGATAGTACAGAATTTGGAGAAGCAAACGGAATTCAGAGTAGATGTAGATGGTATTGTATGGCAGGGCACTAGACTTTGTGTTCCTGATGACCAAGAACTCCGGGAAGCTTTGTTAGCTGAAGCTCATAGCTCCCCATTCTCGATACATCCTGGTTCAACTAAAATGTACCATGACATCAAGCAGTACTTTTGGTGGAGTGGTATGAAACAGGATGTGGCCACTTACGTCTCCAAATGTCTTACCTGCCAGCAGGTTAAGATCGAGCATCAGCGATCTGGCGGTCTCCTTCAACTGTTAGATATTCCAGAATGGAAGTGGGATAAAATCACCATGGATTTTGTCACCAGTCTTCCACCTACCAAAAGGAAGCACGATGCAATTTGGGTTATCGTTGATCGACTTACCAAATCAGCTCATTTCTTACCGATCCGCAAGGAAGATCCGGTAAGTAAACTCGCAGATACGTATAGACGAGAGATCATGAGACTCTACGGTGCACCATCCAGCATCGTCTCAGACAGAGATCCTCGATTCACTTCGCGCTTTTGGAAAAGTCTGCAGAAAGCTTGGGGTACACAACTTAAGCTTAGCACGACTTTTCATCCTCAAACGGACGGACAGTCGGAACGAACCATTCAGACATTGGAGGATATGTTGAGGTCATGTGCGTTGGAATGGACGGGTGATTGGGACGAATACATCTGTTTGGTGGAGTTTGCATACAACAACAGTTGGCACGCAAGCATCAAGTGTGCTCCATTTGAGATGTTGTATGGCAGGAAGTGTCGCGCCCCAATCTGCTGGGATCAGGTTGGCGAGCGAACACTCGAAGGACCAGAAATCATAGAGATGACAAATGAGAAGATCGCAGTAGCTAGGCAGAAAATTCAAGAGGCACGGTCACGTCAGAAGAGTTACGCCGATAAGCATCGTAGGGATTTACACTTTAGCGTAGGAGATCACGTCTTCCTTAAGGTTTCGCCGGCACGTGGTGTTAGATGCTTCGGGATAAAAGGGAAGCTCAGTCCTCGTTTCATCCGTTTGATATCATTGAACGAGTCGGTGAAGTATCTTACCGATTGGCGTTACCTCTGCAGCTTTCGCATGTGCACAATGTGTTTCATGTGTCCTTACTCAGAGGGTACCAATATCATCCCCTTCACATGGTTCAGTATCCACTGGAACAGATACGTGAAGATCTCACTTTTATAGAAGAACCCGAACGAGTTCTTGACAGACAAGAACGAGTCATGAGAAAGAAGACGATTCCATTCGTCAAAATTCTATGGAGGGATCATACCGAGCGGGAAGCCACTTGGGAAACGGAGGAGTCTATCCGGGCTTCTTACCCTCATTTCATATTTTGAATTTGGGTATGTTCTTCTTTTCCAGTTTACTTTATCTATAATTCGGGGACGGATTATTCTTTTTAGGGGGGGAAGAGTTGTAAAACCCGCATGCTTTTACCATGCATAGTACCCTTAGGATCGTACGTACTAGTTAAAAACTTTCCTAATATAGCATGATTACGATTACGTGTTAGGAGTTTACGTATTACGTACGTGTTAGAACACGATAAGTATTTTATATGCACGATCACGTAATAATTATTTAGCAATAATTAATCACGAACATGCGATCACGAAATCACGAGCGTAATTAAAACACGAGCTATTATTAATTACGTATATATATTTAATACGAGCGTAATTAAATATATTAGATTATGGTATTTACGTAACGAGAACATTTAAAACACGAACATAAATAAACACAAACGACTAACTAAATAACGAGACACGAAAAGAGGTACGGGAACCCCATGGGGGGGGTCCCTACCCGCGGCCAAACAAGGGTAATGGGACAAGCCCATTACCAATTTTACTAAAGGGGGTTAATTAATTTTTACTACTCAAAATCACTTTACAGAAGATTTCAAGAAAAACCTAAACCCTCTCTTTCTCCTCTCTTTGTGCCGCCAGCCATAATCACCAAACAAGGTGATTCATTGATCTTGGATCTTGAAGTTTTGTTGTTTGTTCGTGTTTGTTCTTCATTCCCTTGATCAACGAATACGGTAAAACCTTTTTAAACCTTTTATTTTAATTTAATCTTTTTAGTAATTATGAACATGTGATGTTTTTATAAAAACACTTTAATTAAACATAGATCTAACATGTTTTGGTGATTAATTAAATCAAAGGGTCGATTAAGGGGTGTTTTGTTTTGGGCCGCAGGCTGCAACCGACCCCAAGGGGGTTTCGGTTTGCTTAGCCGACACCACCAAGACCATATGGTCTTGGTTGGTGCGTGTGGGTCCCACGGCAACAAGGGGTACCCCGATTTGGTTCGGGGTACGGTGTCGATTCATGTCCGGTTCATGTTTTTAAGCTTAGATCCGGTTCATGGTTATGTTAGTTTTTTTTATATTATGAACTTATGTTAAAATTAAATTAATAAAGATGTAATTAATTTAATAACATGACTTAGGTTAATTAATTATTAATAATCATGAAATTATTTTAACCTAAGTATTTATATTATTAAGACTTATAATTAGTTAATTATTTTAAAAACCATGGATATAATTAATTAATTAACATGACTTAGGTTATATTATTAATATTTAATAATATATATTTTAACCTAAGTACTTAATATATTTAATTAAAAACATGTTATACTTTAATTAAATATTATAACCTATAGTTTAATTAAATTACATGAAATAATTATTAAACTATACAATATATCATATGACTTAGAAAATAATCATGAAAACACTTAGGCTTATTTGCTTAGCTTATTTAACCAGCTTATTTCTAATTCTGGAAACTTCTATTTTTAGAAACTTAATTAAATAAGGCAGCCAATTTATTTATGGAAACCAGCTATTTTTAGGAATTTATTTATTTAAGGCAGCTAATCTATTTATTGAAACTTATTTAATTAAGGCAGCTAATCTATTTATGGAAACTTTCTATTTTAGAAACTTATCTAATTTAAGCAGTAAATCTATTTTTGGAAACTTTCTATTTTTGGAAACTTTCTATTTTTGGAAACTTTCTATTTTTTGAAACTTTCTATTTTTGGAAACTTTCTATTTTTGGAAACTTTCTATTTTAGGAAACCTGCTATTTTTGGAAAGTTACTTATTATTACACAATAAGTATAATAACACAGGAAATACCAGAAATACTTAATCGGATTTAACAGAATATAAGATTTAACACAGTTTAAGGCGTTAAACAGTAAAACATAGTAAGAACATATAAAATAAGCTAAGACATGACGTAAAACCAGCTATGTATTTAGTAAGCAGATACTTATTTCATGTACGTATTTATGTAGCACTAGTGTTTCGGAAGTAGGATTCTCGCAGTTCATCGTTCTCGTTCACTGGACATAAGGTACGGATTCCCGTCCTTTCAATATGGACATTCTTTCCTTATTAGGATTTCCTCGTATGCAGCCAACTGTTTTCCCGTAGTATAAGTATAAGTTTGATTGCTTATGTTTAAATATGATTACCTATAGCCATATACATGCATGACCAGTTTCACCTAGTTATGGATGTACCATAACCATAACATTAGAGGCACTGATGTTATGACTTCACCACGGCGGAGTGATTGCTCGTGGCGTCCCTTCAGCTTTTGGCCATTTATTTATATTTATCATGTGGGGCGTATGGGTGCATCCTAGTTACACGTTTTTATTCAGGATTACATGGTGAATGTGGTGTGTGCCTTGCATCCTTCACAAGGAGCTGATCCCTCCTACCCATAAAACCAGTATATTAAATTAGAGGCAGCCCCTCTAATTTGCATGATGAGGTCACCCCTCCAATGATTCATGCACGGTGGATTTTCATGACCTATATTGGCTAATGGTAAAATATGTCAAACAGTTTTTATAAGATAAACATAAGACTTTCAAACTATAAAACCAGTTTTATTAAGACTTAACCAGGTTACTCGGGACTTAGTTTCTTATGTTGTTATTATGTTATATGCTTATTCTATTCATGCTTTATTGTACATCCGTGCACTGAGCGTATTGCTCAGTCGTTTTCCTTTTCTATGTTCCCAAAACGGCAGGTACTCAGGGATGCTCGTAGACACTAAGAGTACGTGCATATGGACTGGAAGCTGTCTAGACTTCTTTACATTATGCATTTCCTTTCTTTATGATACTTATGCTTTGGACATTGTTTAGTCCTTTTCCTTTACTATACTATGTTTGTGTGTGATGAGCTTTACTTTTGGACTACCGATGTTTGATTCCGGTATTTTCCTTTATATGGTCAAGTAATGTTTAGACATTTTACCTTGTATGCTTTGATGACACACCATAATTACTGTGATATTTCCATTTCCAAAATGGGGTGTTACAGCATGAGTCAATGAAATCTAACAATGTCTTGCAGGACAACGTAAATAACAAGAGAGGCGTAAGACATAATCAACATGAAGACGGAATTATCATGAAGAAACATGAAACCATCTATCACGAAGAAGTGTATAACATAATCAGCATGAAACTGAAGTTAACCATGACACTATGCAAACATACTTGACATAAAAACATAATAACTTATGAGGGGACATGAAAAAAATTTATGCCAATTTAAATCATGAGAAAAAATTTATGCATGAAAAACAGTGCATGAATGCGTAATCTAGTTTATAAAACCTTTATATGTGCGAGGGAACGCCTATGGGTCGGTTCCAAAACAAAAGACATGGCGAGGGGACGCCTATGGGTCGGTCCCAAAGTTAAAAGTTTCGATAAAAGCACATGCGACTAAATAGGGCCAGTCCTGTACCAACCATTACTTAGTCATAATCCCTGCAACAATGATATATGAAACATAAATAAATGAAACTCATCTGTCAAAACTTATCAGAAAAAATTTTTATGTGACTAATTATGAACTACTGGGGTTCAGTCCACATAGCCACAATTCACGAGGAACATTATACATGAAACAATGACACATAACTAAATATGAATGACGGTTGTCCATCCATATTATTAAAACAATATCGATGAAAACATCAAGGTTAAAACCTCAAGGTGCTGAAAACATTATGGTTAAAACAACAATGCGCTGAAAAAATCAATACATGGAATAAAAAAACGTTGGCTTAGGAAGCTCCTGGTGACTACCCACTAGTCACAAGTCGAGTTTTAGAGCCTATAGGTCGAAGCCTTAGCTCTGATACCATAATTGTAACACCCCATTTTGATAAATGGAATGTCACGCGTAATTATGGCGCGTCATCAAAGCATACAAGGATAAATGCCTAAACATTACATGACCATAGGGAAAACCGGAATCAAACATCGGTTCCCAAACATAAGCCCAAAACATAAATAAAGTAAATGAACAAAAAGAAAGACTAGACAAGCATAAATATGAAGGCAAGAGGAGAAGGAATCTAATGTAGCTCCCATCCTATGCGTGTCCTCCAAATGCTCCAGTCAGTCCTTGAGTACCTGCCGTTTTGGGACATGGAAAGGAAAGTAACGGCTGAGCAAAACGCTCAGTGCACGGATAGACATAGCATAAATGACTAAAACATAATAAAGACTTAATAGCAGCGGAAATGTATAAGTCCTGGAAAACCTGAAACATGTTCATAAAACTGGTTTTATAGTTTGAAAAGCCTTATGTTTATCTTATGAAAACTGTTTAACATATTTTACCATTAGCCAATATAGGTCATGAAAATCCACTGTGCATGAATACTTGGAGGGGTGACCTCATCATGCAAATTAGAGGGGCTGCCTCTAATTTAATATACTGGTTTTTGGGTAGGAGGGATCAGCTCCTTGTGAAGGATGCAAGGCACACACCACATTCACCATGAAATCCTGACTAAAAACATATAACTAGGATGCACCCATACGCCCCACATGATAAATATAATATAAATGGCCAAAAGCTGAAGGGACGCCACGAGCAATCACTCCGCCGTGGTGAAGTCATAACATCAGTGCCTCTAATGTTATGGTTATGGTACCTCCATAACTAGGTGAAACTGGTCATGCATGTATATGGCTATAGGTAATCTTAATTAAACATAAGCAATCAAACACGTAACTTATACTACGGGAAAACAGTTGGCTGCATACGGGGAATCCTAATAAGGAAAGAATGTCCATACTGAAAGGACGGGAATCCGTACCTTATGTCCAGTGAACGAAGAAGATGAACTGAGAGGAATCCTACTTCCGAATCACTAGTGCTACATAAATACATACATGAATAAGTATCTGCTTACTAATTACGTAGCTGGTTTTACGTCATGTCTTAGCTTATTTTATGTGTTCTTACCATGTTTTACTGTTTTAAAGCCTTAAATTGTGTTTTATCTTATATTTTGTTTAATCTGATTAAGTATTTCTGGTATTTCATGTGTTATTATATTTACTGTGTAATAATAAGTAACTTTCCAAAAATAGCATGTTTCCTAAAATAGAAAGTTTCCAAAAATAGAAAGTTTCCAAAAATAGAAAGTTTCCAAAAATAGAAAGTTTTCAAAAATAGAAAGTTACCAAAAATAGAAAGTTTCCAAAAATAGAAAGTTTCCAAAAATAGAAATTTTCCAAAAATAGAAAGTTTCCAAAAATAGATTTACTGCTTAAAATAGATAAGTTTCTAAAAATAGAAAGTTTCCATAAATAGATTAGCTGCCTTAATTAAATAAGTTTCCATAAATAGATTAGGTGCCTGAAATAAATACGTTTCTAAAAATAGAAGGTTTCCATAAATAGATTAGCTGCCTTATTTAATTAAGTTTCTAAAAATAGAAAGTTTCCATAATTAGAAATAAGCTGGTTAAATAAGCTAAGTATATAAGCCTAAGTGTTTTCATGATTATTTTCTAAGTCATATGATATAATGTATAGTTTAATAATTATTTCATGTAATTTAATTAAACTATAAGTTAAAATATTTAATTAAAGTATAACATGTTTTTAATTAAATAAGTTAAATACTTAGGTTAAAATATGTATTATTATATATTAATAAAATAACCTAAGTCATGTTAATTAATTAATTATATCTATGGTTTTAAAATAATTAATTAATTATAAGTCTTAATTATACAAATACTTAGGTTAAAATAATTTCATGATCATTAATAATCAAATAACCTAAGTCATGTTATTAAATTAACCATATCATTTTATTAATTTAATTTTTAACCTAAGATCATAAACATAAAAAAAACTAAACATACACCATGAACCGGATCTAGACTAAAAAGCATGAACCGGACATGAAATCAACACCGTACCCCGAACCAACTCGGGGTACCCCGTGTTTCACTGCTGCCGTGGGACCCACACGCACCAACCAAGACCATATGGTCTTGGTGGTGGTCGGCTTGGCAAACCGAAACCCATTCGGGTTCGATGCAGCCTGCGGCCAAAACAAACACCCCTTAAAAACACCCTTTTGATTTTATTAAACACCAAATCATGTTAGATCCATGTTTAATTATTATTTTTGTAAAAAACATAACATGTTCTTGATTTATAAAAGATCAAATTAAAAGAAAAAGGTTTAAAAGGATTTACCGAATACGTGGATCAAAAGAACGAAGAACAAACACGAACACCAACAAGAATTCCAAGATCCAAGATCAACAAACACTCCCTTTTTGTGTTTTGAAGGTGGCGGCACAAAGGAGAAGGAGAGGAGGGTTTTTAGGTTTTTGCTAAAAATCTTCTGTAAGTTGTAAATGAGTAGTGAAAATCCCTTAAACCCCTTTTAGTAAAATTTGATGGGCTAAGCCCATCCTCCCTCCCTATTTCGTGGTAATGGAGCCCACAAGGGGTAACCCGAATATTTTTCTGTGTCTAAAATATTGGTGTGTTCTCGTGTGTTCTCGTGTTCGTGTTTTACGTGTTTTAATTAGTTATCGATCGTGACTTAATATATTTATTCGTGTTCGTAATAAATATATATACGTAGCTAATATTAGCCCGTGATTTAATCACGTTCATGATTTCATGATCGCATGTTCGTGATTAATTATTGTTAAATAATTATTACGTGCTCGTGCGTAGTAAATACTTATCGTGTTCTAACACGTACGTAATACGTAAAATCCTAACACGTAATCGTAATCATGCTATATTAGGAAAGTTTAAATCTAGTACGTACGATCTTAAGGGTACTATTCATGGTAAAAGCATGCGGGTTTTACACTTCTCCCATATATGACCCTCATTAATATGCTCTAAACACCCCATTAACCTTCCCTAGCAAGTCCTCAACTTGGTTAAGTTTGATAACTATCCCGTTCATATTTTACACAAAACAGTCCCAACTTTTAGGTCTCCAAACTATAAGCCAAACGCCCACCTAACCATACCCATGACCTCTGTAAAGGGAATATTTATGCTCTTACATATGTTAGCTAACACCTCCCATTTGACCCAACCTTAAAGCTACTGTTAAGGCCCCGATATATATATATATATATATATATATATATATATATATATATATATATATATATATATATATATATATATATATATATATATATATATATATATATATATATATATATATATATATATATATATATATATATATATATATATATATATATATATATATATATATATATATACTAGTTGCAAAACCCGTCCGATGGACGGGTATGACTTCTTATATCGTTTAACTTTTTTTATTTGGTAAATATTTGTTTGTGAATTTATCTTTAGTTTAGTTGTATTTTAATGCATTATCAGTCGGTATGTCTTGTATTTGTTGTTTAAGTTATTTTATTGTTTTCTTTAAGTATGTTGTTGGTTATTAAACGCGTTATTTAGTACAGTTTATTTTAATTTATGATTAGTCGTCATTAATTCATTTTTATTTTTACTATCATAAGTTAAAAAAATCATCCATCATGAGAGGTCTAAAAATACGTTTAAAAACCTTGAAGAGAGTGCCATGAAAAAGCTCCTAAAATCTCAAACATCTTTATAATTTAATACATGTGTTGTATGAAACATATTATTAGTTTACGCAGCGGATATATGATAACTACAGGTTATGTTTAATCATATTATGTTTGATGAATGGGTATGACTTTTGTTTTTTTATTGATTTTATTAATAAATGTTACTTTTATTAGAGATTTGTGGGCTTTTTTTTATAGTTTTTATGTGTTTTTTAGCAACTTGTAATACATTTTTTTTATTTTGCTAAATATTGGTGTTGATAAAAAAAATTTGTGAAGCATAGTATAAATGTTTGTGGAATTGTTTATATTAGTTGACTAAGTATATTTTTTTAGTCAGTAAACAACCATATTTGTGTAGAGGCCGAAGGTCATTCCTTGCATATTTAAAATCCATAGTACACGTTTGTGTCAAATAAGTTTTAGCTTTAGACTTTAGTTACCTTGCATATTCATTATTCTTGCGCTACACAAGATACCCATATGATGGAACATAATTTTTATAAGTTCCGTAGCCAAGTGAAACACTTTTCAAAGTAGGTATTAAAGAGAAAATTTGTTAAATTTCACTAACTTAGGAGTTATAAAAATGTTATGCATATAAATCGGTGTATGTAACATGTTACTTTATTACGCTACTCTGAAAACCATAGGTATATTTTGTTAATGGTGGTGCAATCTTGTCACTTAAGTCTCACTCTAAATAAGTCAAACATAAAAGCTTAGAGAGCTGGGAGTCGTTGGCACGAGAAGGTGGTGCCAAAGCCGCCACGTAGGATTTTAGGGCTTTGGCACCAGAAACCCTTTGGCACCACATTTGTGGGGGAGTGGTTGGCACGAGAAAAAGTGGTGCCAAAGGGGTATAATGGACCCACATAAACCCACTTTATAACTAAAAAAAAAGTTTCAAAAATCTTGTAACACCCCATTTTGATAAATGGAATGTCAAGCGTAATTATGGCGTGTCATCAAAGCATGCAAGGTAATATGTAGTAAAACATACATGACCATAGGGAAAACCGGAATCAAACATCGGTTCCCAAACATAAGCCCAAAACATACGAAAGTAAATGAACTGAATGAAAGACTAAACAAGCATAAATATATGAAGGAACAGGAGAAGAAGTCTATGGCAGCTTCCATCCTATGCATGTCCTCCAAATGCTCGAGTCTTGGGTACCTGCCGTTTTGGGACATGGAAAGGAAAGTAACGGCTGAGCAAAACGCTCAGTGCACGGATATACAATATAGCATGAAATAGGATAAGCATGTAACATATAACAGCGGAAGACTAAGTTCTGAGTAGACTGGTTAAGTATTGAGAAAACTGGTTTTATAGTTTGAAAAGCCTTATGTTTATCTTATGAAAACTGTTTTAACATAAATATACCATAGCCCATATAGGTCATGAAAAGGTCACGTGCATGAATACTTGGAGGGGTGACCTCATCATGCTGATTAGAGGGGATGCCTCTAATTAATATACTGGTCTGGGTAGGAGGGATCAACTCCTTGTGAAGGATGCAAGGCACACACCACATTCACCATGAAATACTGAATAAAACATGTAACTAGGATGCACCCATACGCCCCACATGATATAATAATATGGCCAAAACTGAAAGGGACGCCACGAGCAATCACTCCGCCGTGGGGAAGTCATAACATTGGTGCCTCCAATGTTATGGTTATGGTACCTCCATAACTAGGTGAAACTGGTCATGCTTGTATATGGCTATAGATTATGCTAATTAAACATAAGCAGTTCAAAACAATAAAACAAATACTGGGGAAAAACAGTTGGCTGCATACGGGGAAATCCTAATAAGGAAAGAATGTCCATACTGAAAGGACGGGAATCCGTACCTCAAGTCCAGTGAATGAACGGAAGAAAGACTCCTACTTCTGGATCACTAACGCTACATGAATACACACGTGTATAAGTATCGAATTACTGAATACGTACTGGGTTTTATGTCTTATCTTAGCTTACTTTATATGTTTTAAGTCATGGTTTACTGTTTAAAGCCTCAAACTGTGTTTATCTTGTATTCTGATTAATCTGATTAAGTATTACTGGTATTTCATGTATTATTATACTTACTGTGTAATAATAAGTAACTTTCCAAAAATAGCAGGTTTCCAAAAATAGAAAGTTTCCAAAAAAATAGAAAGTTTCCAAAAATAGAATTACTGCTTAAAATAGATAAGTTTCTAAAAGTAGAAAGTTTCCATAAATAGATTAGCTGCCTTAATTAAATAGTTTCTAAAATAGAAAGTTTCCATAAATAGATATAAGCTGGTTAAATAAGCTAATAATTAAGCTTAAGTGTTTACTGATTAATAGTCTAAGTCATAATGATATAATGTATAGTTTATTAATTATTACATGTCATTTAAATAAACTATAGGTTAAAGGTATTTAATTAAATATAATGTGATTTAATTAAATAAAGATATAATTACTTAGGTTATAACATGCATTATTAATTATATTAATATAACCTAAGTCATGAGAATTAATTAATTATATGTCATGGTTTTAATAATTAATTAATTAGTTAGTCTAATTTTTCATGATTAAAATACTTAGGTTTAGCTATGTATTAATAGTAAAATAGTTAACCTAAGTCATGATAATTAATTAATTATAAGTCATGTTTAATAATTAATTAATTGTTATAATAAAATTACTTAGGTTAAAATCATGTATTATTAACTAGTAATAATAAACCTAAGTCCATGTTTTAATTAAATTAATTATATAGCATGTTAAATCAATTTAATTAACTTGTAATAAAATACCCTTGTAATAATAAGTCGTGTTTATTTATTTAATTTACCTTGTAAGTTAATATATACGTTAAAGCTAATAACTTGTACAATCATAACCCGTACTAATGTATTCCTTTATTAAAACGCATCGAAAACCGAACCCGTGTCTTATTAATTTAAAAGGTGTAACTCGTGTTATGTATTTAAATAAGCCGAACCAAACAGCCCCTTAATGTCTTTTAAACTGTTACCCAAACACCCCCTTAAACCTGTTAAACCCACTGCCAAACGTACCCTTAACTGCCAGTTCCTCCTGGCAGTTTTGATTTCCCCCCGTCTGTTTAAAGTTCCCACCGGCAGGCTAGAAGGCCAACCGTGGGTTCCCACTGGTAGAACAAATTCACCACTGGCGCAGCCAGTGGTTTTTCCCCCTGCTTGTTCTATGTTTCCCCTGCTTGAGCAAACCAAGCCAAAACCCTAATTGGGTTGCGGCTGGTGGAATTAACTCACCACCGAGAGTCTTTTGACTCTCGGTTTGTGTGCCAAACAACACAACAACATCCCAAAGTATAAACCCACTTAATTATACTCGTTTAATACGTTTCAAAATCCAAGAAATCGTATTAAAAGAAAAGAAAAAAAACGAATTAGGTATTTACCTTATGTTTTCTTCGTGTTAGGGTTTAGGATTAAACAAACATTGCCATCTAGATCTTCTTGGATCACGAAGCCCTAGTTTTCCCCTTTTTCTTTGTGTGAGTCGCGGCAGAGAAGAGAGGAGAGAAAGAAGTGGCGGCTTGTATGTATTTTTAGGGTTTTATGTCTTTTTTTTGTGTTTGTTGCCAAAACCAATATTACTCCCCCCGTCTATATGCTATACACGGTTCAAAAACAAACTTGGGCCTTGAGCCCAAGTCCCATTAGTTTTCTAGTTTGTCTAAAACAACCCCCTTGAAACACTTGTAATCTTTATTAAGTCGCGTTTTTGTTAAAAGGGGTAAGCGTAAACGAGTATTAAATGTGTCGTACGTTTCTTAGTTATAATTACCCGTGTTAAACGTAATTATTACGTATATAATTACTTGTCGTGTTAGATTAAATATACGTAATAATTATACTTGTTCAAATGTCTGTGATTTCGTGTTACGTAGTTTACGTGATTTAATTTGTTTTTGATCGTGACTAAATATATTATTTATTCATGTTCGTAATAATTATATATAAACGAAATTAATATTAGTTCGTGTTTTAATTACGTTCGTGATTAATTATTGTTAAATATTTATCATGTGTTCGTACGTAATCGATACTTATCATGTTTATACACGTATGTAATACTTAAATAATAGCACGTGAATGTGATCAATAGTAAATAGGGTAAGTTTTAATCTAGGACGTACGATCTTAAGGGCACTATTCAAGGTAAAAGCATGCGGGTTTTACAATTCTTCCCCCCTAAAAAGAATAATTCGTCCCCGAATTATAGATAAAGTAACTGGAAGCGAAACATACCCGAATCAAACTGGAAAGTATGCAAAATAACGGAAATGAAGGTGACATGGTAGAAGGGAACGTGGAACGTGACATGTCTTGAAAAGACATGGAACGTGACGTGACTGAAAGGACATATCTAATCGATAAGAGAAAAATGGATAAGAAGTCCGGATGAACTTGTCCGTTTCCAAGTGGCCTCCCTCTTGGAACGGTTCCTTCAGAAGATCCTGACACTAATGATAAATCTTGATCCTCCTAAACTTGACTTGGAATACGAAGAAATTCTTGGTTATCAACGGAAGGTAGATCCCCTAAATTCGATCGAGGAAAAAGAGTTAACGTGCAAGGGTAACTAAAACGTTACGATGCAATACAATCTGACTGAACTGATAATTAGAAACGATGCGCGAGACATAAAGAAACGTAGTACGTGAAAAATTCTGAACGTGATACGTGAAAAATTCTGAACGTGATACGTGAAAAATTTTGAACGTGCTACGTGGAGATATGGCGAGTGTAGTATGAGTAAACGTATCGTGATCCATGATACGTGTAACATATCTTGATCATGATATTAGGAACGTGGAATGAACATGACATGTGAGACATATCGTGATCATAGAATATAATGGCGGTAACGCCAAACGCTACCAGGTGAGACGTGGAATATGACGTGAAACGTCTATCTGATGATGGAGAGTTATACTAAACTTGGGTCTGGTCTCTCAAGTTCTTGCAAACTTCCCCGAATGAGAAAAGAAATGAACATAAAATCGTAAGCCAAAAATACGATCATGAACGTGAATAGTGTCATGAACGCGAGCGCGAAAGCAAGGCATGGAATTAGAACAAGGACGCGAAGTAAATAAGGAGCATAATTATGAATATCTGTCTGACTAGATAACTGAGGAATTGCCAAGTGATCGGATGAGCCTTGGCTGGAATATGTCCGATCAATCTGTTGGTTCTGAAATCCTTGCGGATGTAAGGATTTTGCAGACTTGATCATACTGTTTGCAATAACCCAGTTAGCATCATGCTTCTTCTGAGTTTGCGTTAATCTGGTAACCAAAATCCGTGTAGATCTTGTCCCATTTTAGTTCACAATTTCAGATGATGAAACATCCCAGTTTGTTGGTGTCCTATCTTAGCCTGTTTGTATGACCGGTATAAAGATATGAACGTAACTGTATCTTGCTTCATCGAACTTGATACATAGGAGTTTGCGAACTGTGAGTCTCTGAATCTAGACTTCTCCCAGCGTAGGATTTCCTAGAACACCTAATGTAGTGTAGGGTTCTCTCTTTTACGCATAAGCTGAGTCATGGTAAGATTAAACGTAGAATGCCATGTGATTCAGCGTGTCACTGAAATCAAACAGAATTGATATCGGAAAGAATCTCCAGGGTAAAATTTCACTTGTCATAGAATTTACAACATAGTGCATATAGGGTCTTCCTGTTCTTCGCTAGGCTTAAATGAAATCAGGTTATCCTCAAAGAAAATGCTGATGAATTTGTTTAGGAGTTCATGGAAACTCAATTTATTAAGTCCATAATGCGGTTGGAGCATTGATGAGACTAATTCAAAATCATAAATCTAGCATGACCGAGTCGTTTACGAATAGCAGTCATGGACATGTTCTGCTTTTTCACTCGTCACTGTTGGCAGCATGAGTTCGATCCTGGAAAAGTGATTAACACATGTCGTCAATACGTGGAGGTAAATAACGGTCATGAATGGTGATTTGTTTAAAATCGACGGTAGTCGACACATAATCTTATGTTACCGTCCTTCTCCTTGAAGGTTTTTCTGGAGTGTAAGGAACAATTTTGGAATAATCTGTTGGTTATGCGTAAAAGGACCTTAGTAGTCGTGTGTTACTGACAGCTAGAAAATTTTAGCAATTATGGCTAACAAAGCACGTGCTTGAAAAGCATAGATAATTTGTACAGATTTTCCTGATGGAAAATCAAGCTGAATGTATTCAGGAGCCTGAACATTACTGTACATAATTATGAATCATAGCATGGTGTGGTGTTCATAGTACATAATTAGGATAAAAATTCATCTCGTGTCTGTCCGAGGAAATGCGTTAGCAGCTTGGATCTTATCATTAAGCTGAAGGAAAACCTTCGTATGCGTGGGAATACGAAAGGCGTCCTTCATGGTTATGAATATATGAACTATGGTGAAAGAAATGAATGTGACATCGGCAACGTGACAGTTCTCACTGATGCGCCGATAATGGTATTGAAATTCTTGTGGCCTGATTAATACATGGCACAACAACATAGATATACCCTTGGAGGGTACCCTGAATTTCTTAGAAATGTTCCATAATTAGACGTGAGTCATGTGTCTTGACTCGTGTCTTGAGAAATGTAAGCGTGACATATGTCTTGACTGGTATCTTGACATGTGTCCTCAGAAAGTATACGTGAGACATGTGTCTTGACTGATGTCTTGACATGTGTCTCGAGATGTGAAACAACTAGAACTACAAATATTAGGTTAAAATGCCAGAAATGGCGGATCGGTTGGACTACTGATCATTTGTATGTCTGATCACGTCCGTGGCCAGAGCCTCGGTTGCGATTTCTAGGATAGTTGCTGTCATAGTAGTGGTTACTATCATCTTGTCTGTTGGTTCCATGACGGTCATTCTCATGACCGTGACTCATGTAACTATTTAGCTGAGTGGCCGGCTGGTACTGGTTTGCACTCATATGGCTGAAATGATAGCCGGACGACGTGTGACATGTAATTATGAATTTGGGACAATGATTGATGGGAATTGTCTGATGGTGAAGCATCTTCTCGTCCAATTGCTTTGCTCCGACGCCTTTGTCTTCGTCTTTTAGGATCTCCAGGTTGTGAACAGCATCAGCATCAGCATCTCGTAGCGTCTCCCAACATCAGCAGCATCAACCTTCAGTAACATCTCCAAGCTATGAGCGGCATCGACAATCTTGTAGAATATCAGCAATTGAAAATACGCCTGAGGTGATTCAGAATCAACTAGCGAATACTCGTGAAATATTACAAGTGAAATGCACATGGATTTAGGTACATGTAATACACATGAAATACGGTACGTGGAGTACACATGAAATGCACATGAAATGATCAGTATGGGCTCGATCATTTGTCATGATTTAAGGAAAGTAAACCGGTTAAACGGTTAGGAAAACCATCATGATAACCTGGCAGTATTAGCATAGACATCATTCTGGTTGCATAGAGAAACACTGAAGTGTGGTTATACAAAATTCAACGATGATTTGCCTGACAGCATGATCAATGGAAACCAACCATGACCATCATGAAAGCATGATTCAAGAAATCTAACAATGTCTTGCAGGACAACGTAAATAACAAAAGAGGCGTGAAACACAATCAACATGAAGACGGAATTATCATGAGGAAACATGAAACCATCTATTACGAAGAAGTGTATAACATAATCAGCATGAAACTGAAGTTAACCATGACAGTATGAAGGCATACTTGACATAAAGACATAATAACTTATGATGGGACATGAAAAATTTTTTTTATGCCAATTTAAATCATGAGAAAAATTTTATGCAAGAAAACAGTGCATGAATGCGTAATGTAGTTTATAAAACCTTTATATGTGCGAGGGAACGCCTATGGGTCGGTTCCAAAACAAAAGACATGGCGAGGGGACGCCTATGGGTCGGTCCCAAAGTTAAAAGTTTCGATAAAAGCACATGCGACTAAATAGGGCCAGTCCTGTACCAACCATTACTTGTCAAAATTCCTGGAATAGATGACATATGATATAAATTCATGAATGCATGAAACATAAATAATTAAAAGTCATTGTTAAAACTTAACAGAAAAAAATTTATGTGAAAATTATGAACTACTGGGGTTCAGTTCACATAATCACAGTTCACTAGGAACATCATGCATAGACACCGACACATAACTAAATATGGATGACGGTTGTTCATTCCATATTGGTAAAACGATACTGGTGAACACATCATGGTTAAAACAACAAGGTGCTGAAAACGTAATGGTTAAAACAAAAAGGTGCTGAAAACGTCAATACGTGGAATAACAAGCGTTGACTTAGGAAGCTCCTGGTGACTACCCACTAGTCACAGGTCAAGTTTTAGAGCATACAGGTCGAAGCCTTGGCTCTGATACCATAATTGTAACACCCCATTTTGATAAATGGAATGTCACGCGTAATTATGGCGTGTCATCAAAGCATGCAAGGTAATAAAACATACATGACCATAGGGAAAACCGGAATCAAACATCGGTTCCCAAACATAAGCCCAAAACATAAGAAAGTAAATGAACTGAATGAAAGACTAAACAAGCATAAATATATGAAGGAACAGGAGAAGAAGTCTATGGCAGCTTCCATCCTATGCATGTCCTCCAAATGCTCGAGTCTTGGGTACCTGCCGTTTTGGGTCATGGAAAGGAAAGTAACGGCTGAGCAAAACGCTCAGTGCACGGATATACAATATAGCATGAAATAGGATAAGCATGTAACATATAACAGCGGAAGACTAAGTTCTGAGTAGACTGGTTAAGTATTGAGAAAACTGGTTTTATAGTTTGAAAAGCCTTATGTTTATCTTATGAAAACTGTTTTAACATAAATATACCATAGCCCATATAGGTCATGAAAAGGTCACGTGCATGAATACTTGGAGGGGTGACCTCATCATGCTGATTAGAGGGGATGCCTCTAATTAATATACTGGTCTGGGTAGGAGGGATCAACTCCTTGTGAAGGATGCAAGGCACACACCACATTCACCATGAAATACTGAATAAAACATGTAACTAGGATGCACCCATACGCCCCACATGATATAATAATTTGGCCAAAACTGAAAGGGACGCCACGAGCAATCACTCCGCCGTGGGGAAGTCATAACATTGGTGCCTCCAATGTTATGGTTATGGTACCTCCATAACTAGGTGAAACTGGTCATGCTTGTATATGGCTATAGATTATGCTAATTAAACATAAGCAGTTCAAAACAATAAAACAAATACTGGGGAAAAACAGTTGGCTGCATACGGGGAAATCCTAATAAGGAAAGAATGTCCATACTGAAAGGACGGGAATCCGTACCTCAAGTCCAGTGAATGAACGGAAGAAAGACTCCTACTTCTGGATCACTAACGCTACATGAATACACACGTGTATAAGTATCGAATTACTGAATACGTACTGGGTTTTATGTCTTATCTTAGCTTACTTTATATGTTTTAAGTCATGGTTTACTGTTTAAAGCCTCAAACTGTGTTTATCTTGTATTCTGATTAATCTGATTAAGTATTACTGGTATTTCATGTATTATTATACTTACTGTGTAATAATAAGTAACTTTCTAAAAATAGCAGGTTTCCAAAAATAGAAAGTTTCCAAAAAAATAGAAAGTTTCCAAAAATAGAATTACTGCTTAAAATAGATAAGTTTCTAAAAGTAGAAAGTTTCCATAAATAGATTAGCTGCCTTAATTAAATAGTTTCTAAAATAGAAAGTTTCCATAAATAGATATAAGCTGGTTAAATAAGCTAATAATTAAGCTTAAGTGTTTACTGATTAATATTCTAAGTCATAATGATATAATGTATAGTTTATTAATTATTACATTTCATTTAAATAACTATAGGTTAAAGGTATTTAATTAAATATAATGCGATTTAATTAAATAAAGATATAATTACTTAGGTTATAACATGCATTATTAATTATATTAATATAACCTAAGTCATGAGAATTAATTAATTATATGTCATGGTTTTAATAATTAATTAATTAGTTAGTCTAATTTTTCATGATTAAAATACTTAGGTTTAGCTATGTATTAATAGTAAAATAGTTAACCTAAGTCATGATAATTAATTAATTATAAGTCATGTTTAATAATTAATTAATTGCTATAATAAAATTACTTAGGTTAAAATCATGTATTATTAACTAGTAATAATAAACCTAAGTCCATGTTTTAATTAAATTAATTATATAGCATGTTAAATCAATTTAATTAACTTGTAATAAAATACCCTTGTAATAATAAGTCGTGTTTATTTATTTAATTTACCTTGTAAATTAATATATACGTTAAAGCTAATAACTTGCACAATCATAACCCGTACTAATGTATTCCTTTATTAAAATGCATCGAAAACCGAACCCGTGTCTTATTAATTTAAAAGGTGTAACTCGTGTTATGTATTTAAATAAGCCGAACCAAACAGCCCCTTAATGTCTTTTAAACTGTTACCCAAACACCCCCTTAAACCTGTTAAACCCACTGCCAAACGTACCCTTAACTGCCAGTTCCTCCTGGCAGTTTTGATTTCCCCCCGTCTGTTTAAAGTTCCCACCGGCAGGCTAGAAGGCCAACCGTGGGTTCCCACTGGTAGAACAAATTCACCACTGGCGCAGCCAGTGGTTTTTCCCCCTGCTTGTTCTCTGTTTCCCCTGCTTGAGCAAACCAAGCCAAAACCCTAATTGGGTTGCGGCTGGTGGAATTAACTCACCACCGAGAGTCTTTTGACTCTCGGTTTGTGTGCCAAACAACACAACAACATCCCAAAGTATAAACCCACTTAATTATACTCGTTTAATACGTTTCAAAATCTAAGAAATCGTATTAAAAGAAAAGAAAAAAAAACAAATTAGGTATTTACCTTATGTTTTCTTCGTGTTAGGGTTTAGGATTAAACAAACATTGCCATCTAGATCTTCTTGGATCACGAAGCCCTAGTTTTCCCCTTTTTCTTTGTGTGAGTCGCGGCAGAGAAGAGAGGAGAGAAAGAAGTGGCGGCTTGTATGTATTTTTAGGGTTTCATGTCTTTTTTTTGTGTTTGTTGCCAAAACCAATATTACTCCCCCCGTCTATATGCTATACACGGTTCAAAAACAAACTTGGGCCTTGAGCCCAAGTCCCATTAGTTTTCTAGTTTGTCTAAAACAACCCCCTTGAAACACTTGTAATCTTTATTAAGTCGCGTTTTTGTTAAAAGGGGTAAGCGTAAACGAGTATTAAATGTGTCGTACGTTTCTTAGTTATAATTACCCGTGTTAAACGTAATTATTACGTATATAATTACTTGTCGTGTTAGATTAAATATACGTAATAATTATACTTGTTCAAATGTCTGTGATTTCGTGTTACGTAGTTTACGTGATTTAATTTGTTTCTGATCGTGACTAAATATATTATTTATTCATGTTCGTAATAATTATATATAAACGAAATTAATATTAGTTCGTGTTTTAATTACGTTCGTGATTAATTATTGTTAAATATTTATCATGTGTTCGTACGTAATCGATACTTATCATGCTTATACACGTATGTAATACTTAAATAATAGCACGTGAATGTGATCAATACTAAATAGGGTAAGTTTTAATCTAGGACGTACGATCTTAAGGGCACTATGCATGGTAAAAGCATGCGGGTTTTACAAATCTGTTGGCACGAGCTGTTGCCGTTGGCGCGAGGCACTGTACGGTGCGCCAACGGAGAGCTGGTGCCAAAGGGCTAACAGCCATCTTTGGCACCACCGCTCCCCTTGCTCTTAGCTTACAAATATCATTTTCCATGAGTGAGATACCTGTGTAACTTTCCATATTGCCATTTTTCGGTTCCCATTCTTTCAATTCTTTCCCGCCCTTCACCAAAAATTTGTTATTATCTTCAGAAGCAATTAAAACGCCACTTCATGAACAATGTCATGCATTTTGGTTGTAAATTCATCTTTTGTATCCAATAAAAAGCAAGAGGAATTGAGGATTTTCACGGCTAGTCAAACTCTATTTCTCGCCTCCTCCAAACTATTGAGGTCTAAGAAAAACTGCAAACCCGCCCCATAAAATGCCAAACTTTCTAATGAAATGTCATCATAGTCTTCTGGAACAAACTACACAGTAAGAAGCATGGTTTCACTTCTTTGCTTTCAAGGTAGTCATAGCTTAGCTCTAAATGAGCAAATGCTAATCTTACATTTGGATCAATATCCGGAGTTGCGTGTTTTTGTAATCTATCAAGGGCGGCTTTCCATTCCATGATTCCTTCGTTTTTTAAAGCTTTTCCTACAGCTTCAAGGATTAGCGGAAAACCACCACATCCTTCTGCAACCTGCAATGCAACTTGCTTCCATTTGGCATCAGTCTCTACTTTTTCAGTGTTTGAAAAAGACCCAAGCTTCACTTATTGGTAAAGTATCTATGTAAATTACTCTCCTGGCATTCATTTCCCCACACACACTGCTCTTTCTAGACGTTAACAAATTCTTACAATTCGGGTAGTCAGTTCCACATGGGATGCCCATTTCGTCTAGGATTATTAGAATATTCTCACCCCTCCATATACGCTTTCCTGCAACTACAACCTATGTTCTAGTATGTGTAGCATCCACGGGTTGTGAGACAGCACCTTCTTGATTATACCATTCTTCCAGATCATTAGAACCTTTCTTCCAAATAAGTACCTCTTTTCGGCATTGATGATTGATAAAGCTCATCAGAACCTTTCTTCCAAATCATTAGTGAATGCTCCATTCAAGAATTTGAGCAGCACCTTCTTGATTATACCAACTTCTTGATTATACCATTCTTCCAAATGCAATCAATTAGAGTAAAAAACAATGTCCCAAAGATCAGGCGACAAGTTCAGTTCCTTTGACTTGTTTAACACCTGACTTTTGCTGCTTTTGAGAGACGTTTAAAATGCATTTTCTTGCCCGTTATACTATAAGCAATTTTTTGTGTATGACCTTTATCAATATCTATACGACCACATATTATGAAGGTAAAACTGAACGCCATGTGACTCGCGCCAAGAGCACACAATAGTAAGTTATAAACTGATGTAAAGTAAGTATACATACACCATATGAAGTTTTTGAAGAATTTAAAATTCGGCCCCAAGACGTTTAATAGTACAAATCACATCCCTTGAATACTACGGATCAAAACAAAAACTTCATAAAAGCAACAAAAATCAATAGGCTATTACCAAGATCAATCATGAGATCTGCAACCAAATGCCACATTTTCGCATTGCTAGAGCCTTGAACTATAAACAAATCTCGAGTGTAAGTGTTTACGTATCTTTGATGACTAATGTTTTACAAAGTTGAGATAACCCTATTGAATCATATTGTTTATAAAGCAACATCTATAATGCAAGGATTGTGATGATCTGATCACTGATCGAAACAAAATACTTTAGACAGATGATATTTAAATACAAAGTCAGCTCAGTGAACTGACCCGCTATTGATATCTCATAACATTTTTTTCCTAAACCAAAGTAGTACAACTTTTGATTGTTTACTCGTTCAAGAAAAGGTCATTTAAGAAACAAAATTCGATGTTTTCTACAAACTCATCACCTGTTGTTATAAGTGGTAACTTCTCTCTGTAAGTCTCTTGTTATTTTATTTGTTCTTCCAGATTGTCTAGTGTGAGATAGTTGAAGGACAAGTAACTTTAAAGATATGAAAAATGGTAGATTCTGCAAAAATAGTGAAATTTATCAAAATACGTTGGACTGGAGTATCAACAATATAGAGATGTAAGATTAATTTTTATTAGTGTTTACCAACCTCCAGCCAACATGAAAGCCACTACAGTCAAAGAAGCTAAAGTTGTTTCCTTACTCAAATCCATCACTGCAGCACCAATAGTCAGGCCTAAGTCATATCGTTGTCGTAATACATTTTGATTCATAATCTCTAAAGAAAGTAGATGAATATATTATATATTGAAAATGGCTTGCATGAGATGCAACTATGCATAAAAACACTATAAGCATAGTTAAGAAAAAAGTCTGGGAGGTTAGTCTCAGCCCCGTCATGCATTTTAATAATACATCCCCATCAACCATTCAAATCAACTTGGTCCAAAGATTTATTTAACAAATAATGTTATTTGGTAGGTGATTGGCTAAAAATTTTATGCATTTTACGAATACACAGTATCAAGAATAGCTTGTATCTTTAGCTTGGTGGTTGAAATGCTACTGTAACTTTTTAGAAAACAAACGTTTAAAATCGACATACTTGGACTGGGTAACTATTTTTTTGACATTAAATGTTCCGAACTAACCCGGGCTCACCCAAACTTAAAGTAACTCATTTTGATGGGCCGTTACCCGACCCGACCTAGTTTACCACAACAAATTAAACGTACGGAATCATAAACTCTGTTATACCGAAAAGAAGGTTTAAAGTTACGAACCTTAAGCTCACTCATAGACGGAGCTTCAATAGGGAAAGGTGGGGTCATGCCCGCTGCTCACTTTGAAGAGTTCATGAAATTTGCACAAAGGAGTGTCAGTGATGGCGACATTGGTAAATACCAAGATTTTGCTCAAACCTTGCAGTAGTCTTGGGGGATTAGCTCCAAGTTCATTTTCTCAGAGGCGAGTGGTCTTGCTGCTTCTAATGATCTTTTTGCGGGCACAACTGGTGGACCTGATGATGATGACCTTTGTAATTGGATTTGCAATAAAACTGTAGGCATGCTTAATAAAAGACCAGAATATGATGGGTTTGTCTTGTTTCATATAAGTTAATGAGGATTCCAAATCTTCTTTATTAAGTTTAATAAAGATCAACAAATTATAGATTAGTTTTGATAGGTCTTAATTCGACATTTGAGATATGGTTTATATCGATAGGTGCTCAAAATATGTAACCTTATGCATAAATTTAAGAAAAACATACTTTTGTTTCTATTGGCATTAAAATATTACCACACAGGCACACGTTAGTCATCACAATCACCTACTTATTATCTTGAGTGATTTCAACTCGGTACATAGACAAAAACATAGAAAGAATTTAGTCACTAACAATTACATTGCGTTATGTTAATCTACTCGTAGGGGACATGTCATCATATATTTCCTACTCCTTGAAATTTATAACTTGAGGGGAGCAACATAAGCAGGTGAAAATAGGTGCGGTATAAATGGGTCATTTTTTTATGGGTCGAAGCAAGACAGACCAGGTTGGATTGACCAGTACGCACTATTTTGTCTATTTTTCAAGCTTTCAAATAATTAATGTTTTAACCATGACAAAGTAATCTTCTTAGATAAATACCCAATCTGACCCGTTTGAGAAAAACTAAACTACAGGTGACTATAGTTTATTCTTCAATAGCCTACCATCAAAAGCTCACAATACCAGAAGCTCACAATACACAATAAAACAGTAACTTTATAGTCCCACATTTCAACTTATCATGTACAGTGATAGAAACTCAGGCCCATGTATAACATATAACATAGTATGTTAATAGATTCACGGTTAGAAATGTAACAGACCTCAAAAGGTTCGACAAGTCGAGGCGAATTTTCTGTTAACTTGCAACTGCTACAATTAAGCATTTCTACGGGAAAAAATGTGCTCCTTAAAATCCAGACAATTTGCATCTGAGCAAGTCTAAATATCACATATGGTACCCTTATTTTTTACAGCAAAAATCATGTTCAAAAGGCCAATTTGTGAGAGAATAAAAGATTTAGGCAACACCTCATTTATGGCTTATGACAACAGGTACCATACGCAAAGACCCTTGTCTACACTATTTTTAGAGCAAATATCAGGTTCAAAAGACCTACTCATTTATGACAACAGGTACCATGCGCAAAGACCCCTGTCTACCCAATTTTTTTACAGCAAATAGCAGGTTTAAACAGCGTATTCACGAGTAAAAAAAACCCTTTACCGAACACCCTATTTATGGCAGCAAATATCACGCGCATTGAGGGGAAAAGAAAATATATGTTTATCAATGCTAATCCTTTATTGCCAATTTCAAGTATGAAAGCGACTGGTTAAAATTTCATATATACCCAAAGTGCAACTAGTGAATGCATAATGTACAATGATTTTTAAGCATGTTTGGGTATATATGAAATTGATTTAAAAAGTAGGGTGATATATGAAATTGCCCCTAAATAAAAATCTGAACTTTGGGTTTGGATTTGATTATGTTTGATTTGTAGGTTTTAAAATGAAGAGGTTCATATAGTTTATGATGTACCGAAATGAAAATAAATTTTTTACTATAGAGGATTTGGTAGAAGCAACTTAAATAAACTCACATATTCTAGGTAATTTTTATAATGAAGTGAGAGCCAATGAAACCACCTCCTCCTGAGAGTAGTATGCCCCTCATCTCATAGAAACTCAAGAATCATAATAATCGATTTGGTAAAAGAACTGATATATTGAGATGGGACATATTTTACGTAGATATATGAAATGTTGACCTAGGAGATCGACATTGGAAAATAGTTAAAGAATGTCAAACATTCAGCATATGTTAACGCCGAAAAGCCGTACACATCAGTTAAGTATTTTTAAGTGCCACACCTACGCTCGCTCACAAGCTTACCATAAGAAAGAAAAAAAGGATTTATAGTTCAAACCTAGCTATACACCAGGAAGTGTATTGTCTATTAATTAAGCACATTGGTGTTATTTTAATTTCGCTAACTCATTTGTGCCGCTATGAAATGGCGTAGAGAGAATATAATATGTAATAATAGCGATTAGTGATGCTCGATGAATGCCAATTACAACAAATATATAAATTTGTTGTTAATGAAACTAAAAAATGTGTCCCACTACATCAGATCACTTCCCCTATGCTTTATTTTCAATCAACATTTGTTTATGAAAATGAAATAGGTCTTTAGATACCCCTACTGGATGGTCATAAACTTGCACAACATTAGCAAAACATGTTATGTAAAAAACTAAATAAAAGGAACATAAAAGATGGTACGTTTTTGCTATTTGTTTGCAGAAAACTTCCGGGCACATTAATTGCAGGCTCGTACCGTAATTAATTCTAAAACGAACAAAAAAGGCATTCAGAACAAAAAAGCAAATACAAAGCTCTCAATTTTGGATGTAATGTATAGAAAGATAAATCACCTTGCTCTCGTCAAAATTAAAGTCAATCAAAGAGCCCGTAAGTGGAAGGTGATACTCAGCCAGACATTTGTATCTTTCTACAGACCACAAACGCGTCACCTATTAAAATAGATGACTATCAACATAATATATACATAGTTTTAACCTAAATTCCAATATCAGCGAAGAATAAGTAAATTAAAATCACAAAGATAAATGGACATCCTACAAGGAAGTAGACATGTGCATATCTATCTCAAGTTTTAGATAGAATAACCGAATCACGTGTATACACTTCTATAATTCAAGAAAACCAACATCAGTTAAACGCTCACATTTAGATAACTTATTTATGAAACATGGACTGCAAGTTAACCTTAATCCGAATGGTTTTATCTTTGTGTATAAATTGATTCTTACCTTGCCACTGCCTCCGGTGAGGAGTAATCCCATCTTCATTTTGCACCTGTCAATCCTACAAAAACAAATTATTATACAGATGAACATAACCCTTGCAATGTAAACAAAGAAGCATTTGGGCGACATTTCTAAAAAGAAAAGATAGATTACCCAGCAGTATGACCTTTCCATTGATAGATGTCAACAGAACCTGCATGTAAGCTAGACTGATGTTGACCAATAGCCAACTCCTGAAGTTGTCTTTTCCAGCCTTCTACTGAAGAAGTGGATACGTCAAAGTCGCCACCAAATGTCTGTCTTTGCTTTTGGTACAACGTCTGGAATAACTTCGATTTATATATGACTCTGCTCCTTCACAAAAATGAAGCATACACAAAGAGAGTAAGTGAAAGGTTAAGCATAACGGTTTCACTGTTTGTAATAAAAAGTAACTCAATGGTTATAATCTGCTATAACCAAGTGGGGGTCTTTTTTACTTGAGCTCATGTATCAAATCCTCGTTTCCAAGGCGCTTAATTTGTCACAGAATCCCTAAAACCATGAAACCACGCTCTGAATCGTGAATTTAATAGTCACACATTCTCACCAGTTCACAGAAACTGAAATTACTTCACAAACAAATAAAAACTTAAACTGAAAAATTGAACTAAATAAAGTTCTTGAGGGTGAAATATTTCCTTCAAGACCGCAACACAAATCAAGCACATACCTCGAAACACTATTCTTTATTTGCAGTAGGTGTGCAACAATGTTAGCATTTTATAATTCCCCGAAATTTATATCTTCGTATATAGTGTTCCATGCAGCTAAAACCTTGAATCATTCACAGAGTGATATACCCTGTAAATGCATGTAAAAGAACGTACAAATTTTAATTCATGAATAAAGTGTAATAGTTTTATAAGGCACATATATATACAAATATTATACCGTGCATATGGGTCAATCAGTAACTAATAAAAGATGTTTCATCGGTTGTTTAGATGGGCCAAGACAGGCCATTTAGCTAAAGGTAGAACCACTAACCCAATTCGACCTAAATACTACAAAAATGATTTACCGGTTCAGAAAAATCAATGTAATGAAATGTGACATACTTAGAGACTTTACTAACAATTTGTCGAGGGCAATGCAATGGCACCTCATGTTGTGCACCCGCCACTGTCACCAATATGGGACCTTCGCATATTTAGCTACAACAGGCAACCTAAATTATAGATAACATAATATATAGAGGCTCACTAAAATATATACATAATATAGTAATATACACATGTAAGACGAAAAATGCAACTAAAATGGTCCAAAAATCATTACCTTGCTATTACCGTTACCCCACATACCAATTGGCATATAAGAAACTAAGATGACCACCATACATGAGAAGCTGTTCTATTGCTTCATGAATAGTCACCCTGGGAGATGACAAAACTATATCAGACAAGTAATATAACTACTAATGAAACTATAGAAAATAAGAGACGCGTATTTAATTACCTGTCCTGATCGTTCTTTTTTTTACTTCATCTATAAGGTATATCCCTTATCAGCTAGCATAACAGTCCCTCCTTCAAGTGTCCATCCCGTGTGAATGGATCCTTGTACACAGCCACTGTAAGTCCAATAGCATAAGCTCCTTTTCCTATTCTAGAAACTACCCTCCGTCCATGTTTTTCAACATATCTACATTATACAGTTTCAAAAGATAGTTAGTGCGACTACTGATTTTTATATGTCCAAGTGTAGTTTTAAAAAAGGAAGCACTTACTTTAAAAACTGAGAGTTTGCAATCGTGGGATCACCTTACAATACATTAATGTCTCCACGCAATTTGTTTTAACAATGCGAGAAAAAAACAATATAAACGTGCCAATCATTCCTTAACCACGCGCATAAGAATTGTAGTGTACTAATATATAGTTTTTGTAAATGGCCATATAAAAACATACCCTTGCTCCAATCTGAGGGTCAGACACCTTCTCGATTCATTAGTAGTGTGATTTTAAATTGAGAATCTGCTTATGGCTTATTTAATAATGGGATACTTACCTTGAACAGTTGGTACTGTTAGTTCTAAACTAATGCAACTTCTGCTCCATCTTCCATGATCTCATGATAAACGCATCCAAAACCTGCTACATCAAAATCAACTGAATCAAAAAGCAGGTTTAAATAAGCACAAAAAGAAATTTATAAATCATAAAAAACAAACCTGTATTTTTTTAATTCGATTGATTTTGATGAACCTCGTATCTGGTATCCATTCGTGATTTGAAGCATCAGGCATGTAGGATTTTGATTGTTTTAGGGTTTCAAAGAAAATTGTTGAGATGTGGGTTTAAGCCGATATATCATAGTTTGGGTTTTTGTATATTCGGTACTTAATTTTAAAACTGGTTTTGCTTTTGTTCATATAATTATATTGTTTATAAATCTCAATCACAAAAAGGTGGATAGCTTCCCTGGTTTAGGTGTTTGTGTCTGGCCTTCTTGACCTGAGTTCGAATCGTGTGAGTACCATGTTTTTTTAAAATAGGTTTCGGAAAAAAAATAATTTCGAAAAATAAATATTAAAGAAAATTAATTCCGAAAATTATGGAAAAATTGGATGACGTGGATTAATTAGTGCTTATGTGGCATATCCCTCCTCTTATATATAATGTAAAGATATATATATATATATATATATATATATATACTTTTGTCTATCCAGATTTTACTGATTTTAAACATACAAAAAGTTTGTTATGATTAGGGGGTCTTACCCTAACCCACAACCTTAGCCACAATGAAGATACTTCCTATAATATATAAACCATCTCTCATGTTCGTTTGAATGTCCCAATGCAACTCTAAGTACCCCAAACAACCCAAAACTTAAAAAGAAAACATGCTGATTTCAAAACTGTTTTGACCTCCGACTGTTGTAACCTGTTTTTGACCCACTTCCCGACCTCCAATTTAGTTCTCGTTTCTTGCATTGGAAAGCCACTTCAATTACCTTTTTAGGGATACTTGGATCGCAAAATAAGAGTTTGTAGAACTCCCTATACGATCAAAACAATTGACTCAAAATTCTGCCCAGTTTTTAAAAACGGATTTAATTAAATTAACCTCATTAATTACCTATAACCCCACCAATTACAAGCCCTAAACCATCCAATCATTATGAAATCATTAAAATACAGATTTTTATTTAAACCTTAACCTAAATCCATCATAAGATGATTATATAAACATTAAAAACAATTAAATTAAAAAGAGATTATGAATGTTTTACCTTAAGATTTATGGAAGATGAAAAAAATACTGAAACCCTGAAAAACTCTGTAAACCATCGGCTATAGAACTCCAGGAGAAAAAAATATGACTTTTTATTTAGAATAAAACATTATATAGGGTATGGGTGAATCCTAGTCCAACCCATAGCCCACTTTCCTTTTTCTTTTTTTTCTTTTGTTTTAGTCGGCCTAAACCGCCCCTTATTTACATATTTTTATGTTTTTTTTCCTTTTTTATTGTTTAATATTATACTACTAATATTACCTTAATTTACCTTAATTTATTACAACTCCTAAAACCTCCAAAACCTCAAAACCGTAAAACTAGTCAAATTTACGCGTTTACCGTAAAAGACGTAAAATATACACTTTTATAAAAAATCTCAAATTTTGAAATAAACTTTATAACTAAGTCCTAAATGACTTAAAACCATCCCGAAAAATATTCATATGACTAATTACCTCATCCGAGACCTGTAAATGCTAAACCGTAAATCCCATAAAAATACAACTTACTATAATACTTATACGTATACGTAAACATCAAAATATCACCATTTCATTTCATAGTCACTAATTGTGAGCTCATGAACATGAAATAACCGTTCCTCGACTTACATATGAGTACTTTATACCCATATACGATAACCACACCAACCTCGTTCACACAAAATAAACACGTAAACACACAAATCAAGTAGTCACACATAAAATAACCTAAAAATAGGACCAAGTGACGAACCTCAAAACCAGGGTTGTCACAGCTAAGTATACTCAGAACCAGAGACAGGTATGGTCTTCATGAATGGTAATTGTGAGTATTGCTTTCAACGGATGAATGAACTACATCTGGCGTCAACTATCCAACTCATCAGACTCAAACAGGGCATCCTAAGGAATTGCAAATTAGCTGATGATTTTGAGTTTGAAGTTGAGCTGGTCATTAAATCTAGGAGTGACAAAGTTGAAGCTCAGAGAATTTGTGATCAAGGCCTCGATCACTGAAGAACCTTTTATTTTGTTCATGTTTACACCACTAGGTGTTCTTGTAATAGACTAGGTTCTTTATGTTTAATAAAACTCTGAGGTGTGTTTGTTAAATTATGTGTAAGAAGAAGTTGTGTATTCACTTACAATTTTAGGGGTAATTTTGACTTGGAATTTTTGGTTTATCGAGAACATATTTTAGGGGATTTTAACATTGTTTCTCGACTTCAACTCACAACAACAAACATATTTACTTTCTCTCATTGTTCGATCAATATTTGTAAATATTAACTTATCGAAATGAAGTACACATCTCTTACGGATAAGTCCATCCTCTCGGGTACGGATAATCGTCCACCAATGTTGGAGAAGTCTATGTACGAGGATTGGACTTCCCGAATGGAACTTTACATGTTAAACAAAGATAATGGACATCTCATTTGGGCATCGGTGCTCAATGGACCATTAGATTATGGTACAGTGACGGAAGGTACGACTACTCGTCCTCGCACAACGGGTGAATTGACTGGAGATATGAAGATTCAAGACAAATATGATAAGTATGCTACAAACATCATTCTCCAAGCCCTTCCTCCAGATGTCTACAAACTCGTCAACAAACATAAAGTTGCCAAAGAGTTATGGGATAGAATTCGTGTTCTAATGCAAGGCACCTCGTTAACTAAACAAGAACGAGAGTGTAAGCTTTATGATACTTTTGATAAGTTTGCCTATGTGCCAGGGGAGACTCTCAATGACTACTATTTGAGATTTACCCTATTGTTGAATGAGCTAAATATCTATGGCATGGCAATTCCTACGTTTCAATTAAACACCAAGTATTTGAACACTCTTCCTTCAGAATGGAAAAAGTACGTGACGGATGTTAAATTGGCTAAGGACTTGCATAACACCAATGTGGATCAACTTCAAGCTTTTCTTCAACAACACGAATGCCATGTGACCGAGGCTCGGTTGTCTAAACCTCAAGTTCATGATCCACTTGCCATGTATGCTTCTCAACAAAACATGGCTTATACTTATCAACAACCATCATACTTGCAGCAGCCACCACCACACACCTATCAGCAACCACAACAACCATCTTATCAACCACCAATGATGCCATAACAAGCATTTCAACAAAGTGTTCATCAACAATCTTTTCCACAACAACCACCATATCAGACATCACCATCACAAGCCAACACATCTCCAATGGGCTATACTCCTCAACAAGGATATTTTCCAATAGAAGCACAACCAACACAAGCTTTCTACTCTAATGAACTTCCACCAATCCAAGCATCGGTCTTTACTCCAAATGATACGCCAGCTGATGTTCTAAACCATCTCACTGCCTACTTGTCAAAACTTGTTGCAACTAGAGGATTTCCACCAACAAACAATCAGCTCCGCACCTCTTCAAATCCTCGACAACAAGCTAATGTTCAAGATGGTCAAGTAACAGTGCAACCTATTCAGGGAAGGCAAAATTCATATGGACCTCCTGCAAGGACTGTGAATGCTCAAGCTGTGAATTCTCAAGCTAATGGAAATGGAAGCCCCATTGGTCCTAAAAAGGTTGTTACTTGCTACAATTTCCGAGGACAAGGTCACATGGCTAGGCAATGCACTCAGCCGAAAAGGAGAAGGGATGAAGCGTGGTTTCGTGAGAAAATGTATTTGGTTGATGCTCAGTCTAAGGGAAAGATTTTGGATTCAGAGGAGTTAGCATTTCTTGCAGACCCAGGGGCAGCAGACACTGAAGGCATTGCAGTAGTTTCCACTTCTAATGCAGCTTATCAAGCAGATGACCTTGACGCATATGATTCGGATTGTGATGACATTCACTCTGCCCAAGCTGCTCTCGTTGCTAATCTCTCTCACTACGGTTCTGATGTCGTCAGTAAGGTACCCACCACAACCAATCTTGGTAATGATGATAAACCACATCAAGTTGGGCATGAAAATGACAACCTCGAACAGCATTCGAGAACTAGTAACTCAAATGATGTGGTACCCAATCCTACATATTTTAGTGAACCTCAACCAAATGCTACGATGGGTATGGAATCTTATGCTCAACATGATTTGGTCATGGTGCCTAAACATATTATTGATCAAATGCATATGGCCCTCAGACAATCCATAGATACGAATTCCACCCTAACTGCTGAGCTTGCGTTGCATAAAGAAAAAGTCAAAACTTTTGAAATGGTCCCTCAAGCAGAGAAAATAACATGTTCTAAATTTGACCAATTTCGTTTTGAAAAGATTGAACACTTGAAAGAAATAGAATCATTAAAAGCTAATCTTTCCAATGAATTAAAAGCAAAAGAGTCGGTTGTCAATGATTTTCAGAAACTTAAAATGGATTTCGAAACTCTCGAGTCTAAAAAGTTTGAATCAGAAATTAATGCTACCAAACTTCTTAAATTCAAGGAACATCAGCTTTTAAAACAATACGCTTCCACAGAAAAGGTTCATCTTTTAACTAAATCATTTAAAGAACTCGAACTTAAGCGTCTTCAAAATTTACCACCCAATCCCGGTTATGCAAAACAAGCTCAGGAATATATGCCGTGTCTTTATGATATGACCCTAATTGGCAAATCGAAAGAAGCACCTTTTGTTCGTAGTACTGAGGAGACACAATCACTTACGGAAGAAACTCATTCTAAAATGCTTTCAAGATTCCATACGATTGATTATGATCAGTATAACAAAGATCAATTGTCTAAAAAGAACCGCATTCGCTTACAAAAGGAATTAGCTGAATTGACAGTTCTTGTGCCCCAAAGTTTGTCAAATGAAAACCCTCCTAGTACGTCTCCTACACTTGTCAAAACGGATTTAACGAAGTTAATTCCACCGGTAAGTAAGGCGTATGTTAACTTAAATGTGGTACACCGACACTTAGCCGATTTTGACAAGGTCATTTTAGAACGTACGACGGCTTCGGCCATAACGAAAGGTGAATGGAATTTTGAGCACACTAGAGCTGCGTTTCGAGACGAAATTGTTCCATTTGTAAAGAATGTTAAAACTTGTCTTAGTAATCTTGATCAAGATTTGCTTTTGGAAATAGAAGAAGTTAGACGTGTTTTCAATGAAATGGATGATGCTTATGAAAACAGTTTACTTGAAATAGAACGGGTTTCACGCCAAAATGATCAGCTTCTGAAGCAAGTGATGTCTCATGATATAGTTTCCGTCTGTGTGAATAAAAGTGTTGATAATGATTCTATTGTGCATAATGTTGAATCAGTGGATAATGTGGTAGATAGTACTTGTCACGAATCTGACGCTGAATTTTTAAAGCTTCAAGATTCATATTCTTCGCTTTCAAAACGTTTTGATGAGATTCAAACACATTGTATTTCGATTGAATGCAAGCAACAATTTATTCAAGAAATCTTTGAAACGTCATTCGAAGGTGTTAATATCGATGATGCAAACTTTGAAAAGAATTTTCGATTGAATTTACAATCAAAACAGCGTCAGCCAAGTGACAAAGTTGCTAAATCTTTGCCGATAGAAATAGAGAAATCTAAGGAGCTTAACTGTGTGAACGTACTTGAGGCCGCTGAGAATTTTAAACTTGATCTAGATAATCAAGTTTCCAAGATTTTGTCCAAAGTTGATAACTTAAAACAGAAAGATACACGACTCTTCGATTCAGTAAAGTCCGCATGTGCTAATACCACTGCACATAATCAATCCTTGATTGAACAATTGAATCGAAAGTCGGTGGAAATATCTGATTTGAGGGAACAAATTTGTGATAAAAATCTAGTCTTGGCTGAGTTAAAGGAAACACTTTGTACTCTAAAAGGTAAGAATGTTGTGGATAATGCAGCCACTATCTCAGCATCGTCCTCTAGTGCAATCAAAAGGAACCTTATAGCCATCACGCCATTTAATAAGGGCCCTAGGACTAAACCATCTAAAACTTTGGTCACTAAAGATAAGGCGGAATCAAAACCAGCTTCTAATATTCCCGTGTTGCCTTCTACAGGAGTAAGCACCACTACTAAGGCTCAAAGATCTAAGCTTAAAAGAAACAAGAAGAATGATAGGATCTTGCCCCCATCTAGTAGTCAAGTGAAGAAGAAAGTAGAAGCCCATCCTAGGAATGTTATTTCTGTTTTGAATAAAAAGAATCATGTAGCTAAACCTAAAGGCTCTGCGTTTGTGCAACGTTCTAAGCCTACTGTGAATTCTAATTTGAAATGTTGGAACTGCAATGAATGTATGTTTTCTAGTCTTCATGATTCTTGCCTTATTGACCATGTGAATGAGATGAATACCCGGAAAAATGGATTAGAATGGAAACCGACTGGGAAAGTGTTAACCCAAGTTGGTTGGTTGTGGCGCCCCACTGGTAGAACTTTCACTATAGTAGGAAATGTGTGCCCTTTAACTAGGATCACTCCCACTACAGCGAAGAAAGCGTGCCCTTTAACTAGGAATACCAAGGCTACCAAAACACAAGCGTGTCCTTTAACTAGGAACACCAACACTACCGTAGGAACCAAGTGCCCTTTAAATAGGTCTACTCCCACTGTAGTGCCCGCGAATAATCCAAAACCTAAGAAAGTTGGAACAGTAAAACATGTTAGTGCTAAAACTCACATTAGAAAACGCAGGAAATCTAAGGGTCTCATAAATGCTAGCAATTCTGATAATCTTATATCTCTATCTGCTAACACTCCAGAACCAATAGTTTCCAATGCATTGTCTACTGTTGTTATTGAAAACAGGTGGTCAAAATTGTTCTCTGGTATTTGGACTCTGGTTGCTCCAAGCATATGACCGGAGATCGCTCTCAACTCAGAAATTTCGTCAGCAAGTTTCTTGGTACGATTCAATTTGGAAATGATCATATTGCAAAGATAATGGGTTATGGTGAATATCATATTGGAATGTTATAATTTCAAGAGTGTATTATGTGGAAGGTCTCGGTCACAACTTATTTTCTGTGGGACAATTTTGTGATGCAAACCTAGAAGTTGCTTTTCGAGAGCACACCTGCTTCATTCGTAATTTGGAAGGGGTTGATTTATTGAAAGGTACTCGAGGGAATAATTTGTATACTTTGTCTCTACAAGACATGATGGCCGCTTCTCCCGTATGTCTTCTCTCCAAAGCATCGAAGACTAAGTCATGGTTATGGCATCGACGGTTATAACATCTTAACTTTGACGCTATTAATCATTTGGCGAAAAACGAACTTGTTCGTGGTCTTCCTAAACTTTCATTTCACAAGGATCATTTGTGTTCCGCGTGTACAATGGGGAAAAACACTAAGAAATCATACAAACCCAAGACGGAAGACACCAACCAAGAGAAACTTTATTTGTTGCATATGGATCTTTGTGCCAATGCGCGTTGAAACTCTTAGTGGCAAAAAGTACATCCTCGTAGTTGTCGATGATTTCTCTCGGTTTACATGGGTGAAATTTCTTACAACAAAAAATGAGGCACCTAAATTCATCATCGGATTTCTCAAGATGATTCAAGTGCGTCTCAACACTACTGTCCGACGCATTCGTACAGATAATGGAACCGAATTTGTGAATCAAATCTTGCGTGATTATTATGAAGAAGTTGGCATATCTCATGAAACATCCGTTGCACGCACTCCACAAAAAAACGGTGTCGTTGAAAGGCGAAATCGCACACTTATGGAAGCTGCTCGAACGATGTTAATTTACGCAAAGGCTCCATTGTTTTTATGGGCAGAAGCAGTATCTACAGCAGTGTACACCCAAAACCGGTCACTAATTCGTAAACGCCATGGTAAAACACCCTATGAGCTTCTCCATGGAAAAGTACCAGATTTATCATATCTTCATGTATTTGGTTCTCTTTGCTCTTCAAATAATGATGGTGACAATTTGGGAAAACTTCAACCAAAGGCTGATATTGGTATTTTCATTGGTTACGCACCCGCAAAGAAGGCATACCGAATCTACAACCGTAACTCTCGCAAGATCCTCGAAACTATGAATGTTGATTTTGATGAGCTGACAGCAATGGCTTCTGAGCAAAGCAGCTCTGAACCCGTACTTCATGAAATGGGACCCAGTAACATTAGTTCTGGTCTTGTCCCAAATAACCCTACTTCATCATCATTTATACCACCTACTAGGAATGAATGGGATACGTTGTTTCAACCGTTCTTTGATGAATTCTTTACTCCTCCAAGTATTGTTGCTCCAGAACCTGAGGTAATAGCTCCGGTAATCGAAGTTGTCGCTCCAGCAACCGAAGCACAATCAGACACATCTGCACCTACAATTGGTCAAGATATACCCTCATCAAGTAATTCTCAACCAACACATGTTTCAACTACCCATGTCATGCCTATTGATGATGAAGAGGATGATGATGATCACGATTTGGAATTCGCTCAAATGCGTGAACTTCCATTCTTTGGTGTACCAATTCCCGACCCTAATCAAGTCGGGTCGTCCGCCTCAGAGGAAGCTCCTTCTACGGTCTACTCCAATCCACGGATTCGTGAACATGACAGCAAGTGGACAAAGGATCATCCTATAGATTCTATTATTGGTGACCCTAATCGTCCGGTATCCACACGAAGTCAGTTACAAGAAAGTGCAATGTTTTGTCATTTTGATGGTTTTCTCACTGAAGTTGAACCTAAGACATGGCAAGAAGCTTTTACTCAATCCTGTTGGATAGAAGCTATGCAAGAAGAACTTAATGAATTTATACGTCTTGAAGTATGGAAACTTGTCCCATGCCCGGATCAAGTGCAGTTACTCACTTTGAAATGGGTTTACAAGGTGAAACTCGATGAGTTAGGCGGAATATTGAAGAACAAAGCTCGACTAGTAGCTCGTGGATACAAGCAATTATTGGGCATCTACTTTATGGAATCCTTTGCACCTGTTGCCCGTTTGGAAGCTATTAGACTATTCCTCTCTTATACAACCCATATGAATATGATCGTCTTTCAGATGGATGTGAAGACGGCATTTCTTAATGGTGAAATCAAGGAAGAGGTCTATGTACAACAGCCGGATGGTTTTATGAATCCTAATTATCCTAATCACGTGTACAAGCTTAAGAAGGCTCTCTATGGGTTGAAGCAAGCTCGACGCGCATGGTATGATCTATTGTCACAATTCCTCATTACACAAGGCTTCGCTAAAGCAAGGTGGATCCCACGCTGTTCATTCAGAAACGAGGTAAAGATATGATTATGGTACAAATATATGTTGATGATATTATATTTGCAGCCTCGACCCAAACCTTATCCGACGAATTTAGGAAACTCATGTCTTCCAAGTTTAAGATGTCAATGATGGGCAAGGTATCATTTTTCTTAGGTCTTCAGATATCTCAGAGTCCCAGAGGCATCTTTATCAATCAATCCAAGTATGCCATTGAATCGCTTAAGAAATATAAGATGGAATCTTGTGATCCCGTGGATACTCCAATGGTGGAACGAACAAAACTTGATGCAGATCCACATGGAGTTGCCGTTGATCCGACACTTTATCGTGGAATGATCGGTACCCTTCTGTATATCACTTCTAGTCGACCTGATCTTCAGTTTGCTATATGTATGTGTGCTCGGTATCAAACTCGACCTACTGAGTTACACTTGGCCACTGTGAAACGGATCTTTCGATATCTAAAAAGAACTATTAATCGGGGACTTTGGTATTCGAGGAACTCTTCGATTGCACTAATGGCATATGCAGATGCGGATCACGCGGGTTGTCAAGATACAAGGCGTAGCACGAGTGGAACTTTGCAACTACTAGGAGATCGACTAATCAGTTGGGCATCGAAAAGGCAGAAAAGTGCTGCAATTTCAAGTACGAAAGCAGAATACATAGCTATGTCCGGTTGTTGTGCTCAAATTCTTTGGATGAGATCGCAATTAACCGACTATGGTCTAGGTTTCAACAAAATTCCGATGTACTGCGACAACAAGAGTGCTATTGCCTTATGCTGCAACAACGTTCAATTCTCCCGGTCGAAGCATATTGACATTCGATACCATTTCATCAAGGAGCAAGTGAAAAATGGAGTGATCGAGCTTTACTTTGTCCGATCTGAGTATCAATTGGCGGATATTTTCATGAAGGCTTTAGATCGCGCTCGAATGGAATTTTTGGCCGACAAGCTAGGAATGAGAACTTTCTCGCCTGAGACTCTAAAGGAACTGGCAGATGGAGCGAAAGAATAGTGATGGTAAACTATTCTCCGTATCCTTGGTGATCATCTGTATATATTGTTTATATTTTTTTCCACAAAATCAAAATACAAAAATATAAAATCATATAAAAACCATAAAAATTGAAAAATTCAGAAAAATCCAAAAATATTTTTACTTTATTTTTCAACGCATGTCTTTTGGTACGATAATATTTACGGCCTTAGAAATGTTGATTAATATCGACACGACGCCATAAATAGAGTTCGTACAAAAGTTGTAAATATTTCATAAAACATGCCCATATGGCTTGTAGTTATTTCAGACTGCAACCTGTTTTTCAAATTAAAGTTAAGTGTTTCTTATGAAAGCTTTGGCTCACAACAGAAATTAATTTTCTCGGGCAAGGTTTACTTTAAAACCTTGTAAGGTATCAAGTTTACTTTATAACTTGGTCTAACACAAATCTATGTACGTTTTAGTGCATTTATTTGTTAAAACAAGAGAAGTCTTGTTTTTATGAAGCTATCATCTCTACAACCATAGCAATCTACAATTGGTATCTACATACTCGACGATGCGACTACTCAACCGACGACTACAGCTCTTTAGATAGAACACGGGTCAAAAATTGAGGGGGAGCAATTGTCCAGCATTCAGAATCTTCGATGCCGAAAGAGCCAAGCTCACTATTTGGTGTCAAGACAACAATACCAATCGTACACGTGGTGTCAAGAGATGACTTCAGATGTAACGAGGCGACCAACATATGCTGACAAGAACCATTTGATCTTATCATCTGATGTTCTCAACTATCAGGTCCAACCTTGTCAATTCTTTTCTAATATGGTGAATATGTGATCATGTTAAAAAACGGTATCATATATCATACATTTGGTATCATGAAGATAAAACGGACTTGCATTTTTCTTTCCAAAACCTTTGTTAAAACTTCATTAAATCAATTGATATTAAAAACATCGATTGGGTTAATATTTTTAATATGGGGGAGAAAATGTGATTTAATATGGGAAATTATCAAAAATGGTTTGACTTAACGTGATGGCTCATCCCGACATGTGCGAAATGTTTTCGAATATCGTGGCATATGTTAAGGGGGAGCAAAACGGATTTGCATATCAAAATGGATTTTCTTGGTGACATATACTTACCCAAAACCCATTTATTTCACGACGATGAAGATTGTGGTGACATAAGGATGGTAGGATAGGTTAAGTCCTATGACTCTTCCAGAACCGGAGGAATCTTCTCAAGGACATTCCATAGCTAGAAATAGTAGTCCTTAGGAAAGTTGGAGAAAAGATTGTGAATTAGCTGAATGCCGACCAAGTACTTAAGTTAGCACTGGAACAATCACAACAAGGTGCTAGTTATGACGTATTGGTAAGCCTTGAAGGGGTTGAAGAATGAAAAAGAATTGTAAAGATAAAGGGTGTAAAGAAAGAAGCCATCCTTACAACTTTAGGCAGAAACCGGGTCAACACATATGCTATTGAGATCATTTTAATGATGCTCGATATTGAAGATAGACATCATGGACCCAGTGATGCAATGCACAACCCATCCCAGCTAACTCAGATATCTCTCAAAAGATATTTGTTTTAATCACACGGAGACAACGCATTATCTATCGATTTACTCACTCCGAGTAAATTGGTATTGAAAAGGTGGCACTCCTCTCCAGCCTTTGATCACTAAAATCCAAAATGCACGATCGAGTCTAGAGCCATTTGAGATCATCAAATATCTCATTTAGGACACACTTTTAGAATTTCTTGCTTCTTCACACACTGTGAAAAGTAAGAAAGATATTAAGAGTCCTACGCAAAATCTTCATGATCTTGCCTGAACATCCGAGTAATACGAAAGTATTTACAATGAAGATGGAAATCCTTCTTGAGCGAATATCAAAAAGCTCATGGTAGGTGACTTGTGCGATTCTTTATGAATCAAACTTGTGACAACTGGAATGCAACAGTTGTTTAATTCTTAACTGAATTTAAACACTTTCCAGGCCTCTACGCAATATCTTAGTGATCTTGCCAGAACACTCAGAGTGATACCTTAGTGTTCACAGTGATGAGTGGAAATCCTTTTAGTGTTAACCTCAAACAGCACTTGGTAGGTAACTTGCAAGATTCAATATGAATCAAGCTCGTGACAACTGGAAAGCAACGATGGTGAAACTCTTTAATGAATCAAACTTGTTCCAGGAATCAGAATTGACGGCTTCAATCATGCGGATAATTTTATCCAAATGATTCACTCTTTACGTTCGCAGTCAGCTTTTGTTAGCCCTATATTTTATATAGTCGAACAAGAATGTAATAGGTCATCTTAGTCGTTAAAAGGTCTTGTATTGTAATAGGTTAGTCGGGAAAACCGGGCTTGGACTTTAAGCTAATATTGTATAAGTTAGGGGCGTAAGCCCAAAGCAAAGCCAAGCCCGGCCCAAGGAAACAAAGCCCACGGCCCAAAAGGCCAAGGGTATATAACCCTCTTTCACATGTGAAAGAGGGTGTTGGTTCATTTCATTAAACACATAGTTTTAGTGTAAACCTTCCACTTCTCTCTCTACTCTCTCTCTCTACTTTTCTCCTCTTTCTCTCTCTAAGAATCTTGTGTTATGGATTGAATGGGAACAACATTTGGTATCAAGAGCCTATAGTGGATAGGTGATTGAAGATTCGTGTGTGGTGTTCTTGATTTTTCGTGGCTTCTTTGATCCATTTCTCACGTCCCATTTTTTCTTTTTGTGTTTTTATGGTCTTTTCTCGATACAAATCATATACATACTAGTAGTAGTGATTTGGGTATCTTGGTTTTGGCTAAAACACAAATCTTTTGGATCAAAAGTTGCGAAATTTCTTCTTGTTCTTCATTCCGAAATTCTAGCAGAAACTTCCATCGGAAAGTACAAATTGTACTTGGGCTTCCATCGCAATAACCTTACCATCGGAAAGGGTTTGGTTCTACATTGCGATCGTGGGTTTTTAATACTTATTCCGATCTGGACATTCCGATCGTACTTTGCGATCTGGATTCCGACGGGTATAAGGAAGTATTTTAAGTCGTTACTCTGCTTGAATTTTGACAGCCACATTGCGATCTGGACATTCCGATAGGCTTTGCGATCTGTGTATTCCGATAGGCTTTGCGATCTGAGTATTCCGACAGACTTTCCGATCTGGACATTACGATCTGGACATTACGATCTGAGCATTGCGATCTGAGCATTGCGATCTGAGCATTGCGATTGAGCATTCCGATTGAGCATTCCGATCTGGACATTCCGATAAGTATTCCGATGGACATTCCGATGGGTATTTTGTTTGAGTAATTTTTGGACTTAGCCACTATCTAGACTAGTTTCGGAACGTAGTTTACACGAAGATTAAAAAAAAAAAAAAAAAAGTTAAAATTTTTTAGGTCAAGTAAAATCAAATTTTTTCCCTACTAGTTTTTGGCTATTTCTAACTCTATTTCAAAATTTGGTGATTCAAAAATTTTTCGGCTTACCGTTTTGTCGGACTGAGGAATTTATTGTCGGACTGAGAAAAAAAATCAGATTTTTCGGAATTTCAAACACAATCAAATCACAACACATCCACTAAGATCCGTAATCCATACACATCATATCCTCTTCGAGACATCTGTTCAACGGACATCTTCGTGGATTCAACACCAACAACGTCCATGACTGAGATGAATAAAGAGAAGATGCAGAATCCAAAGGTTCAGACAAACATTGAGACTCCAATCAGTAAACCTCCTAACAAGGATTCTACAACCAAAACCGTTCATGCAATCAAATACAAGATGTCGAAAGCAAAAGAAAGATGCATGGAACACATAAAGTTGCTTCAGTCACACCTTCAGGTTCTTTCAAGAGAAGACCTAAAAGGCACTCGTATTGAAATTGGATTCAAACGGGTATTCGTTCTACTATTTGGTCAAGATGTTGAGACATTCATCAAAACGATGCTATTTAATATGGACCATCTTCAACTTGAACTTAACGAAGATGATCTTCACAGGACTCTATCAATGGACATCCTTTTATCTCTCAACATTCAGTTCCAGCAATTCATTGACTCAAGTGGCTTATCCAACAACGATCAAGAGTTCACAAATACATACTTTACCAAATATACTCTCGTAGATCCTCAAATGTTTAAAGAGACACTTCGTCAACATTTGAGTACTCTAAAGAAGTCAATTGCTGATAGAATACGCCATCAAAGGCAATTTGAACGAAGGGTGAATCAAAGACTGACAGACAGCAACGTCGATAAAGATCAAGCATTGGATGCTTCATCGGTTGATACAGAGAGCAGCGCGACAGAATCAGAAACGCAGCATACCAGTACCAGCTCAGGAAATGATCAAACAACCAATGATGCGGATATCAGACCCATTTATGATGATCAGCCAATGGCTATGGTACATTTAAATGCTGAATACGATGTTCCTCAACATACTGAGCAATCTGAACCCATTCTTGACACGTATCTAGTGGAAACGGTTGATAGAAATACCACACCTGATTCATCAGATACGAGTACTAATGGAGGAGAGACTTCTCAGGATGTTGACTCTAAGATTCACGAGCTTGAAATTCTGTTAGCTCAGAAGACTAAAGATTTTGAGGATGCCAAATTCGATTTTTCAAAGAAAAATAACAAATTTGAAGATTACTTTGAAAAACTTGAAAAAGCAAATGCTGTTCTTGAACAAAAATTGGATCGTAAGATTCAAGACTTTAACGTGGAAAAAGAACATTTTGTGAAACAAATAAATTTGTTAGAATCAAAGTTGGCTTCTCAAAATGCAAGTCCTCCGCCTGCTTCATTAACTGAATTATCTGTGCAACCTATCGACATTGTAGATAGTAATGATGCGAATGCGGATAACGCCATATTTGATAATATGAACATTAAGTTAGAATAACGTGTCGCTCAATTACTTATACAAAATGAGCATTTAAAGGCTCAGATTCAGGAAAAGGTTTTTGCATTGACAGCGGTGAAAAATGAATTAAGGAAACTAAAAGGAAATAGTGTGGATACTAAGTTAGCAAAACAGTCAGTCTTGGGGAAACCTCCTTCTCAACCAGTCAGAAATCACTCAGTTGCTAGACAACCGAATGCGTTTAAATCTGAACGACTCAAAATGTCGAATCCGAGGTTTGCATCCCAAGTTGACGTGCGTAGCAAGTTGCCTAAACCAGTCACTCCACAATCTAGACCGACCTTAAGACAAACTGCTTCTACAAAACCCGATCACATGAATGCTTCAAGCAACTTTAGATCTAGCTCCAAGAACATGCCTAGGCGTAGTTCAAATGACACGGGTCATAAAAGATATCTAGAGGATGCCAACAACAAGACACAAGCAAGAGATAGGACCAAACCACAACCTAGGAGCGTTGTTCACGCATCTAGGAATTCTAGACCCTTCTATGATGTGCACAATTCTGCCAACCCTAGGAACTCTAGAGCCTTCTCAGATGCTAAGTACTTTGTTTGCACGAAATGTAACAAATGCGTGTTTAATGCCATTCATGATGATTGTATCACTAAAGTCCTGAACAAGGTGAACCAAAAAGCTAGAGCATCTCAAAGATGGAACCCTAAAGGAAATAGGTTTTCTCCAACTAAGTCTTCCGCTGTGCATGAGAAATCTATGACTCCTAGATCTTGTCTTAGGTGGATACCAATGGGTAGAACCTTTAAAACAATTGGTCTTAGGTGGGTTCCTACAGGAAAGATATTTCCCTCTAGCACAAAAAAGGTTCAAGGTGAACCCCAACGCGGTTCTCACAAAGATATCACTAACCCACAAGCAAGCATACAAACTACTGATAAAAGTGCAGGTATTAAAATAAAGGTTCAACAAGAACACAAAGGTTTTCAATATTCATACCGTTCAACAAAAGACACTCTCAGAGTTTGGTTGCTGAAGAAGCAGATATCAAAGAAATACGTGTCTCAAAGGTTTCACAAGTAAGATTCAAGTATGACTTACAGTCACATATCAGACTGTAACTCGAACGTCAAAGAAAGGGAACTTTATCTCTTCAACGATAAGTTACCCTCAAAACGAGAAATTCATATTTCTTGGTCACGAGCTTATATTAAAACTATTCAAAAGTTTTATGCTCGTGTACGAGGCTTATAGTCAAATTACAGACTGTAACCCTGGCTCACAAGACAGGAAAGTTCATCCCGAGTATGACTTATCCTCAAAACGAGAAATTCGATTTTTCTCGGACACGAGCTTACATTAAAACTATTCGAAAGTTTTAAGCTCGTGTAAATGACTTCTAGGCGCATCACAGCTTAGAACTCGGACCTCAACTAAGGAAAGTTTATCTCGGACGATAACTTATCCTTCTCAACGAGAAATTCATATTTCTCGGTCATGAGCTTCTCATAAAAACATTCAAAGTTTTTAAGTTCATGAAAAACGATTTCTAAGTAAATGGCAGCTTAGAACTCGAACTTCAACTTAAGGAAAGTTTATCACGGATGATAACTTATCCTTCATAACGGGAAATTTATTTTTCTCGGTCATGAGCTAGTCACAAAACAATCAAAGTTTTGAGCTCATGAAAAACGGACCCGAAAGGGGAGTGTACGTTTCAGTGCGCTTTCCCTAATCAATAGAAGAGAAGTCTTCTATCCTGATTATTTTAAAACCGTTGAACACAATTTTTCAAGAATTTCTCAAAAAGGTTTTTCTAAATCTTTCAAAATTGTGTGTTCAACATTCCCTTCCTCCTAAGTGTTTTTTATATCTCAAAATTGTCATATATTATTTTGATCAATTTTTGAGGGGGAGCGTTTTAAAATCAAGCCTTTTAATGTTGTTGGGTACATCTCTAAAATGTCATATTTTATGTATCCAACACATTCCGAAAATGATATGAAATTGTCAAATGTAATATATTATATCGGAAAAGGCATCTCAACTCCGTACCTCAACATATTCTGTGGTGTCGTTTTTCTAAAATTTTGTCAAATTTTGTCTCAAGACACACATATATTGTTGAGGGGGAGCGACCCGACTGAACATGTTCCATGCTTCATACGTGCACACATGTTTCTCTCCCAATCGGTTTTCAGAAATTGTCATCTTTTAATCAATTAGTATCTCTAATATGATGTTTTTATATTAGAGATAGGGGGAGAAAATGTGCTTAAAATGTAATATATCGCAACATGTGATCTTAAAGACTCAAGTGCAACTCTTTCCTTCACATGCCAAACTATTTCGTATATCGATGCATGTGTGTAGGGGGAGCTTTTCGGAAATGTAAAACTTTCAAGTGTTAAAAGTTTTGATTTTTATCAAGCACTTTGAATGGTTTTCAATGGTTTTATGGTTACGATCTTTACCCAAAACAACCTACTATCCACGACGGAACGATGGAGTCAAAAGGTGGTTTAGGATAGGAAACTAAGTCCTATGATCCAACCAGAACCGGAGGGATCTACCCAAGGACATTCCATAGCTAGAAATAGTTGTCCTTAGGAAAGATGGAGTGGAATGAAGCTGAATGCGGACCAAGTACTTAAGTTAGCACTGGAACAATCACAACAAGGTGCTAATGATGACGTATTGGTAAGCATTGAAGGAGTTGAATATTCTATGCAACTTAGGTAGAAACCGGGTTAACACATCTTTTGAAGACAAGTGTCATGGACCTAGTGATGCGATGCACAACCCTTCCCCAGCCATTCGAGTTTCTCTCAAAAGAAACTTGTCTCATTGTCACGGAGATCAACACGTATCTATTGACTTTCTCACTCCGAGTCAGTTAATATTGAAAAGGTGGCAGTCTGCTCCAGCCTCCGATTACCAAAATGCACTTATTGAGTCTAGAGCCAAAAGAGATCAATTTATCATCTCATTAGGACACAATCGAGTCCTACGCATTATCCTTGTGATATTGCCAGAACATCTGAGTGATACGATTCACAATGAAGATGGAAATCCTGCTTGAGCCAGCATCAAACAAGCTCATGGTAGGTAACTTGTGCGATTCTACACGAATCAAACTTGTGAGAACTGGAAAGCAACTAAGTTTGGATTCTTAATTGAATCAAACTTGATTCCAGGTTTCTTCGCAAAATCCGTGTGATCTTGCCAGAACATTCAGAGCGACACTCACTAGTGTTCACAGTGACGAATGGAAATCCTTCCAGTGTCAACATCAAACAGCACTGCGGTAGGTAACTCGCAAGATTCTCTATGAATCAAGCTTGTGACAAACTGGAAAGCAACAATGGTGCGATTCTTTTAGAATCAAACTTGTTCCAGGAAATCTGAATTGACGACTCTAATCAGACGGATAATTTATCCTTATGATTCACTCTTTACGTTCGCAGTCTGCTTTGAGAAGGTCGAGTAAAGAGAACTGGCTACTACCGCCGGGAAACCCTGTCAAGGAGGTTCTTAATCGAATCTACCTGATCACAGGTACGGTATTTTAATACCGTTTAACGGTCTTCACTGAACGGAGGTAAAACGCTACCGAGTTAGGATGAAATGTTCAAAGCCATTTTATCCGTGTCTATATGTGTTGCTGCATATCAAGAAGGTGGCGTAGCTGTACAACCGATGTCGATTCAGAAGTCACAAGAGCACAAGATGGCGATAATCAAGATACCTAAGAATGTAAGAATGTAATAGGTCATCTTAGTCACAAGGAGTACAGATGAAGATCTCAAGCACTCAAAGTCAAAAGACAAAGGCTCAAGATAAAGATCACAAAAGCATGAAGGAACAAAGCTGTTACAAACAAGATCAAGACCAAGATACAAGACTAAAGCAGGAAGATCTCCTCTACAAGAATGTATTCACTCAATCATCTTATGCTTTTTAAGCTTTTTAAGATGACTAATACATTGGGGGAGAGCTTTGGACGGTCGAGTAAAGAGAACGGGTTTACCCGCGAAATCTTGTCAAAGAGATTTTTAATTAAATCTACCTGCCACGAGTACGATATTTTATATCGTCCAACGGTCTTCACCGACCTGAGGTAAAATGCTACCGAATTAGAATGAAATGTTCAAAGCCATTTCGTTCGTGTCTACTTATGTTGCGGCATTTGAAGACGGTGGCGTTGCGGAATCCGAGAAGAAGTCGTCCCCGCATGCTTATACTTTATGTATTTAATACCTCATCTAATTCAAGAAAGCCTAAAAGTTAAGTCTTCCGCTGTATCGAACTCTGAAGCTTTCAAGAATTACGAAGGCATAAGTATGTGGGACATGGTGTCACGAAGAGGCGAAGATCACAAGTGATGGATGCACGAGATCAAGGCAAGAGATTAATTCTCAAGATTGATATCAAAGATCACATCAGCATGTTCACTAGAAAAGAAAAAGAAAAAGAAAGACGAAGACTACGAGCTCAAGACAAGCATAGTATGCTAGGTTTATCTCATTATTGTAACTTGGGTAATGCCCTTGTTTGGAGTGACCTCCCTTAGGGGGAGATTGTTGAAAATACGTTTTACGTATTAAGAAGGATCGGTCACTCCAACAATAGTCCATGTAATAACTCGTAGTTTAGTTACTTATCTTTATTTAACAAACAAATCCAAGCCTAGCCTACAACATGTGTAGGCCGGCCCAAATGTAAGCCTAATCCCATGACAAGTGCTTGGGTATATAACCCTCTCCTTTGATGGAGAGGGTAGTGGTTTTCATATTTTACACATAGTTCTAATTAGTTTCTCTCTCTAGAAGTGTGTGAAATCCACCATCTTTCTATCTCTTTCTCTCCCTAAAACATAAGCAAGATTTACATATCCATCAATCACTTAAGAACGCTAAAAGTTTGATACAAGCAAAGCTTGTCCAATCCTTTTATAGTTTAGGCGGGAGAATCTACTAAGTGTTTTGAGCGGGACAAAACAAGAGATTCAAGATAAAGCCTAGTACGACCTAGTGGGACAAAAGGTGAACAGTTGGCAGAACTGTTCACCTAAAGTTGTTTAAAGGTATGTCTCGATTTGGACATGCATTTAATACGGTGTACTCTTCCATTCAGAAGATGACACGTATCAACTACTCCCACTAAGGAAGCAACCTCGTACCACTATAAATAGGATTGAGAAAGGAGAATTAAAGCAACTTGTGCTTGGATAAATTATCTAAGTTATTTCTCACTTTGGAACCGCTGAGCCCTCAGCTGTCTACCAGCGTCTCATTGGTTCCCTTGTAAACTTGAGTCTCAAATCTAATTTACTTGTTCTATGGTTCATTTCTTATTGTCATTCAACGAGTGTATTCATAGCACTTTGTAATATTTTGTTTATAACAGTTAATAAAGCATTACACGTTTGAAAAATATTTCATTGTGTTTTCGTGGTTATACGAGTTATAGTTTCAGCAATTGTCATATTAAGGGACTTTCAGAACCTATTGGACGAGTTCTTCCTGCCAAGAGCAGATGTTCCTACGAGGTAGGTTAATCAAGTCCCGATTAAAGTTAATGGTTTTGCTTGGAAACTTGCTTTAGATCGCCTCCCTACTCGTGTTAATCTGGTTCGTAGAGGAGTTATGCCTGATTCGATTACATGTCCTGTATGTGAGTTGCAAGTTGAGGACTCTGCCCACTTATTTTTCACATGTCCCTTGGCTAGAGATGTAACGAGTCTTGTTTGTCGTTGATGGGATTTGGGAGTGTCTAACTTTTTGTCCTATGCTGAATGGCTTGCTTGGTTCGACACAATTCGGCTTAATTCTAAATTGAAGATTATGTTGGAGGGGATTTTTTATGTTATGTGGTGGAGTTTGTGGAACTTTCGGAATCAATTTCTCTTCGAGAGTAAGAAGCCTCGTAAAGACTCCATCTTCGACGACATCACTTTATGTTCTTTTTTTGGTGTAATGCTAGAGGTAGTGTTAAACTTAGTTGGGATAGTTGGTTACAACACCTTTTTTTAATTTCTTTGTAATTTTCTAGCTCATTGCTAGTTTTTATATAAAGTTGCCGTTAAAAAAAAGGTTTATGAATAAAATGGGTGTTTGTTTAAAGAATGAATTAATTGTTGAGAGGTTTTTTTGAAAAAAAAAGGAAAAAGTAATGTTGGTTGATGTTATGATTAGGCTGAGAGGAGTGGGATGAAACCCACGGGTGGGTTGACTAAAGTCGCGCGCGACCGCCACCCCCCGACTACCCACTCAAGGGCGACTTGGTCGTTGTGATTAAATTTCATGGGCAAACTCACCAGTGCGAGTTTTATCTTAACCGGGTCCCACATATATATTTTATTTCAAATCATTTTTTTCTTTCTATAAATACCAAATTTTCACACACAGAATTTTCACACACAACTTTCTGTATTTTCAAACACAACTTTTAAAATCAAAATGACATGCCCTTTTACACACACCGTTGACGAGATTAGAGCTATGCTTCAGAAACAAATAATTGAGCAACAACGTCGTCATGGCGCGCTTACGACGTTAGCTGATGATTTCGATGCCGCGTACGAAGCTAAAACGAAACTGCGCACAACATGTGAGAAATGTCGTGATCTTTCCCCAAAGAAATGTCATTTAATCGACACGATTCTAAATAATGAATCTGAAAATGATTTCAACATCCGAAGATCTTTATTTAGAAAGTCGATGAAATTGGAGGCTCGAATTGAAAAAAATACCGAATGGCTGAATAACTTGGGATCTTTCTCCCGAACTCATATCGGTTCTTCATCCCAAACTTAAACAACTCATATTGGTTCTTCATCACAACAACACCAACGCCGAAATGTTTCTCCCGATCCACCTTATCCAATTGTAAACGACTCAAATGCCTTACTTACTGACAATCAGATGTATCAACTATACCTTGATCAAAAAGTATCGAGAGAAACACTGGAAGAAAAAGAAAGGGCACGAAGGGAGCTGGAGGCGGAAATTATGGCCGAAGAAGATTACCAAGAGACAATCTGTTGGGAGTTATCTGGTCAGTTATCAGATTCGGATCTGGAAACTAACTGATCGTATTATATATTTTTATTCTATCTATCTAATAGTGTATTTCCTTTCGTATTATATTTGAATTATAGTATATTAATAAAACGTATGAATAAAAAATGTTTAATAAAAAAGTGATAGTTATGTGTAATGAGTTGTAATGAGTGTCATTACCTCCAAAAATGAATTTATGTGAGTTGTAGTGAGTTTGTTAAAAAGTTGATATGATGCTGACGTAAAAGTGGGTGAATTTCTTACCATTCCCCTAATTTTAGAGTAGTTGATGTTATTTAAATGTTATACTGATAAAACGCTAATATAACGATGTTATTTGATAATTTTGATCTTAGTACACGTGGGCCTCTCAACAACACGTTATGCAGACTAAACACCCACTAGCGAGTATAAGATAATTTATTAACATCGTAAATGGTGAAACAAATAAAATAATAAAAAGAAAGAAGAAAAAGCCAAACAGAAAAAATCAAACGCGTAAGCAATTTTGCCACTTGCCAAAGTCACACGCGGTCTCTCTCTGTCACTTAAAAAAATAAAATCCAAAAATAAAAACAAAACAGCTATATCTCCCCTGTAATTAATTGTAAACCCCTATATATCTATCATGCCTTCCCACCACCCTTCCACTCATTCAAATTTATTCCATTTGGTTTCTTATTACTTACTTTCACCACAATGGCAGAAGAGCGTGTTCATCCATCTACTGATCAGCAGCAACCACAAACACCACAATACGACGACAAGCCATTACTTGCACCACAAGGAACCTACGTCATCCAAATCCCCAAGGATCAAATCTTCCGTAGTCCGCCTCCCGAAAACTCAGAGAAGCTGCTGAAATTCGCTAACCGTAAACCTCGACGTAGCACCTGCTGCCGTTGCTTTTGCTTCACCATTTCCGCGTTACTCGTCTTCCTCATCCTCCTTGCTGTTGCTACCACCGTTCTCTACTTTGTTTTCCGTCCAGAGAATCCAAATTACTCCATTGAAAAAGTATCTATGTCCGGTGTTAATCTCACCTCATCATCTCCCTTAAATCCGAGGATTAACTTAAACATAAGATCTCATAACCCTAATGATAAGATATCATTGTTTTATACAAAAGGAAGTGAAGTTAGCGTGTATTACGATGGCGTAAAGCTGTGTAATGGCGTGTTACCGGTTTTTGAACAGAGGCCGAATAACGTGACGGTGATTCAGACAGTGTTGAGAGGTAATGGTGTAGTGTTGGCCCGTGATGTACATGCGCGATTGGTGAAGCAAGATAAAGGGAAGAATGTGCCGTTGAAAGTTAAGGTGAAGGCGCCGGTTAAGTTTAAGATTGGTGCTGTGAAGACGTGGGAGATTACGGTCACGGTTAAGTGTGACGTGGTCGTAGATCGTGTTACGACCAAGTCGTCTAAGATTGTTTCGAGAAGCTGTGGTTATCGGGTGAAGCTATGGTAGAAATTAAGTTGAAATGGAGAAGATTTTGTAGTTTGATAAATTGTTTTGTAAAGATTATACTGATTAATTGCATACAAATATTCACTGGTTTTATATTTCCTTTTTTTATTTAATTAAGTTGATAAATAGGTTTTTGCGGAGACGGATACCTATTTGAAACAAATGTCAAGGATGGGAATTGAACTTGGGTCATTTGACTCAAACACAAGAGCTCCACCCATTGTACTAATGCTCCAATGGTTTTTTTTAATAATTGCTGATACATTGAGATCGAATTTTACTTTTAGCTTTCAGACGGACTATTTGAATGGATGAATGGATCATTAATAGTATAGTCAATCCACTTATCATTCTTATCCATTGTCAATGTGTAGAGCAAATGGTGGTAGCTGCTCTTCTGCGCCTGGCATGGATCTTTGAGACGACATCATAAAGAGTGTCGTTGACAAGGTACTTTAGCTGATCATGATTTTTGTTTCTAAGGACAGAATCTTTTTCGCATCTGATATGATATGAAAAAGGGTAAATGCTATTTTTGGCCTAACCGTTTTTTTTGTCAAACCCAGTCAAACCGGTTTGGATGAATACACAGATGAGGGACCTCACATTACATCGCTGTTGTAGAGGGATCAGATGTCTTCACAGATGAGGGACACCAACCACGTAAGTATTTACATCTCGAGCTACTAAAGCTGGGATTAGAGATGTCAAAACGGGCGGGCGGGCTAAACGGGCGACGGGTTAAACGGGCGGTGGGCCAAATAGGCGCGGGTTAAATGGGCACAGGCGAAACGTGCGGGCGAAGCGGGCGGGTTAAACGGGCGCAAGTTAAAAAAAGAAAAAAAATATATAAAAACGTAAAATTAAAGAATAAAAATCCTTTTTTAAAAGTCGGGGATAAAAAATTAGATATAAAATATCCGTCGAATTACTATTTTATATGTGCGCCCATTACGCCCATAAGTTTCTTACATATGCGCCCGTTTAGCCCATTAATAATAAAGAATGGGCAAAAAGTGCCCTAAAGTGCCCATATTTATCAAAATGGGCAAGATTTGCCACCTCTAGCTAGTATCATTGAGCCATTGCTTCATCTTTGAAAGAAAAGTCACTAGGGATGATGGTTGATGAGGCTCTTTCAATTTTGTCACTTCTTGCAAAACATCCGAAGGGCAAAGTGGGATATGACAGTTATCAGTTATTGAGACACATGTGAAAGATGGAACCCCTAAGAATAAGGAGTGTGCCACTGCTGTTCTTCTTGAACTCGGGTTAAATTCTTGTTTGATATTGGCTGCACTTCAGTTTGGTGTTTATGATCACTTGGTGGAGTTGAGTAAATCTGGAACAAGTAGAGCTCAAAGGAAAGCTAACACACTTTTGCAACAAATGAGCAAATGTGAGCACATTCCGTGATCCTCCTACCAACCATTAAACCTACTTACATCGATTTGGTTCCCTGGAAGCGTTAAATGGGCGGAAAAAAAAAAAGATTTTCATCGATGTGGTTTTTCGGATCTTTTTAAGAATTCCAAATGGGTTAAAAGTTTATTTATGCATGCTTAATTTATCGGTATGCATTGAAGAGATGTATATTACAGTTTGTAACATATAAAGAAGTTGGAGGCTTGGAGCGATTCATTATCATGTTTTATGAAGTTTCAAAACAGATAAATAAGATCTGTTTGTATCCTTGATGTGCGACAATGTTGCGTTTGTATGTTAAAATAATACGAGTAAGACAAGTGTCGATGCAAACATGTAGAGTGCATTTCATTGATATAACATCCATTCTCAACATCTGTGTTGATTAAGGAAGCATAATACAAAATGACACAAGACAATGCCCGATCCCCTGCTACAGAATCATCATTACATAGAGGATACTACAAAAAGCAACCCAAGTCACTTGATCATCTTGACGTTTTGTTTAATTTGCTAAGAAGACGACTGCAATGTTGTAGCAAGTTCATGAAAGCTGACATTTAAACGGTTTTGATTCTCAGCTAACTGGATCTTCATGCAATCTCTTATTTTACTCATGACAACGTCAGCCTGTGGCCATCCATTGTTTCACGGGACATATTCCTCTCTGCTATAATGTCCTGCATGATACAATAGAGCTCATAGGAAACATTTTACACTGATGATATGATGGTATTATAATCTCGTATAAACATAATTATACACAATTTATAAAAAAAATAAAAATGAACAACACACAATTTATAACTATAGATTTTGCAAGCTTGGCTTCCAGGAAGGGTTACGAAGCACACTAGGGCTGAACAAAGTGACCCGAAAACCGACCCGACAAACCATGCAGAACCAAAGCGAGCTTATTTGGTTCTGTTTTCGGTTTTGGATATTTGTTTGGGTTTGGTCTGTTCGGATCAAAACCGACACTTAGCCGGTTCAAACTACCAACCAAACCACACCGAACCGAGCTTATTCGGTTCGGGTTCGGTTTAGATTGTTTATATTCGGTTCGTTCTCGGTTGGCAAATTTCCCTTATTTGGTTTCGGTTCGTTTCAGTTTATTGTCGATTCGGTTCGGTTCCGACTCAATCCTCGCGCCCCTAAAGCACACAATAGAAATTGACACCAATCATCAGTTTTATGCCCGTTCATTTGACACAACTTATTTTCTTTAGAAGCACTTTAAGGCAGCGACCTCCTTTATTTCGAGAAAACATATCTAAAGGTATTTTATCATCTTGCAGAAAATGGTGGAAAAGTGAAACAAGGGGATCGCAGTAAAGTATCGAGAAACACGTTACAAGTATATCATTAAGAAAATATAGGAAAATTTATAAATTGCTGAAATATTTGTAAGAAGTTCACACAACCATTCACAGGTTGCATAAAGAGATTACAATATGAGTATCCTAAAAAATGCTAGGCTCCTTTTTTAGCCATTACCGCAGTGCATAGTTGCATACCCACTACGAGTCTAGTATATAGTCTTTGACTAGATAATAGTTGGATTGTCTTATAAACAGGTCTGATATCTCTTTCATTCCCAACATGTGTGGTACCTTATAACCCAACGCCAATGTCAGACCTGCTCGGCTATGTCAATAGGCGGGTTAGAATGAGCTATCTTATATCCCAACACGTGAGCATAAAATCCTACTATGAAGATAAATTTTGACCTCAAGTTATAAAATGAAAAGAAAAAAAAATCTAGGTAACACCATATCTCTACGATTAAAATCTAACACGCCAGTCTAATTCAGTTTGCTAATCACTACTATAAGTATGATGCATAGAAGATAAGAATACACTTGATGATGTAAATACCTCGCGTGAAACCATTGTGAAGGTGGTCCCCGGACATCCAGCAAGCAAATAATTTTTGACTTTGGTAGACATGTTTACCGTCTCCCTTGGAAGCGTCGACTTATTTACCGATAATGGATATATCTTTAGACTCTTTAAGTTAGCAAACGGAGAAGGCTGATGAGAAATGATTTCCACAGATGAAAAGAGATACTGCAGCAAAAAATTTACAAAAGAGTTATAATATTCCAGTTATATAGGCTTGTGGATCCTTTTAATGTTTCCGGAATTACGACTGTAAAAAACATTAGGAACCAATAGCTATATACCTCGAGAATTTCCAAGTTAAGTGTCAGATCTCTTGCACTCTGGAGAAGTTGAAAAAGACCAACAATATTTTGAGGGTCTTCCCCGACCGGCAAGGTTAAAGAGATATCAGCCTTCTCCAAAGAATGGAAATCGTCAGCAGAGAAATTTAAAGAATAATAGCATTGAAGGAGCAGGAAGGCAAGGTGAGGCGCAGAAATCTTAATCCGGCCGCTTGGAAGAATTGCAGCGTTTCTTTTAATAATGAGATTATTGAGTTGAGGTGCAAATACAGTGAGCAATCTCGTACTCCAATATACGTCTTCTAAAGTGAGATTAGAAAGTTCGGAATGAAAAATATTGAAACTAGTATCATTCGATCCCACCATATGGCACCTTTCTAAGGTGAGATTCTTCAAGTTCACACACTTGGAGATAAGCCCACTGAAATTATCAGTATCTTCGTGAGACAAGATGATTCCATCAAGATGCAATGTGGTTAAAGCAGGGACCTCAAACGTTGATGTAAGGGTCACGGAACCTCTCGAACATACCCTGTGGTAAAAAACATGCTTTAAAATGAGATGTTTGAGTGTCCTAGATCTAAGGAGAGATAGAGGAAACTTAATTTGACTCTCAACCAAGCATGTAATATTAAGTTGTTGGACATTGTGAGAGAATGCATAGTCAAGAATTCTTTTGACAAAAACTTGGTTAGACTCTCCACGAAAAGTGAGCTTCAGCGAAGACACTTCCCTTTGATTATCGCGGCCAGAGAGAACATGTTTAACAAATTCTGAGAACTTGCACATGTCAGGAAAATCGTCAGTTGAAAAAGCAAGGCACGTCACTGTAGTCCACATAAACCTCCATCTAGACAACAAACTACTGACTTTAATGGCATCTAGGGTGTCACTAAACGAGAGAATCCGATGAATAAGATCATCAGGCAAGCTGCTTAGTCTATCTACTTCTATATCCAATCGCTTCTTATCATTTTCAGAACCCATTGTATCTTTCCAACTGAACTACACGAGAATTTAAAATCTTTGTCTTCTTTTAATTTTACTAAAAAATCTGCAAATATCCAAAACATCATAAGCTACTTACTAAATAACGCCTAAACAAAAACTAGTTATAATCTATAATTCAGTCTGAAAAAACTGCTAAATACATGTCGAAACCTAAGCCTTAAACTTTAACTAGTGCATAATCATCGTACCACAATAACATTAAAGATCAAAATAAAATATATTAACCTAAGCTTTGTACGGAATAAAAAACGATTAGATCGCCGGAACTTGCGACGGCGGCGGCGATAGAGAGTGGTTTCTGTTTACTTTTGTTTTAGTTTTCAGTTTAACAGTTTTTATATTTTTCTCTTTTTCACTTTTTGGGTAAAATTCAAAAAACGTCCTTGAATTTTACAGAATCCGCAAATTTACCCCTGAGTTCAAACTACAAGCAATTTTGTGACTGAACTTTTATTTCGCGTGCATTTTTGCCCCTGAGTCAACTATTTTTTACTTTTCGTAACTGTCCCCCGTTAACTCCTACACGTGCCTGGCACGAGGCACGTGAGGGTATATTCGTCATTTCCCGTTCCACCCCATCTCCCCACGTTTCATGAGATGCAAAAGAACGTTTCTGAATACTTTTCCAACCCGAAACTTCTACGATAACCCACATTTCGGGGATGCAAAAAACGTCATCGAAATAGTAACCCTGAAATTAATTTTCGCATCATTATTACAATGTCTTATTTTGATTTAGGGACGTTATTTGCACGAAGGTAAACTTTCCGTCTTCTTTATTACGACACTATATTAGCTTCAAACACACACATACACACACAGTCACACAGAAAGGCTTAAACACACAAACACCAATCAGAACATGGATAAGGTGAAAAAATTCTGCAAACAAGTTTCACACTGGTCCAACCCCCAAGAACATGGTTTGCAGACCTAAAAAGGTGCAGCCAGCACATAGCAATGAAAATGTTGGAATTGAGAAACAAGGTTCTGGTAGTTCAGAAGAAGAGGTTAATGAACATGTTATTAGGATGTTCAAGAAGTATGAAGCTATGAAAAAGCTAAAATATGATGAAACAAAACCAGACTATACTTGGGATTATCAAACAAGCAGTGAAACCTATGAGTTCAGAGATCTGAATGGGGATCCTTATTACAAAGTATAAAAGTTTCTTAAGCCAACAAAAGAGAATCCTAGGGAACTCATCACAAACACTTATATCCAAAGGGAACTTTAAAATGTGTTTGTGTAAATCAAATCGTTTGTAAAAGAATATGATGTTTGGTTCTAATCTTTTTGTTATGGCTAAGTTGTAGAAGAATATGATGTTAGGTTTTCATCAATCTTTTGGTTATGTAATAGGAAGCATAACATTGCCAACTAATGAACATATCATTTTCACTTATTTGGAAGAAAAAGTCATTGTTGTGCAGTTTGTAGATTTGACTTACATTTGCAGATGGTCTAAATGGTGATAAATATCCATGTCAAAATAGTCTGAACTTGTATACAAAATCCAACCAAACCTCAAACAGAGTTAAGGTTGATCCGTTAAATCCTTAATAAATAATTCTGACCTAAACCCAAACACTCCTAACAAGTCAAAAGAAAGGGTACAAACTTTAAAGAAGTTTGACTTAAAAATGTCAAAATCAAAATAAACCCAATCATAACATAAACAAAGATGCACGACTACATGTTCATTAGTTTTAACATAGATTGTTTAGGAATTTCCAAATTCCTTCTTAACAATTTTTTCCCATGTCGTCACAGACGCAAGCCCTAATATGCAATCCCTAACAGCAGGTGGCTTTTTCCCTAGACAACAGCTTGTTGATGCTTCTTGTTAGACCTCAATTTAGCCTTATAATTATTGGAAGTTGAACATGGCCAAACTGGATCATTTTCAGTGTCGGAGTCCCAGTCAATTGTTATAACTTCTGCAATTAAGATATCAGTCTAGGTTAAAAATGAATTGATAAAAAGGATGTTTGGAGCAACACATTTTTAATCAAAACCCCATATTGATTAATGAAATGTTTACCGTTATTTACTAGAAGTCGCTCATTTGTTGCTTGAAAGATCTTTTCTAATATTTCTATCCTACTTTCAAGAGCATCGAATCCCTTTTCCAGATTTTCTCCACAATCAGCCATTGATGAACAAAAAGTAGGTTTTTTTTTTCTTATTCGTTAAAGATGTTGTGACTGTCAGTTTTATTTATATGGCCAACACCCTAAATCTAATGGGCTGGACCCGTTTGCATAACTAATTGACTTTTGACTTTTGTGGAAAGTTAGATAATGAAATAAGATATCGAATTATGGAAAGCACATTCAAACACCCCTTTAGCAAGAACAAAAATCATACTAACTTCAATATCATTTCATTTAGTGAAAACATAAGTAGTACATTAGATATTGAAATAATAATACGAAAACATGTGATAACAGCCAAACAAACACTCGTCTTTATTCACTAAGACGTGAAAGCATCTTAGTCATGAAGACTGTGTTTGCTGTTGCAGCACGTCCGGCTGCTATCACCAGCTCATTCAACTTCGCAACCATGTCTTCGTTGCGCTCACGAGCGTCCTTCAGTTCGACCGTCCCTTCTACTGCTGGTATGCAACCACTCAGAATGCTAAGCTCATTGATCAAGAGATTACGATGGTTTATCCTTTCTTGAATCTCGTCGATGAGGACCTGAAGGTCTCTAGAATCAGCTATATTTTGTTGTCTTTCTCTGGTAAATTGGACAAATAGATGACTCTCAATGCGAGAGGAGTTTGCATTCCGTGCCAATCTGTCACACAATACCAACCTCCTTGAAGCCGCCTCTTGGTTTACCATTGATTAGGTTAGGATTATTATAACTCTTAGTGGTAAAAAGTATAAGTGTGTGTTTCAAATGCGGTAAGATGATCACATATTTATAACCTGACATTGATTAGTGTTGTTCACGAACAGTCTAGGAGAGTTTAATTCCTTGAAAGAGCGACTGACAATAGATACCAAGAGTTTATCTTTATGCGCGAAAATTAATTTTAGGGTTAATGTTTCGAGGACCTTTTTTGCATCCCCGAAAGGTGGGTTTAAAGGGGTATCGTAGAAGTTTCGGGTTGGAAAATTATTCAAGGACGTTTTTTGCATCTCTTGAAAGGTGGGGAGATGGGGTGGAACGAGAAATGAAGAATATACCCCCACGTGCCAAACATGTGTAGGAGTTAACGGAAGACAATTACGAAAAGTAAAAATAGTCGACTCAGGGGAAAAATGCATGCGAAATGAAAGTTTAGGGCAAAATTGCTTGTAGTTTAGACTCAGGGGAAAATTTGCGGATTTAGAAAGTTCAAGGACATATTTTGCATTTTACCCTCACTTTTTATATCTTATATTTTGAAACTATCAAATTTTATAATCTACTCGTTTTATTAATTATTATGTATGTTTCTCCGTTATAATATTTTTAACTTACCAAACTTTATATTTGTGATTTTGTTATAATATAAATAAAATTATAAAAATAAAAAACTAGAAGATATTAATACTACATTATGGGTATCAATAACCAAGCCCTTAACATGACCGTCGATAAAAAGTGGTAAAATGTTTATTGTTGTTTGTTTAATTAAAGCATTTTTAACGGGATTGAGGTTTATATAAAGTTATATGGTAAGGTGCTTTTGAACGGGTCTACTAAGTGGTCAGGTTTACTTGGATGAGATTAATATAATAAAAATATGATTTAATGGGACAAATTCTAGCGGACTTCATAGCCGAGGAGCTAGATGAAGATAACCCCATGGAAGAAACACAAGGCCATCCACCATTTTCATGGACACTCTTCACGGACGGATCTTCATGCACCGAAGGCTTAGGAGCATGCCTCATACTTACTTGCCCAGAAAGATCGAATTTACATATGCCCTGAGATTCGAATTTGAAACATCAAACAACGAGACAGAGTATGAAGCACTGATAGCTGGACTAAGAATATCAAAAGAGATGGACATCCAAAGCATCCAAGCAAACGTAGACTCTAGACTGGTAGCAAACCAAGTCAACGGATCCTACACAGCTAAAGAAGAAAGCATGAAGCAATACCTAGAAAAAGTAAAGACCAATCAACAGCTTCAAAGAATTCTCAATCAAACAAGTGCCACGGAGCGATAATAAAAAGGCAAATACGCTTAGTAAGACCGCTCCACAAGTTTCCCACACTTAGCCAAGCAAGTGCTAGTAGAGGTTGTAAAAAAAAGTCAACAGAAGAAACAGAGATCCTGGAGGTTGTAGAAGAAGAAGGGCCCAATTAGATGACCCCAACACATGATTTCTTATCGGAGTGCACACTACCGACGGAGAAAAGAAAGGCACAAAAACTAAAAATAAAGTCACGGTAGTATGCCATTACTGATGGAACCCTATACATAAAGTCATTTCTCGTACCATGGCTATGATGCGTAGGATCACTGCAGGCCAACTATGTTATAAGAGAAATCCATGAGGAAACATGCAGCATGCACTCTTGACCAAGATCTGTGGTAGCCAAAGCCATACGGTCCGGATACTATTGACTGACAATGCACTAAGACGCAAGAGAAATAACAAAACAAATGCCAATATTGTCATGTGCACAAACCAGTCCCAAAGTACCCTCAACAAAATCTCACACCACTCACATCACCATGCCTATTTCACAAATGGGGAATTGACATAGCCGGTCCCTTCCCGGAGGGGCAAGGAAAGGTGAAATTCAAAATTGTCATTGTAGATTACTTCACTAAGTGGATAGAGGCAAAGGCGGTGTCAACAATAACAAGAACGCAGATAAAAAAATTTGTATAGGAAAATATTGTATGCAGATTTGGGTTACCGGGGGAGATCATATCCGATAATAACAAACAATTTGAGACAACCCATTCAAGGATTGGTGTTAAAAACTAAGCATCAAGCAAGATTTTTCTTCTGTCAAACCCCCCAAGAAAACGGACTATTAGAAAGGGAAAACAGAAGCCTGGGGGGAAGGAATTAAGGTAAGATTGGAAGGAACAAAAAAATAGATTGAAAAAGTTCCGCGTGTCTTTGATCACACAGGACCATGCTAAAAACAAGCAACTGTGAGACCCCATTCTCCCTAACATATGGAACGGAATGAGTCATACCAACAGAGATAGTCATGCCCACTATTCGCACATCAGAAATTAATGAAGCCACAAACGACGAGGAACTCCGATTAAATCTTGACCTATTAGAAGAGAAAAGGGAACAAGCTGCGCTAAAGGAGGCAAGAAGCAAAACCAAAATGGAGAAGTACTAAAATTTGAGAGTCCGCGACAAGACCTTCAATCCATGATACTTTATCTACATGAACAACGACGCCAGTCATGCCGAGGAAGGAGGCAAGATAGGACCAAAATGTGAAGGACCATATGAGGTCACAAAAGCCTTAGGGGATGGAGCATATAAACTAATGGCCAAAAAAGGAAACGTATTGCCATAGACATGGAACATCCACAATCTGTATAAATGGTACATCTAGTTTTCTACTTTTATCTATTTTTAAGTAAGTATAAGACCTCCTATGTAAGCCACATATGATTCCTAACCGCAAGCAGAGGCACTATGTTTCAATCATATGTACTTAACTTTCTGAATTTTAATTGAATAAAAAGTGAAGCCTAGCCACCTTCACATTTTTTTTGAACGGCAATTTATTGATAAAAACTAGCAAAACTCTAGAAATACAAAGGATATTTTAACCAGTCAGTCCAACTACTAGACATATTACCTCTAAATTTAAGCCACAAAAATGCATACATACGAATATTATCATATATGTCCCTTTTTCTCATAGCCGGATAATTAAATATAACACTATTACGATACCGCCAAATCCACCATAAAGAAAAAGCAATGATGATGTACATATGTTGGCTCTTCTCTTTAGAAACGGATCAAGAACTCAACCAATCGCTCCAGTGATCTATATAAATAAATGTAGGAATAGAGTTATCACACCAATCTCGAATAAGCCTCCAAATACTCTTAGCAATTTCACAGTCGAAGAAAATGTGAACACTCGATTCAACATTTACAGAACACGAAGGGCAAGAGATCTCCGAAATTATATACCACGAGATGAAAGGCTAAAACGGTGTGGAAACCTGTCAAGCCTTAGATGCCACATGAAAATATTCACTTTACGAGGAAGGGCTTTGATCCAATGAGTCGAAAATTCCAAGGAATGCAATATGTGAGCATCAATATGTTGACGAGTAATACTTACAGAGAAAACTCAATCTTTTGCGATAGTCCAAATGCAAGCATCTAAATTAGAGACGATGTTGAGTTGGCTAATCTCAGAGTAAAGGTCGCGAAGATAAGCCAAATTGCGAGCACCCAAATAAGATCTTGTCCAATTCCAAGACCATTGATTATTTTGAATACGATATATAATTAGACAATCTTTATCTTTTTCGAGACGATAAAGCCTATTGTAACGAAGATACAAGGGGGAATTACCAATCCATAAATCCTTCTAGAAACGAATTAGTGCACCTCAACCCGCACTAAAACAAAGAGAATCGTAAGGGATGATACCATTCAAATGTAAATAATTATAAGTACCAACAATTTTAGCCCACATACCGTTAGAAGTAAGACCAATGTGGTCGAAACCTCCCTCTTGGCCTTAGAAAGATTTAATTACCTTAACCCAAAGAGTATCAGGGTTAGTAACCAGCCTCCAACGGTATTTTTGTAATAAGGCAAGATTGAATGATTTAAGACTCCCAATGCCTAAACCACCTTTATTTAATGGGGCTAAAATTATAGGCCATTTAACCCAAGCTATCTCTCTTGAATCTTGAGAGCAGTCCCACAAGAACGAAGCATGGATTTTTTTAAGGACTTCAAAACACATTTGGGAGCTTTGAATATAGAGAAATAATACAATCTAAGGCTTCCAAGAACAACTTTAAAAACGTAAGGCTCCCACCATTGGAAAGAAGGTTAGCTTTCCATTTTAAGAGTCTCGACTAAAACCAATCTAAAAGATTCTTCCAGTTGGATGACAGGTTCATATTACAGCCAATTGGTAACCCGAGATAAAAAAAGGAAAATAGCATGGAGAGAAACTTGTGTTTACCGCATAGAGGTCACGTCCTCCACCGAAACACCCGCACCATAAACGTTTGATTTTTGGATGTTTAGTTTAAGACACGAAACAAGACAAAACACTCTAAGGACACGAATGATGTTTTCCATGTCAGAATCGTTCCATTCCGTAGTAATAACAACGTCATCAGCGTAGAAGATGTGAGATAAAGTAATGTCAAAACCAATTTTTATACCATGAATCAAACCTGATTGGGTCGCCTCAGATATGGCGAGATGGAGACCCTTCATGACAAGAATAAACAAGAAAGGGGAAAGGGGATCCCCTTGTCTTAATCTACATTTGGGAGAAAACTCGGACGTAGGACTACCATTCACCAAAATTGAGGCCCTAGACGATTCTAAACAAGCTTTGATCCAAGATCTCCATGTTAAGCCAAAACCAAGATTTTGAAGTACAAAATCAAGGTATTTCCAACAGACGGAATCAAAGGATTTTTCGAAGTCAACTTTAAAAATCAACATCATTTTCTTTCGTTTTTTGTACCAACCAATCATCTCGCAGCTTCATTGTATAGATGGAGTGAAAATATCCAACTTTGAGATCAATTGTTGCATACTTGACATAGGTCTGATGATAAACATTTTCTGTGCGTCATATCGCCCCTCTTGGTCAACGGTTATATATCTTTCTCAAAACGACCGGGTCCCCTCCAGTGTTACAAGGTGAATCTCGATTCCCTGAAAAATTGGAACAACAAATTCTTCTGGATAGACAATGTCATCTTACCCTTTAAATATGATTTTATAACCCAAGAAACCATGATAAAAGATGAACGACCTGAACCCAGGATGTACAGTGCTGAAGATGCCGCAACAATCAATACTAACTGTATCCCTATACATGAGTATCCTGAATCGATGTTGTACGCCATCAGACTTGGCCAAAATATTATCATGCGTAACGTTCAAGTCCCATAATTTTACGACAACTTTGGACATGATTAGCACTAATCCTTCAATTTTCTTTCATATGTACGTATATGCCATTTTCCATGCTAAAAGTCATACCATATATTCTTTATCACAGAAGTAAGCCTTCATCAGCTATTAAGACACCAACATCCAAAAGCCGCGACCATGTGACCCCGCCAATGAACCGAAGAGGAACTACCGCTACAAATAACTGTTGGTGGTCACACCATGGATATAGAAGTACAAGAACTAATTCCACCACCAGTAGTGGGAGGAAGACTAGTACTATACCCAACTCCTCTCCGCAGTGTACCTGGGTGCGTAGAGATGCACTCTTCAGAAGAAGATGAAAATATTAGTGTGGATCTAATGTAATCGTCGGAGAATGAAACTGTGGAAACCTTGGTTTCCTCGAATCTTTTAGCTGCTAGGCATAACTATTGTTCATGTGATCATACAATCACAGCGGAATAGAACAACAATTAGGAAACAAGGTGTTTAGGCACAAAACACAGAATTACTAACAATTGGATTGCTCATTATATTAATAACAAACAATCACTAGGTGTGTATACATTGAATCCCACACCTAGTCGACACACACACTTTAGGTTTACATTGTGAATGAAAGATATGAAAAACCTAATAACCCTTGGTTCCTTTTATAGAATAAGGATTAGGGTTTTACAAGAGATAACTATGAATAACATGTATATCTTCTATTTAGATAACTATATACTAAATATATTATAAATAACATATTCAATATATTCCCTAAATAGAATATTCTATTAAACCGTAGACATCCATCAACACTTAGCTTTCATGTGTCAACGTCCAAAATACATGTATCAACGCCTAGCTTTCACATGTCAGCGTCACTTGAACAAATGTCTTGTTTCTTCATTTTGAGTTTCTGCCACATCAACTTTTTGACCCAACAATCTTTCCCTAGTTGATGTCGGCAAAACTCTTTGTGTATCTCTTTGTAAGTGGTACATCATCTTCAAATTGCTTCCCCTCAAGTGTAGAATGCATGTATTCCCCTTTTTGTCACATCAATAGGGAAGGAAACAAAGTATGCAATCAAAGATTCTCCAAATGTAGGCTTTATGTAATGATCTTGAAGAAAAATAAATAAAATATTCTTGATGTAGAAGTAGAGTAACCCAAACCTATGTTCCATGTCTTGTACTATCCATGTGATAAAGAACTTATACTCATGGCAAAATATAAGCAGACCTCGATCTCTTGTCAACATTCTCATCCTTTGTGAGACAATGAGCACGATAATGTAACTCCTTCAAGTGTTATGACAAGTCTTTGTCACCATTCATGTAAGCACGAACAAGTTACCTTAAAAGTCAATGACTGGGAGTTCCCGACTTTAAGATATGATAGAACACAAACTCGCGAAAATCTTCTTCGAACATCAAACTTACCATAAGAATTCTTCCCCTTAAGCCAACACCTCTTCACGACAAGTCAATATCTTCATATGTAAAAGCTGTAACTGAATAACTCTTTCACAAGGCTATCCCGATTACATAATCTAATATGCTTTATGAATTGTTGCTAACTTACTTAAAAATCATTTATAATCCCCTTTAAAAATATCCGAGACATAAATATCAACTTCTCTGTATAAAAACGGAGATCCCATGTACCTTCGTGTGTAAATACCTCTTTTTGTGTGCTAAAAACCTTGCCATTTTTTTTCAAACAGCAGCTATTATTTTGTCGTCCAATAACCTTCACTGTCCAATATCTTAAACATATGTATTTCCCAATATCGGATAATACCTATCAGCGCTTGAACAAACATTTATCGGACAACTCATGTCAATGCTTTCTATCAGCGTTTAACTTATTCATGTCAGCGTCTCATGCAACCACTGTCACCTTCTATGACTTATGGCTCTTGTCAATGGCGTTGTATAACATATCACTATAATCCATCATTATACAAACAGCTCTTGTCCTCACGTGAACCACTTAATTTTCTTGGACCACAAATAACTCACGATTGACTTTTCAATCATCAATGCAAATTGTTTTATGATGCCAAATAACTCACGTAATATATATACCTTGGGACCACATCATGTGAACATAATCATATCTTATGCTTGATTGGCTGGTAACGTGTGAACAGACATCTTTGTTTCTAGCTATCCCATGCTCACGTGATTCATAAACAATGATTGACAAAGATTTAATACAGTGCCCATCCACGCATTGTTGAGTCAAAGAATATACTCTCACACATCAATCAACTGTTGTAGCTTTCTCAAGATTCCTTTGTCATTAATTATTATCCTATGTCTACGAGATAATACTATACTGAAATCTGTTACATTTGTACCAGTTGTTGTGTCAACCACATAAGTCTTCATGATTATGTGAATACCATAATACTTTGACTGCCGCTATGTTTTTATAAAGCGAGTCTAGGGTTTATTCACAAAACCCTAAACATCAATCGATCCATCAACATAGCAACTAGGAATATTAACCATACTAGGGTTCATCATGGATTCATGAATCCATTCACCAAAGCTAGCATGATCCATCATTATTCACAGCATCACACAACGAATCTAGTGTTTGTTAAAAAAACCCTAAAAGCAAACTTTCAACATGCTGTGATCTTCGTCGACCTATAACTTTTGATTGAGGATTAATCTAGACAATTCCTCCGGTGGATATCTAGATATATGTGTGTAGAACACACACACACACAAAATTTCGTGTCTATCCAACGGTTCAATAAAAATTTATGCCTCCCTGAACACTGCTACGCACACAAAATCCCCCAGAAAAATCCTAGACGAATTTTTCTTTTCTTCTCAAAACACGAACACCTTGTTGGTCCTAGCATCACGAGCCACGAGGCTCTGATACCAACTGTGGAAACCTTGGTTTCCTCGAATCTTTTAGCTGCTAGGCATAACTATTGTTCATGTGATCATACAATCACAGCGGAATAGAACAACAATTGGGAAACAAGGTGTTTAGGCACAAAACACAGAATTACTAACAATTGGATTGCTCATTATATTAATAACAAACAATCACTAGGTGTGTATACATTGAATCCCACACCTAGTCGACACACGCTTTAGGTTTACATTGTGAATGAAAGATATGAAAAACCTAATAACCCTTGGTTCCTTTTATAGACTAAGGATTAGGGTTTTATAAGAGATAACTATGAATAACATGTATATCTTCTATTTAGATAACTATATACTAAATATATTATAAATAATATATTCAATATATTCCCTAAATAGAATATTCTATTAAACCGTAGACATCCATCAACGCTTAGCTTTCATGTGTCAACGTCCAAAATACATGTATCAACGCCTAGCTTTCACATGTCAGCGTCACTTGAACAAATGTCTTGTTTCTTCATTTTGAGTTTCTGCCACATCAACTTTTTGATCCAACAGAAACGGCCCTTGAAGAATATGAGCCTATGTACACAGCGGTCGTGCCTTGATCCACAAAAGACCAAGGGAAACCTCTATTGACTTCCCTCATAAAGTAGCACGAAGATAGGTTGGAGAATCGTCCTCCGCGCGACATACCGTTGAGGAAATGAATGTCTCTTCCTCGTCATCCGTAGACCACTTTCCTGAAGCGAGCTCCTCTAATTTTTCTATGGAAGCTCCTTTACAGAATGAAAAACAAAGGTACATCATATTTTCCATATACCCGCATACCTATCCATCCTTGTCGTATTTTTGAAATATCTAACCATACCTACCATGATATATCATAGGGCGGATGCTGAGAATGTCGCAACAACAAATCTCCCTGTCACGCCCGTGCTTGTAGCACTAGGTGCTACAACGAGCATGCACCCTAAAAAAGAAATTATAACCACACCAGATGAAACAATTTCAGCACCAGACAAGGATGTCTTCATTCCCAATGGCGCCTCATCGTGTGACTTATCATCAACCCAAGATTGTAACAACTTCCTTGACAACATCACCCCCTGGGTTCTCTCAGCGCTTAGACTTCCTTTAAGATGATCTGCTAGTGAAGGAAGCAACCATAACCGCAACCCATGAAATTACACTTTTGTCGCTTTTAAGGAAAAGATTTAGAGAATCTACCCTCCAAGCTCAAGTTATGGCTGTAGAACATGCCAGGATAATGGAAGAGAAAATTTTTAAACTAGTCCGTGTGAAAGTGAAGCTAGCATTTGTAGAGGCTTCAACCAAGATGAACGCATACACCATTAAATTACTACAAGATGAGAAGACCAAACTTCTGGAGTCCTTGTCCCGAACGTACAAAACTAGAGAAGCATCAATTGGAAAATCAGTGGGCCATGCGCCAATTATAAGAATGTAAAGAGAAGTTTTTTGCCAATACTGATGATTTTAACGCAAGGTTCGACCAAAAAATGAATGAGCACGAGAGAAAACTCCAACGATTTAGTGTTGAGTTTGATGAGGAAGTGTACCCTCATTTGGCAGCCATCACCGCCGAGAGACGGTGGTTGATTCAATACGGCCTCCCCCTAGCTGCCAAGGGTGTTATGGAGTCCCCTCAACATTTGAGAGGCGCATGACCATGCAATAATTGCCGCCATAGCCAAAGGTCAAAGCACAACAATGGAGTGTGCCTCAAGGGATAGGCTACTAAATATGAGCTTAGATCAGGTATCCTTCTACGACCCTATAGCGTAGGATAAACTAGATGCCGCTCTTGAAGATTTGAAAATGCGCGATCTCCCTTTAATCAAGATGATAGAGCCGGACCTAGACTGACCCCTCAGTCTAATAATGGAGGGGCTCACCCTGGAAAGGCACAAGATGTAGGGTGTTGAAGAATAATTTGACTACCACCTAAAGTCGGACGTTGCGCAACTAAAGGTACCCGTTTGTGCTTACCCTTGTAATAGTGCAGATCCCTTCATAGTAGCTAAAGAAGTCTCCTTGGAAAAAGCACTTACATGTCACGTGAAATGTGTGGAAAGGAGAAAAGGTCTTAAGACAAAGAATGCTATTATAGGTCTAGGCACAACACACCCACCTAGTTCTGATGACGTGGCTGTTAGCGTGCCTACTGTATCTACGCGTGATGCACGCATACTCCAAGACATGGAACGAACGTACTATTTCCTCATCCAGTTTCCTTTCGCATAAATTGAAAAGATTACGATCCACTGAGATTTGTTATGAGTATCTATCCAAGAGATGAGGCAAATGTGTACCCAAATTACCATGATGTCCATAGTCTGTAATTATAATGACCTATGATTATAGCCTATATTTTATGTTTGTCACATATGTAAGTATTAATTTATCTTCTCCACTACGACTGTCCACAATACATATGCATAATGTTTACAACCTAATGTGGTTAGTTTCGCGGCCTAGCCGTGGTGTGTGCGACTATTAAGTCTCTTTTTAGGAAGTAGCAGACTTAAGCACGCACCACAAATACCCCACATAGGGCGTATCTCAACAGACTTATGGGCGAGAAATATGTCATTATGTGTGGCGTACCACTACTACCATAAGCAGTGCTATTTAACTGACAAAATGTTGCTAGACGTGCATAGTGTGTCTTCCGTATGTCCATCATGGAATGTGTGGCATGCATAACTTACTACAACGTCTTGAATAGTAACGTGTCTAACAAGAATATGTGATCCGTGTTCGATGGGGTTGCATCCATCTGACACGACATGTTTAATTAGTAGGTTCACTCAATCCTCTTATTTCACGTGGAAACGGTAAGTACATGTACGCCGGAGGGCCAGATATGAGTATTTATTTAAATGACATTATGTAACTTTAGACAATAATCATATAAGAGAAAAAAATATAGTGCCGCTGGACTAGCTAGGAATCACGGCGTTTTATCAACACTTCCAAGTTTTTGAATACAAAGAAAAGAAAACTAATGCAATATTAAGAAAAGAAAATACATGGATATTTTAATGACATCTGACTACAGCAAAAAGAGGGATCCATGTGTGAGGCATGGTCTTCTATAGATGGGATCTCTGAAGGTCGTAGTTGTTCCATGATTGGCCTAAGTCATATCCGTCCATATCGCATAACCTATGGGCGTTTTGATCGAAAACCTCTGTTACCGCATATGACCCTTCCTATTTAGGGCCAGACATCCATGTGTTATACCGAGGATCTGATTTGCTAACATGACATACAAAATCTCCCACTTCAAATGCGGTATCTCGAGCCACCGCGTCATCAACCTTCTTTGTAACTGTATCAGCTTCAACTTTACCAACCATGAGTCAACAATTTTTCCATAGGTCTCGATATGGATTACTTGCTACTTTACGATTCTACCTTTCTAGGTCTGTCGTTCTATATCTCGCAGCCTACTTCTACACAAGTTTTCTTCTGCGGAGAACACTTTTTCCATACCTGGCACCGTGCGCCAATATTTATGCCTGCTATCACCCAATTTCATCCAAAGACGCCTTTTACCCGTTGGTGAGGAGCGATTGAGGATACCTTGTTTTTAACCCTCCTATAGAGCCGGCTTATGGACGCCCACATGAAACAAATTCCGTGAAGAAATACGGTCAACATGTACCACATGGAGGGTAAACTGTGCGGGGCGACATGTGGTAGCCACTTGTATAGGTGTTTTTGTTCCACCATGCGAGTTTGGAAATATTTGCACCTAAGTGATAAACTCCGTGCGTCTTTGTGCATGGTTGGCCAATAGTACCCCTAGCGCAAAGCTTCCATGACCATTTGTCTAGGGCCAGTCTGATCTCGACACGACTTATCATGTATATCTTGTATGATATAATGCGTTAGTCGCGGCCCCACACATCATAGCATAGTCGTAAAGGTGATCATTTATATAGGACTCTGTCCTGGACTTTAAACTGGTTTATTTCTCTCCATATTCGCCGGGCGTGTATCCCCCCTACGAAAGTGTTCGGTTGACGAGATAGTCGATGACTGAGGTCATCCATGTGGGCCCTTCATCCTCCATGATTGGGGGAAGTTCTGCTCCCCCTATGTATTTACTTTCGATGAATTCCAACAACACTTGCTTTGGTGGATCCGCCCAATTAATGGATGCTATTCGACCCAGAGCCTCGACCATGTCGCTGTCCTTTTTTTAGGCCTCGCGCATTGTGAACTTGCTGAAATCCTAGGTCATCGACCTGATTTTATAGCGTATAATGGACCAAGTTGTCCCCCCATAGGATCGTGTTTTCCCGAGGCACGTTTTGCTAACAAAAGGGAGTTTACTTCTGCCATCAAGTTCTGTACGCCCATACGAGATGCAACCCTTAACCCTGTCATTAGCGCTTCATGATCAGCTTCGCTGTCCGTAGCCGCGAACCCAAAGCGTAAGGCGTAGGTAATTTATGCTCCTTCTTGATTTGTGAGAATGAAACCTGCCTCTGGCCCCTCAATATACGAGAATCCTGTTGTAAACAAGACTCAAGGGGCCTGGGATGTGCCATTGTTGCTTGACTCAGTTATATAGTTCCTTGGACCTCTAGCAACAAGGCATGACTGTCTTTGGTTCTTAACTGTTGTTCGACGCTTGTAGGAGCTACTATTAACATTTGGCGCCTCGCTTTGTTCGTGTGTCTTGTGTTCTAATGGAGAGTACTCTTTTTGGATCTCTGCGATCGTTCCCGCGTAGGGCTGTGGTGCTTCAGCCGCATTCTTCTACTTCTTTCTCGGCCTATGTTGAAGGGGTGTTTATGTGACTATTCCGCCTTCGCTGGTATTGTAGATTGTAACAATTCCAATTTTCATTGAAAACTTAAACATGTTATGCACCATAGAAGGTACAATGCGCACGGCTAAGATCCCTGGTCGCCCAATAATAACATTATATGGCGAACGTTTGTCCATACGGTTGTTGAATGGTACTGGTCTCCTATCGTCATGAGTGTGCGAAGTTGGCCCAGTGGTCGGGTCTTTTCTCCGCTGAACCCTATAAGAAGTAACGTAGTTGGTGTTAGCTTGTTTCTTATCCTCGGTGGTAACTGTGTAAAACAATGCTCATATAGGATATTTTCTACGGATCCTCCATCGATGTACATATCGCGAACAGTGTGGTTCTCTATGCTTGCTTTTATCGTTATAGGTCCTTCAGTGCCTTTGGTTTCAATCAAGGGAGGGAACGAGATCCTTGTCTCGCAAGAGAGTTCTTGCATAACTTTCTTCTTTGTTCTGCGTTGCCCTGACTGTAACATACAGATGGTTATGGGCTTGTCCTTTGGTTTTTTGTTCTGGTTCTTTCTGTTATCTCCCCCTTCCTCCAATCTCTAATGAGATGATTCAACTTACCTGACATTACCACGTTTTCTATGTATCTTTTTAGTTGTATGCATTCTCGGTCCCATGTCCCTTTTCACCATGGTACTCACAGTACCTACTGTTATCGCGTTTTTCCACTAGGGTGGTCAATGGCGGGTGTTTTGGAAAGTTCGCGCCTTTAGACAAAAATACCTCTCTTAGCGTCATCTTTAAGGGGGTAAATTTGATGTTGTTATCGCGTCCTCCCTTCTGAGTTCCTCGATAGTCCAAGCTTCAACCACTATTTTGATTATTGAGCTACCTTTTGGGCTGATCGTGGGATCTGTAGTTGGAGGCTCCTCGCCTGCTATCAGCAGCTGCGGCCTCTCCTTGAATGAAGGACCTGACTCGTCGCATTACTCCATCAAAAGTCTCGGGAGTTTGATCATTTAGTTTCCTTATCAAGTCCGGATTGGTTATTCCCGCCATAAAACCAAATTTTTTTAAGATTTCAGGACATTCCCTGATATGATTGCATTCGCTCTTGAAACGTTCAACAGAATATTCCAAAGATTTCCCGGGTTTCTGTTTGACTCGTGCGAGTGAGACATGACTCTTATCACACTTCTTTTGATGTGTATAGTTTCTCCGGAAAGCTTTTTGCAAGTCTTCAAACCCGTCAATGCTCCGACGTGGGAGTTTGTCGAACCAATTTCAGGTGTTGCCGATTAATGTGGAGTTGAACAGCGACACCACATAAGTTCTGGCCACCGCTCGATCCCTGCCTGTGACTCAAAAAATTTTAGATGATCGTCTGGGTTTGTGGTGCCACCGTATGCCATGACATTAGTCAACATCCGCCTTCTTATTTCCTTTGTGTAGGTTCCTCATCGCTAACGCCGTTGGGACATTCTACGACGCTTCCTCTCGTAGTCAGAAGAGTGTGAGGATGAGCAGCTGTTGGAAATACGTCTTTTTAACGTATATTAAAAGTATCGATCACTCTAACAATATTAGTATTTCGTTGTTAGCTCGTTGTTAGTTTAATGTGTAATAATTAGTAACTAACCAACCCATGGGCTTATCCATGGGTTGTAGGTATAAGCCCACCCGGGCTTGGGTATATAAACCCTCTCCTTTGATGGAAGGGTGTTGGTTGTTTCATTTTGATAATACATTTTATAAATTTTCTCTTAACTTTCTCTCTCTACTTTCTCTCACTAGAAACATCAACCTCACTTGTGATTCTAAATTACCAATATTCTACAATTGGTATCAAGAGCCATGGGATGAAATAGAGGTGTGTTGTGTGTTGTTCTTGGTTTTAAAAATTTTCATGTGTTTATTGTTCCATTTGATTTAGATATCTCCTACATAGTTGTGGTAGGGATTTGGGTACTTTGGATTGGTCAAAAACACAGATTTTAGGCAAAAAATCTCGTTTTTATTAATTTATTGCGGGATTATCAGATTTTTTGCGAAATCTTTTCCCAAAACATTTCGCAATATCTAGGGTTTTAAAATCGGGTTATTGCGGAAAGTTTGGTGGGTATTGCGAAATCTTCAAAACATTGGTTATTGTGAAATTCTTTAATTCTTGATTATTGCGGAAAGTTGGGTGAATATTGCGAAATCTATTCATTCTAGATTATTGCGAGATCTGTTCATTCTAGATTATCGCGAGATCTGTTATTTCTAGATTATTGCGAGATCTGTTACTTCTAGATTATTGCGAGATTTGTTACTTCCAAATTATTGCGAGATATGTTAATTCTAGATTATTGCAAAATCTGTTAATTCTAGATTATTGCGAGATCTTTTGAAGGAGGGATATTGCGAGACCTTAAAGGTTTAGCTTTATTACGAGATCTTTTCATAACTTTTGCAAGACTTCAAGGATTTTAGACTTTGCATTTATATGAAGATTTTTACAACAACACACGACCAAAGGATAATTATATCTTGTTTCAACAACCACAAACACTTTACCTTTATTTCATTATCAATCATTAGGTAATCTTTTTTCAAGTGATCACAAAATGAATCCTCACTCATTAATGCCGACAATGCTATCTCTTACCGACTTATCCATCATATCGGGTACCGATACTCGTCCACCATTGCTCATCAAAGATCTATTCGACGCATGGCAAGGCCGAATGAAGTAATATATTATCGGTAGACCCAGTGGGAGACTTATGCTTAAGTCAATTTAACAAGGAACACTTGATTGGGGAACCGTCACTGTAAATGATGTGACCCGACCAAGGGAATTTTCTGAATTAACGGGTCCAAATCAACTTATCGCTGATGCGGATGAAAAGGCTCTTCAGACTCTTCTTCAAGCTCTTCCACCCGATATTTATCGAATGTTAGGTCAAGACAATGTAGCAAAGGAATTATGGGATCGTTTGGCTGTTTTGTTACATGGAACTTCACTCACTAAGCAAGAACGTGAGTGTCAACTTTATGATTTCTTTGATAGGTTCACATACACTCCAGGGGAAACTCTTCATGACTATTATTGGCGATTTACTACATTGATGAATAAATTGCATACCTATAATCTGATGATTACTCAATTTCAAATCAACACCAAGTTCTTGAATTCGTTACCTCTTGAGTGGAGCCACTACGTCACTGATGTTAAACTGGTAAGGGATTTGCACAAGACGAATCTAGGTCAACTTTATGCTTTCTTGCAAAAACATGAGAAACATGTGGTAAAGAATCGTATGTCTCAAGGATCTTACCATGAACCAATGGCATTAATGACGAATCATAAAATGATGTCATATAACAATCCTTCTTATACAAGTGGGCAACAATTTTATCAGCGTTCCTTGTATAAAACTCCAAGCTTTACACAATATTCACTTCTACCACCACCACCTACTTCACATCAACAATATCAGCTTCCAGCAGCACCATCACACAGAGATCCATATTCACCAACTTATGCTCATCAACAATACTCTTATTACCAACCACCTACAACTCCTGCCATCACCTATCAGTAACCTGAAGATCTTCAACCCAACTAATCTCAACATGTCACTACTCATTCAAGTGTTTATGTTGCTCCACCAGCACCAGTTCTGTATTGTGATGATGAGGTCCCAATTCCCGAATTCAAACACGGTGATAATCCTACTGAAGTGTTAGCTGCCATGTCTGCCTATATCACTCAAACGTTGAACAAACGAGCAAATCGAGGACTTACTACAACCAACAATCAGTTGAGGACTTCTTCAAGCACTCGTCAACAAGCTACCATTCAAGTAGGCAAAGTCATGGTTCAACCTATTCAGGGGAGAATGAGGTCATCTAATACTGGTACAAGATCTTACAATACTGTTCCAAGGGAAAACTCTACTGGCAAGATAAAGATGATCACATGTTACAATTGCAAGGGGAAGGACATATGGCTAGGGACTGTAAGCAACCCAAGAGGAGAAGGGATGCTTCGTGGTTTAAGGAGAAGGTGATGTTGGTCAATGCTCAAGCAAATGGCCGTAAGTTAGACGAGGAGGAGTTATCATTTCTTGATGATCCAGGAGTTGCGGATAATGAAGGAAAACCAACAGCTTTCACTCATAATGCAGCTTATCAAGCAGATGATATCGATGCATATGATTCTGATTGTGATGACTTCAACACCACCAAAGCAGCTCTTATCGCAAATCTCTCTATTTATGGGTCCGACCAACTATCTGAGGTACCAAGTGCTACCATTGATACTAGTATTCCATCACATCAAGTTGGACAAGAGTCTTAGCATCCGGAAGATCCTTGGTGGTGAGTAATTTAAATAAGGAGACAAACAATGATACAAATATCACTGCAAGTCCCCAGACTTTGAGTGAAATACAACCGAGAGCTATTTCGCATATAGATTCTCATGCTCAACAAGATTTGGTAACGGTTCCGACAACTTTGCCTAGCCAAATGAATACTGCGGTCCTTGAAATCCTAGGTGTTAACACGACCTTATCTGTCGAGCTTGCTTTGTATAAGGAAAAGGTTCAAACCTTGGACTTAACTCCCTCGACCAATACACTAACTAATCCCGAATTTGATGAATTTAGAAAACTTCAAATGGATCATTTACAAGAGATTGAAAATTTAAGAGCAAATCTTTCAAAAGAAATTAAAGAGAAAGAGTCAGTCGTCACTAATTTTCAAAAACTTAAAATGGATTTTGAAATTCTCGAGTCTAAAAAAGTTGAAACGAAATTTAATGCGTCTAACCAAATTAAAAAGATTAATAATTTGCTTTTAAAACAATATTCTGCCTCACATATAGTACATTTGTTCGATTCATCTTTTAAGGAATTTAACTTATCGCGTCTACAAGACCTTCTACCTAACCCGGGTTACGCAAAGCAAGCTCTTATCCACAACCCAAGACTTTACGATGCAACCAAATTAGGAAAGGTATTAGATCTGATTGTTATTCCGGATGATCCCGAGTATATATCACTCGTAGAAGAGAATCGGTCAAAAATGCTTTTGAAACATCCTAAGTTTGATTATGAAAACTTAATAAAGAGTATCCAAAGACGGATTTTAGAAATCGATTTAATATACAAAGGGAATTTACCGATACACCAACTTACGTGTCCACCAAAGAGAACCCTAGTACATTTCCTACACTTGTCAAAAAGGATGAACCTAAGGAAATTCCAAAGGTTCTTCCACCGGTAAGTATAGTAATGTTAAGTCTGAAAGAGATTAAACGATATTTTACCAGTTTTGACAAGGTTATTAAGGAATGTACGACTCCAACGGCTCAAACCAAAGGAGAATGGGCTTTCGAACACACGAAAACGGTGTTTGAGGATGAGATCGTTCTGTTTGTGGAAAATCTTAAAGAGGGTTTTATATCTCTTGGTGAAAATCTAAATTTCGAAATGAAAGAAGTTCAAAAAGTTTTCCATGAAATGGATGATTCTTATGAGCTACATTTAATCGAGAAAGAAAAGATTTTGTCCGAATATGACCAATTCTTGGAACAAGTGGCGTCTCTCGATGTAATGACCGTTGTGACAATTAATTATGCTAATGAGATTACATATGTTGTGATGATGTGCATGATCTCTCTGTGAATATTGATGAGACTGTAAATGCTGTGCTAGATAATCAACCTTGTCACAAATCTAACGCTGAATTTTTGAAGCTTTAAGATAATTATAATACATTTTCAAAACGTTTTGATGAGCTTCAAAAACATTGTATGTCTCTTGAAATAGAACAATAATCAAAAAATGAAACTCTTCTTTTAACACATGAATGTGAACACAACGTTCAGACGAGTGATAAGGTGATTAAGGCAATAGAGGAAGAGATTATGAGACTTAAGAGAGAGTCCTCAATATAGAAAATGGAACTAGAGGATGAAGATAATAAAAACCATGCCTGGGAAAATAGAATCATCTATATTCTAGGGGAGCTTGAACGAGCAAAGCAGGGATTTTCACAACCTTATGGTTCACTAGAAGAACGCTTCTCTTTTAATGCGGCACATCATAAGTCACATGTTGATCAACTGAACCAAAAGTCAGCGGAAATATCTGACTTAAATATTCAACTCATAGACAAAAACATGGTCTTAGCTGAGTTAAAGGAAACACTTCAACTCAAAGGAAAAGAGGTTGTTGATAACGCAGCTACAATCTCTGCACTGTCCTCTAGTGCTCCCAAAACCAACCCACGTGTGCTACATCGGGACCCAAAATTTAAGAATAGTCAAATTAAGTTTGCCTCTTATATGAAGAATGCCTTAGAACATGTTGAGCTTGCTAGGGAGGTCATTGATGACATGCGTACACTAGATCCCTCAAGTCATGCACTTTATGAGCTTTGCATGTATGTGAATCGAATTCAAGACTGTTTAGCTAACTTGGAATATGTCGGTCAACCGATTTCTACACCTCTTAAAAAACAACCCATTGCCATTACTCCATTCAACAAGACCCTAGGCGCTAAACCTTCTCTAGGTACACCCAACAAGGAAAAATCAAATTTGGTCACTAATGATTCCTTGCCTTCTACAGGAGTAAATGTTTCTACTAAGGCTAAAGAATCTCAAGTCAAGAAAGATAGGATCAAGCCTTCAATTAGTAGGACTATTAAGAAGAATGTAAAACCCGCATGCTTTTACCATGAATAGTGCCCTTAAGATCGTACGTCCTAGATTAAAACTTACCTTATTTAGTATTGATCACATTCATGTGCTAGTAATCAAGCAAGTGCATACGTGTATGACATGATAAGTATCGATTACGTACGAACTCATGATAAACAGTTAATAAATATGTCACGTGAACATAATTAAATCATGATCACCAATTAAAATACGAACTAGAATAATTACGTAAATACATATAATATAATTACGAGCGTTAAAATTACGATAAACGACATGATAAAATAAACAGAAACACTTTAAACACGAACACGTTAACCACGAACGAACACGAAACATCGGGACACGAGAAAGGTACGGGCACCCCATGTGGGGCCCCCATACCCACGGCACAACAACAAGAAATGGGCTAAGCCCATGGACTTTTACAAGTAAAGGGGGGTTATGGTAAATATGTTTTTCATTTTTCACTTTCAAGCAAAATAACATTTTAACCTAAAAAGTTTTCTCCTCCTCCTCCTTGGTTCCTTTTGTGCCGCCACCTACATCACCACCATAGGAGGGTGTTGTTGATTTTTGACATTAAATACAAGTGCTAGAAACCGTGTTTGTTCATCCCCTTTCAAGCTACGTGTTGGTATATCATTCTAAACCCTTCTTTTTAATTCTTTTTGATCTTTGATTATTTTCATGAACATGTCATTATTTTCTTATTAAAACATGATAATTAAACTTTGATCTAACATGTTTTGGGGTAAATTAAAATCAAAGAACGTTATAAAAAGGGTGTTTGTTTTAGCCGCCTAGCAAACAAACCCGAGGGGGGTTTGGTTTGCTTATTGCCGCCACCACCAAGACCATTTTTGGTCTTGGTTGGTGCTTGTGGGACCCACGGCAGCAAGGAGGCACACGTGCCCCGAGTTTGGCTCGGGGTACGGTGTCGAATTCATGCCCGATTCATGGTTCGTTGGTTAAATCATGATCTATGTTACATGTTAATTTTTATGAATCATGAACTTAGGATATAAATTAATTAATAACATGAGATATTAATTAAATCATGACTTAGGTTATTCTAATTATTAATTTAGCATGATATTAATTTAACCTAAGTATTTTATGTTATAAGTTATAATTAATTAATTATTTAAAACATGCCTATAATTAATTAATTTAGACATGACTTAGGTTATATTATTAATAATAATAATACACATTTTAACCTAAGTATTTTCATTTCATTTTAATTAAAACATGTTATACTTTAATTAAAATGCTTAACCTATAGTTTAATTAAAATACATGAAATAATAATTAAACTATATACTATATCATATGACTTAAGAAATCAGCTTATAAACACGTAGACTTATATGTTAGCTTATGTAACCAGCTTAATTCTAAATATGGAAACTTCTATTTATAGAAACTTAATTAAATAAGGCAACTAATCTATTAATGGAAACCTTCTATATATGGAAATCTATCTAATTCAGGCAGCTAATCTAATCATGGAAACCTTCTATATATGGAAACTTATTTAATTAAGGCAGCTGATCTATTTTTGGAAACTTTCTATTTTTAGAAACTAATCTATTTTAAGCAGTAAATTCTATTTTAGGAAACTTTCTATTTTTGGAAACTTTCTATTTTTGGAAACTTTCTATTTTTGAAAACTTTCTATTTTTGGTAACTTTCTATTTTTGGAAACTTTCTATTTTTGGAAACTTTCTATTTTTAGAAACTTTCTATTTTTGGAAACTTTCTATTTTTGGAAACCTGCTATTTTTGGAAAGTTACTTATTATTACACAGTAAGTATAATAATACATGAAATACCAGTAATACTTAAACAGAGTAATCAAAATACAAGATAAACACAGTTTAAGACGTTAAACAGTGAACCATGACCTAAAACATACCAAGTCAGCTAAAATGAGACATAAAACCCAGTACGTAATCAGTGAATCGATACTTATACACGTGTGTATTCATGTAGCGTTAGTGATCCAGAAGTAGGAGTCTTTCTTCCGTTCATTCACTGGACTTGAGGTACGGATTCCCGTCCTTTCAGTATGGACATTCTTTCCTTATTAGGATTTCCCCGTATGCAGCCAACTGTTTTCCCCAGCATTTGTTTTATGTTTTGAACTGCTTATGTTTAATTAGCATAATCTATAGCCATATACAAGCATGACCAGTTTCACCTAGTTATGGAGGTACCATAACCATAACATTGGAGGCACCAATGTTATGACTTCCCCACGGCGGAGTGATTGCTCGTGGAGTCCCTTTTCAGTTTTGGCCATATTATTATATCATGTGGGGCGTATGGGTGCATCCTAGTTACATGTTTTATTCAGTATTTCATGGTGAATGTGGTGTGTGCCTTGCATCCTTCACAAGGAGTTGATCCCTCCTACCCAAACCAGTATATTAATTAGAGGCATCCCCTCTAATCAGCATGATGAGGTCACCCCTCCAAGTATTCATGCACGTGACCTTTTCATGACCTATATGGGCTATGGTATATGTATGTTAAAACAGTTTTCATAAGATAAACATAAGGCTTTTCAAACTATAAAACCAGTTTTCTCAATACTTAACCAGTCTACTCGGAACTTAGTCTTCCGCTGTTATATGTTACATGCTTATCCTATTTCATGCTATATTGTATATCCGTGCACTGAGCGTTTTGCTCAGCCGTTACTTTCCTTTCCATGTCCCAAAACGGCAGGTACCCAAGACTCGAGCCTTTGGAGGACATGCATAGGATGGAAGCTGCCATAGACTTCTTCTCCTGTTTCCTTCATGTATTTATGCTTGTTTAGTCTTTCATTCAGTTCATTTACTTTCTTATGTTTTGGGCTTATGTTTGGGAACCGATGTTTGATTCCGGTTTTCCCTATGGTCATGTATGTTTTACTACATATTACCTTGCATGCTTTGATGACACGCCATAATTACGCGTGACATTCCATTTATCAAAATGGGGTGTTACAATTATGGTATCGAAGACAAGGCTTCGACCTGTAGGATCTAAAACTTGACCTGTGACTAGTGGGTAGTCACCAGGAGCTTCCTAAGCCAACGATTGTTATTCCACGTATTGATGTTTCAGCGCGTTGTTGTTTTAACCATTATGTTTTCAGCACCTTTTTGTTTTAGCCATGACGTTTTCAGCACCTTGTTGTTTTCACCATGATGTTTTCACCAGTATCGTCTTACTAATATGGAATGAACAACCGTCATCCATACTTAGTTATGTGTCATTGTCTATGCATGATGTTCCTCGTGAACTGTGACGATGTGGACTGACCCCAGTAGTTCATAATTTTCACATAATTTTTTTTTTCTGTTAAGTTTTGACAATGACTTTTAATTATTATGTTTCATGCATTCATGCATTTATATCATATGTCATCTGTTGCAGGAATTTTGACTAAGTAATGGTTGGTACAGGACTGGCCCTATTTAGTCGCATGTGCTTTTATCGAAACTTTTAACTTTGGGACCGACCCATAGGCGTCCCCTCGCCATGTCTTTTGTTTTGGAACCGACCCATAGGCGTTCCCTCGCACATATAAAGGTTTTATAAAACTACATTACGCATTCATGCACTGTTTTTCTTGCATAAAATTTTTCTCATGATTTAAATTGGCATAAATTTTTTTTCATGTCCCATCATAAGTTATTATGTTTTTATGTCAAGTATGCCTTCATACTGTCATGGTTAACTTCAGTTTCATGCTGATTATGTTATACAATTCTTCGTAATAGATGGTTTCATGTTTCCTCATGATAATTCCGTCTTCATGTTGATTATGTTTCACGCCTCTTTTGTCATTTACGTTGTTCTGCAAGACATTGTTAGATTTCATTGAATCATGCTTTCATGATAGTCATGGTTGGTTTTCATTGATCATGCTGTCAGGAAAATCATTGTTGAATTTTGTGTAACCACACTTTAGCGTTTCTCTATGCAACCAGAATGATGTCTATGCTAATACTGCCAGGTTATCATGATGGTTTTCCTAACCGTTTAACCGGTTTACTTTCCTTAAATCATGACAAATGATCGAGCCCATACCGATCATTTCATGTGCATTCCATGTGTACTCCACGTACCGTATTTCATGTGTATTACATGTACCTTAATCCATGTGTATCCCACTTGCAATACTTCACGAGTATTCGCTAGTCGATTCTAAATCATCTCAGGCGTATGTTCACTTGCTGATATTCTACAAGATTGTCGATGCCGCTCATAGCTTGGAGATGTTACTGAAGGTTGATGCTGCTGATGTTGGGAGACGCTACGAGATGCTGATGCTGATGCTGTTCACAACCTGGAGATCTTAAAAGACGAAGACAAAGGCGTCGGAGCAAAGCAATTGGACGAGAAGATGCTTCACCATCAAACAATTCCCATCAATCATTGTCCCAAATTCATAGTTACATGTCACACGTCGTTCGGCTGTCATTTCAGCCATATGAGTGCAAACCAGTATCAGCCGACCACTCAGCTGAATATTTACATGAGTCACTGTCATGAAAATGACCGTCATGGAACCGACAGACAAGATGATAGTAACCACTACTATGACAGCAACTATCTTAGAAATCGCAACCGAGGCTCCGGCCACGGACGTGATCAGACATACAAATGATCAGTAGTCCAACCAATCCGCCAATTTTGGCATAATAACCTTATATTGTGGTTATATTTGTTTCACATCTCGAGACGCATGTCAAGACATCAGTCAAGACACATGTCTCACGTATACTTTCTGAGGACACATGTCAAGATACCAGTCAAGACATATGTCATGCTTATAGTTCCAAGACACGAGTCAAGACACATGACTCACGTCCAACTATGGAACATTTCTAAGAAATTCAGGGTAGCCTCCAAGGGTATATCCATTTTGTTGTGCCATGTATTAATCAGGCCACAAGAATTTCAACACCATTATCGGCGCATCAGTGAGAACTGTCACGTTGCCGATGTCACTTTCATTTCTTTCACCAGACTTCATATATTCATGACCATGAAGGGCGCCTTTCGGATTCCCACGCATATGAAGGTTTTCCTTCAGCTTAATGATAAGATCCAAGCTGCTAACGCATTTCCTCGGACAGACACGGGAGGAATTTTATCCTAATTATGTACTATGAACACCACACCATGCTATGATTCATAATTATGTACAGTAATGTTCAGGCTCCTGAATACATTCAGCTTGATTTTCCATCAGGAAAATCTGTACAAATTATCTATGCTTTTCAAGCACGTGCTTTGTTAGCCATAATTGCTAAAATTTTCTAGCTGTCAGTAACACACGACTACTAAGGTCCTTTTCCGCATAACCAATGGATTATTCCAAAATTGTTCCTTACACTCCAGAAGAACCTTCAAGGAGAAGGATGGTACCATGAGATTATGTGTCGACTACCGTCGACTTAAACAAATCACCATTCATGACCGTTATTCTCCTCCACATATAGACAACATGTCCAATCAACCGTATAATGTTGATCACTTTTCCAAGATCGAACTCACGATCATGCTGCCAACAGTGACGAGTGAAAGAGCAGGACATGTCCATGACTGCTATTCGAACACGACTCGGTCATGCTAAATTTATGATTTTGAATTAGTCTCATCAATGCTCCAATGAAACTATAAGAATGAGTTTCCATGAACTCATAGTAAATTCATCAGTGTTTTCATTAAGGATAACCTGATTTCCTTTAAGCCTAGAAGAAGAACAGGAACACCATATCTGCACTATGTTGCAAATTCTATGACTAGAGAAATTTTACCCTGGAAATTTTTCCGATCTAACTTTTGGTTGGTTACAGCGACATGCTGAATCATATGGATTCCCACGGTTAATCTTACCATGACTCAGCTTATGCGTAAAGGAGAGAATCCTACACTACATTAGGTGTTCTAGGAAATCCTACGCTAGGAGAAGTCTGATTCAAAGACTCAGAGTTTCGCAACCTTCTATGTATCAAGTTTCTACGAAGCAGGATACAGCTACGTCCATATCTATGTACCTGACATACGAAAAGGCTAAGATAGGACACCAACAAACTGGGATGTTTCATCATCTGTAATTGTGAACTAAAATGGGACAAGATCTACATGGATTTTGGTTACCAGATTAATGCAAACTTAGAAGAAGCATGATGCTATCTGGGTTATTGCAAACAGTCTGATCAAGTCTGCAGAATCATTACATCCGCAAGGATTGTAGAACCGATAGATTGATCGGACATGTTCCAGCCAAGGCTCATCCGACCACTTGGTAATCCCGCAGCTATCGGGTCAGACAAAGATTCCCAATTGTACTCCTAAATTACTTCACGTCTTCATTCTGATTTCACGACTTGCTTTCGCGCTCACGTTCATGACACTATTCACGTTCATGATCGTATTTTGGCTTACGATTTTACGTTCATTTCTTTTCTCATTCTGGGAAGTTTGCAAGAACTTGTGAGACCAGACCCAAGTTAGTATAACTCTCCATCATCAGATAGACGTTTCACGTCATATTCCACGTTTCACCTTGTAGCGTTTGGCGTTACCGCCATTATACTCTATGATCACGATATGTCTCACGTGTCATGTTCATTCCACGTTCCTCATATCATGATCAAAATAGGTTACACGTATCATGGATCACGACATGTTTACTCTTACTACACTCGCCATATCTCCACGTAGCACGTTCAAAATTTTTCACGTATCACGTTCAAAATTTTTCACGTACTACGTTTCTTTATGTCTCGCGCATCGTTTCTAATTATCAGTTAAGTCAGATTGTCTTGCATCGTAACGCTTCAGTTACCCTTGCACGTTAACTCTTATTTTTCCACGATCGAATTTAGGGGATCTACCTTCCGTTGATAACCAAGAATTTCTTCGTATTCCAAGTCAAGGTCAGGAGGACCAAGATTTATCATTAGTGTCAGGATCTTCTGAAGGAACCGTTCCAAGAGGGAGGCCACTTGGAAACGGACAAGTTCATCCGGACTTCTTATCCAATTTTTTTTTTTTTTTTTTTTTTTTTTTTTTTTTTTTCTCTCTCTCTTATCGATTAGATATGTCCTTTCAGTCACGTCACGTTCCATGTCTTTTCAGGACATGTCACGTTCCACGTTCCCTTCTACCATGTAATCGGTGTATTTTGCATACACCTCATAGCATATTAATTTAGTATATTTATATATTTATTTTTCGTTATATATGTACTGTGAGTGTGTTTTGTGATTATGTAGGTTACGAGCGAAATGGAATAAAATGGCCGCTTAATTAATTTTTTTTGAGAAAAGACATTGTGAGCGCCGATGAATGAAGAAAAAATATTGAAGAAAAAGATTTGAGCGTGTCGCAATATTTTCGGTCATCTTTTATTTGTTCGGGCTTCGTTCGAGCAATTATTAATGTTGGGTTATTTTTTATTGGGCCAAAGTTATTATATGCCTAAAGAATAAAAAGAAAAGAAAAAAAAAAAAAAACTTTCGGCCCAATATTAGCCCGACTTTAACCGACACAAAATATTGAATAAAAAGAGGAGAGCCATTCGTGACTTTTGGAGAGTCGATTAGCTGGATAGGAAAAAAGACGAAAAAAAAGGAGTTGGCTTGGTGAGGGTTTGTGACACAACCGCCATTTTTAATAATCCATTTGTTTGGTGTGTGGAGAATTCACACGAATGGAGACAAAAAGAAGGCATCAATAATATGTTTTGAGAGCTAGCCACGTAACCAAAGAGTAAAGTCAAATAGGAAAAAAGGCAGTAGAAGAATGACGAATACATATTTGTCCTCGGTTGTTCTTCCTATCATTATGTCCGGCTAAATTTTGTTGTAATTCTTTCCGGTAACTTTATTTATGGTTTGATCATTACTTTTGGATTATCATATTTTTATTACATTGATTTATGATTTATTTATAAATTATTTTTATTGACTTAATATTATGTTTAATTATTTGTGCAAGACAATTTATTATTAGTTAACGATTCATACTTATTTTATTTAGTAAAAAAAAAGATGGTCGTATAATTGATATAAATTGTACCTAAATAAATTATTAAAACATAATTATTGGTTGGATTAATATAAGATTTATTATTGCGAGTCACCGATAAACATAATAAATGCCGACGTTAATTCATTCATATTAAGTCAAAATAATCTTTGTAAACGAACTAAAAAGTTTCAATAATCCATAAGTGTGACCAACCATAAATATTAGGAGCTGGAAGGGATTGCATTTTTCTTTTAATTGTTTACATCTTATTTTATTTTTCTAGCTTTACTATTAGTTTAATAATTATTTTAATTTTTAATCAGCATTTTTATTATCGAAAGTATTTTAGTTGTCAGATTTCAAAACCAAAACCTTTATTGATCAGTGATCACCTCGAAACTTAAACTAAAACCACATAGTCCTCGTGGATCGATACCCATTTACCCTATCTAATATAAGGTAATTAGGTTTATTTTTGACCGGTACTTCGACGCCGATCAAATTTTGGCGCCGCTGCCGGGGACTCAGTGAGCTTTTCGTTTAAGTTTTTGTTAATATTTTTCTTAAATAAAATAAAAAAATACAAAAAGATTTTATTTTTCTTGTTTGTTTGTTTGTTTCTTGTTTTGTTTGTTTCTTGTGACTGTGCAGGTTAGTGTATGCGCACACGCAGATCGGGACGAACATCACCGTTATCTTACGATCCTGAGGTTGAGAAAAGTGCAAGGTTAAGAAGAAAGACGTTTCGACAGTTTTCTACTAATCTTGATTTTTCAGGTTTAGCAGAGCTTTTCGCTGAAATGCCAGGTGACGAAGATGCTGGCGGAAGTGCTAGCGGCAGTAGTAGCGGAGGAGAATCTCCACCACGGGGTGTTGATTCTTATTACAGGCCGGGGATCTTCGAGGATCCCTCGCCTATCGTCTATCCGGATCCGGTTAAAGGGGTTACAAGTAACTTCAAGATCCAGCCGAACCTCATAGCAATCTTGCCAGTGTTTAGAGGTCGTGAGGAGCCATATGCACATCTGCGAGAATTCTTCTCAATTGCTGACACACATCAGGTTAATAACATTACTAAGGATGAGGTAAGACTTCGCCTTTTTCCTTTTTCTCTTAAAGATCAAGCTAAGGACTGGTTCTCATCTCTTGAGCCAGGTAGTATTAACTCATGGTCTGAAATGCAATCTGCTTTTCTTGAGGAATTTTATTCTATAAGTAAAACTGCTGCCATTAGTAATAAGATTAAATCCTTTCGTCAAATCCCAGGAGAGCAGTTTCATGAAGCGTTTAATAGACTTAAGGAGTTATTAAGAACATGCCCTGATCACGATGTTCCAAAATAGGAGCTTGTCAAAGTCTTCTATGATGGGTTGGATTATAACAACCAACAATTTGTGATGGCCACTAGTGGGGGTATGTTTTTCTCGCGACCTATGGAGGAAGAATGGGAGTTTTTTGAAAAACTAAGCAAAGGTTCTAAGACCCAAGCTTCAGTGGATCGAAACAACCACCAATCTTCCGCCAATTTTGTGTCTAACCAACGTGGCACAAATTCTGAAATTAGCGAGTTAAGTAAGAAAGTTGATCTTTTGTTGAGAAATATAGGAAAAGGTGTGCCAAATGTGTCCAATGTGTCGCATAGTGGGTGTTCAATGTGTGGTGATCCAAGTCACTCTATGGATAATTGTCAAAGTTGGGGGGCGCCACAAAATGAGGAGGTAAATGGAGTCTATGGTGGTCGTCCACGAAATGACCCATTCTCTGAAAGTTACAATCCTGGATGGCGCAATCACCCCAATTTCCGTTGGAAAGATGAAGACAGTCGCCCTAATAATACCCAACAACAACACTATGGTTACAAACCAAGGTATGAGGGTGGCGATTCATCTAATTTTCAACCAAATTCTTATAATCATAGGCCACAACAACAATATCCAAATCAGGGCCAAGGCCAAGATGACAACCGTCTCTTGAACCTTGACCGAAAGTTTGATAGGCTTATGGATTCATTGTCTACCAACAATCAAGAGATTAATAGAAAATTTGAGGTGACTAATCAAAGACACGAGACCACTACTAAATCTATTGCAGCTCTTGAGAGACAAGTTGGTCAATTAGCGGATCAGTTAAGTAAAAGAGATGAGGGAAGGCTACCGAGCTACCCCACCATGAATCCCGCACACAAGAAAAATGGAAATGAGCATGTGAATATGGTGACGTCTCTTCGAAATGGTAAAATCTACAACAATGACAAGGGAATTCCAAATTCTCCTGATGTCGAGGATTTCGTTACCGATGACGAAATTATTGTTGAAGGTAAAAATTCTGATAATGTTAAGTCCGAATCTGAGTTGGTAAATGATTTGTTAAATGATTTTCCTATACAAACAACACCGAATCCTAAAGCTACTGAATCTCCTGAAGTTGGGGAGGGTGGTGTGTCCAGCACACCTTACCCTACAGCTTTGGAGAAATCGACATCTGCAAAGTTAGCTAAAAAGGGTCCTCATGCTGAGGATATGTGGGAGACTTTCAAGCAAGTTAAAATTAATCTCCCCCTCATTGATGCTATCAAGCAAATTCCTGCATATGCCAAGTTTTTAAAGGACTTGTGTACCCAGAAGAGGAAGCTGAAGGCGTCTTTGCCTAAAAAGATTGACCTAACTGAGCATGTTAGTGCAGTCTTATCTAGCTCTCTTCCTCCTAAATTCAAGGATCATGGAGCACCGTTGATTTCAGTTGTGGTCGGAAATATTGCCATTAAGAAGGCGCTCCTTGATCTTGGTGCCAGTATTAACATCCTTCCTGCTAGTTTGGTTGATAAGTATGACTTAGGAACTCTTCGTAAGACAGACACCATTATTTCCTTAGCTGATCGATCTACCAAAATTCCTAGAGGTATCTTAGAGGATGTTATTGTGAAAGTTGATGATTTCTATTACCCAGTTGACTTCTTTGTTATGGACACCGAGTCACAATACAAGGATGTTCAACCAACTATTATCCTTGGCCGCCCATTTTTAGCCACGATAGATGCTAGGATTAATTGTCGAACTGGCGCCATGGATATTGCATTCGGTAATAAGAAGATAAGATTGAATGTGTTTAATTCTATGAATTCTCCTATGATGAATGAATGTTACCAAGTAGATGTGATTGATGAGGAAGTTCAAAAGCATGCCTCCCGTATGCTTAAGGATGATCCTTTGGAATTATATTTAACTGGTGATAACGAGGAGATTCTTGATGTTGCTGAAGTTCTAGAGATTCAAGAGTGTTTGGTCAATTCTTTGGACCATCAAAAACCACCTTGGTCTTATAAAGTGGAGCCCTTGCCTTCTACTTTTGACACGGCTACGAAGCCGTCTTTGGAAGTGCCTCCAACTCTTGAACTAAAACCTTTGCCATCTAATCTCAAATATGCTTTTCTAGGTCCTAACAATACTTTACCCGTTATTGTTGCTTCTGATCTTACTGAATCACAAGAGGGAGCACTTCTAAAGGTGCTTTCCAAGTACAAAGCAGCAGTGGGATGGACGATTGCAGACTTGAAAGGGATCAGCCCTTCATTATGTATGCATCGAATTGTTACGGACTCAGATATTAAGCCAGCAAGAGATGCGCAAAGGCGTCTGAATCCTAATATGAAAGAGGTGGTGAAGACGGAAGTTCTTAAATGGTTAGATGCCGGTATCATCTATCCCATCTCGGATAGTAAATGGGTAAGTCCTACTCAAACGGTGCCTAAAAAGGCCGGAATCACCGTTGTTGAAACCGAGAATGGGGAAAAGCTCACAACCCGACCAGTTACTGGGTGGAGAGTTTGTATAGATTACCGTAAGCTGAATAATGCCACGTCTAAAGATCACTTCCCACTACCTTTCATTGATCAAATAGTTGAGAAGCTTTCGGGTAAAAAGTTCTATTGCTTCTTGGATGGGTACTCCGGTTATAATCAAATACCCATCCATCCTGATGACCAGGCCAAAACTACGTTTACGTGTCCATATGGGACGTTTGCATTTCGAAGAATGCCTTTTGGCCTGTGTAATGCACCTGCTACCTTTCAACGGTGTATGATGAGTATATTTTCTGACATGGTTGGAGAATCTGTAGAGATATTTATGGATGATTTCTCCATCTTTGGTTAATCTTTTGAAAGCTGCCTTGATCAGCTTGAAAGTGTGTTAAAAAGATGCACCGAAACTAATTTGGTGCTTAGTTGGGAGAAGAGCCATTTCATGGTTCGAGAGGGAATTGTATTAGGGCATGTTGTGTCTGAAAAAGGATTTGAGGTTGACCGTGCCAAAGTTCAAGTAATTTCAACCCTTCCTCCTCCCACTACCGTCAAAGGTGTGCGTTCTTTTCTTGGTCATGCCGGGTTCTATAGGCGATTTATTAAAGATTTTAGTGCAATATCAAAGCCTCTTTGTAATCTACTCTTAAAAGATGCACGCTTTGATTTTAATGAATCATGTCTTAAAGCATTCAACATGCTTAAGCAAAAGCTTGTAGAAGCCCCTATTCTACAATCACCTGATTGGTCGAAGCCTTTCGAGATCATGTGTGATGCGAGTGATTATGCCGCTGGGGCGGTTCTAGGGCAGCGGGTCGATAAGAAACCCGTTGTGATCTTTTATGCTAGTAAGACTTTTTCAGAAGCTCAAATGAATTACACCACTACTGAAAAAGAGTTGTTAGCCGTGGTTTTTGCTCTTGATAAGTTTAGGTCATATATTTGGGGGCATTCTAAGGTGATAGTATTTTCAGATCATAGTGCCTTAAGACATTTGTTGACTAAGAAAGAGACAAAACCGAGGTTGCTTAGGTGGATTTTGCTTTTACAGGAATTTAATCTAGAAATTCGGGATAAAAAGGGGTCAGAAAATGTAGTTGCCGACCATTTGTCTAGAATTATCCCTCCGCCGTTCAACCCTTCTGATGTGATTATGGAAAGCTTTCCGGATGAAAGTTTAATTGAGGTTTCTAAGCTTCCTTGGTACGCAAATATAGTTAATTATCTAGCTGTTAAAAAGCTTCCGGATTTTTGGTCCAAGCAACAAAGAAAATACTTCTTCTCTCAGTTGAAGCATTATTTTTGGGAGGATCCGGAGCTATATAAGGTATGTGCTGACCAAGTTGTTAGGAGATGTGTTCCTGACCATGAGCATATGGACATATTGGCTCATTGCCATTCTTATGCATGTGGTGGACACTTTGGTGCTACGAAAACTGGGCATAAAGTCCTGCAAAGCGGTTTCTTTTGGCCGACTATCTTCAAGGATGCCCAGTCTTTTGTAAAAGCATGTATTCGTTGCCAACAAGTTGGAGGGATTTCAAGGCGTGATCAAATGCCTATGAATCCTATACTTGTTGTTGAGATCTTTGACGTGTGGGGTATTGACTTTATGGGACCATTCCCCACTTCACATGGCAATGTTTACATTTTAGTGGCAGTTGATTATGTGTCTAAGTGGGTAGAGGCTGAGGCGACTAGAACAAATGACCATAGTGTAGTTCTTAAGTTTGTTAAGAAGAATATCTTTGCTAGACATGGTATTCCTAAGGCTATAATTAGTGATGGGGGTTCCCACTTTAAGAACTTTAGATTTGGAAAATTATTGAAACACTATGGAGTTAATCATAGGATAGCTACCCCTTATCACCCACAGACTAGCGGACAGGTTGAAGTGTCTAATAGGGAGATTAAGCGAATTTTGGAAAAGACCGTTCGTAGTGATAGGAAAGATTGGTCCTTGAGGTTAGATGATGCTTTGTGGGCATATAGGACGGCTTTTAAGACTCATATTGGTATGTCACCGTATAAGTTGGTATATGGAAAGGCGTGTCATTTACCGGTTGAGATAGAGCATAGGGCTGAATGGGCAATTAAGACTGTTAATCTGGATTTAGAGAAAGCGGGTAGTTCTAGGAAACTTCAATTATCTGAACTAGATGAGATTAGACGTGATGCTTATGAGAGTTCTAGGATTTATAAGGAGAAAACCAAAGATTTTCATGATCGACACATCACCAAGAAGTCCTTCTTGGTTGGTCAAAAAGTTTGGTTATTCAATGCTAGACTTAAGCTTTTTCCTGGAAAGTTGAGAAGTAAATGGACGGGTCCATACGTTGTGACTCAAGTCTCTCCATACGGAGCCATTGAAATAAAAAATATAGTGGGTGGAGAGCCTTTTAAAGTTAATGGACACCGTTTAAAGCCGTATGTTGAGTTGGAGAGTCGATTAGCTGGATAGGAAAAAAGACGAAAAAAAAGGAGTTGGCTTGGTGAGGGTTTGTGACACAACCGCCATTTTTAATAATCCATTTGTTTGGTGTGTGGAGAATTCACACGAATGGAGACAAAAAGAAGGCATCAATAATATGTTTTGAGAGCTAGCCACGTAACCAAAGAGTAAAGTCAAATAGGAAAAAAGGCAGTAGAAGAATGACGAATACATATTTGTCCTCGGTTGTTCTTCCTATCATTATGTCCGGCTAAATTTTGTTGTAATTCTTTCCGGTAACTTTATTTATGGTTTGATCATTACTTTTGGATTATCATATTTTTATTACATTGATTTATGATTTATTTATAAATTATTTTTATTGACTTAATATTATGTTTAATTATTTGTGCAAGACAATTTATTATTAGTTAACGATTCATACTTATTTTATTTAGTAAAAAAAAAGATGGTCGTATAATTGATATAAATTGTACCTAAATAAATTATTAAAACATAATTATTGGTTGGATTAATATAAGATTTATTATTGCGAGTCACCGATAAACATAATAAATGCCGACGTTAATTCATTCATATTAAGTCAAAATAATCTTTGTAAACGAACTAAAAAGTTTCAATAATCCATAAGTGTGACCAACCATAAATATTAGGAGCTGGAAGGGATTGCATTTTTCTTTTAATTGTTTACATCTTATTTATTTTTCTAGCTTTACTATTAGTTTAATAATTATTTTAATTTTTAATCAGCATTTTTATTATCAAAAGTATTTTAGTTGTCAGATTTCAAAACCAAAACCTTTATTGATCAGTGATCACCTCGAAACTTAAACTAAAACCACATAGTCCTCGTGGATCGATACCCATTTACCCTATCTAATATAAGGTAAGTAGGTTTATATAAGGTGATCAGATGGAAACGGTGGATGTGGTTTACTTGGAACCAATCCAAGCGTCTCAATACCTCATACGAGTTATGTCTGGCTGAAGACGGTAAACTTAGCGCTTCGCGGGAGGCAACCCGTGGTTTGTGGAACTTTGTGGGTGTGTTCACTACAAACCCTCACGAGACAAAACTCGTCCAGTCGAGCTACCGAGTGGTTTAAAGGCTTGTTGCATACGCTAAATGCAACCGTGATTCCTACGAAAGTGAATTAGGTTTTTGTTTTTTGTGTGAGTTTGTCAAATTGATTTTTAACCAAAATTTCAATTTAAAGTTTTTGCATTAGGGACAATGCAATGCTTTAAGTTGAGGGGGGGGGGGGGGGGGGGGGGGGGGGTTGGCACATGTGTTACATGTTTTTGTGTGAAATTTTGGTCAAAATGGGTTAAAATGTGATTTTTGGGAAAAATTGAAAATTTTTAAAATTTTAAATCACATTATAAGAGTCTTGTGCCAATTAGATGTGGAAGTCTCTTCTACATATATGTTTGTTGAGTGTTTGCAGATTCTGAAGATTAGATTGTGGATGATTTATTGGAGCAAGCTAGAAGATTTGGCCTTAATTGTCAGGTACACCCGATTCCATTGTATAATTTGGTTATTAAATTGATTTGATTGTTTGCATGTAGTTAGGCATATGTATAATTAGATGATCAAACCACACCGGTTGAATTCCCTCTACTTACCTTTGCTTAGATCGAGTAGAAAGTTTGAATAAATAATATGAAATATAATAATGTAATAGTTGGGTTAGGATATTTAGAATTGATCTTATTCGGCTCGTCACCCGCGCACGGTGGCCTTAGAAAAGAGTTGGAAAACTGTCATAATTATTGGTGGTAGTCATATGCTGGGCTTGCCTATCTGATTCGTCACCCGCGCAAGGTGATACTTTAGTTGTTAGCATGGGTCAGACGCCAATTTTTATAATGGATAGCATTGCACTTAGCTGAGACAATTTTATGTGAAATAACCCAATCCTTGTATTGTTGTAATGAAATTAGAAAGATTAGTTTAATTTAGTGCATTGTATAATTAGACTATGTGGTAGATAATTCCATCATGTGATGTACCAGTAGGCACGAAGTATAACTGTTCCCATTTAATTAAACAGACTTAATTAACCGGTTCTCATGTGCCAATGTATCTTAGTATGCACCTATAGGATAGATATTCATTTTTCTGAATAATTGGTCTTTATATCAACCTTAAAAGGAGTGTATAAAGCGTTCGGGATGACTTGTATAAGAAACGGTCTCGAATGGCTAAAAAAGAGAGAGTTTATGTGTGATGTGAAAAAAAAGTGAAAAAAAAAAATGAAAAAAAAAATGTGAAAAAAATGATGAAAAAAAAAAAAAAAGTGGAAGTATGTAAGCTAAAGTATGATGGCTTATGATTTGCTCTTATGTATAAAAACTCCAAAGTTATAAAAGGTGTACGATATTCTCACCTCTTGATTTAGATTAATGTTTAGATTGATTATGGGTGTGCATTAGGTACGTTGGACACATGGTTAATTATATGAAATATAAAGTAAATGGAGTCAATGGGAATGGTTATGCTAAGTGTTTAAGAAGGACAAAAATATTGGTAATCATTTTGGGATTATTTGTCATGTAGGATGGTTATTAGTGTATTAGGTTGAATGTGATCTTTTTGATGAAATTTCAATAGTATGATTAAAAATTATGAAATTAACATGCTTGTATATTTTTATTTTATTTTTACACGAGACGGTAAAAGTTAAGTTGAGGGGAGTTAATCGGTGTATTTTGCATACACCTCATAGCATATTAATTTAGTATATTTATATATTTATTTTTCGTTATATATGTACTTTGAGTGTGTTTTGTGATTATGTAGGTTACGAGCGAAATGGAATAAAATGGCCGCTTAATTAATTTTTTTTGAGAAAAGACATTGTGAGCGCCGATGAATGAAGAAAAAATATTGAAGAAAAAGATTTGAGCGTGTCGCAATATTTTCGGTCATCTTTTATTTGTTCGGGCTTCGTTCGAGCAATTATTAATGTTGGGTTATTTTTTATTGGGCCAAAGTTATTATATGCCAAAAGAATAAAAAGAAAAGAAAAAAAAAAAAAAACTTTCGGCCCAATATTAGCCCAACTTTAACCGACAAAATATTGAATAAAAAGAGGAGAGCCATTCGTGACTTTTGGAGAGTCGATTAGCTGGATAGGAAAAAAGACGAAAAAAAAGGAGTTGGCTTGGTGAGGGTTTGTGACACAACCGCCATTTTTAATAATCCATTTGTTTGGTGTGTGGAGAATTCACACGAATGGAGACAAAAAGAAGGCATCAATAATATGTTTTGAGAGCTAGCCACGTAACCAAATAGTAAAGTCAAATAGGAAAAAAGGCAGTAGAAGAATGACGAATACATATTTGTCCTCGGTTGTTCTTCCTATCATTATGTCCGGCTAAATTTTGTTGTAATTCTTTCCGGTAACTTTATTTATGGTTTGATCATTACTTTTGGATTATCATATTTTTATTACATTGATTTATGATTTATTTATAAATTATTTTTATTGACTTAATATTATGTTTAATTATTTGTGCAAGACAATTTATTATTAGTTAACGATTCATACTTATTCTATTTAGTAAAAAAAAAAGATGGTCGTATAATTGATATAAATTGTACCTAAATAAATTATTAAAACATAATTATTGGTTGGATTAATATAAGATTTATTATTGCGAGTCACCGATAAACATAATAAATGCCGGCGTTAATTCATTCATATTAAGTCAAAATAATCTTTGTAAACGAACTAAAAAGTTTCGATAATCCATAAGTGTGACCAACCATAAATATTAGGAGCTGGAAGGGATTGCATTTTTCTTTTGATTGTTTACATCTTATTTTATTTTTCTAGCTTTACTATTAGTTTAATAATTATTTTAATTTTTAATCAGCATTTTTATTATCAAAAGTATTTTAGTTGTCAGATTTCAAAACCAAAACCTTTATTGATCAGTGATCACCTCGAAACTTAGACTAAAACCACATAGTCCTCGTGGATCGATACCCATTTACCCTATCTAATATAAGGTAATTAGGTTTATTTTTGACCGGTACTTCGACGCCGATCACCATGTCACCTTCATTTCCGTTATTTTGCATACCTTTCCAGTTTGATTCGGGTATGTTTCGCTTCCAGTTACTTTATCTATAATTCGGGGACGAATTATTCTTTTTAGGGGGGAAGAATTGTAAAACCCGCATGCTTTTACCATGAATAGTGCCCTTAAGATCGTACGTCCTAGATTAAAACTTACCTTATTTAGTATTGATCACATTCATGTGCTAGTAATCAAGCAAGTGCATACGTGTATGACATGATAAGTATCGATTACGTACGAACTCATGATAAACAGTTAATAAATATGTCACGTGAACATAATTAAATCATGATCACCAATTAAAATACGAACTAGAATAATTACGTAAATACATATAATATAATTACGAGCGTTAAAATTACGATAAACGACATGATAAAATAAACAGAAACACTTTAAACACGAACACGTTAACCACGAACGAACACGAAACATCGGGACACGAGAAAGGTACGGGTACCCCATGTGGGGCCCCCATACCCACGGCACAACAACAAGAAATGGGCTAAGCCCATGGACTTTTACAAGTAAAGGGGGGTTATGGTAAATATGTTTTTCATTTTTCACTTTCAAGCAAAATAACATTTTAACCTAAAAAGTTTTCTCCTCCTCCTCCTTGGTTCCTTTTGTGCCGCCACCTACATCACCACCATAGGAGGGTGTTGTTGATTTTTGACATTAAATACAAGTGCTAGAAACCGTGTTTGTTCATCCCCTTTCAAGCTACGTGTTGGTATATCATTCTAAACCCTTCTTTTTAATTCTTTTTGATCTTTGATTATTTTCATGAACATGTCATTATTTTCTTATTAAAACATGATAATTAAACTTTGATCTAACATGTTTTGGGGTAAATTAAAATCAAAGAACGTTATAAAAAGGGTGTTTGTTTTAGCCGCCTAGCAAACAAACCCGAGGGGGGTTTGGTTTGCTTATTGCCGCCACCACCAAGACCATTTTTGGTCTTGGTTGGTGCTTGTGGGACCCACGGCAGCAAGGAGGCACACGTGCCCCGAGTTTGGCTCGGGGTACGGTGTCGAATTCATGCCCGATTCATGGTTCGTTGGTTAAATCATGATCTATGTTACATGTTAATTTTTATGAATCATGAACTTAGGATATAAATTAATTAATAACATGAGATATTAATTAAATCATGACTTAGGTTATTCTAATTATTAATTTAGCATGATATTAATTTAACCTAAGTATTTTATGTTATAAGTTATAATTAATTAATTATTTAAAACATGCCTATAATTAATTAATTTAGACATGACTTAGGTTATATTATTAATAATAATAATACACATTTTAACCTAAGTATTTTCATTTCATTTTAATTAAAACATGTTATACTTTAATTAAAATGCTTAACCTATAGTTTAATTAAAATACATGAAATAATAATTAAACTATATACTATATCATATGACTTAAGAAATCAGCTTATAAACACGTAGACTTATATGTTAGCTTATGTAACCAGCTTAATTCTAAATATGGAAACTTCTATTTATAGAAACTTAATTAAATAAGGCAACTAATCTATTAATGGAAACCTTCTATATATGGAAATCTATCTAATTCAGGCAGCTAATCTAATCATGGAAACCTTCTATATATGGAAACTTATTTAATTAAGGCAGCTGATCTATTTTTGGAAACTTTCTATTTTTAGAAACTAATCTATTTTAAGCAGTAAATTCTATTTTAGGAAACTTTCTATTTTTGGAAACTTTCTATTTTTGGAAACTTTCTATTTTTGGAAACTTTCTATTTTTGGTAACTTTCTATTTTTGGAAACTTTCTATTTTTGGAAACTTTCTATTTTTAGAAACTTTCTATTTTTGGAAACTTTCTATTTTTGGAAACCTGCTATTTTTGGAAAGTTACTTATTATTACACAGTAAGTATAATAATACATGAAATACCAGTAATACTTAAACAGAGTAATCAAAATACAAGATAAACACAGTTTAAGACGTTAAACAGTGAACCATGACCTAAAACATACCAAGTCAGCTAAAATGAGACATAAAACCCAGTACGTAATCAGTGAATCGATACTTATACACGTGTGTATTCATGTAGCGTTAGTGATCCAGAAGTAGGAGTCTTTCTTCCGTTCATTCACTGGACTTGAGGTACGGATTCCCGTCCTTTCAGTATGGACATTCTTTCCTTATTAGGATTTCCCCGTATGCAGCCAACTGTTTTCCCCAGCATTTGTTTTATTGTTTTGAACTGCTTATGTTTAATTAGCATAATCTATAGCTATATACAAGCATGACCAGTTTCACCTAGTTATGGAGGTACCATAACCATAACATTGGAGGCACCAATGTTATGACTTCCCCACGGCAGAGTGATTGCTCGTGGCGTCCCTTTTCAGTTTTGGCCATATTATTATATCATGTGGGGCGTATGGGTGCATCCTAGTTACATGTTTTATTCAGTATTTCATGGTGAATGTGGTGTGTGCCTTGCATCCTTCACAAGGAGTTGATCCCTCCTACCCAAACCAGTATATTAATTAGAGGCATCCCCTCTAATCAGCATGATGAGGTCACCCCTCCAAGTATTCATGCACGTGACCTTTTCATGACCTATATGGGCTATGGTATATGTATGTTAAAACAGTTTTCATAAGATAAACATAAGGCTTTTCAAACTATAAAACCAGTTTTCTCAATACTTAACCAGTCTACTCAGAACTTAGTCTTCCGCTGTTATATGTTACATGCTTATCCTATTTCATGCTATATTGTATATCCGTGCACTGAGCGTTTTGCTCAGCCGTTACTTTCCTTTCCATGTCCCAAAACGGTAGGTACCTAAGACTCGAGCCTTTGGAGGACATGCATAGGATGGAAGCTGCCATAGACTTCTTCTCCTGTTTCCTTCATATATTTATGCTTGTTTAGTCTTTCATTCAGTTCATTTACTTTCTTATGTTTTGGGCTTATGTTTGGGAACCGATGTTTGATTCCAGTTTTCCCTATGGTCATGTATGTTTTACTACATATTACCTTGCATGCTTTGATGACACGCCATAATTACGCGTGACATTTCATTTATCAAAATGGGGTGTTACAAAGAAAGTAGAAGCTCACCCTAGGAACGTCATTTAAAATTTGAATAAAATGAATCATGTAGATAAGACTAAAGGACCGGCAGTTATGCAGAAGCATAAGCGCAAAGTGAATTCTAATTTAAGATGTTGGAATTGTAATGAATGTATGTTTTCTCAGCGTCATGATTTATGTCTTGTTGATCATGTTAATGAAATGTATGCCCTTAGGAACAACCTTGAATGGAAACCAACGGGGAAGAAATTCACCCAAGTTGTATGGCGATGGCCACCCACTTGTAGGACGTTCACTGCAAATGGAACTAAGTGCCCTTTGACTAGGATCACATCCACTGAAGTTAGGCCTCAGCGTCCTTTAAATAGGAACACTAGCACTAAAAATGGAAAAAGAGCCCTTTAAATAGGTATGCCTCCACTATTGTGCCTACTAGTGAAGAAGTACCTCAAGATTTAGACAACTAGAATCTAAGCCGACAACTAGGAAGAAAGTTTGGAAATCTAAGAAACCATATGATAGCAAATCTAAGATAACTGTATCTGTACATGCTAACACAGAGGAACAATTAGATTCCGATACATCGTCTTTGTCTGGTGATATTTTTAGGTGGTCCAAATCATCCTCTGGTACTTGGAATCTGGGTGCTCAAAGCACATGACCGGAGATCGCTCGATGCTCAAAAATTTCGTCAGCAAGTTTCTAGGCACGGTTAAATTTGGTAACGACCAGATTGCAAAGATCATGGGTTATGGTGAATATCAGATTGGGAATGTTACGATTTCAAGGGTGTATGTGGAAGGACTCGGTCATAATTTATTCTCAGTGGGACAATTTTGTGATTCCAACCTTGAGGTTGCTTTTCGACAACATACTTGCTTCATTCATGATTTAGCAGGAAACGATCTATTAAAAGGCTCTCGAGGGGATAATCTCTACACATTGTCTATTCAAAACATGATGACAGCTTCTCCCGTATGTCTTCTCTCCAAAGCATCTAAGACTAAGTCATGGTTGTGGCATCGACATTTATCTCATCTTAACTTTGATGCTATTAACCATTTGGCTAAAAACGAACTTGTTCGTGGTCTTCCAAAGCTCAAGTTTAACAAGGATCATTTATGTGCGTGTTCATTGGGGAAAAGCACCAAGAAATCTTACAAACCCATAGCTGAAGACACCAATCAAGAAAAACTATATCTTTTGCAAATGGATCTTTGCGGGCCAATGCGTATAGCAAGTGTGAGCGGTAGAAAATACGTCCTCGTCACTGTGGATGATTTTTCAAGGGTTACATGGGTAAAGTTATTAACATCTAAGGATCATGTACCAAATTATATTATCAAGTTTCTCAAGATGATCCAAGTGCGTCTTAATGCTACTATCCATCGAGTCCGTACTGATAATGGAACTTAGTTTTTGAATAAGAGTTTGCGGAATTATTATGAGGAAGTGGGAATTTCACATGAAACATCAGTTGCTCGCACTCCAAAACAAAATAGTTTCGTGGAAAGACGTAATCGTACCCTTATGGAAGCTGCTAGAACTATGTTGATTTACGCTAATGCTCCTTTATTCTTATGGGCAGAAGCTGTAACAACCGCATGTTATACACAAAACCGTTCTATTGTTCGTAAGCGCCATAGAAAAGCACTGTGTGAGATTCTTCATGAATGAAAACCCGACCTGTCATTCCTTCATGTGTTTGGTGCACTTTTTTACCCAACCATCAACAGTGAAAATTTGGGAAAACTTCAACTGAAGGTTGATATAGGAATTTTCATTGGTTACTCACCCGCGAAGAAAGCTTACCGGATCTATAACCGTCGTCTTGGAAAGATAATAGAAACTATGGATGTCGATTTTGATGAGCTGACAAAGATGGCTTCTAAGAAACGCAGCTCTGAACCCGCGCTTAATGAGATGGGAACCGGTACTATTAGCTCCAGATTAGTTCCCAAAAATCCTACTTCTCCATTATTTATACCACCTACAAGGCCCGAGTGGGATGAGTTATTTCAACCAATGTTTGATGAATTCTTTGATCCTCCTAGTGATCATGTTCCAGCTCCTGTAGTAGTAGCTCCGATTCCCGAAGTTGTTGCTCAAGATAATGGAGATCAATAAGATGCATTTACACTCACTATTGAACCGAATGCACTATCCCCTAGTAATTCTCAAACTACACCTGAATCAACACCCCCACTCATTCCTACTGATGTTGAATAGGATCACACTAATCACGATTTGGAATTTGCTCACATACAAGAGCTTCCATACTTTGGTTTACCAATTCCCGAAAACCCTAACGGTGCATCTACCTCAGAGGAAGCTCCTACAACTGTTTACTCCATACCCCACCGAATTGAAACTCACAAAACCAAGTGGAAAAAGGATCACCCAATCCGAAACATTATTGGTGACATCAAAAGACTAGTCTCTACACGCCATCAATTACAAGAACATGCATTATTTTGCTACTTTCATGCCTTTCTTTCTCAAATTGAACCTAAAACATGGCAACTAGCTATGACACAGTCATGTTGGATTAAAGCCATGCAAGAGGAACTTCATGAATTTAAACGACTTGAAGTATGGGAATTAGTTCCATTACCTGAAAACGTTAAAGTTCTTACTTTTGTGTGGGTATACAAAGTCAAACTCGATGAGATTGGTGGAATTTTAAAGAACAAGGTAAGATTGGTCGCTCGTGGTTACAAACAAGCATTGGGTATTGACATTGAAGAATCCTTTGCTCCTGTTGCAAGATTGGAGGCAATCAAACAATTCCTTGCGTATGCTGCTCACATGAACATGATCGTCTATCAAATGGATGTTAACACGACATTTCTGAATGGTGAACTAAGGGAAGAGGTCCATGTTAGCCAGTCGAATGGATTTGTGAACTCAGAGTATCCTAGTCATGTGTACAAGCTCAAGAAGGCTCTTTATGGGTTGAAACAAGCTCCACGCGCATGGTACGATCTACTGTCATCATAACTCATTTCAGAAGGCTTCTCTAAAGGCAAAGTGGACCCGACATTGTTCATTCTCAAGGAAGGCAACGACATGATACTGGTACAAATTTATGTTGATGATATAATATTTGCTGCCACTACCCAAAAATTGTCCGACCGTTTTGAGAAAATTATGTCCACACGTTTTAAGATGTCAATGATGGGAAAAATTTCATTTTTCTTAGGGTTACAAATTTCTCAGAATCCTAGAGGCATCTTCATTAATCAATCCAATATGCTCTTGAATCTTTGAAAAAGTATCATTTTGGAAATTGTGACCCAGTGGATACTCCAATGGCGGAGAGATCCAAGTTAGATGAGGATAGAGATGGGGTTGTTGTCGATCCAAAACTTTATCGTGGAATGATCGACACCCTTCTCTATCTCACTGCTAGCAGGCCTGATTTACAATTTGCTATATGCATGTGTGCCCGGTATTAGGCTCGGCCTACCGAAAAGCACTTATCTATTGTGAAAAGGATCTTTCGGTACCTTAAAGGAACACTTCATCGTGGTCTATGGTATCCAAAAGACTCCTCTATTGCACTAATATCATATGCAGATGCGGATCACGTTGGGTGTCAAGATACTAGATGTAGCACATCTAGAAGTTTGCAATTACTTGGAGATCGTTTGATAAGTTGGGCATCTAAAAGGTAGAAAAGCGCTGCAATATCCAGTACGGAGGCATAATACATTGCCATGACCGGTTGTTGTGCTCAAGTTCTTTGGATGAGATCACAATTGACTTACTACGGTCTTGGATTTAACAAAATACCGATGTACTACGACAACAAAAGCGCAATTTCCCTTTGCTGCAACTATGTTCAACACTCCCGGTCGAAGCATATTGACATACGCTACCATTTTATCAAAGAGCAAGTGGAGAACGAAGTAATCGAGCTGTATTTTGTCAACACCGAGTATCAGCTGGCGGATATTTTTACAAAGGCTATAGATCGAGGACGTATCGAGTTTTTGATCGACAAGCTGGGTATGAAATCATTCTCACCAGCGACTCTTAAAGAGTTAGCAGAAGAAACTGCTGAATAGTGGTGGTAAACTATTCGCGAGTATCCTTTTTCGTGATCAGGTATATATTGTAATACTTAAATCCTAAAAAGAAAAATACAAAAATATATAATCTACAAAAACCATAAAAATTATAAAATCAAGAAAATCCAAAAATATTTTTCATTTTTCAAAAAGGCATGTCTTTTAGTACGATAATATTTACGGCCTTAGAAATGTCGATTAAAATTGACACGGCGCCATAAATAAAGTTCGTATAAAAGTTGTAAATATTTTAAAACATGCTTACATGGCTTGTAGTTATTTCAGACTTCAACCCGTTTTTTGCATTAAAGTCACGTATTTCTTCTGAAAATGTTGGCTCACAACGGGAATTAATTTTCTCTGGTATGGTTTACTTTAAAACCATACAAGGGATCAAGTTTACCTTATAACTTGGTCTAACACAAATTAGTGTACGCTTCATTGCATTTATTTCTTAAAATAAGAGAAATCTTATTGCCACCAGAATCGTTTCTTCAAAAACACTAAACGGAAAATGTCTTAATGGGTATTTGACTCTTTAAACAACGACTACAGTGTTTATGGATGATGGTTGGAATATTTATATTCCTATCAAAAGTTTCTCAACAAGCTCTGATACCACTTGTTGATCCCAAACTTAGATCGATTAAGCTTTGTGTATACGAGATTAGATCAAGTACTACACGTAGAGAAACCTTTGCTTATGAATAAAGTAACAAAGTGTTATGCGGAATTAACACTTGATCTAAAACACAATGATGTTAAACAAACTTTCACTTGTATTAGAATAATCGTACTTGGTTACAATGAAAGGGTTTAACAATCGAAAACTTATAAAAACTGATATATGACTTTAACCTAAAAGACCTTCTTTTATAGAACAAGAAGTCTTGTACAATAAGCTACGAATCAACTATTCTAGGTAAAGATAATAATAGAAAATACAATGTTGTGCTTATCTTTACCATACATAAATAAAGAAACAAATAAACAAAAGATATTCCATCAGTGTCAATCTTCAAGGCTGTCAGCGTTGACTTCTTCAATGTCAACGCTTGGCTGTCAGCGTCCAATGTCTTCTTATCAGCGTTGACATTCTTCTTATCAGCGTCTAGTGAACTGACCCATATTTTATTCCCAACAATCCTCCCCTAAACTTGATATCCATTCCAATGATCAAGTTTCTGAATAAAAACTAAAGGCTTAGGAGGAATCTTGCAAAAACTTCTTATGTTGGTGATAAACATATCTGATCAAGTCCTTGGCCACGTCACTAGTATAATCAATCTCCAAGGGTGTCTCTAGCATCTTCTCCAACACTTCTTTGGACAAGAAATAGTCAGCATCCACAAGTAAATACTCTGAAAACTTTGTAGAGCTCATATGAAATACACCACAAGTAGAATATAGCCTCCAATGAAGATTACTGAGATCATCTTCAAGATCCTTCCAAATGGTAGGATCTGCTTCTTTTGGACCACACAAAGTCATAAATGTGTTCCAAAGTCTTATTCCATTAGCTGAAGTAGGTGCTTCAGCTGTATACTTGGCCTCTATTAACCTCCATAGATGCACCAAGTCTTCCCTGTCTATGCTTGCAAAAATAGAAATAACTGAAGTGAAAGTATGTACCTCCTTTCCAAATCGTCCAATCTTCCAGAATCCACACTCATCTTCATCAAAACTGATGATTGGATTTCTGTCATCTAGAGGTACTACATTTACCAAATCTGAAGCTTCCAATGGAGAAAGCTTGAGATGCTTCCTTATTACACCTTCAGTTGGAAAATACACATTCATGTCTTTAGGAAATTGAAAAGGATCTCCTTTCTTCACTGGTCTTTGAGCAATCCTTATTTCCTTTTGAATCTGCATTTCCTCAGCAAGCTCTTGTTTTCTTTCTTCTGAAAGAAACTGGTAGACATTCTGTTCTTGCACCTTCCTCCAAATAGGATGTGCCCTATACTCTAACTCCTCAAAAGATAAGGCCAGCAACTTCTTTGATGTCCAATTAGGCTGATGACATCTAAGCAACTTATAGTACAACTGCCTTCTATCTCTTTTGAGCCAGGTCTTGACCTCTTGTGCATTAAATCTCAAAATCACCTTTATGTCATCTTGTACCCTAAGCAGAACTTCCAACCCCCAAATTTGATCTGATAAGCTCATTCCTGGGTTGTCCATAACCTTGTCTTCCCAAGCATGGTACATTCTGGTGATTTCTGGTAGGTCCCAATCAATCTGATTCTTCAACTCACTCAACCTTTCCTTTGCTAGCTCATCCCCATATTCAATCCTTTCTGGATCTTCAATAATCTGAATACTTGAATCTAAGCTATCATCTTCTTTTCCATCACCACTTTCTTCCTCACTCTCAGAAACAACAAATGGTGATCTTCTACTCCTCTTCAAATCTCTTTCCACAAGTTGTGCAGCCAACTGTTCATCAAAAGCAATTTGTGCTGCATCTTTCTTTGGAACATCTTCTTCAATCAAAATACCTTTACCTTTGTCTTTTGGATCAATAATTGGTAAAGTAGAAGAAGAAACCTGTGTGGACACATCTTTGATGATTGTTGATGGCTGGAATACATCAACACCACCTGCAACTTTGTCAGCGTTCAAGTTGCTCCTATCAGTGCCACGATTTCCTTTATCAGCGTCCAAACCTGTATCAGCGCCCAATGTTTCTTTGAAAGATCCTTCCAAGTTCTTTGGTGTCACCTTGGATGTATCAACAACTGGGTGCTTCTTCAAGTTGGTGAGAGCTTCAGCAACCTGCAAAGATTCACTAAATTGTGAACTCTTCTCTGAACTCTTCTCACTAGCTGTGTGAATCAGCTCATCCTCCTCATCCTCTTCATCCTCCCCTTTGGAAGATTCCTCCATTAGACTCCTGCTAGTTGGATTCTCCAAAACAGTGACCCTCTCTCTCAAAACTTGGAGTTCTCGTCCCTGTTTGTTGATAGTTTGTACAAGACTGACATTTTGCTTTTGCAAGCTAATGACAGCCGCCGTCAATTCAGTCATAGTTATAGGTTCCAATCTGCCCTCAGCTAGAATGGGGATTTGACCTCCCAAAATAGAATCATGGGGCATGGATGAGGTCTTAATGATGTTGGGACTGTCTTGACCAGCTTCTAAGCCTGTGTCAATAGCCCCAGCCTCACCCATTTCACCAGCCACACTTGTGGAGGTGGTTCTCTCTGCTACAAGGCTAGGATCACTAGAGGAGAACACTCCAGTAACCCTTTGGCGTTTAGTCAACCTAGATTGTAATGGGGTGGAAGATAAAGTAGATTGTGTGGGTGTTGGTTGATTAAGGGGTGTTTGGGATTGTTCAGGGATTGTATCAATGTTGGGATTGGCTGTGTCAGCGCCCACATTATGAGTGTCAGCGCTGGGTTGGTCAATGTCCATGTTTTCTGGTGAAGGTGATGGTTCATGAATAGGCTTAAGTTGGGGTTCAGGGTCAGGTTGTGGCTGAGGTTGTGGTTGTGCAGCCTGAATTACTTCAAGCATGGGTTGGGTAAGAGGTATGGAGTCATTTGTGGAGCTCATTTTAGCAAAAATGGTTTTCTGTTGTTTAGGGATCTCATAAAAAGTGTCATGATCCCTAGAACAATATTCTTGTAAATCAAAGACCATTTGCAAAAATCTAGGGTAAGCCAAAGTCATTTTACTTCCCTTGTTTTTACACATCCCTTCAAAAATCATTTTTGAAAAATTATACTTAAGCCCACGTGTTATACAAACCAAAGCACTTGCTATTGACCTGTTTATTTCATTAAAAGAAGTACATTTTGGACTTAAGCATTGTAAAAGGACATGTATCAAATATTTCCAGTCAGAGGGAAATTCCTGCTTATGATATTTATTTAAAGTGACATCAGCAGGAATAGGATAACCCAATTCCCTAAGACCCTGTTCTATTGTTGCAATGGCAAGGGTAGTCACACCATCAGCGTCATCAAGACGCAAAGCTTGGCGAACCAAGGCTTCAGTGACCACCCATGTTCTTCCATGAACAGTAGATGTTAATGTGGTCACTCCATTAGCTGTTGTGGAACTGACATTGTTCCAAAACTGTCTAATGTGTGCGACAGGGACTAATGGTGTATGAGAAAGTGCATACCTCAATGAAGATGCATTTAAAAATGCCACCATCTGTGAATACTGAGGAAACAAATCATCATCAGCAGTCAAGTAAGCTACCATATTGTGTTGGCTCTTGAACTCCAATGTTAAATTCTTTGAGTTGAATTTGGGTGCCATGATTGAAAGCTGTTTAGGTTATGTGTTATGGGAAAAATCTAGGAGAAAAAGTGTTAGACAAGAAAATATGAATACCCAGAATAAAAAGATTAGCCAAATTTATAGGAGAGATGCATGATTTTGATTGGTCAAAAATGAGGCGGTTATATTCAAAGAGCAATCATGAAAATCTTGAATCAAATATAACTTATCTCATGCATTAATTAAAAGTAACTTCTCCCCAAAATTACGGCCAAAGATTAGTCAAAAATAACAACTGGGTAGGGCCCACTAGGTGTCAACGGTCAAAAATAGCCCATCAGCGCCCAACGGCTATATTTTCTTGTCAGCGTTTGCCTAAAGCCTTGTCAGCGTCACGATTGGACGTAACAGCGTTTGGAGAAAAACTTGTCAGCGTCTAAAAAATAAAAATAAAAATATTTAAAAAGAAAAAGACCTTAACAAAGTAATTTATCCTAAGGGAAATATCTTACAAGTTGATAATAATTACTGGGCGGCAAGCACTGTCCATTTATGCACACTTGCTTAAGCAAGATAGACACAAATGACCTCTAGTGTCCCTTGCTAACCAAAATAGTTACCAACAAAGTTATTTCATAAAATTCTTTGTAACTCCCTGGTAAACCCATAACCAAAGTATTCCCAAGTCTCCCATCAGACCACAACCAATTCTAGGCCAAAAATGTCTTGGCAGCATGCATAGTTTATCAACTTTGCATGCTACAGTGCCTCATGGTTTAGTAAAACTAACCCATACTCACCTGTGGACACAATCTAGAATTGTGATAAGAGTATTATAAGAATACCCAAGAGTCCTAAAGGTTCCTTAAACCTCCCCTTAAACTATGATACATGAGTTCTCAAAATATATATGAACATTAAAAATTTATGTCAAGATAGGAATATAAATATTCCAACCATCATCCATAAACAAAAACATGTCCAAATAGCTCTTCAAAGATCCATAAGCAACTCTGTATCCAATGGCATAAAGCTACCATTACCTGCACATTTAGATGAAAACCACAAAACTAACATTTGTTGCTGATAGCGTCCCGACAACACTTATCAGCGTTGAAGAAACTCTTGTCAGCGTTAGACAATAATATCTCTAACAACGGCAAAATAACACTTGACAGCGTTACATTTACCTTTGTCAGTGTTAGAAAAATAAAGTGGAAAATCTAAATCATCACAAAGACCAATAACAATGCATTATCCTGTACATACTTTTACAAAAAGATTCCAAAACACATATTAAGTGAGATTAACCATTCCAATATTTGTTACCAAATATTGAAATCTTCCATCATCAAAAGGTTTAGTTAATAAATCAGCCACATTATCTTCTGTGTCTACCCTATCTGGTTGTATTAAACCTTTCTCAAAGCAATCTCTTATAAAATGATGTCTAATTTCTATGTGTTTGGTTTTAGAATGATGTACAGGATTTTTAATAATGCATAAAGTACTGTTATTGTCTACAAAAATCTTGGTATGCATAAAATTATACCCATAATCCAACAGCTGGTTCTGAATCCATAAGACTTGTCCACAACAAGCAGCTGCAGCCACATATTCTGCTTCAGTTGTAGAGTTTGCCACCACTGTTTGTTTCTTGCATTGCCAAGATATTAATCTGCTCCCAAGAAATTGACATCCACCAGTTGTGGATTTCCTATCAAACTTGTCACCACCATAATCACTATCTGAATATGAAATAAGATCCAATGGAGAATCTTTTGGGTACCATAATCCAAGATCTGGATAACACCTTAGGTACCTAAAAATTCTCTTCACAGCAAAAAGGTGACATTCTTTGGGAGTCACTTGATGGCGTGCACATGCACACACAGCAAACATGATGTCAGGTCTTGAGGCTGTAAGATACATCAATGATCCAATCATTGATCTATAGTGCCTAACATCCACATCCTTTCCAGCTCCAATCTTTCCCCAAGGGTGTTGCCTATCCATAGGAGTGGAAGCCTCCTTTTCATGTGGAGAAAAACCATATTTCTTCAAGATTTCAGCTACATACTTATCTTGTGAGATGAAGATACCATCTTCTTTCTGCTGAACTTGTAAACCTAGAAAGAAGTTCATCTCACCCATTGCACTCATCTTGAATTTATCTGTCATGAGCTTGGAAAACTCCTCACTCATTTTTGGATCAGTAGACCCAAAAATGATGTCATCAACATAGACCTGCACAAGCAACACATGTTTTCCTTTCTTCTTTGTAAATAATGTCTGATCTATGGTGCCCCTTTTGAAACCATTTTCCACCAAGTAGGTGGATAATGTACCATACCATGCTCTTGGGGCTTGATGAAGTCCATACATTGCTTTCTTCACTCTATAAACCTTGTCTGGATTCTCAGGATCTTCAAAACCAGGAGGTTGCATGACATATACTTCCTCAACAATTGTCCCATAGAGGAAAGCACTCTTCACATCCATTTGATAAACAGTGAAGTTCATACAAGAGGCATAAGCTAGAAAAATTCTTATAGCTTCAATTCTTGCAACTGGTGCAAAAACTTCTTCATAATCAATTCCTTCCTCTTGTGTATAACCCTGAGCTACCAAACGTGCCTTGTTTCTGACCACAATCCCTCTTTCATCTTTCTTGTTCCTTAGAACCCATCTTGTCCCAATTGGTCTCACATATCTAGGACAATCAACCAGCTCTCAAACATCCTGTATAGCAAATTGGTGAAGCTCATCCTGCATTGCTTCCACCCAACTAGGTTCTTTGAGAGCATCAAAAATCTTCTTGGGTTCTTCCTGTGACAGAAAACAGGCAAACAAACATGCTTGTACAAGAGGGGTATCAACCTTCTTGTGTATATTGGCAATAAATCCACCAAGACCTTGATGGGATCTTCTTATCTGAACTGGAGCCATAACATCACCAATGATCTGAGATGTGGGGTGATCCTTTGCTGTGGAAGTGAGAACTCCTCCTTCAATAAGTCTGGTGTCCTCAATTTCACGCTCCATGTTGCCAATATCTTCTTCATCTGACTCTGTTTGATCAACATGAATCTCTTCATGGACATTAGAAGGTCCACCTTGTTCAAAATGTGAAGAGAAAAGATGTGCAAAGGTGTTGTCAAATTCTGATCCTTGTTTGTCAGCGTTAGGACTAACAACGCTTGAACTGCTTGTGTCAGCGTCTGATCCATCAGCGTCTGAATTGCTCTTGTCAGCGCTTGATTTCCCTTTGTCAGCGCCTGAAGAAGTATGCACGTTTGTATTTGGTGGTATTTGAAAACCACCATTATCTTTTCTAGCAGCAGCAGCAGCAGCATAATACTCATCTGTCCATATAGGGAGTGTAACATATTCTTGTGTGGGAGATGATATAACTGCTGGTGGTCCATCCTCCTTAGCAACCTGTATACCTGAAACATTACCAATTCTCTTTTCCAAAACACTTGAAGTTACCTTCACAATGTCTGGATCAGTAACAGGCATATAATTTAAAGCTCTAGATAAAGGTTCTAAGTCAAACAACCAATTTGGACCATTTTCAGGATCACTAGGTTTACTTTCTAAAAACCTAACATGCACTTTTTCAAGTATACATTTTTCCTTTTTAATGTAAACCCTATATCCTTTGCTCTGCACTGAATAACCCATGAAGTAGCCTTCATCACCTTTTGAATCAAATTTACCTAGGGCCTCACTAGTTTCTAGAACAACTACATGACATCCAAAAGGCTTGAGAAAGCCAATATTGGGCTTCCTTCCCCAAAGTAATTCATAAGGTGTCTTATTATGTATCTTGTTGACCAATGCCCTATTTTGAACATAACAAGCTGTGTTAACAGCTTCAGCCCAAAAGGCTATAGGGAAGTGGGCATTAGCCAACATGGTTCTGGCTGCTTCAATAAGGGTCCTATTCTTCCTTTCAGCAACCCCATTTTGCTGTGGGGTTCTAGCTATGCTAAACTGCCTAGTAATCCCTTTCTTGGCACAAAAATCATCTAACAACTGATTTCTAAACTCACCCCCATTGTCACTTCTAATAATTTTGACCTCATTACCATTCTTCTTTTCTATCTGGGTAATGAAATTAATCAGACTTTGGGCAGTTTCACTTTTCTTGGCTAAAAAGAAAGTCCATGTAAACCTGGAATAATCATCAGTGATAACAAAACAATATGATTTACCCTTCAGACTTTCTATATTAGTTGGACCAAAGAGGTCAATATGCAATAAGTGAAGTGGTTTAGAACTAGAGTGCACCTGTTTAGACCTGAATGAGACCTTGTGCTGCTTGCCCTTAAGACATGCAACACAAGAGTGGTCATTGTGGAAAGCCTTTTCAGGCAAACCATCAACTAAACCAAGCCTCACAAGTCTATTGATATTCTTAAAGTTTATGTGCCCTAATCTCCTGTGCCAAAGATTACTTTCATCTACTGAGGCTTTAGCATATAGACACGACATTTTATTATTTACCTTAATTCCATTAAGATTCACATTATATATGTCTTTATGCCTTGGTGTTCTAAAATCTATGTATTTTTCCTCTGGAAGCTTATAATCTTTGCTTAACACTAAGCACTCAGTATCTGTGAAAAGAACCTTATTTTTGTTATCACACACTTGTGATACACTAAACAAATTATAATCCAGTTCTTTTACCAAGAAGACATTCTCAAACCGTAGATTGTTGGTGACAAGGGTTCCTTTGCCAGTGATGGTGCCGTAGCCCCCTCCAAAATATACCTTATCACCATCTTGAATAGGAGAGAAATTGGTCAGATAGTCTTCCTTTCCTGTCATGTGCCTTGAGCATCCACTATCCCAGTATCCATAATCATTGATCTTCTTCTGAATGCCCTGCACATAAAGAAAACACATTAGTTTTCTTTGGGAACCCAAGCCTTAGAAGACTTGGATTCATTTGGTTGTTCAACAAGAACAGACTTGGTTCTCATAACAACCCCATTTTCATCCCTGTTTGAATGAAATTCCCAGTTAACCCCAATTGGTGTTGACAATGCCTTTGAAATATAATGAAACCTGTTGCATGTCATAGAAATACCAGTAGAATTAGGGTTTTGGTCTTGTTTTGGTCTCCATGTTAAGCTAGTAGAAGCTTTAGACCTATTTCCCTGTGGTTGCAAATACCTAGGTTTAGCAGTGTGTCTGTCAGCGCTGAAGTTTCTCTTGTCAGCGCCCCGATTGCTCTTATCAGCGTTGAACCTAGGGTTTGCTACAGGAACCCATTGCCTATTTGACCAAGTATTTGACTTTTGAAAAGGTCTTAGGCCTTGTGTGTTAGACCCTCTAGAAAAGAATGGGGCTGGTCTAACAACTTGTGAACTTTTGTTCACAAAGGTATTGGGTCTGACAGTGTTTGACCTATGTTGACTTTTGTCAGCGCTGAAATGGTTCCTATCAGCGTTGACATTGGAAGCGTTGACACATTTGTAGGCCAAATGTGAGAAGCTACCACATGTGTAACAAGCTTTTCTAGACATAGTCTTAGGTCTAGAAGCAAAGAAGCCTGTTCCATGATCACTAACTTGGCTTTTTGGTGACCTAGTATTCCTATACATCTCTGCATACTTAACACTAGGTTTTCTAACATTTTGTGGGCCAAGGTCAACAGCTTTGCCAGTGGTAGGGTGTGTGATCTTAATAGGTTTAGGATCATAGGACTCCACAATTGGTATCATGTTTGGTGTGGGCTCATTTGGACTTTCACACAACAACCCTCCCTTAACAAACAAGGTGTGGTTAGCTTTCTTCCACTCATCTAGGTCAGTCAGTTTTTGCTTGTATTCCTCAACTGGGGAAATCACTCTAGGTGGAGGAATGAATTCCTCCTCTTGGCATTCTGGCAAGCCAGTCCAAGATAAGTCCTTTGATTGGACACCATAGAAATCCCCAGCTGGTGGTGGAACAACAGTATAATTATTCATCCCAATCCCACTCATATCCTTAGAGTCTCTTTGTTTACTAACACACTCTCCTAGGGATTGTGTGGCCTTATCAAATCTCTGGATTTTAAGACTCACATTATCTTTATTTTTGTTAGCCTCCTCTAACTGAGCTATCAAATCAAGATTAACCCTATTTACTATATCTTGAACATCTTTACTCTGAAATAACTCATGTTTTAAGATGTTTATTTGATCCTTTAAATCAAATTCCATTTTTTTATACTCAGCTACTGTCTTTTCTGTTTGGGTAAGAGCAATTTGATAATTAGATACTTTGCATCTTTCAGTACTTGCCTCATCTAATAATTTAACTATCTCTTGTTTTAATTTTTCAGTATTTAAACGACAACCCTTAGAACAGAAAGCATCATCATATACCTCATTATCTGATGAAGAGGAGGAGTGTGCCATGAGAGCATATTCAGCATGCTCTTCTTTAACTTCAACAACCAAAGCTCTGTCATCTTCCTCATTCTTAGCCATCCAGCTCCAGTCCCATTCTCCAACTCCATCAATTTGTTGAACAGCAACCATGGCCTTGGGATCTGGGCTCTTAATCATTTGGCTTGAAGGCTTCCCAGCATCAGATCTTCTTGGAGATCTACATTCCCTCATAAAGTGCCCCATCCTATGACAGTTGTAGCACTCAACTTTGGACTTGTCAAATCCAGCAACATCCTTAGCATTAAAGGTCATCTTCTTCTTGAACCTTTTATTGAACCTGTTTGCTCTTAAACTTACAAGAGCCATAGTCCACTTGATGTCCATCTCTTCCAATTGTTCATCACTTATCTGCTCAAGATCTTCATATGTAATCCTTGAATCACTGGGCAAAGAAGCAATGAATGCACACACAGTATCTAGATCAAAACCAGCAGGTTTAATTCTATCAGCGCCATGATTGTGTGTGTCAGCGCTTGAGTACAAAGCGTTGACAGGATATGATCCAGCGCTGACAGGCTGAGATCCAGCGTTGACACAATGAGATCCAGGGGCTGAATGTCCATAGAAGTTCATGGAATCAAATTGGCCTTCACTTTGTGAGAAGAAGGCCATGTTGCTGCTGGATGATTTATTATCACTATCCAATTTCCATTCATTCTCCAACAATCTTAGTTTGTTGAAGATGTCATCAAACCTGGAAGTCTTGTGGGTGTTGTTGACAAGAATGGATCTTGTCTCAATCTTCCATACATCACCAAGGCTTTTGAGAAAAGTAGCATTCAATTCAGGGTCATCAATCTGTGTTCCCATGAAGGAAAGTTGACTTGTGATGTCAAGAAGTCTACTTCTCACACTGCTGAGATTTTCATTGGGTTGAGCTTTAAAGACAGCATACTCATGCAAGAGTTGCTTCTTCTTTTCTTCTTTTGTGTGAGCATTGCCTCCATATGCTACTTCAAGAGCTTCCCAAAGCTCTTTTGCAGACTCAAAGCGTTTGTACTTGTGTTGATTCTCATGACCTAGGGCATGTTTCATGATGTTCAAGATTTTCATGTCCACCCTCTTCTTGGCTATATCTTCAACAGCTACAGCTCTCCCATCTCCAGGCTTTTCGACCTTATCAGCTTCAGGACAATTAGGAACAGCTGTCCTTGTGGCAATTGCAGCAGTAATCTTTGCTGCTTTGTCGAATGTGTTCCCATATTCGACAATCTCCCAAAGAGTATAGTCATAAATAGATATATACTGCTCAAAGTTAGACTTCCAAAGCTCAAAGTTCCTGGCATCAAACATGGGAATTTTGATACTAGGATTTGAGGAGTTGTTTTGTAGCAAAGCAGCAGCTTGATCTGTGCCAGACATGGTGTTTTTAGGGTTTTGAGAATTTTAGGGTTTTAAGGGTTTTTGGTGTTTTAGGGTTCTGGCGTTACTTAAAGATCAAAAGTTTCTCAACAAGCTCTGATACCACTTGTTGATCCCAAACTTAGATCGATTAAGCTTTGTGTATACGAGATTAGATCAAGTACTACACGTAGAGAAACCTTTGCTTATGAATAAAGTAACAAAGTGTTATGCGGAATTAACACTTGATCTAAAACACAATGATGTTAAACAAACTTTCACTTGTATTAGAATAATCGTACTTGGTTACAATGAAAGGGTTTAACAATCGAAAACTTATAAAAACTGATATATGACTTTAACCTAAAAGACCTTCTTTTATAGAACAAGAAGTCTTGTACAATAAGCTACGAATCAACTATTCTAGGTAAAGATAATAATAGAAAATACAATGTTGTGCTTATCTTTACCATACATAAATAAAGAAACAAATAAACAAAAGATATTCCATCAGTGTCAATCTTCAAGGCTGTCAGCGTTGACTTCTTCAATGTCAACGCTTGGCTGTCAGCGTCCAATGTCTTCTTATCAGCGTTGACATTCTTCTTATCAGCGTCTAGTGAACTGACCCATATTTTATTCCCAACATACAGCTCTTTAAATAGATAACGGGTCATTGTTTAAGGGGAGAAAATATCAAATCATCTTGGAAATGAAATTGGTCTTCAAAAGGTATTCTGAAAAATGCAAACGGTTAATGTAACATCCTGCCTACTCAGACTACAATATTGTCCGCTTTGCCCGCAGGCTCACGGCTTTGCTTTGTGGCCCTCTTGTAAGTACTTCCCGGCTGGTCACCCAACCTGGTACTACTCTAACATGAGCACGCCTAACTGACAGTTCCTAAGAACCCCACTTGCATTAGACCACAAAACGCGTTGTGTCATGAGAAGGCGACTGTTATCTTATAAACCATGGATCTCTCCTAGCCACAGCCGATGTAGGATTTGCCTATGATGTCACAATCACCCCCCTTCGGGACTCATCGTCCTCGATGAGGTTTGCCCCACCATCCCGAACAGCTCAGAAGTGTCTCTACGAGTTGGAAGCCGAGCTACAATTTACTTTAGTACCTCTAGGATTTCAAACTTATTATTAAAATGTACCATGTATTTCATGTGCAAATTGTTGTCATTTGTCTAGGCTCGTCTGATATTTTATATTATGAGTGAGGTGTTGTCCAAAGAACCGGACCTGTTGTTACTAGTATATTCTGGTAGTGTGATCCGTTAGTAAGGGCGTGTTACTAGTATCAAGGATGGTCTTCAATAAATCTTGGGCTAGTTCTTTGTTGTAATATAAATGCACGGCACCGGAGGCCGCAGCAGTACCGAGGATACAACTCTGGTTTCCCGATAATGTAGCCATTGTCATGCAAGCATTTAACAGCATGTTGAAGCGCTCACTTACTTTTTTACAACATCGAATGTTTTTATGCATGTTTTTTGTTGGTCAGAACCTCTTCTTTAAAGATCTGATTTCACATTTTGTACGTTCTCTTATTAGTAAAAGATAAAGAGATGGTTTTTTTCTAAATTACATATCATCGTAACGGACAAACTTTAAATTCTGAGAATGGTTTGGTCGGTTTTTTATCATCTAACTTATTACGTAGTATACAAGTAAATATAATAGAGAAAACTCAAAAAGCAAATCATCCGTTTCGGCCTTCTAGTACGGGAAAAAGCCTTTATTAAGCTAATTACGAATACATCTTTCTTTCTCTTGAAATGTTTCTGTCTTTGACACCGGAGCAGATCTTCAAATAAACGCTAGCTTCTCTTGACTAATTGATTCTAAGCCCTAGTGATCTAATTTCATAATCATGTGGTCTTCTCTTCTTTTTTAGGCTGAATGTGTGGGTTTTGGGCTTCCTCTTGTACACTCTCTTCTTTTCTCTTTGCCTTTTGTAGAAACTAGAAGGGGGGGGGGGGGGGGGTTGAATAGATTCTTAAATTTGCTTGTTAAAGTTTGGTTTAAAAAAATCCTTTTTCAAAAAAACTTAAGCTTGAGTATTTATGTGAAACCTTCTTATACACAATATGAACAAGGTATAGTGCAACTAACTAATAATCACAAGTATAAAGAATAATGAATGTAACTAAACTAATAACCACAAGTATAAAGAATAAGGAATGTAAAGAGATAAGGGAAGGAAAGATTAAACCAAACACCAAGGACTTATAGTGGTTCGGCAACGAAGCTCACTCCTCGTTCCTACTCCACTCCTCGAGTACTCCTTACTCGAGAGTTCACTAATCAACAAGCTCCTTAAGGTGGAGAAACCGTACACAACATCGCTTAACTAATTTCTGACTCTAAGCTAAAAGTCGAGCCCTAATCTTAGTTAGGACCAATCTACACCAATATACTTTGAGGATTAAGTATTAACCCTAACACATACACAACTTCTAAATAGGCACAACTACTTGGATCTTCACAACAATGACACAACAATGAATAAATAAGTTTTGATCTTCAATGGATCTTTGAGGTAGACACAACACTTCAACAATGATAGTGTTCTTCTCTTTGCACTTTGAGAGGAAAAGATGGGAGGAGAAAGATTCACTTCTAAACAAGTAGTAATCAAACAAATGATCAAGGATTTGAGTGATTTAAGAAGTATGAAAGAATCTGAAAGTTTATGTGCAAAAGAGGTGAATTGAAAGTCTGAGAATGGTCCACTATTTATAAGACAAATGTCCAACGGCTATATATGCCCGCGGTTCTTTATTGCAGCCTGCGGTTCCTTATCAATAAGGAACCACCGGCGTAGAGTCCGCTCCCTTTTGTATTTTAGTAGGTTGAATCGAATCTGGGGATTAAAATATCCTGAAAGGATATTCCAAACCAAGATAGAATATGCCATTTTCAAATTTCAAATTTTCAAATAATTAATTTAATAGAACATTTTCTTAAAAAGAAAGTTTAATAATAAAACTTTGTCACACTTAATAAAAAGTGAGTTTTAAGAAAAGATTAAATTCTTGATCACTTAATTAGTATAATTACTTGTTTGTTCATACCTTAAGTGATAATGGTTGAAATGAAAAATACTTGAACTCAAGAATTCGTTTTTCATTGTTTTCGTAAATGCTTGTTTTTACATATTGTCGTAATCAAAACAAAGCAAGACCGAAAAATGCAAGTAACGTTTTTAGGCATCATTGCATTAACAATCTCCCCCTTTTTGATTCCGACAGTCCATAAACTCAATCATCTAATAAAACAAGATTTTCGAAGACGATTTTATCATTTCTCCCCCTTTGTCGAAGCAAAAAGGTTGCAAAAGTCTTTGAAGAAGAAAAGAACCGGACTTTATAAATGCTCCCCCTTGGTGCTTACTCCCCCTTGCTTGAGGCACTAAGGAATCGAAATATGGTGACAAGCTACATAGAAGGGTTAGTAGAAGAGAAAAGACACCCAACAAGATATAGCAAAACAAAAGATCCAAGATAAGTCATGTTAAAAGAAAACATGATAAAAGATACAAGGAAATAAATCATACAGAGATGTATGAGACACAACCACAAGCCAAAATAAAAGCATAAATCTAATCATAGTTAAGCTAGAACTCTAAGATTTGCTTTAACTAGATGTCTTGAAGATAAGCAACCAATGCTTAGATAAAAGACAAGGTAGTGGCGGAAGGAGGTGGTGGTGGCTTGGTAGAGATCTCATAGTTATAGTAAAGAGGAGGTTTAACTAAGAGACTCTTGATGTAATTCAACTCCTCATAGATGTGAGCCATAGCAAGATGTTGATATTGACAACATTGACAATATGTTCCATGATGCATGACATTATCATGTGAAGGAGGTAGAATACTAAAGGCTAGAGGTGGAAGAAAAGAAGTTCCACAATCACCATTCTTAGAAGGAGAAGAGATGGGATTTTGAGTGTTCTTGGGTGAATTGGGGTTGAAAGAAATTGGAGAGAATGGAAGAGAATCAAAGCTTTCATTTGGGGAATAAGACATTTTGATTTGAGAAAGAATGCAAAATGCTTAGGGTTATATAGAGAAAGTCCAAGATAATTTGGGGGTGGTCAAAGGGTTGAAACAAAGATTCCAAAAAGTGTTGGAACAAATTTGGAGTTTCAGGAATACCCGAAAATTGAGGTGTTGGGCGCGGTTCTTTAGCTCACCCGGCGGTCCCTTATCACTGGGGAACCGCGGTTTCAATAAAGAACCACCCACAGTGGGTTGATTTTGGTGATGAGTGAGGATTTTCCAATTCAACAAATCCTATTTTTCTAGTCTAACTAATCATGGGGTTATGCTAAGAAGCAAAGATAGACAAAGAAAACACACAAGAGCTCACCAAACGAAGTTTTGACCAAAATACATAGATTTATTAATAAAATCAATGAAGGAGGTGTGTAGAACTAGACACAAGGTCCTGACACAATGATCCTCTATAGTTCTTTTTTTCTTGCTATATTTGAGAGACCCATACATATGAATTATGCAAGCTTATTATGAATAGCAAGAAGCTTTGAAAAACGTTTTTAGATTAAATTAACAATGCAAAAACATTTCTCGACCATTTTCACAAAAGCTTTGAGAATTTTGAAAAAGAAGATAAATTTTTCCAAAAAGAGTTTATTAAACTTAAAAACTCAAAGAAAGAAAAGACTCAAAAGATAAAAGATAATAAGAATGCACAATTAAGGAATATGTTCCATTAAGCCTAGACCTAGACGCAAGTAATTAAAAGGTTTCCTCTTAAGTGGCTTAGTGAAGATATCGGTTAAGTTTTCTACCGAGGGTACCTTTTCTATCGAAATGTTCCCCTTTTGAACATTATCCCTAAGAAAATGGTGGCGAATCTCTATGTGCTTAGTTCGTAAATGTTGAACGGGATTCTTGCTAAGGTCTATTGCACCCTTGTTGTCGTACATGATGGGAACATCATCAAGAGAAATCCCGTAATCAACAAGCACTTGCTTCATCCATAGAGCTTGTTAACAAGCTTTACCGGCACTCACATACTCGGCTTCCGTGGTGGATATAGCAAGAGCGGTTTGTTTCTTGGAGAACCAAGAAGTTAAACAACAACCCATGAAGGTACAAACTCCACTAGTGCTTTTCCGGTCCATATAGTCTCCCGCATGATCCGAGTCCACGTAGACAATGGTTTCTATGCCCGTCCCTTTAGGATACGATAATCCTAAATGTATTGTGCCCTTATGTATCGGAAGATATGCTTAACCGCTTTAAGGTGAGAGGTTTTGGGAGCCTCTTGGAAGCGAGCACAAAGGCAAACACTAAACATGATATCCGGTTGACTTGTCGTTTGGTACAACAAACTACCAATAATACCTCTATATTTGGTGTTGTCTACCGAATCACAATCATCATCTACGGTGAGTTTAGTATCCGAGCCCATATGGGTCTTCATAGGTCTAGAGTCTTCTAATCCAAATTTCTTTAGCATTTCTTTAACATACTTGGATCGATTAAAGAAAATACCATCATCCATTTGTTTAATTTAGAGTCCTAAAAAGAAGTTAAGTTCTCCCATCATACTCATTTCAAACTCGTCATGCATGATTTTGGCAAAGTCATCACACAATGATTGACAAGTTGAACCAAATATAATGTCATCAACATATATTTGTATGATAATGAGGTGAGAACCTTTCTTCTTTGTAAAGAGTGTATTGTCTACCATCCCCATGGTATACTCATGTTTTACAAGAAACGCTTTAAGTCTATCATACCAAGCTTTGGGTGCTTGTTTAAGACCATAAAGAGCTTTCTTAAGCTTGTATACATGATTCGGTTTCTCAAAATCAATGAAGCCGGGAGGTTGAGCCACATATACCTCCTCAATGATCAAACCGTTAAGAAATGAACTCTTTACATCCATTTGTTGAAGCTTAAAGTCTAAAACACAGCGTAAGCTAAGAGGATTCTAATGGATTCTAATCTTGCTACGGGTGCGTATGTCTCGTCATAATCAATACCTTCTTGTTGATTATATCCTTGAGCTACAAGTCTAGCCTTGTTACGAGACACAACACCATTCTCATCTAACTTATTCCAATATACCCATTTGGTTCCTATGATGGTCGAACTTCTAGGCGGAGGAACAAGTTCCCAAACGTCATTAGTAATGAATTGATTCAATTCTTCTTGCATAGCGATGACCCAACTCTCGTCTATCAAAGCTTCTTTAACATTCTTTGGTTCAATCAAGGAGACAAAACAAAAGAAGTTAATTTGATTTTAGACTTGAGATCTTAGGGTCCTTTGATTTAATTCGCCTATGACGTTATCAAGAGCATGATCCTTAGACTCCTTAATGTTTACTCCCTTTTCAACACTAAGGTCTTCAACTCCTATGTTTCTAACATCTTTGGAATTAACTATGTCTATTTCATCTAAGTCATCATCTACCAAAGGTGGTGTCGTAGATGAAGGCGGGGTTTCATCAAATGTCACGTTAAGTGATTCTTCAATTACACCCGAGGTTCTATTGAGGACTATGTAGGCTTTGCTAGTTTGAGAATAACCTAAAAAGATACCTTCGTAAGACTTTGGATCAAACTTGGTAAGGTAGTATTTGGTGTTGAGAATAAAGCACTTGCTTCCAAACACCCTAAAGTATTCCAATGAGGGCTTCTTACCTTTAAGAATCTCATAGGGGGTCATTCCTAGAAAAGGTCGAATAAGAATTCGGTTGAGAATGTAAGTCGCTGTGTCCACGACATTGCACCAAAATTTTTGAGGCAAGGATTACTCAATTAACATTGTCCTACTCATCTCTTGGATGGTCCTATTCTTCCTTTCAACTACCCATTTGATTATAGAGTGCGAGGAGCCGAGAAGCTATGGGTAATACCATGAGCTTCACAAAAGGCACCAAATTGCACTTCATTATCAAATTCTCTACCATGATCCGTCCTAATAGAGACAATTGAACATCCTAGTTGATTTTGAATTCTTCGACCAAAGGTTTCGAAGTGATCGAAAGCTTCATTCTTAGATGCCAAAAATCTAGTCCAAGTGAATCTAGAATAGTTGTCAACTATAACTAGGGTATAAAGGTTACCTCCATAACTCCGTATGGCGGAAGGTCCAAAGAGATTCATATGTAGGAGCTCTAAACACCGAGAGGTCGAAACCAAATTCTTGGCTTTGTGACTTGAGTGAACTTGCTTCCCAATTTTGCAAGCATCACAAAAGTGACTATCAAACTTCATCTTGGGGAGGTGTCTTACCAACTCCTTAGAGACTAAAGATTGAATTAAACGCATATTAGCGTCACCTAATCTCCTATGCCAAAGAGTAGAACTATCATCTAAAGTCGCTAGACATAAGTTTTCCTTTGACTTCCTATTAACCTTCATGACATAAAGCCCATGCTTTCTAACACCTTTTCCAATGACTTTTCCATCTTTTACGATTTCACTGTCATATTCCGAAAAGATGACCTTACACTTATTGTCACAAAATTGACCTATACTCAGAAGGTTAAAACCTAAGTTATCTACATGCTCTACGTTTTATATAGTCATAGAGTCAAGAGAGATCGTACCTTTGCCAATGATATTACCATGTCTATTACTAGCGAATGTAACATTACCTCTATCATGTGCTTTGTAGTGTGAGAACAAACTTCGATTACCCGTCATGTGTTTAGAACAACCACTATCCTTAATCCACTCGTCGGGCTATAGATCGATTCCCAAGCATATCTAGGTATCAACACACAAGATCAAACATTTGGTCCCCAGTATCTCATGGGTCCAAAATTGTTAGTTCCAAACATCCCTTGCATTTGGTTGGGATGCATGAATGAAGGAGACATTCCCCATGGGGAAAAGTATTATTGTTGAAAATTATTCCAATTCATATGGCCATTTTGTTGTCCATAGTTTTTCCTAGGTGTCTTTGATCTTGATCTAGTATTATTATTATTCTTCCTAGGTGTTGGGGTTTTACTCCTAGGTCGTGGTTTAGCATGATCATCTCTTTTTGGCGTAGGTGTTCTACTTCTAGGTTTAGATTCATTTCGTACTCTTGGAGGAGTAGATGTTTGTCTAGATAAGTTTCTAGTTCCCATTAGAGGTTTACTCAAGGGCTTGCAGAATTTATCTAGAGTAGGCTTTTGCATTATAGGTACTTTGACCTTGTTAATAAGAATATGTTTTGGTCCTTCACCTAAAATTGACTTTTCAGAAAGTTCAGGATTTTCACAAAAATTATCTTCTGGCCGCGGTTCCATAGCGATAAGGAACCGCCCCATATATTGGAGCACCGCGTATAGGGGACTGTTTTTATGAAAACCTAACTTGTTTTGGTTCACTAGTTAATGATTCATTAGTGTTATATCCTAACCCATGTTTTTCCTTAGAATGAATTTGTTTGTTTAACATATCATCAAGAGCATTGGTACCTCTCATGAACTTAAGTCTAATGAAGGTGCTCTTAAGGTTTTCATTTTCTTACCTAAGGTTTTCACATTTTAATCATCCTAGGTCTATTTATTTATTTTTCTCTAGCTTAGCTAATTTTTCTTTTAGCTCGCTAATCTTGCTTTCAAGCCTAGTTCTAGTTGATTTTAGCACTTTTTTCTTTTCAATAAATTTTAGACTAAGCTTATGCAAGTTATTGTATTGGCCTTCTAATTCACTATCATCTTGAGAAGAACTATTATTGCTATAATACTCGGTTTCAGAAATTACCTCTTTAGAAGTGTGAGTCATGAGACACTTCTCATCTTTGGGGTTGTCATCAACATCTTCACCGCTATCGCTCCATGAACCTCCAACGAACGTCGTGTGGTTCTTGTCGCGCGAAGGATTAGGACAATTCACTAATGAAATGATTTGGATCACCACATCTAAAGCATTTCCTATCACCTTTATCGTCTTTGGCAAATCGGTTTTTGGAGAAGGGTTTCTTGTCGTTGTTTGGTTGCCTCACGTATTGACCTCATCTTTTGAAGAACTTCTTAAAGTCTCTAACCGCCAAGGCATATTCCTCATCAGCACTATCCGAGGAACTTTCATGATCACTTTATGCCTTCTTGGCTTTAAGTGTAAGAGACTTACTTTCACTTTTAGTTTTCACCATTTCCGATTCCTTCAAAATTATCATCTCATGAACCTTCAAGTTACCAATGAGTTCATCGAGTGATAATTTGGCGAGATCCTTTGATTCTTCAATCGCCGTGACTTTAGCTCTCCATTTTGGATGCAACGCCCTAAGAAACTTCCTAACATTGTTCTTGCTAGAAAACCCTTCGTCAAGTGCTTTTAGACTAGTAATAATAGTGTTAAATCTAGCAAATGCACTATCTATGGTTTCATCTTCTAAGATGACAAATTGTTCATATTGTTGAACAAGAAGATCGATTTTACTTTCTTTGAATTGGCTATTACCTTGGTGGGTTACTAAAAGAGTATTCCAAATGTCTTTAGCGGTTTCACACATAAAAATCCTTTCGTACTCTTTCTTTGGTAAAGCATTATAAATCACCATTTTAGCCTCATTATTTTTAGCTAGTTTTCTTTTGGTATCATCATTAGCTTTATCAAAAGTAACTATCTCCTTACTTTTAGAAACTTCATTTTATTGAAAAGGTAAAAAGTCACCATTGGTAATAACATGCCAAATATCTAAATCTTTTGATTTCACATAAGTCTCAAACCTATTTTTCCAATAAATAAAACTATCGGTTTCAAAAAGAGGTGGTCTTTGCATGGATTGCCCTTCTAGATACTTGTTGGAATCCATAGATCGATTCAAGTTTTAAAATACAATATATTTTAAAAATCCTTGAGAATCCACGCTCTGATACCAATTGTAGAAACTAGAAGGGGGGGGGGGGAGGGGGTTTGAATAATTTCTTAAATTTGCTTGTTAAAGTTTGGTTTTAAAAAATCCTTTTTCAAAAAACTTAAGCTTGAGTATTTATATGAAACCTTCTTATACACAATATGAACAAGGTATAGTGCAACTAACTAATAATCCTAAGCATAAATAATAATGAATGTAACTAAACTAATAATCACAAGTATAAAGAATAAGGATTGTAAAGAGATAAGGGAAGGAAAGATCAAACCAAACACCAAGGATTTATAGTGGTTCGGCAACGAAGCTCACTCCTCGTTCCTACTCCACTCCTTGAGTACTCCTTACTCGAGAGTTTACTAATCAACAAGCTCTTTAAGGTGGAGAAACCGTACACAACGTCGCTTAACCAATTTCCGACTCTAAGCTAAAAGTCGAGCCCTAATCTTAGCTAGGACCAATCTACACCAATATACTATGAGGACTAAGTATTAACCCTATACATACACAACTTCCAAATAGACATAACTACTTGGATCTTCACAACAATGAATAAATAAGTTTTGATCTTCAATGGATCTTTGAGGTAGACACAACACTTCAACAATGATAGTGTTCTTCTCTTTTCACTTTGAGAGGAAAAGATGGGAGGAGAAAGATTCACTTATAAACAAGTAGTAATCAAACAAATGATCAAGGATTTGAGTGATTTAATAAGTATGAAAGAATATGAAAGTTTATGTGCAAAAGAGGTGAATTGAAAGTCTGAGAATGGTCCACTATTTATAAGACAAATGTCCAACGGCTATATCAGCCCGCGGTTCTTTATTGCAGCCCGCGGTTCCTTATCGATAAGGAACCGCCATAGGCGCTAAGGAACCGCCGGCGTAGAGTCCGCTCCCTTTTGTATTTTAGTGGGTTGAATCGAATCTGGGGATTAAAATATCCTGAAAGGATATTCCAAACCAAGATAGAATATGCCATTTTCAAATTTCAAATTTTCAAATAATAATTTAATAAAACATTTTCTTAAAAAGAAAGTTTAATAATAAAACTTTGTCACACTTAATAAAAAGTGAGTTTTAAGAAAAGATTAAATCCTTGATCACTTAATTAGTATAATTACTTGTTTGTTCATACCTTAAGTGATAATGGTTGAAATGAAAAATACTTGAACTCAAGAATTCGTTTTTCATTGTTTGTAATGCTTGTTTTTACATATTGTGGTAATCAAAACAAAGCGAGACCGAAAAATGCAAGTAACGTTTTTAGGCATCATTGCATTAACACCTTTGAATATCATTTCCAGAAAACATAGGCCGAAACTCAAGGCCACATAAAATGAGGCCAAACATAGTTCCTTCAAGACTAGCAAATTTCATATTCAAAGAAAGAAAGTCACCCTCTTGTAACATCCCGCCTACTCAGACTACAATATTGTCCGCTTTTCCCGCAAACTCACGGATTTGCTTTGTGGCCCTCTTGTGAAGACTTCCTGGCAAAGCGTACAATATTGTAGTTTGAGTAGGCGGGATGTTACAAGTGGTATCAGAGCTTTTGGTTACAAAACCAAATCATCATATACAAAAATTTTCGTGGGTTTGGTTCTTGGATTCGAACAGAAAATCAAACGTATATGATGATTTGGTTTTGTAACCAAAAGCTCTGATACAACTTGTAATATCCCGCCTACTCAGAATACAATATTGTCCGCTTTGCTGGGAAGTCTTCACAAGAGGACCACAAAGCAAATCCGTGAGCTTGCGGGCAAAGCGGACAATATTGTAGTCTGAGTAGGGGGATGTTACAGTTAATGTCTTTTGTCGTATCTTATGTGGTGTGTGCCTTATGTGCTAGGTGATTATGATTTTATGTGCCTTAGGATATATCTCCCTTAAGTCACTAAGTTTATGGGTATTTTAGTTTTCGAGTATTAGGAGATAAAGGGCATTATGTGGGTCAAAAACATTAAACCAGGGGGACCAAAATTGCAATTTTTGCAAAATGGTAAACTGATTTGACCAAATTCAAACCAGCCCCTCCCCCCCCCCCCCCTCTTCTCTTTCACGCAAAACCTCACACACACATAACCCTTTTACTAGCCGCCATTGATAAACCTTTGATCTCGATTGATTTAAGCAGATTCTAACCACTAGGTATTAATTCTATGATTATCTTGATAAAACGAACACTATCTTTAGGTCTAATTTCATTTTGATTAATCAAACATATCCCAGATTCCGAAACCTTTCAAATTAGGGTTTATAAATGTTTTATGCAAAAAAATGAAATTGATATAGGGGAAATGTTCGTTTAGGATAGATATAGTATGAGTATTGCTTATTTTTTCCCAGATCCTTGCTGCGTATCAAAATCGAATCATAAGTAAAAACATCGTAATATCCGCCCAGATATTGCGGAAAGTCATCTTTTTGATATTGCGGAATGTCCAAGTTCTGGACATTGCGGAATGTTGAAATTGGATATTGCGGAATGTTTCCTCGCAATAACTTATTACGAGATCCTTTCTCGCAAATTGTAAGAAACATATTGCGAGATGTGTGTTTTAGACATTGCGGAATATGATCTTAGATATTGTAGAATGTCTTATTCTAGATATTGCGGAAAGTTGATTATTCTAATATCGCGAGATGTGGATAAGTATAAGATTGCGAAATGTTGCAAAACATTATTGCGGAATGTGGTTACATATACTTATTGCGAGATCATGGATTTTTGCAAGACTTGTTTTAGGCTGAGTTTAATCCGAAATCATTTTATATTGAATGTTTTAGTAAAAAAGGACTTAGGTTTAAAACACATATAACTTAAAACAAGCAAAATGTTGTGATGTGACATGATGTATTTTTCATGCTAAGTGTTTACATGTTTTATGATATATATATATATATATATATATATATATATATATATATATATATATATATATATATATATATATATATATATATATATATATATATATATATATATATATATATATATATATATATATATATATATATATATATATATATATATATATATATATATATATATATATATATATATATATATATATATATATATATATATATATATATATATATATATATATATATATATATCTTTATATTATATATAGGTATAATTATGATTTGAAACCACACATTTTAATCCAGTCATATCACAGTCATATCTTTAAACCAATAGGATTTAAGAAATTCCAAGAAAATCTCCATTTTCCACGTTTCTCGTGATTTGAAATCGCAATTTTCTGAAACTGCATTTTGGAAACGTTGTTTTGTAACTTTTCTGAAACTACGTTTTGGAAACGTTGTTTTGGAAATTGCGTTTTCGAAACAACAAAGTTTTGAAATCTGCATTTTCGAAACACAGTTTCGATTGGAAACGCTGTTTTGATAATGCGTTTTCGGACGCAGTTTTTGACTATTTCTGTTTTTTATTAAAAAAATATACCATTTTCAAGAATTGAACATGGGATCTTTCATTTAGGGGTAATCAAACTTACCAACTTGCTATGGTAAGGTTTTTGTTTAATTGTTACTAACCCATATAATTAAATTCACTATAACTGAATACCTTTATTATCTATTTTTATTTTCGAAATATTTCTATTACTTTTCTGTTTAACTTTCAATTTTTTATTTTCTAAATTTCGGATTAAAAACATGTTTATTTCAACTTTTTTTCAATATTTTCCATAAATCATGAAATTTTTATTTTCGAATTTTATATAGGAACTAGAAAACCCCATATTACCCTTTTCTATTTCTTTTCCCAAAAAAATAAAACATGTTCACATATCTATTTCTAACCCTATTTTACGTTTTCGTCACTTTTTAACGGGCTTTTTCAAACTTCTTATGTTTCGACAGTTTCTCAGGTTTTTGTCAGTTTTCTTTACGTTTCTTCATTTTTCACGTTTTCGCCGTCTTTTTACGTTTTTGTCAGTTTTTTTATGTCTTCGTCACTTATTTTTACGTTTTGGTTAGTTTTTCACGTCTTGTCAGTTGTTTACGTTTTTGTCAATAATTTTACGTTTTCATCAGTATATTTAGATTTTCATCAGTATTTTTAAGTTTTTTTTACGATTTAGTCCGTTTTCGTCATAACTTTTACGTTTTCGTCCGAATTTTTAAGGTTTCGTTAGTATTATTACGTTTACGTCAGAATTTTTACGCTTTCATCAGAATATATACGTTTTCGTCCGAATTTTTACGTTTTCGTCCGAATTTTTACGTTTTCGTCTGATTTTTACTTTTTCATCCTATTTTTTATGTTTTCGTCAGTTTTTTATGTTTCCTCCGATTTTTTATGTTTTCGTCAGATTTTACGTTTTAGTCTATTTTTTTACGTTTTCGTCAGCTTTTTTATGTTTTTATCCGATTTTTTTACGTTTAAGTCAGGTTTTTCACGTTTTCGTTTGATTTTTTTACGTTTTAGTCTAATTTTTTACGTTTTCATCAGCGCTTTTCACATTTTTCATCGGTACTTTTTCGTTTTCGTCAGTAATTTAAATTTTCATCTATATTTTTAAGTTTTCGTCAGTATTTTTACGTTTTCTTTCGTAATGCGCAAAACATTCTAAGCAAAACGTAAAAACGATGATGAAAACATAAAACAACGGATGGAAACGTAAAAATCCAGACAAAAATATAAAAACACTAACGAAAACGTAAAAAATTGGACGAAAACGTAAAAATACAGACAAAAACGTATAAATACTGAGGAAAACGTAAAAATATTAATGAAAACGAAAAATTACTACCGAATACGTAAAATTACTGATTAAAACAAAACAATGTTGCCGAAAACGTAAAAACGCCGATGACACCCTAAAAATCGTACGTAAACCTAAAAAAACTGGCGAAAACGTAAAAAAACATGATGAAAACCCTAAAAAATCGGACGAAAACGTATTAATACTGATGAAAACAGAAAAAGCTGATGAAAACAAACAAAAGCTGATGAAAACGTAAAAAAACGTGAAAAAAGAAGACGGGAAAAAACAGATGAAAATGTAAAAACTAGCAAAAACGTGTAAAAAGGTTGATCATGAAAAAAATGATAGAATATAGTTTCGTCTAAACATTGTTAACTTTTTTAGGAAATGAAAAATACCATCTAAACAAGTGTTCAAGATTTTCAACTCTATTCTAGAACTGAAAACTCTTTCTTTCTTTAGAATTTTAGAAGCAAAAAATTAAAAAAAGTTTTCCACAACTAAACAGCCCATTTATTTTTTTTTTCTAATTTTTGAAACATTTTTATTAGTTTTCTTTCTAAGTTCCAATTTTTTTATTTTCTAAATTCCGGATTAATTTTCGCAGCTCAATAATTATCCGGGTGTAAAGGTTTAGATATGTAAAAATTGCCATGGAATAATAAAAATTAAACACAAAAACTTACGTCGGATAAAAATATATTTAAACACAAAAACTTACGTCGGATAAAAAGTATATTTAAAGACCACAAAAACTTACGTTGGGCGGGTTACATATAATATATATATATATGGGGCTAAGTTTTTAAGAGATATCTTACCCAAATTACCAAGAGCATATCTTTTGATTTACAAAAAGATTTTCCACACAAAAACTCTAATTGTATCTAAAATACAGAAAACATACGTAAAAAAAGGTATTACTCTTCTTCTCGAACCCTAATCTCAAACCTAATGAAACTGTGTTTTCTTTTGTTTTGTTTTGTTTTGCAGGTTAAATCTTTCCTTGATTTGGTATATGTGTTTTTTTTAATTAATGCCTTTTGTTAATGAAACTGTGTTTTTTTTTGATAATTTTATACTATTTTTAATGATACAGTCTTGGCATATATGCAACAAGTTATGAATAGTTCAATTCTGTGTGAATTTGAATGTTATATGTTGGTTTTCTATTGAAGAGACACTTGAGCTTCCTCCACCTGGTGAAGGGTTGGAGGCATTTGTAGAGGATTCTTACATTCAATGAATCTTGAGATTTTCAAGAATGCTAAAGGTGGAGGTAACTTGATTATGCAGGTTTTCATTCCCTTTGTCGTACCTACTGAAATAAGTTCTGGCATCGTATAAAAAATCACATTCTTTTTTGTACATATTTTTTCGGTCTTACTCGCTACTGCACACACTATTTAATTATTTATCGAGGTTTATTAGTGCCGACTTTATTTTTCCGCATACTCCCAGCTAGGTGATTAAATTATTGTTGTTCTCTTTTTAATGTATGTAACAATTCCTCATATATGGGTTATGTTGTGTGCCTATCACATTCCATGTGTGTTTGGTGCTCACATCACAATGTATATTGATATTTAGTTATGAAGAATAATTGCTTCTTTATGATTACAAGAAATTTTCACTTATTATTTGTTGATATAGCCTTTTAAAGCATTTCAGTTTTTGTAAGGGGTTTGTGATTATATGAGTTGCTGATGCATTTATGGATGATGAGGGAACTTGAAGATATGATTCTTGCAACGCTAAAATCAAGACTTCATGAGTATTAGAAGCAACAACTCTTAGTTTAATGAAGTTTTCAGGAATATTAGGAAGGATAAGCAAATTAGGATTTCACGCTGTGTAATTGAAGTGTGTACATGATAGTGTGTGATGGTGATGCTGATGTCCTACCACATGGGCTTTAATCTGAGATTGTTTCAGTTTTCCAATCGACTGTAGAATCATCATCTGAGGACTATTCTCCATTTTCTGCCGGAAGCAGATCCTCCACCGAAACCTCGTCTAGCAGTTCAGGTGAGTCTGATATAATGGAGATCCATCAGTTTGCGGGCGTAGTTTCTGACAACTTGGTCACTCCTGCAATGAAATCTTCAAGTTCAGAGAGAACTTAGCGATGAAGATTTCATACTCAGGCTTTCAAGTGCATCTTCTCATACCAACAATGTGTCTAATGTCTCTTTATTCTCTTAGACCTTTCTGACATCTGAATTGGTTAGTGATGAAGATGCTAAGACCAGGTTGTTAAGTGCATCTTCTCACGCTGATGATGGCTCTAATGGCTCTTCAACTCATGAGCCCTCTATGACTGCTGAAAACATGGTCAGTCCTGCAAGGAAATCTACAAGTTCATAGAAGATTAATTCGAACAAAATTGAGCTCAGCGATGAGGATATTAACCCCTGGCATTCAAGTGCATCTTATCTGGATGCTGATAGCGCTAACGAGTCTGTATTTTTTGAACCTTTTGCGACATATTCTGATTATTGGAACAGTGTGCTTTATTCCAAGAAATCCACCATTGAGAAGCTTGATGAGCTTGAACCATCTATTTCTAATGAGGCTACTACTGAGAGCGCAAATATATTGGATAGTTTTGGCTCTAATTAAAAGGGAAATGATGAAATCCGTTCATCGGAAGAGATGTTAATAGAGGGTCTTGAGACCAGGAAGCCACAAAGATATACATCAGAAACTTAGTATGCAGGGTCGTAGTTGCTGACAGAGAATCTCACCAAAAATCCATGTTCAAGGAAACTAAAATTACTCCATCTGGCACTATAGAAACCTCAATAAATAAAGATTCTAACGAGAACCCCACTACACCTCTATCTAATTCCACACGCAGATTTGCATGTCAGTGTGAGCTTTTGCAGAAATTTGGGATGTATCTTCTTCCCGTCCTCATTCAGGTTGGGTTTAGAAGAACTCTGGTAGATTTTGTTTTTTGAAACAAGTTGAATTCCTATCATGCGTAACCTTCTAAGGCTTCATATATCAGGGAACAAGTTTAAGCATATTAAGTCTGTTCAAATCTGGAGACAGTGTCACTTGAAATAAATGATAGTTTCACAGTCACTTTAGTATTGAATTTATTGACTCGTCGAAAAATCTATCAGAATGCTCCCAATACGCTTTCGAGAGGCTGAACATAGGTTGGATTTTAAAAGGTGAATTTCCTATAGCATCCATTTCAAACTGATAATTGCTGATCTTACTTGTAGCGAGATTATAAATGGATTTCCACAGTGGCTCCTAACATAAAAGAAACTTCAAGGTTTAAGGTTGTCTAATACTAGCATTACAGTAGCTCTGCCGATCGATGTGGTTGCACAAGATGACCGTCGTTGATTTCTTAGATCTGTCTATAATAAACTCAGCGGACCTTTAACAAATCTTCCTAATGAATGATTTGTTGGTTATTCTAAACTCTATACCACTATTTCTGCAAGATAACCTTTTCAATGAGTCGATTCTTGTTTCATTGTGTAGAAGGGCTGAGTATCTTCATGTTTCTAGAAATAGGTTAAATGCGTGCATTTAAACAGTGTTATATATGTTTCAGTTCTATATGGCTGTGTTATTTATAACTGTTCTCTGTTTTGCATAAAGAAGAATGATATTGTCATTACACCTCCTTCCACAATAATGATAATACACTGACTAATGATTCACACACTTCCAGGGCAAGCTTTTTCTAATTAGTTGTCGTTTGTGTCAAAGGATCCATATTAAGATTTTAGAAACAAAAACAAGGCTGATGCACATGCTGTTATGACTGAGAAGTATGAACAATGCCGACATTGAGATGGAAATACCTGCTAGAGGGTAAAAAATGTGTTACATGACAGACAAAATTAAAAACAAGAATTTTCATCTTCTATAATTTATTAATAATTGAACCACCAAACACGTCAATACGCAATTCATTAAAATAATCTAATTTCAAGCTATATTAAGGGGTGTAAATTTGTATCAGGTAAAATGATCTATTATTTTATTTGGTTTAATATACAATACGATAAAAAAATCTAAACAATCAAGCAAATCAAAGTTGACCACCCCTGTTTTGTTCCTCCTAAAAGCACTGTTATTAAATCTGGATCGACCGGTTGACTCGGTTTCGACCAAATAAACAAGTCATATTACCTCGGGTTTCACAATTTCAAAACCTAGCTTGACCCGACAGGTTTAGGGTGATCCGAGTCAACCCGGTTCTCGAGACACGGTCAGATTTTGATTTTTTCTGTTTTTTTTAATATGCAAATTTTTCGTATTTATGACAGAATTTTATTTTTATATATTATATTGGTTGGTAAACAACTTATCTTCAATATATGAGAGTTTTAGTGGTTTTATATACATTTTTTGTTAATCATTAAATATATAAAAAAATATTTTATTAGAAAATCGGGTTGACCTGAGTTGATCCAGGTTGACCCGGATTGACCTGGACCTAATGACTCGATCGAGTCGATTTAAAAACCTGGTTTCAAAACATCGCCTACAAGGAGGGAATTACACTCATATCAATGTTTTTAAGTTTGTATTAACATTTTTTCAAAAGTTTATATTATAAAAGATATGGTTTCAAAGTTTTGGTATTAGATGAAAAAAGATATATCGTGAAGAAAATGGATAAATTAGAATAGTGCGATTTTTTTTTCTGAAAGGTTTTAATACTTGAGTCAAAGTAAATATTTTAAATTGGTTTATATTCACAAGGAAATCTTAGTCTTCGAATATATATTATTTCACGGATCACAAATATTAAAAGCCGAAGTTAAACACTGAACATCTATATGTCCTAATATCAAAAGTGAAAAGCGAAAGAATGAAGCTTCTACTATCATACAACACGGAAACCATTAGAACTGAACGATAAAAAATCTTCCAAAAGAAGATTTAAAAATCAAACCTTTTCGTTGGGTGAGTCAAGACCATACACTATCAAAGTTTGGTTTCTTTTTAAAAGAATAGGCTATTCTCACGCGAACAACTATATGTACCACTATCAAGAGTAAAAAAATAGAGGAATGTAAAATCTATATTTACACAAACATATCAATCATTAGAACTAAGACAAACTTTGTTTCAAACAAATATCTACGAACCGAACCCGCCCGTTGGGCGGGTTACAGAACTAGTATATATATATATATATATATATATATATATATATATATATATATATAGAGGTGAGATCCTTATAGAATATGCATTCAAAAAAGAAGAAAGAAAGCAATCTCAACCATCCATTCAATTAAAAACCCATTTTCAACCTATTTTTTAAAAAATAAATATCTCGCAAACCGTCAATCGTTACGAAAAACTAATTATACCATCGCGACGGGAATTAAATTATCTTTCTATAGATAGGCACTTCTATACACTTTCGGCAAACTTTTTTTTTAAATTTACGCATAAAAAATTACATGTAATTTTCGAAAACTCGCGTTTGAATTTATTATTTTTAAAAATCACATTTGAATTTGTAATGTCACATGCGATTTACGAAAATTACGTGTAATTTGTTTGGCGAAAATTTTCAACACTGTAAATCGTTAACTTTTGTGTAAATTACATGTAATTATGTGTGAATTACATGTAATTTTGTAATAAAATAGTTTATTAGTGTTAAATGCAAATCACATGTAATTATGTGTGAATTACATGTGATTTTTGTAATAAAGTGGTTAGTTAGTGTTGAATGGAAATTACATGTAATTTCCATGTAATTTCATAAAATCACATGTGATTTAAACAAAATCACATGTGATTTATCTAAAGTGGGTTTTTATATATTGACAATTACATGTGATTTAAACAAAATCACATGTGATTTATCTAAAGTGAGTTTATTAGAAGATGTTAAGTTTTTGAAATGCTTGAATTGTTGGGAATAAATCTATGATTATTTGTTTCCCCTGCTAGTTGATTATTCGTACCCCTGCTAGAGTAAGTTCCCCCTGCTAAATAACAAAGGCAGGGGGATTGGTTCCCCTGCTGAAGTCAAAGGCCCTGCCGTCAAAGATAAACATGGAATAGATTTTTACCCGTTTCAGTTATTATTCCTTAATACTTTCCATAGTTTGTTAGTAGTGATCTTGTACGTGAGTCCTTGTACCTATAAAAGGACTCACTAGGTTAGCATGCAAAGGGTGTCTTTCTCATTTCGTCTTTCATTATTATTACTTTAAGGTTTTGTAAACCCTAATACCACTTTGGGTATTCGTATATCTTTGATATATTAAAGTTCAACGTTTGAATCTCATTTGTTCTTGTGCTAAACATTACATTCCGCATCTTGTTTAGTTACTTTGCTTTGCAAAGTTTCTCTAGTGTTAGATTGAATTCTTTCTCTCTATCACAACCCTTAAACAAGCCATTAAGGTTTAAGATCTGACTTTGGGATCAACAAGTGGTATCAGAGCTTGTTGAGAAACTTTGTCTAAATCAAGAACAAAATCCTCATAGCAAACATGTCTTCAAATTCATCCTCAAACAACAACAACCACAATAACCTCAAGTTACCCATGTTGGATCCTGAAAACTTTGAATTATGGGAATTCAGAATCCAACAATACCTGAAAATGGAACACTATGTTCTTTGGGAGATCATAGAGTTTGGTGATCAATTCAACAAAATGGTGGCAGTTGAAGAGGGCAAGGAAGAAGGTGAAAGTTCCAAAGGTAAGGACAAGAAGAAATCTGCTGCTCTATGTGATAAGGAAATACTGGCTAGAAGGCATGATGTCAGGGCTCACAGCTCATTGCTGTTGGCCCTACATGATAGACATCAACTCAGGTTCAGGAAATACAAAACAACTAAGGATCTATGGGAAGCCATAGGCAAAACCTTTGGAGGAAATGAAGCCACAAAGAAGAAGAAGAAAAATCAAATGCTGAATGATTTTGCTTCTTTCAAAGCAATTGGTGATGAATCAATTGGAGCTATTTACAATAGGCTTCAAGACATGGTGGCCCACTTGGAATTCTTTGATATTGAGGTATCAAAAGAGCAGGTGAACACCAGGTTTCTTAACAGTCTCCAGAAAGAATGGTTTGTCTATAAGGCAATTTGGCAGAATAAGGATGATTTGGATGAAAAAGATATTGATGACATATATAATAACTTAAAGGTTTTTGAACCTATTGTCAATGAAATGAAGTCAAAAGGAACAATCCCCACCAACTCAAGTGGAATCATCGATTCCCCTGCTAACATGGCATTCATATCACAAAGCAGTGGAATCTCCAAGAACAGTGGAATAGAAGTAGCCCCTGCTACCTATTCCCCTGCTACCAGGTCTGGACCTTCCTATGATGAAGAAAGACCAGCTACATTCAGCCTTGATACTGCATGTGCTTTTATAGCATCACAAGGGCCACAAGGATCTACAGTGTTACATGAAGATCTAAATCAAATCAGTAAGCAAGCACTAGAAGAATTGGACATCAAGTGGAATATGGCTTTGCTCAGCATGAGAGCCAACAGATTCCACAAGAAGTATGGGAAGAAGATCACAATTAATCCCTCTGATGTGGCTGGGTTTGATAAAACAAAAGTTGAATGCTACAATTGTGGCAAGAAGGGTCATTTTGCCAGGGAATGCAGAGGACCTAAGTCTGGAAATAGCTACAGAAAGGAGACAAGAGATGATGATTCTGGTGCTAAAGCCATGGTAGCCATGCAGGGGATAGATGGAGCAAATGGATGGGACTGGAGTGCTATGACAGAGAATGTGAAAGGAAATCAAGCCTTGATTGCTGAGGAAAAGGAAGAAGATTTTGCACTTATGGCTATGTCAAGTTCCAGTTCTGACAATGAGGTATATGATGACTCATACTGTACTAAAGCTTGTAGGAAAAATACTGAATCTTTGAATGATCAAATCAGAAAGGTAAAAGCTGACTATATCAATTGTGATAATGATCTTGATAACTACAAACGTGCTTTAGAACAACTAGAGTCCACCATAAGAGAGTATAGGCAAAGAGAAAGTGATTATAGGGATCACATTGTGATTCTAGAAAGAGATGCCAAGGAGAATAACCAATCTATAAATGTTTTAACTGCTGAACTTGAAATTTTCAAAGCTAACCAAAAGATAGATGAGGAAACTGTTGAAAAATTTGGAAAAGCTTCAAAAGATTTAACCAAGGCAGTTGAAATTGGTCAATCTCCTAAGGACAAAACATGGTTTGGAATTAAGAATATGAATGCTACCATACCACCACCCCCTGCTAACATCCATGCTCCCTCTCCTAGAAAAGACTTGTCATGGACTGGTCTCCCTTGTTTTGAAAAACAGGATGACATTGAGTTTGACTTGAGTGCTTATATACCTAATAACCTTGATACAGAAGAGTCTCTAGTTAAAACTAGTGTCATTAGGGATGTTAAAAAGGAACAGGTTGTTTTAAAGCAAATTGACAACCCTGTTCGATTTTCAAAAGAAGGAATTTCTAGCAGCAATCCTAATTCTAAGAGTATCTCTCCCAAATCTAAGGCTAGGCCACAGTCTCATAAGCCTACCATTAAATATGCTGGTATGTATAGGAATGTCAGAGGTAATCAAAGAAATTGGAATGACCAAAAGTCTCATCAATTAGGAGAAGACTTTGTGATTAATACCAAGCCCTGCTTCACATGTGGCAGTTTTGAACACACTTATCAAGAGTGTAAGGCACCAATGGAGATGGTGGCTGCAAATCCCTTAAAGGATATGCAACCTAAAACCATTCTTGTAAATGCAGGGGCAAAATCCTTTTCCCCTGCCAAGTATGTTGCCCCTGCCTTGAGAAATAGGGTGATTGATAAATATGTTGTCCCTGCCCTTAGGAAGGAGAATGATGTTCACCCAAAGCCCAACACTTCTGGGACCACCCAAACACATTATACTGCATATAGATCTGGCCCTAGACCTTACCAACACATGAATAGAGGCCAAAACAAAAGGTGGGTTCCCTCTGCTAAGCATAAGGATTCCCCTGCTAAAACTGGGGTATCCCCTGCTAGAAAAGTTGTACATTCTAGGAACATGGGAAGATGGGGAAAAGCTGTGAAAACCTCAGCTCGTTGGGTTTGGGCACCTAAAAGGGGTACTCAATCTAATGGTGTATCTCTAGTTTTTGATAAGCTATCCTACATTGATACACGAGGTAGATCCAAGTCTGTAATGGCTTGGGTCCCCAAGAAAAACTAATTTGTTTTTCCTTTTGCAGGTGACAAAGAAGACAAGGGATGATAGAGCATATTGGGATAGTGGATGCTCAAGAAGTATGACTGGACAAAAAGCTTACTTGTCTAACTTTGTGCCCCTGCATGACAATGATGGTGTTTCTTTTGGAGATGGGCATGGAACTATAACAGGAAAAGGAACTATTGTCACAAATGGGATGACTTTTGACAATGTGTACTTGGTGAAAGAACTCAAGTATAATCTCTTCAGTGTGTCACAGATGACTGATAACAAGAATTTTGTCTTGTTCACTGACACTGAATGCTTGGTATTAGGAAAGGAGTTTGTCTTGCCAAAAGACACTCAAATTGTTCTCAGAACACCAAGACAGAAGAACATGTACACAATTGATCTCAAGGACATATCTCTCCAAGACAATGAAACATGTTTCATTGCCAAAGCTTCAGCAGATGAATGTAAGAAATGGCATAGAAGACTTGGTCATCTTAATTTCAAGAACATGAACAAATTAGTAAAGCATAATCTGGTTCATGGTCTTCCTTCCAAGTCTTTTGCCACTAAACATACGTGTGCAGCATGTCTGAAAGGGAAGCAACACAGAGCATCTTGCAAGACAAAAACAAGTATGTCCACCACCAAGCCATTGGAACTACTGCATATGGATCTTTTTGGTCCTACTTCTGTGGAAAGTATAATGAAGAAATGGTACTGCTTAGTAATTACTGATGATTTTTCAAGGTTTACATGGACATTCTTTCTATTTGAAAAGAGTGACACAGCTGATGTACTCATTGGGTTCATCAATCAAATTGAACTATCAAAAAGCATGAAGGTAGTTACCATGAGATCAGACAATGGTGGTGAGTTCAGAAATCAGAAACTGGATTCTTTCTGCATAAACAAAGGCATCAAGAGGCAATTCAGCATTGCTAGAACACCTCAACAGAATGGAGTGGCAGAAAGAAGGAATAGGACACTCATTGAAGCTGCAAGAACTATGCTGTCTGATTCCAAACTTCCAGTTATCTTTTGGGCTGAAGCTGTATCCACTGCTTGTTATGTACATAACAGGGCCTTGGTTGTTAAGGCACACAACAAGACCCCTTATCAGCTGTTTAATGGAAGACCTCCCTTAATTGACTTTTTGAGACCTTTTGGGTGTCATGTTATAATCTTGAACACCATTGACAATCTAGGTAAGTTTAGTGAAAAGGGTGATGATGGATACTTTGTGGGTTATTCATTAAACAACAAGGGATATAGGGTCTTCAACAAGAAGACAAGCAAAATCACAGAAAATCTTCATGTGAACTTTCTTGAAGACAAACCTGAAGATGTTCAAACAGGTCCTGACTGGTTCTTTGATATAGATGTACTTTCCAAGTCCATGAATTATGTACCTGTAGTTTTGCAGAACTCTAACATTTCAGGTACTCAAGAAACAACTGGTGCAGAGAAGTCACCTCTGAGGTACATGAATGTACCCTCATTGTTTCCTAGTGAAGCTGATGATCAAGAAGACAATTCTGCTCCAGGAAAAGAACAGCCAATCTCATCCCCTGCTATGGCTGAAGGCAGTGGAATGGCTGAAAGCAGTGGAATCCAAGATTCCCCTGCTAGAGGAATTGATTCCTCTTTCACAAAGGATCATGATGCTAATGAGACTACTGATGCAGAAAGAGAATCCCCACTCATTTCATCATCTACACCCATAAATGATGGTCCTATCATATCCAGCAGTGGAAGCAGAATCATAAGGAGTGGAGGTCCTAGTTATTCAGAGCTTCATTCTGCTCACCAGCACCCATCTCTAGGTCATGCTGTCTCATTTGGGAGTTCCTTTGAGGACTTCTTCCCTAATCAAAATAGTCCCATCAATTCTGATTTGGAAGAAGATGAAACAGAAGTCATCATGCAGCCTACCTATAGAATCAATAAGGATCATCCTATCTCTCAGATCATTGGCAATCCTGAAGCCCCCAGACATACAAGGTATACAGCAAAGGAGCACAGCTTCATTGCCAATATCACCATGAAGTTCAATCATGACAACATGCAATGTTGTCTGTTTACTGCATTTTTGTCACAAGAAGAGCCAAAGAAGATTTTTCAGGCTTTAAATGACCCAAGCTGGGTTGAAGCCATGCAAGAGGAGCTCTTACAATTTGACATACAAGAGGTTTGGATTCTGGTTGATTGTCCCAAATGGGCAAGGCCTATTGGGACCAAGTGGGTACTCAGGAACAAAAAGGATGAAAGGGGAATAGTTGTCAGGAACAAAGCAAGATTAGTGGCACAAGGGTATACTCAGGAAGAAGGGATTGATTATGAAGAGGTGTTTGCTCCAGTAGCCAGGATTAAAGCTATTAGATTATTTCTTGCTTATGCCTCATTCATGGACTTCACTGTTTTCCAGATGGATGTGAAAAGTGCCTTCCTATATGGAACCATTGATGAAGAAGTCTATGTCATGCAACCTCCAGGGTTTGAAGATCCAGAACATCCTGACAAAGTATACAAAGTGAAAAAGGCCATGTATGGCCTTCATCAAGCTCCCAGAGCCTGGTATGGTACTCTCTCTAAATATCTCCTAGACAATGGATTCAGCAGGGGGAAGATTGATCAGACCCTGTTTACCAAGAAACAAAAGGGTGACCTTCTGCTAGTACAAGTCTATGTGGATGACATCATTTTTGGATCAACTAACTCCATGCTTAGCAAAGAGTTTGCCAAATTGATGCAGGATAAATTCCAAATGAGTGCCATGGGAGAACTAAACTTCTTTTTGGGGTTACAAGTTCAGCAGCGGAAAGATGGGATATTTATCTCACAAGACAAATATGTGGCTGAGATTGTAAAGAAGTTTGGCATGTCTGATGGGAAGAAGGTGTCCACTCCCATGGACAAGGATCATCCATGGGGAAAGGATGGTCCTGGAAAGCCTATAGATGTCAGGAATTACAGGTCTATGATTAGGTCTCTTATGTATCTCACTGCTTCAAGACCTGACATCATGTTTGCAGTCTGCTTATGTGCAAGATACCAGGTGTCACCAACAGAGTGTCACTTATTTGCTGTGAAAAGGATTTTTAGGTATCTAAAATGGCATCCTACCTTAGGACTACGGTATCCAAAGGAGTCACCATTTGAGCTGATAGCCTATTCAGATAGTGATTATGCTGGTGACAACAATGATAGGAAGTCTACAACAGGGGGATGCCAATTTTTGGGGAGCAGGCTTATATCTTGGCAATGTAAGAAGCAGACTATCATGGCAACATCCACAACTGAAGCTGAGTATGTAGCAGCTGCTGCATGCTGTGGTCAAGTTCTTTGGGTGCAAAATCAATTGCTTGATTATGGGTATAACTTTCTTAAAACCAAGATATTCATTGACAACAACAGCACTATTTTCATTATAAAGAACCCTGTTTTTCATAGCAAAACCAAACACATTGAAATTAGACATCACTTTATCAGAGATTGTTTTGAAAAAGGACTGATTGTCCCTGAGAAAATTGATACAGAACTTAATGTTTCTGATCTTTTAACAAAAGCTTTTGATGTAGGGAGGTTTCAGTATCTGGTTGCAGGTATTGGAATGGTTACTCCTTAAAATCTGATGTCTATTTTGTCATGTATAATCAGGGTTACTTCACTGCTGTTGTTGTATAATTGTTAGTCCATTAGTCCATCTTTTTCATTCCACTGCTTTTTAACACTGATTCCCCTGCTTGGGGTTCATTCCCCTGCCAAGAGGATTTTTCTCTTAAGCTGGGTGTGTTCTTTTTACAAAAGTGGTTCTATGTGGTTTTAGACTAACAATGTAGAGGTTCATATGGTGCATACTATTCTCGTTGGTGGATCAGGTATATACTCTATGTTTCAGGGGAGGTTAGGTCACACCTTTAGGACTCAGGGTATCCTTAGGATGCTCATATATGATCTTAGATCATATCCACTGGTGAGTGAGGGTTCAGGTTAATGATGACTTGCTGCAAAGCTTGTCAGAATTCTGAAACCTTGAGGCACTGTAGTGTGTGCTTACATTTCTCTATTAAAACAGCTTGCTGTTCAAATACAGACCTGTGGCACACATTGCCAAGACTGACTGACCATAGGTAAGGGACAAGGTTGGGATGGTGACTGGGGTATGCATGATTTCTTGGGATAACCTGGTGTAGGGGGACTTATGTATTAACTTTTTGTATTGGGACCATTGCTGAATAGAGGACTCTTGAGTTTCTATGTATCTATCTTGTGTATACAAGTGTGTGCATTAGAGCAGAGCTAGTTAGCATTAGTCTCTCCATGACTAGTTCAATACCCCTAGGAAAGTTTCCCCTGCTTTTATCTTTTATTCCCCTGCTTTCACAACATTCCCCTGTTTGACTGTTGACCGACAATACCGTTACCCTGTTCATAGCCGTTGGGCCTGCTTGCTTAAACTTTGGTTAGGGAATATTCTATTATTTTTAAAAGATATTTAAGGCGCTTTCTTCGCTGATTGGTAATCTTTTCCTTCTATTTCAAATATATTAATTTTTTATCAAGGTTTATCCTTGATATTTTTGCACTTTGAAAATTTTGGTCCAATCACAGCTCTTCAATTCGCCTATATAAACTTAATTCCCTTTACCAGCAGGTCCATATTTCTCTCTCGACTTAATCCCACTTACCTATCATCTCTATAAACCTCCAAACTATTTTCAAAATTCATCATGACCCTTAAAATTGCTCCTAATCATAACCAAATTGCTTTGCTTCATGATGAACCAGCCGAGTTTGCTGATGCTGTGGCCTTTCTAAAGTCTTCGTACTTCAGAGTGGCCCTTCTCATCAATCCTCGCATCTATACCTCACACATTCAACAGTTCTGGTCTAAAGCCATGACCAAAACAGTGAATGGAGAGGTCATAATTCAGAGCACAGTTGATGGTCATTCCAAGGTAATCACACTTGCCTCTACCAGGGAGAATCTTCTCCTTGATGATGAGGATGGAATAACCAACTTTTCTGAGGCTGAAATTTTTGAAGGTCTTGTTAAATTGGGGTACAAACTTTCTGAAAATAAAAAATGTAAGTTTGCTAAAGGCCAGTTTGCCCCTCATTGGAAATATTTGATTCATACTATTATGCAATGTTTGTCACCAAAAACCACTGCTTTTAATGAGGTTGGTAGTGAGATAGCTTCTGCCCTGATCTGCTTTGCAACAGGAAGGAAGTATTGTTTTTCTCAAATGATTTTTAAAGGCATGGTTAAAAATGTTTCAAGCACCTCAAAGTTTTGTATGTATCCAAGGTTTATAGAAATTTTGCTGAATATGAGTGATCATGGTCCCATTACACACAGAAACTATTTTTCAGCAACCCAACACACCACCAAACTCTTCACCACATTACTTGCACCATCACCTTTGTTTTCTGGCAGAAACATTCCATTCACTTCAATTATGATGGACCAAATCAGACGGGAAGAAGCCAAAAATCAAACAGCCATAAATCAACCTGCTGATTCCCCTGCCAAGAACCTACCACCTGCTGATCCACAACAAGAAAGGCGTTCAAAATCCAGGTTTGCCAGGTCTCCCTTGCCTGGTGAATCTTCACAAGCAGCAGAAAGGAGAGTCTCCAAGAGTTTGGAGCAACCTGGGGGTTTGGCTGCCACTACTGTCTCATCCTCAAGGGGTGAGCAGGATAGTGACACCATCAATAAGTCCTCTCCCCCACTCCATGATATCCAACAAGGGGAGAAATTCCCTTCTAGGATTGAGAGCAGTATGAAACCTTTGACAAATCTAGAATTGACGAAAATGTGCATGAGTCTGAAAAGGCAGAATGCACAACTAGTACAAGATGTCAAAAAGCAAGGTCTGGTTATCTCTCAACTGGAAACCAGACTTGCTACTCTTGAGGGGAGGAGAAAGCCCAGACTGATTCTTTCCACAGATGAGAATGCTTCCAAAGGGGAGGAAATTCCACACACAGAAGGATCTACTGAGTATTATTCATATCCTGGTGGGGAGCATGGAAAGATAACAAGTGCTAAGAAAGGGATGGAGAGAGAAAGTACTGATAAGGGAAGTGACAAGGGGAGTGCAACCAAAGATATTGCTCAAACATTACTCACCATGGGCAATCAAGAAGAAACCCCTGCTTTAAAAGTTTCCCCTGCCATTGCTGATCCCACTGCTGTAAGTTTATCCCCTGCTAAGAACATTACTTAAACATTTGTTAGGAAGAACAGAAAGCAACCAGCTCAGAAGGGGATAACTATCAAAGAACCTGCATCTAAAGCAAAACCAGCACCAGCAGTGGATCCAAAGGACAAAGGAAAAGGAATCATGGTGCAACAGCCCAAGAGAAAATACAAGCATCTAACTCCTGAACAGCAAAAGGCACAAGAAGCACATGATGCACAAGTAGCTCTCAGGCTACAACAAGAGGAGATGGATATGCAGGACCAAAGAATGGAGAAGATGAGGCCCAAAGATATGCTAAAGCAGGTTGAGATTATGCATAGAGAACTAGATGACAGGGTACCTCATGTTGGAGAGTTTCTTGATCAATGGGAGAAGGAGTTGAAAAATGCTCCTTTGGAAGACAGGTATGAGTTGACTTGCCTTGTTTACAAATATCAAACTGAGTATCTGGAAAGAAGGGCAATGCAAATTCAGAGTGAGAAGTATCGAACTTCAGAGAAAGGGCAACTTGATCACTACAAAGTTCTGCTTAAGAGACATAGAAAGTGGAAGGATGGTGACTTCAGTGATATGAGTTTTGAAGCCATAAAAAGAGCAGTCAGACCAGTTCTAAAGTTGTATGATGTGGAGGATTAGATGACTATCAACACTCCTGAGGAAGCTGAGTATCTTAGGAGACAAAGTGAAGTGCTACAGAAAGCTAGAGAATCAAAGAAAAGAAAAGATGGAGAGACTACACAAGCAGGTGCACCATCCCAAGCAGGGGCATCACATCAAGCAGGTGGATGTTTTCCAGAAGTACTTGAGAAGTCCGTACTTAATGTACAAAGAGCAGCAAAGAGACTCAAGAGAATGGAGAAAGTAGGCATAGTTACTAAAGAGTCTAAAAAGCCTTCAAATGATGAGATTGATAAACAACTGATTCTGCAGGAAAATGATGATATCTCACCTAGTGAGCTTGGAAAGAAGTTTGCTATTATAGAGTATGCTGTTTATGAACACAAAGGGAGAACTTGGTGGAAGCTTACAAGAGCTGACAATACAGCACAGACCTTTCTAAGTCTAGATGTCATGTTTCAAATTTTAGATAGTGAAGACTTAGAAGATCTGTGGAAAATATTGAAGAAAACGTTTGCTGCAAAACCTCCTACCATGGATGGTGTGGAGAAGGATTGGGTAATCTGGGAGTGCATGCATAGGATGTATGAGCATGAATTATTTGATCGTATATTTGATGCAGTAAACAAAGGAGATTTGTTGTATTGGAAGCTATTTACTAATTCTGGAGTCTATGAGGTGGTGATGGAAGGTGTGAGTGTGTACTTGCTCAATCATAGGTATTATCCCTTCTCTCAGGACACCTTGAAGAAACTGGCACAGGCTAACCTAATTATAGATGCTAAGAAGCCTGTTGCTTATGATCTGGTAAGAATGGTTCATAGTCAGATTTGGCCAGAGAGTTTGTAAGCATCCTCATCAACTAGCATTTATTCAGAAACTTGTCTTTAGGGGAAAGCACAAGTTTAGGGGAGGATTGTTGGGAATAAATCTATGATTATTTGTTTCCCCTGCTAGTTGATTATTCGTACCCCTGCTAGAGTAAGTTCCCCCTGCTAAATAACAAAGGCAGGGGGATTGGTTCCCCTGCTGAAGTCAAAGGCCCCGCCGTCAAAGATAAACATGGAATAGATTTTTACGCGTTTCAGTTATTATTCCTTAATACTTTCCATAGTTTGTTAGTAGTGATCTTGTACGTGAGTCCTTGTACCTATAAAAGGACTCACTAGGTTAGCATGCAAAGGGTGTCTTTCTCATTTCGTCTTTCATTATTATTACTTTAAGGTTTTGTAAACCCTAATACCACTTTGGGTATTCGTATATCTTTGATATATTAAAGTTCAACGTTTGAATCTCATTTGTTCTTGTGCTAAACATTACATTCCGCATCTTGTTTAGTTACTTTGCTTTGCAAAGTTTCTCTAGTGTTAGATTGAATTCTTTCTCTCTATCACAACCCTTAAACAAGCCATTAAGGTTTAAGATCTGACTTTGGGATCAACATGAATTACATGTAATTATCATCGAATCACATGTAATTCATGCAAAATTACATGTAATTCAAGCAAAATCACATGTAATTCATACAAAATATATATATATTTTCATTTAATAGACGGTTATTTTCATATACTTTTAACGATTTATAGTGTTGAAAATTCTCGCCCAAAAAATTACACGCAATTTTCATAAATCGCATGTGACATTACAAATTCAAATGTGATTTTTTAAAATAATAAATTCAAACGTGAGTTTTCGAAAATTACATGTAATTTTCGAGAATTACATGTAATTTTCAAGAATCACATGTAATTTTTTATGCGTAAATTTTAAAAAAAAGTTTGCCGAAAGTGTATAGAAGTGCATATCTATAGAAAGATAATTTAATTCCCGTCGCGATGGTATAATTAGTTTTTCGTAACGATTAACGGTTTGAAAGATAATTAATTTTTAAGAAATATGATGAAAATGAGTTTTTTTTAATTTTATAAAGATTAATATAGGCCATTAAATGAGACTTGAATGGATGGTTGAGATTGCTTCCTTTTTTTTGGATGCATGTTCCTTAGGGAACTTTTCTCTCTATACATATATATACATATATCAAATCAAATCAAATCAAAAACCCTTATATAGGAAGGATGATGAAACAATTCCTTAAATACAAAATTCTATAAAAATGACACATGTAATTCATTATAGAGTTTCCATAAAATGCTTCAAAATAAAATAGTAATTACAAGTAATGCCTTAAATACAAATATCTATAAAAATATATATAGGAATTACAAATGATGCCTTAAATATAAAATTCTATGAAAATATATAATGAAAAATGGTGAAACAATGCATTAAATACAAAATTCTATAATAATGATTCCTTAAAATGCTTCAAAAAGAAAATAGGAATTACAAATGATGCCTTAAATACAAAATTCTATAAAAATATATATAGGAATTACAAATGATGCCTTAAAAACAAAATTCTATAAAAATATTTAAGGATGGATGGTGAAACAATGCCTTAAATACAAAATTATATAAAAATGACACATGTAATTCATTAAAGGGTTTCACAAAATGCTTCAAAAAGAAAATAATAATTAAAAATGATGCATTAAATACAAAATTCTATAAAAATTAGACATGTAATTCATTAAAGGGTTTTCATAAAATGCTTCAAAAAGAAAATATGAATTACAAATGATTCACAATAGTTTGACTTACTAAGATGAAAATATTTTTAAATATTCGCACTGTCAAGTTTTAGACTTGGCTATATACTGTTGCTATATTATACACGTAACAAAAAATAATATCAGGAATGAGATTTTTTGGCTTACTTTTTCTAGAATACACTTTTGCAACAAAACTTACAAAATAAAATCATTTGTAAACAATATCTAACAATAATGTTTTTGCTAACAGGAAAAACTTAACAATAATATTAATTTCAAAAAAAAAAAATATAAAAACGTTATTCATAACATTAACATATACAAAATTTATTACCTCATAAAATAAAAAATACATAAAATATTAATACAATATTATTAAAATTCTAAAAAATTTTAATGTAACAAACTTATTCATAACGTTAACGTATGCAAATTCAATTAACTCATAATATTTTTAAATAAATAAAATATCTTAAACAATGTTATTTTTTTCCATTCAATGCTACATTATTAAAATATTAATGTCATAACTAACACTACATATACTAAACTTCTAATACAAACACACATAACTTTAAATTTCATTAAAAATATATACTTAAAGCTAGCCCGTCCACCGGACGGGCCTAGAGGCTAGTATATATATATATATATATATATATATATATATTTCCAGTATTCTAGTATTCTAGACTAGTTAATGTTTATGGCCTGTCATAAACAATTTGTTTAACAAGCTGCCTGTAGCTTGCGGTTAATGTGGTATTTCAGCCACATTCCTTGTACTTCAACGCTTTTTTTGGTTCTATTTACCGGGGTCATTGCTACCCTTTTACCAAAAATATATATATATATATATATATATATATATATATATATATATATATATATATATATATATATATATATATATATATATATATATATATATATATATATATATATATATATATAGGGGGACTTTATTTACAGAACCCATCTTAGTGACAGAACTTGCAGAACTCTTGTTTTTGAAGGCAAACATGTATGTTTGAAGGCTTACATGTATGTTTATGAAAGCGAACATGTATGTATTTATATCGGTGCACATACATGCATGCGCGCTTTCAAAAATGTATGTTTTTGAATGCGTGCACATACATGCATGCACGCCCTCAAACATGTATGTTTTTGGATATCTTTTTTTTAATTTTATTTAATTTTGACAAAAAGAACTCCAACTATACTTCGTGAATACATATATTCTCTAAAAACATACATGTACTCCCTCAAACATACATGTTTGCCTTAAAAAAGAAGAGTTCTGCTAGTTCTGTCACTAAGATGGGTTCTGTAAATAAAGTTACACTATATATATATATATATATATATATATATATATATATATATATATATATATATATATATATATCTTTATATTATATATCGGTATAACTATGACTTGTTACCACACCTCTAATCCCAGTCATATGTGACATGCCAGCTATTAGCCAATAGTATTTCAAAAATCCTTATAATATCTCCACGCTATTTTGAAAATTGCATTTTCAAAATCCTTTGAAGGTATAAGACTCGAACATGGGTCTGGTAGTTTGCAAGTAACCAAGTTTACCAATTAAGCCAACTAAGTTTTTGTGTTTCTATATCCAAAACAAAATTCATAAACTCTAAAAAGAAACCTACTAATAAATTCACATGTAGTATATACAGGATATACTCCATAATTACATTTATCCGAATCTTAAGATACGTATATACCTGGCTTATTAATCAAGAAAACATAAATCAAAACCCTAAATTCTCAAGAAAACACACACGACAAAAGTTACACCTCCTTCTTTTGAACCCTAATCGTAAACCCTAATGGTACTGTTTTCTTTGTGTTTTCTTTGTGTTTTCTTTGTTTTGTTTGTAGGATAATTCTTTTCCACGTAAAAAAGGTATGACTTTTTTTTCTCAAACCTAACAAAGCGAGAATATTTATGAAACTTTTTTGTTTATGGATCTTGGATATTTAAAATATTTTATGTTGTTTAATCCTTTAAGTTACGTAATCTCAGGTTTACAAATGTGTTTGGATATGCGTTTTAATAGTTCCTGTAAGTTTATTTTCTGATTATATTAAAATCGTTTGCACAAATGTGCTTGAAGAAGTAGAGACATCATTTGCGTCTCACATAAAATATTAGTCATTGCGTGGATCTTTATGTTGGCTTAAGAAGAAAGAAATAACTAATGCAAACCTGAACATGGGCAAGTAATAGAACTTGTCTATGTCATAGTTAGAACCAGTTTTGTGAGATACTCATTTTTTCTAACAACTTTGAGGCTCTAACTGATAAATATGCCTAATATCAGATTTTATGAAAAAGCTATACTTTTATAAAGAACCTTTATGGGACAACAATGTTTTGCGAGCAGGTGAAAGATGGTTGAATTGAATATGGAGGTAATGCATTCTCATATATATGAATCCAGATGGTGATCATGCATTTGCAGTATTGAAGCATTACACACCATTCATATACCATCCTTCTTATTGCAACTTGAGTAGTTTAACACTCAACTATTAATTAATATGATGTGTTATCTTGGTCTCCTGTGTTGCAGGGTCTAAGAAGAAAGCAAGCAAAATCTTAAGAGGCCGAAGTCTGAAGATGCTTCATTTTCTTATATAGGCATGATAGGTAAGCATTTTCTTCACCTATATGTTCAATGTAAATTCCTGAATAGTCTCATGTGTTATATATTTCTTTTGTGGATTATTATTTAATTAGTAGCTATAACTATAAATGAAATTGGTATGCCACTTTATCTGCGCATTAATATGAACTAATGGTAACAACATCTCATTATCACATGTGCACAAAAACAAAATAAGAGAATCTTTGAACCTGTTCAACCTGTAAATTGTGTATGACATTGCTTGTGGAAATGTTGATGAGTCCATTAGCAACGGTAAAGGACCGTACATGTTTAAAGTTTTGGGAGAGTTGTACCATTGGATAGGAATGTTTCTTCCTGCTGAAGGGGAACCAGAGGTTCTTACAATTGTAGATATATGATACCAGTAACGAAGTTCCAAACTGTGTGCAGCATTTTGGTGGCGAAAACAGTAACCTGGGGACATATATCGTTGAAGGTTTGTGAAACACCATTATAGTTACATATTAATATAATAATGCATCACATATAATAACCGGTTTCAGCTTAACTCTTCACACACTTGAACGAGATATTTAGTGCAGCATTCGAACAGTAGCAGGACCACTATGCAAACAGGAGATTCTTCGTCTAAAAAAATGACATTATTAAGAAATATTTTGTTGAAAAGAGCTTCAATATCATCAAGTAAATAGCTGAAATTACTCTAAATGAGAAGATTAGTAATCATTCTCTCTGTCAGGAGCCCCGTAGCCTTGAAAATGACATAATCGAATTCAAGAAATGTAAAAAGGTTTGCGAATAAAAATTACAAGGAGGATCTTATAATAGATGTTTTACTCTATCTAAATTTCTAAATTATATATTGCATAAGAGCATGCCATATATATATATATATATATATATATATATATATATATATATATATATATATATATATATATATATATATATATATATATATATATATATATATATATATATATATATATATATATATATATATATATGGAATCAGGTAATACAGTTCTTACAACACGAAAAACTTTAATTTAGAACTATAGGCTCTTTGCATGAAGTTTCTAAGCGAACTGATCACTTTGGTTTTACTAATGCTCTTTTAATTAATCTTTGTATGTGTAACAAATCTAGAGATCAAAAGGATTTGCAACAAGAAAGGGGCAAGTATAAGGTAATTGGAGTTTTAACTTGGGATTTCAGCTAGGTGTGAGTGTAATTTGTGGCGGTGATAGATTTCCTTCTGTGTGCAGCAACTTTTGGTGAAATTTAAAAAAACAATCAAAGAATATGAAACGATTATCTCAAATTATGGAGGGACCACATAAATATAGTTCAAGGCTGTCCAGTTCAGACAAAAAATCATCTGAACCACCTGAGTAAATTAAATTTCTTGACTGAACTATGTTTTCAGTGTCACCAAATCTTACTTATTATTGCCAGATGCATTTCCAGACATAAGAGTTCTTAATATTGTTTAACCATAGGATGTCCAGACGAGCTACTACAAAACAACGGGCCAGATCAAGAAGGGTCGACTTTCAAACACTTTTTTATTCCATTTCTATGCCTAAGCTTCGAAGATTGAAATCACTTACCTCCACACACACAAAACCACACATAAAATCTATATATATGCACACACACCCTCGGCAGGGGTGAGATTGTGTACATTTCACATTTCCTTCAAGATTAGTGATCATTGGCTTTAAAGGACTGTAAATTTTATACTTTGTTGATCAAACTTCTAAAAACTACACATTTTGTTTCAACATCTTTGATCTTTGCTATCACACAGAATGTAAGTTGAACTCTTTAAATTTATGGTGTTTTCTCGATCTTTGGTGTCAAAACTGGATTCAAAAAAGGGAAGTCTCTTCAATTTTGTGATTTTTATCCAAACAGCTACTAGAGGAGTGACTACAAAGGTGGATGTTTTTGGAGGATATACATTAATGTTTTTGGAAGATGGCAGTTGTTCTGGTGGATGTCTTTAGAAATCGACTGTTTGGTTTGTTGTTAAAAGGACTTTGGTTGTTATTTTGCAATTTAGTGATCACAGCTGGCCCTCTCAAAATGTCATCCATATCAACCTTGGATATTCTCAAAATATTAGTCCAAATTATTTTTAGTAATTTCATTGCATGACTTTCCTCTTCAACAGGCCCAAAGATGAATAATCACAGCTGGAATTAGATCAGTAAGTAAAAGTAGGAAGAAACAGGTTTGCACTGTTGATTATTATTGCTGACATTCTGTTGGTAATGTTATTTGACAAAGAAATTTGAATCTACTTATTAGCTTAGTATTATTAGCCTATTTTCGGGCTTGGGCCAACCTATCGTCTAACACTAATTTTGTTTTATTTGGTTTGAAACTGGTGTTTATTTTAAATGTGAGGAGAAGAATCTCGACACAGAAAGAAAGAAAAAAGCGGACTAGCAAGGGTTCCTAAAACATTGATTGCAGTGGACATGTCTAAAAGAGTTAATCGAAAGGAGAGAAACCTGATACAGTTAGCGAGATTTCACCAAAAGGTGTAAGCACTAATGGACGGTCCAACTCGTGGTGAAAACATGGAGCTTGGCTGCGATTCTGATACATGTGGACAGGTTACGTTTGGCTATAGTCTGACCAACATTTGTTTAGTGACCCCTGATATCATCAGACATCAGCAGTGACTACTTACCTTATCCTATTAAAATCCTAAAATAACACTTTTGCAGGTCAAGCATGTAGTAGAACTAGCAAGGGCCTTAAGGGCAATGCTGGAGGTTTATCGCGTGGATTTTCTAACTAGATAAGTATCAGCACCAGGTGTTGATTGGTCTTACGGTGAACCAACAAAAATGTTGAATCCTCTTAACAAAGATGACTCTGAAAGTGGGGAGAATAGTGGTGCATACATAATACGTATACCTTTTGGTCCAAAAGATAAATATGTCCCAAAAGAATTCGTTTGGCCTCACATTCCCAAGTTTGTTGATGGTGCATTGAGCTACATTTTACAAATGGCAAAAGTTCACGTGGACGATTCAAGCACGAGCTCTGAGTTGGCACAATATGGTGGAACGGATCATGAACTGATGATCATGAACATATCTAAAAAAGATTCACATATTATGTGCAGCCGTTTGCGACATTGTAAAATCATATTCACTCAAAGCCTAATTCATTCCCGAAGGATGAACACTAGAATTAGCTGGAGATACCAAATGAGAATCAACAGCCAGTGATCTCTGAATAAGAAGTTATTTAACCCAATGCTCTCTCCTTGGACATAGTCGATGAGTAGATCATCATGCATATACATCAATTATATGATGCGTTTTCGTTGAGATATAATGATGGCGGTTTCTTTTCTAGGCTGAAACATATCTTTCAAGGATACAACAGATGAGTTCAAGAAAGATGAAACTTAATAAAACAAAACTCATAATATGCATCCTATGGCTCTTAAATGATTATATAATGTGTTTAACTAACCAACATACTAAATTTAATATAACTTAGTTCTGAATATTTGCGTGAAGATGAGAAGGATCATTACAAAGGAAGATTAAACGGGACAACACATGTAGTGGCTGGAGGAGAATGGTCATTACAAAGGCAGCTTAAACATGACAGTACATGTGGTGGATGGAAGAGAATGACCGTTACTTCGCCCCATTTTTGCGATCTGAAACTACTTGTAGTATCTTTAGAGACTACGATTACGGCTTTGTAAAACTTACTGCATATCCATTCTAGGACACAGTGGCAACTTCAACCCAATTCATTTCACTTGGTCGATTTGGGCTTCTGCGTCTGTGTTCCCTTTCAACTCGGAGAAAAAGCGGGAAGATGTTGCAGTCAAACGGGTAAAATTTTACGGCATGGTAAAAAATTAATAACCTTTTAAGCAAAGATCGACTGGAAAAGGACTATTGATATGCACTTACAGAAATACAAAATGGTTTTAGTAACAATATATGTTCCCACATATTGACTGGATTATTTAGTTCACATACAATAATATTCAACATTGTACTCAGTAAAATGGTTTTAGTAACAAACTAACAATATATGTTTTACCGCGCTGCTGAACCAGCTTTACTCAGTTAACATTTATCATAAGGCATCTGCAATTCCATATACATTGAAAGTGTTAAGGTTAGAGTTTTATGTGCTTGGCATCATCTTCTGATCTTTAACATACGTAGTCAGTTTTTGTATTGATTCATTCCTTGGACAGTTGGACTCGAGTAAAAAAGAGTACAGAACTACGATTTTAATTTTTTAAGCGGCTTTAACACATGTACTAAGTTGATGCCATGGAAATGGATCCCATGTTACATAATTACAGGGCCAAGTAAAAGATTAAGGCCATGAAACAACAGAGACATAAGAGAGACGACGAACCTGTTCTGATAGAGCAATCACAAACACCCCTGACAGTAGCCTAAAATAAAATAAACATTAATGTATATCCACCTTTTTGGAGGATCTTCTACTACTAGATAATGTTCTTTTTGGTTGACAGGGAGATGTATAGTTCTTGGGGCCAAAATTGTTATCGAGTAAACCACTTGCCAAGTTTCTAAGGCACCCGCACTTCATTGTGTGGGATAATGGTGACCTCGTCACTCATGAAGTGATGGGTGGTTTGAAGAACGTATATGCCATTAGAGCTGGTATGATTTAATCTCTGCTACTAATTTGCTTACTATTCTATTTTTTAGGTACCTATGGTTTCCGACCTATTGGTGACTAATTTAGTCTGTTAACCGCTAATCCAACATGTAAACTTTTGAGAGCTATGAATCATGATTGGAAAAAATACTACTGTAGTAGTAGTTAGTGAGTCAATATGGTAGGAGATTAATAATAAAGGCTACTTTATTAGATTGAGAGATATGGAAAATAATGTGACAAACAGTATAAAAGAACTCAGTTAGAAGTGAACGAGTCTCGATCCTGCAACAAGTTGATTAAAAGTGAAAGAGATTAACGTATTGCCTGCTCTCATTCTTTATCATCAGTATATATAAGGAGTACAAGGATACTAGGATATACATTGACTCCTAGAATTACTCTAACAAACTAGGATATACATTGACTCCTAGAACTACTCTATACATTGACCATATACATCTTTATCTAACACACCCTCGCAGTCGCAACTGGAGGGGAACGGACACTAAGACTGTCAAAATCATTGAAAAGTACTCGTGGAAGGCCTTTAGTAAAGATATCAGTGATTTAGTAGCAAGAAGGAACATATAAAACACGAACTTCACCTCGAGCAACCTTCTCACGAACAAAATGAATATCCATTTCAATGTGTTTGGTTCTCTGATGTTGAACCGGATTCCCAGAAAGGTAAATAGTACTAACATTATCACAATACACGAGGGTAGCATTCGTGATAGGATGATGAAGTTCAAGAAGAAGATTACGTATCCAACATGATTCTGAGACAACATTAGCTATTCCACGATACTCGGCTTCGGAACTGGAACGAGAAAGTGTCGGTTGTCGTTTAGAAGACCAGGAGATAAGGTTGTCACCCAAGAAAACACAATAGCCAGAAGTGGATCTTCGTGTATCCGGACAACCACCCCAATCCGCGTCAGTATAAGACACCAGTTTGGTAACAGATGAGGGATATAAATGAAGGCCATAATCAAGAGTCCCGCGAATATACCTCAAAATGCGCTTTAGAGCATGCATATCAGCGGTGGTAGGAGCGTGCATATGGAGGCAAACTTGTTGGGCAGCATACGAGATGTCGGGTCGTGTAAAAGTAAAATACTGTAAAGCCCCTGCTAAGCTCTTGTAATGCTTAGAATCATCAAATGGATCACCTGAAGTAGAACTCAACTTTGAATTAGTATTTACAGGAGTAGCAACAGAATTACAACTAGACATGCCTGCTCGTTCAAGGATATCTTCAGCATAAGTTCTCTGAGAAAGGAAAAGACCACCTGAATGTCGTTGAACTGAAATTCCCAGGAAATAACTTAATGGTCCAAGATCCTTCATGGCAAATTCAGTAGCAAGGAGAGACATGATATACTCACGAAGACGAGTAGAGGATGCTGTAAGGATGATGTCATCTACGTAGAGCAACATGTATGCAATATCATGGCCGTTACGGTATATAAATAATGAATGATCCGACTTACTATGTATGAAACCGATGGTAGATACAAAATCAAAAAACCGTGTTGGGAATAAATCTATGCTTACTTGTTACCCCTGCTAGTTGATTATCCGTACCCCTGCTAGTGTAAGTTCCCCCTGCCAAATAACAAAGGCAGGGGGATTGGTTCCGCTGTTGAAGTCAAAGGCCCTGCCGTCAGAGATAAACTTGGAATAGATTTTTACGCGTTTCTGTTACTACTCCTTAATACTTTCCAAGTTTGTTAGTAGTGATCTTGTACGTGAGTCCTTATGGCTATAAAAGGACTCACTAGGTTAGCATGCAAAGGGTGTCTTTCTCTATTATCTTTCATTATCATACTTTAAGGTTTTGTAAACCCTAATACCATTTTAGGGTATTCGTATATCATTGATATATTAAAGTTCAACGTTTCAATCATATTGTTCTTGTGCTAAACATTATATTTCGCATCTTGTTTAGTTACTTTGCTTTGCAAAGTTTCTCTAGTGTTAGATTGAATTCTTTCTTTCTATCACAACCCTTAAACAAGCTATTAAGGTTTAAGATCTGACTTTGGGATCAACAAGTGGTATCAGAGCTTGTTGAGAAACTTTATCTAAATCAAGAACAAAACCCTCATAACAACCATATCTTCAGACTCTTCCTCAAACAGCAACAACCATAATAACCTCAAGCTACCCATGTAGGATCCTGAAATCTTTGAATTATGGGAATTCATAATCCAACAATACCTGAAAATGGAACACTATGTTCTCTGGGAGATCATAGAGTTTGGTGATCAATTTAACAAAATGTTGGCAATTGTAGAGGGCAAGGAAGAAGAGAAAGCTGAAAGTTCCAAAGGTAAGGACAAGAAGAAATCTGCTGCTCTTTGTGATAAGGAAATACTGGCCAGAAGGCATGATGTCAGGGCTCACAGCTCATTGCTGTTGGCTCTACCCGATAGACATCAGCTAAGATTCAGAAAATACAAAACAACTAAGGAACTATGGGAAGCCATAGGCACAACCTTTGGAGGAAATGAAGCCACAAAAAAGAAGAAGAAGAAGAATCAAATGCTTGATGATTTTGCTTCTTTCAAAGCAATTGGTGATGAATCAATTGGAGCTATTTACAATAGGCTTCAAGATATGGTGGCCCAGTTGGAATTCTTTGATATTGAGGTGTCAAGAGAGCAGGTGAATACCAGGTTTCTTAACAGCCTCCAGAAAGAATGGTTTGTCTACAAGGCAATTTGGCAGAATAAGGATGATTTGGACAACAAGAACATTGATAACATATACAATAACTTAAAAGTTTTTGAACCTGTTGTCAATGAGATGAAGTCAAAAGGAACGATTCCCACCAACTCAAATGGATCTACTGATTCCCCTGCTAACATGGCATTCATATCACAAAGCAGTGGAATCTCCAAAAACAGTGGAATTGAAGTAGCCCCTGTTGCTTATTCCCCTGCTACCAGGTCTGGATCATCTTATGATGAAGAAAGGCCAGCTACATTCAGCCTTGATACTGCTTGTGCTTTTATAGCATCTCAAGGGCCACAAGGATCTACTGTATTGCACGAAGATCTAAGTCAAATTAGTAAGCAAGGACTAGAAGAGATGGATATCAAATGGAACATGGCTCTGCTTAGCATGAGAGCCAACTGGTTTTACAAGAAGTATGGGAAGAAGATCTTAATCAATCCCTCTGATGTGGCTGGGTTTGACAAAACAAAGGTTGAATGCTACAACTGTGGCAAGAAGGGTCTTTTTGCTAGGGAATGCAGAGGACCTAAGACTGGGAACAGCTATAGGAAGGAAACCAGAGATGATGATTCTGGTGCTAAAGCCATGGTAGCCATGCAGGGGATAGATGGAGCAGGTGGATGGGACTGGAGTGCCATGCCAGAGAATGTGGAAAGAAATCAAGCTTTGATTGCTGAGGAAAAAGAAGAAGATTTTGCACTTATGGACATGTCAAGTTCCAGCTCTGACAATGAGGTATATGACGATTCATATTGTACTAAAGCTTGTAGGAAAAATATTGAGTCATTGAATGATCAAATCAGAAAGGTAAAAGCTGACTATATCAATTGTGACAATGACCTTGATAATTATAGACGTGCTTTAGAACAGTTAGAGTCCACCATAAGAGAGTTTAAGCAAAGAGAAAGTGATTATAGGGATCACATTGTGATTCTAGAAAGAGATGCCAAGGAGAATAACCAGTCCATTAAGGAGTTGACTGCTGAACTTGAAATTTTTAAATCTAACAAAAAGATTGATGATGAAACTGTTGAAAAATTTGGAAAAGCTTCAAAATATTTAACCAAAGCAGTTGAAATTGGTCAATCTCCTAGGGACAAAACAGGTTTTGGGATTAAAAATGAGCATGCTACCATACCACCACCCCCTGCCAACATCCATGCACCTTTTCCTAGAAAAGACCTGTCTTGGACTGGTCTCTATTGTTTTCAAAAACAGGATGATATTGAGTTTGACTTGAGTGCTTACATACCTAATAATCTTGATACTGAAGAGCCTCTAGTGAAAACTAGTGTTATTAGAGATTTTGAAAAGGAACAGGTTGCTTTAAAACAATGGAAAATTGATAACCCTGTTCTATTTTCAAGAGAAGGACTTTTTGGTAGTGATTCTAGTTCTAAGAGTAGCTCACCCAAATGTAAAACCAGATCACAGTCCCCTAAGTCCACCATTAAATATGCTGGTATGTACATGACTGTCAGAGGTAATCAAAGAAATTGGAATGACCAAAAGTCTCATCAATTAGGAGAAGTCTTTGTGATTAACACCAAGCCCTACTTCACATGTGGCAGTTTTGAGCACACTTATCAAGAGTGTAAGGCACCAATGGAAATGGTGGCTGCAAATCCTTTAAAGGATATGCAACCTAAAACCATTCTTCTAAATGCAGGGGTAAAATCCTTTTCCCCTGCCAAGTATGTTGCCCCTGCCTTGAGAAACAGGATGACTGACAAATATGTTGTTCCTGCACTTAGAAAGGAGAATGATATTCACACCAAGCCCAGCACTTCTGTGACCACCCCAACACCTTATAATGCATATAGATCTGGCCCTAGACCTTACCAACACATGAATAGAGGCCAAAACAAAAAATGGGTTCCCTCTGCTAAGCATAGGGATTCCCCTACTAAAACTGGGGTATCCCATGCTAACAAAGTTTTTCCTTCTAGGAACATGGGTAGATGGGGAAAAGTTGTGAAAGCCTCAGCTCGTTGGGTTTGGGTACCCAAAAGGGGTACCTAGTCTAATGGTGTATCTCTAGTTTTTGATAAGCTATCCTACATTGATACACGAGGTAGATCCAAGTCTGTAATGGCTTGGGTCCCCAAGAAAAACTAATTTGTTTTTCTTTTTGCAGGTGACAAAGAAGACAAGGGATGATAGAGCATATTGGGATAGTGGATGCTCAAGAAGCATGACTGGAAAAAAATCTTATCTGTCTAACTTTGTGCCCCTGCATGACAATGATGGTGTTTCTTTTGGAGATGGTCATGGAACAATAACAGGAAAAGGAACTATTGTCACCAATGGGATGACCTTTGACAATGTTTACTTGGTGAAAGAACTCAAGTACAATCTCTTCAGTGTGTCACAGATGACTGATAACAAGAATTTTGTCTTGTTTACTAACACTGAATGCCTGGTGTTAGGAAAGGAGTTTGTCTTACCACCAGACACTCCTATTGTACTCAGAACACCAAGACAAAAGAACATGTACACAATTGATCTCAAGGACATCTCTCTCCAAGATAATGAAACCTGTTTCATTGCCAAAGCCTCAGTAGATGAGTGTAAGAAATGGCATAGAAGACTTGGTCATCTTAATTTCAAGAACATGAACAAACTAGTGAAATATAATATGGTTCATGGTCTTCCTTCCAAGTCTTTTGTCAATGATCATACTTGTGCTGCCTGTCTGAAAGGGAAGCAACACAGAGCATCTTGCAAATCAAAAACAAGTATGTCCACCACCAAGCCATTGGAACTACTGCATATGGATCTTTTTGGTCCTACTTCTGTGGCAAGCATAATGAAGAAATGGTACTTCCTAGTGATTACTGATGATTTTTCAAGGTTCACATGGACATTCTTTCTATTTCAGAAGAGTGACACAGCTGATGTACTCATTGGGTTCATCAATCAGATTTAACTATCAAAAAGCATGAAGGTAGTACCCATGAGATCAGATAATGGTGGTGAGTTCAGAAATCAGAAACTGGACTCTTTCTGCATAAACAAAGGAATCAAGAGGGAATTCAACATTGCAAGAACACCTCAACAGAATGGAGTTGCAGAAAGAAGGAATAGGACACTCATTGAAGCTGCAAGAACTATGCTGTCTGATTCCAAACTTCCAGTTATCTTTTGGGCTGAAGCTGTATCCACTGTTTGTTATGTACAAAACAGGGCCTTGGTGGTTAAGGCACACAACAAGACCCCCTATCAGCTGTTCAATGGAAGACCTCCTTTAATTGACTTCTTCAGACCTTTTGGATGTCATGTGATCATCTTGAACACTATTGACAACTTGGGCAAGTTTAGTGAAAAGGGAGATGATGGATATTTTGTGGGTTATTCATTAAACAACAAGGGATATAGGGTCTTCAATAAGAAGACAAGCAAAATCACAGAAAATATTCATGTGAACTTTCTTGAAGACAAACCTGAAGATGTTCAAACAGGTCCTGATTGTTTCTTTGATATAAAAGTACTTTCAAAATCTATGAATTATGTACCTGTTGCAGTGCAGAATACTAACATTTTAGGTACACAAGAACCAACTGGTGTAGAGAAGTCACCCCTGAGGTACATGAATGTACCCTCACTATTTCCTATTGAAGCTACTGATGAAGAAGATAATCCTTCTCTAGGAAAAGAACAGCCAATCTCATCCCCTACTATGTCACCCCTGCTAGACCAACTGCTTCCCCTTCCACAAAGGATCCTGTTGCTAATGATACTAATGATGAAGAAAGAGAATCCCCACTCATTTTATCATCTACACCCATATCTGATGGTCCTATTATATCCAGCAGTAGAAGCAGAATAATCAAGAGTAGAGGCCCAAGTTACTCAGAGCTACATTCAGCTCATCAGCACCCATCTCTAGGTCATGCTGTATCTTTTGGAAGTTCCTTTGAGGACTTCTTTCCTAATCAAAATAGCCCCATAAATTCTGATTTGGAAGAAGATGAAACAGAAGTAATCATGCAGCCTACCTACAGAATCAATAAGGATCACCCTATCTCTCAAATCATTGGTGATCCTGAAGCCCCTATACATACAAGGTATACAGCAAAGGAGCACAGCTTCATTGCTAACATCACCATGAAGTTTAATCATGACAACATGCAGTGTTGTTTATTTACTGCATTTTTGTCACAAGAAGAGCCAAAGAAGATTTTCCAGGCTTTAAATGACCCAAGCTGGGTTGAAGCCATGCAAGAGGAGCTCTTACAGTTTGACATACAAGAGGTTTGGATTCTGGTAGATTGTCCCAAATGGGCAAGGCCTATTGGGACAAAGTGGGTACTCAGGAACAAAAAGGATGAAAGGGGGATAGTTGTCAAGAACAAAGCAAGACTTGTGGCACAAGGGTATACACAGGAAGAAGGAATTGACTATGAGGAGGTATTTGCTCCAGTTGCCAGGATTGAAGCCATTTGATTATTCCTTGCTTATGCTTCATTTATGGATTTCACTGTTTTCCAAATGGATGTAAAAAGTGCCTTTCTATATGGAACTATTGATGAAGAAGTCTATGTTATGCAACCTCCAGGGTTTGAAGACCCAGAACATCCAGACAAAGTATACAAGGTAAAAAAGGCTATGTATGGACTTCACCAAGCTCCCAGGGCCTGGTATGATACTCTCTCTAAATATCTCTTAGATAATGGATTCAGCAGGGGAAAGATTGATCAGACCCTGTTCACCAAGAAACAAAAGGGTGATCTTCTGCTAGTACAAGTCTATGTTGATGACATCATCTTTGGATCCACTAACTCTATGCTTAGTAAAGAGTTTGCCAAACTGATGCAGGATAAATTTCAAATGAGTGCCATGGGAGAGCTAAACTTCTTTTTGGGGTTACAAGTTCAGCAACAGAAAGATGGGATATTTATCTCATAAGACAAATATGTGGCTGAGATTGTGAAGAAGTTTGGCATGTCTGATGGAAAGAAGGTGTCCACACCAATGGACAAGGATCATCCATGGGGTAGAGATGGCCCTGGAAAGCTTATAGATGTCAGGAACTACAGGTCTATGATTGGGTCTCTCATGTATCTCACAGCTTCAAGACCTGACATCATGTTTACAGTTTGCTTATGTGCAAGATACCAGGTGGCACCAACAGAGTGTCACTTATTTGCTGTAAAAATAATTTTTAGGTATCTAAAGTGTCATCCCATCTTAGGACTTTGGTATCCCAAGGAGTCACCATTTGAGTTGATATCTTACTCAGATAGTGACTATGCTGGTGACAACAATGATAGGAAGTCCACAACAAGGGGATGCCAATTTTTGGGAAGCAGACTTATATATTGGCAATGTAAGAAGCAGAATATTATGGCCACATCCACAACTGAAGCTGAGTATGTAGCAGCTGCTGCATGCTGTGGTCAAGTACTTTGGGTGCAAAATCAACTGCTTGATTATGGGTATAACTTTCTTAAAACCAAGATATTCATTGACAACAACAGCACCATTTGCATTATTAAGAACCCTGTTTTTCATAGCAAAACTAAACATATTGAAATTAGACATCACTTTATCAGAGATTGTTTTGAGAAAGGACTGATTGTCCCTGAGAAAATTGATACAGAACTTAATGTTTCTGATCTTTTAACAAAAGCTTTTAAAGTAGGGAGGTTTCAGTACCTGGTTGCAGGTATTGGAATGGTTACTCCCTAAAAATTGATGTCTATTATGTCATGTATATTCAGGGTTGCTTTACTGCTGTTGTTGTAGAGCTGTTAGTCAATTTTTCCATCACTTTTTATTCCACTGCTTTTTAACACAGATTCCCCTGCTGGGGGTTCATTCCCCTGCTAAGAGAATTTTTCTCTTTAAACTGGGTTTGTTCTTTTTACAAAGTGGTTATATGTGGTTTTAGACTAATAATGCAGAGTTTCATGTGGTGCATACTATTCTCATTGGTGAATCCGGTATATGCTCTATGTTTAAGGGGAGGTTAGGTCACACCTTTAGGACTCAGAGTATCCTTAGGATGCTCATATATAATCTTAGATCATATCCATTGGTGAGTAAGGGTTCAGGGTGATGAGGACTTGCTGCAAAGCTTGTCAGAACTCTGAAACCTTGAGGCACTGTAATGGGTGCTTACACTTCTCTATCAAAACAGCTTGTTGTTCAAGTACAGATGTGTGGTACACATTGCTAAGACTAATGACCATAGGTAAGGGAAAAGGTAGGGATGGTGACTAGGGTATGCACATTTTCTTGGGCTGACCAGGTGCAGGGTGACTTATGTGTTGACTTTTTGTGCTGAGACCTTTGCTGAATAGAGGACTCTTGAGTTTCTATGTATCTATCTTGTGTATACAAGTGTGTGCATTAGAGCAGAGCTAGTTAGAATTGGTCTCTCCATGAGTAGTCTAATACCCCTAGGAAAGTTTCCCTTGCTTTCACCTTTTGCTTCCCCTGCTTTCATAACATTCCCCTGTTTGACCGTTGACCCTGTTCATAGCCGTTGGGCCTGCTTGAACAAATTTTGGTTAGGGAATATTTTATTGTTTTTAAAAGATATTTAAGGTGCTTTCTTCGCTGATTGGTAATCTTTACTTTATTATTTCAAATAAATTACTTTTTTTATCAAGATTTATCTTTGATATTTTTGCAATTTGAAAATTTGGTCCAATCACAGCTCTCCAATTTGCCTATAAAAACTTAATTCCCTTCACCAGCAGGTCCATCTCTCTCTCTCGACTAAATCCCACCTACCTCTCACCTTTATAAACCTTCAAAATATTTTCAAACTTTATCATGCCTCTCAAAATTGCTGCTAATCATAATCAAATCGCTTTATTACATGATGAACCAGTAGAGTTTGCTGATGATGTGGCCTTTCTAAAGTCCTCGTATTTTAGAGTGGCCCTTCTCATCAACCCTAGAATTTATACCTCACACATTCAGCAGTTCTGGTCTAAATACATGACCAAAACAGTGAATGGAGAGGTTACAATTCAAAGTACTGTAGATGGTCATCCCAAGGTGATTACACTTGCCTCCATCAGGGACAATCTCCTTCTTGATGATGAGGATGGGATAACCAACCTATCTGAGGCTGAAATCTTTGAGGGTCTTGTTAAATTGGGGTACACTCTTTCTAAAAACCAAAAATATAAGTTTGCTAAAGGTCAGTTTGCCCCTCATTGGAAGTATTTGATTCATACAATTTTGCAATGTTTGTCACCAAAAACTACTGCTTTCAATGAATTTGGTAGTGAGATGGCTTCTGCCCTGATCTACTTTGCAACAGGGAGGAAGTATTGTTTTTCTCAAATGATTTTCAAAGGGATGGTTAAAAATTTTTCAAGCAATTCAAAGTTTTGTATGTACCCAAGGTTTATAGAGCTCCTGCTGAATATGAGTGATCATGGTCCAATCCAACACAAAAACTCTTTTTCAGCAACCAAGCATACTACCAAACTATTCACCACACTTCTTGCACCATCACCACAGTTTTCTGGCAGGTCCATTCCACTCACTTCAATTATGATGAAACAAATCAGATAGGAAGAAGCCAAGAATCAAACAGCTAAACACAAACCTTCTGATTCCCCTGCCAAGAACCTACACCCTGCCAGTCCTTTACCCCCTGCTGATCCACAACATGAAAGGCGATCTAAATCCAGGTTTGCCAGGTCTCCCTTGCTTGGTGAATCTTCACAAGCAGCAGAGAGGAGAGTCTCCAAGGGTTTGGAGCAAACTGAGGGTTTGGCTGCCACTACTGTCTCATCCTCAAGGGGTGAGCAGGATAGTGACACCATCAGTAAGTCCTCTCCCTCACTCCATGATATCCAAAAAGGGGAGAAATCCCCTTCTAGGATTAAGAGCAGCATGAAACCTTTGACTAATTTGGAATTGACGAAAATGTGCATGAGTCTGAAAAGGCAGAATGCACAACTAGTACAAAATGTCAAAAAGCAAGGTCTGGTTATCAATAACTTGGAAACCAGACTTGCTACTCTTGAGGGGAGGAGAAAGCCCAGACTTATCATATCCATAGATGAGGATGCTTCCAAAGGGGAGGAAGTTCCAAATACAGAAGAGTCTACTCAGTACTATTCATATCCTGGTGGTGTACATGGAAAGATAGCAAGTGCTAAGAAAGGGATTGAGAAAGGAAGTGCTGATAAGGGAAGTGATAAGGGGAGTGAAACCAAAGAGATTGATCAAACATTGCTCACCATGGGCAATCAAGAAGAAGCCCATGCTTCAAAATTTCCCCTGCTGTTGCTGATCCCACTACTGTAAGTCGTTCCCCTGCTAAGAATATTACTCAAACTTTTGTTAGAAAGAACAGAAAGCAACCAGCTCAGAAGGGGATTACAATCAAAGAACCTGCATCTAAAGTTAAACCAGCACCAACAGTGGATCCAAAAGACAAAGGAAAAGGAATCATGGTTGAACAGCCCAAGAGAAAATACAAGCATCTAACTCCTGAACGGCAAAGGGCTCAAGAAGCACATGATGCAAAAGTAGCTCTCAGGCTACAACAAGAGGAGATGGATATGCAGGATCAAAGAATGCAAAAGATGAGGCCTAAAGAAATGCTCAAGCAGGTTGAGATTATGCATAGAGAGCTGGATGACAGGGTGCCTCATGTTGGAGAATTTCTTGATCAATGGGAGAAGGAGTTAATAAATGCTCCTTTGGAAGACAGGTACGAGTTGACTTTCCTTGTTTACAAATATCAAACTGAGTATCTGGAAAGAAGGGCAAATCGAATTCAGAGAGAGAAGTATTTAACTTCTGAGAAAGGGCAACTTGAACACTACAAAGTTTTGCTCAAGAGACATAAGAAGTGGAAGGATGGTGACTTCACAGATATGAGTTTTGAAGCCATAAAAAGAGCAGTCAGACCAGTCTTGAGAGAATATGATGTGGAAGATTGGATGACTATGAACTCTCCTGAGGAAACTGAGTATCTTAGGAGACAAAGTGAAATGCTACAGAAAGCTAGGGAATCCAAGAAAAGAAAAGCTGAAGGAACAACTTTGGAAACTACACAAGCAGGTGCATCATCACAAGCAGGGGCATTACATCAAGCAGGTGAAAGTTTTCCAGGGATTGAGAAGTCTGTACTTAGTGTATAAAGAGCAGCCAAAAGACTCAAGAGAATGGAGAAGGTTGGCACAGTTACTAAGGAGTCTCAACGGCCTTCAAACGATGAAATTGATAAACAGCTAATTCTGCAGGAAAATGATGATATCTCACCTAGTGAACTTGGAAAGAAGTTCGCTATCATAGAGTATGCTGTTTATGAACACAAAGGGAGGACTTGGTGGAAGCTTACAAGAGCTGACAATACAGCACAGACATTTCTAAGTCTAGATGTCATGTTTTAAACCTTGGATAGTGAGGACTTAGAAGATCTATGGAAAATTTTAAAGAAGACTTTTGCTGCAAAACCTCCTACCATGGATGGTGTGGAGAAGGATTGGGTAATCTGGGAGTGCATGCATAGGATGTATGAGCATGAGTTATTTGATCCTATATTTGATGCAGTAAATAAAGGAGATTTGTTGTATTGGAAGTTGTTTACCAATTCTAGGGTCTATGAGGTAGTAATGGAAGGAGTAAGTGTGTACTTGATCAATCATCGTTATTATCCCTTCACTCAGGAGACCTTGAAGAAACTAGCACAGGCTAACTTGATTGTAGATGCTAAAACGCCAGTTGCTTATGATCTAGTAAGAATGATGCATAGTCAGATTTGGCCAGAAAGTTTGTAAGCATCCTCATCAACTAGGATTTATTCAGAAACTTGTCTTTAGGGGAAAGCACAAGTTTAGGGGAGGATTGTTGGGAATAAATCAATGCTTACTTGTTACCCCTGCTAGTTAATTATCCGTACTCCTGTTAGTGTAAGTTCCCCCTGCCAAATAACAAAGGCAGGGGGATTGGTTCCCCTGTTGAAGTCAAAGGCCCTGCCGTCAGAGATAAACTTGGAATAGATTTTTACGCGTTTTTGTTACTACTCCTTAATACTTTCCAAGTTTGTTAGTAGTGATCTTGTACGTGAGTCCTTATGGCTATAAAAGGACTCACTAGGTTAGCATGCAAAGGGTGTCTTTCTCTATTGTCTTTCATTATCATACTTTAAGGTTTTGTAAACCCTAATACCATTTTAGGGTATTCGTATATCATTGATATATTAAAGTTCAACGTTTCAATCATATTGTTCTTGTGCTAAACATTATATTCCGCATCTTGTTTAGTTACTTGGCTTTGCAAAGTTTCTCTAGTGTTAGATTGAATTCTTTCTTTCTATCACAACCCTTAAACAAGCTATTAAGGTTTAAGATCTGACTTTGGGATCAACAAACCGTTGATACCACGCTCTCGGAGCCTGCTTCATACCGTATAAAGATTTCTTTAACAAGCAAACATGGTTAGGATACTGTGGATCTCGAAAACCCATAGGTTGATGCATATACACCATTTCATTCAAATTCCCATGTAAAAATGCATTTTTAACATCTAATTGATGTATAGGCCAAGAGTGTGACAAAGCAAGGGAAAGTACTATACGTATCGTAGCCGGCTTAACTACCAGGCTAAAAGACTCGTAACAATCAACACCAATTTGTTGACCACTGCCATCACTAACAAGGCGTGCTTTATGCCTTTCAAATGACCCATCAGAGTTGCATTTATGGCAGAAAACCCACATGGACCTAATGACATTCATGTTAGGAGTACGCGGTACGAATTCCCATGTCTGATTATGAACAAGAGCACGAAACTCATCAGACATTGCACTATTCCAATTCGGGTCGGACAAAGCATCTTTCGGGTTTTTAGGAAGTGGGGATGGAACTACAGAAGCGGAGAGACTAAAATGTGCTTTTGGTTTGGAAATACCTCGCATACTACGAGTGATGATGGTACGAGGTGGAGGTGGCTGAGACACCCTTGGTAGACGAGAAACTCGAGGTGTAGCAGGTCGAGGAGAACTCAGGAGAGAAGATTGGGAAATAGACGATAGGGTTTGTGAAGATTGACGAGTCGACTGAGGGGATCGAGTTGCGGAAGAAGGAGGTGGAACAGGAGATGTTACTGATGTGGGGGAAGAAGGGTCTAACAGAATTGGATTAGATATGGAAGGTGAGGTTGGAGTACCTATAGGAGAGCTAGGTGGGGTCGTATTATTAGCATGGTGAATGGGATCAGATTGACCAGAAGGTGGTGTTGTGTTATTGATGGTAAAATAGTTGGTGAGATATGGACTAATAATATCATGGAGAAAGGTGTAGGAATGAGGTGTAGAGGTGTGAATTTGAGCAAAAGGAAAGGTGGTTTCATCGAAAAGAACGTGTTGTGATAGGATAATTTTCTTCATAGACAAATTAAAGCATTTATATCCACGATGATTTGGTGGATATCCAAGAAAGACACAAGGGGTGGAGCGTTTTTGGAGTTTATTTATTGTAGTAGATGGAAATAAAGGGTAACAAAGACACCCAAATACTTTTAGATGGTCGTAACTAGGAGTATGATGGTAAAGTATTTGTGTTGGGGAGATATTAGAAAGCATTTTGCTAGGAAGAATATTTAAAATGTAGGTAGCCATTTCAAGAGCATGATGCCAAAAGTGAGATGGCATGGAAGAATGAGTAAGGAGAGTGCGTACTATGTTGTTAATTGCTCGTATTTTTCTTTCGGCTTTACCATTTTGAGATGAAGTGTATGGACAAGAGAAACGAAAAACCATGCCCTGATGTTGACAAAAGCGTTTAAAAGAATCGTTGTTATACTCTTTACCATTGTCGCATTGAAATGATTTAATATTTCTTTCAATTTGATTACGAATGAAGTTACTAAAAGCCAAGAAGATAGTGTAAACTTGTGACTTGTTACCAATTGGAAATGTCCACAGGAAATTGGTAAAATCATCTAAGAACAGTACATAATACTTATGACCCGTGGAACTTAAGACAGGTAAAGTCCACAAATCGCTATGAATAATATCAAAAGGCATGGTAGTAGAAGTAGTAGAATCATAAAATGGAAATCTAATATGCTTCCCAAAAACACAAGATTCACAAAGTTTAGAAGAAGTACGATTATTGGAAATGTTTTTATTGCTCCTGAGAGAGCGTAATGTAGCTTCTCCCGGATGTCCTAAACGAGAATGCCATAAATCACTAGAGAAAGCAGTAAAAGCAGAAGGGGAGGAATCTTGATATAACATGGATTTGGGAAGAGGATAGAGGTCCCCAGTACTATTGCATCTCATGAGTGGTGTGCCCGTCAGGTAATCCTTCACATAAAAACCAAAAGGATCAAATGAAATAGTGACAAAGTTATCTGTAGTGAAACGACAGACAGAGATTAAGTTTTTAATAAGTTTAGGAACATGGAGAATATTTTGTAAACGTATGGGAGGATAAGGAGAAGAAAGAGTTGCATGTCCATAACCACGAATTGGAAGTGTATGTCCGCTGCCAACAATAACATCCTTAGGATGGGTCATACTAAAGTAAGACGAGAAGTTACCTTGGGAGGAAGCCATGTGGGAAGTAGCACCGGTATCCATGTACCAATTATCATCTGGGGTATTGAGGATCATCGTATGCAAGGCACTTTCGATATCAGTTGGTGCTCTGTTGTTGTTGTGGAACCTGCCATGCCCATGGAGGATATGCAAACCAGTTGGGTGGACGAGCTCCAGCTTGAAAAGAAGACAAACGATCACTACCATTGCCTCGTCCATAATTAGTACCACGACCACGACCATTACCGCGACCTCTGCCAGGATTATCGCGACCTGAATTTCCACCCCGACCTCGTCCAAAATTCCCACGACCACGATAGTTATTAACATGTCCATTATTGTTACTCTTAGAGTCATCAGAAGAAGGTGTAGCCACAAGCGCTGCACCTGCTGCTTGAGAAGCTATAGTTGCTTGCTTTGTTTTATGAGTCTCCTCTAAAAGAAGCTTAGAGTGAGCTTCATAAAAGGGAGGTAAGGGATCACTTTGTTGAATGATAGTGGCAATACCATCATAGTTTTCATTAAGACCTGCTATCAGTTGTAAAACGAGCCTTTGATTAGATACAGGGGCATCAACATTAGCGAGTTGATCCGCAAGCATCTTAATCTCTTGACAGTAAGAAGAGACATTAGAGAAGTTGTCAAGGCGAATATTGGAAAACTAATTCTCCAAATAGACGGCTCAAGAATATTTGTTATCTTGAAAAATATCTTGAAGTCGTTTCCAAGCTTGTGCTGCACTAGAATCAGGTTGCAAGATCGTGTTGAGAAGATCACTAGAGATAGTGCTATAGATCCATTAAAGAACAATGGCATCTAGACGAGATTTCGTTGCAGAATCAAGAGATGAATCATCTTTTTGTTTGTCGTTGGCTTGTGATGAGGAAGAAGCAGTGGGTGGGATGCTAAAGTCGATCACTTGGTGTGCCCTACAATGAATCTTGAAGAGCTCAGCCCACGAGGTATACAAACCTTCTTCCATCTCAAGAATTGGGATGATGTTCTTAATGTTTGTGATTGTGAAAGCAGGATGAGTGGTTTTATCATTCATAGTTGACTAGAAAGAAGAAAAAAATAGGGTGAAGGAAAGATCGATTTAGATCAAGAGAATAGGTTGTGATACCATGAAAGAGATTAACGTGTTGCATGCTCTCATTCATTATCATCAATATATATAAGGAGTACAAGAATACTAGGATATACATTGACTCCTAGAATTACTCTAACAAACTAGGATATACATTGACTCCTAGAACTACTCTATACATTGACCAGATACATCTTTATCTAACAAAAAGACTTCAACTTGGTGTAAAAGCTATCATTTGGATATGGTATCTACTGATATGGTGAAGGCTTAAACAATGGCACATCTATGAAATAGGAATTTGGTATAAATTGAGAACTCACCCCTGGTGACAATTTCTGTGATTCATTATGTTTTTTTCTAAATGGTAATTAGCTTACTTTTGATTCAATTGTCTTAATCTGGTCAATACAAATAAGCAAAAGATAGTTCGTTTCATCAAACACACTTGATTTACTTTTCAATTTGTGTTTTAGTTATGGTAATTCAATATTTTGTTTGGTTGTTTGTTTTTAGCAGGGTTATAAATAGCGTGAAGCGCGGCGTGACGGCATGTCCAAGCTACACGCTTTAGCGGCTAAGGCGAATCTTTAGCGTTTTTAAAGCGTGCCTTATAGCGGCATAACATATAAAAATATTTATTTATTTTATCATATTTCAATACTATATTTACATTGAGCTCACAATAAGTGTTGTATATAATAATGAAAAAATTTCACGTTTGGTCCCTATCGTTTACACCAAACATCAAGTTTGGTCCTTATCTCAAACTAAGTGCACAGATCGTCCCTATCGTTTAGACTTTGGATCAAAATTGGTCCCTATCTTGGATGAGGGTTAATTTTGGCTGATAAGTCTTGAGAGAGGAGGGGCATTTCGGTCATTTACTTGTTATATTTTTATATACTTAAAAATCACAATTTTCTTTTCTTTTATATCTCATTTCTCTCTCTCTCTCACACACATCTCCATCTCCATCTCACTCTCTCTCCTACACTGCTCCTCCATCATCCGTTAACCTCACATTAATGATTGTAATTCCCAAAACCATCAATAACATCAAATCCACCCAGAAGTATCAGACAAAATATCGAGCCAAAGATTGTGAAAGATCTGGTGGCTTTTATAAACAGAGCCCCATCGCAACAGGACACCCATCATCATTACATCAACCATGAATACGAAAACAACACCCCCATCACAAAAACACCCCCAGCGCCATTACAACAACCATGAATAAGAAAACAAACAAGAAGAACATCACCCTTGACTTTCCATCACAATCACCATGGCAGCAATATCATCACCATCACACCACCCCCATCACCATCACCGTCACCATGGCATCAATACCATCACCATCACAACACCACCGTCACTTCTATCTAACAACAAATAATGAAGACTCGAAAAATAAAACAGAAAACTTAGATCTTAGTTTACTCTTTTCGTGTGATATATCAATACCATAGATCTTTTGAGATCTAAAAACGAAAGAGGCATGCATCACAGATCTATGTTTGGTTTCACCCATCTTTAATTTTCAAAGGTAGAAGAAAGAATTATAACAAGATTGTTACACTCTTTCTTCTTTTCGTTTAATTCAACCACAAAAAAAAAACCGACATGCAACAATCATATATAAACCTACCCGAGACCCATTTTGTGGATCTTGACGCCGTGTGCATACGTGACTAATTCGAATGGAGATTAATTGTTCTTGGTCAGGCCACAGTACATAAAAGTTGGACTAAATAGAAAGAGGCGGATGAAATATATACTTTATGTTGGGATGCGTCTGTGATTATTTGAATGGAGATTAGTTGGACCCATTTTGGTTTTTGGATGTGATTATTTGAGATGGAGAGATAGAGAGAGGCGGATGAAATATGATGATAGAGATTGGGGGAGAAATGAAGAGACGGAGTTTACAATGTTTTTGGTGGCTGCGTTTGTTTTAGTGATTAGGTTTGTGTGGACCGGGTTATGATACTTTATGTTGGGTTGCGTCTGTGTTAAACAGCAGAGATGATGAACATAGAAATTTCCAGATTTATGTTGGGGAAATTTCCAGATGAGTTGGTGATGATGATATATTTAGGAGAGAGAGAGACACGTGAGATAGAGAGACGTGTGAGAGAAGAATGAAAAGAAATAAGTGAGTTGATTTTTGTATTTAATGCAACTAAAAAGAGTAAAAGACTAAAATACCCCTATACGTCCAAAAGTTAACGAGCAAAACTAACTCCTGTTTGAGATAGGGACCAATTTTGATTCAAAGTGTAAACGATAGGGACGATCTGTGCACTTAGTTTGAGATAGAGACCAAACTTGATGTTTGGTGTAAACGATAGGGACCAAACGTGAATTTTTTTCTATACTAATTAAAGTTAAAAACTCTTTTTACATGTAATAATATTCATTTTTTGAAGTTGAATTCAAAAATTACTACACCTTATTTCATAGCGCGCCTCAACCTATAGCGTAGCGTGAAGGACGCGCCTCAAGCTTTAGCGCGCCTTAAGACGAGCTATAGCGGGCTATTTAGAACTATGGTTTTTAGTAAAATATCTGAATAAACTCTGAAATCTGAGTCGGTTAGATGCAGTTTGTTTCCCTTCGTTTGTTTTTTACATGTCATAAGATGCAGAAGATATGAAAAAACCTCTTTTTCTTTTAGATGTTATAGTATATCTGATTATCTCTAAAAACTCAATATAAAAACAAAAATCACACAACAAATTTGCAACTCCCAGTTCTCTGATTCTCACATCCACATCTTGGTCTTGATATTTAGTTATTTACTAATAATAAGGCAACGAAGCTTCTTAGTTTTGGTTGGATCCAACTAACTGATATTTTAAGATTCTAAATATGGTCGAATGAAGGTATTTGGGTTTAATTTCATGGTGGGGGCAGATGGGTAATGTTAAATATTGTGGGGTAGATGGGTAACGGGGAATGGGTTGATTTTTGTAATCATGATCAATTAATTAAGATATTACTTTCTATTTTGTTTTTCAAGTTTGTTACATTTATCATATAAATTTTTTTTATACCATTTACAGTAACTGGAAATATATGTGTTTATAAAAATAACTAAAATTTGATTTGAACATAACTCATAGTGAAATCAAGTTAAGAATGTCGGTCGATTAGTGAAAGGGTTATTTTTTCGTTTGAGAAAGTCATTTACAAATTAAATCAATTTATACATTTTGAAAAACAAACACTCTAATACAATTTAACTTCAGACACTCTCTTTTTATTGATCGGGACACTTAAAAAGTTGTGTGTATAACATATATATCCTTAAATCATGTTAACTCATGTTTATGCTACAAGGGTATAAGTGTCCATACACAATATTTTTAAGTGTCTATACACAATATTTTTAAGTGTCCCAATCAATAAAAGGAGTGTGCAAATCATCTCCCCTTTTGTATATCCACGAATAAAATGTTGAGGAAGTTTTGTGCACTATACTGCTTAAAATAAACCGGGTGAAATTTTATCGATAATTTGGTTAAAATTGAACGATCCAGTTAAAACCGAACGACCCAGTTAAAACCGAACGATCCAGTTAGAAACCTGTTAAAAATTTTACAAAGTCAGTTTCAAACCGATTTGGTTTAATTCAAACCAGATTATTAACCGGCTGAATAAATTGATCCGATTTAAAAACCAGTTAGTTTTGAAAAAAAAACAGTTTACCAATTCTAAGTCAACTTGAATATATTTACTAAATTATAAATCTAAAAGGTGAGATTAACATAAAATGAATAAAATGAATAAAATGAAGAGGACCCATTCACCTTTTTTAAAATTCGAAATTGATTTTATAAAAAACGGTTATTTTCAAAACCGTTTTTTTGTAATTAGTCGGGTGATTCGTAACCAGTTTAATAAAATAGCCAGGACTGGTTTAAAACAGGTTAAGTTCGAAATGATCCAGTTACAAAAAGGTTAAAACCAAATCAATCCGGTTAAAAACATGTATAATCCAAACCAAACCGGTTAAAAACGAATCGGATGAAGTCAAACCAGTTTCTTGACCGGTTGACTAAAATTAAACCGGTATAAAAATGGATACAATTGCAAACACGGGTTCCTTATTTCTATAAACAACTAAATGCATTTGTTGAGTTATATATCTAAAAGGTGAGATTAACATAAAATAAAGTGGAACCGATCAACTTTTTTTTCATGTAGATGAATATGTTCAATCAACTTATTTTATATCCAGAAAATATTACTTGATCAAGAACAATATCACTATATTTTCAAGTCCTACTGTCAACAGATATAATTGATACATGAACGTAATTTTATAAAAATCGTCAGGTTAAATCGAGCGAGTCACCGGGTCACGGGTTCATAGTGAACGGTTCGTTCAGATCAAGAAAAAATACAACCCCGCATGTTGACCAGAAATAAACGTTACTTAAGCATAAACTATAACTAAAATATACTAAAGGTTAAATTAAAAATTCAAGAAACTAAAAACGCACAAACAATAAACTCCCCGGAACAAGAAAAAGCGACCACGCCCGTTGGGCGGGTTACGACGCTAGTATATATATATATATATATATATATATATATATATATATATATATATATATATATATATATATATATATATATATATATATATATATATATATATATATATATATATATATATATATATATATATATATATATATATATATATATATGTGTGTGTGTGTGTGTGTGTGTGTGTGTGTGTATGTGTATCATTTGCATGTGTCTTCTCTAATGCAGGAAAATGTCGATCACTGAAGAGCTACAACGCACATTTGATCTAGCACTTGTTCCACAAAGTGAAAGATTGCCTCTCGCTGAAAACAACTTACGACTTAAGGATGATTTTGATCCTACCTTCCCAGCATTCAAAATCGCAATGAACATCTTGGATATATCTCTGATTAAGACTTCTTTAAGAGCTACATCATCCGTCCCATAGGTGTATATGCAGGAATTCTGGGCAACAACTACAATCTCAAAGAACAAACCAACATCTAAAGCCAAGATTGAGTAAGATCAACAGACAACCGATGACGATTCATTTGGGCCATTTTAGGAAGATATTTAAATTCCCTCCCCCAACTCAAGGGGAAGAATATGCAGAAAACCCCAAGAAACCAGAAATTCTCAAGACACTCTGATCTCTGAATTATGAGGGAGAACTCCGTACCTTATCTCAGTTTCATACAGCACAAGTTGGGCAACCTTGGAAAGCTATTTTCACTATCATTATCCGGTGCTTTACTTCAAAATTCAGTGGATCAGATACCATGAGACCTCCTCAAGCTTCCATATTTTGGGGTCTCTACACTAGAGCAAGACTGGACTATGCCTCATTGCTTTGGGAAGAATTCTACTTTCAGTTTCTCAATACTAAGAAGAAATCCGTGCATCTTCCATTTTCATGCTTCACAAAGCTTATCATCTATTACTTCATGAAGTCTGTAGCATCCATTGATAAACATGGAAACTTCTTCTATCATACTCCAACAAAGGACTACCTTATGGAACACATGAAAATTGACGGTCCATCTACAAAGTATTCATTGCGTCCAGCTCTAGTACCAGACACTATGATTAATGAAGGGATCAAGAATAGTCAAGCATACAAGGACATGCTCAGAGATATTGAGATACAGGTAAACAGGTCAAAAGAAGATTCTTCAGCTCAACAAGGAAAAGGTAAGAGGAAGAAATGGGTTTCTAAACGTCAAAAGATAGCTTCTTCAAATACCAAGGATAAGGGCACGGGCAAAGAACAACTTGTTGATGAGGATGAAGAAGAACCAGTACCAGAAACTATGTCTTAAACCAAACAGCTAAAAATCATTCTTTAGCAGAGTAAGATAGAGTCACTTGCTAAAACTGGTGGATCTGGATCCAAAACTACTGAGGAATTGGCTCGTTAGGAGTTTGGAAACCCCGATACTTCAGATGAAGACGAAGAAGAGGAGATCAGAAAAGAAAAGAACCTGAAGGACAAACAAATCAAGATGATACAGAGATTAAAACTTATTTCAACTTTGAAGACATTGACCAGAATCAGGAATGTGGAGGAGAAGACGACATAGATACTGATCATGATAAACTTTACAAGGATGTCAATCTCAGCAAACCTATACCTACAACACCGTCACTTATTGTGAAAGAGGATGCTCATTTGACACTGACTCCCATCATTCAACAAACACCTCCTCCACCACTAATATTTAGCACAATTGTGACAACCGTTCCTATAATTGAACCGCCAATCTTACAACCAGTACCAACCACCTCCCAAACAATTGTTCCAACACCTCCACCAACAATCGTACAACCTGTACCATCCACCACCAACAACCTGTACCAACCATCATCCTACAACCTGTACCAACCACCTCCCTACAACATGTATCCACCACCTCCCTAACGATTCTACCTACACCTCCACCGACAATCGTACAACCTGTACCATCCACCCCTTACAACCCATACCTACAACCTCCCATTTATCCCTTACTGAAAATCTCATCCTATCCCTTCAACACCAGTTGCAAACACAAGCACAAGATCTTGCAGCGCTCAAAGAATCATTCCGTAAAGGTCGTCAAGTAGAGGTCATAGTAGATAAACGTGAACGAGAACATATCAAAGAACTCCAACTCAAAATGAAAGATCTTGAACAAAAGCAAGACACATATATCAAGGAAAAAGAAGCCCTCAATAATTAAAATGCAACGTTCATCGAATCCATTAATGATCATGTGACAACCATCATCAAAGACGAAGTCACTTTATCTATCAATCAAGAGCTACCAGCAATACTTACAAAAGGCCTTTCAGACCTTGAGTTGATGAAGGTATTGCAGACTTGACTGAAAAACATCAGGTCAACAAAAAAGAAGACTTAAGACAAGCTTCAGAGAGTTGTCAACAAAGCTATATTTGAAGCTACTCAACCATCAACAAAGGATGGTGATGATGTTACCAAAACAACAAATAAAAGGAAACTTCAGGAATCTGAGGATGAGGATGAGGATGAGGATGAAGATGGTGATGATGATGGTAAAGGAGATGATAAGGGTGATGATGATGATGATGAGGATGAGTAGGAAGATACAGATAGGAATCAAGAAGAGGATGAGGACGACGAGGAGGACGAGGATGAGGATAGTGATGGGGATGATGATGATGATGATCATGGTGATGGTAATGGTAAAGGTGATGGAAATAATAAAGATGACAGTAATGGTGATGATGGTAAGGGTGATGATACTGGTAAAAATGAGGATCATGAGGAATCTGAGAAAGGTGAAGATGACGAGGAAGAAAGTGATGCTAGAAATAAAGAAAAAGTCGATGATGAGAAGGAAAAGAGCAGTGATGCTGAGAATGATAGTCAAAATAAAAGTGGAAAGAATGGTGATGATGAGGCTAAAGAAAGAAGTTAGGATGATTCGACAGGGCCATCTGATTGCGATGCACTTAGGGAGAACCGTCATAAGACTCTCCAAAACAACTACATCTCTCCTGCAGTTTTCTCCAAAGACACGGGTAAGTCTACTGAACCGGTTCATGATTTTATTTCAACTACAGAACCCATGATCAAACTCCAGATCAACCATCATACAGAACCTCCAGCGTCAGTAGAACATCATTATCCACCTCCCATAACGGATCAGCATTACATCGATATGGATATTGAAGATAAAAATCTAACAGATCCGGAATTTGCGGATATTGTTAACATAGACGAGACTATACCGGAACAACCTTGGCTTACACAACCATCAACTACACGAAATTTTTTTGCTAAAGACAAGGAAGATTTTACACAACTTCTCAATAATCCAATCGACTTCTCGGGATTCCTAGTGCATGAATATAGAGAACCTACCATGAATCCAAATTTTCTCAACAGGGTACTTAAAGACTCAAATTTTTGGGCCAGTACGAAGATCAGCAAGAGGAGTGCGAGTATCATATAAATGAACTTGTCAAGGAAATGAAATCGACAGCTTCAGGTGATCAAACTCCAGTACTACGTCCATTAACTGCTGTTGTCATCGCCACATCCAAGCATCTTTCAATGGCTCACTTTGTCAGCCATGATTTCGACTATTTATGGCAAGGCGCGAAAAAGTATGCGACATATTTAACTATGGGCAAGGTAGTATGTTTGGATGATATACCTTGGATCGAGGAAAAAGTCCCTAAGCTCTGGCGTCAAGTGGTAGTTCCCTCATACGATCCATACACGGAACTTGGCATCTCTCACTAGGGTCACAAGAAGAAGCTAGTCTACAACTACTTCAATCGTCCACGACCCAAGAATATCATACTTTCAGATCGTCTAATTAAGAGTATTCAAGGAGGTACTACTGAACACATATCCGGGTATCCTTACTTAAGAGAAATCATATTCAAACGTGAAGACGATAAAGAATACACCATCAGTGTAGGAGCACTCCAGTATCTACGTCTTGAAGATATAGAAGATTTTCTACTTGTGTTGACTCAAGACAAGGTTACTCACTTAACTCCTGAACTCGTTATTGCCTTAAGCTCAGCAATTCGCCAATACACTCGTAATGTCGTCATCAAGTATAGGGTTGAAGATCTACAACTTGGTGTAGAGAGTTATCAAAGAAAGTTGAACTTGCAACGTCCTCACACCACACCTTTGAGTCACTTCCATCAACACAAGAAGCCATATATGGGTACTCTCAAACAAGAACTGGGAATATTTTATCTGCATGAAGCAGAAGTCATGCAATACATGAGACTTTCTGAACTGCACAAATTCAGTGATAGAACTCTTAAACATGTTCATGATAAGCTGTTAATTCTTAATTCCAAACAAACCCTTCCAGAAGTGAAGTATGAATGGAAAGGTAAGTTCATTAAGAGTGTCGTACATGTGATCAAGAATATTGAGGAAAACTACGGGAACGGCGGTTGATTCGTAGCTTAGAACGATTCGTGGGTGACAAACCGTATGGAGCTCACCATAGGCTAATGGAACGATCCACTTGACGTGATGATCGTACTATATCAGGTCAACTCCATACACTTATTCGTGAATATCTATATTGTGTGTATAGTAGGCTTTTTGTGGCTTGTTGTAGTGTGAAAGTATGATATTCTCTTAAGAATTTCTCACGAGATTCTAAATCTTTCAAATATATCGTACTCAAGCACTACAACTAACCCTTATTAATTTGAGGGGAGCATTAATATGTTTAGTGTCCAACAAACAATTTCATTAATACCCAAAGACTGGTTAATCCATTAATATCCAAAATATTAACGGTTAACATTTTGGATAAGGGCAAAAAATGGGATTAAGGAGACTTGTAAATATACATGGCTAAAATTGAAAAAGACTTAATGGTAAATGCAACTTAATATGTGTTATGGACATGTTAAGGGGGAGCATTTTTTATGACAAAAAACACTGAAGGTACAAAACGTTTGATATTTATATCACAAGTACCTCAGTGATTTCAAGGAATTTTCATGGTGATAAATACTTACCCAAAACACACCTAACTCACGAAGGTTGTGGTGACAAAAGGGTGGTTGGATTAGGTATTAGTCCAATGATTCCTCCAGAACCAGAGGAATCTTCCCAAGGACAATTCCATAGTTAGAAAATAGTAGTCCTTAGGAAAGATGAAGAATGGATTGTGAACGTAGCAGAATGCCGACTAAGTACTGATGCTAGCACTGGAACAATCACAACAAGGTGCTAGTGATGATGTATTGGTAAGCATTAAAGGGGTTGAAGAATGAAAAATAAATGTAAAGATAAAGGGTGTAAAGAAAGAAGCCTCCTTACAACTTAGGTAGAAACCAAGTCAACACATCTTGAAGACGATAAAGTATCATGGACCCAGTGATGCGATGCACAACCCCTCCCAGCTAACTCAAATATCTCTCAAAATATATTTGTTTTAATGTCACGGAGTTCAACACGTTATCTATCGGTTTATTCACTCCGAATAAATTGATGTTGAAAAGGTGGAAATCCTCTCTAGCCTCCGTTCACCAAATCAAAATGCACTATTGAGTATAGAGCCACGAGATCATCAAAAGTCTCATTAGGACACTTTTCAAAGCAGGGAAGATTTTTATGAGTCCTACGCAATATTCTTGCAATATTGCCAGAACATCTGAGTGATACGAAAGTATTTCAATGAAGATGGAAATCCTGCTTGAGCCAACATCAAACAAGCTCATGGTAGGTGACACGTGCGGTTCTTTAAGAACCAATCTTGTGATAACTGGAAAGAAACAATGGTTTGACTTTAGACTGAAATCAAACTTGTTCCAGGGCCTCTACGCAAAATTCAAGTGATCTTGCCAGAACACTCAGAGTGGCACTCTTTAGTGTTCACAATGATGAGTGGAAATCCTACTAGTGTCAACATTAAACAGGACTGCGGTAGGTGACAAGCAAGATTCTATTAGAATCAAGCTCGTGACAACTAGAAAGCAACGATGGTGAAAATCTCAATTGAAATTCACTTGTTCCAGGTTCATTAATTGACGGCTTCAATCATAAGGATAACTTTATCCAAATGATTCACTCTTTATGTTCGCAGTTAGCTTTGGACGATCAAATAAAGAGAACGGGTTTACCCGTGAAATCTTGTCCATGAGATCTTTAATTAGAGCTACCTGTCACAAGTACGATATTTAATATCGACCAACGGTCTTCACCGACCGGAGGTAAAATGCTACTGAATCAGAATAAAATGTCAAAGACTTTTATTCGTGTCTTATTATATTGCTGCATTTGAAGACGGCGACGTTGTGGTGTACCAGATGAAGTCGTCCTCACATACTTATACTTTCTGCACCAAATATTTCAACAAAATTCAAGAAAGTTCAACCTAAAAGTCTTCTCCTGTATCAACTCCGAAGCTTTCAAGAATTCAACAAAGTATAGGTATGTGGGACATGAAGTCACAAAGAGGCGAACATTATAAGAAGGCGAAGATTGCACGTGAAAGGTCAAAAGAACATGCTCTAAGCCAAAGCCTAATGATTATCAACACATCTTCACAACAAGGAAGAAAAGAAAATGAATAAAATAGAAAGTTGACTACGAGCACGAGAACGAAGATCTAACATGCTAGATTTAGGACTTTGTAACTTGAAGTGACCTCCCTTAGGGGAAGATTGTTGGAAATACGTTTTTTAATGTATATTAGAAGTATCAGTCACTCCAACAATATTAGTATTTCGTTGTTAGCTCGTAGTTAGTGTAATGTGTAATACTTAGTAACTAACCAACCCATGGGCTTGTCCATTGGTTGTAGGCCCAAGCCCACCCGGTCTTGGGTATATAAACCCTCTCCTTTGATGGAGGGGGTGTTGGTTGTTTCATTTTGATAATACATTTTATATATTTTCTCTTATCTTTCTCTCTCTACTTTCTCTCACGAGAAACATCAACCTCACTTGTGATTCTAGATTACCAATATTCTATAGTAGCTCATTCGGCGATGTGCTTCTGTAACTCTTTTCCTCTCTCTGCTCTCGTGGTTTGGAAGATGAATCTTTTTCCCTTGGAGGAGGTTGAAAACACTCGTGCGTTGTACTCGCTCTTATGGGAAAAAATCCTTCCTCTTTGAGGAAGATCTAATTCTATCCAAAACGCTCGCGCATTGTTTATCGTTGGGGGGGAATTACTTTGTCTACTCGTTCCCTTGAGTCATCTGAGTCGTCGGTATACCCTTCCTCTATTTCGCGTACTTCGGGGTACGTGACCCGGCTAAAAACAGTTTGTCCATCTTTCCTCCTTTGTTTTCGCTTGGACGCGCGGTGTTCCTTATTAGGAGTGAGTCTTTTCGCAGCTCTTACTTCTTTTTCGAAGTCGAGGCAAACCCGTAGGTCCTTGATTAGAGCATCTCTCATTCTTGCACTCATGAGAGGGACCATAGCTTCGTATTTTCTCGTGACAAAGTCGCTCATGTCGACATCAGATGTAGGAGTGTTTTTAGGCTCTCCATACAGCGTGGTTCCAGTCTTCGGGATTATTCGCGCTTTCTTCTGGGGCGCGTTCGGTGCTTCTATCGAGGCTGAGGTTCCCCCGGTTGTGGGAGGTATAGGGGTGTGAATGGATGAATTTTCACTTGAGGTGACTTCCCTCCACTCCCCTTATTAAGGTTACTGTTGGTAATCACAAGCGCTTCGTTGGACTGCGCTTTCTTGTCGTCGGCCTTTTGGTTGGCCGATTTCAGATTGCTTTTAGTCATATCAAGAGTTTAGTGTAAGGTCCCACGGATGGTGCCAACTTGTTGATACAAAAGTTGGATGGACCGCGCTTGACCCGAATTAGGCTTAATTCGGGTGTTTGAGGACTCTGGCTCTTGCAACAAGTGAATTTATATGAAGACCCTGCACACTAAATAACAGACACCGTTAGGCTTACCGTGGAAATGTTTCCTACGATTAGACTCCAGCGTGAGAGTAAGTAATCGGTTTGATTGAGTAATCGGTGAGGGTTTAGAGATTGTATGAGTCATACCTTTGTGGAACCTCGGGGATTCCTTTTATACCCGATGAAACCCTAGTTGGGCTTCTCTAAACTTGCGGCCTAAACAAGAGATATTTACTATACATAGCTAGATCCTTATCATGTAACTAAGGAGAGTGTATATCCTCCTAACCTAGGTGAATCATAATCTTAATTAGATTATGATCTATCCTGATCCTGTTCGTGTGCGACCAGGACACGGTTGTTGTGAAACCGTATGCGACAACGGCTTACTGGGCCTCGTGGGCTTCATCGATGCCATTCATAATCCATAGGTAATGGATTAGATACGGGTAGTACCCGTGGGTTGGGATTACAGCCCATCTAGGGACTATACGTTATCATACTCCATGTGCCAAATTCATGAACTTGGACGTCAAAGGTCTCCCCATGAATTTCAACATGAACTTTTTCTGATACAAATTGGTGAGATTTGGTAGCAATATAGACTCTACCCGTGCACATTGCTGTCGATTGTTCCACTTTGAAAAATATGAATTTTCCGAACAAGCAAGCAACCTTTTTGAATGCATTAGATCCCCAAGCACATAAAGGAAAACCACTAATTTCGATCCATATCATCCGTTCATCAACCTTAAAGGAAGGCAAAACAGGCATACACGAGGATGATAATCTTTTCATACTCTAACTGGTTTAAAAAGCCATACCTGGTGAAAGAGTGGGGAATTGAATCCAAATCCAGAGGCCGCCAAGATGGTGGATTTTTAGATCTACAAAAACTTCGATCCTGAAAATCTTATACATAATACTCATCGATTATACTTCTTTTAACTTAACTAGTAGAACCCTAGATGAGTCGTCAATATTTATAAGGTCTGGGTCATTGAGTGAAATGAACCGGTTCTTAGTGAAGTGACCGAGTCGCTCTTAAAATTAGAACTACCATGGACGACAGATAGGAATGACGGTTTTGAAGGGGGTGCAGAGGTGTTGTTTTGAGTGGTGATTTTATGTTAACGGTTTATTTGGTAAGTAGTTTATGATGTTTGGATATTTGCAAATATCCAAACGTTTATTTATTACTTGTCAAAATTATAATGGTAAGACACGTGCGCATAACATTATCTCCAAATAAAAACAAACCAATATATCCTAGAGAAAAACTCAAACAAGTACATAAGAGGCATTACAAGTCCGGTACTAGAAACATAGCCATAACTACATATTAAGACTATCACCGGAAACGTAAATTGATGGTAATAAAAAATAGCAATGGAAACATTAAACTTAAAATGTACAAAGCCGCATCCACCAAGCGGTACACAAAAGAAAGGAAACAAAACCTTTTTTCAAAAAACCGCGTCAAGACCACACACGGTCACCGACTAAAGTACTCAGACCAAAACTGTCGTAAGATACATATAAAAAATGTGTGTGTGATAACAAAGCCACACTTAACCACAATAAAAGGTTTCACCCGACTACATAGATATAAGACACAAAAATATCACTCAACACTCCCCCGAGTAGCATCCAACCCTTCTTGGTCACACTAGAATCACCCTCGATAACGAGAGGCTCAATAGCTTCGCGAACAACGTCTATGGATAGGCTTGGAGGGGTGGTGGAAATAGATGCAGCAACTTGAGTATCAGAAGAACTCCCATTAAAGGAAGGCTCAACGATGTAGTAAAAAACATTTAAGGGGGCGGTAGTGGCAACAAACACTTGCACCCATAACCACTTGCCTCTCTGAAGATATTCACAGCACCAAGTTGAAAGGATAAAAGGTCAGCAACACGAATCACCGAAGAGTCATCAACTAGAGCTCTAGACTTATAACCCTACAACCTAGAATGCACATTTTCAAAAGCATCAATAAGGGACACTTCCTCATTAGGACCCGAGGAGTGGAAGAGGAAACATCACGGATAGGAATGGTCAGCTGTGAAGGGGAAGGCTGAAGTGACCCCGTCCCCCGAATCCCGCCTTCAATTTGAAAATCAACCATTAAATTACTAATGTCAGCATATTTTCGGGACTCCAATAAATCAAGCAGAGGAAAGTCCAAAGCAACAAAGGCATTAAAAACATCATTAAATTTAGACCTGGCTAACATTGCCAAACTTCTACTAGCTTTCCCGTGGTTAATCCCGGTATCTAAACCTTTCTGCATACGCAAATTATGGGCCCGACTCATTGCTTCACCAATGGACACCATATAAACCGGAGACTTTTGGAACTTAGTCACAGTCAAACGGAGCCCATGCCAAATTACCCATCAACGCCTAGCCACCGCGACCATATATCGAGGAAGTACCTCTTCGTCAAGGGAGGTAACAAGAGAAAACAAGTTAGAGCCAACGGACGCAAGGCGATCCGTTATCTCCTTTGCTGGGAGATCTTGAACAACCTTAAAGGCACAAACTACCCTAGTATGCAGCTGAGAACAGGTAGACTCTAAAAAAGACAATTGATCGCTCAAACCATCCCTCACACCCTCTAACTCCAAAACTCGAGCATTAGAAATCTCAAAGGGAAACGGTAAGATCCGCAAGCTTGCCCATCAAATCCTTATTCTCCTCCTTCTCAGCTGATAAATCTGAGGACAAAGAAGCCTCCTCGGCCTCCAAATAAGCAATCCAACCACAGAGCCCCGGAATCACGACATTATCTCCCTTAAGCTCAAACAACTTAGCTTTCAGGGCCTCAATCTCAACATCTTTTTGGGCCAACAGTTGATGATCACCAACGCGCTCTAAGCGCAGTTTTTGAACCTTCCCCAAGTATCGCTCAAAGCGCATCCTTATTTTAGCATTTAATCTTACCTGAGGAGCGAACCCAACATTAAACTCCGCCAACAATTGGTTCAAGCCCATACCATGAAGCTGATAAAAAAGCTAACGGAGTAGCATTATTAATCAAGCTTCGATAATCATTCGTAATATCGAGAGTTGAAATATTTGTGACGCGCCACTGAGGCATATAAAACTTATTCATACGATCGACATCCATATACTCATAGTGGAAAAAACTATCATCATCACTCCGCTCATCACAGGTTGAGATGGCCCATCCACCTCAAAATGAGTAGATTCAGTATTTGCATCAAAACCACGAGAGGGAGCGACATGCGGAACATGAGTAAGAACAGTAGATGCCACCACAACAAATACAAGAGCAATATGCATAACATTGGAAGGAATAGAAACAACCACCGAATCTGTAACCACGTTAACGTAAATTGCCACCCTGAAATGATCAACATTTAAATCATTAACATTGTGTTTCTCAACATTCAATTCATCATAAGATTCAGACGAAAGTAGAATCCGAACCTCCACCGAAGTAGACTCCGAATCTCCACCAAAGTAGACTCCGAATCTCTACCACACTCGGTGATGGGAGAAGAAGTAACGGAATCCAAAACAAAAAGCATGTTAGAAGCAACAGAAGCGCCCACATTTCCAGCAAACAACACAACAATAGCAGCCCGGGACTTACCCCCGGTAGTAGGAGCAGACGACAAACCATGATCCCCTCTCAACCTCTTAGAAGAAAGACTAGCAAGAACCTCAACACGAAACCTTCTCTTCTTCCTCTTATTCTTCCTAGAATTATATCCCCCACGGCAGTCTTAAGTAGAAACAAGAACGGACACAAGAGCACCAGCCTCAGAAACGCGAGCACCAGCCTCGAAAGCAACATTACTTGGAACCAACCGAACACTAGCACCGCCACCTAGTGAATTAACGAATTCAACAACCGGATCAGTAAAACCATCTAAGTGCACAATACGGCATATACTCGCTTGAAGAACGGGAATCTGATCAGCCTCCAATGGCTAACTAACAACTCTCACCTAGGTAGGATCCGCACAGGTAATATGTTCAAAGAAAGACATCGCTACAAAAAAGACAAGGGAACATTAGCGACAAAAATGAATATATAAAAACAAAAAAACATGATAAATAAAAAACCCACCCTCTCCAGACGAATCAATAAAGACGAGATAAAAATCTCTCCCAAGCATGTAATGGCAGTTGATGCCAACCACACACAAAAAGCCTCCGGGTACTTTTGGAAGGGGACATGATGAGAAACAATATAATTCAACTGTCGCGCATTAAACTCATGAGGAGCAAGAGCAGGATCCTTGCTAATCTCCCAATAGACCATGAAATTGGAAGATTGAAAAATGACGAATCAACAAAAAAGAAACGATCCATCCAACTCTTGACCGAATCCAACTCTTTAGAATAACTAGGAGGTCCAGAAGGGGAGAGTTTGCTGAAATACATTCATCCCTTATTGTAATTATTCACATAAAACAGACGGAATAGACCAACAGTCGATGCAAAACCCCCAGCATGACATGATACCTCAAAATGAGCAATCTTAATGGCAGCTATGGCGTGAAGTTGAGAAAGGTGAATACCAAAATAACTAAAAATTTCATGAAAGACGGTGGAGAAAGAAATACGATAAAATGCATAATCATAAACCTGAGTATAGACCCTAATTTTCCAGGAGGAGCATTACAGATGCTACTATTTGGACTCGCTAAGGTAGGATGAACACAAGAAGGGATGTAACACTTTTCACAAAGATACACACAATATCAGAACATGTAACCCACTAAAACAACAAATGGTCAGGATAAAGAAAACCAAAGGACGGGACAGGGCAAGTGGTACACCGTACCTGACACGCGGTCCCAACAGTAAAAGAAACGGAAGACAAGGAATCAGACACGTCACACGTCTCACCTACCAAATATATAAACACGTCTGAAAGCTTGTGGACGAGGACAGCTATAAAGTCCAATGATTCATCTGCACAACGAGAAAAACCACGGGACTGGAGGGACTTGATGGCGTATAGCATGGATACAGCCCATTGGGCCTAAAACCATACACCAAACCTTGGGCCACAACCCAATTTAGTATAAGCCCACCACGGTGGCAAAGCACTAGCGGATCAACTCCCCAAGAGCGGATCCGCAACACAACACCGGACACGCTTCCCCGAAGCAGATCCAGGAATCCCTACGGATAAGTTCCCTAGGACAAGTGCGTAGGCCACGATTAGTAGATAAAAGTAAATGAGCCTTTGGACCACAAAGGTCCACTTGGAGTACTATCTGAAATACTTAGAAAGTCCAGTACTTGACTCGCCTATAGAAGATAAACTCTCACACTCCAAACAAGGTATGCTTTTCCCACTCTTCCCAATACATACATACTTCCAAAAGCATGGAATCTTATTCTTACGCCGGAATCTAATCGTGAGGTCCGCCACACGTTAAGGCTAACGGTTTACTTTTATTTGTGCAGGAAATCATCAATTACATCTCCTTTTAGTACAAGATCAAGCTCAATCCACGACATCTGAACCCATCTGCAAGGATCTCGGGTCTACTTTTTACCCCAACCCGATCACTGTACTAACATAAACCCTTCTAAATTATAAATGGTCACTTCAGTCATGGTGAAACTTTGGTAAAGCATTATTATGATGGAACCTCTTTTGAAAGCAATAAAAACACTACATTTGTGTGTATTGTAATTAAACCATATTTGCCATTATTTTCACCAACGTTTTGTCAATTTAGTTCGTTTTCTCAACTAAAGCATGAACAATGGCATCAAGTCTTTAAGACTTGATGCATTAAATACATTCAATTCAATCCCGTTTAATGACTAGAATTTTGAAGAATGACTTGAGCTTTCTCAAGTCATTGCTAAAAAGCTTTTCAAAAAACTTATGCTACAATGCAAAAAACCCTCTTCAATAGCCTTTTTGAATAGTAAAAAGCTTTTTACAACTTTACCTATTGCATATGCTCTAAAAAGTAATTGCATGCTATTATCTAAAAAAAGTCACTCGATCCGTATGTCAAACGATTCTAACTTTAACCTAGCTTTCAAACCGAAACAAAAAAATGTATGTTACTATCAAAAAAATTTAAGCCCCCTAATATTAATTCCTAGCTCTGTCCCTGGTGAGAGGCAAAAAAGATGTTGGGACATCATCGTTGTTTAATCTGTCATTGAACCAATCAAATAAATCTCTAGAATCATCTGACTTAGTTCAGTTGGCCACCAAGGTTGCACTAAGTGCTTTCTTTGGGGGAGGATTCTTGGAGGTCTTGGAGGTCTTGGAGGTCTTGGGTTCAAGACCTGCCAAGGGCCTTTCAGGCGAAGCGGATAAGGAGTCAAACTTAACTAGGCGCGAGTTCGAAGAAGACATTCTTCCGCTTGGATGTCATTGCACGACTCGACTCACTAACCACTAACATTTGCCGTTCTAAAAAAAAAAATAAAAAAAATCTCTAGCTATTAAAGCTGGGATCATTTGTGCCATTGCTTCATGATTTGAAAGAAAAGTCAGAGATGGTTAGGCTCTTTTGATTTTGTCACTTCTTGCAAAACAGCCGGAAGGGCAATGGATTAGGACAAATCAGTTATTGAGACGCTCGTTGGGTTTCTGAAAGATGGAACCCCTAAGAATAAGGAATGTGCTGGCGGAGCCACGATTTTGAGTTAAGGGAGGCCGAAATATTTTAAGGATATAAGGACTAACGAAATCGATCTACTTACATAAAATTGAAAGTAAACAATTTGAATATCATGTCCTGAATTTACTCAAAAAGCTGTGCGACAATGTTGTATGTATGTTAAAATAATAACGCAAGCTAACCAAAAATATCAGGCAACATAATAGTAGAAGAAGAGAGATATAAAAAAAACAGGAATAATGCATTTCAAGGTCTGTGTTGGTTATGGAAGCATAATACAAGATAACACAAAACAGTTTTTTCCGGTCCCATGCCCGATCCTGCTGGAGAAACATCAATACGTAGAGGACCGATATTACAAAATGAAACCCAAAACACTTGATCATCTAGACATTTTGTTTACGGTTATCGCTTGTGAGCGCAAGGGAAATTAAGAACGTAAAATTTGCTAAGAAGACGACTGCAATGTTGAAGAAAGTTCATGAATGCAGGCATTTAGACTGCTTTGATTCTCAGCTAACTGGATCTTCATGCAATCTCTTATTTTACTCATGACAATGTCAGCCTGTGCACACAGACTAGAAAAACATGGTTGTATCTCAGCCCTCTTCGATGCATGCAGCTTTGTCATCCATTTTTCAATGTGGCGCAACTGACGAACGATGCCATCAATCTTATCTTTCCCTTCCTTAAACTGCTCACTCAAACTATTCCAACTGCTATTCATATGTGCCACGTTTCCCTTAATATGCTCACTCAAACTCTCCCAACAGCTATTGATATGTGCCACATTTCCCTCAATATGATGAGTCCTGTTGGTCGCGATATCAGATTTCTCTCGCTCTAGACACATTTGTAGGCTGGCCATCCATTGTTTCACACACGTGAAATTGTTCTCTGCTATAATGTCCTGCGTGATTCAATAGAGTTCATAGGAAACATAAGTTAGAGACTGATGATTTTATAATCTCGTATAAATATATGAGAAATGTGAATATGGGGCTGTCAACTTCGCAATTTAACTTCACAAGTAATCAACTTCACAATATATAGCTACTTTATACTTAGATCACAAAGCACAGTCTAGGGCTGAGCTGTGTGACCCGAAAACCGACTCGACAAAAACCAGGCCAAACCGAGCTTATTCGTTTCTGTTTTTGGTTTTGGATATTTATTTCGGTTTGGTCAGTTCGGATCGCAATTGGTTCGGGTCAAAACCAACACTTAGCCGGTTCGAACTACCTAAACCAAACCGACCCGCCCTAATATGGTTTCGGGTTCAGTTTCGATTTATCTAGTGCATACTCGATTTGGTCGGTGGTTGGCAAATTTCCCTTATTTGGTTTCGGGTCGGTTTTGGTTTTTGTCGGTTCACGTTGGTTCCGACTCGGATGCTTTTGCCCGTTCATTGCATTATTAGGCAACCTCCTTTATTTTGAGAAAAAAATATCCAAAGGTATTTTATCATTTAGCAGAAAATGGTGGTAAAATTAAACAAGGGGATCACAATAAAGTACTTAGAAACAAGGCGTTACATGTATATTATTAAGAAAATATTTGAAAATTTATAAATTGATAAAATATTTTACGAAGTTCACACAACCATTCACAGGTTGCGTAAAGAGATTAACATGTAGGTATCCTTAAAAAACTCTAGGCTCCGTTTTTAGCCATTACAGTAGTCACACAAAACGTGGTACGAGATCGCGAAACCAATACGCGGTTCGCAGGGTCCTTAAATCTGGTACGAAGGTGAATAGGCTCATTTCGGTACGACCCGAACTTTAGTTCGATATACAGTATAATTTGGTACGATGTACCGAATTTGGTACAATGTACAATATTAAATTTATACATATATATAAGATTTAAATAGGTATTTATATATTCTATGTACATATTTACACAATTTTATTAATTTTATTATTACCTATTTAAATTCTAGTTATATACGCCATACCGAAGCTGTACCGATTTACACTGGTATGCCGTACTGAAGCTGTACCGATTTAAGCTGGTATGCCATACCCATCCATTTTGGTATGCTGATTGACATTGTTAGGGAACGCCAAATATAGCGATCGAGATCGCAATCCAGAGTCGCGATCGTACCGCATTTGGATATGAACCATCCAAAACGCGAAACGCGGCCGAGTCGACGTTTCCTGCAACTATAGTGCATACCCACTACATAGGCTTTAACTAGGAGATAGTCAGATCGTATTATAAAACAGGTCGGGCATCTGTTTCTTTCCATCATGTGTGGTACCTTATAACCCAACGCCAATGTCAGACCTGCTCGGCTATGTCAATAGGCGGGTTAGAATGAGCTATCTTATATCCTAACACGTGAGCAAAAGATCCTACTCTTCAGTGAGAACACTACAGGTAAACTTCAGCATACTAACTAAGCTTTAAGTTTTAAGACATCCATACCATATGTGCTTTTGGGCCATGCAGAATAGCCGTAGCGAAAATATTAACATTCAGCCTAGCTACATTTGCAACCTCTCTCGAAATGAAGATGTAATACAAAATACCAAATGGTTACCATCAATTTTTCTTTTTTATCTAAGTGATAAAATGGGAAAAAAAAGTGTAACACCATATCTCTACAATTAAAAACTAACACGAGGGTCTAATTTAGTTTGCTAATTGCTACTATATGTATGATGCATGGAAGATAAGAATACACTTGACAATGTAAATACCTCGCGTGAAACCATTGTGAATGTGGCCCCTGGAGATCCAGCTAGCAAATAGTTTTTGACCTTCATAGACATGGTTCCTGTCTCCCTTGGAAACGGCCAATTATTTAGTGAGAATGGATAAATCTTTATACTCTTTAAGTTAGCAAACGGAGAAGGCTGATGCGAAATGATTTCCACAGATGAGAGAAGTTGCTGCAGCAAAAATTACAGAAGAATTACAATATTCCAGTTATATAGGCTCATCGGTAGAGACACTAATTGCAAAACAATTTTACCACTATAAGGACTCCATACAAAAAAGCACCATACTTTGTTTGTTTGGATCTTTTTCATGTTTCAGGAATTACGACTGTATAAACATTAGGAACTAATAGCCATATACCTCGAGAATTTCCATGTTAAGTGTCAGATCTCTTGCACTCTGGAGAAGTTGAAAAAGACCAACAATATTTTGAGGGTCTTCCTTGTACGGCGAGGTAAAAGAGATATCCGCTTTCTCCAAAGAATGGAAATCGTCAGCAGAGAAATTTAAAAAATTATGGCATTGAAGGAGCAGGAAGGCGAGGTCAGGCGCAGAAATCTTAATCTGGCTCTGGCCGCTTGTACGATATGCCGAGTTTCTTTTAATAATTAGATTCTTGAGTTTAGGTGCAACCACACTGAGCAATCTCGCATTCCAATATATGTCTTCCAAAGCGAGATTAGAAAGTTCGGGATGAAAAATATTAAAACAAATATTATTCAATCCCACCATATAGCACCTTTTTAAGGTGAGATTCTTCAAGTTCACACACTTGGATATAAGCCCACTGAAATAATCACCATCTTCACGAGACAACATGATTGCATCAAGATGCAATGTGGTTAAAGCAGGGACCTCCCACGTTGATGTAAGGGTCACGGTACCTATCTTATTACATTTTCTACTGTAATTATTAGACTTTTTTAAAATGAGATGTTTGAGAGTCTGAGAACTAAAGAGAGATAGAGGAAACTTAATTTTACTGTCAGCCAAGAATGTAATATCCAGTTGTTGGACATTGTGAGAGAACGCATAGTTGAGAATTCTTTTGACAAAAGCTTGGATAGCATTTCCACTTAAAGTGAGCTTCACTGAAGACACTTCCCTTTGATTATCGCGGCCAGAGAGAACATGTTTAACAAAGTTTGAGAACTTGCGCATGTCAGGAAAATCCTCACTTGAAAAAGCAAGACACGTCATTGTAGTCCAGATAAACCTCCATCTAGAGGTAAAAGAACTGGTTTTAACGGCATCCAGGGTACTGTCATTAAGTGAGAGAATTTTATGAATAAGATCATCTGGTAAGTTGCTAAGTCTATCTACTTCTACAACCAATCGCTTATTATTATCTTCAGAACCCATTATATTCTCAACCCAATTTAGATCGATAAGAACAATCGTTCATGTAACCATTGTGACTTTCCAAGTAAATCCCACCAGAATTTTAAATCTTTGTCTTGCTGCGAAAACTGCAATAATTCAAACACTTAATTAACATAAATTTTAGCTCTATACTAATACTAAATAAAAGTGTAAACAAAAAAGCCTAAATAAAAACTAGTTATAGTCGTTTTATGAATATAGATTATATTTGCTTGTATACGGGGTTTATAAGCCTGTGTTTTTATCAAACGCTAATAATCGAAACACTCAACCTATCCACAAGCCACTTACTAAATACTAAAAGCCCAAAAAACTTGTTATGGTGGTTTTATAATAACATAAATTAAATTTACTTATAAGCTATAATAATCCAAACACTCATAAAGTGTGGATCCTAAAAGCAGCTAGAAAATGAAATGAAATATAAAATGTGAAAAAGGAAAAGAGATGATGATTACCTGCGTATGAGGATTATTTTTAGGGTTTTGTTGAGTAACTATATTATTCATCTTGGAAAACCTTTTCACCAAACACGCCCTTATAATAAGAGAAGTAAATTGCATACATATCCTCTAGATGTGAGCAATTGCATATATGTATCCTTTTAAGTTTTAAATGTGAAAATTTATATATATATATATATATATATATATATATATATATATATATATATATATATATATATATATATATATATATATATATATATATATATATATATATATATATAGAGTAGGGATCCAGTAAGAAGAAAAATTAAAATGAGAAGAATAAGAAGAAATCCTGACCACAAATTCCACAAAGGAATGAGAATTTTAAGGGGAGATGCATCTGACTTTGTAGGTGCATCTGAAATGTGTGGTTGTGGTTTCTTCTTATTCTTCTCATTTTACTTAATCTTCTTATTTGATATATATATATATATATATATATATATATATATATATATATATATATATATATATATATATATATATATATATATATATATATATATATATATATATATATATATATATATATATATATATATATATATATATATATATATATATATATATATATATATATATATATATATATATATATATATATATATATATATATATATATATATATATATATATAAAGTTAGGATGTAATAAGAAGATTAACAAAAATGAATACAAGTGTAAACATTTTACAATTAAAGTTCACACTTTTTAAAGTGCGAAGAAAAAAACGTGAACAAACCATAAATTTGTTGTAGTGTAATTAGAACACTCTCATACATAAAAGCAGCAATTGTTTAATGCAAGTTTTGGAGTGTCTCAATCAAATTATAGAGTGTGCAAATCATCTTTATTTGGATATACATGCGATTTTATATATTTGAAAGAGTATATACGCGATGCCCCAAAGAGAAAAATGTATTTTTATTTGCTAATTGAAGAGTTAAATTGCAAATCTGGCATCTCTTATCTCTTATCGGCCAATAAAAGTGAAAGACATTAATCTCCCTTATTAAAATATCAAGAAACATGGTTTCCTCTTTTTTCTTTTGACTTAACGATACACACAATCATACAGATAGAATGAGAAGTGTGTAGACATCTCCAGTGGATTATTAGTTATTAGTATTATGGAAGTTTGGCTATTTTACAACTATGGCCCCTAAAGTCTTATTTCTTATAAATTTGCCACATAAAACTTTCTATAACATATAACTTATACATTTATTATTAGTTTGACTATCGGGTTTGACTAGCCAATCATGTAATCTATTCAAACTTATAAAAGTCGTACTCAAACTATCTAATGGCATTCTTGTAATATGATACTTAAAATCCAGTTTTTGGGTGTTATATTAAACTTCTTATTAGTATTTATCAATTTTGTTTTAATTCTCTTTGATTGATACACACTAAATTATCGGAACTATAATAATTTCGGTCTATTGCAAGCAATAGTTATGGAAATATTTTAAATTAATTGTTCTCTACGTAAATAGTATATATAGCAACAAAAACAAATACGAAAAATATTTTTGGTGTTACTTGAGTTCAAGTAACTTTTAGAATTTTTATATTAATTAAAAATAAAATATTCACACTTTCCAAAAATGGAAAGGATCTCCGATTTCAAGTTTCAACAAATCCGCACCAAGAAAAATCGTACGCAACATTCCCCGGCAACGGAGCTGAATTTGGATTGGGTCAAAGCTATACATCAATTATTATACGAGATAGGTAAGTCAATTAAGACCTACGAAGACGAATAAAAATCACGAAAGTGAGCACGAGATCTTTGTTTGACGAGGAAATTACAAATTTGAGATTCTTGATACGAAGTTGGATAAATGATCAAAGATAGTCATTGGTAAAATGAAAATGAAGACGTAAAAGTAAAATTATCTAAAACGTAAAATAATAAAAGTCACACAAATCGAGAAAATATTAAAATATTATAAAATTAAAATTTTTAAAAAACTAATTGAAATTAAACTTATTAAACTTAAAAATGAAAATACACATGGTCCAAAAAGCCCAATCGTACAAAATTGGCCAAATACGTTTATTGGGCCGAAAATCTCAATAAGAAATTTTTTAGAGAAATTAAAAAGTAAAAATGTGGAAATGCTTAAAAAGTGATCTTGAACAACTTTAACACTAAGTTTTTTGAATGAAAACAACTACAGTTTATTGAATAAACTAATAAGCATACTTTGAAAACCTAAAAAGCTAATAAGACCACTAGATAAGTTATAACTTTGCAAGGACTCCTAAATTGAGTTTATAAAAACATTTGGAAAAAGAAAAATCAAATTAGCTAAGGAATTAAGCTAGAAATAAGCAAAATAAATAATCAAATAAGGCAAAATAGTCGGATTTTGAGAAAAACCCAACTATAGAACTTGAAACTTGGCAATGACTACTAAATTAAGATTATAAGGACTTTGGTGGAAAAAGAAATATGCAATAAGCTCAACTAATAAGCTATAAAATGAAATAAGCACTTTAATAATATGACATAATAGTCGTGTTCGTACTAAACCTTAACCAAATGCTTTCAAACTTTGCACACAACTTAAAACCTTGAGAAAAATGATTTTGATAACAAAAACCAAGTTGTTGCATGTATCAATAAGTTGGAAATCGAATAAGCTTATTACAGCTTATTTTATAGAAAATGAAAGAAGATATAAAAGGATTAGAAAACAAATGTTAAGTAGAACAGACCCTTAGTGGCAAGATAGTTATGTGTGTATGATATGGTGTGGGTTGTGAATAGGTCACAAGTTCGATTCCTTTGAGCTATATGCATTTGGCTTATACTCAGTTTATAACAATGATAAGCAACAAGTAAATAGCACACAGAATCACACAAACAACAATTAAGCTCAAAAATCAAATAGACAAAAGCTGAAAATAGGCTAAGCAGTGGGAATGGTTTCTATTGCTAGTGCAAATCCTATTACTAGCAGTAGGAATGGTCAAATTCCTGCTTAATTTTAAGAGAAAATCACAATCTATTTTTAAACTAATTTCACAAAATACCCAATTTATTATTCAAACAGCCAAAATACCCATAAATTTCGAAAATTTTGACATCCTTGCGAAATGGATAAAAATTTCAAAATTTTCGAAATTTCCTAAAAATTTCGCAATTTTTTTTTTTGAAACTATTAAAGGGGTGTTTGGCAACACGTTTAACAGCGACACACTGTTGTTAAACGTGTTGCCAGACACCCCTTTAAAAATAGAAAAGCTCAAATAAGCTATTTTAAGCAGTTTAAAAACCAAAATGAGCTGAAACAAATTATAAACTAAATAGTATAGAGGTTTTGAAACAGAAATATTCAATATTTTTTGTCCAAACAAAGCTTAAACGAAATTTTAGTTTTTGGTTTTAGTTTATTTTCTTGAAAATTCCGTTTAAGCTTTCTTTAGACAAAAAATCTTGAATCTTTCTGGTTTACAACCTCTATAATGTTGAATTTATGATTTGTTTCACCTTATTTTGGCTTTTAAATAGCTTAAACTAGCTTATTTGAGCTTTTTCTCTTCTTAAAGGGGTGTTTGGCAACGAGTTTAACAACAACACACTATAATGTATTGTTGTTAAACGCGTTGCCAAACACCCCCTTTGATATTTTCAAATAAAATTTTGCGATTTATTTCGCAAAGGGTGTCAAATTTTTTGATATTTATGGGTATTTTGGCTTTTTGAATAAAAAAAGTAGGTATTTTGTGAAATTAGTTTGAAAGATAGATATTTTGTGATTTTCTCTAATTTTAAGCATCTAATAAGCTCAAAAGTGAAAAACCATTAAAAATAGATTAAAATCACGCCCTAAACTATGTGCTCACAAAGTTTCAGATCCTCATTCCTTCTAATGAAATCATAATAGTTGCTGATGTGTTTAACCAAATGGTTGAACAAATTATGATTAATTGAGTGATTGATTTTGATCTAAAGTGATTTCTACCTAAGTGCAAATACTCTAAACCTTAAATAATCATGAAACAAGTGAGATCAAACCTAATTACAGCTAATAAAAACAACATAAGGCAACCTAATGATTCCTACAGTGATATTATAAGAAAAACATAGGACTATATTTTTTTTGTTTTATGTTTTTATGACTTAACAATACATAAAGTCCTAGATCTAAGATGTGTACCACTGAATCCTTAATTCAATCACCCCTTTCATCTTATCAGTTTTGATTTTAGCTTAGGCTTATATTATCTAATGACTGGATTAAAGAACAAAAGTACTAACGAGCTAAGTTTATACCTATTAAGCAGTTTTAAACAAAAATTAAGCTACAAGACTTATTAATAAGCTAATGCAAATTTTATTTTTTTAGGTTTTTATGTTTTTAAATAAAAGAAATAAAAAACAAGTAATTAAAGCTTATAAATTAGACAAGTTCACAATAAAGCAATTATAACACATTGAATAAGCACAATAAGTATCAAATAAGCAAAAGCAAATAAGCTAATCTATAAAGCAGTAAATTGAGAGGAAATATTAAACAAGGATTCTACCTTATGCTTAAGCCCATAAATAGCATATTGGCCTTTGTACAAGGCCTGAATCTTCAACCCATAGCTTATCCATAAGCTTATTATCATATTTTAACCCACTGTTCACTTTAACAAAGGTGAAACAGCCTTCAATCCTTAGAGCTTTTGTTATGATTTGAGACTTTTCCTTAGCTTAAAATAAGACTCACATAAGCTGAGATCCAGCTTATATGAGAGGGTATATGTTTTTAAAATAGCTTATGAGGAGAGATTATAGCATATTGAACAATAATTTCTTATAAAAATGTAAGACAGAAATTTATAAAAACTTGAAAGTAAAGGCACAATTAAGCTCAAAACAAACTTTTATTAATAGAAACGAATTACATTAAAAAGAAACATTACATGAATTGAAATTGACAGACATTAAGTAAAGGAAAAACATGCAAAATTACAAGTGATATCCAATCTATTTATAGAGGAGAAATGATACTTCTAGGTCTTCTCTAGGTTGTCTTCTCTCTCCTAGGGGTTTGGAGAATGATATTGAGCCCTTGATCTTGCCTTTGGCTCAAAGGATATATTTTTAGTTGTAGATCACTTAGAGGTAGTTTGATAAGTCCCACAGATTGCCAACGTGTCCCATGTGATTTGACATCCTTTGTTTTTGTTTTGTACTAAATTTAATGCAATTCCCTTGATTGTGCTTTATCCCAAATCCTTGGTTTGCCATCATGCCATTTGGGGACCAATTCATTGCTGATTTGTAGTCGTTACACGTGGGATGTGTTGAGTGGATGTTTTATAGTAGAGTTGTGGAAAATAATTGAAGAATTACCAAGCTATGTGAAAATCCCCTTTTTACTTGTAAAATTACAGACGAAGGTTGAATAGTAAGAAAATGGCGGGTAAAAGTATGTTTGACCGAGTAGTTATTAATCAGTTTACTTGGACTGGTGCAAAGGTGGACGGGTCAAAAGGAGGGTTTGGAATGGTTTGTTTGATTTTGAACTAGTCAAGTGATAAAAGGTTATTAAAATTTATATAAGTTTCACCTTTGTCACCATTAGTCCCTCTAGCTTTAAGAACTAAGGGTGAGAATCTAAAAAAAGTAATTTTGCAATTTTAGTTAACACCAAGGGTAATTTTGGTAAATATTGAAAGGGTATTTTGGGAATATAGGTGAATAGTAAAAGGGTATTTTGGTGATTTTCAAGGATTAGGTTATAATATCTTTGTTAAATGATATCCCAACTTTGGCTTTGTGCTTTTATTCATTTCTCGTGTTCATTTTGTCTTGACTTGATCATTTTCTTGTTATTTCTTGATATTTGTGCATGCACATACACAAACAACAAAACACACACATACAAAGCACGTATGATGATTATTTGATCATTTAAAGCATGTTTTATGAGAAATAAAGATGAGTGTGTTAATGCAAGCAATGCCTAAGAACATTATGAGTGTTAACTAATCTTTCTTATTTTGATCACGACAAAGTATAAAGACATTTGTCGTCAAAGACAACCGAAAGACGAATTATTCAACAAACACTATCATGAAGGTAATAATCATTTAAGTCTTACACAAACGTATCTTAATCATGTTTAGTGATCATAGAAACTGATGAACCTCAAATCTCACATTTTGACAAATGTGACAAAAGATTCTAATAAACTTTATTTTAAAAAAAATATTTTATTAAAATAGAAATTAAAAATTTGAATATGGCATATTCCAAATGTCATAGGAATATCCTTTGAAGGTAAAATCTACCTTAGATAACATTTCCCCACTAAAAGACAAAAAGGAGCGTAGTCTACTTTGGGCGGTTCCTTAAATAGCTAGGTGGTTCGATATCAATAATGAGTCGCGCTATAATTAAGGAACCGCGCCCAGAGAGCCGTTGGTTTTTGTCTCCTATAAATAGTGGATCAAATCTTTAGTTTCCAAGAAACTTTTTGGACATTCTTTCTACCTCTTTTCTCTTTTCTATATTATAATCATTAGTAAATCATCACTTAATGTGTTAAGTATGTTTACTTATGATTATCCTCTTGATCCTCTTCTTTACTTGTCCAAAGAGAAGATCACTCGCACATTTGTGATGTGATTAAAGATGAAGCCTTGATGAAGATCATCCTTCCTTAGATTTAGTCATGTTCATAATTTTATATTTATGTCTTGTATAGATCCAATGTATTTGTGTATACTTGGATTAGTGTTGTGTTAATACAATGTATTTGTGAATACTTGGATTAGTCTTGTGTAAATCCATTGTATATGTGCATACTTGGATTTGTCTTGTGTGGATCCAAGTTACATGTGTATACTTGGATATGTCTTATTGAGTTGTAATAAGTCTTGTGTGTTAGTTCTCATTAAACTATAAAGTGATGTTTGTATGTGTCTTGTGAGTTCTCACTAAACTTGAAAGTGAAAAGTTGTAAAGATTGGTTCTAGCTTTGGATTAGAACTCGACATCTAGCCTTGTGTCGGAAAAGAAGATAGGCGACAAAGATTGGTTCTAGCTTTCGATTATAACTCGACATCTAGCCTTGTGTCGGAAAATGGTGAAGTAGGCGACTTGTGTAGATTGGTCTTAGCTAAGATTAGTTACAGACATTTAGCTTATTGTCGAAAAATCATGTAAGCGACGTTGTAAGGTTTTCTCCACCAAGAATGGAGCTTGTGGATATAGTGGAAATCTCGAGTAAGGTGTACACGAGGAGTGGAGTAGGAACGATGATAGAGCTTTGTTGACGAACCACTATAAATCTTGGTATCGTACATTAGGTTGTTTCTTTCCCTAATATTTACTTATGTTTTCATTCTTACATTGCATTTCATTGTCACTAGATATTGTTAATGCATTATAATTGAACCTAACAAATATGAAACTAGTTTTCAAGTAAAAGGTACTTTTGGGACAAACCTAATTGAAAGAATTAATTAGGACCATAATCAATAGAAACTATTCAACCACCCCCCCCCCCCCCTCTAGTTTCTACAATTGTTATCAAGCGATGGTCAGTCAAGATCTTTGAAGTATATTGTGCTTTAAAACTTGGATCGATCCATTGTCTCCTCAAATTAGAAGGGTTCGTTGTACTAAATTTCTCTTTGGTCAAAACTATTTTTTCAATAAAAATAGACCTTTTAATTGGTAATATTGCATCATATCTTGTTTATTAGCTTATATACATTTTATATTTACTCTTGAAATGTATCTACTAGTTTGTATCTTTCTTTGTGTAAGTACTCACGAAGACTAATCATTAAGTTGATTGTGGATTGAGCTACTTGCACTCGTATTAGACTCGTCTCCTTTTGATCTCAAACATCTAAGGATGATGATATCAAGATTCGTGTAAGTGATACTAGTCCTTGAAGACTTAGTATGTACTTTGGTCAAGTTTGGGTGTTGCATTGGTCCTTAGAAGACTTGGGATGCGCTTTGCGGCTAATGTACGTTTTCGTCCTTCCATACGCCCTATTGATCATTCTTTTGATCATTACTTGGCTACTTGATTTCTCTTAGCATCCTTGACTTGACATTTGTTTGTGGTATGTGATTTTATTCTTTCACCCTCTCAAACCTTCATGGTCTTGGATACTTGACTCACTTGGTGTTGGTGTGTGATTTAGTAGTAGCTTAAAGTATCAAGCATGATTTTTATATTTTGCAACTTATACGGTTAGTAGGTCCTATATCATGTGTAATATGTGCAATTGAGCTTATCTCTAAGATGACTGATTAATCCTTTGAGATACAAACTACATCATAAGTTGTAGTTAGGATATTACACATTTGGAATTGAAATATTCCATGGATATTGTCATTGCAATCCTAAGCAATGATTCTTGTCCGATCACGTACGAGAGAAAGTGAATCTATACTCTTGTTCATATTTTGTAAAAGTTTAAGACAATTACTTGAAAGTGATCTTACTCTTTATAGCAAAATTGCTTGGTATGGTTCATTACCAAAGCCGTTTAGACTTACGCCAGAAAGGCACGTCTTAAACCACTATAAATGACACAAGTTCTTCGTTTCTACTACTTGAAGATTATCACTCATCTCTTGAGCATTGAACTTAGCCTTGATTCACTCCTCTTGAATTCTCTCTTCTTTGTCTTTTCTTACGAGTAGTCGTTTTTCTGTATCGGTCTTATTCGGTCTCTATTTAACTCGTAATCCTTTATTTAGGCATTATAACCTAGTATAGAAGTGGTCCAATGTTTTCCAAAAGGCTTGATATGTATTTTAAGTATTTTAGAAAAAATTAGTTTTGAAAATGTCTTTCATTTTCTTGGTTTAAAAACGTCCTCTGCCGGCGGCTCAATATTTGTCACGGCTCAAACCCGCGGCTCAATATCAATATTGAACCGTAGGCCATTAAGGACTAAAATATTCAGGTTTTACTAAAAATCATTTTTTTAAACCCACCCTTTCTTCTCCACGGTGGCGACGGGTTTCATCTAAAACTACCATTGTTGATCTTTTAAAAGCTTCGATCACTCAAAATTAATTGATATCAAGACAAGGGTTTCACTCATCTTTCTTCCAACATCAATTAATTGTAAGTATCTTCATTCAATTTCAATCAATTTGTTCTAGGGTTCTTAATTTCATAATTGAGGATTCTTACAATTAAAATCGAATTAGAACCTAATTAGGAATGTGGGTTGACATAGTTGTAATGTTATGATTCCATAGGTTTGAATTCCTTGCGATTTCACTAAAACCCACTTATAGAACAAATCCGAATTTTGACTAATCAATTTTGGTTAAATGATGGAATTGATATGAACCCTTGAACACATTGGTAATTGCATTGTTAATGCTTACCTATGTTCAAGTTCATGTTTAAATGATGGAATTGATATGAACCCTTGAACACATTGAAAAACCTATGTTCAAGTTCATGTTTGATTTTACATGATTCATATGTGTTAGTAAAAAATGAAGTTGGGACATTGTGAACATGGGAATGTTAAGGATTAATCCTTTGGTTAGTCAAGCAATTAATTAAACACATCCTCATGATTTTTCATTTTTCATCTATTATGTAACATAAGAGTGATTGTGGATATATTTTTATGTTGTATAGGTGATTAATCATGTCTTCGGAATATCAACAAGATCACCAATATACTAGAGACTATATGCCTAATCTTTTCGAGTCTTGGGAATACGTATCTCTTGGTAATACTTATCGTGTACTTTAAAAATGTTGCTTTCATGAGGGTAGAGTTGTCTATAGTGACATTGAGAGATATGACTATATTAGGTATATGTTTCGTCAAATTAAGTTCGATTTCTTGCTAGACATCGACGAACTTATTTATCCCAAAATCCTTCTAGAGTTCTTTAGCACATAATCCCTTATATCTAATGAAGATTGAATGTATGTTAGGTTCGCCATTAATGGTCAACGCATCACTTACTCTCTCGAGGAATTCGGCACGACACTTAAAGTGCCATATGAAGGTCAATGTCGGTTCACGAAGTTGTGGAAAATTGACTCCTTGGAATTGTGTATCGACAATCATCCATATGACACCGAAATGCCGGATTTGGAATTCATCCTTAATACCATTACCAAAGGACATGATCAAGCCGTTTTATGTAGTATCCATACTAGGAAGCATTCTTTAAAACGCCATGAGATACTCGTAAGTGACCTTAATGTGTGCATGATCTCTTGGGCCGACATCATTAAGGAGAATGTGTTTTGTCATGGTGGCAACCGGGATCATGTTCCGGCGTGTATGGCTCACATATTGTGTTGCATATTCACCGCCATCGAGTACAATCTTGCATACTTCATCGCTCGAAGGATCAATTACGTTCTCTCGAAATCAAAATCCAACCTTCCCTATGCCATGCTCCTCACTCGCCTTATGAAAAGGGTTGATCTTACTATCTCGAGCATGGTCTTTCTGACTATGCTTCGTTTGAACATGTGATGTATCCAATTCAAAGGATACGTCCATGAAATCCTAGAAGTGACCGAGGGGGGAATAGAGGTGATCCACAAGAACCCGATAATGAGGAAAATCCCTCATCATCAAGTGATGGTGATGATGCGGGAACTAGTGCTCATTTCGGTTCTACGAGTGACTCCACCCCATCTTTGAACACTTTCATGAATGTGTTAGACCAAATTAATCCTCCTCCTTGTCGTTCATCGAGTCAACTTCCTCAAAACTTTGGTCTTGAGGATGTATATAGGTCTAACCTTCAAACTCGAGAGGAGTTGTACAAACATCGTACGGAATCAATGGGTGCCTTCAAGGCTATTGGGAGTATGGTCAAGAAGTTTGGCAAGATGAAAAAGTGATATATGTATGAAGCTTTTGGTGAAGACTTCATTTGATTATCTTTGGTGTAATGTTGGATAATTTCCTTTCATTAGGCTTGTTTCTTCATTTCTTGCATTAGATTTGGTTTGTATTTACTAATACTTACTGTTTGGATTGATTTATATTTTAATTCTAAAGTGTTCATGTGATCGAACTCTTGATTTGAATGACTTTGTGCTATTATTAGTTATCTAGATTTTGCTTGGTAATTTATTTTGGCTTGTTAAAACTTTGTCTAAAATATGGGCTTGTGAAAATTGTTGGAAGTCCTATTTTTGAAGGGTTCTGCCCGTGGTTCACTATCTATGTGCGGTTCCTTATTGATATCGAACCGCGCCTATATATTGGGAACCGCAGATTGTAACTTCGAAGGAATATTTTCTTTACACTGAAACATGGCTGAAACTTTTTCTAAAAACCAGCTTCTTCCTAATTAAGCCTAACATGTTTCATTATTCACCAAAATGAGTTTTAACACATTACTAGTTTGGATCATCCCATCTCCTTCTTAAACCACTCTTGGTTATTCTTCTTCTTCATCCTCTAAGCCTTCTTCTAAACCTTGACACACAACCATGGTGTCCACAAGATCCTCAAACTCTTCCAAACACTCATCATCCAAAAGAAACCTTAAGATTAAGATTAAGATACCTAAACAAGGACCTTCATCTTATCTCACACCCAAATATGAGATATCTCCTATTCTCATTTCTTCATCACCCTCACCACCTCTTGCTCCATGCAAGAGTAGTTCAACTCATGGTTATAACCATTCCCATGGTTCCACCTCTTCCTCATTCCAATCAAGAATGAATGAGTTGTCCTCACCTTTCACTCCCAGTCCTCTCTTGGATGTGAACCCTCAACCTCTTCAAAGAATTCCCTTTGACAATGACCTTGTTGAGCCTTTGGAAACCTCACCTTTCACCCCACCAAATTCACCCATCTCACCATTGGACAACATGCCTCCTCCTCCTCCTCCTAACACTCCACTATTGGGTGTTCCTCTTTCTAACCTATTGGGTGATCCTCACTTATTTGACTACTTCAGGAGCAATGGCACTAATTGTCCATGTTGTTTAAATAATTTCAACCTCATCGCCATCCTTAGGTTGGAACTGATTGAACTTCACATAAAGTTACAAATCTTTTTGCTAACTTTGTTCACCAATCTTCCTCCTCCTAGGAGATGAATGATGACTTTTTCAATAATAACTTTTCAAGAAGACAAGCCAAAGAAGATTGCTTAATCAACAACTAGATTAGCTAGCTATTGTAGTAGTTAGTTATTTTATTTTCTTGTACTTGGTTTCCTTCATGTGTTTACCATGGAGTTGTTTTAATAGATTAAGCTTTTGTGTGTTTAAACCCATGTGCTCACATTAATCAACTTCAATTTTAATTAAAATTGAACCTTAACCGATTACAACCTCAAAAACTTGACTAAAATTGGATCAAAATGTTATCTAAATATTTGTTCACCTTTTGTCAAGACACTCTTTGTGAGTATGTTGCCTTTTTGTGCAACAATAGCCTAATCTAATGTTGTTAGAGGTAAAAATCCAAGATCTGCTTAATTTTGAAAAAGTCTAGTCTTTTCTCAAAACCTTTAAAACTCATATTTTTAATTCCACTGTAGGCGGCTCATTAAAGCTGTAAAACCCGCTCTAAAAATCCTATCTCTAATCATATTTTTGACTCGGGTATGTCATTTCAGCTTTCATGTCTTTCCAGCTTTTATGTCATTTCAGCGTTTAGCATCTTTTCAGCTTATCGTATCTCTAATTCGAGGAAGAATTGTTCTTTTAGAGGGGAAGAGTTGTAAAACTCGCTCTAAAAATCCTACGATCATTAAATGCACGAAGTTACCGTTAAATTTTAACTTTTAAATTAATCATATACAACATGCATCACGAATATTTATTACGAATACTATGTATATTAGTTAATTATCATAAGTATTATGTACGTAAACACTAATATTAATGTATGATAAGTATGTACGTACGATATTAAGAAACATTCAAGAAATATAACACGATTAATATACACGATACTACACGATAAATATTAAACAAAAAAACAAACACCAAAAGTATAAGGGGGTGTTTGTGCGTCGGTTTAGAGAGAAAGGGAAGGGAATTTTATTTAACACTTTTACAAGAAATAAAAACCCTAAAACTCCCTTTGTCTCTCTCTCTTGTCGCGGCACCCATAAAACACCAAGGAGGAATTTGTTTTGATTTTGTTATTGTTACGGTAACGCGTTCGTGTTCTTTCCCTTTTTAATCCACGCATTGGTATCCCTCAAATACTTTTTCTTCTTTTATTTTAATTATGTTATGATCAAGATTTATTAAAAATAAAATAAGAAAACATGTGATTATGTTAGATCTACCAAGAATTAATCAAATAAGGGTTTGGTGGGGGTGTTTGTCTCGATTGCACGCAAACCGAGATCTCTAGGGTCTCGGTGGTGTTGGCGTCCAGCAGTCGCAACCCTTCAATAGGGGTCGGCGTTGGTTATGAACCACCAGCCGCAGCCTTAGGCTGGCGGCAGTGGTGGTGTGGATGGCAACTGCAAGGACCAAGACCCCGCAGCGGGTATCTTGGCCTAGCGGTGGGAACCGAGACCCACTAAGGGGTGCTTGGTGGGTATATGACGCAGGCAGGGGGGCCCCAGCTTCGGCTGGGGGGCTGTTTGGTTCGGCGTAGCAGCGAGCCGAGAGCCATAGGCTCTCGGTGAGCTGGTGTGGCTCGATGGTCGGTTCTCGGGTCAGGGATCAGGAACTTACATTTTTCAGAAACACATAAATTAAACCAATTATGAAATTAAGTTATGTATGTTTAATTAATTTAGTTAATTAATTAATTCTGGTTTAATTAAAATAAAACTTATGTTATGTTTATTTAATTAAAACTATGATAAAATATGTATGTACATTAATTAAATAAACTTAGGCTATAATAATTAATTGATCCAATTATTTATGAACATGGATTTAATTAATTAAAACTTAGGTTAAATTAATTAATATCTTTTATGGTAAAGTTTAATAGCATGGATTCTTAGGTGCGGCTGCGGGTACTGCGGAAGAACAAGCCAAGCACTTTCGTTGGGCTCTACACACCTCTACAACAGCACACTTACTTAGTGCTACTTATGCTAATGTGGCACAAGTGAATGATGCAACACATAGCTTAGAAATGCTATATGAGCGTGATGACCACGAGGAACAAGCTCATCCTGAGAAGAGGTATAAATTTCAGCCATCAAGCTTTAACATTTCATTTCAATCTTCATGTTCATTTATACCTTTTCCTATCTAATTGTATCTTCAGGCAGAAGGGTGGAGACCGGTCCCAACCGGCCACTCAACTGAATGCCAACAAGGGCCACGGTCAATCTAACAACCTTTATGGATCTGACAAGAGGAATGGTAATGACAATTAACGTAACAACAACAGCCAGTCCAACAACAATAGATCCCTAAATTCTTAAGCTTTTCTATGTTAAATTGCTGTATGTTTTTACATACTAGCATGTCAGTATCATAAACAGGAACTCTGCGAGTGGACGTGACCAAAATGCTAAGGGTCAGCAGTCCACAACTCGTCTTCATCTGGTAAACTATCATTTAAACTTCAGTGCAGTCATGTTTATGCCAAGTAATCATGTCTCACGCATACTTCTTAAACAGGATCTTAGGTAGCAAGGGTACCTCCAGGAGGTTACACCTACCCCATCTGTACGACTTGTAGTTGTAGACATCTCGGTACATGTCGTAAATCAGCCACCGTCTGTTTCAAGTGTGGACTACCAGGACACATGTTGAAAGACTGTAAGAAGGAAGACACTGTTGGTACTTCTAGTGCTGCTCTTCCTAAACCACCAGCTTCAGGACGTGTCTACACTACCACACGAGACCAAGCTAATAAGTCCTCATGTACTATCACTGGCATCCTCTTTATGAACGGTCATGTTTCATGTGTTTTATTCGATACTGGTGCTACTCATTCAGTTATATCCTCTACGTATGCCACTAGTATTAATAAAATCCCTACGCCATTAGAGAATATTTTATGTATATCTACGCCTATGCGAGACTCTGTGCGAATTACCCAAGTGTACAGAGATCTTCCACTAGAATTCGATGACAAGATTCGCCCAGTAGACGCACTTCCTTTGGATATGTGAGAGTTTCATCTCATCTTAGGCATGGATTGGTTATCCAAGCATCATGCTACTATCGATTGCCATACTTATCGGGTTATTTTCAGTGACCTTCAAGCTCCAGAGTACATTCACAAAGGTTTCATACCAGGGAAGTCAGTATAAATAATCTCTACGTTAGAAGCTTGCGCATTACTATCTCATGGTTGCGAGGGTTTCTTAGCTTCAATTCAGAATCTTACTGCTGAAGTTCCATCAATCCAAGATCAACCAGTTATTTCAAAATTTCCCGATGTATTCCCAAAAGAACTTTCGGGTATACCACCTACTCGAGAAGTAGAATTTAACATCGAGCTCATCCCAGGAGCTCAACCAATCTCTAAGGCTCCTTATCATATGGCTCCCATAGAGCTCAAGGAGTTAAAATATCAGTTGTAGGAATTACTAGAGCGAGGTTTCATCCGGCCGAGTGTATCACCATGGGGTGCACCAGTACTTTCCGTTAAGAAGAAGGATGGCAGTATGCGTCTATGCATTGACTATCGTGAGTTGAATAAGATCACGATTAGGAACCGTTATCCATTACCAAGAATCGATGATCTGTTTGACCAACTTCAGGGTGCCAAACATTTCTCCAAGATTGATTTAAGATCCGGTTATCATCAGCTGCGAGTTAAAGAGAAGGATATTCTCAAGACTGCTTTTCGCACCAGATATGGCCATTATGAGTTCGTAGTCATGCATTTCGAACTCACTAATGCTCCTGTGGTTTTCATGGACCTTATGAACCGCGTTTTCCACGAGTACTTAGACAAATTTGTTATCTTCTTCATCGATGACATCCTCATCTTCTCTAAATCCAAGGAAGAACATGAAGAACATCTACGTATTGTGTTACAGATTCTTCGTCAAAAACAGTTGTATACCAAATTTTCTAAGTGTGAATTTTGGCTAACCAAGGTTGCATTCTTAGGCCACATTGTCTCTGTAGGAGGGATTACTATGGATCCTGCGAAGGTTGAAGCTATGACTAAATGGCCAAGACCGACGTCTGCAACTGAGGTTCGTAGTTTCCTAGGCTTAGCTGGTTATTATCGCAGATTCATAGAGAACTTTTCAAGACTAGCCTCACCTTTGACCAAGTTGATGCGGAAAGGAGAGAAATTCGTTTAGATTGATGAGCGGGAGAAGAAGAACTCAAGAAGAAATTAGTATCTGCACCTATTCTTACTCTCCCATCTGGTACAAGTGGATTTCAGATCTACAGTGATGCTTCGGGTAAAGGATTAGGCTGTGTACTCATGCAACATGGGAAGCTGATTGCATACGCATCACGTCAGCTAAACCCTCTTACACATGATTTGGAGCTAGCAGTCGTAGTCTTTGCACTTAAAATTTGGAGACACTACCTTTATTGTGAATCAAGTGATATCTTCACTGATCACAAAAGTCTCAAGTATGTTTTCACTCAGAGAGAACTGAACATGAGGCAGAGGAGATGCTTGGAACTACTCAAGGATTATGATATCAATCTTCAGTATCATCCCGACAAGGCGAATGTAGTGGCAGATGCTCTTAGCGGGAAGTCGGGTATGATCAATGGCATCAAGATACAGGAGGAAATCATACGTGACTTGGAGCGACTAGACATGGAATTCTTAGTACGTGGACAGCACGGGTACTGGGCTAATCTGAGAGTTGAGCCACACTTAATTTCTCAGATCAAGGCAACTCAGAAAGATGATGGTGAGATTTGGGCTATTATTCATAATCTTGATCGGCAGAAAGAATTTCGTGTAGACGAAGAAGGCATCGTATGGAAAGGAACTAAGCTATGTGTTCCGGATGATCAGGAACTTCGGGAAGCTCTATTAACAAAAGCTAACAGCTCTCCATTCTCTATTCATCTAGGATCCACCAAGATGTACTTGACATTAAACAACATTTCTGGTGGAGTGGCATGAAACAGGATGTTGCTACTTTCATATCCAAGTGTCTAACTTGCCAGCAAGTTAAGATCGAGCATCAGCGGGCTAGTGGTTTACTTCAACCATTAGAGATTCCCGCGTGGAAGTGGGACAAATTATCCATGGATTTCATCACTGGATTTCCGCTTACTCATAGCAGACATGATGCTATATGGGTCACAGTTGATCGATTAACCAAGTTAGCTCATTTTCTTCCAATTCGCAAGGACTTCTCAGTCAGCAAATTGTCAGATATATTTCTTAAGGATATCATACGACTACATGGAACTCCTTCAGACATCATATCAGACAGAGATCCTCGTTTCACGTCTAAATTTTGGAAAGGTATGCAAAAAGCTTCAGGTACTAAACTTAAGCTTAACACTGCCTGTCATCCTCAGACAGATGGTCAATCAGAGCGTACAATTAACCTTAGAAGACATGTTGCGGGATTGTGCACTAGAATGGTCAAGAAGTTGAGACGAGTACATATGTTTGGTAGAGTTTGCCTACAATAATAGTTGGCATGAAAGTATTAAGTGTGAACCATTTGAGATGCTTTATCGCAGAAAGTGTCGTGCTCCAATATGTTGGGATCAAGTTAGAGAACGAATCCTTGAAGGACCAGAAATGATAGAGGTGACCAAAGAGAAGGTTGCCATCGCCAAGGCGAAGCTACAGGAAGCTCGTGCTCGATAGAAGAGCTATGCTGATAAACATCATAGAGATCTATCATTTAATACCGGCGACCATGTTTTCCTTAAAGTATCACCAACACGTGGTGTCAAGCGTTTTAGACTCAAGGGAATGCTTGGTCCACGTTTCATCAGACCGTTTGAAATCCTTGAACGTGTCGGAGAAGTATCGTATCGTCTAGCTTTACCTCCTCAGTTATCTCATGTACACGATGTATTCCATGTATCCTTACTTAGAGGTTACAACTACCATCCATTGCATAAAGTTACGTATCCATTCGAGCAGATTCGAGAGGATCTATTATATATCGAGGAACCCGAGAAAGTTCTCGATCGCCAAGAACGAGTCATGAGGAGAAAGACGATTCCATTCGTTAAAATCCTCTGGAGGAATCATACCAAGCGGGAAGCCACTTGGGAAACGGAGGAGTCTATCCGGACGTCTTACCCTCATTTCCAGTTTTGACTCGGGTATGTCATTTCAGCTTTCATGTCTTTCCAGCTTTTATGTCATTTCAGCGTTTAGCATCTTTTCAGCTTATCGTACCTCTAATTCGAGGACGAATTGTTCTTTTAGAGAGAGTTGTAAAACCCGCTCTAAAAATCCTACGATCATTAAATGCATGAAGTTACCGTTAAATTTGAACTTTTAAATTAATTCATATACGACATGCATCACGAATAATTATTACGAATACTATGTATATTAATTAATTATCATAATTATTATGTACGTATACACGAATATTAATATATGATAAGTATGTACGTACGATATTAAGAAACATTCAAGAAATAGAACACGATTAATATACACGATACTACACGATAATTATTAAACAAAAAAAACAAACACAAAAAGTATAAGGGGGTGTTTGTGCGTCGGTTTAGAGAGAAAGGGAAGGGAAACCGGGCCTTGGCCCATAACCATTAACTAGTTATTAGTTTAATAAAACTACAGGGGAATTTTATTTAACGCTTTTACAAGAAATCAAAACCCTAAAACTCCCTTTTCCTCTCTCTCTTGCCGCGGCACCCATAGAACACCAAGAAGGAATTCGTTTTGATTTTGTTATTGTTACGGTAACGCGTTCGTGTTCTTTCCCTTTTTAATCCGCGCATTGGTATCTCTCATATCCTTTTTCTTCTTTTATTTTAATTATGTTATGATCAAAATTTATTAAAAATAAAATTAAAAAAACATGTGATTATGTTAGATCTACCAATAATTGATCAAATAAGGGTTTGGTGGGGGTGTTTGTCTAGATCACACGCAAACCGAGACCTCTAGGGTCTTGGTGATGTTGGCGTCCAGCAGCCGCAACCCCTAAATGGGGGTCGGCGTTGGTTATGAACCACCAGCCACAGCCTTGGGCTGGCGGTGGTGGTGGCGTGGATGGAAGCCGCAAGGACCAAGACCCCGCAACGGGCATCTTGGCCTAGGGGTGCTCGGTGGGTATATGACGCATGCAGGGGGCATCTTTCATTTATTGGACATAAGGTACGGATGTTTTGTCCTTCAGTAAGGACATCTTTCTTCCTACAGTAGGATTCCCCGTTTGTAGCCATCTGTTTTCCCCAGTAGTTTAAGTGTCTTAAACACACTAGTATATGTATGATTATTTCAGATTGCCGGAGCTATATACATGCATGTCAGTTTCACCTAGTTATGGGGGTTCCATAACCATAGCACTAGAGGCACCGGTGTTATGACTCTTCTACGGTGAGAGTGATTGCTCACAGCGTCCCTGTACATTTTTGGCCAGTATTATTATTATCATGTGAGGCTAATGGGTGCATCCTGGGACAAGTAGTATGATTTTATGGTAACTATGGTGTGTGCCTTGCATCCGTTACAGGAGCTGATCCCTCCACTCATTTTATATATTAATTAGAGTCAGCCCCTCTAATTGCATGACGAGATCACCCCTCCAAGTATTCATGCACGTGGATATAACATGACCTATAAGGGCTCTCGGCATATTTAAAATATAGATTTTCAAGTTAAACTAAACATAAGTCTTTTCAGAAATATAAACCAGTCTTATGAACTTAAACTAGCTTTTCCAGGACATTCATTATTCCGCTGCTATGTTATTCATTTCACTTCATTATTTGCTTATGTTTATGCTTTACATTCTATGTTATATATATATCCGTACACTGAGCATATTGCTCAGCCGTATTTCTCTTTCCATGTCCCAATACGGAAGGTACTAAAGGGCAAAGCTAGGAATCCAAGAGTACATACATGGAATGAGGCGCCAGCTTTCTTTCATTTTTTGATGCATTTACATCTTTTGCTTTGTTGGACATTGTTTAGTCCTTTCCTTACATTCTATACTTATGCATTTCGTGTGTGGAGCTTATGTGGATCCGATGTTTGTTTCTGGATTCTTTTATGGTCATTTAATGTTTTAGACATTTACCTTGTATGCTTTGATGATATGCCATAATTATCATGTGATATTTCATTTATCAAAATGGGGTGTTACAAAAGCCATGCGACTCAATATAATTATTGAACCGCATGTTCCTTTAAGGAACCGCAGACAACAAGCTAACTTTTGGCTCGTTTTGGGTCTTTCTTCTTTGACCTCAGTCTTTTTCAAGATTCTTTGTTTGCCTATTTTGGCTAAACATTCCTTGAAATCTTTTAGTTTTCTTTTTATTCCTTGCCTTGTCTATTTTCTTTAAATCCTCTTATATTGGGAGTTCTCTTTCTCATCCCTCACAATGTCTTATTCTTCTAATCTTAACCTTGACATATCTTTGTCACAAGCTTCTTCTTTTAAACCGGAAGCTTCTTCTTCTAAGCTTTCTAAGAAACCAAAACTCTCGGTTCGAGCCGTTTGGATCAAGAAGAACAAGGATCATCATTATTTCTCTTCTCCCAAACCTTGCAAGACTTCTTCTTTCTCTCCTATTGAGTATCGGAATGAGACTTTCTTAATCTATCCAATTATCAGATAAAGAGAAGATCTTCCACCACCACCTAAACCTTGCAACATACCTCATCTCAATGACCTTTTTCCACCAACTTCACTAGGCATTGTGAAAACCTCTCTTTTCCTCAATCTCCTTCTCTTCCACCACCTTCTTACTATGATGGTCCTCCCCCGTCAAACGAATTTGTTTTGCATCATGAAGCTCGTGTGTGTGTTGTCAATTTCAACAAATTGAACTTGCTCATGTTTATGACAGGTTAAATTTTCTTGAATTTCTTCTCACTCGACCTCCCCTCAAAGTATTTGTTCCCGTGAGCAAATCTTCGAATGATGCCTCGTCGTCTTATTTTACCAATTAAAGCACACTTTGTGTTCTAATTGTTTGAGTCAAATAAAAACCTAAGCAATCTTGGAAGATAATCTCTACTAAAATAGTTTTTTCTTTTGTTGTTTATTTTCAATATTTTTTGTTTTAATATTCATATTGTGTGTATGAATATTTTTCTTGTGTGTTCTTTCATATTTTTGTAATATGATTGGTATGTGTGTTATCTCTTGTTTTGCTAATTCTTTATCACACATATTGTTGAGAGTTGATTATGGTTAAAATTCACAATTGTTCTTGGGTGATTCCAACAATTCTAAATGTTTAACCTTTGACATATTTTGTTTAATTACAATTGGTATGGATGTTTTTTTCTACCTTTATTCCACCAATTGTGAATTGATCTTGTCATAATACTCTCTTTGGACATACTTAGCAAATACTTACTTCTAATTTGAGATTTCTTTTCTTTCTCCCTCTCAAGTTAGTTAGTAGGTAGTGACTATAGTTTCTACATTGGTGTTTCTTTTCTTAGACTACCCATTTGTATGTAGCTTGTCACCTTAGTTCTATCTCTTGGTGCCTCAAGCTAGAGGGAGTAAGCACCAAAGGGGGGCTACTAGCAAAGTCGATTCTTCTCTCCCTCAAAGGCTAGTGCTAACCTTTTTTCTTCGACAAAGAGGGAGAAATGATAGTGATAAACTCGTTAATAATTTGAAAACTTTTGTTTTTACATAAACGAGTTTATAGTGTGTTATAATAAAAAGGGGGAGATTGTTAATGGAAGCAATGCCTAAAAACATTATTAGTGTTAACTAATCTTTCTTAGTTTTAATCATGATAAAGTATAAAGACATTTATCGTCAAAGACAACCGAAAGATGAATTATTCAACAAACACTATCATCAAGATAATAATCATTTAAGACTTACACAAGCATATCTTAATCATGTTTAGTGATCATAGAAAGTGATTAACCTCAAAACTAATATTTTGACAAATGTGACAAAAGATTTTAATATACTTTATTTTTAAGAAAATGTTTCATTAAAATGTAAATTGAAAATTTGAATATGGCATATTCCAAATGCCATAGGAATATCCTTTGAAGGTAAAATCTATCCCAAATAACATTTCCCACACTAAAAGACAAAAAGAAGCATAGTCTACTTTGGGTGGTTCTTTAAATAGTTAGGCAGTTCGATATCAATAATGAATCGCACTATAATTAAGGAATCGCGCCAAGAGAGCCGGTATTTTTGTCTCCTATAAATAGTGGATCAAATCTTCAGTTCCCAATAACCTTTTTGGACATTATTTCTGCCTCTTTTCTCTTTTCTATATCCTAATCATTAGTAAATGATCACTTAATGTGTTAAGTATGTTTACTTATGATTATCCTCTTGATCCCTTTTTTTACTTGTCCAAAGAGAAAATCACTCACACATTTGTGATGTGATTAAAGATGAAGCCTTGATGAAGATCATCCTCTCTTAGATCTAGTCCTGTTCATCATTTTTTATTTGTGTCTTATGTAGATCCAATGTATTTGTGTATACTTGGAATAGTGTTTTGTTAATCCAATGTATTTGTGAATACTTGGATTAGTCTTATGTAAATCCATTGTATATGTGTATACTTGGATTTGTCTTATGTGGAACCAAGTTACATGTGTACACTTGGATATGTATTATTGAGTTGTAATAAGTCTTGTGTGTTAGTTCTCACTAAACTATAAAGTGATGTGAGTATGTGTCTTGTAAGTTCTCACTAAACATGAAAAGGAAGAGTTGTGAAGATTAGTTCTAGCTTTAGATTAGAACTCGACATCTAGCCTTGTGTCGGAAAAGAAGATGGGCAACGAAGATTGGTTATAGCTTTCAATTAGAACTCGACATCTAGCCTTGTGTCGGAAAATGGTGAACCAGGCGACGTGTGTAGATTGGTCCTAGCTACGATCAGGTCTCGACATTTAGCTTAGTGTCGGAAAATAATGTAAGCGACGTTGTAAGGTTTTCTCCGCCAAGAAGGGATCTTGTGGGAAATCTCGAGTAAGGTGTACTCGAGGAGTGGAGTAGGAACGAGGATAGAGCTTCGTTGCCGAACCACTATAAATCTTGGTGTCGTACCTTAGGTTATTTCTTTCTGTAATCTTTACTTATGTTTTCATTCTTACATTACATTTCATTGTCACTAGATATTGTTAATGCATTAGAATTGAACCTAACAACTATGAAACTAGTTTTCAAGTAAAAGGTACTTTTGGGACAAACCTAATTGAAAGGATTTTTAATTAGGACTATAATCAATAGAAACTATTCAACCCCCCCCCCCCCCCCCCCCCTCTTCTAGTTTGTACAGAGTGTTTTTACACTTATCAATTTAGTACATTAATGTCATTGTTTGAACCAACAACACCAAAAAATACATGCTAAATCCAAAGATCTTGAAAAGCAACTGCTTCTAACATTATTGTTGGTTCGCCATGATCACCTTGTGTGAACTGACGTTGCCAAAAGACGAGACAATTTTTCACAGGCCGATGCAATCATTATTGCCTAACATACTTGGAAACACATGATAATCTGATGCAAGTGAAGTATACGCTTAACGTCCTCGACATTTAGTCTTCGCATGTAGACATGACTAAAAATTTCAATGACACCTTGACAAAATTTTGACATTTGATGGAAGTACTTTCACCTATTTGTATGTATTAATCATTATAATCAGTTGGTGTTCCATATGTTAACTGTCTTTAGTGACACTATATTTTTGTATCGACGATAAACCCCTTATTCCAAAGGCATCATTTCTTTGCTTAAAGTAGTCATAATGGTCGGACAATGCATCGACGATCTTCATGAATAATACTTTATTCATTCGAAACCTTCGCCTAAACTTGGATGGTGGAAAAACAGGTTCATTTGAGAAGTAATCCACAAAAAGACGACGATGTCCCTCTTCTCGACCTCGTTCAATATGTATTCAGTCTGACCTTTCAACTTCATTACAAAGTTCTTTCTCCACAAGCATTAACAACAACTTCTCATAGGTATCGTCATTTACTTCTTCAATGATGGATTCATTTGTATGTGCTAAAAGTAGTTCGATGCCGTCGTCACACATAATTTAAGGCGCATAAAATTATGTAGATTATTCTTTAAATTTTTATATGCAGAATGAGATTGTGTATATATATGAACCATGCTACTAGTATTACGTAAATGATGCTTTATGTTTACATACATCCTATTTTATATAGGAATGATGCCTTCAACCATGTTATTCTATACTATATCTACACATAAATAAGACAAAAAAGCAACTAAACTAGTGAAATGGAATTGGTAAAAAAACGACTCGTTATATAAAAGTAAAAAAGGAAACTAGTAATTTGGTTATGGTAAAAAGTGATACATATATGTTGAATTCAGGGGTAAAATATAAACACTCAACAAAGTAGACAACTAATAAATAGCTTGAACCTTTTGTACAAACCATTTTGTATATGTCAAATATTTTACTATAAAGTTGTTTGTAAACTCCTTGGCACAATGCAAAAAGTCTTTCAATGACTTCTCCTAATAGTGAAAATTTGTTAGTAAACCTATCCATTAGAGATGCTCTAAGTAGAAAAAAATAGGTTAGACAAGTGTGATTATTAATGAGAATACAATTATACATAATCTCATCGTTCTTTTCGGGCTTAAAATGTGTAATAATGTCATAAATACCGTAAAATATGCTTGTATTTGTTCATTGTGTATTTTAGGTACGGATATCGTGAATTCAACACAAGATCAAAAGAAAAATTTAAAAATAAACACGAGAAACGAAGTCGCACAAAGAACCGGACCCGAACAATGAATTTCCAAAGAAGTCCTTGAAGTTTTGAATATTGTCAAGATTGGTCCCTCAACTATTGAAGACTTTTCATTTTTTACCCTTGTAAATCTCAAATATTACAATATTGGTCCTTAAGTTTTAAGAAATGTCAAAAATAGCCCTTGAAGTATGCTCAAATTACAAGAAGAACCCTTATTCTTTGTTTATTAAAGTTGAAGGGCCAGAATGTCATTATGCCAAAGTTAACAATAAAGGGAAATTGCATACAATACTGGTCAGACTTTGTTTCATGGTTTTTGCAAAGTGTAGGGGGCTTTCAGGTATAAACAACCTATACCATCCACAAACCGGTTTAAACCCAACTCAGTCCACCACCTAAACCCTTAGCCTATTACCCAAAGCTAACCAATAAGCTCATTGACAATGAGCTTATTGGCTTATTTATTGGCTTTTGTTCCTTTCCTGTTTGTTTGTGTTCAGCAGGTTCCCAAGACATACTCTATAAGGACTGATGTAGTCCTTAGAGAGTGGATAGTGGTTGTCCTTCATATTTATCAATTGCAAAATTCCATCACTTTTCCCTCCGATCACATGTATAAGAGATGGCATCAGCTAGGTGGTAATTGGCTTGAACAAAGCTAAGCCAGGTATGGGGCTTTGAACCCTCTAAGTATGTGTTTGAATAGTTTATGGTAACTTATTGCAAGATATTTTATTTATGCCATGTTTCTGTGTCATACATGATTCTTTATGATTGTTTGAAGTGTTTGAGTATTGTAGAATGCATATGATGTTGGTTTGCATGATTAAGCTTCGAAAATTTTCCATTTAAGATTTTAAAGGGACGTTTGGATTTGGTGTTTAAAAGTTGTGGGTGACACACAATGCATTTAAACCAGTTTATACATGCTCAATTAAGATAGTATTGGTTGTTCTTGCATTTTATCTCAATATGGTAGTGTAAAATTTCAAAATTTGCAAAATTTTGGTGAAAACAGCATAATACATACAGTGGGTCTGTATGGATTGGTTTGTATGTTTTAAGCCATAAAATTTGGTGAGTAGTTAGTTCTTGTGTAGGTCTAGGGTTAGGTGAAGTTTATTTGTGAATTTGTGTGCCTAAAATCAAGTTAAAGTAGCTCAAAATCCACTGTCATACCAATTGCATCAGCATAAGTCCATGTTTCTACACATTCTTTTGATTATCTGATGTGTGGCTAGTTGGTGCTTAGATTATGTTTGTGCTCATTGTTTTTTTTGTTTATATTGACTCCACAACTCACTGGTTTTGGGGGTGCCATTTGTGGCAAAAAAACAACAACAAATCAAGTTCAAATAGAGCCTAATTAAGTCAATGTTTTCTGTATCTGTCAGCTATCCGACATCAGCAAATCATGTGTTGTCCGAAATCGGACAACACATTAGTCCTCGTCACACAGTTCTCGGACACCAAACAAAGAGTTATAGTAGCTTAATTTTGGTCATCAGCTTACTTTTAAGCTCTTTCTAGCTTATAGGTCACTATTTTTAGCATTTATCATTTTCCCAAGTTTTTTAAAGTGCGTAAGATTTTTAGAAAAAAGTTTCAGATTTTTCCACCTTTTATTTTATTTTTTTGATTATTTTAATTTTAAATTAGTTTTTAGGCATTTAAAAATAGAAAATTAATTTTAAATTTTTTTCAAAAATACTTTTCAGTGTTAGAAAAGTATATTGGAGGTTACAAGTTATAAAATCTTCATTTGGGTTTTTTTATTGATTTATTTGATTTTTAGGGCTTTAATTAGCATTTAAAAATTAAATATTTTAAAAAGTTTCAACAAGTTTTCTTTATTTGTAAACCCTAGGTATATTTTTAGGAAGTTAATTTTTATGTTTTGAAAAATTTTTTAGTTAAAATTTTTAATGCGTCACATTTTATGATTTTACGTAATTTACGTCGTAGTGTAATTTTTAGCATAACTCGTCTTTACTTTCCATCTCTTTTCACATTCAAAAATGAGCTAATCCAAACATTTTATTTTTAATCTTGGAACACAACTAACACCTCCTTCGAGAACGAACTCTATTTTTCAATTTTGTGTTTTTCCAAAAACATAGAATTTAATACTTACCGCATTTACGCGTTTTTCCTTAAACGTGTATTTTACATACAATCATTTTGGCGCCGCTGTCAGGGAGGTGTTTTTAGTGTGTTGCCAATTTATTATACATCGTGTTTGTTTGAGTAGTGCGTTTTTTACTTTCGATTTTGGGAAACCGTAAATATCGTACATACTCATTTTTATTTTTAGTATATATTAATATCCATAAAAAAATAAATCGTGTTCCATTGAAATCAATTAACACAATATCGTTTTTTGTTTTTCTTGTGAGTAATATATTGTATACGTAGCACAATTAATAAACAATACTATCCAAATACGTGTGAAAACGCACCTTAATAGTGGGTGTTCCGGTCATTATTAAGTGTATCGATGAAACAAAATTCGAAGGCAAAATAGATAAATACTCTTAATTGGTTTAATCTCAATTGATACTAACTATAAGGTGGGTATAAGGCGGTTGTATTTCATGACCTAAGAAAACATGGCTCTTATATGCTTCAGGCCGCCTCGTTTTCCCCGCTTGCTTGTGCGTATTGATTTAGTGACGATTGATTGAGGGTTTGCCACTCGAGTATTAATATCTTATTTTTGTCCTTATATTATTGAACCTTCGAAACGTTTTGGTGATCCACTAACGTTTCGAAGTCGACGAAGGTTTTAACTTCACGTGATTACTTTCATTCTCTTTGGATTCATTATTCGAGACTTTTGATTAGTGGATAGATTTTGTGAATTTAATTATCTACATAATACACCCAAAAATCCAAAAAAATTAAAAAACAATCAAAAACAAAAAAATTTAAAATTTAAAAAACCCCAAAAAGAATCTTCTTTGCTACCCACATTCTACGTTTAGTGCATGCGCACTCGTTCGTGTGATTATCCAAATTCTAGCAATGTGTCGAATCGACGTAATCAAAATCGAAGGAATCGACAACGAAGACGTGAATAGAAACGAACGTTTCTAATATCATTGTTGAAACCGTATACGAGATGGCCGAGAGTCGTACAATGATGGAATTGCTCCAAGCACTCACCGAGGGTTATGGAGACGCGATCGTGATTCCCGCAATCGATGCGGAGAATTTAGAGATAAAAAGCGGAATGTTGATATTGATTCAAGCGATAAAGTTTAAGGGTCGTGAGGCGGATAATCCTCACGATCACATTCGGAATTTTAATTGTCTTTTAGCTACGAGTAAGTTTGAAAACGTTGACACCGATGTCATCAAGCTTATAATTTTTCCTTACTCGCTCGATGGCTCCGCCAAGGATTGGTACAAGAAAAAACCACCTAACTCCATAGTTACGTAGGACGATCTCGTTTGCAAATTCGTTAATCATTTCTTTCCACCGTCAAAAACCATGTTTTTTAAAAATGAGATCACTAAGTTTGAACAAAAGCCGAATGTATCGTTTAGAGACGCGTGTGATTGTTTTAAGGAATTGCTTAGGCAATGTCCTCACCACAGTTTCTCCGAGTTGCACCAAATCGACACTTTTTATAACGGTCTTAATTTTCAAGAGCAAGATTCGTTAAATTACGTCGTGGGAGGTAACTTTTTGTGTAAAACTCCTAGGGAAGTGTTAGTGATTATCGAGAATAGATCCAAGGTTTACCAACTCCGTAACACACCGAGTGTTGCCAATGTCACCAATATTATTAATTCTAATCGTGATATTGAGAGGGTTGATGCGAAAGTCGATAAACTGACGAATGTTTTTACGTCGTTCTTGATTGAAATGAAAAAGAAAGACTCTCCCGCTACGGTGAAAGCGGTCGAGGTTCCGTATACATTGTGTTGTGGACCGCAAAATTATTACGAGTGTGTGGCTACGGATGACCAAACGTCGAGTGTAAACGTGTTAAATGGAAATATTCAAAATCAAACTCAAAATAACTTCCGGTCCATCACAACAAATCATTATAGTAACCAAGGCAACAATTTTCAAAATCAAAACAATTTTCAAGGAAATAATCAACAAGGAAATTTTCAAAATCAATGGAATAATTATAATCAAGGTCAAAATTTAAATTGGTAAAATCTAGGTTTTAACAACAACAACAATCAAAACCGGAATTTTTCTCAAAATCAAAATTCAAATTTTAACAACAACAACAACAATCAAGGAGGCAATTTTCAAAGCGGGAATCAAAACCAAGGTTTTAATCAAAATTTTAATGGCTCAAATGATTTTCAAAATTACGTTAAATCAAATGACGCTAATATAAAAAGATTAGAAACCCAAATTGGTGACATGAAAAACGAATTTTCCAACACGTTGAGAGGGAAAAACAATAAGATTGACCAAGGTTAAATTGACATTAAAAAGATGTTTTCGGCTATTATGAACAAACAATTGGGTTCGTCTTCGAGTACGTTACCAAGTGACACCATACCAAATCCGAAGGAACACGTCAAAGCCGCCTCATCTCATGGAAAAGGTCGTGTGATTCCCCAAAACCTTGACGGTTTTAAAGTTGTGCATTCATATCTACCCTCGACCTCAAAAACGAATTCATGTTCTAAAGTCGTGGGAAAGAAAGTAGTGACCAAGGAAAAGAGTGCACACCCTCGTGTACCTCATATTCCATCCATGGTTCAAAAAGAGAGTTTTTATCGCCATTACCAAAGTTCACCTTGAAGAAGTTTGTGCTACGATTCTTCTAAAGAAACCGAAAAGGCATATGCCGAGAAGGGAAGAAGATCCGGGCCATATTCTTTTACCTTTTGTTTTTTCCGAGATTGAGGGATGTTTAGCCCTTGCCGAATTTGGTGCTACTATCAATTTCATGCCTCACTCTATTCGGAAATAGATGAAATTGCCTAGTCTTACCCCCACGAACATGACTATCAAGCTAGCAAATTGTACTCCACTTAAACCAATTGGTATAGCCGAGGATGTTTATTATAAATTTGGAAAGTTCACTTTTCTCGCGGACTTCATTATTTTCAATTACGAGTGTGGCCCTAAATGCCCCATTATTTTAGGTCGACCATTTTTATCGATGGCTCAAGCCATAATCGACGTTCACGGTGGGAAAATGACTATGACTTATGGGGAGGATAAGATGGACTTTTTCACGAGTAGATTCAAAATTCAAAATGATCAAAGAAAAACCAAGGTTTCAAAGTTTAACGATTTCAAAGTACATACTTTAGCGGAATAAAATGAGGCTTGATACGTGTAAAACCCGCTTTAAAACTCATGAAATATTAAAGTTTACTTAAAAGAATTTGAATTTAAAAAGTTAGGTTATAAATTTTAATAGAACTAGAATACCTTTAAAAAAAAGACACGTTTTGAGTTAGAACAATTGCTACTTCAAACATAGCAGTTTAATTCATTTTGTTACTTTTGATTAATAAATGTTAAACCAAATAAAGGCTAATTCAAGCTTATATTTAGAAACTATATCTTCTTGATATGACAGCCTATTATCTACTGTGTAAATTGATATGTAATAATCGAGTATTACATAAAGCTTTGATAACTATAACTGTCAACTAAAACTATATAGGAAATAGATATCAGTATTGAATCGTAACACATTTCCGTTTTAGTAGTAGAGGTGGTCAAATGTAGCAAAATAAATTACCGAATGTTTAGGCATAACAAGCTCATTTAATCACCTATTATTCTCCTTAGCACATTCACAGAAATCTGTTACATTCTAAGTCCTATACTCATCTCCTAAATATATCACATTTGTCACCTTCATGACAATATCACAAAATAATTGACCGTCTGCGTTCGGCTCAAGCATGGGTTTCGTCGGTTCGCGCTATTGTTTGAGTTTGATGTCTGCTCAGATTAGGGCTGATGGTGTCATGTTTTGGTAGTCGGTTCGGGTTCGTTCACTAGTAATAGGTTCGTTTGTTCGTATGCATGTGAGGTCTTGGTTCGATGATGTTCATGTTATCACTTGTGTTCAAGTTGATTCGGTACTACTAATCGTATTCTTGTTTGTCTCGATTTGTGTCTCAAAGGTACGCTTTTTTAATATTTGCATTTTATTTATGGATCACCTCATCTAATTCTAATTCGCCCCGTGTATAATTAGTCACGTCATATAAAACATTGCTTATTTTCCTTGTACAAGTTTAATATTTCACCCACTGTTGTGAAGTTGAAGACATTTTTCCACTGGTTTTAAGTTTAGTGATACTGACTTATAAAGTGAAAATGGAGGAATCAGTTTGAAGTACAGGCGTTTTCAATGTTTTCATGCATGAGTTTTTTTTTAAAACAAACTCAACATTTGTTATCTTTAACTAAACGACTTTATGTAGAGTAGTATACTAAATTACGTTAAGATCTTTTCATCACCAATGATTTACGACACATGAATAAATAAAACTTTTATTAATCGAACTACTATACTTTTACACGTGAAAACCGATGTCAGGCTTGATTTATGCACCTTTTAAATGAAACTAATCCTATGACATTCCAAAATGTTACATATGATCAGTCGTACATCTTTGACTACCATTAGTAGTATTTTATTTTGTTAAAAATGTTATATTAAAACATATTTTAACACACTAACTATAAATTACTAATTGAGATTAAGATGCTATGTTTTGGAGACTCATATCAAACAAGATCATTACAATAATGATATTAATGTACACGTGAGTGATATTTGAATGATAATACCATTGATGTAGCTAATCAATCTGTAGATCATTGACGAAAATAATTTTAGACTTCGAATAATCATCGTGATCAGTTAAGGTACGGATTTTCCGTCCTTTAAGTAAGGACTTCCCTTCTATGCATAATCAGGACTTCCCGTCTACAGCCAAATGTTTTCCCCAGTACATGTTAAAAATTATCTAAAATTATTTTAATAACTAAGATATTGACTGAGCCTTATATACAAGCATGACCAGTCAATAGTACTAGTTACGGAGGTACCGCAACCATGACAGTAGAGGCACCGGTGTCATGACTCACCTGCGGGAGAGTGATATTCTGCAGCGTTCCACTCAGCTCAGCTTGGCCATTTTATCAGTATTATTAGTGGGGCGTATGGATGCATCCTAGGCTTATCAGTTTACAGTTATCAGGTGAATGTGGTGTGTGCTCTACATCCTTCACATTAGAGCTGATCCCTCCACCCAGCACAGTATTTAGAGGTCACCCCTCTACATTAGTTAGAGGTCATCCCTCTAAAGCATGACGAGGTCACCCCTTCATTTATTCATGCAGCAGTTGTTACAGTACATGACCTATATAAGCTCTTGGAAATTAAAATATAGTAAATACATGTTTTTAGATTTAACATATAACAGTTCAGCTCTATTATTTATAAATCAGACTTTTCAGATTATACACAGATTTCCGCTGCAACTTTACTTATCAGTCTTACAGCTTCAATATTTTATCATTTGCTTCATTACAGTATTTCTTATCATGCTTTATATCTGCTCACTGGGCGTTATGCTCCAGCCGTAGTTCCTTTTCATGTTCTAACGGCAAGTACACCAGGATGTTCTTAGGATTCTAAGAGCATTTGTATTTGGATGGAAGCTATCCAGAATTCTTACTTTATGCACTTCTTACACTATTCTGCTTATTTGGACATTGTTTAGTCCTTTCCTTCAGTATTTTACTTTCATGTTTGAGCTTATGTTTGGATTACCGATGTTTGATTTCGGTATTTCCTTTATGGTCAGTTAATGTTTTAGGACATTTACCTTATACTTTGATGACACGCCATAATCACACGTAACAGTCCACTTATCCAAGTGGGGTGTTACAATTATGGTATCAGAGCTATAGGTTTGACCTGTAGGCTCTAAAAGTTGACATGTGACTAGTGGGTAGTCACCAGGAGCTTCCCATATTTTTGGCATTGTTATCTTTCATGTTTCTCCTGCATTTATCAGTCAGTTTTATTCAGTTATCAATCGGTTTTCTTAAAGATTTTGACTAGGTAAAAGGCTGGTACAGGACTGGCCATATTTAGTCGCATGTGCTTTTTAGCGAATTTTCGTTTTGGTGAACTGACCATAGGCGTTCACCCTTGCCTGTTCAGATTTTTATATAGATGAACTGACCATAGGCGTTCATCCTTACTCATGACAGATTCATGTTTTCAGTCTAATATTACTTGGTGAACCAGCCATAGACGTTCACCAATGTTCAGGTCAAATTTCATGCTTTTCAGTTCGAAGGTTGTTTTGTGAACCGATTCATGGTTTTTCAACTTTGTCAAATAAGGACATTTCATAAACTTTGACAAGTATGGATTGGACTACAACCAACCATATTTAGTCCCAGATTATAAATTTCTATACATGAGTGTTCTCATAAAATTATGACAAGTATGGATCGAACCATAGTCGTCCATACTTAGTCACATGTTTTCTTCTTTGAATTCTGTAGACTGAACCATAGCCATCCACACCAGTGGAGGTTAAACCTCAGTTGACTATCTTTTCATGTTCTTTGTAACAATCAAATTGCATGCTCTCACATAAAGGTCGTTTCCATGCTGAATAAATTTCAAGTCTCCTTACGAGGATTATATTTTCAGCAAAGTAATGATGTTTTCATGCGAAGATACAGAAGAATTTCAGCAAAACTCTGTTTCATGATAAATCATGTTTGGTATTCATCAATCATGTCTTCACGCTATCCATTGATGACACTCCGTTTAATCATACTTTTGAGCCTCTATACAACCAACATTAAGTCTACGCAGAAATTGTCAGCCTATCATGTTACTTATTTTCAGTTCAGTTTACTACCGTTTAAAATCAATTTATTTCTTCGATCATGTCAGACAAGCGACACCAGTATCGATCATCTCATAAAATTTCCACCAGTACCATGTACAGTATTCCATATGTACCCCATGTATAGTGTCTCAGTTATACTCCATGTATAGTATTGCATATGTACTCCACGTACAGTGTCTCGGATATGCTCCATGTGCAGTATTCATTTTGTACTTCATGTACAGTAGTCCAGGTGTACCCCAGGTACCCTACTTCAAGGATATTGCTAATCGATTCTCAATCATCTCAGGCGTTTCCACTTCTCGATATTCTACCATGTTGGGTCAAAAAGTTGATGTGGCAGAAACTCAAAAACGAAGAAAACATGAAGACATTTGTCTAAGCGTTGTCAAGAGCAAATCAAGCGTTGACAAGAGCAAATCGGAGGTTGATGGCTCAAGCATTGTCATGTACAATCCAAGCATTGTCATGTACAAACTAAGCATTGACGGAAACGTAGACAAGAAGCCTTTGGAAGCTTCTATTTAGATAATTAGTTTATTTAAATAGAAGATTTACATGTTTATTCATTCTTATCTCTTGTAAACCCTAATCCTTACACTATAAAAGGAACCAAGGGTTATTAGGTTTTTCATATAACTTTCATATACAATGTAAACCTAAAGCGTGTGTCGACTAGGTGTGGGATTCAATGTACACACACCTAGTGATTGTTAATTATTAATATAGTTAGCAATCCATTTGTTTTTATTCATGTTCTTTGTGTCCAAACACCTTGTTAATGTGTCGTGTTCTAATTCCGCTTTGATTATCTAATCATATGAACATGATGCATTCCTAGTAGCTTAAAAGATCGATGAAACCAAGGTTTACACAATTGGTATCAGAGCCTCGTGGCTCGTGATGCTAGGACCAACAAGGTGTTCGTGTATGGTGAAAAGAAGAAAAATTCGTCTAGGGTTTTTCTGGACGTTTTGTGTGCGCAGCAGTATTCAGAAGGTCATAACTTTTTAATGGACCGTTGGATCGTCGCGAAATGTCTTTTGTGTGTTCTATACACATATATCTAGACATCCACTGGAGGGATTGTCAAGTTTTATCCCCAGGAAAAAGTTATTAAGCGTCAAAGTCAGCAGTGAGTATATGCAGTTTTCTGTAAACAACCATGTTCAAAACACGTTTTCTCCTTCGTTAACCATTGGATCTTCGTGATTTTTGAACTGTAGATTCTTGACAAATGTGTCTTAAATCTCATCGAAGGGATCTTCGATCTGAGCTCTTTTGAAGGAGTTATTGGTGAACGAATTTGACTGCAGAGATAAATCTCGTTTTTAAGGTTTGATTCATAAACCCTAGAATACTTGTTCATCATGGCTGGATTAAAGTGATGTGTTGTTAGCTTTGGGGAGTCGATTCATCATGGATCGATGATGAGCCCTAGCAGCACGTTATGACTCCTTACGTAATGGTTTGTGTAGCGTGTGATTGTTAGGGTTTTATATAAACCCTAGATCTGGTGTTAATGAAGCAGCAGGTTGTACAAAATCGTGTGGTTCGGATAGGATTCAAGGGATTCGTTTTGTATTGATTGGTTCTCCTTAATTATCTCCTGAATATAAGGGATATTGCTTTTGGATTAGATGCAAGTTATTCTTGTACACGTTTGAGGATGGACGGTATCTCTAAAAGAAAGAGACAAGAGATGGTGGACATAATTACTAGAAAAAGAAAGTGATGTGCGAAGAGTTGATTGAATACTTTGGTAATTATCATTTGATATTTGTATCTTTAAATCATGGAAAGTATATATCAACGTAAAAGGCTGTTATGGTAAAGACGTGGGGCAGTTGATTCTTATTGGAGGAATATTATGTGTTCACACGGTTACAGAATGTGATAACAAGTTATGTGCTCACACGGTTGGAGTAGACAACATATTGTGAATTTTGATCTTTACGTGAGGACAAGAAATGTGGTCCCAAAGTGAATTCACATGGTTTTGTTTATAAGCAAAGAATATAAAGATCACGTGAGGTTAATGATAAATGGTATAAAGCAAGCAGCCAATTGACGTGAGATGTGTGATGTTTTAAAGCAATCAGCCAATTGATGTGTGGAGTTGTTTCTCATTCTTTTATTCACATCATGGCACATAGAGACAAAAAGGGTAACGTATTATTACTATGTGACATATGAAGTAAACATGGTTGTGGATACAAGTGGGCTTCAATATTCACGTGTGGGATTGATTTGTTTATATTTTTGGACGCTGATGTTTGTTAGTTTGACACTGACAAAGTTTTGGTGCAACGCTGACAAGAATGAGGAAGACGCTGACAGGTATGTATTTGAGCTGACAAGAATAAGTCGAACGCTGACAGAGAGCGTTGACATGATTTTTCCGAGAAACACTTGCTCAAGCGTTGATAGGTTTTGTCCGATATTAGACAAAGCATTTGGTTAGGATATTGGACAGTAAGGGTTCTCAGATGACAAAAGGATAGCTGATGTTTGAGAAAATTGGTACGTTTTTAGCACACAAAAAGGAGGAAGTTACACACGAAGGTACATGGAATCTCCGTTTTTATTCAGAATATCAAGGTGATATTTATGGCTCGGATATTTTTAAAAGAGATTAATGATTTTAATGCGAGTTAGCAACAATTCGTGAGGTAATTTATTGGATTTGATTATGTAATCGGGGTAGCCTTGTAAAAGAGTTATCCGTCTAATGGCTTTTACATATGATATGAAGAATAATATTCGTCATGAAGAGGTGTTGGCTTAAGGGGAAGAATTCTTATGGTAAGTTTGATGTTCGAAGAAGATTTTCGCGAGTTTATGTTCTATCATATCTTTAAAGATGGTGCCTAGTCAACATTATTCTTTACAGGTAACTTGTTCGTGCTTTACATGGGTGGTGACGAAGACTTGTCATAACACTTGAAGGAGTTACATTATCGTGCTCAGTGTCTCACAAAGGATGAGAATATTGACAAGGGATCGAGGTCTACTTATATTTAATCATCAGTATAAGTTCTTCATCACATGGATAGTGCAAGACATGGAACACAAGGTTAGGTTATTCTACTTCTACATCAAGATTACTTTATTTATTTTTCTTCAAGATCATTACATAGAGCTACATTTTGGAGAATCTTCAAGATTGCATACATTGTTTACTTCCCTGTTGATGTGACAAAAAGGGGAAGACATACATGCTACACTTGAGGGGAAGCAATTTGAAGATCATGTACAACTTGCAAGAGATACACAGAGAGTTTTGCCGACATCAACTAGGGGAAGATTGTTGGGTCAAAAAGTTGATGTGGCAGAAACTCAAAAACGAAGAAAACATGAAGACATTTGTCTAAGCGTTGTCAAGAGCAAATCAAACGTTGACAAGAGCAAATCGGAGGTTGATGGCTCAAGCATTGTCATGTACAATCCAAGCATTGTCATGTACAAACTAAGCATTGACATAAACGTAGACAAGAAGCCTTTGGAAGCTTCTATTTAGATAATTAGTTTATTTAAATAGAAGATTTACATGTTTATTCATTCTTATCTCTTGTAAACCCTAATCCTTACACTATAAAAGGAACCAAGGGTTATTAGGTTTTTCATATAACTTTCATATACAATGTAAACCTAAAGCGTGTGTCGACTAGGTGTGGGATTCAATGTATACACACCTAGTGATTGTTAATTATTAATATAGTTAGCAATCCATTTGTTTTTATTCATGTTCTTTGTGTCCAAACACCTTGTTAATGTGTCGTGTTCTAATTTCGCTTTGATTATCTAATCATATGAACATGATGCATTCCTAGTAGCTTAAAAGATCGATGAAACCAAGGTTTCCACATACCAGGTGCGGATGCTGCTCGTGATTTGAAGATTTTGCCAGATGCTGATGCCGCTAACACTTTGAAAACTTCACAAATGCTGATGCTGCTGATACTTTGGAGATTTCTCAAGATGCTGATGCTGTTTATACGATGAAGACTCTGCAGAACAAGGACGAAAACTATAAATTTGAAATTTCTGACAAGAATAAATTTCAACCATCAGACACTACCATTCCATTCCATACGTTTACCTCCTTAGCTAGATGTCACACTTCACTCAGCTAACCGTTCATTCAGAAGAGTGGGAACCGGAACCCAGCCAGCTACTTAGCAGAATAGTTACATGAATCACGGCCATGGTAATGACCGTCATTAATTGACAGACAAAGCAGTAGTGACAACCACCGTGCTTATAATTAATTAGTCAGTAACATTGGAACGCCGGAACGGAGGTGACCAGAAATACAAGAGGTCAGTAGTGTAACCGGTTCGCCAACCTTAACAGCTATCCGAAACTCTTAACTGTATTTAGATTCACCTCCTAAAATACGTGTTAAGACATCAGTCAAGACACAAGTTCCAAGGACTATATTGGGAGATACGTGTCAGGACATCAGTCACGATACATGTCATGAGAATATCTTCTCAATGCACGAGTCAAGACGTACAACTACAGTATGCTTTCTAAACCAGGCACTCAGTAAATGAGGTTACCCTCCAAAGGGGTATACCCGTTCTGTTATGCTACGCCTAAATCGGATCATTAAAGACCCAGTCACCACCACTAGAGTATTACTTAGGTTAAACACGCAGTAATCATTCTGAGAGGTTATAGACGAACGCATTCAGTGAAAAATTACCACGTGTGCTTCGCCTATTCGTAGTCAGCTTTATCTAAATCAGGTATTACCTACCTCCTAGCCAGAAAAGACTCCACAGTATCACCCATATTTATTAAAGTTTTCTTTTCAGTTAACGACGAGGTCCGTCTTACTAAATCCCTAATATATATTCATTATGTTTTCTGTCGAAAAAAAAATCAGTACAAATTGTTTCTGCCTTACAAGCGCGTGACCTATCAGTCCATAGCTAGGAAGACTATTTAGCCACCAGTTATAATCCACTTCTGAAGTTCTTTAAATTCATCATCAGCAGATTATTCCAAAGTTCCCAGATGTTATTTCAGAAAGTTTTCAAGAAATTCCTTCCTAACCACGACACAGAATTTAACATCGAGTTAGTCTCAAGAACGGAACCTGTTTTCAGAACTCTTTATAGCAGGGCTTCAGCTAAATTAAAAGAGTTGCAGCATTAGCTGCCTGAGTTATCGGAACGAGGTTTTAATCGCCCTAACACATCACCAGAAGGTGCATCATTTCTGTTCATCGGGAAGAAGGCCAATAACATGAGATCATGTATCGATCACCAGAAAATTTACCAGATCACCATTATTAATTGATATTCATTCCACGTATATAAGGTTTATCTGACCTGCTATGATGCCTTGAACATTTTTCCAGAAAAAATCCCGATCATACAACCATCAGTGGCGAGAGGAAGAACGTGATGTTCTCCAGACTGCGGTTGCACATACCTTAGTCTCTCAAAAATTTTGATTCATACTCCTGAGCTCCTTAATGCTCCAGCTATATTATGAAATTTATGAATAACATTTTTCCCATGAATTCGCAAACAAAATCGTTAGTATATTCATTGATCACATTCTGATCTGCTAAATACTAAGAGAAGTACAAGAGAATCATCTTCTCACAGTTGGACAGAATCTCCGATAGGAGAAAATTATATAAGCAGTTTTCCAGATACGAATTCCAGTTGGACAATGTGGCATCTCTAAGCCACCCTATTTCAGCAGAAAGAAATTTCAGACAGTCCTGCGAAGATGAAGGCCATCACCAGATGGTCAAGATCGACGCCTGTGACTAAAGTACAAAACTTTCTAGGACTCAGTTGACTGATACCGCAGAAATTGCGGACAGTTCCCACGATTAGCCTTCCATGGCTAAGCTTACGCATAAAGGAGAGGACCTACACAGAAATTTTGTATTCCATAAGATCCTACGCTAGGAGAGATCTAATTTACCGAGACTCAAAATTCTTTCACGACTATTCACTCAAATTCCACCAGAATGTCCCAGACAGAACTTTAATAGAATCAGTATAAAACGTAGAGGCAGCTATGTTTATATCTAAATGCCTGTCATTCTAGTAGGTTCAAGATAGAACGCCGTCATGCTAGCGAGTTATTACTACCAGTAGAAATTCTGGACAGGAAGGAGACAAGATTCCAGGAAGATTGTTTTTAGTTTACCACACAACTCAGAAAAGTATGATATTATCTAAGTCATCGTCAACCATGTAATCAACCTGCACGTTTCCTTTCATCCGAAAGGATTATGCAGTAGTGAACTGCAGAAAATTTAGCAGTAAATTGTACAATTTCAAGGTATTCCGTCGACCATCATATCAGACAGAATTCATGTTCACAATCACGTGTATATTTACGTTCACCTTAAGTTCACGTTATTTTCACTTTCACGTTTACGTCTCATTCGCAGTATGATGCTGTTTCAGTTCATGTTTTGTGCTATCTCATGAATTAAGCTCACGTTTGTGTTCATAACATTGTTCACGTTCAAGTTCGTGTGCCATTTCGTGATACACGTTTCGCAGTTTATTACCGAATACGGCTACAAAAAGCTTGATAAACCATAATCAAGTTCAGCACAGCTATTCCATAACCAGGCAGACATTTCACATCTCAGACCGTATCGTTTGGCATTCCTTTTCTCAGTCCACATACGTTCATGATATGTCTAGTATCACGTTCACAGTATGTTTAACATATCACGTACACGATATATTCCATGCCCAGTATTCATCAGATGATCGCGAACCACGTTCACAATTGCTCACGTAGCACGTTCACAATTGTTCACGTAGTCCGTCCCTATATGTTTCAACAGCTTGCTTAGAAATATAAATGTTATCGTTTCAGGATATTTGTACGTACCGTTTCATGTATCATACATGCTATAGCTTATTCAGTCTATCAGATTCAGAAAATCTATCTTAAATATGGAACCAGAAACTATTCAGTATCGTCAGGACAGGGTCATCAGGACCAAGATTTTCATTATGTTTAGACCCTCGAAGGAGTCGTTTCGAGCGGGAATCTACTCGAAACAAAGGAGCCCATCCGGACCTCTCATCCCTTTTCCTTCAATAAATCCAGTTAAATTCTTTAAGTCATGTCACGTTCCATTTTCACTTCAGTCATGTCACGTTTATACCCTTTCAGCAGCATCATGTACTAAATCAAGGACGAATGATCTTTCAGCTGATATGTCTTTTTAGCCTTCATGCTCTTTCAGCATGTATGTCCTTTCAGCTTTTATAACTTCAACAACTTATTACCTTTAATTCGAGGACGAATTTCTCCTTTTTAGAGGGGAAAAATTGTAAAACCACGGCATAATCGCATCTTTAATTCGAGGACGAATTATTTTTTTTAGAGGGGAAGAGTTGTAAAACCCGCTTTAAAATTCATGAAATATTAAAGTTTATATAAAAGCATTTGAATTTAAAATGTTAGGTTATAAATTTTAATAGAATTAGAATACCTTTAAAAGAAAGATACGTTTTGAGTTAGAACAATTACTACTTTCAAACATAGCAGTTTAATTCATTTTGTTACTTTTGATTAATAAATGTTAAACCAAATAAAGGCTAATTCAAGCTTATATTTAGAAACTATATCTTCTTGATATGACAGCCTATTATCTACTGTGTAAATTGATATGTAATAATCGAGTATTACATAAAGCTTTGATAACTATAATTGTCAACTAAAAATATATAGGAAATAGATATCAGTATTGAATCGTAACACGTTTTCGTTTAGTAGTAGAGGTGGTAAAATGTAGCAAAATAAATTACCAAATGTTTAGGCATAGCAAGCTCATTTAATCACCTATTATTCTCCTTAGCACATTCACAGAAATCTGTTACATTCTAAGTCCTATACTCATCTCCTAAATATATCACATTTGTCACCTTCATGACAATATCACAAAAGAATTGACCGTCTGCGGTCGGCTCAAGCATGGGTCTCGTCGGTTCGCGCTATTGTTCGAGTTTGATGTCTGCTTGGATTAGGGCTGATGGTGTCATGTTTTGGTAGTCGGTTCGGGTTCGTTCACTAGTAATAGGTTCATTTGTTCGTATGCACGTGAGGTCTTGGTTCGATGATGTTCATGTTAGCACTTGTGTTCAAGTTGATTCGGCACTACTAATCGTATTCTTGTTTGTCTCGATTTCTGTCTCAAATGTACACTTTTCTAATATTTGCATTTTAGTTATGGATCACCACATCGAATTCTAATTCACCCCGTGTATAATTAGTCATGTCATATAAAACATTGCTTATTTTCCTTGTACAAGTTTAATATTTCACGCACTGTTGTGAAGTTGAAGACATTTATCCACTGGTTTTAAGTTTAGTGATAGTGACTTATAAATTGAAAATGGAGGAATAAGTTTGAAGTACAGGCGTTTTCAATGTTTTCATGCATGAGTTTTTTTTTTTAAAACAAACTCAACATTTGTTATCTTTGACTAAACGACTTTATGTAGAGTAGTATACTAAATTACGTTAAGATCTTTTCATCACCAATGATTTACGACACATGAATAAAGAAAACGTTTATTAATCGAACTACTATACTTTTACACGTGAAAATCGATGTCAGGCTTGATTTATGCACCTTTTAAATGAAACTAATCCCATGACATTCCAAAATGTTACATATGATCAGTCGTACATCTTTGACTACCATTAGTAGTATTTTATTTTGTTAAAAATGTTATATTAAAACATATTTTGACACACTAACTATAAATTACTAATTGAGATTAAGATGCTATGTTTTGGAGACTCATATCAAACAAGATCATTACAAAAATGATATTAATGTACACGTGAGTGATATTTGAATGATAATACCATTGATGTAGCTAATTAATCTGTAGATCATTGACGAAAATTATTTTGGATTTCGAATAATCATCGTGATCAGTTAAGGTACGGATTTTCCGTTCTTTCAGTAAGGACTTCCCTTCTATGCATGATTAGGACTTCCCTTCTGCAGCCAAATGTTTTCCCCATTACATGTTAAAAATTATCTGAAATTATTTTAATAACTAAGATATTGCTTGAGCCTTATATACAAGCATGACCAGTCAGTAGTACTAGTTACGGAGGTACCGCAACCATGACACTAGAGGCACCGGTGTCATGACTCACCTGCGGGAGAGTGATATTCCGCAGTGTTCCACTCAGCTCAGCTTGGCCATTTTATCAGTATTATTAGTGGGGCGTATGGATGCACCCTAGGCTAATCAGTTTACAGTTATCAGGTGAATGTGGTGTGTGCTCTACATCCTTCACATTGGAGCTGATCCCTCCACCCAGCACAGTATTTAGAGGTCACCCTCTACAGTATTTAGAGGTCACCCCTATACAGCATGACGAGGTCACCCCTCTATTTATTCATGCAGCAGTTGTTACAGCACATGACCTATATAAGCTCTTGGAAATTAAAATATAGTAAATGCATGTTTTCAGATTTAACAGATAACAGTTCAGCTCTATTATTTATAAATCAGACTTTTCAGATTATACACATATTTCTGCTGCAACTTTACTTATCAGTCTTACAGCTTCAATATTTTATCATCTGCTTACAGTATTTCTTATCATGCTTTATATCCGTTCACTGGGCGTTATGCTCAGTCGTAGTTCCTTTTTATGTTCTAACGGCAGGTACACCAGGATGTTCTTAGGATTCTGAGTGCATGTGCATTTGGATGGAAGCTATCCATACTTCTTACTTTATGCACTTCTTACATTATTCTGCTTATTTGGACATTGTTTAGTCCTTTCCTTCAGTATTTTACTTTCATGTTTGAGCTTATGTTTGGATTACCGATGTTTGATTTTGGTATTTCCTTTATGGTCAATTAATGTTTTAGGACATTTACCTTATACTTTGATGACACGCCATAAATACACGTAACGGTCCACTTATCCAAGTGGGGTGTTACAATACGTGTTTTGAAATAATTAAAAGCAACGATTTTCGTGATGAGGATTTTAATGATAATGAATACGTTTACCTAATCGAAAAAGGAATTCATAGATTTATGAATGAAGAATCGTTTTGGGATGTATTCGGCGAAAAAAGTGAATAATTAATTCCGGAGGGTAATGTAAATTTCATCACGACAATGACCAAAATGGATTCGTTTTTACCCCCTCCGAAGGACCATGACTTTGAGGCATCAACTTCTAAACCCATTGAAGTGCCTCCATTTCCTAGCCCAATATCCATTGAGGCTAAAGATTTTATCGATGCCAATCCGCTCATCATTGAAAGGTCACCTAAGCATAGTCAATCGACTTGTAAGACCATGGTTGTGAGTGCTCACATCGACTCTTTCATTCATGATTATTTTTACGAAAGCGTTCATATACTCAAAAATCCATAAGTTATTTTTGAAGATTCTCCCAAAAAGAATTCCTCATGTGGTGAGTACGATGATTTCGAATATGACTCCGAGATTGAGGAAATTATCGAACGAGAGCTTGCTCTTATGCCTCCACTTCCACCTACAAGTGAGATAGATTTTACCAATCTCGAGGTCGAACTTGATGAGTTGGAACGTCTTATTCGTAATGACGAATCAACTCACGTGACCCAAAATCCCATTCTCGAGGAGTTACCTTATCAACACTCTTTAAATGAGAATGACGTTTACCACACTCGTGAGGATTTAACTTATCAATAATCTCCACCAAAGAATGATGCTTTTGTACTTGATCATAATCTCTACGAGAGAGTTTCTAAAATCATTCACGAGGGGAATGACAAACCTTGGTTTGACCAGCCCATCTACGATGAAGAAATCGATGAGATTAGCGAACTTGAGGATGATGTTTATGTTGACCCCGAGGGGGCGGTGTTCTTTCTTGATCAACGTTTTGAGAATTTATACAATCCACCTCCCCCATCCACGACTTAAAAGTGAAGATTTTTAGCGTGTCAACCATAACTTTTGAAACGCCAAATATTTTCGACATAATTCAATTGGGTTTTCATAAAGAGTTAAAAACGATGAAAAAAGAAAAAAAATAAAGTTAATTTGAATGATGTTCCTACTTTAACTCCGTCATCGCCACGTGTTTTGAGTGCTACGATCTCGTCTACTCCTTTTGACGAGGATTCGTGTGGATCTAGTGTGGGGGAAGCCCCTTATGTTTCCTCACACTTTTCCACCGAGGACGAGATATTCGATCCCGAAATTGCATTTAAAGGGAAATCTCGTTCTTCCTCCGAAGCAATAAATGGAAAATCTTCTCATTTGCTTGGTGTGCGTCTACCTCGAGTAGCTCATTGTTTTGCCCCACTCATTGTCCCACCCTTTTACTTCTCATCTACTTTCTTCTACCCCTTTGAGGTTTTACTTACGGATGGAGTAGCGTTATTTCGTCTTTCTTCCGAAAACGAAGATGCTATCTTTGACCCGGGTATATGTATCTCGGGGTTTTAGGTACTCCATGTACTTTTTGGGACTTGATTATCATGTAAGACCCACTCTTGACCACTACCATGATAATCCCTAAATGATCACATTTATAGGGATTCGAGTCGAGCTCTTGACTCGGTTATCAAAAACGAGGTGCTTCGTGGGGGAAATCCTATGCTTATCCTTGTAAATATTATTGCTTTCTAATAGTGTAATGCGGAGACTTGTGGTCTTCCAACCTTTGTTTCGTGGTTATTTATGATTGTGATTTATTAGTATCATCGTCATCATTGAAGCCTCTCGTGTTCGTTTTACGCATCACTCGAGCTTCGATCGTTACCTTTGAAGATTCTGATATCCGATGATATCCTTTTATGTTCTAATTTTTATCTTATTAGCATAATTCATAAACGGCTTTTAGGTTATTCGTTTTACCCTTTCCATGCTCGAGATTAAGCATTCGACTTTTCGTCTCTAGTATGGGGGTGTTTAACTCTCAGACTCGAAACATTAAGGACAATGTTTAGTTTTAGTATGGGGGGTGAATAGATACTTCACTTTGCTACGCCTTCACGCAATCCAATTTCATATTTTTGTTATCATTTTGTTGCAAAATAAGGCTAAAAATGGCCAATTTTTTTTCATGTTTTTCATAAGTGTTTAAGACACGAATGTAGGTTTTCTGTTGGTGAGAATAAGAGTAATTTTTTACTTGACCGTGTGTGTTGAGCACTTAGCTTTGATTCCTTAACTATATTAGGCTAAGTCTCATTAAATTGAGGACGTGAAATGATAGCGTTAATTATAAGTTACTATGCTAAATGTAGAGTACTCGTATTCTTTCAAAAACTCATGTGCTTTAATTATTTGCTTTTTCTTCCATCGCTCTAATTTAAATAATTGTTAATAAATAGTTTTTGCGGATTATTCACTATTATTGGTTTTTAGCTAATTCTAATAGTTTCCATGTAATTAAATTAGGAAAACATTTGAGAATCGCCAGCGTCACGGTTTTGAAGTATTGGCAACCCGAATAATCAAAAGCTTCCCCAATAATAATTTTAAGTTCCCCTTCACCTAAATCAAGCAAAAATTTGAAGCTCACAAGGCCGAAAAATCTATGCAAAAGTGAAGTGAATGTCTTAAAACTCGAAGCTTTAAAGATCCAAAATTCGCCTTAGCGTGAGGATATACGTCAAGTCATAATAAACACCTAATGGCGAGGTTCAATAAAAGACAAGGGCAAGACTAAAGTCATAATAAAAGCTCCATGGCGGAGTTGAATAAAAGATGGAGGTAAACCATGATAATCAAAGTCACCGATGATGAGGCGGGTGATAAAATTCATGGTAATAAGCCAAATGTTCAAAACCGTGTTTATCGAATCTTATTTGTTGACTTAATTTTTTGACATCGTTATCTATTAGGAAAGGTTACTAATTTAATGATTTTGATTACACCATTTTAAATCTATTTTTGGACTTAATCTCTATTTACGCATAAGTAAAAAATATATCCTCGTGATCATTATGACAAAAATAAAATATAAGAGATACACCTTAGGAATAAGGTAGTCTAAGTACGTGATTAGAGCATATGAGTAGTGTTAGTATTACTAACATATAATGACAATGATCTTGTTTCACGCTTAGCATGGAATTGGGTGAAAATCGAGGACGACGGAGTTATCTCTATGAGGCATTCACGTGTTCTTATTCTTTGACCCTAAAAGTCACGTTCTCGTGATGAAAACAATACATTATGTCTAAAACACAAGTGGTAGTTAATTTAGATTTATGTTTCAATAAATGTCATATAAAAATGAATTTTTGGAAGTGCTAAGATACTTAATTCTAGCATTGCGTGAGGGCACGACAATGGCTTAGTATGAGGAAGTGATGAAACTGCAATTATACATAGTCTCATCGTTCTTTTCGGGCTTAAAATGTGTAAAAATGTCACAAAATACCGTAAAATATGCTTGTATTTGTTCATTGTGTATTTTAGGTACGGATATCGTGAATTCAACAAAAGATCAAAAGAAACAAGCAAAAACAAACACGGGAAACGAAGCCGTACAAAGAACCGGACCCGAACAATGAATTTCCAAAGAAGTCCTTGAAGTTTTAAAGATTGTCAAGATTGGTCCCTCAACTATTGAAGACTTGTTACTTTTGACCCTTGTAAATCTCAAATATTACAAGATTGGTCCTTAAGTTTCAAGAAATGTCAAAAATAGCCCTTGAAGTATGCTCAAATTACAAGAAGAACCCCTATTCTTTGTTTATTAAAGTTGAAGGGCCAGAATGTCATTATGCCAAAATTAACAATGTAGGGAAATTGCATACAATACTGGTCATACTTTGTTTGATGGTTTTTGCAAAGTGCAGGGAGCTTTCATGTATAAACCCATAACACATACCATCCACAAACCGGTTTAAACCCAACTCAGTCTACCACCTAAACCCCTAGCCCATTACCCAAAGCTCTTACCCGGCCCAAGCCTTAAACCCACGTCACCCCACTTAATACCATTTTCAAAATATATTAAATTAACCAAAAACCGGGTAACAACCCACTCATCCCTAATCCCAGATTAAACACCCCTAAACAACCCATAAACCCTAAAATGGCTAACTCCAAAAATCAAAGGGGTTTGATCCCTAATGCTCCAGATTGATAACTAAGAGTTTTTTGGACCCCTTTTCGCGCTTAAAACCAACTGCTCGTCATCCCACATGGCCATGGGACCCTCCCCTACACCCCTTCCTATACGAACATAGAAAAATTGGCATTTTTCCAGTTGATCAAAGGTCCAAACATGATCACTCACTCCTCCAAGCAATGTTTAATGGTCAAGATTGAATTCACAGCCTGGAAACAACAAAGATGATCACATGGGCTCAATATTGACTGATTTCAAAATTCAAGACCACAAGGGTAAATTTGGCATCACAAGACTAGTTAGGGTTTATCTTTTTATGTTTTCTAGATCTTTCCTAGTTGTAGTATATATATGAGTCGACTTGTGACTCATATACCTTTGTTCCAGCTTATTGTGTAAGATTTTCAATATTAATAAAAAATGTTTTGATTTTATAAAAAGTATAGCTGAGTTCCACATTTTACTGCTTTCTTTTAGTGTAAAACATTTAATTTTCCAACAAAGTTAATGTATTATTTTATCAAAAACATTTTTGTTCCAAAGATTTTTGGCAGAAATTTGTTTCTGAGATCCACAAGGTTATAAGCTTGTGCATAAGCTGTCTTGACAAAATAGTTTATGTATTGAGCTCATAACTTTGTGTTATTTTATTTGCAAGTTTCAAAAGTAATTTCCAAAAGGTTGCTCTTTTTTTTATATTTTCTTGTTGACAAGCTTATTGCCATAAGCTAACCAATAAGCTCATTGACACTAAGCTTATTGGATTGTTTATTGGCTTTTGTTCCTTTCCTGTTAATTTGTGTTCAATAGGTTCCCAAGACATAGTCTATAAGGACTGGTGTAGTCCTTATAGAGTGGACAGTAGTTGTCCTTCTTATTTATCAATTGAAAAATTCCATCACTTTTCCCTCCAATCACATGTATAAGAGATGGCATCAGCTAGGTGGTACTTGGCTTGAACAAAGCTAAGCCATGTATGGGGCTTTGAACCCGCTGAGTATGTGTTTGAATGGTTTATGGTAACTTATTGCAAGATCTTTTATTTATGCCATGTTTCTGTGTCATACATGCTTCTTTATGATTGTTTGAAGTGTTTGAGTGGTGTAGAATGCATTTGATGCTGGTTTGCATGATTAAGCTTTGAAAAATTTCCATTTAAGATTTCAAAAGGGTGTTTGGATTTGGTGTTTAAATGTCACACTCCCAAAATATCAGAGTATAATGGCGACAAGGGAGTGGTGACGTCATGATTATCATACACACACAGTTACGAAGAACGACCTCTAAATGAGACGTTCGGAAAATAGATCACTTGTAATTGATAAAATAAATAGTTTTAACCAAGTGCGGAAGCATAAAACTGGATACAGTTACAAAACATAGTTTTCTCAAATACTACAAATGATCTTTGTTTCAAAGAAATGACGGCAATGCATGAGACCTCACTTAGCATCTTCTTTCTTAATACCTGAGAAAAACATTGCTAAAGTGTCAACATAAAGTTGGTGAGTTCATAGGTTTAGTTAATTTGAAATGTTTAATGAACCACAAGATTTCCCCAAAAGTGATGACAATATAACAAATACAAAGTCATCCCAAAAGTATTTATTACAGTCTAAGCTCGTGACACCGAAGCGTTAACAACACCGGCAGTATAATCATATAAATGTAGCCCAACTAGATGCCTAAACCCACGACATCCTATCTCAGACTCAAATGAAACTGTGCCCGCTTGTCCCCTTGTTGGACAAGACAGACAGGAACGTCAATCCCGATAGATCTATCCATAACATTCGCGCTTACACAAAGTAATTAACGGTTCACGATTCACGGGCCAAAGCAACTGGGTTTTTAGTGGGACTTAGACTAATATATAAATCAGTAAATGCACTTGTGTTCATACGTTAAAATCAAGAAATGTCTCACCCCAAAAAGCAATAAAAATATTTAAGTATGGGGCTACAAACTCACCTCGTAATTCAGCAAAAAGGACGAAGGTAAAGGTAGCTCGAGAGTACGGTTACGCTAGCCGCGACCTATTTAATATAAGGATCGCGTTGCGACATGAAAATTTATACTAGTAAAAAGACACGACACCCTAGTTGTGCTTGACAAAACCTTACGTTTACGGAAAGATACGACACATAAAAGTCGGTTATTAAACGGTCGAGGTTTACGGGTTAAATTATACCCTTAAGTTACAAATTTCGTTTTGGGCTTTAAATAAACTCAGTACACCAAACTGGCCCAATATAAGCCCATAATACCCACCCATAAACCGGCCCAAGGGTTATATAACCCGGCCCGGCCCGCTGGTGATATAAACAAGGAAAGGAAGGGTAAATACGTGTGTTTCACACACACAACTCAAAAACAGAGAGTTTAACTCTCTCTCTCTTCTCTCGAAACACACCCACCGCCCCACTCTCTCTCTCTTTCTAGAATCTGGATCGGATCATCTCCCTCCCATGGCTAATCATGTTTTCAGTTTAATACATCCATCATTTGGGATGGTTTGTGGTGAATAGATCGCGTGAGATGTGGGGTTTCATCCCCACATCAAACCGATTCGGTTTTGATGGTGTTCATCCCCAGGGTTAAAGTGATTCGTCTTCAATCAAAGATAAGTTACTCGTCCTTATTTTCTTTTAATAAAAAAAAGGTTAATTGATTTTCGTTTTATAAAAGATCTGTGGGTTTAAATAACTTGTATAAACATGCTGAGAACCAAATGGCTCTCGAATTTGATGATAAATAATTTAGGGTTTCGAAATTATTTGGTGGTTTTTCTAAATCTCGTTTTCAATTACAATTAATTAATGTTTTCTTTTATAAAATCATGTTAATTTCAACATATAACGAATTTGTAAAAATTAGGGTTTCGGTCAAAATTGGGGGTTTTTGCATATCTTGTTTCCAGTCAAATTAATTATTAGATTCGTGTTTAGATTGGGTTTAATTAGAGTTTTAATTAATAAAATCAAATTAGGGTTTATATAAATTGGGGGTTTTTATATTCGGTAGATTAATCCAAAATTAAATGGCGTTTTTGGTATATAGAAAGTATTAATTTCGTGTTTAAAAAGGTTTTCAGTTTTTAGGGTTTCGAATTGAAAAGGGGGTTTTATACCCGCGGCATGTTTGGGGTTTTATGATGTTTCTGTAAATTGAAATGATTAAGATATTTGGATTATGGTGACATTGAATGGTAAGGGTTTCGGCAGAAAGCAAGTAACTTGGTTGTCTTGGTTTGGTTCTCGGTTTGGCCTCGGTTTGGGTCTCGGTTTGAGCCTCGGTTTGGTCTTGGTTGGGGTCTCGGTTTGGTCTTGGTTGGGGTCTCGGGTTGGGTCTCGGTTTGGTCTTGGTCGGGGTCTCGGTTTGGTTGACAGAAAAATAGGGTCATGGTCATGGTCATGTTCAAGTAATAATTGCTATAGTTTAATCCTTTCAGTTTTTGATTAAAATAGGACCGTGACAAAGACTAACATATTCGTTTGATTTTTCGCAGGTTTGTCAAAGACGAGCACAACTAAGATTTTATTCAGAAAAGAAGAGATGATTTAAAAGACTCACAAATGGGATGCTTAAGTTTCGGTTTGCAGGTGTGGACGAGATGGATCGGCTTGACTCTTTCGGTTTGCAGGTGTGGACGAGATGGATGGATCGGTTTGACACTTTCTTCACTTTACCCAGGAATTTGTATTTGAAAACTTGTCCAGAAATTGTAATTGTAATATTGGACTGTGAAAACTTTGTGTGTTATGTTTGGACATTGGGTAAACTTTGGACAGTATTTAATCATGTATTATTAGTCTAGGGTTAGTCTCAAACTGAGTTTGGTAAGCTTGTGATATACCCAATTTGGGTAAACTTGGCATGTGTGCTGTCTTGTAGTGCTTACTGGATGAATAAATTATAGAGTTTATGTTGTAACTGAAAATACACACTTGTTAAGCAAGTTTTTGAAATAAAGGTGAATAAAAAGTTTATAACTTAAAGGTTTGTACATAATGCACCAAGTATGCTACTCGGCTCGGTTTGTTAGGTGCTTAAGTTTAAACTCGAAAACTGAATACACACGACTCGATAACAACTTGATACACGATTCAAAACAAAGACAATTATGCGAGACTTCACGGGATTAGTAAGTACTTCAAATAGACATACGGCAAACATAATACGTTTAACAACTTCGTATATTGCATTCATAACTTAATAGACGTGAAAACTCGAGGTGTTACATATGCTCTCCCTAAAAAGGACTTTGTCCGCAAAGCAAAATAATTAACACATTCATGTCGACAACTCGTCGGTAAATAATTAAAGTACTCCTACTATGTGAATAATTTAAGATGAAAATTTGACGGATGTCACAGTATTCCCATGTTTTAGAGATTTCGTCACGAAATCAAGACGTTGTTGTAGTAGGATGATTAGCGAAAAGATGAGGATACTTGCTCTTGAATTGGTCTTCACGTTCCCACGTGTATTCTGGACCTCTACGCGCATTCCAACGGATCTTTACAATAGGTATACGGATTTGCTTGAGTTGTTTGACTTGACGGTCCATAACTTCTACCGGTTCTTCTACAAAGTTGAGTTTGTCGTCGAGTTGAATCTCTTCCAAAGGAATAACGAGTGTCTCGTCGGCTAAACATTTCTTCAAATTGCAAATGTGGAACACATTATGCACTCGGCTAAGTTCTTGGGGTAATTCCAAACGATAGGCTACGGGGCCAATCCTCTCTATAATCTTGAAGGGTCCAATGTAACGAGGATTCAACTTTCCACGCTTTCCAAAGCGAATCACACCCTTCCAAGGTGAGACCTTCAACATGACTCTATCACCAACCTCAACTCAAGGGGTTTGCGTCTCATGTCAGCATAACTCTTTTGTCGATCTCTTGCGGCTTGCATACGGCTCTTAATCTTAAAGATCTTCTCAGTAGTCTCGTGTATGATCTCGGGTCCAGTGAGTTGTGCTTCACCAACCTCTGCCCAACACACGGGTGAACGACACTTCCTACCATACAGTGCTTCGAACGGCGCTGCCTTAATGCTAGTGTGATAACTATTGTTGTATGAGAACTCCACCAGAGGTAGGTGTCTATCCCATCTATTTCCGAAGTCAATCACACAAGCTCTCAGCATATCTTCTAAGGTTTGAATGGTCCTTTCACTTTGACCGTCGGTTTGGGGATGGTACGCAGTGCTCATATCCAACTGCGTTCCCAATGCCTTCTGCAGTGACTTCCAGAACTGCAAAGTAAATCGGCTGTCTCGGTCGGAGATTATAGACACAGGCACACCATGCTTCGTGACTACTTCCTCCAAGTATGTTCTTGCTAACTTATCCATTCCATCGGTCTCCTTGATGGGTATGAAATGAGCCGATTTGGTGAGTCGGTCGACGATTACCCAAATGGTGTCAAATCCGGCTGAGGTTTTTGGTAGCTTGGTAATGAAATCCATAGTGATCCTTTCCCACTTCCATTCTGGCAGTTCGGGTTGGACCAATAATCCTGATGGTTTCATATGTTCGGCCTTGACCTTGGCACAAGTCAAGCACTTGCTAACGTATGTAGCAATATCCGCCTTCATGTTCGGCCACCAATACAACATCTTCAGATCATGATACATTTTGTCAGATCCCGGATGTATGGAGTATTTTGACTTATGCGACTCATGCATAATCAAAGATCGTAGGTCACCATGGCATGGTAACCAACTCCTATTATCAAGGCATAACGTTCCATCCGAGCGTGTTTCTAACTTCTTTATCATGCCTTCAACATCTTCAGTCTTGAGAATTTCTTCCTCGACTGCCTCTTTCTGAGCCTTGAGAATTAAGGATGAAAGGTCTAAGTCAATGGTCATCACCAAAGCCTTCACCCTAAGAACTCTCTCCTTTCGACTCAAAGCGTCGGCCACGACATTTGCCTTGCCCGGGTGATAACGGATCTCGCAATCGTAATCACTGAGCAACTCTAGCCAACGTCGTTGTCTCATGTTGAGTTCCTTTTGATTCAAAATGTGTTGTAGACTCTTATGATCAGTGAATACAACACACTTAGTACCATAAAGGTAGTGTCTCCAAATCTTCAAGGCAAACACCACTGCTCCCAACTCTAGGTCATGAGTTGTGTAGTTCTTCTCGTGCACTTTTAGTTGTCTTGATGCGTAAGCTATGACCTTAGTCCTTTGCATCAGTACCGCACCTAACCCTTTTATGGATGCATCACAATACACCACAAAGTCTTCATTACCCTCGGGTAGGGCTAGTATAGGTGCTTCACACAACATCTGCTTCAATGTCTGGAATGCCAAATCTTGATCCTCTTTCCACTCAAACTTCTTGTCCTTTTGAGTCAACTCCATCATCGGTTTAGCTATCTTGGAGAAACCTTCAATGAATCTCCTATAGTAACCAGCAAGACCTAAAAATTGGCGGATCTCCGTGGGTGTTGTTGGAGTCGCCCAATCTTTCACGGCCTCGATCTTAGCAGGATCAACGTGAATACCACTGCTATCGATTACATGCCCAAGGAATTGCACCGTGTTTATCCAAAACTCACATTTTGAAAACTTTGCATATAACTTCTCCTTCCTTAGCAGCTCTAGTATGGTCTTCAAATGTTCCTTGTGTTCTTCTTCATTACGAGAATAGATGAGAATATCATCGATAAATACAATCACAAACTTGTCCAAGTATGGTTTGCAAACTCGGTTCATGAGATCCATGAATACCGCATGCGCGTTTGTCAAACCGAAAGGCATAACTTGGAACTCGTAGTGTCCGTACCGGGTTCTAAAAGCCGTCTTATGAACGTCTTCCTCTCTAACCCTTAGTTGATGATATCCTGACCTTAAATCGATCTTCGAGTATATGCTAGATCCTTGCAATTGGTCGAAAAGATCGTCAAATCTTGGCAATGGGTAACGGTTCTTTATCGTCAGCTTATACAATTCTCGGTAATCGATACACATTCTAAAGGATCCATCTTTCTTTTTGACAAACAAGACCGGCGCTCCCCAAGGTGAGGAACTTGGTCTAATGAAACCTTTGTCAGAAAGTTCCTTTATTTGTTCAGCTAACTCTGTCATCTCGGCCGGTGCTAGACGGTATGGGGCTCTAGCAACAGGCGCGGCTCCTGGTGTAAGCTCGATGTGAAACTCCACTTGCCGTACTGGTGGTAGTCCTGGTAAGCAATGTTTTCAGACCCGGGTCGACCCGGCCGGGTCAACCGGTTGAACCGGTTCCGGCCAAAAAACGGGTCATATTGACCCGGGTTTCATATTTTCGAAACCCGGCTTGACCCGGCGGGTTTGGGGTGACCCGAGTCAACCCGGTTCTCAAAACCCGGCCGGGTTTCGAATTTTTCGGGATTTTTTTAAAAAAAATAATTTAATTTTACGTATTTGCGACGAAATTTTATTTTTACATATTATATTGGTTGGTAAACAACTTATATTTTCAATATACATAAGTTTTTATGGTTTTTATAAGTATAATTTTGTTAATTATTAAAAATATAAAAAAAATATTTTTTTTTAGAAAACCGGGTTAACCCGGGTTGACCCGGGTCGACCCGGGTTGACCCGGACCCGGCGACTCGACCGGGTCGATCTAAGACCCGGGTTTTAAAACATTGCTGGTAAGTCCTCTGGGAATACGTCCGGAAAGTCTCTAACGATCGGTACATCTTCCACCTTCTTCTCGTGATCTTCTTCTCCTTCCTTTTGTGTTATTTGAACCAAGAATACTGGACATCCCTTCTCAATGTATCTTTGGGTCTTAATACATGAGATGACTTCCAGTCTTGATCCATTCTTCACTCCACTTCTTTCGCCTTGTATGATTAGTACATCGTTTCCATAAGGAACACGGACGCACTTCTCATGGCATACAATTTCCGCGTGATGCTTCGACATCCAATCCATTCCAATGATGACGTCAAAACTTCCCAATTCTATGGGGAGTAGGTCGATACTGAACGAACGACCTTGTAACCTTACACTACATCCTTTCAGAATAACGTCGGTGGTTACTGACTTCCCATCGGCTAATTCTACATTATACTTAACGTCTAACGCAGTAGGGGTAACATTTAGGCGTTCGCTAAATACAGATGACACAAAACTCCTATCCGCACCAGAATTAAATAGTACTGAAGCATAGTTGTTATTGACTAGAAACGTACCAGTCACAACGTTGTTGTCTTGCACTGCAGCTTCAGCACAGAGATGATACACTTTGCTAGGTGCCGTGAATCCTCCAGGAGTACTAGTTGTGGCTCGGTTATTCCCTCCCCGGTTGCCCTGATTCTGCCTTTGGTTCCCTTGGTTGTGATTCTGATTGCCTCGAATCTGGTTACCACGACCTTGGTTCCCACTGCTTGGACACTTGTTCTTGTAGTGACCTTTCTCTCCACATCCAAAGCAAGTGACATTTGCTCCTTGGCCACCTTGCGTTCCAGGTCCTCTTTGGTTAGTAGGACGAGGTGGTGCTCGACATTCCTTTGCCTTATGTCCGGCCTTCCCACAATTGTAGCACGTTGGGGGACATGCTCCTTCGTGGTGTCGGCCACATTTTCCGCAGAAAGGAAGTCTTCCAGCGTAGTTTCCAGTATTACCTTGTCCAGCAGTAAACACCCTTGCTACTTCTTGTCGCTTGTTCTGGTTGTAGTTGTTTGTGTTGTTGCTGTTGTTGGTATTGTTGGTATTGTTGTTGTAGTGGTTGACAGACCACTTCCTCTTATCCCCAGTATTTTCTCCCAACTCTTGTACCACTTGGTACATCAGACTCTGAGCCATGTCGATTGCCTCGTGCAAATCAGTTGGCTTGGATGAAGTCACATTCCCTTTGATGCTCAAAGGTAGTCCTTCAATGTATCGCTCCAACAATCGGTCATCGTTGGGCACCATTTCAGGACATAACAAGATCAGCTCTTGAAAGCGCTGATTGTAAGCAGTAAGAGCAGTACCCTTGACCTTCAGGTTCCACAGCTCAACCTCCATCTGCTTGACTTCATTACGTGGGCAGTATTTCCTCACAAACATAGCTGTAAATTCACTCCAGGGTGTCGCTTGGGCAACGTCAATGGTCACTGCACGAGCATAGACGTTCCACCAAGTCAAAGCACCATCCACTAATGTGCTTGACGCAAACTTCACCTTATCAGCTTCAGCAACATTGCTAATCCCAAATTGGGATTCTAGCTTCTCAAACCATCTGGTTAATCCTACTGCTCCTTCAGTACCGCGGAAACTTACTTGCGTAACTGCACGAAATTCCTTGTAGGTACAAGTCCGTGCAATAGCATTAGTAGCTCCTTGGTTGGTCTCCTCCTGTGTGCTAGCTGTACGATTTGCTTCGGCTGTTGCGAGTGCCTCGGCCACTCGTTCGGCTATCATTTGACTTAGCATGACGGTGTCAATTCCACCGGTAGTAGCTGGTGGATTCTGCGTTTCGGATCTTCTAACTGGCGCCATAATCTAAAAAGGTAATAGGACAATGAGTTTTGCCAGACATAACATGCATGGCACGCACAATACAATTATGAAATGCTCCAGGGTATAATACACAATATATAATGATCTCACAATTTTTGTAACCCATAATATCATTCATAGAATTGTTTGGTAGTACATCATAGTTTGTCATACATAATATAATAAGAGGAAATAAAATGCCAACTAGCTAAGATAAACTTCAAAGCTTAGTGGTCATACAAGGATAAGTCAATGGTACAAGATAAATCTAACTAGTGCCCTCACGGCGCTGATGAAGCTCTCTCTCCAACTCTGCTAACCTCCTCTCAACCACGATCTCACGAGCCTGGGAATCTCTAAGTCTAACATCGGTATCATGACAAGCGGCTCTAAACCTCTTATCCAAGTCTGCAACAGGGTCCTCCACTGGTGCCTCTAGTCCGCCTGTCTCAACCAATGGCTCTACTCCCCAACGGGTCATCAGGCTCTCGATCTCCTCAAGACGAGCATTCGGCATGGATTCCATCTGATCAAGAACAGTATGAAGCTGTCCTCGTAGACGGGTCACACAAACCGTCAACACTGTCTCATCCCTAACTGGACTCTTCTTTGCCAGTGCCTCCAACTTATCCTGCACCTCATTATACTCTTCACCTAAAGCCTCTACAGCATCCTCCAACCTGTTTAATCGTGTCGTCACACATCCATCTGCTGCCCCAAGCATCACCACCGTCGATGTAGCTCTCCTAGGAAGAGGAGTCGTAGCTCTCGGCCCAGTAGAGATGCCAGCATCAGTAAGCATCTCCTGGTACACAGCAGGTACAGTCTCTGGTGGTGGTAGTAATAGTGGTGTCTCTGGGACAGGACTGGCAGGTGTGTGAGCTGCATGCCTGTCAGTGGCAGTGAAGGGTATGAGGGGTCGGTAAGGTGAAAGTGGTGGTCGAGCAGCTCTCCCCCGAGGACGTCGTCTCACATAGTAGAAAGGTAGTGTACCAGGTGCTGGAGCAGGAATATCAGTCCTCTCCCCTTCGTCTTCAGATGAAGATGAGGAGATGTGAGCTAGGGAAACCTCAGGAGTAGCAGCATATGCAGTAGGAGGGTCCTCAGTGTCTGTGACCTCCATGGGCTCTCCTTCCCCATCTGTGAACTCCATATCATCATCCTCTGTCTCCTCTACCGTCTCATCCCTAGTAACTGATGTCTGACCTGGTGACTGCACCACATCAGCGTCTAAGTCATCCTCTCCTCCGCCTTCTAGGCTAAGTACGTCGTCAGCTGGTGCATCAGGAATACGGATCGGTGAACGACGAACCTCCTCAGTCTCTCTCTCTGTATCATCATTTGAAACCATCTGGTACCACGGATATCCTGATGGTGATCCTCTAGGTAGTCCTACTAATGAACTGATAGTCGACTGTGAACTACGGTTGTAGTACGCTCCTGTAGACGTGGAATCATCAGAAGAAGACATCGCTGTAATCATAAACAAAATAAATGTGTGTAAATATCTTATAAAATTAGTCCGTAAAAAGGGACATTGACATAACATAGCAATCATTGTTGAATCCACATGTATCCCATATAACATAATTCAGATTTTGTTGTTGCACATGTAACCCATGTAAATATACCTCGTATTTGTTAAACCACATGTATCCCATTTATTACTTATCTATGTTCATGTATCTACATATACTTAATACTTACAATCCGTATGATAATCGATTAAACACATAACAGTTATAGTCTAGAGTTACTAAATGCAACCTAGTTCTCTATAACCATGGCTCTGACACCAATCTGTCACACTCCCAAAATATCAGAGTATAATGGCGACAAGGGAGTGGTGACGTCATGATTATCATACACACACAGTTACGAAGAACGACCTCTAAATGAGACGTTCGGAAAATAGATCACTTGTAATTGATAAAATAAATAGTTTTAACCAAGTGCGGAAGCATAAAACTGGATACAGTTACAAAACATAGTTTTCTCAAATAGTACAAATGATCTTTGTTTCAAAGAAATGACGGCAATGCATGAGACCTCACTTAGCATCTTCCTTCTTAATACCTGAGAAAAACATTGCTAAAGTGTCAACATAAAGTTGGTGAGTTCATAGGTTTAGTTAATTTGAAATGTTTAATGAACCACAAGATTTCCCCAAAAGTGATGACAATATAACAAATACAAAGTCATCCCAAAAGTATTTATTACAGTCTAAGCTCGTGACACCGAAGCGTTAACAACACCGGCAGTATAATCATATAAATGTAGCCCAACTAGATGCCTAAACCCACGACATCCTATCTCAGACTCAAATGAAATTGTGCCCGCTTGTCCCCTTGTTGGACAAGACAGACAGGGACGTCAATCCCGATAGATCTATCCATAACATTCGTGCTTACACAAAGTAATTAACGGTTCACGATTCACGGGCCAAAGCAACTGGGTTTTTAGTGGGACTTAGACTAATATATAAATCAATAAATGCACTTGTGTTCATACGTTAAAATCAAGCAATGTCTCACCCCAAAAAGCAATAAAAATAGTTAAGTATGGGGCTACAAACTCACCTCGTAATTCAGAAAAAAGGACGAAGGTAAAGGTAGCTCGAGAGTACGGTTACGCTAGCCGCGACCTATTTAATATAAGGATCGCGTTACGACATGAAAATTTATACTAGTAAAAAGACACGACACCCTAGTTGTGCTTGACAAAACCTTACGTTTACGGAAAGATACGACACATAAAAGTCGGTTATTAAACGGTCGAGGTTTACGGGTTAAATTATACCCTTAAGTTACAAATTTCATTTTGGGCTTTAAATAAACTCAGTACACCAAACTGGCCCAATATAAGCCCATAATACCCACCCATAAACCGGCCCAAGGGTTATATAACCCGGCCCGGCCCGCTGGTGATATAAACAAGGAAAGGAAGGGTAAATACGTGTGTTTCACACACACAACTCAAAAACAGAGAGTTTAACTCTCTCTCTCTTCTCTCGAAACACACCCACCGCCCCACTCTCTCTCTCTTTCTAGAATCTGGATCGGATCATCTCCCTCCCATGGCTAATCATGTTTTCAGTTTAATACATCCATCATTTGGGATGGTTTGTGGTGAATAGATCGCGTGAGATGTGGGGTTTCATCCCCACATCAAACCGATTCGGTTTTGATGGTGTTCATCCCCAGGGTTAAAGTGATTCGTCTTCAATCAAAGATAAGTTACTCATCCTTATTTTCTTTTAATAAAAAAAAGGTTAATTGATTTTCGTTTTATAAAAGATCTGTGGGTTTAAATAACTTGTATAAACATGCTGAGAACCAAATGGCTCTCGAATTTGATGATAAATAATTTAGGGTTTCGAAATTATTTGGGGGTTTTTCTAAATCTCGTTTTCAATTACAATTAATTAATGTTTTCTTTTATAAAATCATGTTAATTTCAACATATAACGAATTTGTAAAAATTAGGGTTTCGGTCAAAATTGGGGGTTTTTGCATATCTTGTTTCCAGTCAAATTAATTATTAGATTCGTGTTTAGATTGGGTTTAATTAGAGTTTTAATTAATAAAATCAAATTAGGGTTTATATAAATTGGGGGTTTTAATATTCGGTTGATTAATCCAAAATTAAATGGCGTTTTTGGTATATAGAAAGTATTAATTTCGTGTTTAAAAAGGTTTTCAGATTTTAGGGTTTCGAATTGAAAAGGGGGTTTTATACCCGCGGCATGTTTGGGGTTTTATGATGTTTCTGTAAATTGAAATGATTAAGATATTTGGATTATGGTGACATTGAATGGTAAGGGTTTCGGCAGAAAGCAAGTAACTTGGTTGTCTTGGTTTGGTTCTCGGTTTGGCCTCGGTTTGGGTCTCGGTTTGAGCCTCGGTTTGGTCTTGGTTGGGGTCTCGGTTTGGTCTTGGTTGGGGTCTCGGGTTGGGTCTCGGTTTGGTCTTGGTCGGGGTCTCGGTTTGGTTGACAGAAAAATAGGGTCATGGTCATGTTCAAGTAATAATTGCTATAGTTTAATCCTTTCAGTTTTTGATTAAAATAGGACCGTGACAAAGACTAACATATTCGTTTGATTTTTCACAGGTTTGTCAAAGACGAGCACAACTAAGATTTTATTCAGAAAAGAAGAGATGATTTAAAAGACTCACAAATGGGATGCTTAAGTTTCGGTTTGCAGGTGTGGACAAGATGGATCGGCTTGACTCTTTCGGTTTGCAGGTGTGGACGAGATGGATGGATCGGTTTGACACTTTCTTCACTTTACCCAGGAATTTGTATTTGAAAACTTGTCCAGAAATTGTAATTATAATATTGGACTGTGAAAACTTTGTGTGTTATGTTTGGACATTGGGTAAACTTTGGACAGTATTTAATCCTGTATTATTAGTCTAGGGTTAGTCTCAAACTGAGTTTGGTAAGCTTGTGATATACCCAATTTGGGTAAACTTGGCATGTGTGCTGTCTTGTAGTGCTTAGTGGATGAATAAATTATAGAGTTTATGTTGTAACTGAAAATACACACTTGTTAAGCAAGTTTTTGAAATAAAGGTGAATAAAAAGTTTATAACTTAAAGGTTTGTACATAATGCACCAAGTATGCTACTCGGCTCGGTTTGTTGGGTGCTTAAGTTTAAACTCGAAAACTGAATACACACGACTCGATAACAACTCGATACACGATTCAAAACAAAGACAATTATGCGAGACTTCACGGGATTAGTAAGTACTTCAAATAGACATACGGCAAACATAATACGTTTAACAACTTCGTATATTGCATTCATAACTTAATAGACGTGAAAACTCGAGGTGTTACATTAAAAGCTGTAGGTGACACACAATGCATTGAAACCAGATTATACATGCTCAATTAGGATAGTATTGGTTGTTCTTGCATTTTATCTTAATGTGGTAGCGTAAAATTTCAAAGTTTGCAAAATTTTTGGTGAAAACAGCATAATACATACAATGGGTCTGTATGGATTTGTTTGTTTGTTTTAAGCCATAAAAATTGGTGAGTAGTTAGTTCTTGTGTAGCTCTAGGGTTAGGTGAACTCTATTTGTGAATTTGTGTGCCTAAAATCAAGTTAAAGTAGCTCAAAATCCAATGTCATACCAATTGCATCAGCATAAGTCAATGTTTCTGCATATTTTGTTGATTATTTGATCTGTGGCTAGTTGGTGCTTAGATTGTGTTTGTGCTCATTGTCTTTCTGTTTATATTGACTCCCAACAACTCACTGGTTGTGGGATGCCATTTGTGCCCGAAACAACAACAAATCAAGCTCAAATAGAGCCCAATTAAGTCACTATTTTCCATATCTGTCACCTATCCGACATCAACAAATCATATGTTGTCCGAAATCAGACAACACATTAGTCGTCCTCTGACAGTTCTCGGACACCAAACAAAGAGTTACTGTAGCTTAATTTTTTTCATCAGCTTACTTTTAAGATCTTTCTAGCTTATAGGTCAATGTTTTTAGCATTTATAATTTTTCCTAAGTTTTTTATAGTGTTTAAGATTTTTAGGAAAAAGTTTCAGATTTTTCCACCTTTTATTTTATTTTTTATGATTATTTTAATTTTAAATTAGTTTTTAGGCATTTAAAAATAGAAAAATAGTTTTAAAATTTTTTGAAAAACACTTTTTAGTGTTAGAATAGTATATTGGAGGTTTACAAGTTTTAAAATCTTGGTTTGGGCTTTTTATTGATTTATTTGATTTTTAGGGCTTTAATTAGGATTTAAAAATTAAAGATTAATTAATTTAAAAAGTTTCAACAAGTTTTCTTTATTTGTAAACCCTAGGTAAATTTTTAGGAAGTTAATTTTTATTTTTTAAAAAAAAATTTAGTTAAAATGTTTAATTCGTCACGGTTTACGATTTTATGTAATTTACGTCGTAGTGTAATTTTTAGCATAACTCGTCTTTACTTTCCATCTCTTTGCACATTCAAAAACGAACTAATCCAAACATTGTATTTGTAATCTTGGCACACAACTAACACCTCCTTCGAGAACTCTATTATTCGATTTTGAGTTTTTCCTAAAACGTAGAATTTAATACTTACCGCATTTACGCGTTTTTCCTAAAACGTGTATTTTACGTGTCAATATCTTTGTCCAATTAGCTTAGCTTAACACTATGTTCTCAAGATTGATTTAATGAAGAAAATGAAACATTTTTCTTAATTTTTACTTAAAGGAAGAATAAAAAAGGAAAATGAAGGAAATATATTGTTATTTTCTTAATTTTGGAAGTAAAGTATTTCTTTTCAAAAATTGCACCCCTACTAGGCTCGTATCGGTTCATAAGTCCAAGTTTAGGCTCGTATTTTGTTATGATCCCATATCGGCCAAGTATCGGATTGGTTGATGGTTTATAAAGCGTAGGTGTCCCCTCCTCAAACAAGCTAGCTTTTTGAGCGAGTTATGTACTTGGACTTATGAACCGATACGAGCCTAGTATAGGTTTGTACCAATTGGTATCAAGAGGGTTGAGGCTATTGAAGGAGATATTTCTCAGATTAAGGAAAAATTGGTTGATGATAGAAAGAATATTGAGGAAAAGTTGGTTGCTGCTAGGTTAGAATCACAAGAACAACTTGTAGCAACGAAATAGAGAATCACGAAAATTCTGGAGTCGATTCAAAAGTCGACAAAAAGTGTAAAGGGGATATATTCAGGGATGAAAGTTACTTCAGGAATTCATATTCACGAAAGTTCATCTGAGTTATTTGTTGACTACAAATGGGTGAACAAACCAGAACAACATTCTGATGATCTCAAGCACCCTCACATAGCCAAAAAATTCTCTAGTCATACTCAACCAGATGAAAGCACACTAGAACGGATGCCACATTGTTTCAACCTGGTAATGGTAGTGAAGGATGCAGAACAAATGGATCTTATTACCGAATGAGGAAGCTCAATATGCCAATCTTTGAGGGTAATGATGCTCATAGATGGATTTATAGGGTGAAGCACTATTTTGAGATTCAAGGTATCACTCGCCATGAACGACTGTGGGAAGCCACACTATGTGTAGAAGGATAAGGTTTAGAGTGTTACCGATGGTATGAAAAACAGGAACAATTTGAGTCTTGGGATCGCCTGAAGGAAGAATTACTGGATCAGTTTCAATTTACAAAAGAAGGTGGTTTATGTCATCAACTTTTATCAATTATGCAAACAGGTACTATGAGGAATATCAAAGTTCATTTGAAAAACTAGCTGAACAATTGACGAGTATATATGACAAAATGTTAAATAGTACTTTCATCAAGGTTATGAGACCCGAGATAATAGCAGGTCTTCTCATTCTACAACCAACTGGATTAAGAGATGCCATGCGACTAACACAAATGATAGAGGACAATCAGGTAACATGAAGAACACAGGTTCATGGTTAGCTGGGAAATCATCATATAATTCAGGGAAAAATGGTATGAAAAATGTAAGGGTTACTCCATAATGCATTACTAGTTCATCATTGGGGTCTGAGAGCTCCAATAATAATAGTTGTGTAAGAAATCAGATTAAAAGGTTGACTGATTCCTAGTTTCAAGAAAAGCGAGCGAAAAATTATGTTTTCGTTGTGACAAAAAATTTGGACCTGATCATCGATGTCCTAAAAACACTCTTAAACTGTTGTTGGTTAATGAATATGATTAAGATACCATGGATGAAGAAGGGGAACTTGAAGATAATGGCCGTGCGCCACTTAAACGTTGTTGATGTATCTTTAAATTATGTTGTGGGTTTCACAACTACTCATGCAGGCGATGTGGCCGTGGTGGTACTTGTTGTAGTGGGGAAACCCATAACTTTTTGTCCACGTAAGTGGTAAAACAATTTGGAATTGCGGTTATAGGTTTGATCCAGTTTAGTGTGACGCTTGGAAATGGGCAGGTTGCTCACAACAAAGGCATATGTAAAGGAGTGGTTGTTTCCCTTTTGAAAATGAAATTAATAGATGATTTTTTTGCTAATGGAATTGGGGAGTACTAATGTAATCTTGGGGATCAAGGGGTTACAGACTTTGGGTGATGTAAAGATTGTTAGCCTCAAAATATTGAGTCAAACAAGAATGATCTGTCATAGGTTTATAATGTATTGGTTATTAGAACGTTGTAATAGGTAGTAGAATAGTCGTGTAATACGGGCTTGATGACTAGCTTAAAAGGCTTCTTTCAATGTACTAAGCAATTTATTCAAGCCCGACCCAATCAAACATATAGCCCATTATGCCACATGTAGGCTCGGCTATATATACCTCTCCTAGCATGTTAGGAGAGGTTAAGCCATTTCATTTTTCTTTAATCTAGTTTCACATAGTTATCATCTCTCTCTACTTTCTCTATCTACTTTCTCTCTATATAATTCATATCTTTTCATCTTTATTTCTTATAATCAACCATGGTGAAGTGAATTAATATGGGAACAACAGATGAACTAGAAGTTATTAACCATGGATTTTATAGGAGATCAAGGAAAAACCACATTAGTAGGAGATCGTAGATTATATCGTTCTAACGTGTCATATAAAGCAACCGTAAGATCTTTGAAAATTGATGAGGAAGGTTTTTGGGTAGGGTTACATAATTTGGCAACTAACGAGATACCATGGGTTCTGAATGTACCAGAGACGGTGCCAGGATTGATAAATGACTATGGAGATGTTTTCAAGATGTCAAATACCTTATCTCCCAACCGGGAGCATGAGCATGTGATAGTTTTACAAGATGGGATGGCACCTGCGAGTGTCAGTCCTTGTCGTTATCCGTAAGTTCAAAAGGATGAAAGTGAAAAGTTAGTATGTGAGATGATGGACGCCGAAATCATTAAGCCAAGTGTGAGTCCTTTTCTATTCCCATTTTACTTGTTAATAAGATGAAAGTTGGCAGTTTTGTGTAGACTATAGAGCTTTGAGTAAAGAAACCGTCATTGACAAGTTTCCTCTACCAGTTATTGATGAATTGTTGGACGAATTGCAAGGAACATGGATATTTTCTAAGATAGACTTAAAATCGGACTATTATCATATTCGAATAAAGAGTCGTGACATACCTAAGACCGGTTTTCGGACTCATTAGGGCACTATGGGTTTCTTATGATGCCAATCGGTCTCACAAACGCACCAACCACTTTTCAATATCTTATGAACAAGGTTCTTAAACCCTTCTTACGTCGATTTGTTTTGGGTTTTTTTTGATGATATTATTGTTTATAGTCGAACACTTGAAGACCATCACGCACATTTGAATGTTGTTTCAAAGACTATGAGTCTATTTCTGCTCCTTTAACCAATCAATTGAAAAGACATAGTTTTAAATAGGGAGATGATGCTACTAATGGCTTTGAAGCTTTGAGGATGCACATGGAAATTCCTTGTCCTATCCAACAACTTAGGTTTATAATAGTCTCATTGTAAAGGAGTCAAATAAGTTTGTGTATTAAATGTTTATACATTCACAAACATATTCTCTCCTTCAAATATGATAAGCACTTGAATTCTAAATTCATTGTTTTTCTTCATCGTCAAGTTAATTAATCATTATGATTAATATGACTTGTTAGAGTGAAGATCACATAAAAACAAATTGTTTATTCAATCTGTAACACCCCCAAATTTATACAACTCAGTACAGCGGAAGACTCGTTGGTGTTACGGGATAGCACATTACTCACATCATAGACAACGCATAAAAATCGCGTCGTTTATTAATAAAGCATTTCCATTCATAAATATCAATGTTACATAGGTCCCAAGTCATATTATTTCATACAAAGTTTTACAAAGTATTTGAATGGAAATTATAATTTAAGTGCGGGCCATGAATTCTTGTTGTCTTCCCGAGAATTACCTTCAAGTACCTGAGATAAAACATGTTAAAAGAAAAGGTCAGCGACAACGCCGAGTGAATTCATAGAGTTTAATATAATCCATCAATATAATATCAGTATAAAATTATTACTGAAAATCATTTTGTACAAATCATTTTAATAGGCCATAAAATAGCCAAAGTCGTTTTATACAAATCTTTATCGAAAATCATAATATAGGCATCTGCCTTAAAAATCATTATACGAGCCAATGTCGCAAAAATATCATACAATACGTCTAATAACGTTGTATGAAAATAAAAACCGTTATATGAATATGGTTATGAAAACCAAAACACGAACATAATATCAATAGTATGACCCCGTATTGCTAGTCAGGCAATATTTCGTAATTCGATGCGTCTAATAGTATTTTGTTAGTTTTGGATTATTATAAGCCGCATGACATTGTTACCTTACTAAACCAACAACGGGTAGCTAACCCGATACCAATTTTGCCCATCTAAAGTAGCGTGTCGTCACAAAGGTCACGCTATGGAAATCTTCTCATACATAAATTCGCTTACCAATCAATGTGGCACGACGGGGATCAACCGTCAAGGCGCGAACTGGGGTGATCGTCCCCAAATAGTACTATTAAATGCATAAGCGTCTACCAAATCCCGGTAGTTCACAATTCATGCTAATGGGACTTTTAGTGACATAACCTAACTTTAATAATCCATTTAATTTCATCTATCGGGTCCTTTAATCATTTATCGGGTCATACAATCGGGTCATTCAATCATTCGGGTCCAAAATCAATAAACAAACAATCGGGACAAATGGTGTCCTATTTTATAAAAACTAACATGTTATCTCCCTCGCGGGTTTATAAAACATTTATAAAAACATTTAAAAGAGTGCGAGGCTATGAACTCACGTTGATGTGGGAAAGCGGGTTATCGACAACTCGGACGTACGGTACGTGCTTCAATCACGGAAACCTAGACAAATAATACTTGTTTTAGACTCATGTCCAATGACTTTATAAAAATAACAATTATGTATACATATGATGATTATATATATATATGATGATCAAGTGGGTTTACATATTCTCTTTTACTCATTTTTGTGTTTATGTGTCGATAACTTTTATACTAGTTTACTAGTTTTACCTATTTATATATTTTAAGTCCAATAAACTTATTATAAGTTCTTTAACTTGTTTTAATCCATGTTATACTTATATTATCAGTATCTACACTTTACAAGTTGGGCCTAAATGGGTTAAGCCCAATAAGTTCTTTTTATAAGTGTTTATCTTATTTAGTCCAATTATTAGTCCAATATGCTTAGTTAGCTCGTTAATGTCCGTATGTCCTATAGTTCGGGTTTTATCGGTTTTTACTTGTTATACATGTCTATATATCAGTATATGAGTTTATAAAAGTTTACATTAGACGGTTCCAACCGTCTAAGTTTTATTTAACAAAAACGTTAATTTTTACGGTAATAGCCGAAAAAGTCGTAAAAATCATGTTTATAGTTTTATAACTTATAAAACTTAACAAGTTACCATTTTTATAAAATGTCCACTTATTTACCATTGTACATATTTATATAAATGTATTATATAAGTTAGTGGGTTTTAATTTATATTTTATACTATTAAATTTTGAGTGCTTATATAATAGTATTATACTTGAATTTCCAAAATCTGATTTTTATCTTCACTTTCACCAAAACTACCATATGTAGAGTTATATATGGAGATAGAAGCTCAAATTTTTATCACATAAACTACATGATATGTGTTCCATTTAACGCTTCTATAGCTACTGTCGAATCATCTTCTAAGTATTTTCTAAAAATCGTCCAAAACAGTGAACTCAGATTTGTACCCTAAACTTGTTTTGATCATATCTCACTCATTACAATGATTCCATTGCATGGCCAACTCTCACATGTGTACAAGACCCATAGCTTACTGTAAATCCATTAATCTATGCCATTTTTATCAGTTCACCACTTGATTCTTTACTGTTTTATACAGCCACCATTTTTAAGCAAGATTTTAGCCTTGTTTCATATAGTTTTTCACCTTTTTAATCATGTTTATCAACAACAAATCCCCACATAACATTTTTATCATCATATAATAATCATATACATATACAATAGGAAATAAAATACATGTTTACATAATCAAAATAACAAGAAGATGAGGAGAACAATCTTTATACCACCATTAGTGATGAAAAGATGAGATTTTTGATGAACAAGACTTGGTTCTTGTTATCAAATCTTCAACTTTAGCAAGGAAACTTCTTGGGTCCTTTGGATAGATGAACACCTCCATGAATTCAGCCCTTTAACCTCATAAAAACTCCTTTTCATAGGTTAAGATCACCTCCAATCTTCATATCTTCAAAGGGTTTCCATCTATGTGTGAATAACACAAGTTTTAGTGGTTGAAAATTGATCAAATGGGGTGTTTAAGGTGAGGATGGGACGAATTTTAGAGAGAGAGAGGAGTGTTGTGTGGTTTTTGCATGTAAGAAATGAGTTAGCTAGTTTAGAGATGGTGGTTTTGATGCTTAGTTGCTTACTATGTAAGCTTAGGACAAGTGTCCATAAAATGACACCAAATGTGGTGTGGTGTAGCAAGTTGGCCACCCATATAGATAGTGGGGTGGGATAAATTAGTTTATCCCATCCCGCTAATTTACGGGTACTCCTTGATTCTAGTTTCCTCGATTTGCGTGCCCTCGGGTCGTTTTACGAAAAACGTTTTTATAAATTATGAATCAACGGCACAAAACGAATCTAATAAAAATTGTCTCATCAAAAACGGAGTTCGAAAACGTAAATACGTAATCCTAAGGTTTCCGGTTTAGTCGTAAAGGACGTTAAAATAAAATCGTAAGTCCTAATCTCTTCACGTAAATTTGTGAGTTTATGAACCAACACAAATTTAAACTCCAAAATAATATTCACGGATAAATTTATTTTCTGAAATGTCGGACTGTCACCAAAGACGGTGTATGTAAACGTAAGCACGTAACGTTGAATCCTCCGGTTTAGACGTAGTCGACGCTACTTCAAGACGTAAATCCAAATTTCTTCCCAAAAATAAGTGAGTTCATATTGTAACATTAAAATAATGTTTTTAAATAATATTCAAGAATAAAATATCAACCATAAATTGACGGATTGTCACAGCATTTACCCCTAAACAGGATCTTTGTCCTCAAAGATCATCTTACCTTACTACTCGCTTCTTATAGAGTTAAAGCCATGTGGGTATTTCCTCCACATTCGGTCCTTTCTCACAAGTGCAATTCATTATAATACGCGAGTTTCATCAAACATAACTACGGGAATAAGATCAGGCTTAATGTTGACTTACTTTCTCTATCCATGATGTTCACGGGTTTTTGATGAATGCAACTTTTCGCCGATCTAAGCTCTACTAAGAATAATCAGATTCTCACTTGATAGATATTCCATCAAGTTCGATATACGAAACATAATTCACGCAGTCTTTGAAGTCCTAGGGTAGATCCAGCTTATATGCCTTTCAAACCAATCTTTTACATCATCTCAATGGTCCTATACAACGGGGACTTATTTCGCATGATTTGTCAGATCATGAATTCATTTATCCAAGTTTAAAAATTGTGGCATAACTTCGCTACCCATTTGGTACTTCAAGATCTACATTTCATATTCACATAACCTCTTGCCCACTACTGGCAGCCAATAACCAGATCCTAATTTCAACAATCATTTCAGGTCTCGCGGGTCGGGTATTTTGCAAGGTTAGGTTCGCCATCATAGGAAACCTTAAACCTAAAAGACATGTCCAACTCACAATGGGTGTATGTCGGGTGTCTTCATCCCAACTCCTGCTTACAGATGCTTCTAATATATATACTCACAAGATTTGATCTTGATCCTAATACGATAATTATCAATGATAATCTTTTTAAAGGAAAATGATTATACGGTCTATTACCAAAGGTCAATCGTTCAAACATAAAACAGCACTTATATTACTTTGTATCGTTACTTTACCTCGTCCCTTCGATTGGGGTGGTACATAGTACTCTCATCAAGGTTCGTTCTCAATGATTTCTGAGCAAATTTCTAGAAATTCGATGCGAAGCGAGGATCTTGATATAGATGTTCGATACAGGCACACTATGTTTACATAACTCTTTTGCATTTATCATTTACGGGAATGATATTAGCAGAATTGGTCAGTCTGTCGACGATGACCCAAATCGAATCAAATTTAGATGATGACCTTTGCAATAGCTAGACGTTTACTAATGTATGAGGCGATGTCTGCCTTCATAATTGCCATCAGTACAACTTCTTTGGACAAAGATACTTTTAGTCATAGGTGACATAAATAGAATACTTATACTTATACTTACAAATTCCAACATAACTATATCTTACAATCTCCATATTTAGGCAACCACAAGTGGCCTTTAAAACATTTAACGCTATTGGCTTCTTTATTTTAATGGTTCACGTTAGCCGCGAACCACTTTTTATTATTTATATTATCCTTTTTACGAACATCGTTTATTTTTATATTGTTCGGCACTTTATTTTGCATCTTCATTATTAAGGGAACATGTCCTAATTAGTTCTTTATATTTTTCTACATAGTGTGTCAGTATTTATATTCATTTTTCCTGATGATATAATTATCATGTCCATAATTCACTCATAATTTCTTTCTTCATATTTTCTAAGTTTTAGTTTCTTCTCAACTATCATCTTTATCCGTTTTACTCAATCCGTCGTCTAAAGCATCGATAATTATTATAATTAATTAAATAATTATTAGTTAATTTTTGTGAAGCGTAAACGTAAAAGTTTTAAATTTCTTAGTTCGACCAATTATATAAAATGTTCAAAAATAATTTGAATTTAATTAACAAGATTTTTGTTGATTTATCGAAAATATTTAATAAGATTCGTAAATGTTCGAAAAACCTTTGTTTATACCTTGGTAAAAGTTTTCTTAGTTTGAAAAGCAAAAATTGTCGTTTTAAATTTTCACATTATGGTATAAATGGTTTTACTCAGTCCTTCTTAAGTTATCTTGAGGTATACACAAACATTTACCCCTAAACAGGAGTTTAGTTAAATGTTTTGTGTATAAGGGAATAATCCCTTTAAAATCCTTTGTTAAAACATTTGTCAAAACATATTTCCATTTCTTTTTGGTAAAATCCAAAGTCTTAAAAGGGCTCTTAATTTTTGAAGAGTCTATATGCATACATCTTACCATTATTAATCCAACGGTCATTTTATGTAAAGGATTAAGTTTTTAATCCCTAAGCGTTAATGGTTCTAATCTTTGAAAAGTCAATATAGCTTCCATTATCTATTAATCACACGGTTAAATTATGCAAATAATTAAGTCTTAAATCTCATGTTAAATATTTAAGATACAGGTTTTCATTGTTCGGCCAATTCAAGGCAATCTATAAATAATTATTAACTCATTCTTATTCTTATAAACAAATAAATAGTCCTCAATGATCACAAGCATGAATTTATCAAATTACAGCCTACACACGTGATTTACCAAATTTATGAATGCTACGTGTGCATTGGTCAATCCAAACGACATCACGTGAAACTCATAATGTTCATTACAAGTTCTGGATGAGGTGATTGGAATAGATAATCTTTTTCGCAGATGCGAAGTTGATGATAATCATGCTATGGATCAAATCTTTAAAACATACGCTAAAACCTTGTAAATGATCGAACAAATCTTCCATTTCGAGTTATGGATATCGTTTTCGATTGTCAATTTACTCAGTTCACAGTAATCTATAAATATAAGGAATGATGACACCATAGCTCTTCAGGATGACAGGCTTGGTATAATAAAATCTTTCTCCGACAACTCTCTCAGTTGTACGGTAATTCCTTTAATTCAGATGGTGCTGACGTACAGTGCACATGCCACGGGTGCAGCACCGAGAATATAATCAATACCAAATTCAACTTGCCTTAGTGGCGAAGGTCTAGGTAATTCACCATCAACAAATACTTACTAAAGTTTCAGATAACATAAACATCTTTTAGTATATTCATATTAGGTTCTTCTAGATTATAGTATCTATGACTAATTCACAACCATTCACGGTATAATTTCAGGTCTAAATGCAGGATATGGTCATTCATCAAGAATTATTTAGATCACTTTTGATAATCAACATCTTATCTTTTCGGGGAATTCTACTCGAGTTCCCATCAATTAAGACAATGTCGTCATGTCATAATCAATCAATCCATTCTACTGGCACTATCAACCGTCCAGTTTCATTGCCGTTGATAAGATGTGAACTTCTCAAAAGACTAATAATAATTCATAATCCTTCACAAACTTAGGGATATTAAGATACATAACTACCATAAAAAGAGTAAGGTCAACGCATAATCTAAACGAGAGAATTTCAAATCAGGTACAGACGAAAACATTTAACGAATATGAATATATCCCATGTTTTCATAATTTGAGTATGCATTCGAAAGCTCCTCGGGTCGTTTCCCAGGTCATTCAAATGAAATCAATTCAAAAGAAATGATAGGAACGTCGATACATCCAGTCGGGTATCAACACTCGGTAATCAGATACTTTTCCTAAGAATCTCACCACGGGAGAATTGGACAAGGAGGGAAATCAATTGTCAAATAAGACAAATTCCAAAGATGAGTAAATTCGACTCAGAAGAATAGATGGCACGGGCACATATGTAGGTGTCCCTAACATTATGTCCTTATTTTACACTTCTTGCAGATCTCATAAAATTTAATCTTTCACAATCTTCAAAGAAATTGTAGTGCTTATTAATCAGTTTTATGGTGACTACTAATCAGTCTTGCATGGTCCATTCCAAATTGTATGTAGGCGCGCAACTATATACAATTTCAAGATTAACGATGCAATACTCAGTTCGTCAAAATTTTATCATCATGTTTATAATAAAAACATTTTCATGCTTAATTCTTAAATAAGAATCAAAAATATATTTACAAAGAATTTTCTTTGTTATGAAAACAATAAGGTTTCCAAAGTGTTTTATAAACAACTTCATTTCAATAACAATCACTTATAAATCTCACTATGAATCATCCTTATGGTGATGAAAATTCAATTTTTCTCAAAGGATACTGTTTTAACTTATAAAAAGAATGAGTGATCTGCAAAAGAGTGATGAAGAGTTGTTCATCAAGAACTAACTACAATATGATAGGAAATGAGCTTAGCCAAATAATCATGAGGTTCATGACCTCGATGGCACTCAGGAATACAAAGATAATAATCCACAACGTAACTTAATTCAAGATGAGTACTTGTTCAATGGTTGCATCACTAATGCGAACACTAGGATGAAGCAATAAGAGATAGATAACATCGATACATGTAGAATTTAGCAATCAAAGGTAGTCTTTTTCATTAATCACAAACAAGTCAAAATTGTACCGTAACACATTACATGTCACTATGTCATACAATTCTCAAAACCCATCCTACTAACTGATGTCTCAGTTAAGTTAGGGATTTTTAAAAGATACCACAATGAATACTAACCTACAAGAGTCATCAGGTGTTCCACATGTCCCAGAAGATCCATCGGTCTCAATTCAGAAGAAGATTTCTTCAATTTATTTATTGGACACTGGGCATCCTCGTCAGTGGACAATGGCATAGGAACAACCCTTAACACGAATCAACAATCAATTAAAGCCTTATAATCTAATCAAAGAACTTAACGACTTATATTAACAATCTCATATTCCATACATGTTAAATTTTACTTTATTCAAGTTTCAATCAATTTTATACTCAATTCAATATCCTACCTCATTCTCCAATACTTTTAATCTTATTCTTAAGCCTTAATAGGGCAATAAAAGCTTGATATGATCAACACTTAATTCCAATCCTATAGCTCTTACAACAACAATTATCAAATGAGTCATTAGTATGAAATGACTCGATCAGTCAACTAGACTTCTCGGAAAGGTACTAATGGCATGAGGCTTTTGGGTAATGGTTCAAATGACAGCCTCAAGTGCAACATTCACCCTTTCGATTTCAATTTAAGAATTGGATGACAACGAATCAGATGACATCTTTCTAGGTGATAACGTTTTGTCAAACTCCACCCTATAAGGAAAGATCGTCATGACATCGATATCCGATTTAATCTCGCCAATTCTTTTTCAATATCATAATCAACTAATATCTACATTTCTACGAATATCAACCATTTGTTGGGATCATAAATATCCGCAACTTGATTTAGATCTAGGATAGCTAGAATTCCTACGAGAATAGCTTCGATTAATTTACTAGGGGATTTAGGGTTTCTTGTGACAATCTACGTCGTATATATATCTCGTATAAATATCAAAATAATCATCAAACAATCATGTAATAAAATTACATCATATATATATATATATATAATCCAAGTTATATATATATTAAAATAACACTTCTCAGTCTGGCCTTGTCGGTAACTCGGGAATTCTTCGGCACCGTTATAATCAAAAGATTTTTAGACATTTTTAGAAAAATGTTTATAGTTAAATGATTTTGAAATGTTTTATTCAAAACCTTGGTTTTTAAAAATCTTTCGTTCTCTATAACGAGAGCTCTGGTACCAAACTGTAACACCCCCAAATTTATACAACTCAGTACAGCGGAAGACTCGTTGGTGTTACGGGATAGCACATTACTCACATCATAGACAACGCATAAAAATCGCGTCGTTTATTAATAAAGCATTTCCATTCATAAATATAATTGTTACATAGGTCCTAAGTCATATTATTTCATACAAAGTTTTACAAAGTATTTGAATGGAAATTATAATTTAAGTGCGGGCCATGAATTCTTGTTGTCTTCCCGAGAATTACCTTCAAGTATCTGAGATAAAACATGTTAAAAGAAAAGGTCAGCGACAACGCCGAGTGAATTCATAGAGTTTAATATAATCCATCAATATAATATCAGTATAAAATTATTACTGAAAATCATTTTGTACAAATCATTTTAATAGGCCATAAAATAGCCAAATTCGTTTTATAAAAATCTTTATCGAAAATCATAATATAGGCATCTGCCTTAAAAATCATTATACGAGCCAATGTCGCAAAAATATCATACAATACGTCTTATAACGTTGTATGAAAATAAAAACCGTTATATGAATATGGTTATGAAAACCAAAACACGAACATAATATCAATAGTATGACCCCGTATTGCTAGTCAGGCAATATTTCGTAATTCGATGCGTCTAATAGTATTTTGTTAGTTTTGGATTATTATAAGCCGCATGACATTGTTACCTTACTAAACCAACAACGGGTAGCTAACCCGATACCAATTTTGCCCATCTAAAGTAGCGTGTCGTCACAAAGGTCACGCTATGGAAATCTTCTCATACATAAATTCGCTTACCAATCAATGTGGCACGACGGGGATCAACCGTCAAGGCGCGAACTGGGGTGATCGTCCCCAAATAGTACTATTAAATGCATAAGCGTCTACCAAATCCCGGTAGTTCACAATTCATGCTAATGGGACTTTTAGTGACATAACCTAACTTTAATAATCCATTTAATTTCATCTATCGGGTCCTTTAATCATTTATCGGGTCATACAATCGGGTCATTCAATCATTCGGGTCCAAAATCAATAAACAAACAATCGGGACAAATGGTGTCCTATTTTATAAAAACTAACATGTTATCTCCCTCGCGGGTTTATAAAACATTTATAAAAACATTTAAAAGAGTGCGAGGCTATGAACTCACGTTGATGTGGGAAAGCGGGTTATCGGCAACTCGGACGTACGGTACGTGCTTCAATCACGGAAACCTAGACAAATAATACTTGTTTTAGACTCATGTCCAATGACTTTATAAAAATAACAATTATGTATACATATGATGATTATATATATATATGATGATCAAGTGGGTTTACATATTCTCTTTTACTCATTTTTGTGTTTATGTGTCGATAACTTTTATACTAGTTTACTAGTTTTACCTATTTATATATTTTAAGTCCAATAAACTTATTATAAGTTCTTTAACTTGTTTTAATCCATGTTATACTTATATTATCAGTATCTACACTTTACAAGTTGGGCCTAAATGGGTTAAGCCCAATAAGTTCTTTTTATAAGTGTTTATCTTATTTAGTCCAATTATTAGTCCAATATGCTTAGTTAGCTCGTTAATGTCCGTATGTCCTATAGTTCGGATTTTATCGGTTTTTACTTGTTATACATGTCTATATATCAGTATATGAGTTTATAAAAGTTTACATTAGACGGGTCCAACCGTCTAAGTTTTATTTAACAAAAACGTTAATTTTTACGGTAATAGCCGAAAAAGTCGTAAAAATCATGTTTATAGTTTTATAACTTATAAAACTTAACAAGTTACCATTTTTATAAAATGTCCACTTATTTACCATTGTACATATTTATATAAATGTATTATATAAGTTAGTGGGTTTTAATTTATATTTTATACTATTAAATTTTGAGTGCTTATATAATAGTATTATACTTGAATTTCCAAAATCTGATTTTTATCTTCACTTTCACCAAAACTACCATATCTAGAGTTCTATATGGAGATAGAAGCTAAAATTTTTATCACATAAACTGCATGATATGTGTTCCATTTAACGCTTCTATAGCTACTGTTGAATCATCTTCTAAGTATTTTCTAAAAATCGTCCAAAACAGTGAACTCAGATTTGTACCCTAAACTTGTTTTGATCATATCTCACTCATTACAATGATTCCATTGCATGGCCAACTCTCACATGTTTACAAGACCCATAGCTTACTGTAAATCCATTAATCTATGCCATTTTTATCAGTTCACCACTTGATTCTTTACTGTTTTATACAGCCACCATTTTTAAGCAAGATTTTAGCCTTGTTTCATATAGTTTTTCACCTTTTTAATCATGTTTATCAACAACAAATCCCCACATAACATTTTTATCATCATATAATAATCATATACATATACAATAGGAAATAAAATACATGTTTACATAATCAAAATAACAAGAAGATGAGGAGAACAATCTTTATACCACCATTAGTGATGAAAAGATGAGATTTTTGATGAACAAGACTTGGTTCTTGTTATCAAATCTTCAACTTTAGCAAGGAAACTTCTTGGGTCCTTTGGATAGATGAACACCTCCATGAATTCAGCCCTTTAACCTCATGAAAACTCCTTTTCATAGGTTAAGATCACCTCCAATCTTCATATCTTCAAAGGGTTTCCATCATATGTGTGAATAACACAAGTTTTAGTGGTTGAAAATTGATCAAATGGGGTGTTTAAGGTGAGGATGGGACGAATTTTAGAGAGAGAGAGGAGTGTTGTGTGGTTTTTGCATGTAAGAAATGAGTTAGCTAGTTTAGAAATGGTGGTTTTGATGCTTAGTTGCTTACTATGTAAGCTTAGGACAAGTGTCCATAAAATGACACCAAATGTGGTGTGGTGTAGCAAGTTGGCCACCCATATAGATAGTGGGGTGGGATAAATTAGTTTATCCCATCCCGCTAATTTACGGGTACTCCTCGATTCTAGTTTCCTCGATTTGCGTGCCCTCGGGTCGTTTTACGAAAAACGTTTTTATAAATTATGAATCAACGACACAAAACGAATCTAATAAAAATTGTCTCATCAAAAACGGAGTTCGAAAACGTAAATACGTAATCCTAAGGTTTCCGGTTTAGTCGTAAAGGACGTTAAAATAAAATCGTAAGTCCTAATCTCTTCACGTAAATTTGTGAGTTTATGAACCAACACAAATTTAAACTCCAAAATAATATTCACGGATAAATTTATTTTCTGAAATGTCGGACTGTCACCAAAGACGGTGTATGTAAACGTAAGCACGTAACGTTGAATCCTCCGGTTTAGACGTAGTCGACGCTACTTCAAGACGTAAATCCAAATTTCTTCCCAAAAATAAGTGAGTTCATATTGTAACATTAAAATAATGTTTTTAAATAATATTCGAGAATAAAATATCAACCATAAATTGACGGATTGTCACACAATCCATATCGTAGTTCCACATACAATAGGGTATGATTCTTTACTTAATAAGAGTTAAACGTTGGAATCTTTTTGTATTTTACTCATTACTTAAAGTGCTTTTGTTTACATTACTTTACCATGGATTAGATTAATACTTAACTTTATAGTTTGTAAATCTAATTACAAGGGTTAACACATTTATGTTTGCCTAATCGTACAATAGTAGTAACTAATACCAACCGCTAATCATTTGGTTACTCTAAAACACTCATGATTGTTGCTAGGCATACCTTTTAGGAAGAGGTTATAAATTTGTAAACTTAGTTACACAATTGCATTCCCTATAAATGTATGTCTTATATAATTCTCATCTTACACTTTTTTAAAAAGCGTACATTATTTCAATTAGATATCATAACTTATACCTTTAAGATAGCCTACCTTGTACTAACTGATACATGCAATAACACACATATATTGGTTATTAGTTTGTTATCACATCTGGTGATGTTTTATGAGGCTTCGAAACTCTTACTCCAATTTTATTGATTATCATATGATATGGATCTGATATATATGATTAGTTTCTAAATGACCATTGGACGGATGTGGAATAAAATGTGTGTCACATTAGGAACATATTCAAGGTTGCTTTTAGTTACTGAAATGAAGTGTTTCTTCTCTTTTCATTTCTAAAACCACCTTAAGTTGTAATTTATAGAATCATGTTCGATACTGTTGTTTCTAGCCTGTTCGCTTGAGCTAATTCTACAAATAACAAAGCCAGAAAGCGTAAAATTCATACACAAAAGAATATAGTAACACCATTTAATGTACTTTTGTGTCGGTTGAACTTGTACAAATGAAATTATAATGTCCCGCATAACTTTTTTTTTCTCTTACATCACCACCGCAAAGATCATTAATAGAATCTGCCAACAACTATTCTTCACCGGTGAAAACAAAGTTAAATTCTTGATATAAATTGTTCGTGTTATCATTTTACATCTTAGAACAGATAGATAGTCATAATTTTATAAAGGGAAAATTCTTAAATGGGTCCATTGCCCATATCGATTTTTCCCTAACAACTCCAAAATTATTGTCTTGCCCATTTTAGTCCAGGGAAACAGAATGATATAATGCAATCGTGTGTAGAGTGCGTCACATGACGTTTTATGTCCCCCTATTTTTGGGGCAACAGTAAGTTGTTGCCCAACTTTTTCGTACATTTTTTTACACTTGTCAAAATCTTCCGCTTGTTGCCCTATTTTTTAACACTGGGCCTAGAAAAGGAGGAAAATGCAGTTGATATTAAACCTTTTTGGTAATTTTCCCTTTTATAAACAAGTAGATAGTCATAATTTCATAAACAAAGTTAGTTGGATCCTCAATTATTGCTATACCTAAAGTGAGTAATCACCAACAAGATGACATAATGGTCGCATATACTAATGCTTTAACAAAACATATGGGTTAAAATTAGTCATCGCACCTAACTAACAATTTTAATTACACAAAAAGTAATATATTTGAACTAGTTAAAACGTCGATAGACGTGTCAAACGAAGAAATAAAACATTACAACTAGTTTAAATCCAGTTTAGCTTCAAAGAGGTGTTTATTTGAGCTTATATAGCCAGTTTGTTAGCTATTTGACTCTATTGCCTATGTTTTATAGTCTTAGCTTACTTTGAAACTTTTTGACTTATTCAAGTTTATTATGATATCGCATATTTGAAAAACAAAATTTATTTAATGAAATAGTATAAACTAGTGAAAATATAAAAATTTAATTTAAAATTTTGAAAAATAAGATTTTGTATCTCTTGAAACAAACACCCCCTTAACTTTTGATATAAGTAATTGCTTGCTTTGCTGGTAATAACGGGAAAGAAACACCTTCAAAAACACACACACACAAAACGCTATTTCATTCATTCTGTCTCAAGGTAATTAATTATTCATCATCTTCGCTAATTAATCCAATTAATTCCGTTTTTATTTCAAATTTTATTATATTTAACCTAAATTATGCTAACGATCGTTTTAGGTTAGGTTAGGTTAGGTTATGTTGTTGATGATGAATTCATTTTTAGGTCATTTTGTTTATATTGATTTTTTTTCTTTCTAGGTCATTTTTAGATTGATTACTGTTTACTGTCTCGATTTCGCAGTCGAAATCGAAATTGAAATTGATTTTATCAAGGTTTTTTTTTTTTATTATGTGAATTGAATTGCGCTAGGGCGAGTTTCTGTATTTGATACATGTTATCGCTTGTCTTAAGAGTAGGGATCCAGTGAGAAGTAAATTAAAAGTTTCTGTATTTAAAGATGCCTTGGCTTGAATTAGACGCATATATGCATTTCATCAAGTTAGGCGAATCTTATGCATCACGTTAGGCGAATCTTATGCGCTAGGGCTGCGTTCGTTTACTGAAATGAAAAGTTTCTGTATATAAAGATGCATCAGCTTGAATTAGACGTGATGCATTTCATCAAGTTAGGTGAATCTTATGCTTTTTTCGTCCTCTTCGGGTAAAATCTGCTGTTAGTGCTACGTTTCATTTCATCGTTTTCGCTCCAAAATGAGTTTCCAAACTAATTGGGATGCATCTAATTGAATAGAGATGCATCTAGTTATTTCTCATCCTTCTCATTTTAGGTTTTATTCTCACTGGATCCTTACCCATAGAAAGCAAATATAACTTGTTCAATAGACTACGTATACAAATTAGATAACAATTACATGGTTCTAGTGTGTGTGTCGTTTGTGCTACTACCAGAGGGCAGGGGCGGACATATGGCTAGCCCGACAAGATGAGATTTTAGTGTAAATTTTCTTCAATTTTTAGCATTTTGCCCCCACCTACATATTAAAACCCAACATTCAACACTCTAAAAACCTTATAAATCCCTTATATTTTAGTAAAAATACCAGATTTATCATTTTGATACTAGTTATTCTTCCGCATTTTGATGCTATTGTCAAAAGAAATTTTTTGCCTCCCACAATCTAATTTCCTGCGTCCGCCACTGACTACTGCTATTATAGAAAGAAAATAAAAGATTTTAGCTTCGTTACAGTTTGAACAGCCATAAATTTAGCAACTTGACCCATCTTAACCGGAACTGTCCTCAAAATAAGTTAGTAACAATAAATGTGAGAAGAAAACATTCCTCGTTAAGGATATATTGAAAATGAAAATCTTTTTCGTTACGAATAAATGTGAGAAAGAGCATACTATGTTTTTTTATACCCTTTTGGTATATATATGATCAATGGTGTTAGACCAAAGATATAGATTCGAGTTCAACATATATCTACACATGATCAAATTGCAGATATATTTACAAAGCCATTGCCAACTCCTCGATTTCTCTTTCTAAGATCCAAGCTACAGGTTGTTGCCCGTCCTTAGCTTGCGGGGGCGTGTTAGACCAAAGATATAGATGGGCCGTACCCGTTAGGTTATATGTTAGTTGCTTAGTCCCCAAGCTAATGTATTAGTATATATACATATACAATCTTTGTATAATAATCAATTACAATAATACAATACCTTGAGGTTTTATAAATGGAGTTAAATTGATGATATGGTGGCAGGTTGAGTCGATTCGGATGGTTCAACAAACGGATACTAAGCTTAGTAAATACGTTCTGGCAAATACGGAAACTGGTCTTCTGAAGAACGATAACAAGACATCTCTAAGAGATTTGCAATATGAGAATAGGAATATGGTTCAGAAATCAGACGAAAGCGCTATTTTGAAAGAGAATCGGACTAGTGTTGAAGCGGTGAAGGTTTTAGGCGTTAAACGACCGCATCCAGAGTCTGCAATGACAACGACGCCTCAACAACAGACGACCACTGCTAGTAGTACTAGCGTGCCTCTTGTTTATGTCCGTAGAAAGACAGAATCAGATCAACATAAAAACAACACCTGTAACAAAGCAACTGACGAACTTAAGAAATCGCGTGATCAGAGTGAGAAGTATATTGAACAGTGTCAGATGAACGATTCTACAGTATGTATCGACAAAGATATTCCCAAACCAAAGACTTCTGAAGGCGTTTCGACTACAACACCTTTAGCCACACTTGATTCAGGGAAGTCGAATATGACGGCACATGATCAGAGTGAGAAGTATATTGAACAGTGTCAGATGAACGATTCTACAGTATGTATCGACAAAGCTATTCCCAAGCCAAAGACTTCTGAAGGCGTTTCGACTACAAAACCTTTAGCCACACTTGATTCAGGGAAGTCGAATATGACGGCACGTGATCAGAGTGAAAAGTATATTGAACAGTGTCAGATGAACGATTCTGCAGTATCTATCGACAAAGTTATTCCCAAGCCAAAGACTTCTGAAGGCATTTCGACTACAACACCTTTAGCCACACTTGATTCAGGGAAGTCGAATATGACGGCACCGGCACCTGTAGCAGATTCAAGTCGTCTTCAATTGGACAATGCAAAGGGATTAAGTTTTCAGCATTGGGAAGACCGATTTGAGCGATTGCAGCATGTTCTAAAGGCGCTGGATATGTCGAATCAAGATGATTATCGCCGGAGTATGTGCATCTATCCAGAATAATACTCTTATTAGTATTATTTTTCTAAATTGGTATCCCAGTATATTCTAACACCCTTTCTTTGTTTGCCCCATTTGTTAGCGCTTCGGACCCTGTCCTCAGTTGGGCTTAGCAAAATTGCAGTTGAACTAGAAAAGAGATCAATTCAGCTTTCATTGGAGGAAGGTAATATTCAAATTCAGCCGTTTCTTGTGGTACATGAAGTTGTTTCATTATTTTTAACATTTGATGCTCTATCTTTGCTAGATTGCTTTATACTTCTTTGTGCACATGAGATTTTTCTTAGGAGAATACATTGTTATAGTCGTAGGTGACCCTCCTGTACACGTAATTAGGAAGACGCTAGGAGTTATGCGATCTAGTCACTTTTCCACTATAAGTATTTTGTGGATCCGCAAGTCACGAGTCTACATTTTTCCTTGAATAGGTAATTTTAAGTTCCCATTGCTCAGTTTTCCTTGAAAATCGTATCGTTATTCAAGATACTAACCTAAGATATGTGTCATTGACATTATTAATTATTTAAGGAATATTCAACGATCTTCCCCAAGATTCACTTTAGATCTCTTACATGTCTCACTTCAAAGTCTTCTCATACCGTACATGCAAGTAAATTCTTAAGCTTTGCATGTTACTGATATATCATCAGTCTTTAGCTTTACAGTATAGACTACAAGCTCCTAAAAGTGACTTTACTTAGACAGTAAGCACTTAAACAATGTCTGAAGTTTCATTCTCCTGAACAGTAAAAATATCCTCATTGATGCATGGCTTGTCTCCATTGGAGAAATACGATACCTAACATGACTTGCTAACCGCATACCAATTAATAGTAAGATGACACAAAGAGCATGATCCAAGATATAGTAGCAAGTTGACTAGTAGTGTTGAAAACAGACCCGCCGTGTGTTATGTAGGCATCACATGGTGTATTATGTAATATCTGATGGAATACAAGTGTCAGAATGTTCAGGAGCCAAACCGGTAGCATTAGGTGATTATCAATCTCGCTTTTTCCCATTCTCTTTCTGTGATATGAGCAAGGAAGTTATCTAGAAGCATAGCCAAGGCTCAAAAGAAGCCACTGAAGTTGCCTTGATTAACACCTCTTTATGCGAAGGACAGATACATCAGGAGTAGGACAATAGCAACTTAAAGATAGAGAAGAAGCTTGATTTGAGGAGGGCATGATCAATCAAGATAAAATACCTTACTAGATTAGGACTATAATACAGATATCCTTTTGTGAATTAGATTAACCAACAGAGAAGTAATGATCTTTCTTCTCATTTAATTTGCTAATAATTTGGTATGAAAACCATTACATCTAGATATACAACCAAAGATTTTTTAGGTTAACAATGGAAATGAACATAATAATACATGATAAGGTACTCACCCTTTTAAAACATCTACGAGAACAGGACATAGTCAATCATTTGGTCTTTTAGAAATAAGCTAAATTGAGGATCTTGCTGTCTTAATTGTGCCCCCTCAAATGATAAAGAGCCTAATTCTGAGTCAACATTGTAGAGTTCACCTCCACCGTTAGTTTATCTCTATACTAGTTCATTTTGTTTAAGGTGTGAAAACACCTAATGGTGATAAATACTTGTTTGTATCATCACCATCAATCGAGGTTTAAAAAGAACTTCCTGTGTTGGTAGTTTTCACATTACCAAAAGTCAACAAGGATATAGAAAATTCGAGAACAGGACGGAAAATAATAGATCTATACAAATGTAGAAAAATCTTCAACAAGAATAATGAGACTTAAAAGGCCCAACAAGCTGGGCAGGCAAGCTGGGTTTCGAACCAGCTTATATATCGAGCTTATAGGCTTGTATGAATTTGAAAAAACTCAGCTAAGTTTTTTGGGCTTATGAGCCAATGACTTATTTTAGTACAAAAGCTCAACTTCATATAAGCTCATAGCCCAAAAAAATGAAAAATTTAGCTGAGCTTTTCCAAATTTAGATGAGCCCATAAGTGCAAAAAATAAGCTAATCCAAAAACCCCCTAGATAGGTAAAACGCGCAATGAACCTAAATGTGTTTACTCATTCACAACACAAACTAGAAATAAATTCGGCGTAGATGTTATGCAATCACAGGGGACTAATGACTTGCACATCAAGCATACTAACTTCAGCCTAGATGTAGAGGTCAATGTTCCCTTAACATAGGAAGACGCTAGGAGTTATGCGATTTAGTCAGATTTTCACTTGAAGTATATTTTGATGATCCCCAAGTCGTTAGTCTAATTTTCTCCTTGTATACTTATCATCAATCAAGATAACCAAATCTAATTGTCTAACATTCTCTGTGTGAAAAGCAACACTGTATAGTAATTAGCACTGGTGTTTCTAAATGCCTTGATAGAACTTAGAAAATCGAATCTGAGAAGTTATATTAGGCAACACGAAGCAACAAATCTTAGAAACTTTCCTTTTTTCATATGAAGCTAGAAGGGCAGGATAAATACCCACACCCCATCACAATCTTTCCCAAGATTCACTTCAGATCTATTACATGTATCTCACTTCAAATGTCTTCTCATACTGTACATACAAGTAAATTCTAAGACTTGCATGTTAGTGAGATATCATCAGTCTTATGCTTTACAGTATAGATTACAAGCACCTAAAAGTCACCTTACTAGACAATGTCAACAATATATGAAGTTACAATGTTTAATTCTCCTGCAAAGTAGGCGTCTCCGCATGGATGCATGGCTTGTCTCCATTCGAGAAATATGGCAGCCAACATGACTGCTAACTGCGCATACTAATTAGTAGAAAGATGACAGAAAGAGCTGATCCAAGATATAGTATCTAGTTGACTATTAGTGTTGGTGACAGAAGCATGGTGCGTTATCTAATAAGGGCATAGTCATTGGCTCATTGCATCACATGTTGTATAATGTAATTATGTAATATCTGATGGAATACAAATGTCAGAATGTTTAGGAGCTATACCTGTAGCATTAGGTCATATGAGAAAGAAAGTTCTCTAGAAGCATAGGTAAGGCTCAAAAGAAGCCACTGAAGGTGCCTTGATTGGCACCTCATTATGTGCAGGACGGATGAGTAGGAAAATATCAACTTAAATAGGAAAAAGAAGCTTGACGTGTGGAGGGCATGATCAATCAGGATAACGTACCATACTAGATTAGGACTATAATGCAGGTATTCTTTTGTGATCCAGAGTGACCAACAGAGAAATAATGATTTTTCTTGTCATCTAATTTGCTTTATTTGGTACGAAAACCATTACATTTAGCACGAAAACCATTACATTTAGCAAATGAAACCAAAGGCTTTTCAGGTTAACAAGAGAAATGGACAGAATAATACATGTTAAGGTACTGGCTTTTTCAAAACATCTACGAAAACAGGACATAGTCAACCATTTGGTCTCTTAAAACTTTTAGATTGGCAATTTTTTCACACCCTACTACCTATTCATATATCTCACAAATGTCTCCAATTGAGACTTGAACCCACAACCTCTTGGTTAGTGGGCAAATCACATACCACTAAGCCAAAGGCATTGGGTGCTTAGATGAGTACGCTGGTGTCTTAGTTGTGTCTCCTCAAATGACAAAGAACCTAATTGTGAATCAAAATTGTAGACGCCACCTCTAGCATAAGTTTGCTAGTTCATTTTGTTAAGGGGTCAAATTGTTCATATAAAAGGCCTAATTAAGATGGCCTGTAAAGTGATACCATGATTTGAGTATTCTTATTCCTGGGATGTGACATGAGCATGTGATTCAATAATCCTTCGGTATATGAATAAATAGTAGCGTGAAAATACTCAATAATATGTACTATTTATTCATCTACCGCTAGTAGCGTGAAAAGCAGAATCTTCATGGTTGAGATTGAGAGTGCTATGCTTGTGGTGACATTGAGTTCATTCGCTTATATCAAGTTTAGAGAAGTTCTGCTAGTAATCTGCACCTTAGTAACCGGACATTGTCAACCACTAAATCTGTGATGTCATTTAATTGTGGCTTAGTGAAGGGGGGTTGGAGCATAAAGCGTCATGGTTGAGAGTGAGTGTATGGACTCATACATAGATATAGAAACTGCACCCTAAGAAACAGGTGCAGAAATCAAACAAAGAAATAAGAAACTTGAGTGTCAAAACAAACACTATTGGACTTGGAAGAACCCAATTAGATATCTTTAGACCTTACTTCTTTCCTTGGATTGCTAGCGCTTAACTTTAGAAGAGCCAAGTTTTGGAATATTGGCACCTAAAACCGGGCTCATAGTGCTCTGCTTGACAAACAGCTCTTTGGTTGTGTTTGAAAGTGGTTTTCATATTCAGAATTTCAGATATAAATCTTATGGGTTTGGATTCAAATGCTAGCGATGTAGCTGTTATTTCTTATCTACATTGATAGAATTTTATTTTCAGATTACTATTGAGCATTATATAAATGTATTATGGATACTCTTAACCATAACGAACACTTTCTTTCGATCTTGCAGCAAGAGAGCTCCAACGTGCAAAACTTGTGAATGTGCTGAATAATTTTCCCAGTAATGCTGTGGAACCCAAGTCAATGAAGTGAAGCCCAAGCCCGTTTAGTCTTTAGGTCAATTGTGCATGTTAACTAATCGCTATTGTAATATTCTGGTTAGCTCTTTCTGCCTAACACCAAACCTTACCTTAACGGACATACCTGACCAATCTTTCGGTTAAACTTCTGTTTGTGTAGCATTGCTAATGCTCTTTACTCCGCTAAATAATTGTAGATGCAATTGTCAATAGTTACTATCTTTTTATTTTTATTCTCCAGAAATTATCCTTTCTTGTTAGTTCTCGGCTTTCTTGTTCAATCAACCTTAAAGTAGTCAAATGAAGTAAATTTAACTTTTAGGGGGGTCATTGTAAATTTTACATCAGGTAAAAAACATTAAAGCCAAAATTTAGGACCAAATAACTGAAAATAACTGCCATAGTGTGTAAAACCGTTTCCACTAACCACTTCTCTATATAACAACCCAATCTCCCATTTCTTAAACTTTTTCGTTTCTCAATCTGTCTCTGTTATAAAGATGAATCGAGATATGATCATGGGTTCTCCCGGTAGCACGGTGTCCGATATGCAACTCTGGCCGTCTTCTTCGGATGGGCCAGAGAGTTTCCACTCGAGTGTCGACTTTTCTGACGTTCGTCCAATCACTACAATACATCCCACCAATCAACAGAACCCCAGAAAGAAACGAACAAAGATGATGAAACTCCAGAAGACGAAGGCTGATGTGGGTGATGGTGTTCACGTGAGTTCAAGCAAGCCCACGTATGCAAAGAAACCAGACCCTAATGCGCCGAAGATCACTACTCCCTGTACCGAATGCGGGAAGAAGTTCTGGTCATGGAAGGCCCTTTTTGGTCACATGCGTTGCCACCCTGAAAGGACGTGGCGTGGGATTAATCCGCCATCCAGTGCCTATAACGCACCCCCGATGCTGATGGTGGCAGATCATGGTGGTGATTCGACTGTTGTGACGACTAATGAAGAGCGGTATGTGGCGTCGTGCTTGTTGATGCTGGCCAACAGTCCAACACGAATTGCAAGTTATGAAGAGATGGGTCAACCAGGGGTTTTCGAGTGCACAAGTTGCAAGAAGGTGTTTGGGTCCCACCAGGCTTTAGGGGGTCACAGGGCGAGTCACAAGAATGTAAAGGGGTGTTTTGCAATAACGAGAAAGGAAGGAGAGTTGGAGGGTGATTCTGATAGAAACTGTGAAGGGGAAAACATCAATGCTCTGATGACGATTACGGGTAGCAGTAGTGAACACAAGTGTAGTATTTGCTCAAAAGTGTTTTCAAGCGGGCAAGCGCTTGGTGGGCATAAGAGGTGCCACTGGGAGAAAGAAGGTTACGTTGTACAAGCTGCTTCAACACCAGTACTCTCACAGGGTCGGTGTAATCTTGATTTGTTGTGCAGGTTGGATCTGAACGTGCCTGCACCTCGAGAAGATCATCATCCAAGTGGTTCAAATGTTGGTCTGGACTTAAGATTAGGACTTTAAAACAGCCAGTAATGTCATATTATCATGTATAACTAGTCGTGTTACTATGTTACTGTTGAATACATATACTTGATACTACTATCGTAATGGTTTCAATAATAGTGATTAGTTTAGTTCTGTTGTGCTTTGCTGAATCACGTCCAAGTGCGATAGGCATCTATCCTTCGGTGAGAAGAGTCGACAATAAAGTAAATGGAACCTAAGCTTTATGTATACAAAAGATTAAGATATTTAGGACTGTCTGGACTTTCGATAGTTTGAGAGCTTTATAGACGCTTTTCCAATAGAAAGAAAATACGCAGCCAATTTTTTTACCTATAGTGATATCTTGGTATGGTTCCCTCGGTATTTCATAGTTTCCTCACTTAGTATGGTTCTCGTTGCTTCCTCGATTTCTAAGCCAAGGTTCATTTCTGTTCTTTTGCTGCACGGAAATGCAAATGATATCTGACTTGGTATGTTCACTGGTATTATATAACCAGGTGTTTGTTTCGTCTTATATAGCCGGCTTATGGCTTATTTGGTTTTGGGCTTATGTTTCATAAGCTCACTTATTGTTGCTTATTTTGAAACTTTTCGGTTTACAAAAGCTTATTACGATATACGAGTAATAAACGCTTATGAACCGAAAAGTTTCAAAATAAGCCATAAAAATTGAGATCATGAATCATAAGCCGAAAATCAAATAAGCCACGAGCCCGCTATATAAGCGGAAGCACTTCCAACTTCCAAGTTGGGGAATTGAAATTTTAGCAGGACAAAACATGGATTTTGAAGCTTTTCTTATTTGCATTACATTTTATTATAAGATTAACAAGTATGTTAATACTAAAAATTCCTAATTGCTTTACGACATTGCCATTGCCGACATAACAAATTGCGCAAATAGCATAAAAAGGTACCCATCTTATGTCAAAACTCAATTAAAGGTATTCAATTTTTTTTTCTTAATTTAAGGTATCAATCTTTTTTCTTGTTGCAATATTGGGAAATTAACAAATTTAAAGGTAACGTTCGTTTACTTTATTATTGCATCGTTAGTCCTTTTTATTAATGACACTTTATAATAAACTCAAAAATTCGTTTTTTTACAGTTTTAGACGGTTTTTACCGTATAAAACTCAAAGTTCGTTTGATTTTTACCATTTTCGTTCGGTTTTTAATCATTTCGTTCCAGTTTTACAACATACGTCCTTATTTTACCGATTTTGATCGTTTCATCCGTTTTGTACTTTTTCGAGTTCTTCTCACCGTTTGTGTCCATTTTCTGGCTTTTCATTGTTTTTGCCCGTTTTTATTTTTATATCATTTTTTATTCTTTTTACAATTTATGACCGTTTTTTACTTTTTTTTCTTTCCTTGAAAAATAGGCGATAACAGCTAGAAAATGACGAAAATAGTAAAAAAAAAACGGTTGAAAACGATATCAAACACGCTAAAAAAGGTCGAAAACAGTAAAATGGACGAAAAAGACAACAAACAAACTAAACCGTTAAAAACCGAACGAAAATGATAAAACTCAAAAGAATATAGAAAACGGTAAAAAAAAATGATTTTTGAGTTGATTACAAAGTGTCGTTAATATAAAGGACTAAAGATGCAATAATAAAGTAAACGCTCGTTAATATATAACCTTAACTTTGTTAATTATCCCAACATTGCAAAAAAAAAAAAAAAAGATTGGTACCTTAAATTGAGAAAAAAAAAAAGTTAAGTACCTTTAATTAAATTTTGACATAAGATGAGTACCTTTTTATGTTATTTGTCCTAACAAATTAACAAGTTGCAAATTGGTTAACAGACACAATTAATAAACTGGTTGAAGTATGCTATCGATTAGTTTCAAAAATGCTTTTGTTTTAGTTTTCAAAACTGGAAGTACTATTATTAGTTCGACGTACCGTTCGCGTATAATTGCGGAAATGTTCTAGCGGCAAATAGTTAATGATATGTTAATTGATCTGGTGACTTTATCGGGTTGCTCGTTAGTCGAATCAGTGATTGACCTGGTGATCGAACCCGTGCATCGTTGACTCGACTGGTTGATCCGGTGGCTGAACACGTTAGTCATCGGGTAGACCCGATGATTTGACAGTGTTAACCTGATAATTGATCTCGTGACCTGATAACTCGGTCAGTTGACTCGATGATCAAACTCGTGACCCGATGATCGATCCTGTGGTCCGATGACTAAGGTGAATTAACTCGTTAATTGAACCGGCAATTCAATAACATTGTATGAAAAAAAAATTATAATATATATTAAAAGTGTGAAAAAAGAAATATTAAACTGTATATTAAGAAATTCTGAAAATTTTCAACTTTTTTTTTATTATATAGATTCGTCTTTATACTAGCATGGAACTCGGGCAATGCCCCGACAAGTACTTAGTAACGATTTTTGAGGTAACAAATGTTACTACTATTGCATGTTAAATTTGTATACAAAGATTGAATTTGTTAAAATAAAATAAAACAAAATAAAATAAACCCTTAAAAAATAAGAAAAACTAAAAATTAATTAAAATATATCAAAATAGATATCGAATCGAAAAAAGTAAAATTTTAAAAAATATGATGAAATTAGATTATGAAAAAAATAATTAGATATAAAGATATTTCAATTTTTAAGATAAATATGGTTTTTTAATAAATTGTTAGAAAATAAATATAATTTTTTAATAAATTTTTACAAAAGTTTGTTACAAAAGGAAATGAATAACCAATTATAAAGTGAATGTTTTTATAAAAATTAATTTAGAATGTCTTAATATATTTTTACAATAAGAGTATAAACTAAAAAGACAAAAGAAATAACTAAAATATTATACTCCATACTAAATAAAGAAACTCGATTATCAAGTCTAGGGGTGGGAATCGGATCGGGTTAATCGGGTTTAGATTAATCAGTTCAAGGCTAAAAAAAAATTATCCGAACCTAATCAGATTTGAACTCGGGTTATTCGGGTTCGGATCTATTCCGGTCAGGTCTAGTCGGGTTCGGATAAATTATTTAAAAAAAACCTTTTTTAATTATATTTATATTTAATTTAAATTTTAAAAATAAAAAAAATAAAAAAATCTTATTCGGGTCAACCGGGTTGACCCAAACCCGAATTACACATAAATATTATACCCGATGTCCGACCTGATTTCAAATTCGAGTTAGTCGGGTTAACCCGACTAACCCGAATTAAAATTCCAACCCGGGTCGAGTCAGATTTGAGTCAAGTCGAGTTTGAGTCGGATCGAAAATATTAACACCCCTAATCAAATCTATCATCTTCAGTGCAACAAAGTGGTTTTATTGGCATTCGAACCAAAAAAAATACCTCATAATTTATAGTTTAACGTAATTTTTTTATTAGTTTCAATTATGCACTTTTAATAGTTTTTCTTTTGACATATTAAATTTTATAATTTTTATTTTTTATTTTCAGTTTCTCAATTTTATGTTTATAAAAAAAAAATATATAAAAAAAAAAGATAGAAATGACTTTTTTAAAAGGTATTTATATCCACACCCTTCTAGTATTAGTTTAATTCCTCTTGTTTGTTTATTTTATTTTATTTGATTGTAAATACATACTCCTTTCGTTTCAAAGTTAATGTCAATCGACGAAAATCATACAGTCAGAAAAAAATACATTTATTACCGTATTTTTTCTTTTACTTTTTATAGAAAGACAAATTTATGTAAGTCTTTTTTAAAATTTGTAATTATAATTTCAAGTATAAGGTAATATCAATGTTGAAAAAAACGTGAATCGATAGTCGGCCGGTCGACCACCTTGTATTTTGTAATCGTTCTAGGCGGGATTAGTCGGTAATTAATCAGATTGGAATATTTAGCAAATTTTTGGTATTTCTGACAAGTTTTGGGTATTTCTAACGAGGTTTAAGTGTTTTTGGCAATATTAATCTTAAAATACAACTTATCATACATATAAATAGTTACTATAAGTCTATAAGTGATAAACGCAATGAGTTTTCGGCAAATTGTAGGTTTTCAGCAAGTTTGACATCCCTTAACCTTCGTTGACAATAGTTTACCGCCAATAATCGTCTTTTTATTAATCGACAAGATTAAGGACCTTGTAGTGATTAATCAGCGATTAATAAGCTTTGAAAACTTTTTTTTGCAACACTAGATAATATAGTAAACTTGATCAATTTTTTTTATTATTAATAATGGATAATTAAATTAGAAAATCTAAAAAAAAACATAAACAATAATATTAAAAAAAATCAACTATAATTAAGTATCCAACTTGTTTTTCTTTTGGGTAAATTACACATCTCGTCTTTATGGGTTGCGTTTACCGACGTCGTTCGTACTTTGACCGAAAAAATTGCAACGTTCAGCCTTAACTTTGAAATATTTTCCTCTGTCTGTCCTTCGCTTTAACTGGGCCCACAAACGAGTGTTAACACATTTTGACACAGGGGTAAACTTGTCTTTTCACTAAACCATAAATAAATAAAATAACACAATATCTTCACACCTCCTTTATATTATCTTCGTCTTCTTTCTCTAACTTATCTTCATATTCATCACCACAACAATCTTCATCTTATTTCCAGAAACACCACCATTCTTTTAAAAACACCTAATTCAACACCACAAATACATAAACCACAAATAATCAAAAATCACCTACTTTTTTAAAACGAATAATTTATTTTGAATAAGTAATCTTAAACACCCCCTTAATCAAGTTATTAAATTATTGTTTCACTAATGGTTTAATTAATAGTTTTCATAAATCTTTGTTTCATTTAATAGTCTATTCATTAATGTTTCTTTCATAATTGTTTGTCTATCCAATTTTTGATTCACTCCTTTCAGTCGTTGTTGCATTTCATTTGAAAAATTTACTCTTAAATATTGTTGATTATTGTTTATGTATGATAATACGTAGGCCATCCTGGGACATGAAGATACTCTGACAGGAGAAGATAAAATCAACATCCTTCGATGCACGGTCGGTGACTTTGAGACCGAACTACCGATATTATTGTGCTCACTTCTTCTCAAAACAGAAAACACTGATATGCTCAATTTTGAGTTTTGAAGAATTGGAAGATGTAACTTTTACAGTTGAGGGACCTAACAGCATATACCTCTCTGGCTACTATAAAGATCTGCCACTGCACGATGAGTATCCTAGTTCAATTAACCAGATTAGGGCTGTTCAATCTGCTGAGGAAGATGAATCAACTCGGACGGTATGTCAATCATTGTCATGACTGTTTTTGCTTCCTAATATGATTATATTGCTATCTGATTATCACTTATCAGTTGAAGAACCATCCATTCAACGAGACCAACCTAAAATAATATCATAAAATAAAAAGTTATTGCAGGTTTAAAATTGATTATTTGATAAAGATAGTAAATCATAAAACAACTTGGAACCTTTAAGTTACGAGGTTTGTTCGTTTAGTTATTGATGCGTCAACCATCGGATATATTATAAGAAGAAATTGGAGATGAATTTAACCGGCACTTTGGGATTGATCTTTTAACCCGCCTGCTCACTTTGGGATTGAGTTTTTAAAATGATGAATAGATCTGGGTTTTTGATTCGTTTAGTTTTTAGAGTTGATGATATCAGTTTGGATGAAATGAGTATGAAGAAGAAATAAAGAAAAATTTGGATTGGTGATGGGTAGTTGATGTGTTATGTGGCTGTGATAAAAAAGATGGAGAATAATAATATTGTAAATGACTAGTGGTAGTGGTGGGACTCACATGTTTTTTTTAAAAAGACAACTTTGCCCTTGTGGTTAAACAACTTAACTTCAGCTTGTGGGCTCAGTTAAATCAAAGGACAAACGGCGGCAAAAGTTTCAAAGTTAAGGCTGAACGATGCAATTTTTTTGATTAAATGACGAACGACGTCGATCAACGCAAACCATAAGGACGAACGGTGTATTTTACTCTCTCTTTTCCCTCCATTTTTATATACCCTTTGATAAAAGAACATCATTAAATAAGGAAAAAAAACGTAACACGACAACTTATCGTGTTAAGTACTTAAGCATAAGTAATTCTGCTGAAAACTACATCTAAAAATACTTTATGTCTTTCTAGAAAAAATCTAAAAATACTTTGTTTGCTTGCTTTATTTGTTTTCGAGAATTGATTTACATGTTGTGATGATTAAATTTTGTGGCTGCATACTGACAGTGGAACGCATATTTTCACAAATAAATAAACTACTGACATCTCAACGTAATCACTTTAATCAAAATTTTAGGCATTATATTTATTTCCGTTTCTTTTTATTTTGTATTATGGATAAGTGTATTATTTATACAAAAGGTGTACATGTTCGGATGTTCCTGTTGATGATACATTTCCACATTTCGTCACAGGTTAATAATAGATTAGAATATATATGGTTGACATATTTATTTTAAGTACAATAATTTGTTTCCTCTTGGGGAAAATTATTGTTTACCTACATGACACTCGTCATACCAATAATAGAAGCTATTTATTATTAAACTTTAGAATTATTGTAGGATTTGACTTTGGAAATAGATTAATTAACGTTTGACATTTTAGATAAACATCTTTACAAAAGTATACCTAGGCCAAAGTCAACTAAAACTTAAACCGTAGATAACGTACTCGGCTAGTTAATTAAGTACGCGTGCCCAATATTTTATATCGACTTATCCATTCTTTGTATATTACTACCGCCTAACTAAGTTAGATACGACGTGTGTTTGACATGTGATACACATGAATGTCATCTCGTTTGTTTGTTAGAAGTTTTATCCCTTCATTCGCAAATTATGTCTTTTTTACATCTGATGTTCGTATTTGAAAAAAAAAAGTGTGTCTAATGTTTTGAATAAAAAATAAGATGTATTTTAGGTCAAAAACTTGAAAGAGAAATATAATATTATACCATCTTATATCTAAAAAAAAAACGATTATAAAAAAAATATCATCCTCTTGTTTAAGAAAAAAGAGGCCAAAAGCTTTTGTGAAAAAATAAAATACAAACGAGATCTAAATGGGAAAGGTTGAGGATCTCGAAGACCCATTGAGGTAAATCGCACAACTTGTTTGTTGAATGCTTGATTTTGATCAAATATGTTAAAATGATGTTTGTAAAATGATAGTTCACCCGAAGTCTGAAGATATGTTGATGGTCGAAATAATATGTCACATATAATATGTTAGAGATGTTTTTTCTCTTTAATGACACAAATATATTAAGGACAATTTCATATATACCCAAAACAAAAATCATAATTTCATATTTCTTCAATTTATGCTTAAAAGGCGTTGTGCATATGCATTGAAAACTTGTCATTTGGGTAATATGTTAGAGTAAATTACACCGTTCGTCTCTGTGGTTTACGTTGATCGATAAGGATCGTTCCTTGACCAAAAATGTTGCATCGGCTGTCCCTAAGTGGGAAACGTTATATATCATTCGTCTCCCCCCCCCCCTTTTCAACCCCACTAACCAGCGTTATCCATCAAACCTAGAGGGGGTATTATTGTCCATTTATCCTCACTTCATTTCCCGCCCAAAAAATGAAGCAATCCCGCCTCTTCTTAATCCTCTTATAAATGCCCCCCATTTACCTCTCTTTTCACCTAACCTGATTTAATTATTTCCTTCTCTCTATCTCAAAAATGGTTAGATGTCGTTGTGGATCACAAGTTGTTATGATCACATCATGGACTAACGAAAATCCAGGGCGTAGGTTTTGGAGGTGTTGTGGGTTTATTGATTGGGTTGACCCTCCTATGTGTCGTCGATCAACATTAATCATACCAGGGCTTTTGAGATCATTGAACAACCATCAAGCATAATTGCAAGAGGTGGTGGAAGGAAAAGCAAGGATGAAGAAGTATCTGCTGGTGTTTTGTGTTTTTTTTATCTTGTTTGTGGTTTTCAAGATAATGTAATCTGCTTGTTGGAATGTCTCTTTTGTTTTGATGTTATGTTCTAGAACCTGGTTTTAGTTTGATGTTATGTCTTAGTACTAATGTATCTGCTTGTTGGAATGTCTCTTTTGTTTTGATGTTATGTTCTAGAACCTGGTTTTAGTTTGATGTTATGTCTTAGTTAATGTTATATATCTATGAATAAAAGTTGTTTGACAATCACATTTGTCATTACTAAATGTATGATAGTTGATTATGAATACAAAGTTTTTGACAATCACATTATCCATAAGCCATTAACAATAACATTACAAAACAAGGTAACAAGAAACTAACCCATTACATAACATAAGTTTAGAAGACACACTGACCCATCACATAACATAAGTTTAGAAGACACATTGACCCATTACATAGTTTAACTTACTAAACAGAAAATTAACATAACATAACATGATCCAAAGGCACATAACCCAAAACACAAAGTATATATCCAAATTGTTTAAAACAGACTATCATATTAACCAAGCTTAATAACTTTCTTCCTTGGCTGAGTTTGCTTTTTCTTTGAGCCATCATTTGCTGCAACACCCTTACCTTTATCAGTAGCAGAAGTTGGAGTTGTTCTCTGAGATGTTGTAGGTACTCCTGAGCTATAATATTCACCATGTGTTCTTGTTTTTCTCTTGTTAGTACCAGGTGGTATTCTTGGACCAGTGCAAGTCCTTGAATTGTGACATTTGTTGCCATACTTATCACATGTCACTGTCTTATATTCCCTAGTCAACTTTCTACTCTTTGTCATCCTTACCATATCTCTCTCTGTTCTAGACTTCCTCATTGCTTTTGGTGGTCTACCAGGTTCTGTTTGATGCTTAGGTGGTAACAAAGTAGTTGGTACATTACACTTTGGCCAAAACAGTCTACCTCAAATAGGATTAATTTTGAATGAGTAGACTTTCTTCCATGTTTCCAACCTATAACAAGGATGTACCACTCCTCAATTAAACCTGTTGTTTTATTGTTAAGGGACATGTTCCAGTTTACTACTATTGCATGTTTGTAGGGTATCTCATTCAACTCCCACTTCCTACAATTACAACTCATGGTTTGAACATTGACTACACACTGATCATGATAAGGACCATTTACCTGGTATAAGATACCTCCTCCTCATTTGACAGTGTACTTGATTGCCTCATCTGTAACACCTGGTAATTTTCCCTACTTTGTAAAATGACTATTTTACCCTTTGACTTTTTATTTAGTCAACTATGTGATTTAACTGTGTTGGAACCGGGAAGTTATCCCGCGTTTTCTGAAAAACTGTTTGCTGACGAGTAATGGCCTGACTCTGAGCTCAGTCATTAATCTGAACATTTTCTGTGAACCTGACCAAAGTGCTGAGACGGTCAATGAATTGACGATAATCCATGAGATTATTCGTTATATGTGAATTATGTGCTTAACTGTTTAGTTTTTAACAGCGTGATCGTATTTTCTTGAGCAGCGTATTTAAATATTTCTGTATATGTTTATATATGCCTGTATTTTAGTATTTTTGCTATTTATAGTAATAAATCGTATTTACTATGAATAATTAATTAACGTATCGCGTTTTCGTATTTTACGTCGTTTTTACGTTTAACCGTCGTTAACATGCATAAAATACTTTACCAATCATAAAATGTCAGTTTTCGTCGAAAAATCGTAAATTTAATATATTTCGTCAAATTTTTAAGTTTTACGTAACTTTTAACTTAACTATATACTTTTTGATATTTACCTAAAACTAACTAACATTTTTACCTTAAACCTTTTAACTAATTACCATAGTAAATTTTTTGAATAATTTACCCCCATTGGGACCCCCATAACCGGCCAAAAACCCACCCACATGCAAGATACACCACATTTTTACACATTACCATTTTGAGCTTAACTTACACTACCCTTACACCTTTTAACTTATTACCACCTTAACTTAACCTCACTTCACACTTATTCACTTCACTTCATCTCAAACAAAAACACACACATCTCTTCCTCTCTCTCTCTAAACACACGGCACAAACACAAACCACATTCCACCGTTGTTGATTTCTAAAAAGCTTCATTTTACCAAGATTTAACACAAAACAAATACACCCTAGAGCTTGTATAAGCATAAAGAAGAATGGACTTTCTTGGTTTGACGATTTGAGTAGTTTTTGGGTTAAAGATTTAGGGTAGAGTTCTTGTTGATTATTAGTGGGTTATATTGTAGATCGGGTCGTTGTGGTTACGTAGAATCGTTACACAAGGTCATTTCTTAAACCTTTTTCATCTTTTCATTTTTCCATGCATGATCTTTGTAGATCTATGCATGCATGTTACTCATCGAGTATTTTTCTGAAATAAAATGATAAAAATTATTTTTGGTCATGAAATATTTTAAGATTTGTGGAAATTAAGTGTGGATCTATTAGATCCATACATGAAAATGGCTTGATTGAAAGATTTGTGAAAAACATAAGTATGTATATTTTGGATTTGTAAACTTGAAGAAAAATCTTCGATTTTTTTGATGTTTATGAATAATTGGAGGAAACTAGTAGTGTTACTACTAGTGGTTACGCTTGAAAATGGTCGAAAACGAGTTTTTACGAAAAACATACAATCTGTCCGACTTTTGTAAGAGGCGTAGAGAGTCGTAAAAATTGTTTTGACACTAGTTTACTACGATATTATGAATATATAAGTGAATACCTTCGTTTCGATATATTATGGGCTAAAAACGGAGCTAAAATGAGTAAGTTGTGGTCGCTTAAAATTCGTTGTCGGAAAACTTAATTTTTGGAGAACAACACTATAAGTGGTTGCTGTCCAGATTTTTAAAGTGGTCGAAACGACATTTTCGAGTTAAACGGAGTTGTTTTAAGTGTCGAAATGGTTACTAAATGGTATGTATGAATGTTGGACTTGTTTTGTAAAAGCGTGTTAGCTCGAAATGTGAATACTTGTTGTACTATTGAAAGTTTGAACGTTGGAAGTGGAAATTGTTACGATTGTGAAAAAATGAATTGTTGAATGGTTGGCGATTGAGAAATTGTTGAAAATAGGGGTTTTAGGACGAGATTTGAGTATTTACTAAAAATGGCAAATTTTTATGTGACGCCGAAAGGCTGCCGAATTTTCGTTAGAAATCGGGTAGGAAAATTTATTAAGATAAATTTTGGTAAATTAAAATTTACGCCGAAAGGCTGTCGAAATTTCGTCAAGTCAAAAATAAATATTTTTGCCTAAGTATATATATATACTATAATGTTTATAACGATGTAACATTTACAAGTCACGATTTTAACAACAAAATATATATTTGATTGATGAGTAACGAACGCGATGAACTATTGTGACTTATTTGCTAGCGCCTAAACTATAGTATTATATTTAGGTTGTTGCTAGAGTTGCTCGCTACTATTTGATCTTACTTGTGCGGTTTGAATCGTTGCTTAAGGTGAGTTTATAGATCCCTATTAAACTATTTTTGTATGTTTAATGTTTTGGGATGTGATAAATGCTTTGATGACTTGCTTCTGGACACAAGTAAAACTTGATTTCTGTGAACGCTTTGTGAACACTATTTATGAGATAGCTTAAGTTGCTTTAGCCATAGTCCCCACTATCGTGAATCGTTAGTTACTCTGCTGGAGTAAGCTCTTATGTTACGGATAGATCTATTGAGGGTTGACAACCTCCACTCGGGCATTCTGACGTCGGACGAGTGTGTACCATTTGTATGAACGTAGTCATCTTGGCTAGGTACTCCATTGGGGCAATTTATGTATGCAATCTATTGTATGCACTGGATCACTAGTTTCGATGTCACGAGCTTAGCTATCATAAATATTGTGAACACCCAATTTATCCTACACTTGGCACTATATCTCCTATAGTTGCACGTGTACATGAAATGAAATCTGAAATTGAATGACTATGAATTTTACTTGAAACCTATATTCTCACCAACTTTATGTTGACCCAATTTAGCATTTATCTCAGGTAATTGATGATGTGTTGTACCTGCTGTGTGAAGTACTTGGAGTCCGCATGCATTTCTTGGCTATCTTCGGACATTTGTTTACTTATGCTTTTGAACTATTATCTCGTTGATGTTTAAAACTATTACATTCCGCTGCACTATCTTTTGAAACTGAGACCTTTGTACTGTGATGCTTTTAATTTAAATTCAACGAGGTATTTTTATAAAACGTCTCATTTAGAGTCGTTCTCTTGTACCTTGAACTATGATACAATGACGTAACAGCCCCCGATCTTCACCGCTTCCGCATATCACATTTTGGGGTGTTACAGAATTGGTAATCAGAGCCTTGGTTATAGAGAACTAGGTTTGCATCTTAGGCCTAGACTATAACCGATGTGGCTACTTGTTACTCTGTATATATATGTGTACTACGTAATGTATTACGTAGGATAACACTATAAGTAATATGTAATATATATTATGTAATACGTAATATGTATTATATACATATGCATCTCGTTGATTTGCGTACTTTAATTTCTATACATGATTATTTCATGCATACCCTACAACTACTTTAATACGTATTTTGGTTGTTGCAGGTTATGTCGTCATCTACTGTTTCTTACCAGCCCGACTATGCCGACGAAGAGTGGGAAGACGAGATTGAGATGGTACCAGATCATGTTGAGCCGGAGAATGACCAAGAGGAGGCTGATCCAGAGGACGATGAGGATGATGAGGATGAGGTGGATGGTATTGAGGTAGATCACGAGGGTGATGAGGATATGGATGGACATGAGGTAGGTCATGAGGATGATATGGATGGTGTTGAGGTAGATCATGAGGGTGATGATGATATGGATGAATATGAGGTAGATCGTGAGGATGATGAGGACATGGATGATGAGATTGAGAGTGATACTGACGTTAGGATGGTTGTGGTTAGTAGTGATAGCGAGGGTGCTGAGGCTGATGATGATATTAGGGTTGATGCTTTGACTGTTGTACCTGAGAGAGTTGAGCCTAGTAGGAGGAGTGAGATTAGGAAGACGTCCAACTTGAGGAAGAAGCCTACTGTTCCCTGTCAGCGATTTAGAGAGGAGGGGGAAGCTTTATGGGGTACGCCGCCAGCTGAGGTTTATACTGATTCCGATGATACTGTACCACCTGCTGATGGAGCTGGACCATCCGGTGTTAGATCTCGAGCTTTGTCCGATTCTGATTCGTCATGCCCACGGAAGAAGATCCGTATGTCTGATTCACACACTACACCTGAGGCATCGCCTACTCATGAGATTCGAGCTGCTACTGCTGTTTCTACACCACCTACTCATCATGTTGGAGAGCCCTCTAGACCTAGGTCATGTGTCGTTATGATAGGATCTGCTAGGTATTCAGATGCTGTTCGTTTTCGTCTACTTGAGGATGCGGTTTTTGGATTGTTAGAGGATAACGAGGATACCCGCGACTTGTTGGATACCACACTTGAGGAGGTTGCTAGGTTGAGGCGTGAGTTAGAGTCAGTTCGTGGAGGAGACCGAGCTGCAGATGGAGACCCGAGGAGTGATTCACCGAGATGTGCTGAGTGTGATCGTCGTCGTCGCACTTAGAGATTCATCGTTATTATGCTTAATTCTAGAGTAGATTGACATCTTTATCTTTTGGGTATTGTATCCACTAAACTAGAGTAGTACTCGGTTAGTTGGAATAGACTAGATGTAATCATGCTCTTATTTTATGTAGGGCTGAGCACGGCAGACCCAAAACCGACCCGGACCGGAAAACCGGACCGGACCGGACCGAACCGAACCGGACCGAGTAATTTCGGTCCGGTCCTCGGTCCAGGGTTTTGGACGAATTCGGTCCTCGGTCCGGTCGGTCCGGTCCGGTCCGGTCCGGTTGGGCTTACCAAAAATCTCGTCAAATATGTCTAATAGGACCGGACCGAGGACCGAACCGGACCGGACCAACCCGGACCGGACCGGACTATTTCGGTCCAGTCTCGGTCCGAGGTTTTGGACCATTTCGGTCCTCGGTCCGGTCCGGTCTTGGTCGGTCCGGTCCGGTCCTGGACCGATGCTCAGCCCTAATTTTATGACTATGTACTTGATATTTTGATTATGAATGGGAATTTAACTTTATGACCTTGACCAGTGACTATCCTTTTTATGTTTGTTGTACTGTTAAATTCTGCATTCTATTTTAGCATATGAAATATATAACGTGTATATTCATGCTTGAACCTTAATTGCATTGTTGTCTTAACGCAGAGAAACAATGGTGAACACACGTAACGGAATGACTGACGCTCAATTGGAAGCACTGATTACGCAACGAGTGACTGCTGCACTAGCAAACGTTCAAGCTAACAACAACGTGAACGAAGCACCACCGAACAATGTTGACAATCGACCGCCTAAGCCGTGTACTTACAAGGACTTTAGGAGCTGTGACCCTTTGACATTTAATGGTACTGAAGGAGCTGTCGGATTAGCTCGTTGGGTCGAAAAGATGGAAGCTGTGTTCCGTGTTAGTGGATGTGCTGTTGAGAACCAAGTGACTTATTCTACTTGTACTTTAGCTGCTGGAGCGTTGACATGGTGGAACACCCATGTGCAGACGGCTGGAGCCGAGGAGGCGTATGGAATGAGTTGGGAGGAACTTAAGAAGTTGTTGACTAAGGAGTACTGTCCTCGTAATGAGATTCAGAAAATGGAAATCGAATTGTGGAACTTGACTGTGAAGAACAATGACATTGGTACGTACACAAGGAGGTTCCAAGAATTGTGTTTGCTATGTCCTGGAATGGTTCCGGATGAAGGGAAGAAGGTTGAACGCTATATTTGGGGTTTACCTGGTAGAGTTCAAGGGAATGTGACATCGTCTGGACCGACAAAAGTTAGTGATGCTATAAGGATGGCTCACAGTCTGATGGACCGAGTTGTTCGAGCAAATGCTGGGAATGCCGCGGATAACAAGAGAAAATGGGGTAATAACCAAAGGAAAAACCATGGGAACTACCCGAATAAGAGGCAAGACACTGTGAAAGCGTACACTGCTGGTACTGGGGAAAAGGGAGTGTACAATGGGACGTTACCTCTGTGCAATCGATGCAAGCGTCACCATAATGGACAATGCAATGTACGGTGTCACAACTGCAAGAAAACTGGACACATTGCTAGAGATTGTAAGTCACCACCCAACACGAAAGCCAACGTCACTTGCTTTGAATGTCAGCAAAAGGGACACTACAACAATTAGTGCCCAAAGAAAAAGAACAAGGACAAGGACCAATGAAAGATTGCTAAAGCTGGGGAAGCTCGTGGTAGGGTCTATGTGATAGGAGGAGGAGAAGCGCAACAAAACCCCGACGTCGTGACGGGTTCGTTTCTTCTCAATGGTCGTTATGCTTCTATTTTATTTGATACTGGAGCCGATAGGAGTTTTGTGTCGACTGCTTTTAGTGTTTTACTTGATGTGACCCCTTCGCCCTTAGACACTAAGTACACTATTGAGTTAGCTAATGGGAAGTTAATAGAAGCCGACACTATACTTCGTGGATGCACTTTAAATCTTCTAGGTCATCCTTTCGTAATAGACCTTATGCCTGTTGAGTTAGGGAGTTTTGACGTGATTGTCGGAATGGATTGGTTGTCGAGATATCGTGCTACGATTGTATGTGACGAGAAGATCGTTCGTTTACCATTTGGTGATGAAGTTTTGGAGATACAAGGGGATACAAGTGACGGAAAAGGGAAGTCACGACTGAACATTATCTCGCGTGTCAAGGCTCAGAAGTTGTTGTCGGAAGGTTGCCACGTATTTTTAGCCTGTGTTACTGAAAAGCAGACGGAAGAAAAATGGTTGGAAGATGTACCTATCGTACGGGATTTTCCGGAAGTCTTTCCTGAAGATTTTCCTGGATTACCGCCGGCTAGACAAGTTGAATTTCAGATCGATTTAATACCGGGAGCTGCACCTGTTGCTCGAGCGCCTTACCGTTTAGCACCGTAGGAATTGCAAGAACTAGCGACGCAACTACAAGAGTTGACTGATAAAGGATTCATAAGACCGAGTTCTTCACCCTGGGGAGCTCCAGTCTTATTTGTAAAGAAGAAGGATGGAAGTTTTCGGATGTGTATCGACTATCGTGAGTTGAACAAACTTACCATCAAGAACCGTTACCCGTTACCTAGGATCGATGATCTGTTTGATCAGTTGCAAGGATCGAGCGTTTACTCGAAGATTGACCTTAGGTCTGGTTATCACCAATTGAGAGTCCGTGAGGAAGATGTTGCAAAGACTGCTTTTAGGACTAGGTATGGACACTATGAGTTCCAAGTGATGCCGTTTGGTTTGACAAACGCACCTGCTGTGTTTATGGACCTCATGAACCGGGTGTGTAAACCGTATTTGGACAAGTTTGTCATTGTGTTCATCGATGACATACTGATTTACTCAAGGAATGAGAAGGAACATGAGGAACATCTTAAGATAATATTGGAATTACTTAAGAAGGAGGAATTGTACGCTAAGTTCTCAAAGTGTGACTTTTGGTTGCCAAGAGTACAATTTCTAGGTCACGTTATAGATAGCAAGGGGATTCATGTTGATCCTGCCAAGATCGAATCGATTAGGGAGTGGACTGCTCCTACGACACCGACTGAAATTCGCCAATTCTTAGGACTCGTCGGATATTACCGAAGATTCATCGAGGGATTCTCGAAGATCGCGAAACCATTGACGAAGTTGACTCAAAAGAAGGTGAAATACGAATGGGGAGATAAGGAGGAATTAGCATTCCAAAAGTTGAAGCAAATGTTGTGTAGTGCACCTATTCTATCGTTACCAGAAGGATCGGAAGACTTTGTGGTCTATTGTGATGCATCAGCAAAAGGATTGGGAGCTGTGTTGATGCAGAGGAAGAAAGTTATCGCCTACGCGTCACGACAACGGAAAACGCATGAGAAAAACTATACTACGCAGGACTTGGAGCTAGGAGCTGTAGTATTTGCCTTGAAATTGTGGAGACACTACTTGTATGGAACCAAGTGTGTCGTCTATACCGATCACAAGAGTTTACAACATATTCTTGATCAGAAGGAACTGAACATGAGACAACGTCGATGGATCGAGTTGCTCAGCGATTATGACTGTGAAATCCGTTACCACCCTGGGAAGGCCAATGCAGTGGCGGATGCGCTAAGTAGAAAGGAACAACTGATGTCACGTAGAGTTAGATCGTTAGCTATGGTTATCAATCCGAACTTACCTGTGCAAATTCGTGAAGCACAAACCGAAGCTCTTAAGCCTGAAAATGTTGAAGCTGAGAAATTAGGAGGAATGGTTATTAAGAAATTGGAGACTAGCACTAATGGAACGCTATGTCTGAATGGTAGAAGTTGGTTACCACGGTTTGGAGGACTAAGGGACGTGATTATGCACGAGTCGCATAAATCTAAGTATTCGATTCACCCAGAATCTGACAAAATGTATCAGGATATGAAGAAGCTATATTGGTGGCCAAATATTAAAGCTGAAATCGCTACTTATGTAGGGAAGTGCCTGACTTGCGCTAGAATGAAAACAGAACACCAAAAACCATCTGGATTGTTGGTTCAACCTATAATTCCTATGTGGAAATGGGAAAATATAACCATGGACTTCATAACTAAGCTACCTAAAACGACAAACGGATACGACACAATTTGGGTAATTGTGGATCGACTTACGAAATCTGCACACTTTTTGGCTATGAAGGAAGATGATTCAATGGATAAGCTTACGAGAATTTATCTGAAGGAAATAGTCACAAAACATAGAATACCGATCTCGATAATTTCTTATAGAGATGGTAGATTTACTTCGGAATTCTGGAAATCACTTCAGAAAGCGTTGGGTACGCAATTGGACATGAGTACTGCTTATCACCCGCAGACGGACGGACATAGTGAGAGAACTATTCAAACGCTGGAGGACATGTTGCGTGCTTGTGTGCTTGACTTTGGGAAGCAATGGGACAGACATTTGCCTCTAGTAGAATTCTCTTACAACAATAGTTATCATACCAGTATTAAGGCTGCACCGTTTGAAGCGTTGTATAGTCGTAAATGTCGCTCGCCTGTGTGTTGGAGTGAGGTTGGGGATAGTCAACTCACTGGCCCTAAACTCATCCGTGAAACGACTGAGAAGATTGTTCAAATCAAGAGCCGAATTCAAGCAACCCGTGATCGTCAAAAGAGTTACGCCGACGTTCGACGTAAGCCTCTCAAATTTCAAGTGGGAGACAAAGTGATGCTAAAAGTATCGCCTTGGAAAGGTGTGGTACGTTTTGGCAAGCGAGGAAAGTTGAACCCCCGTTATAATGGACCTTTCAAAATTATGGCAAAGGTTGGAACCGTAGCCTATCGTCTCGAATTACCGCAAGGTGAGGTGGAATTCTAAACGTGGACCTGAATTCACTTGGGAGCGTGAGGATCAATTTCGCAAGAAATATCCGCAACTCTTTGACAATTCTAGAAACCGTGACACTCCTAAGCTTTGAGGACAAACCTTCTCTATCAAGGGGATGATGTAACACCTTGTAATTTTCCCTACTTTGTAAAATGACTATTTTACCATTTGACTTTTTATTTAGTCAACTATGTGATTTAACTGTGTTGGAACCGGGAAGTTATCCCGCGTTTTCTGAAAAACTGTTTGCTGACGAGTAATGGCCTGACTCTGAGCTCAATCATTAATCTGAACATTTTCTGTGAACCTGACCAAAGTGCTGAGACGGTCAATGAATTGACGATAATCCATGAGATTATTCGTTATCTGTGAATTATGTGCTTAACTGTTTAGTTTTTAACAGCGTGATCGTATTTTCTTGAGCAACGTATTTAAATATTTATGTATATGTTTATATATGCCTGTATTTTAGTATTTTTGCTATTTATAGTAATAAATTGTATTTACTATGAATATTTAATTAACGTATCGCGTTTTCGTATTTTACGTCGTTTTTACGTTTAACCGTCGTTAACATGCATAAAATACTTTACCAATCATAAAATGTCAGTTTTCGTCGAAAAATCGTAAATTTAATATATTTCGTCAAATTTTTAAGTTTTACGTAACTTTTAACTTAACTATATACTTTTTGATATTTACCTAAAACTAACTAACCTTTTTACCTTAAACCTTTTAACTAATTACCATAGTAAAATTTTTGAATAATTTACCCCCATTGGGACCCCCATAACCGGCCAAAAACCCACCCACATGCAAGATACACCACATTTTTACACATTACCATTTTGAGCTTAACTTACACTACCCTTACACCTTTTAACTTATTACCACCTTAACTTAACCTCACTTCACGCTTATTCACTTCACTTCACCTCAAACAAAAACACACACATCTCTTCCTCTCTCTCTCTAAACACACGGCACAAACACAAACCACATTCCACCATTGTTGATTTCTAAAAAGCTTCATTTTACCAAGATTTAACACAAAACAAATACACCCTAGAGCTTGTATAAGCATAAAGAAGAATGGACTTTCTTGGTTTGACGATTTGAGTAGTTTTTGGGTTGAAGATTTAGGATAGAGTTCTTGTTGATTATTAGTGGGTTATATTGTAGATCGGGTCGTTGTGGTTACGTAGAATCGTTACACAAGGTCATTTCTTAAACCTTTTTCATCTTTTCATTTTTCCATGCATGATCTTTGTAGATCTATGCATGCATGTTACTCATCAATTATTTTTATGAAATAAAATGATAAAAATTATTTTTGGTCATGAAATATTTTAAGATTTGTGGAAATTAAGTGTGGATCTATTAGATCCATACATGAAAATGGCAATTGAAAGATTTGTGAAAAACATAAGTATGTATATTTTGGATTTGTAAACTTGAAGAAAAATCTTCGATTTTGTTGATGTTTATGAATAATTGGAGGAAACTAGTAGTGTTACTACTAGTTGTTACGCTTGAAAATGGTCGAAAACGAGTTTTTACGGAAAACATACAATCTGTCCGACTTTTGTAAGAGGCGTAGAGAGTCGTAAAAATTGTTTTGACACTAGTTTACTACGATATTATGAAAATATAAGTGAATACCTTCGTTTCGATATATTATGGGCTAAAAACGGAGCTAAAATGAGTAAGTTATGGCCGCTTAAAATTCGTTGTCGGAAAACTTAATTTTTGGAGAACAACACTATAAGTGGTTGCTGTCCAGATTTTTAAAGTGGTCGAAACGACATTTTCGAGTTAAACGGAGTTGTTTTAAGTGTCGAAATGGTTACTAAATGATATGTATGAATGTTGGACTTGTTTTGTAAAAGCATGTTAGCTCGAAATGTGAATACTTGTTGTACTATTGAAAGTTTGAACGTTGGAAGTGGAAATTGTTACGATTGTGAAAAAATGAATTGTTGAATGGTTGGCGATTGAGAAATTGTTGAAAATAGGGGTTTTAGGACGAGATTTGAGTATTTACTAAAAATGGCAAATTTTTATGTGACGCCGAAAGGCTGCCGAATTTTCGTTAGAAATCGGGTAGGAAAATTTATTAAGATAAATTTTGGTAAATTAAAATTTACGCCGAAAGGCTGTCGAAATTTCGTCAAGTCAAAAATAAATATTTTTGCCTAAGTATATATATATACTATAATGTTTATAACGATGTAACATTTACAAGTCACGATTGTAACAACAAAATATATACTTGATTGATGAGTAACGTACGCGATGAACTATTGTGACTTATTTGCTAGCGCCTAAACTATAGTATTATATTTAGGTTGTTGCTAGAGTTGCTCGCTACTATTTGATCTTACTTGTGCGGTTTGAATCGTTGCTTAAGGTGAGTTTATAGATTCCTATTAAACTATTTTTGTATGTTTAATGTTTTGGGATGTGATAAATGCTTTGATGACTTGCTTCTGGACGCAAGTAAAACTTGATTTCTGTGAACGCTTTGTGAACACTATTTATGAGATAGCTTAAGTTGCTTTAGCCATAGTCCCCACTATCGTGAATCGTTAGTTACTCTGCTGGAGTAAGCTCTTATGTTACGGATAGATCTATTGAGGGTTGACAACCTCCACTCGGGCATTCTGACGCCGGACGAGTGTGTACCATTTGTATGAACGGAGTCATCTTGGCTAGGTACTCCATTGGGGCAATTTATGTATGTAATCTATTGTATGCACTGGATCACTAGTTTCGATGTCACGAGCTTAGCTATCATAAATATTGTGAACACCCAATTTATCCTACACTTGACACTATATCTCCTATAGTTGCACGTGTACATGAAATGAAATCTGAAATTGAATGACTATGAATTTTACTTGAAACCTATATTCTCACCAACTTTATGTTGATCCAATTTAGCATTTATCTCAGGTAATTGATGATGTGTTGTACCTGCTATGTGAAGTATTTGGAGTCCGCATGCATTTCTTGGCTATCTTCGGACATTTGTTTACTTAGGCTTTTGAACTATTATCTCGTTGATGTTTAAAACTTTTACATTCCGCTGCACTATCTTTTGAAACTGAGACCTTTGTACTGTGATGCTTTTAATTTAAATTCAACGAGGTATTTTTATAAAACGTCTCATTTAGAGTCGTTCTCTTGTACCTTGAACTATGATACAATGACGTAACAACCCCTGAGCTTCACCGCTTCCGCATATCACATTTTGGGGTGTTAGAGTTGTGTTTTAATAACCTTGTAGTAGTTGGGGTGAGTGGGCCATCAGCTTTAGCAATCATCTTATTCACATTGACTCTTCATGAGATACTCTCTAGCAAACTCTAATGTGGATATGATGGCCTTGTCTCTACCACCAACCAACTTCCCATTAAAAACTTCACACATATTGTTGACTAACACATATGATTTACACCTCCCTATTTACAGAAAACAAGATTGAGTCAATACAAGTAATTGTGAATAAAATATTGTCATCTATGTGTTAAACCAATATACCTGAGAAATGTGCTCTTGACTAGTATTGAGGTGGAATCTTCAATAACCACTCATAAGCAGGTTTGCTAAAATCTTTGAACTCCTTCATTGCTTCCTGAAACTCCTCCATTGTTGTTTGTATTGCACATTTCCATAGTAAGTTCTTGTATGCTTCACCTTTCCATTTCTGCTTCATGTTCTCATGAATATGTTTCACACAATATATGTGCTCAGCACAAGGAAACACAACTTGGCAAGTGCTGGAATAATACCCTATGACAAATTAACACATTGTTTGTTAGCAAAACATATAAAATGCAATAGATAAAAAATAAGAGTTGTCCAGGGAAACAATACCTTTTGCCTGTCACTTATGAAAGTGAAATTAGAGTTGCTGTACAACTCTAGATCATCTCCCAAATTTGTTAGAAACCATGTCCAAGAATCTGTGTTTTCAGTCTCTACAATCCCATATACTAATGGATAGATTCTATTATTTGGGTCAACACTTACAGCAGTTAAGAGTTGTCCAGGGAATGAACCCTTCATGAATGCCCCATCAAGACCAAGTACATCTCTTTAGCCAGCCTTAAACCCATCCTTCAAAGGTCCTGAACACACATATATTCTTCTAAAAACTCTTGTTGTAACTATTTGATCTGCTTCAGATTGGACTTGTATTTTGCCAGTTGTGTTCGGATTGGCTAGCTGCAACTCTAAGACAAAATCCCTCAGCATCTTATACTGTGTAGTATAATCCTCTCTCAACTTCTTTTAGCCTTTGCCTTTGCTCTAAATGCCTTAGCCTCTGAAACAATCAACTCATGATTCCTCTGTAATTGCTCTTGCACAACTCTAACTGGTATGGTAGGATTTGTTTCAAGTTTTTAACTAGCTCATTAGAATACCATTTAGATGTGGCATACCAGTTCTTTCTAGACTGCAAGCATTTATGGATGGATCTATAAGTTTTCACCTCTTAAGTTTCCTTATATTTGACTTTAGACACCAACAACACCCAAGGACATTTATTGTCTTCATCTACTTTTGTCTTTTTTGGTTTTCCTCCATTTACTATTCTTCCTTTTGTCATATTCCTTTTGGCTGGGCCAAGGTTTTCTTTTGTCAGATTCCTTTTGACTTTTGACTTGTGACCCACTAACATTAGACTCACTACCATCAGGCCCGTTGGGTTGATTTGGTGGCAAAGTATGAATAACACCTTTACATACTCTCCTTACTCTTACATTGTCATTTTCACCATTCTCAATTCCCTCCTAATTTCAATAGAATGCTCATTTACCTAGTTTCGATCAGATTGATTAGAGTTTATTTGGGATTGATTAAGATTGATTTATGATTGAGTTTAGAAAATAAATAGTCAGAGAGAGATTGAAAAAATTCGGTGGAGTGTGTTTTGATTAGACTAGGGGTAGATGAAAATTTAAATGTTCTGTATCATAGTTAGATGAATAGACAATAATACCCTTCTTCGTTTGGTGGTTAGTGGTGTTGAAAAAAGGAGGGACGAATGATATATAACGTTTCACACTTAGGGATACACGATGCATCATTTTTGGTCAAAGGACGATTCTTGTCGGTCAACGTAAATCACAAGAACGAACGGCGTAAATATATTAACTAAAAAAAAGCTAGTGATCCTGGAAGCTAAATATACACAATAAACATATAACCTCAATTTTCAAGACAACTTTCAAGCAAGTGTTTTTCAACGGCATTATTAACTTCAATTATCGATCAATTATTATCAAGAACGTGTCATAATATCTTACAGTAATTAAAGAGAATCAAACAGATAAATTAATAGCAGCCAATTAGCTAGAAAATCACACAGATCAAAAGCATGGATGAGATTAGCACTTTGGTATTTTTATTTACGGCAAACTTAGTGATTAAGGCTTAAAGTCGATTACCATAAGTTATATTGACCTTTTAAATAAAACTATCGTCTCAAAATAAATGACTAATTTAATTTTTTTTAAGATTGTTTTCTTTAACTTTAATTTTAATAAGTTTTTTTATATTATATAATATTTGATAAAAATTATATTAATGAAAATATATTTAAAAACCAATATATTCATATAATTTTTATCAAGTATTACATTACACAAATAAAAATATATAAAAACAAAATTTAAAAAGATTTTAAAAATATAAATATAACGACTTATTTTAGAACAAAAACCTATGTATACTTATCATAGTATTTTTTTTTTTTTTTTTTTGAACATCTAACGTAAGGACAAATACTTAATATCGTCATTAAATGATCGCGAGTGAAATCTTTTTCCTTCAGTAATCGTTGTATACTTGTAGTTGATTATTCAATTCACTGCGAGTTTAAATCTCTAGTTACATCACTCAAAACACATTAACTGCTTCTTAACTGAAAAAAAAAAATCACGCATGACATTAGAGAGTAGAAACGGATAACAAAAAGCGAAATTAATAACGACATGTCTCATTTTCTATAAGGTAATACGGAGTAATAGATAGATGATGAACATCATCATACATCAATTTGACTTAAGAAAAGTATTGGACCATGTCAGCATGGGTCCCATGTGGCCACACGAGTCCAATGAATCCACGTGGTGATGACACCAATTATCAAATTAGTACAGTAATAATGAAATATAAAGGTATCTAATATGATAATTTTTTATGGGTTTTCCTAACAAATATTTTAAGCGTGTTTTTTTTTAAGATTTTATAATAAAAAAAAACTCCAAATGTGAATTAGTAATTTTTATAAATGTATTATTCTAACACGTATAATTAAGGTAAATATGTTTTAATATGTTACTGTTAATATTAAGTATATTAAATATGATATATTTAAGGTTTATTAATTGTTAAATTTTTTAATTATATAATGGTTAAAAACCACCTAAAGAGTGGTGGTTAGCAAAACCTAACTTTTATATAGATTTATAAATTTAATTTTTCATGCTATTTTTAAATTTTTTGATTTTTTTAACCTAATTGTATTTTGGTATAAAAGTTTTAATACTTTATAATCTTTCACATAACATATGCAATTAATGCTTTATAACTTTGAAGAAGTTTAAGATTTATGACCTTTTCATGCCACTTATATATAAACTAAACACTAACTATGGTTGAAACAAATATAAATATTTTTAAAAAATTTTAAACTTATTCTTGGACCTCCAATAGTGGATGCTCTAAGGCTAACTACTATAAAATGTTCTACATAACGTAAGCTCAAAGTCATTGGAGTTCTTTGATATACAACTAGCTAGCTCTTTATCGTTCGTGAAAAGGCCGAAATCAAATTAGTAAAACGCTCGAATGAGCCACTTCGAGCTTAAGTTGTAACTCGTTTATTAAATGAGCTCGTGTTCGAGCTATACGTACAAAGCTCGTTTGGGCTCGCGAGCCTAACCTAGCCTAATGTTTTACATATGAGCTTTATAGCATCTCCAATGCAAAAATCAAATATCACTTTTTACTATTTCAAAAACTTTGGGACATGTTTTTTTGCATTAGATCAAAGGAAAATTTTTGAAATGCCCTAAAGTGTCACACTTTTTCCCTTTCCGTACCAATCAAATGAGAATTTCTCAAAATGTCTTATGCAACTTACGCAGCTTTTCCTAAAATGGCAAAATTTTGGGAAAATTTTGATTTTTTTTTCATTTTTGGAAAAGTCGCATAAGTTGAATAAGTTGCATAAGGCATTTTGAGAAATTTTCATTTGGTTAGTGCATTTTGGGAAAATTGGTGCAACCTTGGGCCATTTCAAGAATTTTCCCTTAGAGCAAACACTCTGTGATAGGGCTGAGCATCGGTCCAGGACCGGAACGGACCGACCAAGACCGGACCGGACCGAGGACCGAAATGGTCCAAAACCTCGGACCGAGACCGGACCGAAATAGTCCGGTCCGGTCCGGTTCGGTCCTCGGTCCGGTCCGGTCCTATTAGACATATTTGACGAGATTTTTGGTAAGACCGAACCGGACCGACCGGACCGAGGACCGAATTCGTCCAAAACCCTAGACCGAGGACCGGACCGAAATTACTCGGTCCGGTTCGATTCGGTCCGGTCCGGTCCGTTTTCCGGTCCGGGTCGGTTTTGGGTCTGCCGTGCTCAGCCCTACTCTGTGAAGAGAGGTTTTGAAAAGACTCGAGAAAGTTTTAACTAGCTATTAAATATTAGCATTTAAGACATTAAATATAAAAAGTTATCCAAAGTTTTTTTCATAAAAGATGCTCTTATTAGCATCTTAATAAAAAGCGTAATAACAAACTTAATTTAGATATAGTACGAGTCGAGCTCGAGCAAAGCTTAAATTTTACATTACAAAAATGTATAAAAAAGCTAAACTCGAGCCAAGTTCGAGCCTGTATAACTTACCACGATTCGAGCTCGAGCCTAAATAATAAAGCTCAAAATAAATAGAGCTCGAGCTCTGATAAACTTGGCTCAACTCATTTTCACCCGTTGTTCTTTGCAACCATATGATTAATTTGCCAAATACATCCACGAAAGACTCATGGGTTCATGCGGGAAAAAGGGTGGCTAAGTGGTGTGTAATGAGAACCTTCGCATGAATACATGTGTAGAAGGTCGATGTAATTGCCATTTTAGGATCGTTGCAGTTTGATGATCGTCTAAATTGTTGTTGCTTTAATCGTGGTTTTGTTAGGTTTGAGGCAATGTTTTAAAATCATGTTGTCTTGGGTCAGTTGAACTGTAAATTGGCCGAGTGATCAGAAGTCGATTTTGTGCGAAAAATTCAATTGAACCACCGATAAAACTGGTTATCGAATGTGTATGTATGAGATAAAATTAGCATACACTTTGTGAAAAGGCTATTGGCGCAACTTATTATTCATTTGACTTCTCTTACCATGTAAATTATAATTTCTATATAATACCATTCATCACGTTTTAAAAATATATAATTTCTGCAAATTGTGACTTCTATTCTTAGTAATGTCATAACAATGATACTCTACTTGTCACGCACAATAAAGATTCGTTTATCCAACTTAAGTATGTGAAAAGAAGTTTAATATGATGTTCTCTCAAATGCAAATATAATCCTTACCGTGACTATTTAAAGTGGTATCGTCGTCTCGTCGAGTGTCAATCAGTAAATGTATGGAAGAGAAAAAGTAATATGATGAAGCTGATTACGAATCACAATCGGATTATGATTTAGAGTCCGTTATTAGGTGATCTCAAAGGCGTTCTTAAGGTGATGCTGTTAAGGGAGTTGTTTTGGTGTCGATTAGGATGGAGTTAGGATATTGTTTTTGAAGTTGCTAGTTGTTCTAGCGTCGCTGTTTGATGGTTTTTTCTTAGGACGATCGTATTCGATGTGTATGGTTGTTGCAGTTGGTGATTTTAGTTATGTTATTTTAGGCGTTTTGTAATATCTAGCTTCTTTTGAATTATTTTTTAAAGTCGAATAAAGCTGTATTATAAGAATCGACTTCAATAATGTACGATTATATAATAATCTTACAAATACAAGGTTATATATGTTAGTAAATTCGGGTGTGTGTGGGTGGTAATAATCAACGATCCTGATATATTCTTCTAATCGTGTAGAGATTATTTTTAGATTGAAGTATTTCGACCCTATATGCCTCGGGTATCACGAAATCCTCAATTGGATAAGACAAAGAATTGCACTTAGTCTCTAAGGCACGAGAAATCTAAGAATATACATAGAAAGTTATTATGTTTGTTATATTCTAAAAGAGATAAATATTGTGTTTATAAACCAAACTAATTGTCACTTACGAATTGATTAATGACAGTTGCAGGGAAAAGACATAATGGTTACTAAAAGTTATTTCTGTTGGGAAAAATGAAAAATCGGTTTTTATGTAACAACTGTAAATACAGAATAGTGAAAACCGTTTATGTTTTGGGACCCCAGCAAAGGGCTCTGCCCTTTGACCCCGCAAGCGGCGCGACCCTCTTGACCCTTGCATTTGTTCGTAGTAACATCAAGCTAGCTAAAACGAGCGTGGACTCTACGCTCTTCTGACTCATCTGTAAGCTATACTTAAATAAACCCAGATCTCAAAATATATCACACAATATATATATTTTTTGAACGGCAACTTTTATTCCGACTAACAAGATGCTAGAAAAAAATTACAAAGGAATTAAATGGGGATTCTTCAACCAATCGTTCCAAGTAACTACCCTATTACATCTAGAATAACACCAATTAAACGAGAACGAAATAATTTAATAAAAAATCATCGATCGCCTAGGAGGAGAAATATCAAAAACGAACCGGTTCCGGAAAGTCCAAATACGCCACCAAGCAACACAAAACCCCCCTCCAAAATGGACTTGATACCCGGGGAAAACCGAATAGAATTGAACCAGCTATTCCATTCCGAAAAAGAGCTTACCTCCTGTGATCCAAGCTCCCACCACCGACAAATCTTACGAAAAATCTCACGGGCCAAGTCGCAGCAAAAAAGGATATGTTGAATATCCTCCGCAGCATTAAGACAAAGAGGACAAGAATTCGACTCCACCAGAATACCTCTACGACTAAGATTAGTTCTAGTTGGCAAGCGATCTCGACGAGCACGCCACACAAAGATATTAATCTTAATCGGAATAGATTTTACCCAACGAGTAGCATCAGCCTCCACAGGAAGAAACAAATCATCAAGGATATTACGAAATACTTTGACTTTAAACGTACCATCACCTCCTACATCGCATACCCAACGATCCCTAGAAGAATAAAGTGTAACCGAACCGACAAGCGACGTCAAATCGTCAAATTGTTGCCGTTCTACACCATCACGCACTCCCCGACGAAACGAGCCAGCAAACGAGGAGACTCCCAGTTTGGACGCCACCGTCACATCTTTATCCGTCTCAAGAGCAAACATACGGGGAAACTTATCACAGAGGTAACCATCAGAGATCTAAGAATCCTTCCAAAAATGAGTGCAACACCCGTCTCCAATACGTTTTTTACAATGGGAAATAAAATCAAACCCTTTATCCTTCAACACACGAGTCTCACGAAGGATAGAGCACCAGATAGACGACTGGCTAGTCACGTGCGACACAATATTCGATCCATAAAACGCTTGCAAAACTTTAAATCAAAGAGACCCATCACCAGAAACAAAACGACACACCCATTTCAATAGAAGAGCCATATTCAAGGCGAAAAACTCGAAACACCAAGACCTCCTTTAGCTTTAGACGCTAAGACGTTATCCCAAGCCACCCATGTAATCTTTTTCTCCGAAGTATCAAAACCATTAATGAATCTACTACGAATGGATTCCATAATTTTCAACACTCCTTTAGGAACCTTAAAAATCGACATATGATAAATAGGAGAAGCACCAAGAACAGATTTGAGAAGAGTTAATCTTCCTCCTATCGAAATAGTTTTTACCTTCCATTTAGAAAGCCACGCCTGAATTTTATGAACCGTTCCATCCCAAGCAGAACTCCGAGACATACGATTACCCACCAACACACCTAAATACCGAAAAGGACTACGCATAACCGCATAACCAATCGTACTAGCAACCTGCTGAACCATATCACCAGAAACCCCTATACCCATCACGTGACTCTTATGGATATTAATCTTTAGACCCGACGTAAGGAAGAAACAATTAAGAATAGTAACAATATTTTTCATATTCTCATTGGACCATTCACCTATGAACATAGCGTCATCAGCATAAAACAAATGAGACAAAGAAATCGAACCTTGTAATTTAATTCCTTTGAAAAATCGATCGTTAACAGCCCGAGATAACGAAATATGCAAGGACTCCATAGTCAAAATGAAGAGATAAGGAGCCAAGGGATCACCTTGTTTCAACCCACGACAAAAAGAAAATTCGGCTGTAGGACTCCCATTCACTAAAATAGATGCCATAGCAGAATTTAATGTACCACGAATCCACTTACACCAGTTTGGCCCGAACCCGAAAGCTTGAAGAACATCAAGAAGATAGTCCCACCTCACCGAATCATATGCCTTAGCAAAGTCGACCTTAAAAAACATAGCTTGTTTCCCCTTAGTTTTACACACAGTGAAGTAGCTCATTAAGAATAAAAGGACCATCCAAAATTTGACGCTCAACAACAAAAGCTGATTGAGTTTCGGATACTATATCAGATATAACAGAAGACAACCTGGTGGCCAAAATCTTCGTAATAACCTTGTAAAGACATCCAATCAAACTAATGGGTCTAAAATCAGTAACGAATTTGGCGTCAGTCGTTTTAGGGATCAAACGATGAAAGAGGAGTTACAGCCTCTTGGGAGATTACCAGAATCGAAGAATTTCTCAATAGCAACACAAAAATCAGACCCAACCAAGTGCCAATATCTACGAAAAAATTCGAAAGTGAAACCGTCTGGACCGAGAGACTTGTTCTCTCCACAACTCCAAACAGCCGCACGCATATCATCCCTCGACACATTACGATCCATATCCTCCATTTGATCAGGAGATAAATGTTTCTCAAAGGAAAAATTCAATTTAAAACGATCATCCCTCGGTTGGCCAAACAAGATTGAAAATGAGTTTTAAACGCACCTTTAATCTGACCCGGTTCCATACACCACATACCATCAGCAAAAATACCTCGAATCGACAACTGAGAACGCCTTTTATTAATAATACCATGAAAATAACTCGTGTTTTCATCCCCTTCCACCGCCCATTTAATTTTGGACTTATGTAACGATTCCTTTACCTCAATGTTATTAATATCATGAAGTTGACGCATCAACTCCATACGTTTCAAGAGCAGATCATCCGAAGCATTACCACTATCCAAATTATGATCAATCTCGCATAACTCTTTTTTGAGCTTACTCCTAATATTAAATTGATGAGCCTTTTTCCTTTTAACCCAGTGACGAATAATCAACTTCAGATCTTGTAATTTCTTTTTGAACCTAATGATCGCATTAGAGTCAGAATGAGTAAACGATAACCACGCGTTCTCCACCATCTTATCGAAACCCTCCAATTGAAACCACGAGTGATACAACCGAAAAGGAGTCGGACCAAAATCATTATGCACTTCATGCAGGAGAATAGGACAATGATCAGACAAATGTCTATCAAGACACAACGCCGCAATAGACGGATATAAGGAAAAAATACCTTCTGTAACAAGAAATCGATCCAACTTGCTCATTTTGAAAGCTGAAAGGTGCACCCAAGTAAAAGAAAAACCTTCCAGCGTGACACCAATAAGACCGGAAGATGAAATAAAGTGATGAAAAGAACTTACATTAGAAGGATTAAAAACCGATCCAAATCGTTTATCCATAGAACGAACTTCGTTAAAGTCTCCCATTTAACAACGCTAAAATCACCAACAATATAAACAATCCAGATTCCAGAATCAAATGGATTTAAGTTAGTTGATATTTGTGTGGAGCACGTAAGCATATCTAGTGGTGCACATGTCTAGCAATATATTCAATGTTCCTCCATACCAAATTTAGGTAAAGCCAATAACTCAATCTGGAAATGAGCTAACTCGAACCTTACGAGTTACTACTACGATTTACAGGACCATATCTAGCAAAGGTTTGTTCACTTAGATCCCGATATATTAATTTTCGTTCACATAGCAAATTTTATGAAAATTTTCCACGAAAACCAAAACAAATGAATTTATGAACGTCATATAATCATATCCTCTATGTTTCGTCGTTAAACCATGTAAAATGAACGTGATGAACGATTGAACGCAACGTGCCGGTGATAGCCAGGTGCAGCAGGTGCGTGTGCATAAGATCCCATCTTTTAAAAGGCCGCTAGATTCCAGCCTAATTGTTACCATTTAATCTTATTCGGCCCATATATAACACACAAAATGAGTAATGCACAGTAATACGTAGTAGAAAATAAGAAAATGCTGAAACTCGACATGGAAATATGGAAAAATAGGTGAGAATTGGTGTTTCCATATTAGCAACATGTTAACCACTTTTTGTTACTTAACACCTAAAACAAATATTTAATCATATTATAAACTAGTCGTACATTAATTTAATTGGTAATGTGACGCGATCCAACGTGTTACTAAGCACTAACTATGCTTCTTTTTTTAATTAACCAAATTAGGTCAGATAGATAAGCATACTGTCATACTAGTACAGTAGTACTATTTTAATTTCTCTTACGAAATCATTATTTTCTTTGTTATTTGTCTTGATAGTATTGGTTAATGTCCACACATAATGTAACTTCGAGAAGCATGTGATTGGTAGAAAATTATATCTAATGTTAGGAAAACGTCAAAAATAAAAATTGAGTATTATTTAAAATATTTAATAAAGATAAAACATAGTGGAATCATGTACAAAGTCTTTAGTTTGCTAAAATTTTATAAATGAAAGATCAGACGACAAATTGATGAAAAAAAAGAAAAGATATTTGAAAAATCTGAAATGCTATCTAAAAAACAGGGTGAAATTGATTAATAATCTTTGAATAAAAACACTTTTTTAACTACTTTTGAGTTGCAATCTCTGCTTTGTCGCTAATTTTTTTCGAGTATTTTTATGAGCTGAAATAGTGAAATCTATTAAAATGTATTATGTTTTAGTTGGTTTATTATACAAACTACTATTTTAATGGAAATCAAGACATTAATCCTAGCTATCCATTAGTTGAGACAAGATCTTAAGATAAAAAAAAACAAAAGAACTAAGTTATAAATAACCAAAACTATTCAGGGACTAAACTGCAAATATTATATTTTTTTATTTATATCCAGATATATATAAAGTATATCTAGATATATATTAAGTATATCTAGATATACCTTTTTAACTTTTTTAATATCACTTTATATCCAGATATAAGAGTCAATTTAATAATTATGATCAGATATATATAAAGTATATCTAGATATATACAAGTATACCTGGATATATAAAAAGTATATCTGGATATATATAAAGTATATCTGGATATAAGAGTCAATTTAATAATGATGATCAGAAAATATTTCGGTGGTAACTGTCTATTTTTTGCGCTCAAATTTTATTTTTTTTTGCCGCTCGATTTTTTTTTTTTTGCAGTTCATAAAAAAAAACTGTGTGTATTTTTTGAAAAGAACTAAACTACAAATACCCTAAAAGTCTATATAATAATGTTTTCTTGATTAAATCTTAGATTAATCCTAGCTATTAGATGAAAGATGAATGGATGGTCAAGATGGGATCCTTGGTTTCTTAGAAAAACAATTTTGCAAAATAACTTTTGCCATTATGTTTTGGTAAACTCATTTGGTTAAGTGTGAAGGTATCCAAAGATGAAATGTAGGTATGTAAACTAAATATATATACTATAAGTACTATATTTTTGATGTTTTTTGTTTAGTTTTGTTTTGACAAGTTTCTTATAGATGGAGGGCTAAATATGCTAAGTTTGTAATCTCATTTGTTGCCTTAAGTAGTTGGTTTATATATTTTTTCGTCTCATTATTTTGTATTAATTTTTTTCTCTGTTTATCAGAAAGAAAGTTATATCGTGTATTCATTGTGCGAAATTGTAATATGTTGATAGGGTTAGTGTCATAATTGGTTGATTACCGGTTTTAGAGTAGTAATGTTTTGTTTTGTTGAGTCGATCACAAAATATATCAGAACATTTGAAGTTATGGGTATAAGTTGTTAAAAAGGGCGGTTGGTTGGATAATCTCGATTGTGTTGTTTAAATCTTTAAGTTTTGTTAAATTGAATATGGTATCAGATACATTTGTTCTTGATACTTGTTTTTTTGAAAATTTGGTTTTTGTTAATTCTGGGTGTGGATCTTGATTAATCAGTTGGTTAATTGAAGTAGGACACCGAAAGGTTGATTAATTTGTTCACATCAAACGCTTAAGAACAGGAGAATTGCTTATGCAAATAACCCTAAAGCATCTCATCTTTAATGAACAAAAGATCTAAAAACATGAAACACGTGCCATCAGATATCTGAGTTTTTATTAATGAATTGAATGCATATAACTATGCTGGAACATTGTTTAAATAGACATTATAATCTTAATGCTAAACAAACTGAAAGCAAAACTTTTCCTAATTACATACTAATCTTAATAAATAAATAAAGATAAGCATAAGAAAGTCATGTTGTGACTTGGATTACTTGTTATCTAAGTAATAATATGTATCCAAGTTATTTGGATTACTTGTTCACCAAGTCTATTCTGTTTTCAGATTATCTACTTCATCATTCTTTCCTTCTTGAAAAGGACTCGACCTCGAGTTTTCACTAGGATAAAGTACCTGGTCTGAGGGAATAGTAGTTGCAAATATATTCTTTTTCTTGTTAGTTGTCGAGCACAACATAATCTTATTCTCCTTTAGTTTGGTTGTTGGTGCTTGAAACTTCGTTTGAATAATGACATAGCGTGAACTTGTGACCTGGTGTAGGTATTCTCCTTTTGTGTACCACATTCAAATCAGATTGCCAAGGTGTTCATAATAGAACATGACAAGCATCTATGTCTACATATCAAAGAGAACCACGTCTTTGTATTTTCCAATGGCAAATATGACCTCGCATTGCTCGGTTACTCTTACCTTTCCATCTACTTTAATTTAACCAATGTTCTTTGGTTTTAAATGCTTAGTTGGTCTCAATTTAAGACTAGTCACGATGTCCCGTGAGATTATATTCTCACTACTTCCTTCGTAAATGATAACGTTAAACACATCTTGGTTGATCTTGCAACGCGTTTGGAAGATGTTATGTCGTTGCCTCTCTTTATTTTCTTAGTAGTAGTAAGCACTAATCGTCCAACAAGACCTAAGAAGGCTTCACCCTGATCATCATCATCATCATCTTCAGACACAACATCGGGACCAATAATTATTCCCTCGTCTTTAGATTTACTATGTGCCTTATCACCTTGAGCTAGGTTAACAAGCTTAGTATCTCGACATTGATTTGAGGTATGGCACTTCTTGGCACCGATAACACTTTATGCCTGGCACCGATGACACTTTATGCCTAGCATATAGGTATTCAATGACTTATTAATGGTATATGTATAGGTGCTGGTGGTCGTTGTCTTCTTCTTTCCAACATCAACTTCATGTGGTGATTTGTAATGATATACTTGGGCATCACCTGATTGGCTAATACTATTTTATGGCAAAACAAAAGTCAGACCACACGGACCCCTGCGGACCCCTGGGCAAAGGGTCCGACGGGTTTCGTGATGTGTGGTCTTTTGCCTATAAATACCAAGCTAAATCCAAGCTTAGAACTCACCCCTTTGGGTCATATTCTCTCTGTAGAAACTAGAAGGGGGGGGGGTTGAATAGTTTCTAATATTTACTTGTTAAAATATGGTTTCCAAAAATCCTTTTTCAAAAACTTAGGCTTGAGGAAATATGTGAAATCTTCTTATGCACAATATGAACAATGATAGTGTAACTAAACTAATACTAAAAAATATATCCACAAAGAATAAAGAATGATAGTAAAACTAATCTAGTACTAACACATGTATATGCATAAAGAATAAAGAATGTAAAGAGTTAAGGGTAAAGAAAGATCAAACCGAACACCAAGGATTTATAGTGGTTCGGCAACGAAGCTCACTCCTCGTTCCTACTCCACTCCTCGAGTACTCCTTACTCGAGAGTTCACTACACAACAAGCTCCTTATGGTGGAGAAAACCGTACACGTCGCTTAACCAATTTCCGACTCTAAGCTAAAAGTCGAGCCCTAATCGTAGCTAGGACCAATCTACACAACTATACTTAGTACATACACAACTTCCAAATAGACACAACTACTTGGATCTTCACAACTATGACACAACTACAAGTGTATAAAATTAGATCTTCAATGGATCTTTGGTGGTGGACTCAACACTTCACTAGGATAGTGTTCTTCTCTTTGCACTTGGAGAGGAAGGGATGGAAGAACAAGATTCACTTCTTAAACAAGTAATAATCAAACAAATGATCAAAGATTTGAGTGATTAAAGAAGGGGTTTGAATCTGGAAATAAATGTGCAAAAGAGGTGAGGTGAAAAGCTGAGAATGGTCCACTATTTAAAGGACAAAGGAGCCAACGGCTATATCTGCCCGCGGTACCTTATCATAGCCCGCGGTACCTTATCGATAAGGTACCGCCTAGGTGCTAAGGTACCGTCGGACTAGACTCTGCTCCTTTTTGTCCTTTAGTGGTGGAGGTCTTATCTGGGTATAAAAAATATCCTGAAAGGATATTCTTAACCAAATAAGAATATGCCATTTTCAAATTTCAAATAATTAATTTAATAAAACATTTTCTTAAAAATAAAGTTTAATAAAAACTTGTCACATTTAATAAAAAGTGAGTTTTAAGAAAAGATTAAATCACTTGATCACTTGATTAAGGTTAGTACTTGTTTATCCATACCTTAAGTGAAAATGGGTAAAATGAAAAATACTTGAATTCAAGAATTCGTTTTTCGTTGTTTTCGTAAATGCTTGTTTTTACATATTGTCGTAATCAAAACTAAGCGAGACCGAAAAATGCAAGTAACGTTTTTACTCATTATTGCATTAACACTCTCTATCAGATTCTCTATCACACATATCTTATCTCTAACATGTAGATCTTAGATCTATCATTGTTCATCTCTTTGTCTAGTGTATTTCTTTGTAGATATGAAGATCACTTGGGTCGTATGCAATACTTCCAAGATAAAGCTTCATCTCAACGCCATGCCTAAGATCTATCTTCTCAGATCTCTCTCTCAAGAAACCTCTTCAAGCTTTGGTCCTTCAAGGCTTCACTTTGCGTGAATGTGTTAAGTGTTACCTACACAATCACCATTGTTGTCTCTATACTTATACTCTTGTGTAATAATGTGGTTGGTGTTGTGAACCACAAAGTATGTAGTGTGAAGGGAGTTATTGTACCCATGTGAAAGAACATGACATCCTAGCTTAGGTGTCGGAAAATATTGTAGGCGGTGTAAAAGGGTGTTGGTCCTATCCTTTGTGCAAGGACCCGGTGTGTAGCTTAGTAGCAGATAGGTGTAAGTGATGTAGAAGGGACTTGTTGTACCCATGTGAAAGAACACGACATCCTAGCTTAGGTATCGGAAAAGATTGTAAGCCAATGTGTGAAGGTTTCTCCACCGGTGTAAAGGAGATTCTTTTACTAGTGAAGTCGAGCTCTCGAGTAGGTGACTCGGGGAGTGAATGTAGGGCAAGGAAGGAGTCCTTGTAGCCGAACCAGTATAAATCATTGTGTTGGTTTTCATTTACTTTTCATTATTGCTTTATCCTTATACTTGCATTGCCTGTGTGTGTTGTGATCTCTCAATGTGCTACTTGACTCATATAGTCTTTGACTATAAACAAAAGCCTCTCATACTATATCCCCATTAATGGACATTTGATACAAAAAGTTTTAGAGAAAACTATTCAACCCCCCCCCCCCCCCCCCCCTCCTTCTAGTTTTCTACAAAGCGCAATACATTCATCATGCCTAACATTTTGCCAATTTGGATCACTAAAAGCAGCTGCTTATGACTTAGGTAAAGGTGAGACAGTGGACACATGAAGATTATATTTAGGATTAGGACGAGTAGTCCCGAATCGAGAACGTCTAACCATGGGATGAACCAAGGTGGAATTAGGATTAAGATTTGATACCGACACGTTTTCAGGTTGGGCAATCGGTAGTTGTTGGACCGGTGGTGGAGATGTAGTTTGGGCCGAAGGTGGAGGTGTACTTTGGGCCGAAGGTGTGAATGTATTAGAAGCATTACATTGAGTATGTATCGGTGCAAGAAGAACACCAAAATGTGGTTGGGTTGGGATACCAGGTGAGTCATCAAGAAATGTGTATGTAGGTGGTAAGGTTTGTTGTTTGGAACCCTACGAAAGCATACTTTCATCGAAAGTAACATGATGAAAGATAATAATTTATTTGTGTTTAAGGCGCGACACCAATACCACTATGATTAGAGGCGTGTCCCAAAAATATTGAGGGTCTGACACGTGGGTCAAGTTTATGGCCAGGGTATAGGTGTGGATAACATAAGCACCCGAAGTATGTAAAATGCTATAGTCTGGGTTGGTACCAAATAGATGGGTATAAGATGTGTCGTTTGAAATAGAAATAAATGCAAAAATTTTAGTAAATGAATGACCATATTAAGTGCTTCAACCCAAAAGGTTGGGGAGGTTTGCTTGAAAAAGTATAGTCCGTATGAGGTTATTAATAGTACGAACCATGTGTCCAAACTTACCACTTTGTTAAGAGGTTTGGGGATATGAGAAACGAAACTGGATGCCATTTTTGGCAAAAATGTTATGCAAGACACGTTTGTCGAATTCACCGTCATGATCACACTAGAAGCATGGAATTTCACACTTGAATTGGGTGTGTGCATAATTACGAAATAGCTCAAACTTAGACATAACATAATATTTATTTAGCAATCGATAAACCTAAACAAACTACGGATAATGATCTAGAAACAAGACTTATTTTTTTGAAACTCGAAAAATTTGGAATGGTCGAAGTCCACACGTCCGAGTGAATAATGTCAAAACACGAATTAACAATAGAATCCGAACTAGCAAATGAAAGCCTCACGTGTTTGCAAGCTGACAAGCATGACAAAGAACGAGGGGGGATCTCTTTATTACATGAAATAAAATTATTAGAAACAAGACGACGTATCACTTCACGTACTGGATGCCCAACACATTGGTGTCATTATGCTGACTGACGAGAAAAGCTTGAGGAACTGGAGAAGGAACTGTGACTGGGTAAAGATCCCCCGACCTATCACATCGAAGTAGAACCCGCCAAGTCATGATATCCTTAACGGAAAAACAAAACACGTCAAATTTAACAGTGCAAATAGTATCACGAACATAAGTTATATATTGAACAACGCGAGGTGCAAAAAGTATAATATTTAGATGAAGAAACCGAAAGGGGGTTGAAAAAATGATATGCCCTGTACTGGTGACGGGTATAGAATGACCATCAACAACCAAGACACTCGAATAAATACAAGAATTATAAATATCACTAAGATTAGTAATCGAATCATTAAGATGAGAACTCACACTTGTGTCCATATTTTAGGCCCAGTGTTAGGATCATGCAGTATCCCGGTAGTGAAAGCATGAGGGAGCGTGGTTTCCTATCCCGAGCTAGTAGGTAATTGAACAATTTTGGGCATGGTGGGTTGTTATCATATGAGAAAGTATAATTGCTATGTTATTCATGATACTATCAAATACAATATAAAAGATACAAGAATATTCTAGACTCGAGCCAGAACCCAATACACATAATAATATAACACCAAACTATATAATCAACCTAGAAACATATACAAGAAATTTACACCATGAATATTTTTTGTTTTTTTCAATACAACTCTTCGACTCAGCAGTCGACATGGTTCTTTGCCATCGTAATATTTCATTGTCCAAATGTATATGATGTATATGTGTCTTGTAATGAAACTCAAAAAATTCAACACATTAGTATGAATTTGTATTAATTATTGGTAGTAGAATTTTGAATAGTAAAAGACATTTATAATATTAGGCTACATTTAGCACCAACGTGAGACCCCCATCATTACCCCCGGTGAGGCATCAATCACGCGCCACCCTGATAAACGAGGGTTGGCTCATGTGTGAGGAGGGGAAAAGGCTCACTTCGATGAGCTAGTCATTTTTCGTATAATGTGTAAATGTGTGCCCATTCAAACGGCTATCTTATTTAATAAAAAGAAAATTTTAACACATCATTTATCTTCTATAAATACATTTCAAAACACACTAGTTTTTACACAACAAAAAATACAACTTCTACACACAGAACTTAAAACACAACTAAAAAAAATCAAAAGGAATTCCCAGAAGTTGAAGAAATATTTGACGAAGAAAATAAACAATCCAACGTGATTTGAATTTTTTAAGCAGAGCGTTGACGTTTTTTGTTTGTTTACCAACATCAACACCAAAGCGGGGAAAAAGGACTAACATACCTCGTGATTACTATGTTGCCCATGACCGTCTAGTTGTTACCTACTTTAGCAACAATCTGATGTTTCCGGAAGAACGTTTTGATGAGAGGTTCCGAATGAGTCGAACGCTTTTCACAAATATAGTTGAGGAAGTCACACTTCACATTGATTACTTTCGTGCGAAAGAAAATTATATGAGAAAGCTAGGGATTTCGCCGTTGTTAAAATGCACTGCAACGATTCGTCAATTGGCATACGACACCATTCCAGACGCTCTTGATGAATATTTACAAATGGGTCACGACACTTCTCGGGAAACACTTGATTATTTTTGTGATGCGGTAATGATAGTTTTTGGACCAGAGTTTTTATGCAAACCACTTACCTTTGATACGCGCGTCATAGAGAAAAACACGGGTTGCCTGGAACACTAGGAAGTCTTGATTGTACAGATTGGGCGTGGTTTCGTTGTCCAATCGCACACAAAGCGCAATATTGTAGACGTGATCATGGATCCAATCTATTCGTTTTGTTGGAGGATGTTGCATCGGAAGAGTTATAAATATGGCACAATTTTTTTGGAGTTGCAGGATCGAACAATGACATCAACGTTATTCAATGATCCCTTTGCTCAACGATCTCAAACTAGGAAAAGCACCATAGATCCCTTTGTCGCCAATGATGTAGATACTATCTTTGTGACAGGATATATACTGAATGGGTTCCATTTGTTAAGTCGATTACAAATTTAGCCGATGATGACCACAAAAGGTTAAGATATAAAGCAATCCATGAAGCAGCAAGGAAAGATGTAGAACGTACTTTTGGTGTCCTAAAAAAGCAATGAGCTATATTATTCATGCTAGCAAAGGCTCATATCAAAGACAAATTAGCACGTATAATGTACACATGCATCATATGACATAATGTGATTATCGAACACCATAAGACGCAAATAAGTCCAACATGGTATGAAGAGGAACAACATCTACCTTATGATCTCACTCGATTGGATGAACAAAAGTACAAAATTATCGATACATCAAGTCATCAGAAGCGTATCAAGGCTCGAAGCAGACTTAATCGAACACGGTTCTCGTAATGCTTAAAATTTTTATGTAATGTTTTAAATTTTTAATGCAATGTTTTATTTTATGTTTTTAAAATTTTAATGTAATGTTTTTTTATTTTTAATTAATTTTAATGTAAAATCTTTATATTTTTAATGTAATGTTTTTATTTATTAGTTAATAAAAACATTATTTTGAATAAAAAATAACTTGTCTGGTGAGGGTGTTCGGTGACTGATAAGAGTAAGTTGTAAAGAGTGACGGTGAAAAGTATGAGAAAGTTAGCTGATGTGATGTTGATATATTTGATAGGTGGTGTTTTTTTACGATGATTGATGAAAGTAGCTTTAGAAACAAGTATATATGTATGGAAGCAAGATTTTTACATCCGTCAACCACGAGGTCCGTTTGTTAATTCCAAGAAAGTTTCCGACTTTATAGCTCACGGACAATGGGATGTTAATAAATTACATGCCTATCTACTCCCTTTTGAAGTAGATTTTATTTCTCGTATTCCTCTTTCGTGTACAGGGGCTCAAGATAAGCTTGTTTGGCATTATGATTCTAAAGGGGCTTATACTGTCCGATATGGGTACCGTCAAGCACTTATATGGAAAAAGAATGAAACATGTTATGCATCTTCCTCTGGATGTCCAAGTTTGTTTTGGAAACAAATTTGGCGTTTAAAAACAGTTCCAAAAATTAAGAACTTCTGGTGGAGGGCTTGTTCAAATGCTCTTGCTACGCGTGAAGCTTTATTTCGACGCAAGTGCGCAACCTCACCGACATGCCTCATATATCAATCTTCCCCTGAGACGGTTGAACACTTGTTATTCGAATGTAAATGGACTAAAGCTGTTTGGTTTGGGTCGCCTTTGGGTCTTCGTCTAGACGGTTTCTCAGGTACCATTTCTTCTCGCATCATATCTTTGTTAGAACATTTTCAAACTAAAAATGCCTCCACAAAATTCTTATCTTCTTTAGCCACGCTTGCATGGTCTATTTGGAAAGCAAGAAATCGCTACATATTTGAACAAATCAATATTTCTCCTGCACGTGTTATTTTGGAAGCTCAGGTTAGTGATAATGCTTTCCAATCAGCCCTTTCTTCTTTAAATATGAATCCTATACCGACGAATAATGGCATCACGCATGATAGTTCACGTAAGTGGCTCCCCCCCCCCCCCCCCCCCCCCCCCCCCCCCCCCCACTTCAAATCTCGTGAAGCTTAATTGTGATGCCTCTTTTAAGGATTCGTCTGCAGCTATTGGGATTTGTAGAAACTAGAAAGGGGGTTAAATAGTTGCTAGTTCATTTTCAAAACATTTCGGCTTAATCCACTGTGCGCGGTTCTTTATTGTACCCGTGGTTCTTTATCAATAAAGAACCGCCGGTCCATTTAGGCAACCGCCGACAGTGGACGAAACCATTTATTGAATGTTAAACTTAAACAATCCTTGGTATCAAATTTTCGATCAAGCTTGACTAGATATGAGATGTGTTTGATTGAAAGATAAATACTACAAGTAAGAAAACACATAAACACATCAAATCAAGAGTATATCAAGCAATAGTTTAAACACTAAGCACACACGTACTAAGCATAAGCTTTTCCGCAACGAATATGTTTAGACTAAGTGATGTACACTTGACCATAATCTAAACATGAAGCACACACGTACTAAGCCTTAACTTTTCCACAACTTAGATGTTTAGATTATGAGATGCACACAACATACAACAACATATAAATGCATCAATAAGAGTAAAAACATAACTGTAAAGGAAAGTACCGACACGATGATTTATAGTGGTTCGGTCACGAAGCTTCTCTTCGCCCTACTCCACTCCTCGAGTACACCTTACTCGAGAGTTACTTCACTAGTCAACAAAACTCCTTTCAAGGCGGAGAAAACCATACACGTCGCTTACACATTTCCGACACTAAGCTAGATGTCGAGTCCTAATCTTAGGTAGGACCAATCTACACAACGTCGCATACTTCACCATTTTCTGACACAAGGCTAGATGTCGAGTCCTCATCTTAGGTAGGACCAATCTACACCCATCTACACCAATCTTCACACTAGTTATGTTTTATGGCCCAACATAACAAACCTTTTGTTTTATGGCCTAAACACATAAACCATTTAGATCTAAGTACATACCACTTAGATCTAAGACTCAAACACTATATCCAAGCATATACATAACTTGGTTCCTAACACCTAATCCAAGGATACCCATCACTTGGATATACTACCCTTACAACACATCCAAGTGTACCCACAACTTAGATCTTCTACATATACATAGCAGGAAGACTATAATCATGACTTGATCTAGAAGGAGAGATATTCATCATGTTATGACTAACACTTCACAAGGATGGAGGTGTTCTTCTCATTGCATTTGAGAAGGAGGAGGCAAATGAGGAATGGGATTTTTGAGGTGAATTGTATGTATTTTTCCACACCTTTGAGGGGAAGTAAACACTTGTTATTTATAGGGAAGTCTTGCTTTGGAGAGGTCTCTTTGATCCATTGGATAAAATGATGCACCCAAATTCAAAATTTGAATTTTGAATTTATTATTTTCCCTCCATCTTCTAGAAGCAAATTCAAAATTTCAATTTTGAATTTATTAGTTTCCCTCCATCTTCTAGAAGCAAATTCAAAATTTAAATTTTGAATTTGTTAGTTTCCCTCCATGTTCTAGAATCTTACAAAAGTCTTGATTGAGTCTAAACCGGCTTGTCTGCCCGCGGTTCTTTAATTATTCCCGCGGTTCGATATCTTTAAGGATCCGCGGGTACTATAAAGAACCGCGTCCTTTTTGTCTTCCATGACGAATGCAATCTTCAAGGTGTCGAGAGAAGTATACATAAGTATGCTTGAGTGATTACGAGTACCTTACACATTTTACATAATGTATTGCGAGTTATACGTTTGTCATCACCAAAAGATAAAGAGATCATCTCGATTAAACATCGTAATGTTTGCACTAACAGGATTGTTGCTCGTAATTGTAAGGGCACTTTGTTGAAATGTTTGGGTGAAAAATGTCGATGTGGATCAGTTTTTGCCGCTGAGTTGAATGTTATTCGATCAGCTTGCATTCTTGTTGCTACAAATGGATGGAATGATGCTATTATTGAATTTGATTCTCAGTCGGCGATTTCTCTTGCTTCAACAGAAGATGTGCCTCCTTGAGCTGTAGCAGCTTTGATTTTAGATATTAAACATTGGAAATCTCAAATGAATTTTCAGCTCTGTTGGACTCCTCGTGCATGCAACTTTGTGGGTCATCAGGTTGCGAAAGTTGCATATGTTTCTGATGTAAATTTCATTTGGCATGATAACTTTCCTTGTTAAATTACCTCCTTAGCGAGGAGTGATACTTTGTAATGTTTTAGCTTCGGCTTGTTTAATACTATTTAATGTTCAAAAAGAATTATATGTCTATCATCAATTTATGTGTTTTACGTATGATCGATCATGGGTCTCAAATTTTCATAAAACAACAATACTTAATCAAAAATTATATTGGTCGAGCATTAGAACGCTTTGGCTTAGTTAGTACACATCTCCAAAACTTACATGGCTATCGTTTTATTAGAGATATTTTATGAATAAAAGGTCAAATGTTCAAGTCTCGGTTTCTATCTACTCCAGTTTGGAAAGAAAGTTGTCCCTTTTAGGATAGACAATGGCTGATGCCAAAAGACACTTAAGAAAAAAACGTCATAGTCGCGCAAAATGTCGATTCATCAAACAAAATATGTTCAGTTGTCCACATAAAACTTGTTAATAAATGAGTGAAGTTGTTAAAACTCAATTTGAAAACACTTATCAAATAGAAAGTGATTGAGACACTCAAAATTACAAACACAAAGCATATCGCAATCACTTCCCATTTAACAAGTGTTTTTCAATTTTACTCTTGTGTGACTCCACCCGTTATGAACAAGGGTTATGTAAACACGGATATGTTTTGTTCAACGAAATAACATTTTGTGTGATTATGATTTTGTTACCGAGATGTCTTTTGCCACCGGCTATTGTCCATCTCACAAAAAATAACTGTATTTCGTGACTTATTAAGAGCACCAACTCAAATAAATATAAACCGAGACTCGAATAATTGGTTTTTTATCCACAATAGCAAGCATATGAATTTTTCGAAAGTAGGTATGAACTAAGCATCCCTTTTCAAATAAACTACTTTTATGGACCACAAAAGCAAAATTAACCATTTCTGAAATCAGCTAATTTTAAATTAGAAGAAGGTTAGATCTCTTGAAAGGAATAAACGCGGCGAAATGGGAAAGAAAAAAAGAAAAAGGGCAAGACTCTCCACGTTCTCAAAGGGGGGTTTAACTTTTAAACTACGTCACCCATATTAATTTCATTTCACCCCTTCAAAAATATAAAAAACCACATTCAATTCCTATATTCTTCAAACCACATGTACATTAATTATTTCATTACATCAGCTTTACAGGATTCAATGTTAGACTTCTGGGAACAATATATTGTTTATAGTACAAGGTTTTCTTCTTCTAGTGCTTTTATAAGCATCAACTGACGAGATACTAGTATCCTTAGCTTTTAGTTGAAACTAGGAAGGATACCCGAGTAGTCCATTGCTTTCAGCTTTCAAAGGCGTTACATGTAAATATTGCAGTATTTGGAACAGTCTGACTTAGAAGGTGTAGCTAATGTCTGATTCGTCTATCTTGCGTGTAGTTAAGTTAATCTTAAGTTGGGTTTTGCTATTCACCGCATACTATAAAAGAGATGGAAACAACCGTCCTTTTCGTAGTAAGAAAACGTATGGCTCCTAATCGCCAAGAAATGAAGGGACAATTAAGGATATTCATGACCTATATTGCATCAAGAATCTTTGAACCTTTGGGAGGATCTAATGGCCACTTAATTATCAAATAACACCAAAAGTGTTCCTATGTGACGATTGCACGAAACCTGCGTATACTTGTCACTTTCTTAAACTCTCGAAATTAATGGATCATGACAGACAATAATACTGTTAAAATAATGTAACTTAAATGAAGGATTCCATTCTTAATTACATATGTTGCTATCCTCGTGCTAACCCCTTTGAAATTTGACACCTACCATCATCTTCCAATGAGGATTCTTGTCAAGCATTTCAGATTTCAGAAAAAGAAAAACGCAAAACCATCCATGTACTATAGACTAGTTACAAACTTAGCAATCAACTGCAGGTTCAAACCTTGCTACCCTTAGAGTTACCACCGATCCGCTGAACATCCATTTCCGCTATTAATGGATCAGATCGGATGACCATTACCTACGCTTACTCTTAAGCTACATTATCAGATGTGGTCATTTGACACCACAAAACATACCATATGACATTATGCCGTGCTAACGGTTTAATAATTATCTATGTAGCTTCAGAATGTTCATGTTTCAGATTATGCTCCTACATTTCAAGGGATGAGAATGTTGCATTTGATAGTTGAGGACCGGTTTTGGATTTAGCCTATAGTCTGGGGTAATCTAAAAAATTCCCATAAGAAAGTACAACAATTTATTCGTTTGTCCAATTAAATAAAAAAGATTCTTGATTGAAATAACAAGAACAAAATTTTATTTTGTTGTATAGTGAGTACTAACTAAGTAACTAATATATAGTAAAATATAAGTGCGAATCTATATGGATTGTCTTTGTAGTATAAAATCAATTTGCACGTCTAACATCATGGAAATCTCGCACGAATCTGAGCAAACAGAGGGTGAAATACCATCGCCACATCCACGATCACCAAGTTTCTTTTGAATCATTTACAAAAGTTGATAACCAGCGTTGCTGACATGCTCAAGACCCGCCTAAGGACAATATCTAGAAGGCAATTTGCCATTTAATTAATCAAATCTATTTTAAAACAACAAACATGAAATCCTAAGATCTATAAATCAATAACTTCAACGGTTTGACGAGGCATGTTCAAAAAAAAAGGGTTTGACGAGGCACAATAAAACAAATGGTCAGATACAGAAATGACCGTAAAGAATAGAGAGAAATGCACCTACGAATCACTTTAGGCAAAAAGCAGAGAAATTTACGAGTATCTGATTCCAAGTGACCTCAAACAATGACTGCAGTGATATTTTCTCAAAAAGGAATAAGTCGGAAACTGTGGTCATGCTCGAAAGCTTAAGAAAGGAGATTATATGCTTCATAGACTAGCTCTTTCTCCATGGAGTCAGATTATGTCTAAATGCAAGAAAACTATCATATGAATGCTTCTATTCTTAATCTCTATGTCAGACTATGTTCAAGCATATCATTCGACATACCTACCAAGCAATCACAAAAAAAACAAGCTTTGATATCATACTCCCGTTGTAACAGTTAAACGGTTAATACCTACTGTGAAACATATGTAGACACCATAAGGTTCTTGGGATTGATAAAGCTTACTACATCTCGACTTAGTCAACTTATGTTACATTATTTAATTGTATACATCATCCGAATAGTCTCCACCTAATTACATTTTTTTTTTCTAATAGTATGTGGTTCTAGATTCTCATTCTTTGTATATAAATTCCCATAAGCGGCAAATTCCGGATGTACAAATGTGTGTGATAACACAAGGTGAAATACCAAGTGTGGCTCGTTAAATCAACTATAGTCTGTTCTTTATACGTATCTACATCTCACCACCCTTTACCTGAATCATATTCTAAAACCTCACATAGCATTACAAGTTCATCAAAGTGAGTCTTTCTTGGGCTTCCTTTTTCTGTTTGTTTTCAAAATCTACCTAGGACAATCAGAGATTTCGTGAATTTGGTTGCTTCTCTCTGTCAGACTTTCAAAATTGTAGGCGGTTTTTGAAAGAACCATGTTCGTGCAGCACGGACTGATTAGATATCTGCCTACAGAAACTGATCCTTCCTGGAAATCACTCTTCTTATTTTACCTGTACATGAATCTTCTCTGTTCCGGCTCCTGATTCGTTTTTTTCTCTACTTTATTGCAAATCTAGTTTTTCTAGCCTTTATTCTCTTAAAAGTATAAAAATTTGAAGAAGAAAAGAGTTTGCTATGGATGACCATCTTGCCTCCTTTACACCTAAAACTATTTCCATGTTTGGCGTGATTAAAGAAAGTAGTCTGATATCTATGGATGATAAATCATATGATTTTTCATTTTCAAACCCTTCGGATTCATCATCATCATCATACCGTAATTCTTACCCGAACCTTTCTCAAAGGTATTTTGATGATGAAACAGATGTGAAACCATTTAGAACTTCGCCTATTGACTATCCTTTGACAGACACATTCTTTAACGACCAAACACCTGAAAAGCGGCTCACTCAGGCAATTAAATATCTAAATGAATTCACAAGAGACACAGACATTCTTATACAACTTTGGCTTCCTGTCCGTAAAGAAGGCAGTGAATGTGTCCTAAAGACAGAGGACCAGCCATTCATCCTTAACTCAAACAGCAAGGTCCTATTAGGTTATAGACACATTTCCAAGAGCCAACATTTTGCTACTGAGGATGATTCGGAAGCGTTTTTTGGTTTACCGAGCCTTGTTTTTTTGAAGAAGTTCCCCATGTGCACTCCTGGCGGGAAAGAGGATGTAAATAATGATCAGCAGATGAATCTTTGTGGGTTTCTTGTTCTTCCCATTTTTGAAGTAAGAAGTGAAACTTGCTTGGGTGTCATTGAGATCGTGACTATATCTCAGAATGTCAACTACCGTCATGAACTTGATAACATCAGTAAAGCTCTTGAGGTAGTTTCTGAATCAGCTTTTGTATATTTTTGTATTCACATGTCTAGCTCAATCATTTCTAAGACCTTATCTAATTGCAGGCTTTTGATCTAAGGAGTTCTGAGTTCTTGATTCATCCAAAACAAGAGGTAAACATAAATTCTTAAACACCTTATCTGTCTATTGCTATTCAAACTTATTTCTGAATTCTGAAAAGACATGTGATTTTGTATATCAGGATTCCAATGGATCCTATGAAGTAGTTCTGGCAGAGATCAGGGAAGTATTGAAATCTGTGTGCGACACACATGGTTTGCCATTGGCTCAAACATGGAGCATGTGTGCACAACAAGGTAGAGGAGGGTGTCCACAGCAATCTGCTGCCTGCATATCCGTCACAAAGTCTGCGTCCTATGTGTTCGATCCTAATGTTCTAGGGTTCTACGAGACATGCTCTGAGCTACACTTGCTTCGAGGCGAAGGTATTGCAGGTAAAGCACTGGGAACAAACCAACCATGCTTTGCTACCGACATCACTGGCTTTTCAAGAACAGAATATCCTTTATCTGATCATGCTAAGCTTTTTGGACTTAGTGGTGCAGTAGCAATACGTCTCCGTAGCACTTACACGGGACCCACTGATTTCATTTTGGAGTTTTTCCTTCCACGTGATTGCAGAAATGATGATGAACAAAAGCAGATGCTAAGCTCAATATCTTATGTGATACAACAGGTTTCTAAGAGCTTACATGTATTAAATAGTGATGAATTAATACAAGAAGATTCATATTCAGTCAGAGAACCAGACGAGTCTTCTTGGATTTCATACATGATGGAGGCCCAACAGAGGGGTGAAAGCTTTGTTGTTTCAATGGGGCCCCACAAAGAAGAACCACAAGAATTCAATGTTATAAACCAATGGGATTATCAACGATCCACATTGTCTGGTCATGGGAAGAAAATTCAGCCAGATTTGAAATCCAAAGGGAGAAAACGGTCATTAGGCATCAAAAGGTGTGATGAAAAGAAACGAATAAAAGCAGAAAAGAGCATAAGTTTACCCGTTCTCCAACAATACTTTCCCGGGAGCCTTAAAGATGCTGCCAAGAGCATTGGAGGTTAACCGCGCTCTCTTTTATATCATATTAAACCTAAAATAAAAATTATCCCGTCTAAATTCTAATTTTTGTTTTTGGTCGATGGTTTCAGTTTGTCCAACAACTTTAAAGAGGATATGCAGAGAACATGGAATAATGAGATGGCCTTCTCGAAAGATAAAGAAAGTTGGTCATTCTCTAAAAAAACTCCAACACATAATCGATTCAGTACAAGGTGCGGAGGGTACTATTCAACTTGGATCATTCTATACAAGTTTTCCAGAACTAAACTCCACTCCTAAACCAACCAATGATTCAGCCCACCTCTTGGCATCTCAAAAAGCATTGGGTTCTTCGTCATGTGGTAGCGACAATTCTGGTGCACCCCTTGGCATCTCAAAAATAAACACCTTGTATGCACAAAAACCTAGTGGGTTGCACAACAAACCAGCTCATGATGAAGGGAAGTCGCAACTAATAAAAAGGGATGATGTTTTCCGAGTGAAAGTTGTTAATGGTGAAAAGAAGATACGAATGCATATGTCAAGAGATTGGAATTTTGAAGAATTGCAGCGAGGGATAATGATGCGCTTTAACATTGATGTTATGACCAATGTCACTCTTAAGTACTTGGATGACGACTCTGAGTGGGTACTGTTGACATGTGACGCGGATCTTGAGGAATGTATGGATATAAATATAGCGTCTAAGAAGTGCACAATTCAACTCTTCCTTAACCAATCTTTTCCTCTGGAATCTAGAAGCTCTTTCACTGGCAATGGTTCATCCTAATGATAAGATGTTTTACAGGTAGTCGTGTAAAGGAATATATGCAAGATAAATGTATATTTTTAATGTAAAGAATGCAACCATAAGAGCATCGGCATTATAGGTTTGTCCATAATTTTACATGGACCACGATGCAGTTGATTGAATACTATAAGTTTGTGGGGAGCTAATTTACTAAAATAGATTGACCTTCATGGTTTGTTACTAGACGTTTAAGTAATTGTACTAATTTTATTATTCGTACCTGAAATTGCTTGAACCAGATTTTGAGCACAACACAATAACTGACACAAGTTTCCTGCAGCGCCATATACTATTAGATGATAGATTAGGCCTAACCTAATCTATCATCTAATATATACTTCTTTGCTTCCATTCTGATTTTTTATGCTCCCTGTTCATGTCAAAACCTGGATATGAGTGACGGAGGAGTGGTAAATGTAAGTGTAAGTTTTAAGCATTGAAATATATTTTGATGTGTTAACTATGATGTATAGCCAACATGCAGTATAAAACACATTAATAAGATTGTCAGAAGAAAAATAATTCTATTAACTCTATATAGCACTAGTAGGATGTTGCAAAGTACAAGATGATAAGTATGTGCACCTGTAACCTACATGTAATATCTCATGGAAGCCAAGCAAATTTGCTCATATCTCGATACATTAATGGAGAGTTCGAGGAAATTTGACCTCAATCAAAATGGTTTGCGGATTTCATGTGAGGGAACTTAATCAAGGATATACTGGAGGTTAAATTTCTGAATGAGCCCTTGGATATATAGGCACCAGAAAAGAATATGGCTGGAAACACTTTGTGAAGCTTGTAGAAATGATTCCTGCAACAATGAAATTGGTTATTGGTTATCTATACCAAGGAACCAAGTCTGTGTGAGAAAGACCTCTGTCATGAACACCAAAAATAAGTCAATATAAAAAAAATTCACCACAGAAGCCAGAAGAAATTACATGTCCTCCCTGAAACATCAATTGAAAATGAAACATCTAAATATCGTTAGCCACCAGGCGTTACTCCATTGGTTACATTGTACTCCTTTGCTCAGTGGAGAATATATCTAACGTTGACATAGGTCAACTAGTTAACGTTAGCTTTATTTAACCCTAGAAGGAAACACAGCAACTAATATGAGGTATCCTAAAATGGAAATTTGTACAAATTTCAGAGGCTGAAGGGAGCACTGCAGAACTTGGATTTATCAGAGTGAACATTTCAAATCAGGATGAAATGAACAATTGCTAGATATTGTCTGTGTGGAAGTAGGTTCAAACCCCGTGGATTTGTCGGCCAAAAGGTCGGAAACCATGGTTACCTAAAAAAGAAAAAAGCAATTGCTAGATACAGCATCAGCTTCATGTATCATAAGAACAAAAGGATACGACAGTAGGGAATTAGATTTTATAAAGGGAGATATCGATTACAATGGTCTTCTTGTAATCATTTTTAACTATATAGGCATTGATACTTTTACATTATTGTAACAATATAAGCACCAAAAGACTATACCCAAACACCTTACACAATGCCACTCTGCTGCATTTTCAACACTGCAATGTTCTTGTAACAGTCTACTCCCAAAAGAAGTTACAAATTTAAGAAAAATATCATTACCAAATACTACGTATAATGATGAAACCTAACTGAATACTTCAAAGTCTAACCTTGCTTTAAGGGATTAATTGGGAAACAAAAGAAGATTGATGACCGATAACTACTCTTCAGCTATCAACAAAGTCATACTGGGGGGACTGTGGATTGGATAATCTTGCATGACCCCATCCTTTCTGTATCTTGTTCACTATTTTCAGTGTGGCACGGCTGCCATCATCTCTGTCAACAATCAGATAAACATGCCGTTTCAGGATTGAATTACAGAAAAGATTGTTATAGAACATTGAAATCGGTAATCATCCAATACAACTATATATGTTATTAGTAATTATTAAGCACAAGGAACTTGAAAGAAGCAACTCTTGTGATAGTTATACCTGTGCAGTATGTGTTGCCAATTGTTTTCATTGTTATTTGAAATTTTTCGGCGATTAAACACCGTAGCATTCCGATTGACTTGATTTGAAAATTTAACCTCTGAACCCATCTCGAGCATCAACTCAGCAAATTCATCAGCCTCGTGCTTATTTCCCGTCATGCGCAAACCATCAATTACAGGCATAAATGACGCAGGATCAAATGAGTATCTATTTTTTATCATTTTCTTTAGAACATCACTTGCACATTCCAAGATTTCAGCTTTGCAGAGTCTTCCAATGAAATCTGCATATTTGAAGTTCCCTATATCGAAACATCTATCTAATGCAGACATGAAAACATCCTTTGCTTCGATGAGCTCATCTCCAGCAACCAATTCATTGAACATGAAACTGTACAGTGTTTCGGTATGACCACATATACTTAAGGAGATATCAAACACGTCATGTGCTGGTTTGAACTCTCCTATCTGACATAGAGGTCTGATTAATAACTTGAAGGTGGAAATGTTCGGAGATACACCTTTAGTCAACATTTCATCCAATAGTTTAGTAGCATCGTCAGTTTGACCGGATTCACATACACATTTTATCATATTATTGTAAGTACAAACATTAGGAGAGATCCCTCGCTCCCTCATTTCATCCACCAACCCATACATTTCAAAGAATTGACTCTTCATTCCTAACCCAAGGATTAAAGAGTTGTAAGTTTGCAAGCTCTTGTTATACCCTTTCTTCTCCATGTCCTTAAGAACCCGAAATGCTGATGACACTTTTCCCTTTTTACATAGATTAGATACAAAAATGTCGTAAATAACTGAATCCGGATATACATTTCTCCCCACCATTTCTATGAACTTCTTTTTAGCTTCATCAAGCTTCCCGTCTTTGCATAATGCATTAATTATAGTGGAATAAGTAATTAAATCGGGCATACGATTATTATTATTGTTATCATCATCTTCTTGATTCCACATTTCTTGCAGCGTTTCAACTGCTTTGTCTACATTACCGCTTTTACATAGCCCATCGAGAACAATATTATAAGTCACTGTGTCCAAGGCGTGACCTCTTTCCTTCATCTTATTAAGTAATTCATCCGCTTCCAACACTTTCCCTTCTTTCCAGAGGCTCTCTAGCAAACTATTGCAAGTGTAGTTATTCGGAAAACAACCATTTGCAATCATGTTTCGTAAAAGTTCACTGGCTTCACTGATCTTACCTTTTTTGCAGTATCCATGAAGTAGGATGCTATACGAGACTACATCAGGAGCCACTCCACCTTTTTTCATTAAGCTCATTACCGTTTTCGCATCACGCAACATACCATTCTTGCAAAGACCATCCATCATGATATTATACGAGACAATAGTTGGCGACACACCCTTTTCAGCCATCTCATCGAGAACATCTTGTGCCTCCAAAAGCCTCCCATTTCTCACCAAACCCGACAACCATATATTATAACTCTCTACTTTTACGGAAACACTACTCTCCTTCATAGTTTCAATCACCGTCTCCGCTTCTTCCATCATTCCTTCCTTACAGAACCCTTGAAGCATCAAATTGTAAGTAATCGAGTCAGGCTGAGGCAACCCTAACTCCTTATCCACTTGCATATCTCTAAAAATCCTAGAAGCCTCCAAAACCTTTCCCGCTCTACACAAACCCGAAATCCTAGAATTAAAAGTAACAACATTTGGAACAAGCCCATCCTCTCTAATCCTCTCAACCAGCTTCTCCGCCTCATCCGTCTTCCCTTCCTTACAAAACGCCGAAACCAACGTATTATAAACAACAATATTCGGAACAACCCCCATACTCCTCATCACCTCCAAAACCCCGAAACCTTCACTTCCCCGCCCATCTCTACAATACCCCCGAACCAAAATCCCAAAAGTAAACTCATTCGGCACACACCCCCTCTCAGCCATTTTATCAAACAGTTGACGCGCATCATCCAAACAGCCCGAATCACACAATGCACCGATCAAAAGATTAAAAGTATACGTCTCGGGTCTCACCCTACACACAACCATATCCTCGTACAACAACCGAACACAATCCAAGTGACCCCGTTCCAGCGCCAACCGAATAAGTAAATTATAAACCGAAACCGAAAAGGGTTTATCCGGGTACTTGAATCTAAACATTTCCATCTTGGAAACAGCAATGTGGACATGACCCGCTTTCGAGAGAGTTCTAACGAATAAAACCATCGAAATGAGCGAGTTTTCGGGGGGTTTTGAGAGGATGAGATGGGTAAGGGAGTCGATTTCGGAGAGCGTTTTCGCACCGGCGAGGATGGTGGTGAGGAGAGGGAGTGATTTATTGAAATCATTTGGTGGGAAATTGGGATTTGAAGTGATTCTTTTGAAGATTTGCAATGCTAATTTGGGGTTTTTTGTGTTTTTTATTAGGGTTTTGTGTAAAGTTTCCATTTTTTTGTTTTCTTTGATTTGAAAATTTGTTAAAATGGCGGGATCATTGTCCAGCAAATAGGTCAAAGGGGCTGAGCATCTCGTCTAAACCGACCCAAACCGAAACCAATTTATAAAAAATATGAACCGGAACCGAGCGTAAGTGGTACGGTTTGATTTAGGTGGTGTTTGTTTTATTAAGATGTTTTAGGTCTGAATCTGAATACCACATCTTACTGGTAAGAGGCGGTAATAATGTCTTTGAATAAAAAATGTTGTTTGTTTTTTCATAATTGTCTGAATGATGTTAAATGTTTGTCTTTTTAAAGGCAATTGTTTACTTTTAAATATATAATAACGTAATCATAACAATATGATACAGTGTTTTTTTACACTGAGATAAAATCATAACAATCTTTTTTGATCGGTCTTAACAAGTTCGGTTTAATTGCAAATTTGGTTAAATTATTTTATGTTTTATTCGTAATATTTTTTGTAAACTCTTTTCATTGTGGGCTAGTATAAAGATTACAATTTGGGCTAGTATTGAATTATTAACACTTTTAATAACAGGTCCATTATAGGAATTGTTTTAAACCGAACCATATATGTTCTTTTGATATATATCGCATCTCAAACCTACCTATACTCATTAAAAACCAACGCCTCCAACCTACTACTTTCTTGCCGTCATACATACTCCACTCTTTCATCTTCCTTATAAGCTATCAACCATAATTCACAAACCAATCAAAATCAAACTCCTTTTTATCTCAAACTCACACCAACGAACGAAAAAGCAATTTTACCCTTGAACAAGCTCAGCTTCTGGATCATTTAATGATCTCGGATTGGTATTGATGTTGTTGTTCTTGATTCGTTTTCTGGTATTGGATCAAAGAATGAATATAGCAATTTTTAGATGGTTTGAAGGCAGGATTGAAATGTGTTTTTGCAGGTATAAAAGACAGTCAGATGTGAACACCACCTCTGATTGAGTCAGAGGTTTATCATCTAACTATGTCTGACTGGCAGAAAAAAAACAAACAACAAAAACATCTGACCGCGTCTGACCGGTCAGATTCAGACGCGATTCAGTCATTTTTTATAAAAACAAACACACCCTTATACGATTTATATGTGTTTTTCTCAATTTTAGCTCGAAAGTGATAAAATTATAGAACCAAAAAACCAAACCGATCATAGTCGGTTCGGTTTCAGTCAAACCGATCAGAATTGACTTTCAATTTAGTTTTAGGTCGGGTATATCTAATGCCTGTCACGTGACCAAGATGTAAATAGTAACATTTCTATTCGAATACCATAGCAACAATAACGATATCCAATCCCGTTAAAAGAAGGTATGGAGAATGTGAAATGCAAACATATCATACATCTACTTTTGAGAAGACCCGAAAGAAGACTGCTTCGAGATAGACCTCCGACTAAAAGAATGGAGGAGAAAATCAATAAAACGCCGATTTATTTATTTAATATAATTTTTAAAATTGATGACCTAATATGTCAACCATATCTCACCATAAAGGCTTATTGTGTCAATGTTTAAACTTTTAGTTAGCTACTTGGACCTTATTTAGATGCTGCTATATGGAGGAGGGACTTATGTTGCTGTTTGATGAAACTTCTCACGGACCAAGCCTATGTCTCAAGCCTAGCCCATGAGCAACGACTCTTAAAGCCCACTTCACCCTAAGCTAATATAGCTAGTGTTCACTTCATTGTTTGTATCGTAGTTTATTATCTATGTGTGTTTTTTTCACACAGTTACTCTCTCACCATTGTTGTTCTTGATCTAGAAACCTTAGTTTATCTTTATCTTTATTGTTTGATTGTAAAACTATTATCATGTAGATAATAGGGCTACACGTGAGTAGCACTGGTAGCCTTAGTTATTTTTCATTCTATTTGTCTTTCAAATCTTGTTTAATATATCTAAAAGTGTTTTGAGGTCTCTTTATTCATGTTTTTCTACATGGTATCAGAGCCAGGTTACAAAAAATATTGATGAAAATTTTTTAGGGTTTGATAAAAATTGGGGGTTTTGTTTATATACACTTTTTAGGAAGATCTGCTATTGAGATAGTTGGATCTGTTAATATTACTTATTGATCTTCAGTTTTGGTACTTTAATTTTTTTTAGAAAAAATTAGGGTTTCGAAGATCTGTTGGCTACTATCTTTTTGATACTATTATTGTTACTTGCTCTTTCGTCCTTAGATTAAAGTGATTTTCCTTAATTTTCCTTGAAAAAAAAATTGGAATTCACTTTTTTTGGAGGATTGGTTGATTGGTGGTGGTTACTGTGGTGATTTGCTTGATTGGTTCTTTGATCTGTTTGATTGGGTCATTTTCCCTAATTTTTCCCGAGAAGAAAATTTAAGGTTTGTGGCTAGGAGGTTCTGTTACTTCCTAGACTAAGTGAATCTAGGAGTAACAGTTCGATTATGCTTGCTGGAGCTCACTGTAACACCCCTCATACTCTTTTCTTTGATTGCTAAGTGTTTTTTTGTGTTGTTATTTATTCTTGTTGTTTTTTTCTCTTGGGTTGATTGTATTTATTTCCTTTACCCTTTATATTGGATCCTCACTCATTGTCTTGCCCTTGACCTACCACCCTTGAGTGATTTGGAAGCCTAGGAACTTTGTTGACAGTGTTGTGAGTTCTTTTTTACCATTGTGACTTGTTCACCATGTCTAACCATGAGCAGTTTGTACATGGTGATGATGATACTTTGAGTGTAAATGATCCAGTTAGACTTATTAGTAAACTTGACTTGAGTGACCCTTTGCATTTACACCCTAATGACACAACTGTGTTGACTGTTGTTTCTGTTAAATTAAAAGGAATTGAAAATTATCAAGTATGGGCTAATGCTATGTTACTGGCTTTGGAAGATAAAAACAAAATTGGTTTTATTAATGGGTCTTGTAAAAGATCCATAACTGATAAGATTTTGGGGAAACAATGGGATAGGGTGAATGTTGTTGTTCTTGGTTGGATTCTAAACTCTATTTCTAAGGAATTGTTCCTTGGTCAGATTTTTTCAAAAAGGGCAAAACATATTTGGAATGAGTTAAAAGAGACTTATCTTAAAGTTGATGGGTCTGTTATTTTCAATCTTCATCATAAGATCAATACTCTTAAGCAAAATGAGTCTAACTTGTCTGATTACTATCATAAACTTAATGCTTATTGGAAACAGTATGATACTATGATTGAGTTGCCTAATTGCTTGTGTTTTGCTGGTGGTGAATTTAAAAGACGTAACCAATTTTTAAAACTTATGCAATTTTTGATGGGTCTTGATGATTCTTATATGAGTATTAGGAGTTTTATTCTCTCTAGAGAGACCTTGCCAGATGTCAAGGGTGCCTATGCTATAATCTCTAGTGAGGAATCTCACAGGATAGCTTCTGGCACACTTGCTGGATCCTCTCAGAGGACTCAGACATCTGCTTTTCTTTCTAATGGGCCTGCTAGAAACAATTTTCAAAGAACTCAAAGTACTAATAGTGGTAACTTCAGACCTAACAATTTCAACAATGGGAATTTTAGACCTAACACTATGAATACTGGCTTTAGACCTAACAATTAGAATACTGTTAGACCCAACTTTACCTCTAATGTTGAATTGGTTAGTGAGAACTGTGGGTACAATGGTCACACCACTGACAGTTGTTTTAAGATCATTGGGTATCCCAGTGACTTTGGGAAGAAAAAACCTTGGCAAAACTTTAAAGGGAAAAGTGTGTCTAATAATTTTGTTGGTTCTACTAGTGCTACTGTTTTTTCTGATGAAAAAAATGGCTACTCTTCTCTCTCTTATTAAGGATAATAATGGAACTGGAAAGAATGTACAAGCCAATATGGCAGTACTTATTTTAACTTTAGTAAACTTTTTAATGATAACTTTAACAAGTTTTATTATTCCAACACAAGTTCTAAAATTGGTATGACCTATAATGGGAAGGTAATTAACTATGGGGCAAATCAACACATGACCAACAATGATAAGAATCTTGATAATGTTTTTGACATTTCTCACCTTAAAATCAAAGTTGCTCACCCTAATGGAACTGAGGCTATTATACCTAAAATTGGTAATCTTAGACTTCCTAATGGGTGGATTTTAGTTGATATGCTGGTTATACCTGAGTATTGTGTTACCTTGATTTATGTTCATAAATTGGCTAAGGACAATAAAATCTTTGTTGTGTTTGATGAGAATTAGTGTTTCTTTGTGAATCATGATTTGAATATGAAAAATGTTTTGGGGATTGATAAACAATGTGGTGGTTTATACTATTCAGACACTGAAGGTATTAAGTATAGAAACTAAACCAGTCTTGTTACTTGCTCTTTGTCTCATTATGATTGGCATTGTAGACTTGGTCACCCTGCTGACCCTGCTCTTAATGTTCTTAAACAATCATTAAACATTGATAAAAATGACAAAACCTTTTTCTTTGAATTTTTTCAAAGGGCTAAACAAACTAGGAAACATTTTCCTTTAAGTGATCATAAAACTAAGAAACTTGGTGATGTTGTTCATCTTGATTTGTGGGGTCCTTATAAGGTGGCCAGCTACTCTGGCCACAGGTACTTCTTAACTGTTATGGATGACTAAACAAGGGCAGTTTGGTTATATCTTATAAAAACTAAGGATGAAGCCATGTCTTACATTCAAATCTTTTACAAGTTGATTAAAAATCAGTTTAAAAATACTGTTAAGATTTTTAGAAGTGATAATGGCACAAAATTTGTGAATCAAAATTTCAAATCTTTTTGTGATGAAAAGGGTATTATACACCAAACTTCCTGTGCATATATCCCACAACAGAATAGAATTGCTGAAAGGAAACATAGACATCTTCTAAATGTTGCTAGATGTCTTATGTTTAGTGTGTGCTAACTGCTATTTATCTTATTAACAGATTGCACACTTCTGTGCTAAATAGAAAAACACCCTTTGAAATGATTTACAATACTTGTCCTAGTCTCTCTCATATCAGAATGTTTGGTTGTCTCTGCTTTGCTACTATTCTTAATAGTCATGTTAAGCTTGCTAACAGATATACAAAATGTGTTATGATGGGTTATTCTAGTTCTCAGAAGGGATATAGGGTTTATAGTCTTGAAAGGCACCAGTTTCTTGTTTCTAGAGATGTTAAATTTTTTGAAACCATATTCCCTTTTAAAGATTCTGTTACTAATGTCAATAAAAATAAGAACTTAAATGTTTTTCAAGACTTAAATGTTAGAAATACGTTTTACGTATTAGACAGGATCGATCACTCCAACAATAGTCTAAGTTGTAGCTCGTAGTTTAGCCTTATTAATATTATTCAAACAAGGCCAAGCCAAGCCCACAACTTGTGTGAGGCCGGTGGCCCATTGTAAGCCGAAGCCCATCTCATGGGCTTGGGTATATAAACCCTCTCCTTAGTTGGAGAGGGTGTTGGTTCACTTCATAATACACATAGTTAAAGTGTGTTTTCATACTTTCTCTCTCAAAGTGTGTGTGTGTTCTCACCATCCTTCTATCTCTTTCTCTCTCTAGATTAAGCATAGATTTACAATATCCTACAAATGGTATCAAGAGCCATGGGATCATTGTATTGTTTATGTGTTTGTGTTCTTGATTTTTTTGTGCCTATTTTGATCTATATCATACGAACCAATTTTTTTTTTGTGTTTTTATGGTTTAATCTTGATACAAATCATCTACATACTTGTGGTAGTGATTTGGTATTGTTACTTTGGTTAAAAACACAAAAAATTTGGATGTTTGGATCGTTTTTTGGCTTAAAATCTCGACTTGGTTGTGTATTATCCGAGAAAAGTGCACATCGGATTACATAAGGGTTTTGGATTGCGATCTACATTCCGATCACTTATTGTGATCTGTATTCCGATCACTTATTGCGATCTGGTATTCCGATCACATATTGTGATATGTATTCCGATCACTTATTGCGATATGGTATTCCGATCACATATTGCGATATGTATTCCGATCACTTATTGCGATATGTATTCTGAGCACATATTGCGATATGTATTCCGATCACTCATTGCGATCAGATATTCCAATCAACATTGCGATCAGACATTCCGATCTACATTGCGATCAGACATTCCGATCTAGATTGCGATCAGGCATTCCGATAGCATTCCGATAACATTCCGATCAACATTCCGATGGCATTGCGATAGAGTGACAAGTTTTCCAAGATTTTTTTTTCAAAAACGTGTTTTTGAAAATTTTTATCGTGAGTTTTTGTTTGCCTTGGAATTTTTGGTTTCTCGAGAATAATTATTAAGGGAATTCAACATTTTTCTCGACTTCAACACATGAAAACAAGCACATTTACTTTCTCTCATTGTTCTATCAACTTTTGTGAATCTTAACTTATCGAATGGAGTACACATCTCTTACGGATAAGTCCATCCTCTCGGATACGGATAATCGTCCACCAATATTGCTGAAGACTATGTACGAGGATTGGGCTTCCCGAATGTAACTTTATATGTTGAACAAATAAAACGGACATCTCATTTAGACATCAGTGCTCAATGGACCATTGGTATATGGTACTGTGACGGAAGGTGTTGTTACTCGTCCTCGTACAACGGGTGAATTAACTGGAGATGCCAAGATTCAAGACAAGTGTGATAAACAAGCAACAAACATCATTCTCCAAGCCCTTCCTCCAGATGTCTACAAACTTGTGAGTAAACATAAAGTCGCCAAAGAGTTATGGGATAGAATTCGTGTTCTAATGCAAGGAACCTCGTTAACTAAACAAGAACGATAGTGTAAGCTATATGATACGTTTGATAAGTTTGCCTATTTCCCCGGAGAGACTCTCAATGATTACTATTTGTGATTCACTCTTTTGATGAATGAGCTTAACAATTATGGCCTGTCAATTCATGCGTTTCAATTAAACACCAAGTATTTGAACACTTTCCCTTCTGAATGGAGCAAGTACGTGACGACTGTTAAATTGGCTAAGGATTTGCATCAAACCAACGTGGATCAACTTCAAGCTTTTCTTCAACAACACGAATTCCATGTGATCGAGGCTCAGTTATCTAAACTTCAAGTTCATGATCCACTTGCCATGTATGCTACTCAACAAATGACTCCCCAACAAAAGATGGCTTACACTTATCAACAACCATCATACTTGCAGCAGTCACCACCACACACCTATCAGCAACCACAACAACCATCTTATCAACCACTAATGATGCCACAACAAGCATTTCAACAAAGTGTTCTTCAACAGTCTTATCTACAGCAACCAACACATCAGTCATCACCATCACAAGCTATCACTTCTCCAATGGGCTATACTCCTCAGCAAGGATATTTTCCAATTGAAGCACCACAAGCACAACCCTTCTACTCCAATGAACTTCCACCAATTCAAGCACCGGTCTTTACTCCAAATGATACACCTACTGATGTCTTAAACCATCTCACTGCCTACTTGTCAAAACTTGTTACAACTAGAGGTTTTCCACCAACGAACAATCAGCTCCGCACTCCTTCAAATCCTCGACAACAAGCCACTATTCAAGATGGTCAAGTGACGGTGCAAACCATTCAGGGAAGGAAAAATTCATATGGACCTCCTACAAGGACCGTGAACGCTCAATCTGTGACTTCTCAAGCTAGTGGAAATGGAAGCACTATTGGTCCTCAAAAGGTTGTGACTTGCTACAATTGTCGAGGACAAGGTCATCTGGCTAGGGAATGCACTCAGCCGAAAAGGAGAAGGGATGCAACGTGGTTTCGTGAGAAGATGTATTTGGTCGATGCTCAATCTAAGGGAAAGATCTTGGATTCAGAGGAATTAGCATTTCTTGTAGATCCAGGGGCATCAGATAATGAAGGCATTACAGTCGTCTCTACTTATAATGCAGCATATCAAGCAGATGATCTTGACGTATATGATTCAGATTGTGATGACATTCACTCAGCCCAACCTGCTCTCGTTGCTAATCTCTCCCACTACGGTTCTGATGTCGTCAGTAAGGTACCAACCACATCTAATAATGTTCATGATAATCCACATCATGTTGAGCATGAAAATGACAACCTCGAACAGCATTCGGGAACTAGTAACTCAAATGATGTGGTATCCAGTCCAATACATTTGAGTGAACCTCAACCAAATGCTATGACGGGTATGGAATCTTATGATCAACGTGATTTGGTAATGGTGCCTGAACATATTATTGATAACATGAATGTGCCTGTTCGACAAACCGTAGATATGAATGCCAACCTAACCGCTGAGCTTGCGATGTATAAGGAAAAGGTCAAAACTTTTGAAATGGTCCCTCAATCAGAAAAAATAACTTATTCTGAATTTGACCAATTTCGTTTGAAAATATTGAACACTTAAAAGAAATAGAATCTTAAAAGCTAATCTTTCTAATGAATTAAAAGAAAAAGAGTCGGTTGTAAATGATTTTTAGAAACTTAAAATGGATTTCGAAAATCTCGAGTCTAAAAAGTTTGAATCAGAAATTAATGCTACCAAACTTCTTAAATTCAAGGAACAACAGCTTTAAAAACAATACGCTTCTACATAAAAGGTTCATCTTTTAACTAAATCGTTTATAGAACTCAAACTTAAGCGTCTTCAAGATTTACCACCTAATCCCGGTTATGCAAAACAAGCTGAGGGATATATTCCTTGTCTTTATGATGTGACCCTAATTGGCAAATCAAAAGAAGCACCTTATATTCGTAGTACTGAGAGACAATGTCACTTGCGGAAGAAACTCGATCTAAAATGCTTTCAAGATTCCATAAGCTTGATTATGATAAGCATAATAAAGATCAATTTAATACAAAGACCCATATTCGCTTGCACTCAATTATCAGCTTTTGTGCCCCAAAGTTTGTCAAAGGAAAACCTTCCTAGTACGTCTCCTACACTTGTAAAAAAAGATTTAACTAAGTTAATTCCACTGGTAAGTAAGGTGTCAGATAGCTTAAATGTGGTGCACCAACACTTTGCCGATTTTGACAAGGTCAGTACGGAACGTATGACGGCTACGACCATAACGGAAGGTGAATGGAATTTTGAGCACACTAGAGCTGTGTTTCGAGACGAAATTGTTCCATTTGTAAAAAATATTAAAGCTTGTCTTAGCAATATTAATCAAGATTTGCTTTTGGAAATAGAAGACGTTAGACGTGTTTTCAATGAAATGGATGATGTTTATGAAAACAGTTTACTTGAAATAGAATGAATTTTACGTCAAAATGATTAGCTTCTGAATCAATTGATGTCTCATGATATTGCTTCCGTCTGTGTAAATAAAAGTGTTGATAATGACTCTATTGTGCATAATGTTGAATCTGTGGATAATGTGGTAGATAATACTTGTCACGAATCTGACGCTAAATTTTTAAAGCTTCAAGATTCTTATTCTTTGCTTTCAAAAAATTTTGATGAGATTTAAAAACATTGTATTTCGCTTGAATGTACACAACAATTTCTTGAAGAGATTTTTGAAACGTCATTCAAAGGTGTTAATATAGATGATTCAAATTTTCAAAAGAATTTTCGATTGAATTTACAATCAAAACAACGTCAGCCAAGTGACAAGGGTGATAAATCATTGCCGATAGACATAGAGAAATCTAAGGAGATTAACTGTGTGAATGTACTTGAGGCCGCTGAGAAAATTAAACTTGATCTAGATAATCGAGTTTCCAAGATTTTGTCTTAAGTTGATAACTTAAAACAGAAAAATACACAACTCTTCGATTCAGTAAAGCCCTTATGTGCTAATACCACTGCACAAAATCAATCATTGATTGAACGATTGAATCGAAAGTTGGTGGAAATATCTGATTTGAGGGAACAAATTTGTGATAAAAATTTGGCTATGACTGAGTTAAAGGAAACACTTCATACCCTAAAAGGTAAGAATGTTGTGGATAACGCAGCCACTTTCTCAGCATCGTCCTCTGGTGCAATAAAAAAGAACCTCATCGCCGTCAAACCACTTAACAAGGGCCCTAGGACTAAACCATCTCAAACATTGGTCACTAAAGATAAGGCAAAATCAAAACCAGCTTCTAATATTCCCGTGTTGCCTTCTACAGGAGTAAGCACCACTACTAAGGCTCAAAGATCTAAGCTTAAAAGAAACAAGAAGAATGATAGGATCTTGTCCCCATCTAGTAGTCAAGTGAAGAAGAAAGTAGAAGCCCACCCCATGAATGTTATTTATGTTTTGAATAAAAAGAATCATGTAGCTAAACCTAAAGGCTATGCGGTTGTGCAGCATTCTAAGCCTACTGTGAATTCTAATTTGAAATGTTGGAATTGCAATGAAGGTATGTTTTCTAGTCATCATGATTCTTGCCTTATTGACCATGTGAATAAGATGAATGCCCGAAAAAATCGTTTTAAACGGAAACCGGTTGAGAAAGTGTTAACCCAAGTTGGTTGGATGTGGCGCCCCACTGGTAGAACTTTCACTATAGTAGAAAATGTGTGCCCTTTAACTAGGATCACTTCTACTAAAGCGAAGAAAGCGTGCCCTTTAACTAGGAGTACCAAGGCTACCAAAACACAAGCGTGTCCTTTAACTAGGAACACCGACACTACTGTAGGAACCAAGTGCCCTTTAAATAGGTATACTCCCACTGTAGTGCCAGCTAATACTCCAAAACCTCAGAAAGTTGGAACAATAAAACCTGTTAATGGTAAAACTCACATTAGAAAATGCAGGAAATCTAAGGATAACAAAAATGTTAACAATTCTGATAATTTTATATCTGTATTTGCTAACACTTCGGAACCAATAGTTTCCAATGCATTGTCTACTGTTGTTGTTGAAAACAGGTGGTCCAAATTGTTCTATGATATTTGGACTCTGGTTGCTCCAAGCATATGACCGGAGATCGCTCTCAGCTCAGAAATTTCGTCAGCAAGTTTCTTGGTACAGTTTGGAAATGATCATATTGCAAAGATAATGGATTACGGTGAATATCATATTGGGAATGTTATAATTTCAAGAGTGTATTATGTGGAAGGTCTTGGTCATTATTTATTTTCTGTGGGACAATTTTGTGATGCAAACTTAGAAGTTGCTTTTCGAGAGCATACCTGCTTCATCCGTAATTTGGAAAGGGGTTGATTTATTGAAAGGTACTCGAGGGAATAATTTGTACACTTTGTCTCTACAAGATATGATGGTCGCTTCTCCCGTATGTCCTCTTTCCAAAGCATCGAAGACTAAGTCATGGTTATGGCATCGACGGTTATCTCATCTTAACTTTGACGCTATTAATCATTTGGTGAAAAACGAACTTGTTCGTGGTCTTCTAAAACTTACATTTCACAAGGACCATTTGTGTTCCGCGTGTACAATGGGGAAAAGCATTAAGAAATCATACAAACCAAAGACTGAAGACACCAACCAAGAGAAACTTTATTTGTTGCATATAGATCTTTGTGGGCCAATGCGTGTTGAAGGTCTTAGTGCTAAAAAGTACATCCTCGTCATTGTCGATGAGTACTTTCGGTTTACGTAGGTGAAATTTCTTACAACAAAAAATGAGGCACCTAAATTCATCATCGGATTTCTCAAGATGATTCAAGTGCGTCTCAACACTACTACGTATTCGTACAACTAATGGAACTGAATTTGTGAATCAAATATTGCGTGATTATTATGAAGAAGTTGGCATATCTCATGAAACATCCGTTGCTCGCACTCCACAACAAAACGGTGTCATTAAAAGGCGAAATCGCACACTTATGGAAGCTTCTCGAACGATGTTAATTTACGTAAAGGCTCCATTGTTTTTATGGGTAGAAGTAGTATCTACAACAGTTTTCACCTAAAACCGGTCACTAATTTGAAAATGCCATGGTAAAACACCTTATGAGCTTCTCCATGGAAAAGTACTAGATTTATCATATCTTCATGTATTTGGTTCTCTTTTCTATCCAAATAATGATGGTGACAATTTGGGAAAACTTCAACCAAAGGCTGATATTGGTATTTTCATTGGTTATGCACCCACAAAGAAGGCATACCGAATCTACAATCATAATTCTCGTAAGATCCTTGAAACTATGAATGTTGATTTTGATGAGCTGACAGCAATGGCTTCTAAGCAAAGCAGCTCTGAACCTGCACTCCATGAAATGAGACCCAGTAACATTAGTTCTGGTCTTGTCCCAAACAACCCTACTTCATCATCATTTACACCACCTTCTAGGAATGAATGGGATACGCTGTTTTAACCATTCTTTGATGAATTCTTTACTCCTCCAAGTATTGTTGCTCCAGAACCTGAGGTAATAACTTCAGTTACCGAAGTGGTCGCTCCAGCAACCGAAGCACAATCAGATACGTCTACACCTACAATTGGTCAAGATATACCTTCAACGAGTAATTCTCAACCAACACCCGAATCAACTACCCATGTCATGCCTATTGATGATGAAGAGGATGATGATGATCACGATTTGGAATTCGATCAAATGCGTGAACTTCTATTCTTTGGTGTACTAATTCCCGACTCTAATCAAGTCGGGTCGTCCACCTCAGAGGAACCTCCTACTACGGTCTACTCCAATCCACGGATTCATGAACATGAAAGCAAATGGACAAAGGATCATCCTATAGATTCTATTATTGGTAACCCTAATCGTCCGGTATCCACACGAAGTTAGTTACAAGAAAGTGCAACGTTTTGTTATTTTAATGCTTTTCTCAGTGAAGTTGAACCTAAGACGTGGCAACAAGCATTCACCCAATCTTGTTGGATAGAAGCCATGCAAGAAGAACTTAATAAATTTATACGTCTTAAAGTATGGGAACTTATCCCATGCCCGGATCAAGTACAATTACTAACTTTGAAATGGGTTTACAAGGTGAAACTCGACGAGTTAGGCGGAATATTGAAGAACAAAGCTCGACTAGTAGCTCGTGGATACAAGCAATTATTGGGCATCAACTTTATGGAATCCTTTGCACCTGTTGCCCGTTTGGAAGCTATTAGACTATTCCTTGCTTATGCAGCCTACAAGAATATGATCGTCTATCAGATGGATGTGAAGACGGCATTTCTTAATGGTGAAATCAAGGAAGAGGTCTATGTTCAACAACTGGATGGTTTTGTGAATTCTAAATATCCTAATCATGTGTACAAGCTTAAGAAGGCTCTCTATGCATTGAAGCAAGCTCCACGCGCATGGTATGATCTATTGTCACAATTCCTCATTACGCAAGGCTTCGCTAAAGGCAAGGTGGATCCCACGCTGTTTATTCAGAAACGAGGTAAAGATATGATTATGGTACAAATATATGTTGATGATATTATATTTGTTGCCTCGACCCCAACCTTATCCGATGAGTTTGGGACACTCATGTCTTCCAAGTTTAAGATGTCAATGATGGGCAAGGTATCATTCTTATTAGGACTTCAGATATCTCAGAGTCCCAGAGGCATCTTTATCAATCAATCCAAGTATGCCCTTGAATCTCTTAAAAAATATAAGATGGAATCTTGCGACCCTGTGGATATTCCAATGGTGGAACGAACTAAGCTTGATGTAGATCCACATGAAGTTGTCGTTTATCCGACACTTTATCGGGGAATGATCGGTACCCTTTTGTATATTACAGCTAGTCGACCCGACCTTCAGTTTGCTATCTGTATGTGTGCTCGGTATCAAACTAGGCCTACTTAGTTACACTTAGCAACTGTTAAACGGATCTTTCGGTATCTTAAAGGAACCATTAATCGGGGACTTTGGTATTCGAAGGACTCTTCGATTGCACTTATGGCATATGCAGACGCGAATCACGCGGGTTGTCAAGATACACGACGTAGCACGAGTGAAACTTTGCAACTACTAGGAGATCGACTAATCAGTTGGGCATCAAAAAGGCAAAAAAGCGCTGCTATTTCAAGTACGGAAGCATAATACATAGCTATGTCCGGTTGTTGTGCTAAAATTCTTTGGATAAGATCGCAACTAACCGACTATGTTCTGGGTTTCAACAAATTTCCGATGTACTGCGACAACAAAAGTGCAATTACCTTATGCTGCAACAATGTTCAATTCTCCCGGTCGAAGCATATTGACATTCGCTACCACTTTATCAAGGAGCAAGTGGAAAATGGATTGATCGAGCTTTGCTTTGTCCGATCTGAGTATCAATTGGCGGATATTTTCACAAAGGCTTTAGATCGCGCTCGAATGGAATTTTTGGCCGACAAGCTAGGTTTGAGAACATTCTCGACCGAGACTCTAAAGGAATTGACAGATGAAGCGAAAAAATAGTGGTGGTAAACTATTCTCCGTATCCTTGGTGATCATCTATATATATTGTTTATATTTTTATCCACAAAAGCAAAATACAAAAATATAAAACCATATAAAAACCATAAAAATTAAAAAATTTAGAAAAATCCAAAAACATTTTTACTTTATTTTTCAAAGGCATGTCTTTTGGTACGATAATATTTACGGCCTTAGAAATGTCAGTTAATATTTACACGGCGCCATAGATAGAGTTCGTACAAAAGTTGTAAATATTTCATAAAACGTGCCTTTATGGCTTGTAGTTATTTCAGACTGCAACCCGTTTTCCATATTAAAGTCAAGTATTTCTTATGAAAGCTTTGGCTCAACAACGGGAATTAATTTTCTCGGGCATGGTTTACTTTATAACCATGTAAGGGATTGTGTTTATGTTATAACATAATCTAACACGGATACATGTACGCATCAGTGCATTTATTTGTTAAAACAAGAGAAATCTTGTTTTTATGAAGCTATCATCTCTACACTCATAGCAATCTACTATTGGTATCTACATACTCGATGATGTGACTACTCAAACGACGGCTACAGCTCTTTCAATAGAACACGGGTCAACATTGAGGGGGATCAATTATCAAGCATTCAAAATCTTCAATGCCGAAAGTGTCAAGATCACTAACTGGTGTCAAGACTACAATACCAATCGTACTTGTGGTGTCAAGAGATGACTTTAGACGTGACAAGGCGACCGACATTTGCCGACAAGAACCATTTGATCTTATCATAAGATGTTCGCATCAATCAGGTCCAACCTTGTCAATTTATTCTAATATGGTGAATTTGTGATCATTTTACTAATCGGTATCATATCTCAACATTGTATCATGAAGATAAAACGGACTTGCATTTTTCTTCCAAAAACTTTGTTAAAACTTCATTAAATCAATTGATATTAAAAACGTCGATTGGGTTAATATTTTAATCTGGGGGAGAAAATGTGATTTAATATGGGAAATGATTAATCAAAAATGGTTTGACTTAACGTGATAGCTCATCCTGACATGTGCGAAATGTTTTCGAATATCGTGGCATATGTTAAGGGGGAGCAAAATGGATTTGCTATACCAAAATGGATTTCATGGTGACATATACTTACCCTAAACCCATTTATTTCACGACGATAAAGATTGTGGTGACAGAATGATGGTAGGATAGGTTAAGTCCAATGATTCTTCCAAAATCGGAGGAATCTTCCCAACGACATTCCATAGCTAGAAATAGTAGTCCTTAGGAAAGATGGAGAAAGATTGTGAACGTAGCTGAATGCCGACCAAGTACTTAAGTTAGCACTGGAACAATCACAACAAGGTGCTAGTTATGACGTATTGGTAAGCATTGAAGGGGTTGAAGAATGAAAAAGAATTGTAAAGATAAAGGGTGTAAAGAAAGAAGCCCTCCTTACAACCTTAGGTAGAAACCGGGTCAACACATATGCTATTGAGATCATTTTAATGATGCTCGATATCGAAGATAGACATCATGGACCCAGTGATGCAATGCACAACCCATCTCAGCTAACTCAGATATCTCTCAAAAGGTATTTGTTTTAATCACACGGAGACAACGCATTATCTATTGATTTATTCACTCCGAATAAATTGGTATTGACAAAGCTCCTCCATTGTTCGTAGGTCGGGTGGGGGAACATTGTTGTCGTTGTTATTGTTATTCAAATTGGGATGGGGTGGGTTGTTATTATTGTTATGCACACCGGCCATATCTATGTCTCTAAGAGTCTCGGGCTCAGGATAAGACGTAGATCGAGTAGGCATACACTAAAAGGAAATAAAATATTTTTGATTTTTTTATCTTTTTTATTGTTTTTGGATTTTTGAAAATTTTATATTTTTTAGGATTTTTGAAAATTTTTGAGCTTGAAAATAACGTTCCTAAAAGAACGGATCCCAAAATCCAATTTCTCACTAAAAACCGTTAATCTTCACGAAAAGATCCGGCAGCGGCGCCATTTAATAGATGACTTTTTGCTTAGCTTGCTTTAGCGTTTATACTCGATATCGTTCTCGGTATCTAATCGAATTGATCACGGTTAATGGTGGAATAGTAGGTACTGGTCACTAAAATGGGGAGTTGATTTTCTATTCTATTAGAAAGGGTAAGTGCAAAACGTAATTAAAATAAGCTAAAAGCAAATCTAGAAAAACTAAATTAAAGCTTTGAAAAATTAAACTAAAAATTACTAGAAAAACACGGAGATTTCGGGAAGCGTGCAATTTTTGGAAATTAAAACGTAAATGATTAAAAACTTGAAAACTTGGTAAAAATAAACTAAGATGAAACTTGTTTAAAATAATTCTAAGTTAAAATGGCGGGAAAAGTTAAAAACTAAGAAAAATAAATCAAAAGCCAAAATCAGATCACAATGCGATCGTACTCAGATCGCAATACGATCGTGACCACCGATCGCACTCACGATCGTAGCCTGGGGTCAGATCGCACTCAATGCGCTAGGAAAGAGTGATCGCACTCACAGATTGCAACCACCATCGCAACAAGTGGATCGTGGTCTATGATCGTGGTCTGTGATCGTAACACAATGATCGCAATCTATGCGATCGAACTCAAGGATCGTGACACGATCGCACCACAGATCGTAATATGTGATCGTGGTGTGGATCGTAGCCAGGGAAAGAAGTGTAGATCGCACTCAATGCGATCACAGCCAAGGATCGTAACCAAGTAAAACCCTTCTAAGATTGTAATGGCGTCCAAAGAGTAACTAAGCTTAAACGAATAAGCAGTTAATCCAATAAGCACTTACCAACTTTTAGACAAGGATAAATAAGCACAAATTCGAAACCTTTTGGAATACTAAGCACGTGGACTTAATAATCCGAACTTTAAAACGTTAAAACTTTTTGGAAAGCTTAAAAATGAACAAGCTAAACATACAAATAAGCCAATAAGCACAAAGAGCTTATAGCTTATACGTATAAGAGCTTATAGCTTATACGTATAAGAGCTTATGGAGGAATAAAAAGATTTAATCACTTAAACATCAAAATCAATCACGAATCATAAATATTTCAGATCAAATGTAAACCAAAATCAAGAAATGTAGAAAGAGATTAAAGAACAAAAAGCTTAACTTGAACTTGTGATTAATGAAATCCAAATACAAAGATTATTAAAAGCTTAAACTTGAAAGATAAAAATAAAGAAAAGAAGAAACTTAGTGAGAGAAAGTTTGAAACTTTCTCTCTCTAAAAACTAGAAAGGAAAATGAAAAACGACAACTAGCTAACCACCCTCCTAATGTGTTTAGGAGGGTATTTATAGGGAAACGGGGAGGTGCATGTGTTGCCTCCTCTTTCTTTCTTCTTGGGTCGACTCAATTTAAATCCTTTGTCTTTCTCGACGTCATCTCGGGATTTGAACTCGTCTTATAATTTTCTTCTATAATTATACTTGAGTTCTTCGACTTCATTAAACTTCCGTCTTTAGACTTTTTCTTCGATAAATCTTCAGAATAGGCCTTTGACTTCCGTTCTTTTTGCACTCTTGATCTTTTGACTTCGTCTTTTCTTGTTTTCTTCGATAAAAGCCCGTGTTTTCTTCCTTTTTTATCTTTTGGTCCTAAAACACAATAAAAACACAAACCACGCATAATTCCGACTTTTACGACATAAAATACACGTTTTGGTCTTGTTATTATTGGAAATAAGTGGTAAAAGGATAAGTGTTTTCACACTTATTAAATCCCCCACACTTGACCATTGCAATGCCCTCATGCAATGCATTAATTTTAAAGCACGGTTTACATTTTCCATCATAAATAACCCACCTTGGCCTTTATTAAATACTAAACATTTAAGGAATAATAAAAAGATAGAAACAAGTAAAGAAATCAAAGGCTTACATTGGGGTTTTGGCTGCCATGAATGTTTATCATCTTCAAGTTTCACGTTCCCCATACCAAGCTTTAAAACGAGATCATTGTTATTATAAGTTAGCAAACTAACACGAATTCATGTGGGCCAATTATTTACTTAGACTCCCTTATTCCTAGGTGTATCTCTTATATTTTAATTTTGTCTTGAATGATCACGAGGATGCATTGTTTGACTTATTTCGATAATTATTTAGGCCGAAAATAAAGTGGAACGATTTAATCAATAGTTAGCTAAAGGACAAAATCTTTTAAAACTGCTTCTCGGGACCTCATAAAGTTCATATCTTGGCATAACTCGCTTCACGATTTGAGACCTTTCTCGAACCGATATTTGGCAGCGACTTCATACTTCGAATCTTGAAAGACGTTCTTGAAATTATGGTCTTCTCTTCATAATAGGAATTTCTTCACTTGAAGTTTTGAGCGATTCTTCATCTTTGGACCACGACTTCTTCATTTTTCTCCAATCTTTATTTTGGACTTTGATATACAACGATCCACCTCCTTTTAGGACTTGGATCTATTTATTCTCATACCTTGTTAGGGCCTTTTTGGATAGACTTCTCCATGATCTTTTGGGAGTTTTTGCTTTTCGCCGTGTGTCTCGATCCTTAATATTGATTTTCGATAAATGATTCTTCAAATCACTTTTGGATCTTTAGCGACAATATGTAGCCCTCATGCCTTGTTAGGGCCTTTTCGGACTTGCCAATCTTCGCATCCCGCTTCAATAAGTTATGCCTTGGCTATGAACTCTAATTAATACCGAGTAACTTTTAAACGATCTTGTGCTAGAAGCTAAGTAACTTTTCAAATCGTACAACCTTATTTATTGCAGAAAAATTTATTAACAAGCGATGGGAGAATAGGCTTATAATCAACTCACATAAATTCACGGAAGAATATCAAACTTATAATTGACTTTATCATCTCTCGTTCTCCACAATTTAAAATCTCAAGGAATGAGACTCGTGGATGCTTAGCCAATTAAATCAAAGTTTTGGGTTTTCGAGTCATCTATAGGATCTTGCAAACTCTTAGACTTTTTCAAGTTTGGAATTCGCATTTTAAAGTTCCCTTGATAAACGACTTTCTAGGATCAATTATAGGAACTTGCGAAAAGTTCTTGTTCTTAACCCGTGAGAGTTAAGACTTTCGCGTTTTATAGTTCCCTATATAAAAGCCTAGCAAAACTTGACTTAAACACGTTAAGGATACTAGCTAGAGTAAACTTAGATAAGTAAACTCGGGTTGAGTCAAAATATTCACGACTTTGAAAAATTTAAAACCACTTTATTGAACTTTTATTTTAGCAAGGAAAGTAAATAACGATAGCAAAGGAAAATACTACTATACTAGTAGGCCAAAATAGATTAAAAATTTGGAAAAATGTCGAAAAATCAAATTTTCCGGTTAAAATGAGGACAAATTCATGGAAAAGCCCACTTACTTCGATAGAAGTCCCCCTACACTTGATATTAACATTGTCCTCAATGTTTAAGCATGTGGGAGAAAACTCCCCTACACTTAGGACATTGTGCACTTTGTTTAAATCTTGCTAAGGAAAGGACAACTATAGTGATTTCAATGTGAACATATAAGATATGAAATATTGAATCATGATAGTTTAGGATAGAACTAGGAAGACGGGTACACGGGATCACAGATCGTCAAAAGTCATCGAGAATGGATTTTTGAAGCTTTAATCCCTGCACATAAGAAGAAACAAGACAACAAACACATACGGGGCTCCCCTACACTTATTATGAAAATGGTAAAGGATAGATCAACGGGTTGCCTCCCGAGAAGCGCTTGTTTTTGTTAACCGAGTCACGAGCCTGACTCGACCCATAACTTAATTCAAGGGAAACATGGTGAGGGATAGAATCATCTCATGAGAGATGTCCTCACCAAAGTACAACTTCACGCGCTGGCCATTCACCTTAAAGTTGGGCCCATTTGGCTGAGAAAGCTCAATGGTGCCATAGGGGAAGACTTTGGCGACGGTGAATGGACCAGACCAGCGGCTCTTCAGCTTTCCCGAGAAGATCTTCAACCGAGAGTTAAAGAGTGAAACTTGATCACCAACGTGGAACTCTCGATTCTTAATCCTTGCATCATGGATGATCTTGGTCTTCTCCTTATAGATCAGTGAGTTCTCATAAGCTTCCTTTCTTAGTTCATTTAGCTCATTGAGTTGAATCTTCCGAAGATCGTCGGCTTTGTTGATGTCGAAGTTGGCCCACTTCAAGGCCCAGTATGCCTTATGTTCCAGCTCGATAGGGAGGTAGCATGCCTTCCAGTGCACAAGACGATAAGGTGTACAACCAATCGGGGTCTTATAAGCGATACGGAAAGCCCACAAAGCATCATCTAAGTTATCGGCCCACGAGGGACGATGCTCTACCATAGTACGCTCTAGAATTCGCTTCAATCTACGGTTAGATATCTCGGCTTGACCATTTGTTTGAGGATGATAAGCGGTTGAAAGACGGTGATTGACACCATACTTAGCCATGACTCGAGCAAATTGATCATTGCAAAAATGAGTCCCACGGTCACTGATGATAGCACGAGGAACACCAAATTGAGCAAAAAGTTGCTTCAGAAAGTTCACAACCACCCTCGCATCGTTCGTAGGGAGAGCCTTAGCTTCAACCCATTTAGAGACGTAGTCAACGGCTACGAGGATGTACTTGTTCCCTTTAGATGATGGAAATGGCCCCATAAAGTCGATACCCCATGCATAAAAGATTTCACATTCTTGTATGAAATTTTGAGGCATCTCGTCTTTATGTGTGATCTTGCCTTGGCGTTGGCAAGCATCACAATTTTTAACCATCTCATAAGCATCACGATAAATGGTGGGCCAATAGAATCCCGAATCAAACACTTTCTTCGCGGTGTAGTTGGGACCAAAGTGACCACCAGTGGGTCCTTTATGGCAAGCTTCGAGAACGTCTAAAGCTGCGGGTCCATCAACACACCGACGAATAATCAGATCAACACATTGTTTGAAGAGATAAGGGTCATCCCAAAAGTAAGTCTTAACATCTTTAAATAACTTCTTCTTTTGTTGGGATGTTAACCCTTCGATGAGAATACTACCCGCTAAGTAGTTTGCAATGTCCGCAAACCACGGGGTGTCATCAAGGTTGGAATTGATAGACATTAAGGCCTCAAGGGGAAAAGAGTCTTTGATATCTTGATTCGGATGATCCCCTTGATAAGGATCCTCAAGTCTACTTAGATGATCCGCTGCTAGGTTTTCGGCTCCCTTCTTGTCACGAATTTCGATTTTAAATTCTTGAAGGAGCAAAACCCAACGAAGAAGTCTTGGCTTAGAGTCTTGCTTAGTTAACAAGTACTTCAACGCGGAATGGTCGGTATAGACAATTGTGGTGGAAAGGACAAGATATGGGCGAAATTTTTCAAAAGCATACACTACAGCTAAAAGCTCTTTTTCGGTAGTGGTATAATGCAATTGAGCCCCCGACATTGTCTTGCTAGCGTAATGGATTGGTTGGAAGTGTTTGTTCACTCTTTGGCCCAAAACCGCTCCAATAGCAAAGTCGCTAGCATCACACATCAGTTCAAAAGGTAGCTCCCAATTAGGGGTAACCAAGACCGGTGCCTTAGTAAGCTTATCCTTAAGAAGATTGAAAGATTCAAGACACTCTTTAGAAAAGATAAAGGGAGTACCTTTTTCCAAGAGGTGGGTCATCGGGCGAGCGATTTTAGAAAAATCTTGAATGAATCGACGATAGAAGCCCGCATGACCAAGGAAACTTCTCACACCCTTCACGGTTGAAGGTGGAGGTAATTTGGCTATGACATCCACTTTAGCACGGTCCACTTCAAGACCGGCTTTTGAGATTTTATGTCCAAGCACAATGCCTTCTTTTACCATGAAATGGCATTTTTCCCAATTTAGAACAAGGCGAGTGTCTTCACATCGCTTAATCATGCGTTCTAAATTGGCAAGGCAATGAGAGAAAGAATCACCATAGACCGAGAAATCATCCATGAAGACTTCCATAGTTTCTTCAACCATGTCATGGAAGATAGCCATCATACACCTTTGGAATGTCCCAGGAGCATTGCATAAGCCAAAAGGCATTCTTTTATAAGCAAATGTGCCATAAAGACAAGTAAATGTGGTTTTCTCTTGGTCTTGGGGATCGATGGGTATTTGAAAATAACCCGAGAAACCGTCTAAGAAGCAGTAATAGTCATTACCCGCTAGACGTTCAAGCATTTGATCCATAAAAGGAAGGGGAAAATGATCCTTTCTCGTAGCATCATTGAGTTTGCGATAGTCTATACAAACTCTCCACCCTGTAACCAGACGAGTAGGAATCAACTCGTTGTGTTCATTGGGCACAACGGTGATTCTACCTTTCTTAGGCACACAATGAACCGGACTAACCCATGGTGAATCCGAGATAGGGTAGATCATTCCCGCATCAAGAAGTTTGATAACCTCTTTTTTGATAACGTCATGGATCTTGGGATTCACTCTTCTTTTGTTTTGAATAGTGGGTTTAAAGTCGTCCTCCATAAGAATTTTATGTGTGCAAAAGTGAGGATCAATTCCACGAATATCGGAGATTTTCCAAGCAATCGCTTTCTTGTGATTCTTCAGCACGTTGATAAGTCTAGATTTTTCTTCTTCTTTCAAGTCCTTTGCGATGATGACGGGTAGATTCTTGTTGTCTTCAAGGAAAACGTACTCGAGATGAGACGGAAGATCCTTAAGCTCTAAATCCGGAGGATTTTCGATGGAAGGCGTAGTCAAATTCGGATCATCGATGGAGATTTTCTTAGGAGACTGTGGAGAAATATGGTTCTCATTGAGAAGTTTCTCAATGGTACGAATGTCTTCATCCCAATTGGAGGGAGAATCGTCATATTGTAAGTCCACATCTCCCAAAGTTGCTTCAAATTCTTTGAAAAGGAAATCACTTTCTCCAAATGGAGTTAGTGATGGAGCAATAGAGGCAACAGTCTCAACAATGGGTAGAGAAGAAGAACAACTTTTACAAGCGTCTTTGAAATGTTCTTCACAAGCCTCATCAAGAACGTCAATGAAATTAACGCTCTCGTTTTTAGAAGGCTGCTTAGAAAGTTTACCCATGTTGAAAACGATTTTATCGTCACCAACTCTCATGATTAATTCGCCCGTGGCTACATCAATGAGAGTGAGACAGGTCCTCAAGAATGGACGTCCAACGATTAATGGAACACGGGGATCCATCTCGTAGTCAACGACAACAAAATCTGCCGGAAAGGTAAATTTGTCGACACCGACGAAGACATCTTCGGCTATCCCCACCGGATAAGCAACCGTACGGTTGGCTAATTCCAATGTCATTCGTGTGGGGACTAGCTCGGGTAGAGACAATTGTTTCCAAATGCTTAAAGGCATTAAGTTTATACTAGCACCTAGATCGACTAAGGCCATACAATTCTCTACCACGGGGAAGTTGCAAGGAATCAAGAAACGATCTGGATCACCAAGTTTGGTTGGTAATTTCCTTAAGAGCACTACGAAGCAATTCTCATTAAGTTGGGTCAGAGCAATATCGAGAAGTTTCTCCTTATCACTGAGAAGATCTTTAAACATTTTAGCATATTTCGGCATGTGAGCGAGAGCCTCAGAAAAGGAGATATTGAAATTCAGTTGTTTAAACATTTTGAGAAAGTTATAAACCTGAATATCATCCTTGTTCTTCAATTTCTATTTCCTCAACCTTGAGGGATAAGGTATATTGGGTTGAGATGAAGGCTTTGGAATGGAAGTCTCACTCATATCCTTGGGTGGTGGAGGGGTGGACGTAGAAGGTGGAGGAATTGGAGAAGGGGACTCGTTTTCCTTTGTCACAATCACCGGTGTAGGAATCTCGGGTTCCTTTAAACCTTTGCCACTTCGGGTGGTGATTGCTTTCATCTCCCCTCTTGGATTAGAAACGGTGTTACTCGGAAGAGAACCCGAACCAGAGGCTTGATTACTTGGGAAAAAACTAGCCATCATATCCCTTAAGTTATTCGTTTGATTGCTCATAGAGTTTCTCATATCGGCTTGAAGAGCATTCCCTTGTTTCGCCATGTCACTCCTTAGCTCGGCTCGAATATCGTTCCCTTGTTTTTCCATGCACCCTTCAAGTTAATGAATTGGCTTTGAAGATTCGCCACCATCTCTCTATTGGTCCTCATGTAAGCTTCGAGGTCTTGGTTCAATTCCGTGGGTTGATTGAGAGGTAAGGCTTGGTAAGCGGAATTTTTTCCTTGAGGTGGATATGGGTTTCTTTGGGATTGATATTGATTGGTAGCTCGAGGTTGGCTTTGATTGTTGCGATTGAAATTGTTTTGGTTTTGGTTTTGAGGAGAAAAACCGGGTGGAGATAGATAGTTGTTGGAACGATAACTTAGCAAGTTACGGTCTCCTTGAGGACGTGCTTGGTAGCCTCCTGTAGAAAAGTTAACATTAGCGGCATACACATTTTCTGGATTGTCAAGAGTAGAAGGACAATCGGTGTATGAATGAGAACCCCGCAAATCTCACAAGAAGTTGCTACAGCTTTAGCTTGTTGAAATTGGTTTGTAGCCATGGTTAAGAAGTTTTTGTTCATCTCAGATATCTAGCGAGTAAGTTCGGTTATCTTTGAGTTGCATGATGTAGAAGAAACATTGGCCCTCTGGTCATTCCTTGAAGATGCAGATGAATCCCAATTTTTGTGGTGAGTGGTCATGTTCTCTATCAGCTCTCTACACTCCTCAGGTCTTCTCTTCATGAATGTACCACCGGCGGCAGCATTAATCGTATCACGATCACGAAAAGTTAGACCATTATAGAAAGTATCAATCAAAGTAACAGGAGCATGTTATGGTTTGGACAACGGTCGATCAAGACATTATAGCGTTCCCAAGCATCGAAAAGCGACTCATCAGGTTCTTGTGTGAATCCACTGATTTGGTTGCGAAGACTAGTGACCATGGATGGTGGAAAGTAGCGCGACAAAATTTTTTGAGTCATGTCATTTAATAAGTGTGTAAACACTTATCATTTTACCACTAAAATCAAGGAAAAACAAGACCTAATCATGTGTTTAATGTCGTAAAAGTCGGAATTACGTGTGGTTTTGTGTTTTGTGTGTTAAATAGGTACAAATGATCAAAAGAAGAGAAAACACGGGATTTCACGGTCAAATTGTTGAAGAAAAGTCCAAAAAGATACGAAGACAAAGTCAAAAGACCAAAAGTGTGCCCAAGTTCACGAAAACCGGCTAAACCGACACGAGCTAAAAGAAAAAGATCGAGAAAGCCGATATCGAGCTCGATTCTATCGGATTAAATCTTTTGAAGATATTCGAGCCAAGTGGACCCCACATTTGGGTATTAGGCCTAAAAAAGCCCAATAAACATTTCTCTTTATGAAATAAATGGATGTTATCAAAATTAGGCCCAGGCCCATATTGCATATCATTAGACGAATGAGAGTTTTACAAGTTTGGGCGACAAGCCCATTTGCTAAAATAAAAGGAACGGTTCACTTGTTAAAAACCTAATCAAACAATTCTATCCAACATCCCCCCCATTCACGTTTATTAATAAACGTATATAACATTTCACTTTGTGTGAATTTACTTCACATAATACTGGTCAACTCCCCCAACCGACACCTTCACCATCACACGTGTATCAAACACGTCCCACCCACACCTTTAATTAATAAATGTCACTAAATAAGACGTTTAATATTTTTTTCCCCATCCCCACTTTTATCCTTTGATAAAACTAAAGAAACCACCATTCAATGTTTTCTCCTTCATCTCCAAAAAAACGCACCAGCCACCATTTTTTTTACCCTCCCTACAAACCCTAATCAGTAAAATGCACAAAAGATTTTAGGGGTTTTACCCTTAATGGGTAATTCACCCAAAGGGAAATAAATCCCCCCAAAAATCAGAGGCAAACACCCACAAGATGGTCCTCACATCACTCCAACATGGCAATCCGTATGGGAAGGGCAATCTCTGCCGTTTGATGAGATGAAAAAGAGAGAGAAAGAAGAAAAGAAGAAATCAACGGCCATGATTTGAAGACGTGATCACCAAGGATTAGGGTTGCCTATAAAACCCCTAAGAAAACATGTAATTGGGATCCATCAAGCTTTTCTTTATTTTTTTCAGTTTTATTTAGTTAATTTAGGAGTAGATTAAATTAGATTTAATTTTCAGAAAATTAGATTAGGTTCTTGTATTTTTAATTTTCAGTAATGTAATGATTTATTTAAATTAATGAAAAGTTACTTTTTAATTAATTTGGTTCTCAATTCAAGTTTCAGTTGAGTATTTTGAATCTGCTTCATATTTTTACACTGTTTTTCATTATTATTATTATTCGAAATATATATATATATATATATATATATATATATATATATATATATATATATATATATATATATATATATATATATATATATATATATATATATATATATATATATATATATATATATATATATATATATATATATATATATATATATATATATATATATATATATATATATATATATATATATATATATATATATATATATATATATATATATATATATATATATATATATATATATATATATATATATATATATATATATAAGTTTACTGTTCGAATTTTGTTCGTGGTTCAATCGGTGTATATTCTGGTTCGTTGCTTGGATCGAGATGATGATTGTTTTTGGGTGAAAAGACGGTGGTGTTTGTTTCGGTTCAAAAGGAGGCACAACGCCTACCTTCATCCCAAAGGCTATCTCCATCAAGGTTTTAATTTCTATTTTAGTTTATAAGTTTTCCTTACTTATCAGTTTTATATCTGCTTGTGTAGATTTGAGTAGTTTCTGTTTGAGTTTATGATATTGCACTGTTTGGATTTTACATTTTTAGATCTGTCTTTTTAGTTTTAAGTGATATTGGTTTACATATTTGCTTCCTGTTTGTTTTACTATATCTGCTTATTTGGATTATTTGGTTTAGATAGCTTAGTTGATTTAGCCTTTTAGCTTATTTAGTTTTCAGCTTATTCCGGTTAGCTTTTTGTCAGTTTAATTTGTTTAGTTAAAAGTCTATTTTGCTTATAGAATTCTTAGTTCAGTTTTGCTTATTTTTTATCTAGAATTTATTTAGCTTATTTACTGTTTGGATTTACTTATTTAAAAAGTTTAATTTGTTAGTTTGTTTGGATATACTTTACTGTTTCATTTATATGCTTACTTATTTTCGTTATATTCAGATCTGTTTATTAGCTTCCTATTTATTTGCTTTTCAGTTTTATAAGACACATTTTGACTGTTTGTTTAAAAGGTCTAAAAAAATATATTAGCAAAATTTGGTCCTGCTGGGACTCGAACCCAGGACCTTTCGCTTAGCTGCCAACGTGCACAACCATCTCATCTTGCAACTCTTTTTATGTTTACCTTTCATGCATTTAATTATTATAGCTTTTTAAGTTAGTGGCAGTTTTATTTTAATAGTTTCAATACAAGTTTAAAGTTTATTAATATAAAAGTTTTATTTAAATTTTTTTAATTTAGTTTTGTTTAAATATAAAAAGTTTAAAAAAAATAATTTTATTTACTTATATAATTTAAAATTAGTTTTTTTTATTTAAATCATTTTCATTTAATATTATTTTATTTAAAATTAGATTTTAATTAAAAGTGTTTATTTAGACTTATTTAAAATAGTTTTAAATTCTTATTTAAATTTTAGTTCTAAATTAGTTTTCAATTTATTAAGTTTTGTTTAAAAATAGATTTTGATTAAAAGTTTTTAAGTTTTATTAATTAGTTAAATTTTATTTTCAAATTAATAGTTTAAATAGTTAATTAAAATAGTTAGATTTTTATGTTAAATAGTTTTTAATTAGTTAAAAATAAAAAAAAATTTATCTTTATCAAAAACAAGTTAAGTCGATACGTTAATTGGAAATCAATTCGGGTGAGTCGAGGAAAAACGAACTTAATTGATACATACAAAAATACTAGTTTCAAATGGCGCCGCTGCCGCTTCGCTCGTACGATTGACGATTTTTCGTGAAGACGTTTGGATTTTGGGATCCGTTCTCTTTGAACGTTAATTTTCTTGCACAAAAAATCAAAAATACAAAAAAATCAAAAACTTAAAAATACAAAAAATTAAAAAATCACAAAAGCAAACTCTTTCCTAAGATTTGCACCAAAAAAATTAATTAAATCCAAACGTAATACTTTTTCCTAAAAGTATTACACCAAAAATATTACGTATTAGTATTAATTTTTAGCTCGATTTCTTTCGATTTTTCTTATATATATATATTTTTCTAAAAAAAATACAAAAAGAATTTTCTTTTATTATAATATATTACGTAGCATAATAATTAGTGTTATTTCGTTTTCTTTCGACACTACCATGGATAATCGTCTGATTTAGGAAATCTTGCAAGAAGAGCGTTATAAAATTATGTCCGAGGAGTGTTCGACTTGTGGTGGGCCTCATGCTCATTTTAATTGTGACAAAACTTATGAGGAGGTTTATAATAACGAGGAAAGTATGTGTTATGATACTAATACTTATTTTGGCTCCCCTAGTTTTCCTACGACTAGTGACCCACCACAATATGATCAACGGTTTTATGGGGAATTTCAAAATCAAGGGTTTTCAAACAATGAAGGTTTTTCAAATGAAGGCAATTTTCAAAACTATAATCAAGAGAGTATTTCACAACCTCAAATGGATTTAATTCTTAATAAACTTGAGGAACATGATAGATTTTTAAGAGAAATGCAAGAGGAAACCGATAAGAAATTCATGCTCATTTTAGAAACCTATCAAGCTCAATGTGATATTGAGCCGTCTTTGAGAGTTGATATTGAGGCTAACACCACTACTAGTAGTGATGTTCCTACTGTGGATCCGTCCATCTCTCCGCCAATAAAGGAGAGACAAGGCCCGGAGACTATCATGAGTTTTACTCACCCTCCGGTGTTGACACCCACGGATACTATTAGCTCTCCTCTTTCCTCACCTATTGAGGAAATTCCCGAGATTATTCTTGAGCCTTCATTACCCGTTGATGACCCCATTTCTTTCATGACTCCTTCACCTACTCCTTCTAATGACTTTATGCTTTCTTCAAATCCTCTTAGCGAGACATGTTTTGAGAAACCAATTTTTGAGGAGTGTGAGTGCATAGAAGAAGAACCCATAAGTTATCCTACACCTAAGGAGTTTTTAGATAGGGATGAGTTATCTTGTGATTCCGACTACATTTTTAATTATTCTTCGGGTTCGGATGAGGATGATTCGCCTATTTTACCAAGACCGACTTTTGAAAACCATGATACTAATGATTTATCGGATTCTTTACTCCTTAGTGATGACTTTTATATCCCGAGTATCGAGAAATTCCATCACGAGGATGCTTTTTATGATCCCGTGTTATTGGATTTCTCGCATGAGCTTAATTGTGATCATGGTATTGATGAGAAGGCAAATGTAGTTTTAAAACTTGATATTGATATTGACTTTGAGAACTCGGATTTTGATAAATTCACATTTGCCTCTTCGCCAATTAATTTTGATTCTACCATCGATTCTCATCCAATTCTCGAGGAGTTACCTAATAAACACTCCTCTAATGAGAATTACGTTTACCACATTCGTGAGGATTTAACTTATCAACAAATCCCACAAATGAATGATGGTTTCGTACTTGACCATGATCTCTTCGAAAGAATTTCTAAAATCCTAAATGAGGGGAACGACAAACCTTTGTTTGACGAGCCTATCTATGATGAAGAAATCGAAGAGATTCACGTTCATGAGGATGAATGCTTTGACCCGGGAGGTGACATTGACCATTCTATGATTGATACCTTTACGGCTTTGCCGAATAGTGACCATCCTATGTCTTTGGGGGATGACAATTTGTCTCCTTTACCCACCCCACCTCCCGTGGATCACGACCTCACATACTTTTCGTATGTTGAGAGGACCTTTTTACCTTTGATGACTTATCCTCCTGCCTCTCATTTATTATGTTCCTCCGGGACTGAGGACAAGATCTTTGATCCCGGTATCACATTCGAGGCTTCCCTTGGACCATTTAATTCGGGGTCGAGTCAGGCTCGTGACTCGGTTATAAAAAACAAGCGCTTCTCGGGAGGCAACCCGATGATCTATCTCTTATCTATTTTTACCAATAAGTGTAGGGGGGAGCCATGTAGGTTGTTTGTTTTTTGTGTTGTGATTGTGTAGGGACACGTACTTTGATGTTCCACTTTTGGTACCTTTGACGAGACCCGTGTTCCCGTGTTTCCCGTGTACCCGGTTCCTTCGATAAGGTTTTGCTATTGTGATTCTATCTTGTAACAAATAAATGTAATCACTTTAGTTGTCCTTTCCTTAGCTCGATTTTAAACAACGTACTCAATGTCCAAGTGTAGGGGAGTTTATTATCCCACATGCTTAAACATTGAGGACAATGTTTATATTAAGTGCAGGGGGGATTTTTATCGAAATTTTAGTAGGTTTTTCCATGAATTTGACCCCATTTAACCGGAAAATTTAAAAAATTTCAACGTTTTTCAAATTTTTGATCTATTTTGGCCTAGTAGTATTTTTATTTATTTTCTTTCCTTTTATCATCGCATCTTATATTTTTCATTTCAAGAATAAAGTCAAAAATAAATAAATGAATAAAATGGTTTTAACAAGTTTAGATATCTTTGATATATTAGGCCCGTCGTGAATATTTTGACTCAACCCAAGTTTACTTATCCAAGTTTACTCTAGCTAGTATCCTTAACCATATGGACCTTAATTGGTTTATTAGGCTAAGCATCCACGAGTCTCATTCCTTGAGATTTTAAATTGTGGAGAACGAGAGATGATAGAGTTAATTATAAGTTTGGTATTCTTTCATTAACTTATGTGAGTTAGTTATGAGCTTTTTCTCACATCGCTTGTTAATAAATATATTTGCAATAAATAAGGTTGTACGATTTGAAAAGTTACTTAGCTTCTAGCACAAGATCGTTTAAAAGTTGCTCGGTATTAATTAGAGTTCATAGCCAAGGCATAACTTATTGAAGCGGGACGCGAAGATTGGCTTATCCAAAAAGGCCCTAACAAGGCATGAGGATACCCGAGTCCAAAAAGGCCCTCACAAGGCATGAGGATTCACTTTTTTTGCTAAAGATCCTAAGAGATTGTGAAGATCCTTAATCCAAATCAATATGATGGATCAAGACACACGACGAGAAGCAATTACTCCCCTAAAGATCATGGAGAATTCTATCCAAAAAGACCCTAACAAGGTATGAGGATAAATATATCCAAGTCCGAAAAAGAGGCGGATCGTTGTATATCAAAATCTTAAATAAAGAAGAGGATAAATGAAGAAGTCATGGTCAACGTTTGAAGCATCTTTCACTCCTAATGAAGATGTGTACCAAAATGAAGAGAAGACCATAATTTCAAGATCGTCTCTCATGATTTGAAGTTTGAAGTACAAGCCAAATATCGGTCCGAGAAAGGTCTCAAATTGTGAAACGAGTTATGCCAAGATATGAACTTTATGAGGTTTCGAGAAGCCGTCTTAAAAGATTTTTTCCTTTAACTAACTATTGATTAAATCGTCCCACTTTATTTTCGGCCTTAATAAATTATCGAAATAAGTCAAAAATGCATCCTCGTGATCATTCAAGACAATAATAAAATACAAGAGATACACCGTATCAATAAGGGGGTCTAAGTGATTAACTAAACCACATGAGTAAGTGTTAGTTGTGCTAACTTGTAATAACAATGATCTCGTTTTTAAGCTTAGTGTAGGGAACGTGAAACTTGAGGGTGATTAATATTCTTGACACCAAAGCCCTATTTAAAGTCTTAGATTTCTTCACAAGTTTCTTCCATCTAATAATTTCCAAGTTAATAATTGTTATAACTTTTGTCTCCTTTTTAAGTTTTTATCTTTTCATCTTAGTAGTGGTAGTAATAATAATAAAGGCCGAGATGGATTGATAATGAGAAAAATGTAACTTTATGCTTTAAAATAATGCATTGCATGGGGTCATTGCAATGGTCAAGTGTAGGAGATTTAATAAGTGTGTAAACACTTATCATTTTACCACTAAAATCAAGGAAAAACAAGACCTAATCATGTGTTTAATGTCGTAAAAGTCGGAATTACGCATGGTTTTGTGTTTTGTGTGTTAAATAGGTACAAATGATCAAAAGAAGAGAAAACACGGGATTTCACGGTCAAATGTTGAAGAAAAGTCCAAAAAGAGACGAAGACAAAGTCAAAAGACCAAAAGTGTGCCCAAGTTCACGAAAACCGGCTAAACCGACACGAGCTAAAAGAAAAAGATCGAGAAAGCCGATATCGAGCTCGATTCTATCGGATTAAATCTTTTGAAGATATTCGAGCCAAGTGGACCTCACATTTGGGTATTGGGCCTAAAAAATCCCAATAAACATTTCTCTTTATGAAATAAATGGATGTTATCAAAATTAGGCCCAGACCCATATTGCATATCATTAGACGAATGGGAGTTTTACAAGTTTGGGCGACAAGCCCATTTGCTAAAATAAAAGGAACAGTTCACTTGTTAAAAACCTAGTCAAACAATTCTATCCAACATCCCCCCCATTCACGTTTATTAATAAACGTATATAACATTTCACTTTGTGTGAATTTACTTCACATAATACTGGTCAACTCCCCCAACCGACACCTTCACCATCACACGTGTATCAAACACGTCCCACCCACACCTTTAATTAATAAATGTCACTAAATAAGACGTTTAATATTTTTTCCCCATCCCCACTTTTATCCTTCGATAAAACAAAAGAAACCACCATTCAATGTTTTCTCCTTCATCTCCAAAAAAACGCACCAGCCACCATTTTTTTTACCCTCCCTACAAACCCTAATCAGTAAAATGCACAAAAGATTTTAGGGGTTTTACCCTTAATGGGTAATTCACCCAAAGGGAAATAAATCCCCCCAAAAATCGGAGGCAAACACCCACAAGATGGTCCTCACATCACTCCAACGTGGCAATCCGTATGGGAAGGGCAATCTCTGTCGTTTGATGAGATAAAAAAGAGAAAGAAAGAAGAAAAGAAGAAATCAACGGCCATGATTTGAAGACGTGATCACCAAGGATTAGGGTTGCCTATAAAACCCCCAAGAAAACATGTAATTGGGATCCATCAAGCTTTTCTTTATTTTTTTCAGTTTTATTTAGTTAATTTAGGAGTAGATTAAATTAGATTTAATTTTTTGAAAATTAGATTAGGTTCTTGTATTTTTAATTTTCAGTAATGTAATGATTTATTTAAATTAATGAAAAGTTACTTTTTAATTAATTTGGTTCTCAATTCAAGTTTCTGTTGAGTATTTTGAATCTGCTTCATATTTTTTACACTGTTTTTCATTATTATTATTATTCGAAAGAAAAAAAATAAAAAAAATAAAAAAAATAAATATATATAAGTTTACTGTTCGAATTTTGTTCGTGGTTCAATCTGTGTATATTCTGGTTCGTTGCTTGGATCGAGATGATGATTTTTTTTGGGTGAAAAGACGGTGGTGTTTGTTTCGGTTCAAAAGGAGGCACATCGCCTACCTTCATCCCAAAGGCTATCTCCATCAAGGTTTTAATTTCTATTTTAGTTTATAAGTTTTCCTTACTTATCAGTTTTATATCTGCTTGTGTAGATTTGAGTAGTTTCTGTTTGAGTTTATGATATTGCACTGTTTGGATTTTACATTTTTAGATCTGTCTTTTTAGTTTTAAGTGATATTGGTTTACATATTTGCTTCCTGTTTGTTTTACTATATCTGCTTATTTGGATTATTTGGTTTAGATAGCTTAGTTGATTTAGCCTTTTAGCTTATTTAATTTTCAGCTTATTTCGGTTAGCTTTTTGTCAGTTTAATCTGTTTAGTTAAAAGTCTATTTTGCTTATAGAATTCTTAGTTCAGTTTTGCTTATTTTTTATCTAGAATTTATTTAGCTTATTTACTGTTTGGATTTGCTTATTTAAAAAGTTTAATTTGTTAGTTTGTTTGGATATACTTTACTGTTTCATTTATATGCTTACTTATTTTCGTTATATTCATTTGCTTTTCAGTTTTATAAGACACATTTTGACTGTTTGTTTAAAAGGTCTAAAAAAATATATTAGCAAAATTTGGTCCTACTGGGACTCGAACCCAAGACCTTTCGCTTAGCTGCCAACGTGCACAACCATCTCATCTTGCAACTCTTTTTAAGTTTACCTTTCCTGCATCTAATTATTATAGCTTTTTAAGTTAGTTGCAGTTTTATTTTAATAGTTTCAATACAAGTTTAAAGTTTATTAATATAAAAGTTTTATTTAAATTTTCTTTAATTCAGTTTTGTTTAAATATAAAAAGTTAAAAAAAAAAATTTTTATTTACTTATATAATTTTAAATTAGTTTTTTTTATTTAAATCATTTTCATTTAATATTATTTTATTTAAAATTAGATTTTAATTAAAAGTGTTTATTTAGACTTATTTAAAATAGTTTTAAATTCTTATTTAAATTTTAGTTCTAAAATAGTTTTCAATTTATTAAGTTTTGTTTAAAAATAGATTTTAATTAAAAGTTTTTAAGTTTTATTAATTAGTTAAATTTTATTTTCAAATTAATAGTTCAAATAGTTAATTAAAATAGTTAGATTTTTATGTTAAATAGTTTTTAATTAGTTAAAAATAAAAAAAAAGTTATCTTTACCAAAAACAAGTTAAGTCGATACGTTAATTGGAAATCAATTCGGGTGAGCCGAGGAAAAACGAACTTAATTGATACATACAAAAATCCTAGTTTCAAATGGCGCCGCTGCCGCTTCGCTCGTACGATTGACGATTTTTCGTGAAGACGTTTGGATTTTGGGATCCGTTCTCTTTGAACGTTAATTTTCTTGCACAAAAAATCAAAAATACAAAAAATCAAAAACTTAAAAATACAAAAAAATTAAAAAATCACAAAAGCAAACTTTTTCCTAAGATTTGCACCAAAAATATTAAATAAATCCAAACGTAATACTTTTTCCTAAAAGTATTACACCAAAAATATTACGTATTAGTATTAATTTTTAGCTCGATTTCTTTCGATTTTTCTTATATATATATATTTTTCTAAAAAAAATACAAAAAGATTTTTCTTTTATTATAATATATTACGTAGCATAATAATTATTGTTATTTCGTTTTCTTTCAACACTATCATGGATAATCGTCTGATTTGGGAAATCTTGCAAGAAGAGCGTTATAAGATTATGTCCGAGGAGTGTTCGACTTGTGGTGGGCCTCATGCTTATTTTAATTGTGACAAAACTTATGAGGAGGTTTATAATAATGAGGAAAGTATGTGTTATGATACTAATACTTATTTTGGCTCCCCTAGTTTTCCTACGACTAGTGACCCACCACAATATGATCAACAGTTTTATGGGGAATTTCAAAATCAAGGGTTTTCAAACAATGAAGGTTTTTCAAATGAAGGCAATTTTCAAAACTATAATCAAGAGAGTATTTCACAACCTCAAATGGATTTAATTCTTAATAAACTTGAGGAACATGATAGATTTTTAAGAGAAATGCAAGAGGAAACCGATAGGAAATTCATGCTCATTTTAGAAACCTATCAAGCTCAATGTGATATTGAGCCGTCTTTGAGAGTTGATATTGAGGCTAACACCACTACTAGTAGTGATGTTCCCACTGTGGATCCTTCCATCTCTCCGCCAATAAAGGAGAGACAAGGCCCGGAGACTATCATGAGTTTTACTCACCCTCCGGTGTTGACACCCACGGATACTACTTGCTGGATCATGTGATGCTTCAACGAAAATTCAGGAGCCGTGATTTGCATCAGCGTAATCGGTCCTCCGCGTCCGTTCATGGTTGGTTGACAAAGCTCCTCCATTGTTCGTAGGTCGGGTGGGGAAACATTGTTGTTGTTGTTGTTATTGTTATTCAAATTGGGGTGGGGTGGGTTGTTATTATTGTTATGCACACCGGCCATATCTATGTCTCTAAGAGTCTCGGGCTCAGGATAAGACGTAGATCGAGTACGCATACACTAAAAGGAAATAAAATATTTTTGATTTTTTATCTTTTTTATTGTTTTTGGATTTTTGAAAATTTTATATTTTTTAGGATTTTTGAAAATTTTTGAGCTTGAAAATAACGTTCCTAAAAGAACGGATCCCAAAATCCAATTTCTCACTAAAAACCGTTAATCTTCACGAAAAGAGCCGGCAGCGGCGCCATTTAATAGATGACTTTTTGCTTAGCTTGCTTTAGCGTTTGTACTCGATATCGTTCTCGGTATCTAATCGAATTGATCACGGTTTATGGTGGAATAGTAGGTACTGGTCACTAAAAGGGGGAGTTGATTTTCTATTCTATTAGAAAGGGTAAGTGCAAAACGTAATTAAAATAAGCTAAAAGCAAATCTAGAAAAACTAAATTAAAGCTTTGAAACATTAAACTAAAAATTACTAGAAAAACACGGAGATTTTGGGAAGCGTGCAATTTTTGGAAATTAAAACGTAAATAATTAAAAACTTGAAAACTTGGTAAAAATAAACTAAGATGAAACTTGTTTAAAATAGTTCTAAGTTAAAATGGCGGGAAAAGTTAAAAACTAAGAAAAATAAATCAAAAGCCAAAATCAGATCACAATGCGATCGTACTCAGATCGCAATACGATCGAGACCACCGATCGCACTCACGATCGTAGCCTGGGGTCAGATCGCACTTAATGCGATGGGAAAGAGTGATCACACTCACAGATTGCAACCATGATCGTAACAAGTGGATCGTGGTCTGTGATCGTAACACAATGATCGCAATCTATGCGATCGAACTCAAGGATCGTGACACGATCGCACCACAGATCGTAATATGTGATCATGGTGTGGATCGTAACCAGGGAAAGAAGTGTAGATCGCACTCAATGCGATCGCAGCCAAGGATCGTAACCAAGTAAAACCCTTCTAAGATTGTAATGGCGTCCAAAGAGTAACTAAGCTTAAACGAATAAGCAGTTAATCCAATAAGCACTTACCAACTTTTAGACAAGGATAAATAAGCACAAATTCGAAACCTTTTGGAATACTAAGCACGTGAACTTAATAATCCGAACTTTAAAACGTTAAAACATTTAGGAAAGCTTAAAAGTGAACAAGCTAAACATACAAATAAGCCAATAAGCACAAAGAGCTTATAGCTTATACGTATAAGAGCTTATGGAGGAATAAAAAGATGAACTTTTTAATCACTTAAACATCAAAATCAATCACGAATCATAAATATTTCAGATCAAATGTAAACCAAAATCAAGAAATGTAGAAAGAGATTAAAGAACAAAAAGCTTAACTTGAACTTGTGATTAATGAAATCCAAATACAAGGATGATTAAAAGCTTAAACTTGAAAGATAAAATTAAAGAAAAGAAGAAACTTAGTGAGAGAAAGTTTGAAACTTTCTCTCTCTAAAAACTAGAAAGGAAAATGAAAAAGGACAACTAGCTAACCACCCTCCTAACGTGTTTAGGAGGGTATTTATAGGGAAATGGGGAGGTGCATGTGTTGCCTCCTCTTTCTTTCTTCTTGGGTCGACTCGATTTAAATCCTTTGTCTTTCTCGACGTCGTCTCGGGATTTGAACTCGTCTTGTAATTTTCTTCTATAATTAGACTTGAGTTCTTCGACTTTATTAAATTTCCGTCTTTAGACTTTTTCTTCGATAAATCTTCAGAATAGGCCTTGGACTTCCGTTCTTTTTGCACTCTTGATCTTTTGACTTCGTCTTTTCTCGTTTTCTTCTATAAAAGCCCGTGAAAGCCCGTGTTTTCTTCCTTTTTCATCTTTTGGTCCTAAAACACAATAAAAACACCAACCACGCATAATTCCGACTTTTACGATATAAAATACACGTTTTAGTCTTGTTATTATTGGAAATAAGTGGTAAAAGGATAAGTGTTTTCACACTTATTATTGGCACTCCTCTCCAGCCTCCAATCCCTAAAATCCAAAATGCACGATCGAGTCTAGAGCCATTTGAGATCATCAAATATCTCATTAGGACACATTTCCACATTTCCTTACTTCTTCACACACTGTGAAAAGTAAGAAAGATATTAAGAGTCCTATGCAAAATCTTCATGATCTTGCCTGAACATCCGAGTAATACACAAGTATTTACAATGAAGATGGAAGTCCTTCTTGAGCGAACATTAAAAAGCTCATGGTAGGTGACTTGTGCGATTCTATATGAATCAAGCTTGTGATAACTGGAAAGCAACACTGGTTTAATTCTTAACTGAATTCGAACACGTTCCAGGCCTCTACGCAATATCTTAGTGATCTTGCCAGAACATTCAGAGTAATACTTTTTAGTATTTACAGTGACGAATGGAAATCCTTCTAGTGTTAACGTCAAACAACGCTTGGTAGGTAACTTGAAAGATTCAATATGAATCAAGCTCGTGACAACTGGAAAGCAACATGGTGCGATTCTTTAATGAATCAAACTTGTTCCAGGAATCGGAATTGACGACTTTAATCATGCGGATAATTTTATCCAAACGATTCACTCTTTACGTTCGCAGTCAGCTTTGGACGGTCAAGTAAAGAGAACGGGTTTACCCGCGAAATCTTGTCAAGGAGATTTTTTATTAAATCTACCTGCCACAAGTACGATATTTAAATATCGTCCAACGGTCTTCACCGACCAGAGGTAAAATGCTACCGAATTAGAATGAAATGTTCAAAGCCATTTCGTTCGTGTCTACTTATGTTACTAAATTTTAAGACGGTGGCGTTACAGAATCCGAGAAGAAGTCGTCCCCACATGCTTATACTTTATGCACTTAATACTTCATCTAATTCAAGAAAGCCTAAAAGTCAAGTCTTCCGCTATATCAAACTCTAAAGCTTTCAAGAATTACAAAGGTATAAGTATGTGGGACGTGAAGTCACGAAGAGGCCAATATCACAAGCGATGGAAGCACAAGATCAAGGCAAGAGATTAATGCTAAAGATTGATATCAAAGATCACATCAGCATGCTCATCAAAAAAGAAGAGAAAGACGAAAACTACACGCTCAAGATAAGCATAGTATGCTAGGTTTATCTTTATTGTATTGTAACTCGGGTAACCCCCTTGTACTTTGGAGTGACCTCCCTTAGGGGGAGATTGTTGGAAACACGTTTTACGTATTAGAAAGGATCGGTCACTCCAACAATAGTCTAAGTTGTAGCTCGTAGTTTAGCCTTATTAATATTATTCAAACAAGGCCAAGCCAAGCCCACGACTTGTGTGAGGCCGGCGACTCATTGTAAGCCCAAGCCCATCTCATGGGCATGGGTATATAAACCCTCTCCTTAGTTGGAGAGGGTGTTGGTTCACTTCATAATACACATAGTTAAAGTGTGTTTTCATACTTTCTCTCTCAAAGTGTGTGTGTGTGTTCTCACCATCCTTCTATCTCTATCTCTCTCTAGATTAAGCATAGATTTACAATATTAATAAGTGTGTAAACACTTATCCTTTTGCCACTAAAATCAAGGAAAAACAAGACCTAATCATGTGTTTTATATCGTAAAAGTCAGAATTACGCGTGGTTTTGTGTTTTTGTGTTAAAATAGGTACAAATGATCAAAAGAAGAGAAAACACGGAATTTCACGGTCAAATGTTGAAGAAAAGTCCAAAAAGAGACGAAGACAAAGTCAAAAGATCAAAAGTGTGCCCAAGTTCACGAAAACCGGCTAAACCGACACAAGTTTGAAGAAAAAGATTGACAAAGCCGAGATCGAGCTCGATGTTAGTGGATTAAATCTTTTTGAAGATATTCGAGTTTTGTGGGTCCCACATTGGATAAATGGGCTCAAAAGCCCATTTAAGGATTTAAGTTATTCACATTTGGCTAATTAGCCAAAAAGCCCATAAATATGACATATTAAACGGATTGAAATGCTTTTAGTTGGGCCAAGCCCAAATCCAACAAGCCTTGAATAAAGACGGGTGGGAATTTTATAAGAAAAAAAAATAAAAAAGAAGCCACCAAGCCCATTTATCTAACAAAAGGGACGGTTACATGAAAAGTTTATTTCATATGCTGGTCAACTCTCAAACGAATTTGCACCCCACCCCATTTATTTACTTCATCCTCAAATACACACACGTGTACAATAAACGTTACCCACTTCACGTATTATTTACCCCACTCACCCACTTTTGTTTCGATATCAACAAAGTAACACACAGTTATCACCTCCTTCTCCCCCAAATACTCTCCACCTTTCCCTCAAACCCTAATTTTACTATACCAAAAATTACACACAAAAAAATGGGGCTTTTACCCTTATTGGGTAATTCACACCCAAAGGAAATAAATCCCCAATGAAATCGGAGCACACACTCACTGTGGTCCTCTCCTCTCACCAACGTGGCACCATTTGATTGGCTGTGACAACTCCCTCCACCAATTCCTCCAATAAGGACCCTCCACATCATCATAGAGAAAGCACAAGTAACACAAAAATCACCATGCTGGCAATCCATGTGCCTATAAGTCATTCTCCACCGCAAGATTGAAGAAAAAGAAGAGAGAGAAGAGAAAAGACGGATTGGATGGCTAGGATCCATTTGCTTGGGCACCAAGGAGACCTAGAAGGTTTGGGGTTCCTCTGTAAAAACCCCATTCTATCATGTAATTTAGATAGCTTTTCTTTAATTTTTATTTTTCAGTAAAATTAGATTAGTTTTAAATCTTGTAATTTTTTAATTTCCAGCATTTGTAATCTTTATTTTAAATTAATGAAAAGTTAGTTTTTAATTATATTTATGCTTCATTTAATTTCTTGAAAGTTTCAATTTAATTCTCCTTTAATCTGCATTATTTTTTTTCTACTGTTCATGTTCTGTTTTTAATATTCGGTTAATAAAAAAAAATAAAAAAAAATATATTAATAATAATAAAGATAAAGGAAAGTAAATTTATTTTCCCCCACTGGGAAAATATTATAGCTACTGTTCGAGTAAGTTCTTATTTGGTTAGAAGATTCATTTGGGTCGATTGGATTATTGGTTCGAAAGAGTGTTTGGTTCGAGGATTGTTGATGATAAGGAAGTGCGTTTGATTCGATTCACAAGGGGGTTTAGCGCCCGCCTTCGTCCCAACGGATTCGACACCGGGTTCCTTTCTCTTTTCATTTTTTAGTTAAGTTTTCATGTAGATTAATTTTATCTGCTTGATATTCTTTTGTCTGAGAGTTGATTTTATTTTGTTTATTTTAATTAGTATTGAAGGTCTACGATATCTTGGGATTTGGTAATTGATGGATGATCTATTGATTAGATGGTGGAAATGGGGAAGAAGAAGATGAGGTGTAGAGAGAGAAAGGAGAGAAAAGAAAAGTAGAGAGAGAAAGTGAAATTAGATTAAATGAAATGTGAAAATGGGAAGGACCACCCCTCCTAACATGCTAGGAGGGGTATATATAGCCCACCCTACATGTGGGCTATATGGACTATATTTACTACAAACTGGATCACGAGCCTAATACAATAATATATCGTTGGAGCGACCGATCCTTCATAAATACGTAAAAACGTATTTCCAACAATCTCCCCCTAAGGGAGGTCGCTCCAAGTTACAAAGTTCTAAATATTCTATAGCTCGTGATCTATGCTAATAATGATGTGACTGAGACTTTCTTTGGGAAAACACATTTCCAACAATCTCCCCCTAAGGGAGGTCACACCATTTTACAAAATCTTAAACCTAGCATACAATGCTTGAGTCTTCGATCTTGTTCTTGTGAATATGCTTGATGTGATCTTTGACTTTAGTCTTGAGCATGTTTCCTTGCCTTGACCTTGTGCATTCATCACTTGTGAAATTTGCCTCTTCGTGACTTCATGTTCCACATACATATACCTTTAAATTCTTGAAAGCTTTAGAGTTTGATACAGCGGAAGACTTGACCTTCAGACTTTCTTGAATTTGTTGAAGTACTAAGTGTATGTAGTATAAGCATGTGGTGACGACTTCTTATGGATTGTACACCGCAATGCCACCTTCTTGTTACGCTGCATAAGACAGTTAGCAACAAACAATATACACGGATGAAATGGCCTTGAACATTTCATTCTAATTCGGTAGCATTTTACCTCCGATCGGTGAAGACCGTTGGACGATATTAAATATCGTACTTGTGGCAGGTAGTTTCAATTAAGAACCTCCTTGACAAGATTTCGCGGGTAAACCCGTTCTCTTTACTCGACCGTCCAAAGCTGACTGCGAACGTAAAGAGTGAGTCATTTGGATAATATTATCCGCATGATTTGAAGCCGTCAATTCATGTTCCTGGAACAAGTGAAGTTCAATTAAGAACCGCACCGTCGTTGCTTTCCAGTTGTCACGAGCTTGATTCGTATAGAATCTTGCAAGTTACCTACCAAGTGCTGTTTGATGTTAACACTAGAAGGATTTCCATTCGTCACTGTAAATACTTAATAGTATTACTCTGAATGTTCTGGCAAGATCACTAAGATATTGCGTAGATGCTTGGAACGTGTTTAAATTCATTTAAGAATTAAACAGCTGTTGCTTTCCAGTTATCACAAGTTTGATTCATAAAGAATCGCACAAGTCACCTACCATGAGCTTTTTGATATTCGCTCAAGAAGGATTTCCATCTTCATTGTAAATACTTTCGTATTACTTGGATGTCCAGGCAAGATCATGAAGATTTTGCGTAGGACTCTTAAGATCTTTCTTACTTTTCACATTGTGTGAACAAGCAAGGAATAATGAAAGTGTGTCCTAATGAGATATTTGATGATCTCAAATGGCTCTAGACTCAATCGTGCATTTTGGATTTTAGTGATCAGAGGCTGGAGAGGAGTGCCACCTTTTCAATACCAATTTATTCGGAGTGAATAAATCAATAGATAATGTGTTATCTCCGTGTGATTAAAACAAATATCTTTTGAGAGATATCTGAGTTAGCTGGGATGGGTTGTGCCTTGCATCACTGGGTCCATGATGTCTTTCTTCAATATCAAGAATCATTAAAAATGATCTCAATAGCATATGAATTGACCCGGTTTCTGCCTAAGTTGTAAGGAGGGCTTCTTTCTTTACACCCTTTATCTTTACAATTCTTTTTCATTCTTCAACCCCTTCAATGCTTACCAATACGTCATCACTAGCACCTTGTTGTGATTGTTCCAGTGCTAACTTAAGAACTTGGTCGGCATTCAGCTACGTTCACAATCTTTCTCCATCTTTCCTAAGGACTACTATTTCTAGCTATGGAATGTCCTTGGGAAGATTCCTCCGGTTCTAGAGAAATCATTGGACTTTAACCTATCCTACCATCCTTATGTCACCACAATCTTCATCGTCGTGAAATAAATGGGTTGCGGGTAAGTATAAATCACCATGAAATCCATTTTGAAGTGCAAATCCATTTTGCTCCCCCTTAACATATGCCACGATATCCGAAAACATTTCGCACATGTCGGGATGAGCTAGCACGTTAAGTCAAACCATTTGTGATTAATCATTTCCCATATTAAATCACATTTTCTCCCCCATATTAAAAATATTAACTCAATCAATGTTTTTAATATCAATTGATTTAATAGCGTTTTAAGAAAATTTGGGAAGAAAAATGCAAATCCAATTATCTTCATGAGTTACACAAGCTCCCCCTCAAATTAATGAGGGTGTGCTGAAACGTAAATTAAATACCTTTTAAACACAAGTGTAAGGTATTTATCACGTGCAAAGATCATATATGATAATTTATTCACAAGATTAGCAATTTACGAGGTTGGACCTGAATAATGGAGAACATCATATGAAAGAAGCACATGGTTCTTGTTCACGAATGTTGGTCACCTCGTCACGTTCCCGAGAAAATTAATTCCCGTTGTTGAATCAAAGCTTTCCGGTGAAATGCTTGACTTGATTATGAAAAGCGGGTTGCTATCTGAAATAATAGCAAACCATTTTGAGCATGTTTTAAAAGTTTGAACTTCTGCTCGAACTTTATTTACAACCCCGTGTCATTATTGAATGACATTTCTAGGTTCGTAAATATTATCGATTCCAGAAGACATGCTCTTTTTATCAAAACATTTTTGAACACACAATTTTGAAAGATTTAGAAAAACCTTTTGAGAAATTCTCGAAAAATTGTGTTCAAAGTTTTGAAAACCAATTACTTGAGCTTAAGATGTTGAATATCTTATAAAACGAGCTCAAGTCCGAGAAGTTGTAAACTTCCCGTTGTTAAGGATAAGTTTATCATCGGCGATAAACTTTCCTTTTATCTTAAGAACGAGTCCTAAGCTGACATTTACTTAGAAGTCGTGTTCATGAGCTTGAAAACTTTGACTGTTTTAACGGAAAGCTCATGACCGAGAAAGGTTAATTTCTCGTTATGAGGAAAAGTTCTCTTATTTAAAAGATACACTTTCCTTTCTGAGCTTAAAACTTCGAATGTTTTAAGACAAGCTCATGACCGAGAAAATTGAATTTCTCGTTATGAGGATAAGTTTATCATTAATGATAAACTTTCCTTTATTTGAAGTTCGAGTTACAGTCTGACATTTAACTGTAAGTCATAGTGCATGAGCTTAAAAACTTCGAATGTTTTTAATATTAGCTCATGCCCGAGAAAAATTAATTTCTCGTTGTTAGGATAAGTCATCATCGGGATGAACTTTCCTGTCTTTTGAGATCGAGTTACAGTCTGTTATGTGACTGTAAGTCCTTGTGAGCTTTAACCATGAATCCCCTGAGATACTAGTTTCTCTGATATCTGCTTCTTCAGCAACCAAACTCTGAGAGTGTCCTTAGTTGAACGGTATACAATGATTGGACCGCTTCGTTCTTTTGGAACATCAACTTTGGTACCTGCATTCTCATTAGGAGTTTGTATACTTTTGCATGGGTTAGAGATATCTATTTTAGAAGCACGTGGGGGTTCACGGTTTTCTTTTCTTGTGTCAGAGGTGGCCTGAGGGGATGATTCACTTGTCTTAGTTGGCAAACGTTTCCTTTTATAGAAAATCTTAAGTTCAGGCTTAAGTGATGTATCATCCTTTGCAATTTTCTCTCTAGTTGTAACACCCCCAATTTCACAAGGCAGCGAAATACCACTTTGGGGCGCTACTCGTAGCACATCACACACAATCATAGACAACGATCTCAAAAGAGACGTTAAAATAATATACAACCTTGTCTAAAAAGTTTCACATCCCAATATATATTAAATCAGAGTAGCGTTTAGTCCCATAAATCGTTACCAACACATCACATTCATATAAGACTATAAAAGTCATTTAGTTCATTTCAAAGGATGGAAAATAATATAACTTTAGACAAGTAAGCACCAACTCCCTCCTCGCATGCTCCACTGCTATCCATCTTGATTACCTGAAATACATGCTTAAAATCATCAACACAACGGTTGAGTGAATCTATAGGTTTTGCAAATCATCATTTGAACACAAGAATTTTTAATCATCTCAGGCTTGTCACACAGACAAGTCATATATATATAGATAAATGCCTTAAGCTCATGCAACTGAACGTTAACCAACACGTCAAACCGAGTCACTTACGGCGCCCCTACTGAATGGTAATATTGTCATATACCAGCGACCTCTTATACATAATATCCCTCTCAGGTGATCACAAGGATACATACCCTAGGATAAGGCTGTCAAACCAAATAGATCTATCATATGTATTAGCGTTTACCTCGCAAGGTAATTAACAGTTCATGAAATTCAGGGACTTCATAAGACAATGGTACTTAGGCATTTATCATCATATTCGGGTCCAGCATACCGAAAACAACTTGTGTTCATTTTATAAAATAACATGTATTCCCCCTCGCGGGTTAAAAATCATTTACAAGATAATATAAAATCGAGGCTATAGACTCACCTGATATAGCAATCACACATTTATCAAGGAAGAAACGAACAATAGTTGATACACAACTTTACGAGATATCAGTCGCTCATTGCTCGAGAACGAGATGCCCAACGGTCATCATATGACCGAACGAGACCTATAATGACGAGGCGCGTCTTAGGTTCGAGACTATACATAAGTCATAAATATATATAAATAGTTCATTTTAGTAAGTTTGGACATTGCATAAGTTTTATAAAACTTTTCATAAGACTTTTGGTGACAATCTACCATATAAATTTTCATTATAACCGTTAAGCCCACCAAAGCCCATTAGTGACCCATTATAAGTTCCAGTGAATTTAGTACATTTTAATCTCAATACTGAACTCTAAACTTATTATAAATCTCATGTCCAATAAGGGCACAATAGCCATTATAAGTGTATGTTAGGCTTTTGTAGCCCAAAACCAGTTTATAAGCTTTATGTGTTCTAAAACGCCTCCAAACGTTGTCGACTTAATATCTCACATTGGTCGGGTCTTGGGATCTCTAAATATCAGTATAAAACTGAGTCTAAAAATCTACACAAGTGGGTCATACCACTTTGGGTTTTATAAAAATCGTCACGTTAAACGTTAATTTAATATAGTCCAATTTTTTACAGTTTCTCGACATGCCTCGTAGATTAGATCATTTCTCCTAAACCATAAATAATATAGATGAGTTATTTTTACCAAAGTCATTATTAACTTATGTGGTTTACTTATTATAAGTTCAATTGCCCCTAATTTATATTTATCATAAATCATTTACCCATTTTATCACTTAAAAGAGTTGGCTGTCATTCGCAGCCAACTTTGTTTCTACCGTTTCGGCCGCCATTTCCAAACCGTAATGATTTGATAAACTATCCAACTGATTATAGTTCCTCATATTTTTATCTACAATCTATAGTTTTACCTTTTTCAATGGTTCTGAGTTCTTATTAGAGTTTTCAGTCGGTTTATACAGCATGTTCAGATTTGGTACTTTTTACCGTTTCGACAATATCTAATTCATCGGGTATCGTCACGGGACGAGTCACCCGGCAAAATGACCACAAAACATAGGCCTATCAGCCCATGACTTTAAACCAACCTCAAAATCTACAGGTTTCCCACCGTAATACAATCTTTGTCACTGATCTATTACAAGAATTCTAATCTACATCAAGGGCTTGTTTAACTTGTACTTTTTTTTTACAAATTCATATACAATGTCCAACACCCCTAATTCAACTATTAATTATATATACAGTATGAAAATGATTATTACATATGTACAAAAAAATTAATAAACCTTAAAATTAAAAGATAGAAAAAGAAACCTTCACAATGGTAGAAAAATCAACCAACAATGTTACACCACCACCAAGCTTCCAAAATAAAACAAAGAATGAAAACCATAAGAGATTTTCCACCAAGATATTAACTCTTTAAGTGAGATTCAATCTCAGCCCAAGAAGTCTTCAGTTTGTTATTGATGATGAAAATATTCAAGAATATTACTAGTAATTTATGAACTTTCAACCATAGATTAAAATAGGTTTATAATTGTTATGTTGAGGGTGCTTGATGTGTAAGAGTGGGATGGAGGAACAAAGTCACCAAAGGTTTGTGTGTGTTAACTTTTAACAAGAAATGAAAGTCGGTGATGTTTACTAGTCAATGTGGACCATGAAACACATATATGACACGTACAAATGAATCATGGTTACGTGTAGAATGAGTAAATGGGTTGAAGTTTATTTAAACTTTGTCTCATAATTAGTTAAAGCGGGTATTATCGAAGCCCGATATTTTAAAAGTTACACGATTCAAAAAAATACACATTAAACACGAAAAATAAACGCTCAATATAAAATAAAAACATCGACATTCTGATCACATTTATATTTCGATATATAAATGAGGGCTTATAACTTATTAAACGTTAACGCGTTATATAAGAGAATGACGGCTAAAGGTTTAACGTACATTAGGAAGAATCCTCGTAAAACGAAAAATTTAAACGCCGACAATAGAAATTATTTCTATGTCATAACAAAAATGTTCACAGTCGATGACGGACATAAACCTTACAGATAAATAATAATTGACACGTATTCGATACGTTAAAACCTTAGCCTTGCCAATTAGCCGAGAAATCCATATTATTCGTCGAACGAACATGAAACATAAAAGTCGAGTAATAAATATTGATCCGAATACTAGAAATAAGATTAAATATCGGTCTAAATGTTGATTTTAAAATTCGGGTTATTACACTAGTAGTCTTCGTAGAATCAGAGACTATCCTAGTTAAAGGGCACTCGTTTCCTACAAGAGTGAAAGTTCTACCAGTGGGGCGCCACATTTTACCAATGGGCTTGATTTTAGCGACCCACTGGGATTTAAGTCTAGCACGGGAGTTCACCTCATCAAGTACTTTCTTGACACAAGCATCATGATTTGCCGTAAAGACACATTTTCTACATGTTTTACAAGTAGCATATTTAATGTCTGAATAATTCCTAGATGATTGATCGATGCTCCTAGAAGATGGCATGCTACGGTTAGCAGTGTTGGGTAATCTAGAAGGCATCTGACTAGGTTTGACATTGCTATCTCTTACATGTGTCTTTTGCTTAGCTTCCCTAAAACCAGATTTATGGAAAACGTCATTTGAACTAGTTCTAGACGTGGTCTTGGTATTTTTAGAGAAACTAGGGGCAATCATGTGATGAGGTCTTGCTAAAACTGATTTAGTCACGTTAGGCCTAGTTGGTGGAGTGACTGTTCTAGAAATAGGACCCAAATCAACTTGGGAGGCAAACCGCGGTCTCGAGGATTGTGATCGCTCGGATCTAAATGCAGTAGGTTGTCTGACAATCGGTTGTCTGACGAACTGATTTGTAGGCGGTTTCCCCAAGATTGATGGTTTTTCAAGCTTAGTGTCCACACTAGGTCCTTTACTTTTCCTTAACTCGTTTTTCAACGCAGCTATAGCAAAAACCTTTTCCTGTACTTGGGCCTTTAAACTCTCATTCTCTTTGAGCAAGTTATCTTGGGATGCCAACTTAGATTCAAGCAGTTGAATTTGTTTCAAAAGATTATCCTTTTCAGCTTTAGAATCTAACACTTTTTGATCCAATTTTCTTTCAAGAACAACATTTGATTTTTCAAGTTTTTCAAAATATGTTTCAAATTTGTTCGTTTTCTTAGAAAATTCAAGTTTGGCATCCTCAAGATCTTTTGATTGCCGAGCTACGATCGTTTCGAGCTCTTTAATCTTGGAATCAGAATCAGTTAACGAGGCAGTTGTAAAGCATTTATCATGATAAACTATAGCATTTTGAACACTTTCTCCCCCATTATGACTCACATCGGATGAATCAGAAGTGGTATTTCTATCACTATTTTCCATCCCATGTTTGTCATAATTAGGTTCAGAATGTTTGTCATCAGCATATACATCATAAACAACATTACATTGTACCATGTTTGCCGGTTCTTCATCATAAACGGGTAAGGTGTCATCAAGAGAGATCTCGTGAACATTTCCTGACGTGCCACTGGTATCATGTTGTCCTCCTGATTCCATGCTCTTGGCATTGATAGGCTCCAAGTTGTCAACCGTATGACCATTCTCCTCTTGCATCTGCGTCATTGATTCTTGCACTCCATTATCATACGCTTGCTGAAGTCGAGATCTTTCATAAATTGAAGACGAGACTGATGTCATGAGTTTCAAAATTGTATCACGGAAAGCTCTAAACTCGGTATGTGTATCTCGAAGAAATGATTGGCAAATCACTGAACTTTCAGACTTGATGATATTGAATTGGAGGAAAGGCGTGAGTTGTGTCACAAGAGTCTTATATGCAAGTGCCGATGCAGAGTGATTAAAGTTTTCATGGTTGAGTTGCTCTGCTAGTTGGGTCAAGATGTTGAACAATGATTCCATGAATATATGACGATCTTGACCAAAGAGTGTCACAAATTCGCTCCCTCCTTGAATCCGTGAAAGTGTAACTAGATGATACTGAAGCATTTGAAATGAAGTGATGCCACTTTCTCTAGCTTTGTCTTGCATTGGATGCAAGTCTCCCTCTTGAAACTTCGAATTCAAAGAATCCATTGAAGTTTGAAAAAGATAAGGAGTAATGATCTAATGAAAGAAAGAAAAATCCTTGTTTGGTGCTATAACTGTTTCTCGTCACCTTGTGTCGAAACTCTTTCCGTGTCGAAGACCGAATAAAAATCAACTAATATATCCTTATACCCCAATATTCGGATATATAGTTTTTTTTTTTTTTTTTTTTTTTTTTTTTATAAATCAACGATGTTATATTTTTATGACACTTATCCCAACCGTTCCAATTGTAAAAATATGTAGCCTGCAAAGTGACTAGTCAACAAATACTTTTTCAATTGTCAAGAAGGTTCCAATACATTTGAGTTGCCAAAAAAAATAAAAAAAAATACGTGTTGACTAATATTTTTTTAAGTGTGACCTCTGCATCTTAAAATGTAGAAAAGTATATTACGAATGATAAAGGTTTTTCATTTTTGTTTACACAAATAATACATTTGAGTTCCAATACTTTTTCAAGTGTGACATCAGGCAACAAACGTATTGACAAATGACACAAACAAAAACACGTGTGAATGTGATATGGGGAAAAGAAATAACACTTGCCCTCTTGTTCTTATCCTACTTGACCTATATAGTTTCTTCCGCCTTTGTTTCCTTCCCCTATATTTCTTCTCCCAAAAATACTAACTGCTCATGATACTCCCATCTTGTTTACTCCGCCTCTTTTCTAATTTTTCTCTCAACAAGAAAGAACATCGCCCCATCTTTTCATACTAGCAAAACCAGACACAGACCCTAAATTGATGTTCAAAATAAAGCGAATCAACATCTATTCCACCTCAGATCACTCATCTATATTGATCATTTAAGACAACACCGAAAACATAAACCCTTTTTATCTTTGATAATTAGTGCCTTCTTCAAATGAGAGAATCGTACTCGGATATGTCTGAAAGGTCTGTTTACAGGTCTCGGGTAGGTATCATTGTTGCATGTTGGTTAATTGAGTCCCTCTCTTATATGTTCGAGTCTTTCTGTCGTGATGTTTTTCTTTGATGTGCGAGCCGTGAGGGTGTCGGATGTGGGTGAGGGAGTGGAGAGTTTTTTGGGTTTGTTTTTGTGTCGAGGTTTGAGTCCGAGAGTTGAGTGTTGGGAGTTGGGAGATTGAGTGTTGGGAGTTGAGAGTTGAGTGTTGAGAGGTGTTCGGAGTCAGTCAAGATTTTTGAGTCTTGAAATTTTTTTTTTCTTTTCGATTTGTGAGTCGGGTCTAGAGTCGTGAGTGTTGATTGTGATGAGTCAAGGTTCGAGTTGAGTTTTGATAGTGAGTTGAGAGTGGGATACGAGAGGTGAGGAAGTCCGAAGGTGTGCGAGTCTTGAGTCGAGTCGTGAGGGTGTGAGAGGGAGTCTGTGAGTTGAGTCTTTTGACAATGTCGAGGTCTTGGTGGATTCAAGGGTCGAGTTTTTTTTTTTTTTGGTTTGTAGAGTCGAAGTCGAGGGTGAGGGTAGGGGAGGATGTGTTTTTCGTCAGTGAGGTTTTAGTGTTTAGGTGAGTCACTGTTTGTGTCAGTTTGAGTGTGAGGGTGTGTCGAGTCAAAATCTAGTTTCCCGTTTTGTTTGAATTGTCGAGTGAGAGTCGCTCTATACGGAATAGTCTATTCGAAAAGGTCTATGCGGAAAGACTATGCGGAAAGACTATGCGGAAAGTCTATACGGAAAAGGTCCTATTCGGAAAGTCTATACGGAAAAGGTCCTATTCCGAAAAATCCTATTCGGAAAAGTCCTATTCGGAAAAGTCCTATTCGGAAAAGTCCTATTCGGAAAAGTCCTATCCAGAAAACCGTCTATTCGGAAAATCCATGCGGAAAGCTTATTCGGAATAATCGAGAAAATTGATAGTTTTGGACAAGTTTGGACTGTTTTGAAAGATTTGACAGATTTGGACTGATAAGAAAAATGAAGAAGAAAACTGATTAAAAATGACTCATTAAAAAAATGATTAAAAAATGACTGATTAAAAAAAAAATTATTAAAAAAATGATTGATTAAAAAATGATTAGACAAATTTGTACCAGAAAAAAAAACTGATAAACGAAAAAAAAACAAATAAAAAATTTAAAAAACTGATTAGTTTAAAAATTTGATAAACAAACTGATTAATTTGTAAAAATTCAACACGATCCAAAAATAACTTTATAAAATTGAAATTTTTTTATAAAATTGATAAATTTGATAAATAACTTTATAAAATGGATAGATAAAAAGATGATAAAAAAAATAGAGAGACAATAAGAAAAGAAAAGATTTTTACCACCAAATCAAAAGATAAAAAAATATGCAAATCCTAAGATTCAACCATGGCTCTTGATACCAATTGAAGGTCTACGATATCTTGGGATTTGGTAATTGATGGATGATCTATTGATTAGATGGTGGAAATGGGGAAGAAGAAGATGAGGTGTAGAGAGAGAAAGGAGAGAAAAGAAAAGTAGAGAGAGAAAGTGAAATTAGATTAAATGAAATGTGAAAATGGGAAGGACCACCCCTCCTAACATGCTAGGAGGGGTATATATAGCCCATCCTACATATGGGCTATATGGACTATATTTACTACAAACTGGATCACGAGCCTAATACAATAATATATCGTTGGAGCGACCGATCCTTCATAAATACGTAAAAACGTATTTCCAACAATTAGTCTGCTTTTGAATCTGCTTTATTTAAGTAATTATTGGTTAGTATGTTTTGGATTTGCTTTTAGAAATTTTGCCTGTTAGGACTTGATTTGCTTTAAATTCCTTCCTTACTTATTTGCTTTTCCTGTTCATTTGCTTTTAAATACTGTTATAGCTTAGTTTGTGCGTTTAGTTTTTACATTTTGTTTTGCTGCGTTAAAATACAGATACTTTTGATCTGTGTAAATTAAAAATCCATAGCTAAAAAGCATAAAATAAATATCTTAAAATATTGTCTGTCAGGGGATTCGAACCCCTGACCTCTCGTTTACAAACCCAACGCACCAACCATTGCTCTAGGCTTACTTTTGAGTTCTATTTCCTTTTATTCTATTAATATAGGTAATTAATTCCTAGCAGTTTTTATTTTAATGCAATGTTTTTTTAGTTTTATTTAAATTTTAATTAGAAGTTTTTACTTAATTAATTTCTTTAATTCAGTTTTAAAAATAAAAAGATAAAAATATTTCTTTTATTTAAATTACTTTTGCAATTAGTTTTACATTAGTTTTCATTTTATAAGTTTTGTCTTTTATCTAAAAATAGTTTTTGTTAAAAGTTTTTAAAATTAGTCTATTTCAATTTATTTAGTCTTATTAAAATTAGATTTAGATTTAGATTTATAATTTATTTTCTAAAATTAATTTTAATTAAGTTTTAAAATAGTTTTATATTTTTAATTAGTTTAAATTAGTTTTCTAATTTGTTTAAGTTTTAAAATAGTCCATTAAAGTAGTTTTCATTTAATACCAAAAAGAGATTTTACCAAAAACAAGTTAAGTTGAAACGTTAAACCGGATTTCAATTCGAGTCGAGTCGAGGAAAAACGAACATTAATTGCTTAAAAATAGGATTGCAAAATCCTAGTTTCAAATGGCGCCGCTGCCGGTTCGCTCGTACGATTGACGATTTTTCGTGAAGACGTTTGGATTTTGGGATCCGTTCGATTTTGAACGTTACGTTTCTTGCACCAAAAATCAAAAATACAAAAAAATAAAAAAATTAAAAATACAAAAAAATTAAAAAACCACAAAAGCAATTTCTTTCCTAAGAATTGCACCAAAAAAAATTAAAAAATCCAAAAGTAATACTTTTTCCTAAAAGTATTACACCAAAAATATTACGTATTAGTGTTAATTTTTAGTTCGATTTCTTTCGATTTTTCTTGTGAATATATATTTTTCTAAAAAAATACAAAAATATTTTTCTTTTACTATAATATATTACGTAGCACAATAATTTACCTACTTTTCAAATAAGCCTTAGTTGGGATTTCATCACCTAACTATTGTAGTCGAATCCTAAACGAAATAAAAAGGCAAAATAGATAAATACTAGTAAGACGTTTGAACTCAAAATATACAAACTATAAGGTGGGTATAAGGCGACGCGCTATAAAAGGCCGTCTAAGGAAAACGGTTTTTAAGTGCTTTGTGCCACCTCGTTTCCCCGCTTGCTTGTGCGTATATTGAGAGGGACGACCGATTATTGGTTTGCCGACTCAAGTAGTACTTAAGTATATATTTTTGTAGCTTTTTACTATTGCTCCTCGAGAGGGAAAATCCTTTTCCTCTCAAAGTCGACCGAGGTCACCTACCTCATTCCAAAGTTTTAATTGTATGCGCACTCGCGCGCGTACATACATACCGAGTGGTGTACCAAATTCTTCTAATTCTTCCAAGAAGAAGAAGAAGAAAAACAAAAAGACCGTCATTCAAGCCGATCCCGAGAATCGAGCTTTCGACATAACGATGGCAACGGATAATCGACCAATGATTGAGATTCTTCAATCTCACGTTGAAGGAAACGATGACGCGATTGTGGTGCTGACCATTGGAGCTAATCATTTTGAACTTAAACCGGATTTTATTCGAATGGTTTCCGCTACACCATTTTTAGGTCGTACTAATGATGACCCACACGCTCATATCAAACGATTCATCCAATTAGCAAATACCGTCAAATACAATGGGGTGCCACAAGAGGCCGTTCGCCTACAACTTTTTCCTTTTTCCCTCGAGGGACAAGCCCGGATTTGGCTTGATAAGGAACCACCCCAAAGTATTTCAACATGGATCGACTTAGAGACGAAGTTCATTAATTACTTTTTCCCACCATCACGGACCACCGCTTTAAGAAATGAAATAATCAATTTTGAGCAAAAATATGGGGAAACTTTTAGCGAGTCTTGGGATCGATTTAAAGAGCTTTTGAGAAAATGTCCACAACACGGTTTCACCAAAGTGCATCAAATAAATACATTTTACAATGGTTTGACTCTAAATGACCAAGACTCACTTAATAGTGCCGCGGGGGGCAATATTCTTGTGAAAACCATGAACGAGGCTTGGGCCATTATTGAGAACAAGGCAAAAGTGCAAACCAAAAGTGTTAGGGCTAATATGGCAAGTGCTAGTACGAGTAATAATGAGGTGAATGATCAAATTAATAAACTTACTTCACTTGTTGAAAAACTCGCTCTAAGAACCGACGCCCTCACTACACATGTGCATGCCATGAAAGATAATAGTGAAACGTGTGAGACTTGTGGTGGACCACATTCATATTTCAATTGTGACAAGGTTTATAATCAACAACAACAAGTTTGTGCTTTTAATGCTAATGAAAGGGTTCCATTTAAACCTAATGTTGATGTTAACCATTTGTCTTACAAGAGTACTAATTATTTGGCTCCCCCGGGTTTTGTAGCACCTCAAAGACCACCCCCACCCGCCCAAAATACCCAATACCAAAATAGGAACCAAGGTCCTCAAATGGGTAATTTTCAAGGGAATGCTAATCAAGGGAATTTTAATGGTCAAAATCAAGGGTTTCAAAATAATCAAGGTTTTTACAATAACAACGATTTTCAAACTCAATATAAAAATCAAAGTTTTCCTAATCAAGGGGTTAATAATCAAGGGTTCAATCAAATGAATATGCAAAACCCTCAAATGGACTTGGTTCTACAAAAATTGACCGAACATGAGAAAATCATGCAAGCTATGCAAGCATCTACTAGACAAATGCAAGAGTCCAACGATAAGAGATTTTTGACTATGTTGCAAACCCTTAGACCCCAAGGAGCCTTACCTTCAAATACCGAGATTAACCCTCGTGCTAATGTGAGTGCTATCAATACTCGAAATGGAGCCACTTTAGTGGGACCTTCCATCTCTTCGCCCATAAAGGAGAGACAAGGCCCGGAGGTCATAATGAGTAATCCTACTCCCCCTCCGGTGATTCCTCCCACTACCACTCTTAGTACTAGTCCTTCATTGCCGAAAGATCCTATTCCTACGGTTGTTCAAGAAGCGAGTCCTTCTCCTTCTCAACCTTCTAAGTCTAAGCCTAATATTCCTTATCCATCTAGGTTAGGCAAGGCTAAAGTGCTCACCAAAGATGACATTCATGTCTCTAATTTTTTTAAAATGATTTCCAATGTGAATGTTAACGTTAGCCTTATTGAAGCACTTGCTCAAATGCCAAAATTTGTCAAAATGTTTAAAGATTTGCTTAATAAGAAAGAAAAAATGGTTGAGCTCGTTAACACCCGTTTAAATGAGAATTGTTCCGCGGTTCTTCTCAAAGAGCTTCCCGAAAAGCTAGGAGATCCCAGACGATTCGTGTTACCTTGCTCGTTTCCTCAAATCGATGATTGTATGGCTTTAGCGGATCTCGACGCTAGCATCAATCTTATGCCACTTTCGGTTTGGAAACAATTGTCATTACCCGACCTTGTACCGACTCGTATGACTTTAGAGTTAGCTAATCGAACTCTCGCATACCCCGTTGGTATTGCCGAAGATGTTTTTGTTCGAGTTGGTACATTTACTTTTCCCGTGGACTTTGTCGTCGTCGACTATGAGATGGATCCTCGTATTCCGTTAATACTTGGTCGACCATTCTTAAGATCCGGTAGAGCCTTAGTTGATGTAGCCGAAGGGGAGTTAATTCTTAGGGTTCGGGATGAACAACAAGTTTTTAAAATGGGAAAAATCACAACAAAATCAAATGGAAAAGAATCGGTCAATATGATTGATGTTCTTAATTATAATGATGACGAGATTTTTATTAATCCTTTTGGAATTGAAAAATCTAATCAAAATGATTTTGTGAAAAATTCATCCCTTCCCTTAGAGCCTCAAATTTTTGAAACTCCTATTTACGACACCGATAGTGATGACACTTCTTCAAGTGATCACACTATCTTCGGCTTAGACGACTCGACTTTTGACCCACCCACTTTTGACCCACCCATTTATGATCAACCAATTTTTGATACCTACGATGATGACACTTCTTTAAGTGATCTCATTAATTTTAATGACCCACCCCATGATTTTAATGCACCTCATATCTCTATGAGTGATTCTTCCATGGAGACTCCTTTTGACTTTTATACTCTAATTTTAGAGGTCATGACTATTGAGGAGGATCCTCCACTCTTAGAGATCATACCAACTTTAGAGGTTATTCCATTTGAGGAGGATTTAGATATCTTTCTAAATACCTATTTTCCTCATGAGGAAGAGTTTTCCTATGACTCCGACGATACTTATGTTTTCACATCAAGTTTGGAAGAGGATGACTTTCCCACTATGGATTTTGATGATATTTTGAGCTTAAATGTCGACACCTCTTGCTATTTTCCCATTAAGGAACCGGTGTTTGATCCGGGAATAGAGACTTTTGTGCTTTCATTGCCATACCACCTTACCCTTCCTAGTAAGAGACTTTTGCCCAAGGATACCCCACTTTTCTATGACTTGCGTACCACCTCGGGGTTTATTTCCTTTTGTGATGGAAATTATGTGTTTGACCCGGGTGGATTTTCATGGGGTATGCCTTGTATGACTTTGTTTCACCTTTATCATGGAGAGATTTTCCTCCCTTGGAAATCTTGGTTGTTCCATGATTTTTCCCATTTGAATGATGATATTCGGGAATTCGAGTCGAGCTAGAGACTCGTGATTAAAAATCAGCATCGTTTAACTAGGTTAGATTTTTACCCTTTTTCACCCATTTTCACCAATAAGTGTTGAGGGGGAGCCAAGTAGGTTGTTTGTTTTGTGATGTTGTGTGCAGGGACATGTGCTTAATGATCCACTTTTGGTGCTTTTGACGCGACCCGTGTTCCCGTGTACCCGGTTCCTTCGATAAGTTTTTGCTATTGTGATTCAATCTTGTATATAAATAAGACAAATAAATGTAATCACTTTAGTTGTCCCTTCCTTAGCTCGATTTTAAACAACGTACTCAATGTCATAAGTGTAGGGGAGTTTATTCTCCCACATGCTTAAACATTGAGGACAATGTTTATATTAAGTGTAGGGGGGATTTCTATCGAAATTTTAGTGGCCTTTTCCATGAATTTGACCCCATTTTTACCGGAAAATTTTTATATTTTTCAACGTTTTTCAAATTTTTGATCTATTTTGGCCTTGTAGTAGTTTTCATTTATTTTCCTTTTATCTTCGCATCGTATTAATAATTTTCATTTCAAGAATAAAGTCAAAATAAATAAATAAATAAAATGGTTTTAACAAGTTTAGATATCTTTGATATATTAGGCCCGTCGTGAATATTTTGACTCAACCCGAGTTTACTTATCCAAGTTTACTCTAGCTAGTATCCTTAACCATATGGACCTTAATTGGTTTATTAGGCTAAGCATCCACGAGTCTCATTCCTTGAGATTTTAAATTGTGGAGAACGAGAGATGATAGAGTTAATTATAAGTTCGGTATTCTTTCATTAACTTATGTGAGTTAGTTATGAGCTTTTTCTCCCATCACTTGTTAATAAATATATTTGCAATAAATAAGGTTGTACGATTTGAAAAGTTACTTAGCTTCTAGCACAAGATCGTTTAAAAGTTACTCGGTATTAATTAGAGTTCATAGCCAAGGCATAACTTATTGAAGCGGGACGCGAAGATTGGCTTATCCAAAAAGGCCCTAACAAGGCATGAGGATACCCGAGTCCAAAAAGGCCCTCACAAGGCATGAGGATTCATTTTTTTGCTAAAGATCCCAAGAGATTGTGAAGATCATTAATCCAAATCAATATGATGGATCAAGACACACGACGAGAAGCAATTACTCCCCTAAAGATCATGGAGAAGTCTATCCAAAAAGACCCTAACAAGGTATGAGGATAAATAGATCCAAGACCGAAAAGGAGGCGGATCGTTGTATATCAAAATCCTAAATAAAGAAGAGGATAAATGAAGAAGTCGTGGTCAACGTTTGAAGCATCTTTCACTCCTAATGAAGATGTATACCAAAATGAAGAGAAGACCATAATTTCAAGATCGTCTCTCAAGATTTGAAGTTTGAAGTACAAGCCAAATATCGGTCCGAGAAAGGTCTCAAATCGTGAAACGAGTTATGCCAAGATATGAACTTTATGAGGTTTCGAGAAGCCGTTTTAAAAGATTTTGTCCTTTAGCTAACTATTGATTAAATCGTCCCACTTTATTTTCGGCCTTAATAAATTATCGAAATAAGTCAAAAATGCATCCTCGTGATCATTCAAGACAAAAATAAAATGCAAGAGATACACCATAGGAATAAGGGGGTCTAAGTGATTAATTAAACCACATGAGTAAGTGTTAGTTGTGCTAACTTATAGTTTTAATGATCTCGTTTTTAAGCTTGGTATGGGGAACGTGAAACTTGAGGGTGATTAATATTCATGACACCAAAGCCTTAATTCAAGTCTTAGATTTCTTTACGAGTTTCTTCCATCGAATAATTTCCAAGTTAATAAATGGTTATAACTTTTGTCTCCTTTTAAGTTTTTATCTTTCCGTAGTAGTAGTAATAATTAATAAAGGCCGAGATGGATTGATTATGAGAAAAATGTAACTTTGTGCTTTAAAATAATACATTGCATGGGGTCATTGCAATGGTCAAGTGTAGGGGATTTAATAAGTGTGTAAACACTTATCCTTTTGCCACTAAAATCAAGGAAAAACAAGACCTAATCATGTGTTTTATATCGTAAAAGTCAGAATTACGCGTGGTTTTGTGTTTTTGTGTTAAAATAGGTACAAATGATCAAAAGAAGAGAAAACACGGAATTTCACGGTCAAATGTTGAAGAAAAGTCCAAAAAGAGACGAAGACAAAGTCAAAAGATCAAAAGTGTGCTCAAGTTCACGAAAACCGGCTAAACCGACACAAGTTTGAAGAAAAAGATTGACAAAGCCGAGATCGAGCTCGATGTTAGTGGATTAAATCTTTTTGAAGATATTCGAGTTTTGTGGGTCCCACATTGGATAAATGGGCTCAAAAGCCCATTTAAGGATTTAAGTTATTCACATTTGGCTAATTAGCCAAAAAGCCCATAAAGATGACATATTAAACGGATTGAAATGCTTTTAGTTGGGCCAAGCCCAAATCCAACAAGCCTTGAATAAAGACGGGTGGAAATTTTATAAGAAAATAAAAATAAAAAAGAAGCCACCAAGCCCATTTATCTAACAAAAGGGACGGTTACATGAAAAGTTTATTTCATGTGCTGGTCAACTCCCAAACGAATTTTCACCCCACCCCATTTATTTACTTCATCCTCAAATACACACACGTGTACAATAAACGTTACCCACTTCACGTATTATTTACCCCACTCACCCACTTTTGTTTCGATATCAACAAAGTAACACACAGTTATCACCTCCTTCTCCCCCAAATACTCTCCACCTTTCCCTCAAACCCTAATTTTACTATACCAAAAATTACACACAAAAAAATGGGGCTTTTACCCTTATTGGGTAATTCACACCCAAAGGAAATAAATCCCCAATGAAATCGGAGCACACACTCACTGTGGTCCTCTCCTCTCACCAACGTGGCACCATTTGATTGGCTGTGACAACTCCCTCCACCAATTCCTCCAATAAGGACCCTCCACATCATCATAGAGAAAGCACAAGTAACACAAAAATCGCCATGCTGGCAATCCATGTGCCTATAAGTCATTCTCCACCGCAAGATTGAAGAAAAAGAAGAGAGAGAAGAGAAAAGACCGATTGGATGGCTAGGATCCATTTGCTTGGGCACCAAGGAGACCTAGAAGGTTCGGGGTTCCTCTATAAAAACCCCATTCTATCATGTAATTTGGATAGCTTTTCTTTAATTTTTATTTTTCAGTAAAATTAGATTAGTTTTAAATCTTGTAATTTTTTAATTTCCAGCATTTGTAATCTTTATTTTAAATTAATGAAAAGTTAGTTTTTAATTATATTTATGCTTCATTTAATTTCTTGAAAGTTTCAATTTAATTCTCCTTTAATCTGCATTATTTTTTTTCTACTGTTCATGTTCTGTTTTTAATATTCGGTTAATAAAAAAAAAATAAAAAAATATTAATAATAATAAAGATAAAGGAAAGTAAATTTATTTTCCCCCACTGGGAAAATATTATAGCTACTGTTCGAGTAAGTTCTTATTTGGTTAGAAGATTCATTTGGGTCGATTGGATTATTGGTTCGAAAGAGTGTTTGGTTCGAGGATTGTTGATGATAAGGAGGTGCGTTTGATTCGATTCACAAGGGGGTTCAGCGCCCGCCTTCGTCCCAACGGATTCGACACCGGGTTCCTTTCTCTTTTCATTTTTTAGTTAAGTTTTCATGTAGATTAATTTTATCTGCTTGATATTCTTTTGTCTGAGAGTTGATTTTATTTTGTTTATTTTAATTAGTCTGCTTTTGAATCTGCTTTATTTAAGTAATTATTGGTTAGTATGTTTTGGATTTGCTTTTAGAAATTTTGCCTGTTAGGACTTGATTTGCTTTAAATTCCTTCCTTACTTATTTGCTTTTCCTGTTCATTTGCTTTTAAATACTGTTATAGCTTAGTTTGTACGTTTAGTTTTTACATTTTGTTTTGCTGCGTTAAAATACAGATACTTTTGATCTGTGTAAATTAAAAATCCATAGCTAAAAAGCATAAAATAAATATCTTAAAATATTGCCTGTTAGGGGGTTCGAACCCCTGACCTCTCGTTTACAAACCCAACGCACCAACCATTGCTCTAGGATTACTTTTGAGTTCTATTTCCTTTTATTCTATTAATATAGGTAATTAATTCCTAGCAGTTTTTATTTTAATGCAATGTTTTTTTAGTTTTATTTAAATTTTAGTTAGAAGTTTTTACTTAATTAATTTCTTTAATTCAGTTTTAAAAATAAAAAGATAAAAATATTTCTTTTATTTAAATTACTTTTGCAATTAGTTTTACATTAGTTTTCATTTTATAAGTTTTTCTTTTATCTAAAAATAGTTTTTATTAAAAGTTTTTATAATTAGTCTATTTCAATTTATTTAGTCTTATTAAAATTAGATTTAGATTTGGATTTATAATTTATTTTCTAAAATTAATTTTAATTAAGTTTTAAAATAGTTTTATATTTTTAATTAGTTTAAATTAGTTTTCTAATTTGTTTAAGTTTTAAAATAGTCAATTAAAGTAGTTTTCATTTAATACCAAAAAGAGATTTTACCAAAAACAAGTTAAGTTGAAACGTTAAACCGGATTTCAATTCGAGTCGAGTCGAGGAAAAACGAACATTAATTGCTTAAAAATAGGATTTAAAAATCCTAGTTTCAAATATCCTACATTAAAACTATTGAACTTTTTTGATTATGATAACCCTGAGCTTCCTAATGATGATGAGAGAGTAACACCTTATCTGAATATTGACAATGGGTCACACAGTGATGGTAGCCCATTCTCCCATTCTTGGGGATAGTGTACACACTAATGATTCCCCAACTATTAGGGATGATGCTCATATCAGTGACAACACTAATGCTAGTTTGGGATAGGAGGCTGCTACACTTGATGAAACAAATGAGTCTGAAGGAACTTTGGATCAACATCCAAATACTTTAGCTTAGAGAACTCAAAACCCTAGAAGGTCTACTAGACCTTCTGTTTTTCCAAACAAACTACAATGATTTTGTTGTAAATTCAAATGTTAAGTATGGACTTGAAAATTTTGTTGGATATTCCAAACCTGATAAAGAAAATTTATGTTTTGTCACTCAACTTAATAAAATAGGTGAATCAAAAGTTTCTTTGAAGCTTCTCAGAATTCTCTTTGGGTTGATGCTATGAATTCTGAGCTTCCTGTCCTTCTTGAAAATGATACTTGGGACCTTGTTGAGCTCCCTAAGGGTATGAAGGCTTTAGGTTGTAAATGGATTTAGAAACTTAAGTTTAAGTCTAGTGGAGAGATTTAAATGTATAAGGCTAGGGTTATTGCCCAAGGCTTTAGCCAAAAAGAGGGAATTGTTTATGATGAGACTTTTTCTCCTGTTGTTTAGATGGTCACTGTTAGGTGTTTGCTTAATCTTGCTATTGTGCAATCTTGGCCTGTTTTTCAGCTTGACATTAACAATGCCTTCTTATATGGTGATCTTGATGAGACTATTTACATGAAACCACCCCAAGGATATCTTCCTAGGGGTGAAAATTTGGTATGTAGGCTTAAAAAATCATTGTATGGGCTTAAGCAAGCTCCTAGGCAATAGAATGCTAAACTTACCTCTGTTTTGAATGAAAATGGCTTTGTTCAAAGTAAATCTGATTACTCTTTATACACCAAGTCTCATGGTAATGTTTTTCTTGCCCTACTTGTGTATGTGGATGATATCATTATAACTGGAAATGACACATTTGAGATAGAAAAGTTCAAAATTTTTCTAAGAACTAAGTTTATGATCAAGGATTTGGGTAAGCTCTAGTATTTTTTGGGAATTGAGATTGTTGATACTGATAAAGGTGTTTGTTTAAACCAAAGGAAGTATGTGCTTGACTTGTTGTCTGAATATGGGATGCTTGCTTGTAAACCTGCTAAGACCCCCTTGCCTTCTAAACTTGCCATCACTAATGAGCCCACCAATGAGGACCCTTTACTTGCTAACATTGTTGATTATCAAAAACTCATGGGAAAGCTTATTTATTTAACTAACACCAGACCTCACATCTCTTATGTTATACATTGTTTAAGTCAGTTTATGCATTCTCCATTGAACTCTCATCTCAAAATTGCCTTTAAGATATTAAGATATCTTAAGAGCTCTCCAGGTTTGGGTATTCCTTTCATAAGGAATTCTGGTATGATTCCGGATGCTTATTCTGATGCTGATTGGGCTAAATGTGTTGTCACAAGAAAATCTGTGACTGGGTATTGTGTTTTTATAAATGGAAATTTAGTTTCTTGGAAAAGCAAGAAACAAAACACTCTCGCTAAGTCTTCTACTGAGGCAGAGTATATAGCTCTTGCCTCAGTAACCAGTGAGGTGATATGGGTGCTCAAAGTCTTGAAAGACTTGCAGTGTGAAAACCTGCTCCCAGTTACAATTCACTGTGATAGTAATTCTGCCATCAAGATAGCAGCCAACCCTGTTTTTCATGAGAGAACTAAACATCTTAAAATTGACCTTCATTTTGTGAGGGAAATTTTTTTTAATGGTGTTGTTAGAACTGAAAAAGGTAGATTCTGCAAATCAAATTGCAAATATCTTGATCAAAGGGCTGGAAACAGAGTTGCACCAAAAATTTGTTGAGAAACTGGGCATGATGAATTTATTTGGGTTGTCAGATTAAGGGGATGTTAAAATTGATGACCTAATCTGTCAACCATATCTCACCAAAAGGGCTTATTGTGTCAATGTTTAAACTTTCAGTTAGCTACTTGGACCTTATTTGATGTTGCTATATGGAGGAGGGACTTATGTTGCTGTTTGATGAAACTTCTCACTGGACCAAGCTCATGTCTCAAGCCTGGCCCATGAGCAACGGCTCTTAAAGCCCACTTCACCCTTAGCTAATATAGCTAGGGTTTCACTTCATTGTTTGTATCATAGTTTATTATCTCTGTGTGTTTTTTTCACACAGTTACTCTATCACCATTGTTGTTCTTGATCTCGAAACCTTAGTTTGATCTTTATCTTTATTGTTTGATTGTAAAACTATTATCATGTAGATAATAGGGCTACACGTGAGTAGCACTGGTAGCCTTAGTTATTTTTCATTCTGTTTGTCTTTCAAATCTTGTTTAATATTAGCTAAAAGGGTTTTGAGGTCTCTTGATTCATGTTTTTCTACAATAATTATTCAAAAAAAAATTAATGTATGTAAAACAACTCGAAAGCAAGATAGAGAGAAGGGCACAAGGCACGAGAGAAAAAAAGCAAGGATACATTAGGCAAACTACCAGAAGAAAGGCAAACGTTTCTATGCGAATAAAGACTATTTTTCGAAAAAAAATTGGCAGTTTAGCGAGATATCAGTCGATTTATTCAGGTTATTAGCTTATTTTGTTAGGCTGGTTCTTTTGTTTCTCGTCTTCTCGATGTACTTTAACTATTACTCCCTCCGTCCCAAAATTATAGTCCACGTTTCCTTTTTGGTCTGTTCCAAATTAATTGTCCACTTCCAAAACTTCTAAAAATAGATATGAATTTTAGATCAAGATTACTAGATTACCCTTAATTGAAATTATAATTACAAACTTTAAAAATGTTTTAAATTAATTGATTAAGGGTAAAACTGTCTTTCTGTAAAAAGTAAGAGAGAGAAAGCTGAAAAGGTGGTACTTTTCTTAAACTGTGTGTTTTTTGTCGGGGACAATATCAAAAGTTAGTAGAAGAAAAGGACTAATAAAAGATTTGTATGATATACGCGCAAAATGGCGGGTAAATGATACTTTTTTTCTTTTTTTATTATTGTGGTGCGGGTAAATTACTGTTTTTCTTTTTTTCTTATTGTGGTTTTTAGTTCCGTTTAAGACACTAAGATCTATGATGATTGTTGTGTACATAAAAAACCAATGAAAAAAAGTGATTCGCGGGACAAAGATATGACCGAGATAGGTTTGAGGTTAAGTTTTGGGTGAATTCTATGACTGATAAATGTTGGCATAGATGATTTACAGTATAATATAGTACATATATACATACAGTACAGATGAGAGCTCAACTTTAGAAGACAACTTTAAACAAGGACGGTAAAAAACTGCAAATGTTCCGTGTAAAAACACATATAAATACAATGATGATAAAAATGGCTGGTAACCATAGCATTACAAAACACAATCCTAAACTCAAAATACAAAAACAAAGATTAAGCAGCTTTAACTGCTATAAACTTATGTATACATTCTGCACAAACTCTTAAAAAGTAGCTACTAGTAGTGCTTAACCAGCATTGTATTCCTCGACACATTATACAAACAACATATTCGGCCACAAAGTGTATAAAAAAATCTATATAATAATACTTTTAAAATCTTTATCCTCGAATGGTAATTTCACCTTCCTTTTGTTGAGCGCTTTGTTCGTTGTTTCCCTTCTGGAGTAGCATGAGGTGATGGAGAACGACGTTGTTGTGAAGGTTGTTGGGAGTGTCGATATGGTGACGGATGAGACGAATGGTGTACTCGTGGTACCTTTGGTCTTTCATTGATGGCATCAAGTTGTTCTAGCTTTTCAACTATTTCCTTCATTGACGGTCGGGACTTTGGTTCTGGTCCAAGACACGTACTGGCTAATTGAGCAATTTGGCTTGTAGCTTTGGAAGGATATCTTCCTTCGAGACGTGAGTCCATTACTTTCTTCAACTTCCTTCCGTCAGTTAAGAATGGTTTAATCCAATCAGTTAAGTTGTGTTTATCTGCTGGTCGGGTAGTGTCCAATGCCCGAAGTCCTGTTAGCATTTCAACTAGGACAACTCCAAAACCGTACACATCGCTCTTCACATACAGATGTCCTGTAACAGAACCAAACAGTCTTCAGTAAACACTAGATTGCAGAAAACATATCAATGTGGTTTGGTGAAAATAACAAAAATCATCGCTCATTGATGCTACTTGCATAAATGATCCGTAACTACTATGGTTGCTTTCACTTGATCCCACGTCTCTTACCTTTACAGGAATGTGAATCCAAACAGTATAATTAGGGAACACCAAGGCAAATAGTATTGATGAGGGATAAATTATGTAGCATATACCAACTTAGGTGAATCGAAAATTTGAACCTACAGCTCTAAGTGCGGTTAAGTGCGTGGTTACCTGTAGAAACATATTCGGGAGCCGCATATCCATAAGTTCCCATGACACGTGTTGTTACGTGTGACTGACTAGCTGATGGACCAACTTTCGCAAGCCCAAAGTCTGATAATTTTGCATTATACGACTGCCCAAAATAAGAACAAAAATGATTAAATTGATCGAGATACACAAAGTGATGATAACCTTCAACATCAAACTGGTAGGAACTAAACTTACCCCATCAAGTAATATGTTCGAGGCCTTAAAGTCTCTGTAAATAATTTGTTTCTCAGAAGCGTGCAAAAAGGCCAGGCCTCGAGCTGCTCCAATTGAAATCTTGAGCCGAATATCCCACGGAAGTGGCTGAACCGTTGAACCTCCTGTGAAATTAAAACGACATTCGTTTATTCACACGTTTTATGAAAAGAACCAATAAATGATGGTATTCACAACATATCTAAAAGTTCTTACTTCCAAATAAGTGGTTTTCCAAGCTGCCTTTTTGCATAAACTCGTATACCAATAGCAACTCAGTATCCTCGTAACAATATCCTAATAGTTTCACGAGGTTCGGGTGAGACAGCCTCCCTAGAAAATCCACTTCCGCCTGCGCAAATGTAGCATGATTTTCTTAATTATTAACATCCAAGAAAATTCTGACAACTTATAAATATATAATATGCATGTTGTAAAACACACTTCTTCATGTGGATAAGCTAGAGCTCGTGAATGCAGTTCATAATGTAGTTGAAACAGCTACTTACCTGCCATTCTTCCAGTCCTTGCACGCTCTCAGAGTTCAATTTTTTTACGGCAATTACAGTATTTCTTGAAGTGGACTTGTCTTCAAGCCAACCTTTATAAACCTTACCAAAGCCACCTTCACCTAAAACTGTATCACTTCGAAAGTTTCTAGTAGCAATTTTGAGTTCAGAAAAGCTGAATAATCTAAGATTCGGATGGGATAAGATGAGGCCACCTGGCCCTATAGAGTCACTACCGCTAGCTGCAGAGAACTGACTGCCAGTGGAGATTTTGCTGCTTGCTCCAGATGATAATGAGTTTGTCGTGTTGCTCGTATTGGTAGTCTGTGAAATGGCTGTTGTCATATATAATTCAACAAAATATTAGATTGTTTGATTATAAATACAGAAAATGAATCCATACAACATGGAATTCTAATCAACACAATAGTATAGATAGAACATTCAAAGATGGTGTTTTCCGAGGTATGATGTTTTGCGACATGCGTTGCATAATATAGTGTTTGGATGAACTTATGCGCCTAAAAAATTCTGATACATTTGTTTGTGTTTTTGGGAAAATCTGATCCATTAAGAAATACATGTTAATATGACCCATTTTGAGATAATAAACTGATCATCTATAACAAGAAAATGCAATTATCAAATAATCACTTCAAAACACAAAGACAAGCTACGTCTAATGAATAACACTATCAACTTAGGAAATCATAGAAAATTTGCTGCAAACCAAAAAGAGATAAATAATCCATAGATATTAAGACAAAATTCATATATATGGCACAACTTATTCTATCTTCTTATTTTTAACCACGGTTTCCGCCTTTTTAGCCGACTATTCCACCATCACACAGACGGACGGAGCTAGTAGGGGACTAGTGGGTGCTAAGCCTCCCTAATCAACCTATTTCACTTATTATTTATGCGTATTACAATCCATTTTTCTACTATTTTTTACATTAAACCTCCCCATCACTATGATTTTTTTGTCTTAGGTATAGTTAGCCTCCCTTAACTAAAAATCCTGGCTCCGCCACGAATAATGTTATCTCTTTTCAGGTGGTTGGGTGTCCATCATATTGTTCTTTGCACATAATAATAACAGAACTTAAGATCTTTTTCTTTTACATTTTAATGATGATAGTCACAATTTTTTTCCATGAAATAAACTGTTTTGGAAAAGAAGTGGACATAAATATATAAAAAAACATCAATATAAAAACATAGATCAACCTATAAAAGAATTGTACACTTGGAGATCCTGGAATGGAATCTAATAAACAATGACAAACTTAAAGAAATTTTGCATAAGTCAGCAAAATAAAAACATAACTTATGAATATTAACACAATATTTAAACAAAAATTTTTAAAAAATCTTCAAGGTATTTCTAATTTATTTATTTTTTGTGACAAAAGTCAACAAAACATAACAAATAGGGAAATTTCTGAATATGCCCCTTTACCAAGGGGTGTTGCAAGTTTCAAATCTTTCGAAAATATCTCAAGGCAACCGAAGAACCGAGGCAACCTTGCACCATATGTTGACACGTGTCCGACACAAGTACAAGTTGCTTTGGTTTGCCTCGGTTTCCTTGGTTGCCTCGGGACACATGTCAACATATGGTGCCAAGGTGCCTCGGTTTCTTCGCTTACCTCGAAGTATTTTCGAAAAATTTGAAATCTAAGAACATTTATCATTCACAAACTCTTTTGTAAAAAGGGTATTTAGAGAATTTTCCCTAAGGGCATCCATTATGATAAACCTTTATAAAAGTTTATAACGGTGCCAAATCATCCAAAAACATTAATTCATAAACTTTTTTATGTTATAAACCTTTCTCCACTATGCTAAAACTAGTATAAACCTATAGAAAAATTTCATTAACTCAAATGTTTTAAATTTTAAAGAGGTCTAAGATGTTGGACCTTTTCATTCCACATAAACATAAACCTCATCTCAATTATGGTTAATAAAATAATAAACCTCTTTATAATTTTATAAACCTCTTCAAAAACAACCATAGTGGATGCTCTAACAAATATCCATGAACATAGACACAAAAATGAGATTGAACCAAATTAGTTGTTCTTGAACTGAGATTATACACTAGCAAATGAACAAGGTTCATATGAAATTACACAAATTTATGTTCAAATTAGAAAGCCACAAATCTTATAACATATACACCCCTAAATATGGAGTATCACATAATCTTGCAGACCCATAAACATTTTCACATAATCTAGCAAACCCATAAATAGAATCACATAAAGATATGAGATAAGGTATGCATGCATGTACCTGTACTGAGATTGTCAGTGGTATTAGGGGTTTGATTTCTGGAAGAAGAAGAAGAAGAAAAGCAAATACCCATTTTTAGTCACCAAGTCTAAAACTCACTCGTTTTGAATATAGCAAATGAAATGACCATCTATCTATCTATCTTCTTCTTGAACTGATCGAGTCATTGCTTCTTTTAAAACTAAAGACAAATTCTTCTCTTTGACTAGCAAGACTTTGAATTTTTACATCAAATGTTTTTTTTCTTTTTGACTATTTTGCATGCGGAAGATATTCAAAATATGAAATGGTGGACAATATATGAAAAGGAGCTGATTGGTTTCCATTTATGCATGATCAATAATGTGGTGGAGGAGACGACTAAGTCAGGTGGAATAAGATGCACCAAGTTGTGTTTCCATAGTCAAAGTCATAGCTCCGTGTCTTTATGGAAACTTATGTAACACTAACAAAATTATTAAAAAAAGTAAATGGTGGGTTCATGTTTTGCACTTCTGTGAGTTGCGTCCAATTCAAGTTCCAACAGTAACTACAGAATGTTACCTGCTAACACTACTATGAAAACCTGTGTTTTGTTGCATGGTGTTAAGTCCAAGTTAAGAGAGCGTATTAACTCTGTAACGGATCGATAACCTCAAAGACTATTTTCGTAAATTATGTTTTTATTCTTTTACGAAAATAGAATTAAATTTGCAATGAACCTATTACATTAAGGACTAATTTCGTGAAATGTGTGAAGATTAAAAAAAAAAGTTACCGGCAGTTAGATAGCGACCATTAAGTAACGGCCGTTAGTAAGACCTGTTAAACAGTTGCAACTAATGACATTTAATGCTTTTCTTTTTTAGTAATGAATAATACCAAATGTATATATTGATAATAATTATACTGTAATTAGTTTCTCGCTACAAGACAACGTGAATTTGCATGGATTGTTTATTCTCATAATATTTTTGAAAGAATAATAATTTTTGAAAATACATAATTATTTGATATAATTGTAATTTAATGAATTGATGTGTTGTAATTGTAATTCAATTAATTGAATGTGTTATATTCAATGTGTTATAATTGTAATTGATTAAATATGCGGATATGTTTGATTGACTCACAACGTAACATAATTCAATATTTTTATAAACTATAAAAAATTTAATAAAAAATTAAAGTTTAAAAATAATATAATAATATAACAATATATTAATAAAAGAGTAATAGTAACTGTTATAATAAAAAAGTAATAAATATTAACAATTATATTATAAAAATATTAATAAAAAAAGTATTAAATAATAACAAATAATAAGTAATAATAAAACAATAATACAAAAATAATAACAATAAATATGATAAAATAATAATAATAAACTAACAATAACAGCAATAATAACACAATAAATAAATAATAATAATTTTAATAATAAAAGTTATTATTATTTTTATTTAATATGTAAATAATACTAATAATAATACTCCATCTGTTCCATAATTATAATCCATCAACAAAAAACACGTATTTTAATAAAAAAATATATCATTTTTTTAATTTTTACTCTCTTACTTTTAACTAAATGATAATTTTTACCCTTAAAAAAGTAATTTATAACTTCTTTATTATATTTAATAACACATTTAAGTTAGAGTGATATAGTAAACTTAATATACATTCCTTATATATTTTTGAAAGTGGATTAAAATAGTAACCTGGACTATAATTATGGGACGGAGAAAGTAAAATTTTTTGTATTATTATTTTTATTTTTTACTAATAAATATTTTATTATAATAAAATTAATATTATTACGATAGTTTTGTTTTTAAACAAATACTATTATTTATTACTTTTATTATATTAATATATAATAACATATAAATAATTTTTTTATTAATAATAACAAATTTATTAATAATAAATTTATTTAATATTTATTATTAGTTTTTTATATAATTGTATTATTAATATTAATATTTAATTTATTTAATAGTTAGTTAATTAATAATATTTTAATACATATTAATATAATAAATGATTTTTACTAAAAATAATAATTTTTAATTTTTTAATAATAAAGTTTTATTAATAAATAAGTATTTTTTTAATAAATAATTTTTATTTTTATTAATTATCATATATATATATATATATATATATATATATATATAGTATATATATATATATATATTGAGATATTATATTATATACTATATATATATTTATATATATATATATATATATATATATATATACATATAGTATATATATATATATATATATATATATATATATATATATATATATATATATATTATTTTATATATATATAATATATATATATATTTATAGTTATATATATATATATATATATATAGATATATATATATATATATATTATATATAGTATATATATATTATATGTGTAAGGTTATTTTCAGAACCAAATAAATGTACAGAACTGCGAGAACCACCTTTATACTCTTAAGAATGCATATGTATTTTTATTATTATGTTTAAGCTAACGTTTAATAATTGTTTTATTTGTTATAGATTAAGTATGATGAGAGATATGAAAAAGTGCACATGTGTTTTCCATATTATCTAACAAAAAGAAAGTTATAATATATATAAAACAAATACATGTGCATGGTCCTAAGATACATGTTGCTAGTGACCTACGACAATGAAAATTCATGTATTTCTACCTAATAACTAATCCGATGAATATACATGTGCATTTTAAGTGTAAAAAGGTGGTTCTCGCAGTTCTGTACATTTATTTGGTTCTGAAAATAACCTCACCCAATATATATATATATATATATATATATATATATATATATATATATATATATATATATATATATATATATATATATATATATATATATATATATATATATATATATATATATATATATATATATATATATATATATATATATATATATATATATATATATATATATATATATATATATATATATATATATATATATATATATATATATATATATATATATATATATATATATATATATATATATATATATATATATATATATATATATATATATATATATATATATATATATATATATATATATATATATATATATATATATATATATCAAATCAAATCAAATCAAATTAAATCAAATCAAATCAAAAACCATTATATAGGAAGGATGGTGAAACAATTCCTTAAATTCAAAATTCTATAAAAATAACACATGTAATTCATTAAAGTGTTTCTATAAAATACTTAAAAAATAACATAGGAATTACAAATGATGCCTTAAATACAAAATTATATATATATATATATATATATATATATATATATATATATATATATATATATATATATATATATATTATATATATATATATTAATATATATATATATATATATATATATTATAATATATATATATATATATATATATATATATATATATATATATATATATATATATATATATATATATATATATATATATATATATATATATATATATATATATATATATATATATATATATATATATATATATATATATATATATATATGTATATATATATATATATATATATATATATATATATATATATATATATATATATATATATATATATATATATATATATATATATATATATATATATATATATATATATATATATATATATATATATATATATATATATATATATATATATATATATATATATATATCAAATCAAATCAAATCAAATCAAATCAAAAACCCTTATATAGGAACGATGGTGAAACAATTCCTTAAATTCAAAATTCTATAAAAATGACACATGTAATTCATTAAAGTGTTTCCATAAAATGCTTAAAAAATAACATAAGAATTACAAATGATGCCTTAAATACAAAATTCTATAAAAATATATATAGGAATTACAAATGATGCCTTAAATACAAAATTCTATACAAATATATAAGGAAGGATGGTGAAACAATGCCTTAAATACAAAATTCTATAAAAATGATTCCATAAAATGCTTCAAAAATAAAATAGGAATTATAAATGATACTTTAAATACAAAATTCTATAAAAATATATATAGGAATTACAAATGATGTCTTAAATATAAAATTCTATAAAAATATATAAGAAAGGATGATGAAACAATGCCTTAAATACAAAATTCTATAAAAATGATTCCATAAAATGCTTCAAAATAAAATACGAATTAAAAATGATGCCTTAAATACAAAATTCTATAAAAATATATATATGAATTACAAATGATGCCTTAAATACAAAATTCTATAAAAATATATACGGAAGGATGGTGAAACAATGCATTAAATACAAAATTCTATAAAAATGCAAAACAATAATATTAATTTCAAAAAAAATATTTAATGTAAAAACGTTATTCATAACATTAGCATATACAAAATTTATTACTTCATAAAATTCAAAAATACATAAAATATTTATACAATATTCTTAAAATTCTAAAAAAATTTAATGTAACAAACTTATTCATAACGTTAACGTATGCAAATTTAATTAACTCATTATATTCTTATATAAATAAAATATCTTAAACTACGTTATTTTTGTCTATTCTATGCTACATTATTAAAATATCAATGCTATAACTAACACTACATATATAAACTTCTAATACAAACACACATAAATTCAATTTTCATTAAAAAATATATACTTAAAGCTAGCCCGTCCATCGGACGGGTCTAAAGGCTAATATATATATATATATATATATATATATATATATATATATATATATATATATATATAGTATATATAGTATATATATATATATATATATATATATATATATATATATATATATATATATATATATATATATATATATATATATATAGTGGAGTTATTCTAAAACATATCTTATAATAAAATAAATGAGGTGAAATCTCACCCCTTGGATCAAAATCACCTAATTTGATAAAAAAAATGGTTTCTTTTTTGTAAACTCTCTAACTTTAAGGGTAATTGCAGAAAATAATTAAAATTAAAACGTCCCAAATTAGCCCGATCAAAAAACACACACTTCACATACTAAAAAACGATCAAAAAACACACATTACACTCTGAATCCTCTCGAATCCACCAAATCCACCAAATCAAACCTACTGAATCCTCTCGAATCAAACAAATTAAACAGCGCATACTCTGGTAATATTTTTTAAATTTTTTTGATTAATTTTTGAATAATTTGTGTTAGAATGTGTTAAAAATGATCTATGATGCTCTAGAATGCGATAGGATATCAAACATATATAAGGTTTTGTGTAAGTGTGTGTTTATGATTGATGTATAAAATGTGTTTGATATAATGTCTCAATGAGAATTATAAAGTTCTCTTTGATATAGAAGTGATTTGATAAAATCATAACTGTGATGGAGTAGGAAACACTATGATTGAGTATAACTAATATTATGATGGAGTAAAACTAATACTATGCATGCGATTTGGTAAATTAGAAGTGTAATGGAGTAGAATTATTTTTAGTGTGAATATGCTTGAGTAGGATAAAGTTGTATTTTGAGGTTTTGTCGAAATTAAGTATTTGTATGTAATATATAAGTGATTTGGTAAAATTATAAATGTGATGGAGTAGGATTAACACTATAATTGAGTAGAATTAATATTATGATGGAGTAAAACTAATACTATGCATGTGATTTGGTAAAATTTTAATAATAATAACCAAATTTTATTCTACTGCATTACAGTTAAATTTTAATGCACTGTAATGCACTGTAATGCAGTAGGTCACTTGCATTGTTCTTTCTACTACATTGCTATTTAATTTTAATGCACTGTAATATATTACGATACTTGCATTTTTATTTCTACTACATTACAGTTTAATTTTAATGCATTGTGATAAAGTAGGTTACGTACATTCTTCATATGCATGATTTAATGCATTAAAACTTTATTTCTACTACATTAAGGTTTAAATTCTAATGCATTTAATGCAGTAGGTTACTCGTGTTGTTCGTATGCATGATTTACTACATTGCAGCTTTATTTCTACTACATTACAGTTTAATTTTAATGCATTGTAATGAAGTAGGTTACGTACATTCTTCATATGCATGATTTAATGCATTAAAACTTTATTTCTACTACATTAAGGTTTAAATTCTAATGCATTTAATGCAGTAGGTTACTCGTGTTGTTCGTATGCATGATTTACTACATTGCAGCTTTATTTCTACTACATTACAGTTTAATTTTAATGCATTGTAATGAAGTAGGTTACGTACATTCTTCATATGCATGATTTAATGCATTAAAACTTTATTTCTACTACATTAAGGTTTAAATTCTAATGCATTTAATGCAGTAGGTTACTCGGGTTGTTCATATGCATGATTTACTACATCACAACTTTATTTCTACTACATTAGTGTTATTTTATGTTCTATTACATTAAAGTTATTTGGTGCTGCTATTTTATACTAGTAAATGAATATAGTGCACTAACAAAATAACTGTGTTAAATTATGATATAAATAACAGTGATTTAGTAGAATATAATTGTAATGAAGTAGAAAATATTTGTAATGTATTTGTAGTTTTTTACTACATTATAACTTTATTTCTACAACATTATACTTATACTCTACTACATGTTAGTTTAAATTCTATTGCATCACATAATATATTTTGCTATTTTCATGAAAATGCTTGAACTGTTATTACACAGGTGAAAAGAACATGCAAAAAAACACAAGCGACAAAGGCATATGCATTTACCAAGCTACAAGCAGTAGATTGCATCCTCAAATACCAATTTATACACTCGAATTGAAGGGCGAAATGGTGCACAGATGCATTGAACGCGTAACAAAGATTCTTGGAAGATACTCGTGGATGGTGGATCATTTATAGACAACACTTAAATTATATTAGATGTAATACTTTGGAATACGGAACGTAAATACGATGTATTGAAATTTTAATGATGACAAATTTTGTATAATATTTACTACTTTTGATTACTGTTGATATGTAAATGAACATAGATGCATTAAGTTATCAAGTATGTTGCAATGAAAATAATATTGCATCTGGCGACTACAGCTAATGCATCACAATATTGTTTTACTTCGTCAGATTGTTACCATACTACTGAATTGCAATATAACTTTACTCCATCAAAATAATACTTTAGTACATCATTGTATTATTTTACCACATCACAATGACTATTTTACTGTATCATAATGTGAATGCTGTTGTATCAAAATATAATGTATATTTTAATGCGTTATAATACACCAAAAAAATAAGATAATATACAGTATTAATTATTATTCGTAAAACAAAAGGATACCGAGTATATTTAAAATACAATAAGATACTTTTGTATTCATGTTTGGTAACAAATACTATACATCTTAGAACCGAAAACATGGCTTGTAAGTAATAATTTGATATCTATACACTACTTATTTTGAATATAAAACGAATAATGAAACATTGCTTGTAAGCTTTACGGGTACATATTATGTGTCCAGATCTTGTCGCTCTTGTCGGCTCTTCTTGTTGCTTGCTGTTCTTTGATGGTGGTCACTTCAATGGGCATGCTTTTAAATTATGGCTCTTTTTCTACACAACCACTACACTTCCTCGTTTTATTACTTTACTGCATCACTGTGTTATTTTCCTACATTACAATGTAAACTTTACTACATCAAAATGTATATTCTACTCCATCATAATACAATATACAATCTTACTGCATCACACTTTTATACCTACTCCATCATAATGAAAAGCTACTTAACTTTAAGACCAGTAACAACCATTTAACTATGAAAATCACAGTATTTATATCTAAACCTAATACGTGCTAAACATCAGCACAATATTACCAAATACTGTAACAACCATCTAAATTCATTTCAATACTTCATACAATAACAAAATTCGATTAACTTCACTTGATCAATAAGAAATAACATGTTATGTACATTAGTGAATCTATAGAATCATTAATGTGAATTACAAACTAAAACATTATAATGCGGTAAAAAATTATAAGTATATTACAAATAGTTTCTACTGAATTGTAGTTATGTTTTATTGCATTACCGTATATTCTACAACATTAGTGTATATCATACTGCATTATTTTATACCCAACTGCATTACTAATATTCTACAACATTACCGTATATTCTACAACATTAGTGTTTTACAACATTAGTGTTTTACAACAGTACCGTATATTCTACAACATTACCGTATATTCTACAACATTACCGTATATTCTACAACATTAGTGTTTTACAACAGTTATGTTTTATTGTATTCCCGTATATTCTACAACATTAGTGTTTTATTGCATTATTTTATTTCATTACCGTATATTCTACAACATTAGTGTATATCATACTACATTATTTTATTGCAGTACCATATATTCTACAACATTACCGTATATTCTACAACATTACCGTATATTCTACAACATTAGTGTTTTACAACAGTTATGTTTTATTGCATTACCGTATATTCTACAACATTAGTGTTTTATTGCATTACCGTATATTCTACAACATTAGTGTATATCATACTGCATTATTTTATTGCAGTACCGTATATTCTACAACATTACCGTATATTCTACAACATTACTGTATATTCTACAACATTAGTTTTTTACAATAGTTAGGTTTTATTGCATTACCGTATATTCTACAACATTAGTGTTTTATTGCATTACCGTATATTCTACAACATTAGTGTATATCATATTGCATTGTTTTATACCCAACTGCATTACTATATATTCTACAACATTACTGTATATTCTACAACATTAGTGTTTTACAACATTAGTGTTTTACAACAATACCGTATATTCTACAACATTACCGTATATTATACAACATTACCGTATATTCTACAACATTAGTGTTTTACAACAGTTATGTTTTATTGCATTATCGTATATTCTACAACATTAGTGTTTTATTGCATTATTTTATTGCATTACCGTATATTCTACAACATTAGTGTATATCATACTGCATATGAATATCGACAAAGATCAATGAGCATATGAATATCGACAAAAGGCAAATACTAATATATCATAACTCATGCATATGAATATCAACAAAGATCAATGAGCATCATGGTTCAACTTCTACCAAGTCACATGCAGTAGAAAACTATAAAAACACTACAAATATAACGTAGTAGAAATAAAGTTGTGATTCAGTAAAAACTATAATAACACTACAAATAGCTTTTACTGCATTACTGTTATGTTCTACTACATTACTTTATATCCTACTGCGTCACATGTATGTTTCTAACGCATTGCAGTTACAATCTACTCCATTACTGTATATCTTACTGCATCACATTGTGAACTAAGTGCTTCACAGTTATAAAGTCTAGTTTAGACATTTTATCAAACACTTCGTATGCAACTTTCATATTTTCTATATTTTGTTACAGATCTAAGAACATGTATGTATTAAAAAACAAGATATAATGTGAATCAAACTTTTAAAATTTTATGTCAAATCTAACCACATACCAACTCGGGAACGCTTGTCAACAATGGCGCTGGTGGTGCGGTGGCGAAAGTACGGTGGTCAGAAAGTGGGGAAGGTGGTGGTTCAAGATGGAGAAGATGGTGGAGAAAATGATGGAGAAGACGGTGGTTGGTTACGGTTGATATGATACAGTCGATCAAAAATAGGGAATGATGTGTGTGTGAAAAAAAAACCAAATTATATAAGTTTAAGAATTTTTTTAAAAACGACCCCTGAAGTTTCTAAAATTACAAACGTACACCTTTTTTTTTGGAAAAAGAGGAGGACACATGGCAGCCTGTGGTTCCACCTCATTTATTTTATTATAAGTTTTATTTTATTTTACCCCAACTATATATATATATATATATATATATATATATATATATATATATATATATATATATATATATATATATATATATATATATATATATATATATATATATATATATATATACTAGTTCCGTAACCCGCCCAACGGGCGGGTATGTTTCGTGAACTTTTTTTGAATGAATATTAGTCGATCGTTATATTTGTTGGTAGTTGGACATATAGTGTTTAACTTCTTTTGTTTAAAAGAAACTAATTATGTTCGATGTTAATCTGTCAGCGTATACAAATAAAGTGTTGTGTGTTTGTTATTATATTTTTCTAAACTTTTAGGTATATGTTATATTTTCTTGTAGTTGGACATATATTTCGTTTGAAAAATGTTTTTATAAAAATATTTTAGCTTTGGTTATTGTTAGTCGTTGTAACACTTTATGAGCTGTTTTGTTCACACGTTAATCTTTAAATGTACAAAAATATAAACTGGACATAAAAAGTAATAATTGGTAATTTAATTGTAGTTATGGTAATTTATGAAATTCATATGTTGTTTAATATATTTTTATAAAATTTTAAATATAATAGTATTTTGTCTATAAAGTATATGTTTTAAATTTAATGCTTCACATGGTTTAGTTTTAGGGTTTTTCAAATGACACCAATTCAATATTAGTTTTTTTTAGTATAAAAAGTTTTTTTTTGTAGTATAATACATTTTAAATTTAGTGGTTCATTTGGTTTGGTTTAAAGTTTTATGTTTATGTTAATGATACCAATTTAATGTTAATATTTTAGAACAAAATGTTTTTACATTATATAAAAAAAATTATAACAATGCAAATAGATTAATATTTTTCAGCACTTATAAATGTAATTTTTTTTCTTAAATAAAAATAATGAAAAATAATAGATAACAAATTATAAAATAAATGTGCAAAATCATACTATGGCGTCCACTCCTTGCTGATCCCGTTGGTGTCGAATTCAATAACATCTTTAAGGTCGATTATTGATGCAATATATTATTGTACATTTAAAGAAACGATATGCAAATTTAAGATAAGAATATAAATAAATGATTTTTTTAGAATGGTAAATGTTAGTGGTTAGTGGGTCGAGTCTGCAACGACATCTAAACGGGTAGAATGTTTTCTTCAAACTTTCGTCTGTGATGTTAAACTTCCTATCTGCTTCGTCCGAGAGGAAAAGCTTTTGGCAAGGTCTTGAACCTAAGACCTCCAAAGAAATCTCTCTCAAGAAAATCACTTATTGAAATTTGATGGTCAATCAAGCTAAGCCAATTGGTTAAATAAACAAAAGAATAAATGTTTTCTAAACACCATTTTGTTAATTGAAACATATTTTTATGTCCGGTGGTTTTACGTCGTTATAATACACTTTGTTGTAAGTTCTTCGATGTTGTCGTCTTTTTTAGAGAATGCCCAAATACTAATACATATATGTCGAGTTATAAACGGCAAACTATTATAAGGCCATCACTCGAGAATAAAACATACCAAGTAATTCGAACCATTATAAAGCCATTATTGAAACCTCGTGAAAGTAAAAGAAAGTAGTAGCAGAAGGATATAAAATAATCTGAACTTCTTATATATTTTTTGGTAAAAATCGAACTTGGTATATTATTTAATTATATAAAAGGAATCAATTTTTTAAATTAAAATAATAATTTAAAGGAGAAATGTTGGTATATTATTTAATTATATAAAACCATTTTGTAAGAAGGAATGTAATATTTTTTTTAGAAAAAGAAGGAATTTAATATAAAAATGGAGTTATAATTGGAATTGGGACATATAGTTGTCAGTATTATAAAATCTTTTTTTTAAAGAAAATTAACATTACATATTAAGACTAACATATTCTACTCTCGTTATTTTTTTATCAAATATAGACAAATGTAAAGAAATTATACCAAATGTGTAATATTTTCAAGAAATCCACACTACGATGCGCATAATCATATCTATAATAACTAATGTCAAAACAAATTTTATTGAAAACAAATTAACCATAATTTCAATACTTGCCTATTAATTTATTTTCTTACGTGACATTAGTCTAATCTCTAAATTGAAACAAAAACTTATTCAAGATTTAGTTATCTCACTTCCAAAATCAGAATCCACCATTTGTTAGTTATAAAGGGGTTGTTTGAATGCTTATGCAATGTAATAGAAACAACGCATAATGTATGTGTTATATAAAGGATAATATTGTAACTATTTCATACTTATTATAACCTTCATATAACACGTGTTTTTAGTCAGATGTAAGCTCACCGACTATCTCCATTATTTCCATCACTAAAAGGCGTTGAACACAATGAGAAGCATGTGAACCATCTCTAGAGATAACAGTAACTACTATAAAATAAAAAGGATCAACTAATTAAAACGTTGATCTAGTGTAAAAAATGGTTCTTTTACATTGCATACACTACTATTGCTATAAAGACCAATCCAACACATCTTTGAGTAATAAACTTGATTGGAAATAAACAGTTTGTTCGTGATCATGGGTTAAGTTTGTGAAAAGCATGCAAGATTAGTCTTAGGAAATTAACTCATGCAATGAAAGTTTAATAAGTCTGAAAACTTACCCTAACAAAGCAATGGTAGTAATAATAAGTTGCTATAATGAAGTGTGTACCACCATAATACACAACTATTCCCTGTTGAAGTTTTAGGCAATGTTTTGAAATCCGTTTTTTACATATACCTAGTCGAGTTATCGGGTCCAGGTCAACCAGTGTCGATCCGGGTCAACCCCATTTTCCAAAAAAATTATTTTTTATTTTTAATAATTAACAAAAATTATATATAAAACCATGACAACTTTAATATATTGAACATATAAATTACTAACTAACCAATATAATACGTAAAAATAAAATTTTATCGTAAATATGTAAAATTTATATATATTTAAAAAAAATCGAAAATATTGAAACCCGTCCGGGTCTCGAAAACCGGGTTGAACCGAGACATCTCAAAGTCTAGCCGTGTTTCGAAAATATAAAACCCGGGTCAATATGACCCATTTTTTCGACCGGGTCGACTCGGTTTGAAAACATTGGTTTTAGGAGCAAATTGATGAAATAGAAGCACTTCAAGTGGCAAAGAGATTGAACAAAAACCAAATATTCTTTTAGATGATTAGGTATGGTGTGTCAACACAGACTAAAAAATCAGGGTGCAAAAAGTAGCAACTTAAAGCTGTAAAAATCAACGTGCAAAAGATGCAAATGTCTGCATATTTATGCTATCCAAATAGCATATAAAAGCTGTTATTAAAAAACATACAACCCTAAGATAAAACTATCTAAACATCCCTTTCTTTGTTATTATACTCTAGAGCGAAAATTCTAGGACAAAACGCTAATTTCATAAATGATATATTATGTGCAGATCATAAGACGTTTTTGTAGCCCCACGCTAATTTCATTGTTCATTTTACCAGCACGCAAATAACTAATGCAGTTATATCGGGCATCTAAAATTAAGTAAATAATAAATTGCACCAAACCTTTAAGTGACTGGTTTCAATTTTTACAAGCAATGAATTCAGCGAAACTGAAGAAAACAACTGCCTGAGATGATCGGGCCACTACTAAATTTCTACATAAACACTAAAATTGACATTACAAACCACTAACGTTTAATGTTAAAATACTTGGCAAATTGAAAAATAATTAAAGAAACTATTACCTGATAAAGGATGAGCTTGGCTGACTCCAGTGTTTCATTTAGGAATTTATCAGCTTACATTCCAGATTTATCAGCTTATGGTAATTGCAGACTCACTGCAAATGATCAGTAGGTTTACCAATTTAAGTTTTTTCTCTTGCCTTTGTTCCAGATTTATCGGCCATAGCCCTTTTCGAGTCTGTCATAGACTGGCACCCATACTATGACACTGATGACATCAAAAGTATCAATCAAACCTTCTCTGAATGCATATAGAGAATACGATAGGTGGTGACTCGAGGTTATACCTTGAAGCAGATGAAGCAAAGAACTCCCATTATCGTGTAAATCATACGGAGTTACCTTTTGCTTCAGTGTCGTTAGATGCTTTGACTAACTATATGGTGTGTGTGTATCGAAGGGAAGGTCATAATGAACTAAGATTTGGGCAGTAGTAGCTGTAAAAGCAATGAAGTAGACAAAGTGTGTTTTAATATCATTAGAACCACAATTAATCAGAGTATAATATGTGACTATGATCGGTTCCAAATTTACAATATGCTAAATATGATCAGAAGAGACAAAAAGCATACTGAATTTTGATTGCTACCATTGATTGATGCTTACCACATTTTGATATGATCAGAAGAGACAACCCCAGTTTCACTCGCCTCACCTAGCTCCTCATGGTGTGGCTTAAGCATGGATGATCCTAACTCTTCGAATATAGAGTTAATGACATTATAAATATAATTGGCGTGTAACTAAAACAATTAATGTGATAATTTAAAAACACTAAGAGTACATGTGTAATGCTACACTGATCATATGATATTATTAATCTTTATGCAGGTTGGCGGAAGCTCTTACTCATATGCACTGTATTCTGGTCATAACATGGGTGGCAGAATCTTATAGTGGCACTCTATTCTGGAAACGAAGATAAGAGACATATGTATCATGAAATGCAGGATGTTGCGGTTAAGGTATTTGCGAGCAAGAATACCATAATGACGTGATCATATGATATGTGAGAAACTTTTTTAAACCACATAATGGCTGAACGAAGTTATATACAAATCAAGATGGTCTAAATATAAAACATACATCACTGCCACGAGATATGTAATCGCCGCCATGACTTGATGAGTAGATGCCACCATGTTGACTGCTACTATAAGAGTCTTCATAATTATTAAAAATTAGCAAACTTCGATAATATACAAGGAAAACTTGCTAAAGCAATTGTATGCAAAATAGTTGACATATCTCTACAGTATCACACTTGCACTGTCATTAGAATTACAGTTGCTTTGTTTGTCAACTGTAGTTGTACGGGTTGCGTAACGGGTCAAAACGAAAGAAATTTAATGAGTCGCCTATCCATACATAAACTTTCAAGTTTATTTCCAATGGACAATTTTTCAATGTGATAGAAAAAAAGGATAAAAAGCTATTCACCTTGAGTTTCAACACTGATCGATCCCACACTCGCACTCATTGTGTCATAAATTATATCTGCTTGAAAAAATAAAAAGAATAAGCAAGTATTTTAGCTAAAATCAAATCTTAGTCGAAGTGTAAACGATGAAGTTGTGTAATAAGTATGTACCTTTCTTTTGTTCTCTCTCAGTACTAATCACCACAGATTGATATCTGCTTTCGCAAGAAATAGCCCTATAATCCATACAAACAGGTAGCTGTTAGTTTAAGGAAAAAACGTGGGCTTTTCTTCTACTGATAACAATATGCGTGTAGACCAACCTATAAAATAGATATGAATGTTAAAAAAATACGTATAAGAATTGATATGGAATAAACATGGATACAAAAAGTAGCATAGTATCAAAAGAACAAAAACCACAACAGAAAAGTATGAATGTATTGAATTTTTATCGTTTAAGGGTTTTAAGAATTATTAGGGTTTTAGGTGCATCAGAAGTGAATATATAACAAATGCATACCTAATCTTGTTGCTTGATTGAAACCAACATGTGTATACAAAGTGCTAAGATCACAGTTACCTTGTTCAGCTACTATGAATTTAACTTAACCTTGGCGTCTAATCAAGAGCTTGATTTGTTTCTTGAGGATTCATGTTGTCTGCCACTTAAGAACATATGATCCATGTCTTTTGTGGAATCAAATTTCATAGAAACCATGAATTTACCAAAACCATGATATCTCAAAAGGGAGTCGTCTTTGTTTTTTAACTGAATGGATATACGGATGAAGTAAATTTTCAATTAGGTATATTAGGGTTTTTTATTTGTCTCGTGAATGAATTTCCCAAAACCAAAGAGAGAGTCGTAATATTTTTTTTGGAAAAGATATACCGTGAATGAATTTACCAAAACCAAAGAGAGAGTCGTATAAATTTTCAATTAGGGATATTAGGGTTTTTTATTTATGTCGTGAATGAATTTACCAAAACCAAAGAGAGAGTCGTAATATTTTTTTGGAAAAGATATACCGTGAATGAATTTACCAAAACCAATTTTAGAATATATTGTAACCAATGAGATAATGCCACATAAGATATGACATGGCACTATTTTATTTTCCTATGTCAAACTTATCCCCATATATATATTATAGATATCACATAACTATTTTATTAATATTAATATATTAAAAAAATTTAATATAATAATTATTATTTTATTAATGTTAGTTTAAAATATTTTATTTATATAATAATAAATTTTAATAATAATAAGCTTTTAAATAATAATAAATTTTATTTATAATAAGTATTTTATTATATTCTTATTTTGTTATTATTATTTATAAATACATATGTTTTAAAATATAAAAATATTAAATTACAATGTAATTCAAAACTTTTCATCCATTTTTCTGTGTAATTTGAATTCTCTCCCTTAATGTAATTATAATGTTTGAATCACAATTACAAAGCAACCCAAACGAACAACGTAATACAAAGTCAATTGCAATTTCCTCCGATATGCGAAACAATCTGTCTACGTATTGTAATTCAATTACAATTACATTTTATTATGTCCAATTACAACGAACCAAAATGTCTTTAGCACGTGAAGGGTGACCTTTTCTACGAGGCACCATGCGCGAAAGGTTATGTAAAAGTGATCCATCACCTCGTACAACTTTATTTTTTAGTTTTTACTACTCCATATAATATATAAGGTAAATTTGTAATAATAAAGATAATTGCGCACAAAGTAAAAACCCTGGGTTCGTGATTTGGTAAACGTCGCAATAGTAAAACGAAATTAAAAAAGTTATATGTAAATGTAAATTATATGACTCATATATGTTTAGTATTAAATTTATTTATATAAAAGTAAAACAAATATGACTTTCTTTAACTACAACACGTTATCATTAAGTGAAGGCTCGATACAACACTTTATCATTAAGTGAAGGCTCGATACAACGACACCTTACAGAATTCATAAGTGTCATAAAGTCTTTTACTTGTAACAAAATTCGATATTAATACTTCCCCTTTAAACCATATACACTTATAACAACCTATTTAAAACTTGTAACATCTCATTTATAACACAAAACTTGTAACAACTTATTTATAACACATAAATATCGACTATTATGAAGCTTAAAACTCTGTCATAAAAATAATTAAAAATAATGTTTATCTGAAAATATAATCACATGGATACATATCGCTGCATTGTATGGGTACCTTGTTTTTTTTAACGGCAAATATTGCATTAAAACCTAGAAAGGAGCTAGAAAAACAATTACAAAATAGATTTTGTAACCAATTGTTCCAAGAAATAGAAGATAAATTGTTTCTAAATGACTACCACCTATAGGAAGAATCGACTATCTTGTCCATTAAATTGCCCGTTTAGGAGGTGTTTTGCCAAAGATCAACTCATTACGAAAGCTCCATAAAGCCCAAAGAACAAATCCAAGAAATAAAGTGGCAATGCGATCAGCGTTAGTACCTCTCAAGATAGACCGAATCCAGCTCATGGACCAGCCATTGTTCCAGCGATCACGGATTGTGCAATCCTTATTTAGGGCTAGACGGAACAGTCGAGGGTATTGATTTTGCAAAGGGGAATTACCAACGCAATTATCATACCAGAACTTTGTTGAAGCACCATTATTAACTTGTCCTCGCATGAAATAATGAGGTATAAAACCTTTCTCATGCATAGTGTTAATGGAGCCAACAATTCAACCCCCAATACCATGATTATGAACATTGCTGAGAAAATTACCCGCATCTCCATTCTGACCATGAATAGCAGTGATCAAACGAGCCCACAAGGAGAGAGGGTTAGTGAAAAAACGCCACCGCCACTTTTGGATGAGAGCATGATCCAAAGAGTAAAGACTACCAATATCGAGCCCACGATTATCTTTAGAAGCGATAGCTAATTTTCAAGAGACCCAATGGATCTTTGTATGGGTACCCTGCTAATCTTAATTAAGTTTGGTATTCGAATGAGCTCAAATCTTAAATGAGATACGTTTAACATTCATTGGTAGCCTAAGTATATGCCTAAACATATATGTCGTTATAGTGTTAGGGACAACACAAACACATTTTTTCATAATTCGATAATTTAGGGGATGTTTAGTTAAGCTTATATGATAGGCTTATGAGCTTATTAGCTTATATACGTTATATAGTTCGTACATTAATTACTCCATACGTCCCACATTAAGTGTCTATAACCTAAAAACGGTTTTAGGCGTAATATATTTTTACAACTGTAGTAGACTAAACGACATTTATACCACCATTTAACGTAAAAAGTTTAAAAGAAGAAAAACAACTTGTTTACGAGTTATATATTCAGAAAGGTAAAGTTGAAAAATAGTTATAAAAAATTATTTATTTATTGTAGTTGACACTTAATATGATACAATCTAAGATATCATTGCAGACGTTTAATATGAAGCCGAGAGAGTATATAAGTTAACTAAATACTTAACAAAAACTTGCGATCCCATGATATATAAGTAAATATAAACATAATTCATAAAGTTAACCAAACGTCTCCTTAATACCGTATCTATTAAACACATAATTAATCACATTTTATAAACGCACCCAATTTTTCATAATTTTACTAAATCAAATTTAAAAGTTGTTATAATTTCTCCACATGTCGGCCTCATTTACGTGGTAACTGTATAAACCTTTCAACGTCAACATATTAGTAGAAGCACTAATAAGAGAGTAAGGGGTACGATTTCCATACACGAAGAAATTGCCAAGAATAAACATGGTGATTTTCTGTCCTTTTCAAGGAAATTGTCCCTTGTTAAAGCACCAACAAGAGTACAACATTTTCCAATCTATCTATCTTCTTGGTGAGGCCTAGGAAAATACACAATCAAGACTTTACAATGAACTCTGTTTTCAAAACGGATAACATATTTAACTATCATGCAACGTTGTAGAAGTAGCTTTTTCTTATTCAAAAGTTTCATTTTCAACTTGGAACTTGGAAAGAAACTAGACTCAATTTGATCGGATGATATTTCTGTCGATAAGCTGAAAATAGTGACCAAGTTGCGATTAAATTTATCAAGTAAAAAAACTTTAAATTTTGGTAAAACAACATTCGTTATTTTAAACAATAGCAAAATGGAGAATCATGTTTGCATATCTAATATTTGATGCTCTCCAAAATTATTATCTTCACACAAAAAATACATAATTAGAAAAATAATTTTCGACCAAAATAAGAAACCAATGACCCCACATACTCAAAGGCTCACATACGAGTAATTTCTTGTACTAGATCTCTAAATACTTTTTATATTTTTTATATTTTTTATCTTGTACTAGAGGTGTAATCAAGTCAAACTTTTATCAAGTAACTCGAGCTCGAGCTTGAGTTTGGCTCGATCAAGCAAAGCTTTAATCAATCTTAAGCCCAAGCTCAAGCCTAAAAAATAACTCGAAACTATATCAAGCTTAAGCTCAAACTTTTGATAACTCGGCTCGAGTTCTTATAAAGCTTTTTCAAGCTCTATCAAAAATATGTTTTTATGATGAATTTATATAAGTAACTAACTGTTAATTTGAGTATTAACCTAATTTTAAGGGCTAATTTTATAAATAAATAATATATTTTAGAATGACTTTTAACTCTAATTACATTTATACTTTAGTTCTTTGTAGTTTAAATGATTCTTTATTTTTGTAAATTTAATTATTACATTTACTCAGTACTTGGTAAAATACAATATGTGTATAAATATTTTTTGTACTCTTCTTAATACTAAACGCAACGTGTCTAGATTGTGCTCACATTCAAATCATGCAATGGTCTTTGGGACCTTAATCGTATTAGAGTGCAAAACACATTTTGAAACCAAGATTGTATGATAATTTTGTTATTGGTTTTATTAATGTTAAATAAATCAAATTTGTTTTAAGTAATGATTTTTGTTTTTTCTATTTTTATACATATGTTTATTGATGAGTTTTATTAGAAAAATTAAATTTATACATCAAGCTTTTCAAGCCAAGCTCAAGCTTTTATCAAGCCAAGCTCAAGCCTGGATTAATAAAGCTTAACAAGCTATCAAGCCAAGCTTAAGCCTACAGTTTTAGTATCAAGCCAAGCTCAAGCCCTACTAAGCTTGAGCTCGACTCGGCTCGATTACACTCCTATCTTGTACTAAAACACAAGTTAAAAACCTCTTTAAAAAGAGATTATTTTAGTTTTTAACCAATCAAATATCATTATAACCTACCAAAATCTTTTTTAATTAGATTAAACAAAAATAAATTATTACTTTATGATAATACAAAATAGAAACAAAAACTGTAATTTTAGAACATATAAGTCCATGACAAAGTTATGTGTAAAACACTATCAAAAAAAGTATAAATCTTTTAATTTCAACAATCCATTTAAATTCATTTAATGGTTTATACTAATTATTTTTTAATTAATTAGAAAATGCACTTTCATCATTTTTTCAAAAAATAAAATATCTTCCAAACCACTAATTATTACACAAAAATAATTATATCATCGTGACGAGAATTAAATTATCTTTCTGTAGATGTGCACTTGTATATACTTTTGACGGATATTTCTAAAAAAATCGCACAAAAAATCACATTTGATTCTCGAAAAATAACATGTGATTTATTACATTAAAAATCACACATGAATTTGTAAAATCGCATGCGATTTATGAGATTTATGAAATCACACGTCATTTGCTACTTTCAATATCGCATGTGAAATTATATGTGATTTATGGAATTATATGTGATTTATGAAATCACGCATGAATTTTAATACAACAAATCACATATGATTTTGCAAATCACTTGTAATTTTTTTGACGGAAATTTCAAAATTAGAAAATATTCAAAAGTATATAAAAATGACCCTATAATAAATAACAAAAATATTCTCGTTATTATTTTAAACTCACATGTGATTTTATGAAATTACATGTGATTTTGTGAAATTATATGTGATTTTGTAAAATCACATGTGATTTCTTAAAATCATATGTGATTTCATAAAATCACATGTGATTTTGTGAAATCATATGTGATTTTCACATGTGATCTAGTGAAATCATATGTGATTTATAAATACATACGATTTTTTAAAAATTTCCCGTTTGACAACTTTATATTCCTAAACTTGAAGGGATATACCAACTCAATATAGACCAAGTTATAAAAAGTAGTGTAAAGATACTGAGATCCATAAAATGTGATTTTCAAAAGAAGTAATTTTTCAATTAAATGCTAGTGACACATCTTATTACTCGTTGGCTTTCCACGATTACGTAAATAATAATAAAATTTATTTATTCTTTTGTAAAAAAATAAGAACAAAAAAATCATATGTGATTTTACGAATCACGTGTGATTTTTCTGGACGAAAAAATCATTAATAAAAATGATCGAAATATATTAAAGTGTTGTCTACTGAAAGATAAAAATTTACTTGTTAGAATGGTGTATTTTTCGTACTCCGACGATTTACCGTTTGGAAGATATGTTTTTTTTTAAAGGTGGAGAATGGGTTTTTTATTTTTGATGAATAAATGGATGTTTGAGATTTAATCATTTACTCTTTTATTAGATCATGTTTTACATGTATCTCACGTCATAAGTCCATATACAACTTGTTTAAAGAAAGGGTTAAGTAGCCCATGAACTCTTCAAAAATACGCATGTTAGCCAACTTATTTACGAAAATACTAATATTACCCACCAAAGTTACCACTGACTGTCTATTATCACCCATTTACCGTCTGAGTTATTACATGTCAGCATTTGGTCCCTCAAATTTGAATAGTTATCGTTTTTAACCCCTTCTTATGTTTATAGCATTTACTTTTGACACATAATACAAAGTTAACACAAAATTCCCAGTTATGGTTCTCGATCATTATCCAATCCTTTCAATCGATTCAAGAATTTCGAGTCTAATTCATCATCCAATCGTTTCAATCGTCGAGTTAACAACAAGTTGTGCAAGTCTATTCAAGTCCAGTGTTCACCTCTCGATCTCGGCCCACCAATAGCCTGGATAGTATCGAGAAACTCTTCCAGATCACCGCAACACTATCCACTACGTCAACAAGCCAAGTAGAGTCGCTTCATTTTTATCTCTTGTTTTACACCCATAACAACACGAACCACAGTAATGATTTTCAGATGCATTTTGAGGTATAGTCTCCACGGTCAACCCGAGAGTCTCGTACTCTTTTCGTTGTACTTTGTTATGAAACCCTTCCTCTATTGATTTCTCTGTAACGCCAATTATTTTACACACGAATTCCATTGCTGATCGATAATCATCCATCCCGAACATTGGGATCTTTTTATCGACTGCCCAATTTTCAAGAACACCATTTGGGGCCCGAGGTATAGCAAGAACCGCTACAACAACGTCTTCACCACAACCAGACCCGACTATCACTACATCACATTTGATGTTATAAAAGCCATCATCACTATCTTCAACTTCAAGACCTTTGCTTTTCACCAATGTTAAGAATGTTTCATCACTATTTGGTTTTACACTTACGAATCCCTCACTTAATTACATAAAGTAATCGTGGATTTGACGATTTTTGAGAACTAGGGTTAGGGTTAGAGCTCTGATTGAAAATAGATGTTGTTTAATTTGGAGAAAATGGGTTAATAAACCACGAGGAAAAAATAAAAAATAAAGTAGTATGACGTGTAACTTATTACTGGTTATAACCGGTTGTAATATTATGATCGTGATATCATGGGTATAATAGACGGTCATTGTTAACTTTTGTGGCTAATATTAGTATTTTCGTAGGTAAGTTGGTTAATATGGGTATTTTTAAAAAGTTCATGGGCTATTTATTGACTTAACCTTTAAAGAAACCAATAAAAGTTTGTACTTCCATAGTCCCATGAACTTTAAACTACGTTTTTGAGTTTTTATTAGAATGAAAAAAAATTACACGTATAAACTATAGAAGAGAAAAGAACAAAAGAGAAGAAGAATTATCTTAAAATTCAGGCTGAATGTTTTGTATCTAAAATGACTTGTATGGTTGTATCTTCCTTTTTTATCTTGTTAAAAAATCTCAAAAAACACAAATAAGTTTTAGTTTTTTTTCAAATCATTTTTTTCTCCAAAATAAATGTCGAGAACATCGCATTGGTCTTGCAAGTTTGTCCTCAATCCTTGCATATATGCCCTTGTAACATTCATTATTTCTTCTTATGTCCTCTAAAAATAAACACGGGAGCACTTCTAACACAATCTTTCTTCTATTGCTAGTTTATACCCTTGTGTTTGGTAAGAAGATCATCACTTAACAATGCTCGATCCTTAGAAAACCCATTGGAGAGAAGAAGAGGTTCAAGGTAAAAGAGTGCTTACCTTTAGCACGTGGCTGATACCACGTCTTTTATCCGTTGTGTACTTGCGATTACAGTCCAGTTGTTTTTCGGACGCATGTCCTCCAGACATGTAGAGTACTTGTCGTTCAGAGTCCGGACATTTTTTTTTCAACCACGTACGTCATTGTTGAAGCAAAATTCTCCGGCTAGGCAGATGCTAGCAAATTCCCTTCAGTTACAATGATGGTGTTCTTGTATCTTGGTATAGAACCTATGAACACAAGTCAACACACGTTAGCCTCGCCCCAGGTTTGACCCCGAGACCAAGCTCCAGCGTGAGAGTAAGTAACAATCACGGAAGTGGTGTCCGGTGTGGAATATCGGAGATTAAGTGTAAATGCAAGGAGTAATAATGGTGTAGAGTGAGTTGTGTGTGTATTAAATGTGTGGAGTATTTATACTACTCCACCAATTATACCTGGATGTCTAGTCACATCAGTAGACTAGGTTCTGAGCCCAAGGTAAGATTTTCTCCATGAATTGAGGGATTCATTTCCAGGGCAGCGGTGATTTGTTTTATCCGTTGGATTGAAGTAGGCAAACTGGATAATACGATGGGCTACTTTTGCCTTTCACCAAGTCCTAGGTTTGGGCATTAAATGTTTCACTGTTCACATACCAACTTCATTAATTGTTGGGGTCTCGGCTATAGTCCGGGGTAGTGTACGTGTTCATAGGCTTTGGCCGGAGACATATGCGAACATGTCCCCCCCAGCATCATAGCGTTAGGATCAGCTAACGGTGTGATACTTTAAATGTGTGGATCCGAACAGTAACGAGCCTAATTAATGTGAGTCGTCCTATTGACTTCCCATTAATTGTTTTTATCTTTTGGTTCCTGCGTTGTCACCCACTCGAAACATTGGGTTTCATTTCATCGATTGTGATCTGGCTCCACGTGTCTAATTCTAATTTCAACGGCGTGGATTGAACATGGGAAAACGTGCACGTCCCTTCAATGTCTCTCCATCTTGTATAAATACCTTCCTTTTTTCATTCTTGTTTCACTCTCTTTTTCTTTCATTGTTGCTTTCTGCTTCAAGAATTACTTTCTCGCCAGGTGTGCCTTCGTTTCTTCCCTCTTTGATTTTTTGTTCATATATTTTGTTATGTTTGTTAGTGATTCTGAGGATGAGGTTGGGCCCTCCTTTCGCGATCCTAAGTGTGATATGCACATTAGGGTTTCCACCTTATCTGATGACGATCTTAAGAAGATTGTTAGGAAATATCTTATTCCTGATGAGCTTCGTCCTCGCCTACCTGATCCTCTCTTGACTAAGGATCAACTGCCGGAACGTTTTATTGGGATTTATGAAGATTATTTGAAGCATGGGGGCTTTAGATTCCCTTCTCTATCTTCTTCTTAGCCGTGATTCGGTATTTTCGTGTACACATTTCTCAGTTGGTCCCCATGAGTGTTAGCTGTGCTACCATGTTTGAAATACGTTGCCGAAGTCTGAATATACCTTGTACTGTGAATCTTTTTCGCGTGTTTTATAGACTGTGTAAGCAGGGGCATTGGTTTTCATTCGAGAGCCGGTGGCCTCCTAGGTATGGTAAGTGTTTGACAAAGACGACATCTAGCCTGAAATTCTGGAAACACAAGTGGTTTCTTCTTGACCGAAGGGCGATTCCTCATGCCATGTCCTAGAGGAATAGAGATACGGATGTTCATGATGACTTCCTTACACATTTTAATGCGGATCACGCAAAGTTGCTTGCTGACAATCCCATTTTACTTCGCCCTCCTCACAAGCATTTGTTGTTTTTATCTAGTTTATGGTGTCCTTATGAGAATCCTCTGTTCCGTCGGATTGTAGTTAATCTTGATAAAAAGGGTACTTTTGCATACATCTTTTTTGCTATTTCCGCGGGCTATTGTTGCTCACTCTAACCGTTGTCTTTTTCTTTCTTGTAGAACTTACCATGGATGAATTTATCAAGCTGTCGTCCTTTGATGACGCTAAGGTTGGTCGAGATGAGAATGAAACTATGCCCCCCCCGCCACCGAAGGTTACTCCACCTTTTCCAGTGAAGACTGCTATTCCGGCCCTTACTCCTTAGCAAGAGGCCGTGACTATTCCGGATCCTAAGGTTCTTGTAGCCCGTATGCGTCTGAGGGTAAGAATGTTATTAAACCCAAGAAGAGACCCGCTGGTGGGGAACCCTCTGGATGTGTTGCTAAACGAAAGGGAGGATCTAAGACTCAAGATTCCTCGGGGACGGAGGATTCATAAGTTCATTTGACTCCCCCTCTAAATCATTCCCACCCTTCCGGATCTGAAGATAAAACTAGCAAGACCAGTGGCGCTAAATCCAAGTCTCCTACTCATATCAATCTGAGTGATCAGTCTTCTCCTCTGGATGATGATGTGCATGATGACGGTGTAGGTATGATTATCTCATCCTTTTATTGCATTTTTTTTGTAACTCCATCTTCTTCTCCTCTTTTTTTATATTTTGATCCCTTTTTTGTTACATTTCTTTCCTTTAGGGAGTATGCAGGGTCCCGTCTTTCATGACGGTGGTCCTTCACGCAGGTTTGTACCTCCATAGCGTTTGGAAGAGGATGTCCATATTGACTGTCATTACTCTTGATAGATGTAGATTTACAACCTTGTTTAGGAAAACAAAGCGTAATTAAGGCAAGTATTAACAAGTGATTTAGGAAAATCACAAGTTATGACCCAAAGTGGGGATCGTTCTCAAGGAGGCTTGGTGTGTGTGTTAAGAGATGATTAACTTTGCGATTATATTTATGAGAAATGAAAATAGAAATGAGATAAGAAGAGAATGAAAGTTACGATGACGAATTAAACTAAGACGATAAAGTCGTACACGTAAAACCGTAAAAAGTAACAAAATTAAAAATTTACCCTAAAAATTCCTAGAAAATGCAATAAATCCTAAATAATGTAATTAGAGTTTACAAAAAATTAAAAATCACCCAAACCTTTTATTTAATTAAATAATAATTTTTAATGCTAATTAAAGCCCAAAAATCCAATTTAATTAACAAAAAGCCCAAAATGAGATTTTTTAAATTGTAAACCTCTAAAATGACTTAACTAAATTTAAAACTATTTTTGAAAATTTTAAAATTAATTAAAACTATTTAAAAACAATTAAAAACTCTTAAAACTTAAAATAATTATAAAACTTAATCTAATGACAACAAAAATATTCTAAAAGTTGTAAAATTCCTAACTTAATGTATTTGAACTAGGAAAAATGAAAAAACTAGAAAAAATTAGAAAAAACTAACTTTTAATTTTTAATAATAAACTAATAATAAAAAAATATTAAAAATCAAAAGTTTATAAAAAAATTCTAAAAAACTCCCAAAATCAATAAAAATGTAACTAAGATAAAATGCCAACAAAAATTTCCAAAACCTTTTTGATAATTTTATATTAATTTTTGAATTTAATTAAAAACCCTAAAATTAAATAAAATAAAAAATAAGTCAATTTGAAAACTTTAATGGATGTAAACCTCAAAATACTAAATTAAAACTTAAAAACTATTTTTCCAATTTTTTTAAAACACTTTTTTCTATTTTTTAATCACTTTCTAAAATTAAAACTAAGAATAATCATAGAAAATTAAATATAAACGTGAAAAATAAACTTTTTATGCCAAAAAGTCTTAAATTAAACCTAGAATGAAAGAAAAATACAAAACAGTAACAAACCTAAATGAATAAGCTAGAATCAGCTTATTAATAAGCTGATGGTTTAAATAAGCTAAAACTGAAAACCCTTTAAATAATAAACCAAACAACGTATAACCAGTCAAAGACCCTAGGGCAACTGGTTAACGCGTTGGTGTGTGAGAGGAGTGGCGCAGGTTCGAATCCTGGCCACGTCCTTTTTTAAAATCTATTTTTTTTCTTTAATAAAACTTAATCCTGCTGAACAACTAATGAAAAAAACACAAACAGAATCAAAATTAAGCAAGTTAAGAGCCAAATCAAACCTAAAACGTGACTGAAAAGTGAGATAGAGCTATAGTAACAATTTTTTTCAAGAATTTAGGCTTATCCGAGAACTAAATCGTTCTCTGATGAGTCTGAAAACCCACAAATGGCCTTGGTGACCTGGTTGGCTTAGGAAAGCCTTGATGGTTGCTTATTTTGGCAAGAATAGGCACCCCACAAGTCAGTTGACTTGTGGGAGTCACAATAAACACAAAGGAAACAGATTCAAGCAAATATCACACAAAATCAAGCACAATAGGCACAAATAGGGGGTCTGGTTGATTAGGTCTGATGCAAAGTGCACAATGATGAATTTCAACTGGCCAAAACTTGTTCAAAATCTTACCAATCCACAACAAAATAGCCTACAATCTTGAATTAGCAGGCTCTTAAACAGATAACAAGATTTGGTGGTCTAAAATTTGCAAAAACTTACTGAATTTTAAGCTAGCAGATTTAAGACTATTTTTGCTAAAAATACAACATCCAACTCTTTCAAATCCTATTCAATATAAGTCATACTGACATAACAAACCCACAAAGACCTAAGAAGTATGTATGACCAGTTTTTAACAGATTTAATGTATCTTGTATCAATTAAACCTAAGCCCAAACACCCCTTACAAATCTGAATCAAAGACTTAACAAGGAACTTTAAAACAAGAGTACTCAAAACAGATTTATATCTATCTAAACATGATTCAAAGACATAAACAAACTTAAATCAAGGCATTTACTAACACAGAAAGCAGATAGCACAAATAGCATCACAAATTCACCACAAATCTTATAAGGTTCAAAATTAGAGTTCACTATGGTTCAAGCTTCTTACCAACAAGCTGATTCCTTTTAGGACCGTTTTTTGGAGCTTATGAAAATGAGTAGAGGATCCTTGTTGTTGGAATCTATAAGAGACCCAAAGGATATCAATATCTTCACAGCAAACAAGAAAAATATGATGAAATGAGAGTGAGTATTGTTTCCTTGTACATGCACAACACCACAAGACCAAGAACAACTTCAAGTATCAAAGGCTACAAGATTTTGGCTTGTAGCTTTTGATACAGTAAAATGTAAATAAACAAAGATATCAAACTAACAAGAAAATTTTCACCTCATAACACTTCTTACCCAAGGTCTATACCCACTGAATCTTGATATCTCTTAGATATCAGGGTTCTATGGTCATATAAGAGCTCAAATAAGTAGCTTATGTGGCCTATGAACTTTCTTGCTTAACTGAAAAACGGATTTGAGAACTTGAAAAACAGGTTTACAGAAACTTAAAAATGCCTTTTTGAAAACTCTTTCAAAGAAAACAAAACATGAAAAGTAAATGGAACTCAGTCTTTCTCATCATCAAACTCAATACCATTTTATATTCCTTCATAAAACTGGATTTACAAGGTTTGTGAAAAAAGGAGAAAAAGCAAGAATAATCTAACTAAATTCCTACTACCCTTTATATAATAGGGTGTACAAGGTTCTAGAAAATGAAAAGGATGAAAAACCCTAGCATGTAGTTTGCCAATTCTGCCCTTGAGTTTGAAATTTGAATATTGGTCTTCATAAGCTCATGTGAAGATTTCTTGTTGTTTTGTGGTGTGCAAGCTGTTGCAAACTCATCTAGACCACTGGTTGACCAAGAAGTTAATCAAAACCGTTGATGGACTGCTCTCTGGTTGTCTTTTTGTAAAAACGTGGGTCAGGGGAGGCTGGGTTTATTACATGGGAGGGGATGGTGACGTTTTTGGGGATTGAAAAGGGATTAGGGAACCCTTAATTACTATTCTGGAAGTTTATAGGGGAAAACCCTTTGTTTTGATGTGGATTCGTCCTGGGTTTAGTTAGGGTTTATGGGAGATTAGGGGTGAGTTTTAATCTGTTTGGGATTAGTGGGTTTTTAAAAATTGTGTTTAGGAGGGAAGGGGTTAACTGATTAAATTAATCAGTTATTTAGGCTAGTGGAGGGTGACGTGGAGTGGATAAGGGTTTTGATTGGTGGAGGAGTGAGTGGAGGTGACGTGTCATGGTGTGAGTGGTTGTGAGGAGATTTGTTGTCTGCCCCAAATGCCCCCTTATCTTTCATTCACTTGTCTTTTTACTTTTGCCAGCCCTATTGTAAATAATCCTTTGTATTTGAAGTTTAAAAACTTCTATTTTGGCCACAATAACTTTTGAAAAGTTATTTCAAGGACTAATTTTGCCCATTTATGAAATTTGAAGGACTGATTTTGGCATTTTCTTCATTCTTCAAGGTCTTGACTTGTTTATTGACTTCTTGGGGGACTAATATTGACATTTTAGTTTTGTTGAAGGACTAAATTTGCCAATTCTTCAAAGTTAAGGGTCCTTTTTGTAAATTTGACAAACTTTAGGGACCAATCTTGTAATTATGAATATACAAGGGTTTAAAGTGTCAATTCTTCAATATTGGAGGACCCTTCTTGTTCAATCTTCAATTCTTCAAGGGTCTTTCTTGGAAAATAAATACTAGGGCTTGGTTCATTGTGCGGCTTCGTTTCCCGTGTTCGTTTTTGCATGATTCTTGTGATCTTTTGTCATTTTCTCAATATCCGTACCTAAAATACACAAGCAACAAACACAAGCATATATTTGGCCAATTTCATGATATTTTATGCATTTAAAGCCCTTTTTGGACGATGAGACTATGTATAAAAGCAGTCTCATCTCCCCCATACTAAACCATTGTCGTAACCTCATGCAATGCTAGAATAAAGTATCGTAACACCTCCAAAATTCATTTTTATTCACATTTATTGAATGATAAACTAGCTACACTACTACTATTACTTCTACTTGCGTTTTAGACATAATGTTTGATTTTCATCGCAAAATAGGACGTTTAGGTTCATAGAATAAGAACACGTGAATGCTTCGTTAGAAATAATTTCGTCGTCCTCGATTTTCACCCCAATTCCATGCCAAGCGTGCAACGAGATCATTGTCATTATAAGTTAGTAATGCTAACGCTACCCATATGCCCTAATCACGTACTTATCCTCCCATTTTCCTAAGTTGTATCTCTTATATTTTATTTTGTCTTGAATGTTTCACGAGGATACATTGTTTGACTTATGCGATAATAGAGATTTAGGTCTAAAAATAGAGTCCTAACGGTGTAACCAAGACCATCAAATTAATAACCCCTCCTAATAGACGACGATGTAAAAAATTAAGTCAACAAGAAGGATCGATAAACACGGGTTTATAACGGTTTTGAACATGAGACTTATTACCAAGACTTTTATACGCCCCCTAACGGAAGGGCCTTATTATCATAGGTTTACCTCTATCTTTTATTCAACTTTGCCATGAAGCTTTTATTATGACTTCGGTCTTGCCTTGCCTTTTATTATCCACCTCATCGGTGGTTTTATTAGCCAAAGACGTATATCCTCACGCTAAGGCGAATTTTGGATCTTTAAAGCTTCAATGATTAAGGCTTGATTCACTTTCAATTTTGCATAGATTTTTCGGCCTTGTGAGCTTCAAATTGTTTGCTTGATTTAGGTGAGCACTTGAAATCTTATTATTGGGTGAAGCTTTCGATTATTCGGGTGCCAATACTTCAAAACCGTGACGCTGGCGATACCTTAATGTCTTCCCAATTTAATTACACGGAAGCTACTAGAAAAGACTAGAAACCCAACAATCACGACTAAACCGCTAAGTCAATATTTATTAAGCAAAAAATATTTACAAGCGAAGGGAGAATAAGCAAATAACGAGAACACATGAGTTTTTGAAAGAAGAGCGACTTCTACGTTTAGCATAGTAACTTATAATTAACTCTATCATTTCTCGTCCTCATTTAAGAGACTTAGCCTAATGTGAAGTTAAGTAATCAAAGCTAAGTGCTCAACGTGCACGGTCGAGTCAAAAATTACTCTTATTCTCGTCATCGGAAAATCTACATTCGTGTCTTCAAACACTTATAAAACATGAGAAAAAATTTAAAATTCGGCCATTTTTAGCCTTATTTTGCAACAAAATGATAAACAAAAAGATAAACTTTGGAAAGCGTGAAGGTTTGGCAAGGCAAGTATCTATTCACCCCCCATACTAAAGTTAAACATTGTCCTCAATGTTTTGAGTCTAGGGGTGCAAACACCCCCATACTAGAGACGTAGTCGAATGCCTAATCTAGCATGGAAAGGGTGTAACCGTTAAATTTAAAGCCGTTTATGAAGTGTGCTATAAACCTAAGGTTAGAACATCAAATGATATATCATGGATATTGAGAAAGTCTTCAAAGCAAACGATCGAGTGGTCCCATAAAACGAAAACGAGAGGCTCCAATCGTGAAGATCATGATCATCTAAAAACCACAATTCACAAACAACCATGGAACAAAGGTTGGAAGGGCACAAATCCCCACACGTTACTACATTAAAAAGCGATAATATGTACATAGGATAAGCACGGGACTCCCCCACGAGGTACCTCGTTTTTTATTACCGAGTCATGAGCTCGACTCGATCCCCTCAATACTAATTATCATTGGGGAAGGTGATTTGGTCGAGGTAGTTCAAGGATGGAACTTCCCCGCCAAAGTAGTGCTTCAACCTATGTCCGTTCACCTTGAAATTGGGGCCATCATTTTGAGCTAGCTCGATGGTCCCATATGGAAAAACTTGAGTCACGGTGAATGGACCAGACCAACGGGATTTCAACTTACCGGAAAAGATTTTCAATCGAGAGTTAAAAAGCAAAACTTGATCCCCAATGTTAAAAACCCGGTTTTTAATTTTTGAATCATGCAACTTTTTAGTCTTTTCTTTATAAATCAATGAAATTTCATAAGAAATATCCCTTAATTCATCCAATTTATTTAATTGCATTTTCTGGTGTTTTCCCGCGGTCTCCATATCATCATTGCAATGCTTTAGGGCCCAATAAGCCTTGTGTTCCAATTCAATTGGCAAGTGACAATTTTTCCCATACACAAGCTTATAAGGAGTGCACCCAATAGGCGTCTTATGAGCGGTTCTAAAGGCCCATAAAGCATCGTCCAACTTATCCGACCAAGATTGTCGGTTTTCCCTAATCGATCTCTCCAAGATCCTATTCAACGCTCGGTTTGAAACCTCGACTTGCCCACTCGTTTGTGGGTGATAAGCCGTAGAAAGCCGATGTGTAACCCCATATTTCCTTAGGACCCTTTCGAATTGGTCGTTACAAAAATGGGTTCCACGATCGCTTATGATCGCACGAGGGGTTCCAAACCGAGAAAACAAGCTTTTCAAAAACTTGACTACCACATGAGCATCATTGGTGGGCAAAGCCTTAGCTTCCACCCACTTAGATAGGTAGTCAACCGCGACAAGGATGTACTTATTACCACGAGATGATGGGAACGACCCCATAAAGTCGATGCCCCAAACGTCAAAGATCTCACACACTTGGATGATATTTTATGGCATTTCATCTTTTTGTGAGGCTTTTCCTTGTCGTTGGCATGAGTCACATGACTTCACAAGTGCATGTGCATCTCGGTAAATAGTAGGCCAAAATAAACCGGCATCAAAAACTTTATTAGACGTGAGATTAGCACCGTGGTGACCACCCGTGAGTCCCTCGTGACAAGGTCTAAGGATGTTAGATGCTTCGGTACCAAAGACACAACGTCGAATAATTTGATCCGCACAAGTTCGAAACAAGTAAGGGTTGTTCCAAAAATAGAACTTGACGTCACGAAAGAATTTTCGTTTTTCTTGAGTCGTCATACCCTTGATGATGAAGTTGCCCGCATGGTAATTTGCGATGTCTGCAAACCATGGGGTAGAAGAATCAAGATTAGAATTCACTACACCAAGTGTTTCGAGCGGAAATGTTTCGGTGATTTCCTTGGGCTCGTAAACACTTTGGTGAGGATCTTCCAAACGAGAAAGATGATCGGTCGCTAGATTCTCGGCTCCTTTTTAGTCAACAATTTTGTGATCAAATTCTTGAAGAAGGAGAATCCAACGAAGTAATATAGGCTTTGCATCTTGTTTAGCCATAAGATACTTGATAGTCGAATGATCCGTATACACTATGCATTTCGTCAAGACGAGATAAGGTCGGAATTTCTCAAATGCATACACCACAACAAGGAATTCCTTCTCCGTTGTAGTGTATTTTAGTTGAGCCTTGGTCATCGTCTTGCTAGCATAGTGAGTAGGCAAGAAGTGTTTTTCATGACGTTGCCCCAATACGGCCCCAATAGCGTAGTCACTAGCATCACACATGAGCTCAAAGGAAAGGTTCCAATTGGGAGCAACAAGAATGGGAGCTTCAGTAAGTTTCCTCTTAAGGATTTCAAAGGCTCGTACATAATCTTCGTCAAAGACAAAACGTGCATCTTTTTCGAGGAGATGTGTAATAGGTCGAGAGATCTTTGAAAAATCCTTGATGAATCGAAGATAAAATCCCGCGTGGCCTAAGAAAATCCTAAGTCCCTTAACGGTTTTGGGATGAGGTAATTTGGCGATGACGTCTACCTTAGCTTGATCTACCTCAATCCCCGCTTTCGAAACCTTGTGCCCTAAGAAAATTCCACTTTTAACCATAAAATGACATTTTTCCCAATTAAGTACAAGGTTGGTTTCCTCACAACGTTTCAACATTCTCTCAAGATTCGACAAACACGAAGTGAACGAATTACCAAACACGCAAAATTCATCCATGAAGACTTCCATCGTCTTCTCGATCTTATCATGAAAAATATCCATCATGCACCTTTGAAAGGTTCCCGGTGCATTGCAAAGTCCGAATGGCATTCTACGATAGGCAAACGTTCCATATGGACACGTAAACGTAGTTTTTTCTTGATCACGAGGATCGATGGGGATTCGTAAGTAACCGGAAAAACCATCTAAAAAGCAATAGAAATCGTTTCCCGCAAGACGCTCCAACATTTGGTCCATGAAGGGCAAGGGAAAATGGTCTTTTCGAGTGGCGTCATTCAACTTACGATAGTCAATGCACACTCTCCATCCGGTCACGAGTCTAGTGGGAATTAACTCGTTGGCATCGTTTGGCACAACGGTCATCCCTCCCTTTTTAGGGACACAATGAATAGGACTCACCCAAGGGCTATCAGAAATAGGGTAAATCATTCCCGCGTCAAGGAGTTTTAGGACCTCCTTTTTGATGACGTCGTGAATTTTGGGGTTCACCCTCCTTTGACATTGGATTAAGGGTTTGTAATCCTCCTCCATTAAGATTTTGTGGGTACAAAATTTGGGATCGATCCCCTTAATGTCGGATAACTTCCACGCAATTGCCCCTTTGTGATCCTTTAGAACATCGACAAGTGCGGTTTTTTCATCATCCGAAAGATCTTTCGCAATAATAACCGACAACTTGTCGTCCTCCTCCAAAAATACATATTCAAGGTGAGGAGGTAAATCTTTCAACTCGAGGATAGGTGGTTCCTCAATTGAAGATTTGGGCTCGATACTCATAACCTCCTCGGGTGGAGTAAATGGGAAATCGTTGAGAAAATCCTTGATAATCGAGAAGTCCTCATCATTGTCGAGGTCTTCGTCACAAGTACGTGGAACATCGATTTCTTCCAACGTAAAACCACCACCTTCAAATGGAGTGAAGGTTGGTGTCGAGTTATCAAGAATGGGATCTAACATAGTGGGATTGCCACTATTTTCATCATCACCAAAACCTAACACTTCTTGTGAAAATTCCTCGCAAACAACGTCAATCATATCAACGAGGTTTATGGTTGCAACGGAATAAACATGAGGAATTTGAGAATTTTGAGTTGCGTTTATAACAAGTTCCTAGTCGTTGAAACGTAAGGTGATCTTTCTAGCATGAACATCAATCAAAGCCATAGACGTATCTAAAAACGAACGACCTAAAATGAGAGGAACTTGAGGATCCGTGGGAATATCGACAACGATAAAGTCTACCGGATAATAGAACTTTCCCACTTTCACAAAAACGTCTTCCGCCAATCCACATGCGGGAATCGTGGAATGGTCGGCCAACTCGATAGACATTAGTGAAGGAGTAAGATTAGGAAGATTGAGCGACTTGAAGATTGCAAGTGGCATCAAGTTAATGCTAGCACCAAGATCGGCCAAGGCATAGCATTCTTCCATATCTTGGATTGCACAAGGAATCAAGAATTTACCAGGATCACCGACTTTTTGAGGTATGCGGTTAAGATAAACCGATGAACAACTAGACAATTGATGCAATTTCTCCTTGTTGTTTAACATACTCTTAAAGTTAGCGGCAAATCGAGGCATCATGACCAAAGCATCGGCGAAACTCACATTAAAGTGAAAATCACGAAACATTTTCATAAAAAGCTCAAATTCATAATTATCGCGCTCTTGACGTTTCTACTTTATAAGTCTCGATGGATAGGGCAAAGGTGGTGTGGGTTGAGGCATAGGCATAGCCTTTGGAATCTCGGGTTCCAATGTTGGTAATGGGTCAACCGTAGGTGTGGCATGAGCGGTACTTCGTGGGATTGGAACATGCTCTTTTTCGACCACCACCTCGGGTTCTTCCTCAATTGCATCCTCCGTAGGAGAAATTGGTTGAGGAGTCGGTTCCTTGAGTGTCTTACCACTTCGTGTGGTAATCACTTTCATCTCTCCCTTCGGGTTTGATATGGTGTTACTAGGTAGACTACCCGAAGTAGAGGCTTGTTCCCCATGACCGCTTCCAAAATAGCATTTAGCTTAACATCTTGACTAGCGGCTTTTTGGTCTATCCTTTGTTCAAGCCTAGAATGACTTTGCTCAATTTTATTGTTTTGACCTCTAATTTGATTAGCAAAATCATTTTCAACTCATTTTTCATATTGGTATTTTCCTTAGCTAAATTAGCTAACTCCTTTGTGTTTTTAGCCGTTTCCCTAGCTTGACTAGCCAATTGCTCTTGAATGTTTTCCAAAATCTTATCATTTGCCGTAACGTAAATCAAAAAGTCATTTGGAAGCTCTTTAGTGTAAGCATTTTGAAGACCTTGACTTGGGTTTTGAAAATTACGGTTTTGGTTTTGATTTTGCAATTGGCTACTACTCCCTTGATTCCCATAGTTGTTATTACCCTTGTAATTGTTTCTTTGATTGTTTTGGTAACCAACTTGATTGTTTCGATAATTGTTAGCATTTTGATTTGGTGAAAAACCCAGTGGAGTCAATTGATTAGTGCGGGTAACTTGACCGTGTTGGTTAAAAGTTCCCGCGGCCGCGTAGGCACTCGAAGTGTTACCACCGTTGGTAATGCACTCGGAGTAATCGTGAGCTCCACCACAATACATATAAGAAACCTCAACCGCTTTAACCGTAGCGGGAGTTGGTTGTTCACCAACTTTAAACTCAATTAACAATCCTTTAAGCTTATCAAAAATCTTGTTTTCCAAATTAGCCTCGATTTGGAAAGCATCAATGGTATGTGACAATGAAGGCGACGGTGAAGACGAAGTCTTATGAACACTCGATGTGCTACGAGGACTATAAACCTTAGACCTATTCTCAATGATTAACAATGATTCCTCGACCGTCTCACACAAAAAATTACCGCCCGCGGCGGCATTAAGATAATCACGTTTGTTAGCCCTATATTTTATATAGTCGAAGAAGAATGTAATAGGTCATCTTAGTCGTTATTGGTCTTGTATAGTAATAGGTTAGTCGGGAAAAGCGGGCTTGGACTTTAAGCTAATATTGTCTTTGTTAGGGGCTATATGCCCAAGTGAATGCCAAGCCCGGCCCAAGATGAAGCCCACAAAGGCCTTAGAGCCGTGGCATATATAACCCTCTTCCATATGTGGAAGAGGGTGTTGGTTCATTTCATAAAACACCTAGTTTTAGTGTAAACCTTCCACTTCTCTCTTTACTTTCTCTTTCTACTTTTCTACTATTTCTCTCTCTAAATCTTGTGTTATGGATTGAATGGGAACAACATTTGGTATCAAGAGCCTATAGTGGATAGGTGATTGAAGATTCGTGTGTGGTGTTCTTGATTTTTCGTGGCTTTTTTGATCCATATCTCACGTCCCAATTTTATTTTTGTGTTTTTTATGGTCTTTTCTTGATACAAATCATCCACTAAGTCTCTAGCTGCTGCTAAACACAAAGCAAAAGCAATTGTCCTCAATCCACCTCCAAAGTATGACACCGAGTCAGATGGAGACAGTGATGATGAAAAAACTTCAAGGGACAAGAAGATTGAAGAACTCATGTCTTTACTCACCACAACTTATAAGAAGATCTACAAACCTACCAACAACAACCTCTGATCATCATCCAATGCTAGATATAAGGAAGTTGATCATGCACCTAGGTATGATCGTGATGCTAGGTATGATAATCAGAGGATGCTGAATCAAGTTGGGGCTAGAGATACTATAGGCACTCCGGTTGTGCAGAAGACTGGGATTCAATGCTTCAACTGCAAGGGATTTGGGCACATGGCTAGGGAATGCAAGAAGCTAAAACGGGTTAAGGACTCAGGGTATCACAAGGAAAAGATGTTGCTGTGTAAGAAAGAAGAAGCAGGAATTCCACTAACAGCAGATGAAGTTGACTGGCGTGATGACACTGATGATGAAGCTGATGATCAAGAGTTAGAGGCACATTATGTGTACATGGAGAAGATTCAAGAAGTGATCCCAGAGACTGGTGATACTTCTAGACCCATCTATGATTCTGAGCCACTTGAAAAGGTACCATCAAATGATAACTATAGTGTGTTTGCTAATGAACGACGACATCCTGAGCAACCCGAAAGCATCAATGACACATATGTAATGGACACGGAGGATAGCAATATCTCTACGGATTCACAGCATATGTGTAATGATGACGGAAAAGCTGTTCAGGATACTGACTCGGATGAGGACCGTGATTTGCTTGCGTCTATTATTGATTCTTTAAAACATAAAATTGAGGAAAACAAAGAGGCTAATAAATGTTTGAAGCAAGCAAACACGTCCTTAGCCGAGGAGATAGACAGGCTTAAAGAGTGTGATTATGTAAAAGAAGCTGATCGACGGGTTGCAATAGCTAATGGTTTGGTATATGAACGTAAGGTGCTCAACGAACAATATTGTTCTGAAGTAACACACGAAATTCATATGTCAAAACAGAAGATATCGGAACTTGAAGAACACTACTGCTACATAAACTCCAAATTACAGAATTAGAGTCGGTCAACAAAGAACAAACTGAGCTTTATAAAACTCGTGAAGAAAAGGATATTGAAAAAATTCTTGCTTTGGAAAAGAGAGTCGATACGTTAAACAACCTTGTTTACAAAACGGGTCAGTCTATTCAAACTATGAATATGCTCAATAGAAATATGAAAACGAGTTTTGTCAAGCCTGAATATCTCAAGAAAGCTCAAAGTACCAAGCCTGCTCTTTATGATATCGGTTGTTATGTTGATAATCTTGCTCTTATGCTTTCCCCTGACTGCGACGAAATCATTCGTCAACAAGAAGAAAGTCGATCAAACTTAAGTGATTTAATAAACCTTTCTGATTCTGATAATTATATTAAGTTTGTTCCTCAAAAAGAACTTTCCAAAGAACAAAAAATGTACAATAGTGTTCCACCACCAAGTGATGAACCCCAAAAGAAAGTTTCTTTAAAAAGGAGTTTCAAAAAGCAATCAATTTTGTTAGAAAAACAAATTTCGGATGAAAAACGTAAATGGGATGAGAAAAGCAAAAGTGTTCAACAATTTGAGTTTATAAAACAAGGGGTTTTAAATTTGTACAAAGGTGTCATCGACTATGAAAAAGTTTCTAGGGATACCATTTGGAATATTAAACCTAACCCACAAGTAGAAGTCGTCATTCAACAATGCATTGTTCCAACCATTGATGATCTTTCAAAAAATGTGGAAATGTTTTATAATGCTCTCTCTGAGGAAATGTTAACTGATTTAAGCTATGTCAAATCTCTTGAAGATGAAGTTGATTTTCTTCAAATTAAATTAAAGACACAAGAACACCAACTTTCTAACGAAATTGATCGACTTTCTAAAGAATACTTTTATGCTGACCATATGAATGCTATACTTGGTGTGTATACCGATCTTGATAAATATTGTCATGTAGCATGTCTAGTGTCAGAATCGGACACGAAATGTCGCAATCTTGAAGTAGAGCTTTCGAAACAAATTCAGTCATATAACAAACTTTCGAAAAGTTTTTCTCAACTTGAGAAACACTCCATTTCTCTTGAACTTGCTTTACAAAAAGGTGAAAAATCTCATAATCATAAAAAGTGTCAAGAAATGTCAGCTTCTTCGTTTCGTCTACTGAATGAAAAAGATTTCGAAATAAATGATTTGAAAGCTCAGCTAAAAGAAAGGGACATAGCCATAAGTGAGTTACAGAAACTCATTGAGAAAATAAAAGGAAAGTCTGTTTTGGGTAAACCATCCGCCGTTCGTCAACCGAATGCGGTTAAATGCCCTAAATCATCTATTTTGGGACAATACCCACATACTTTGCCTAAGATAGGAAATGATAAGAGTACCAATGTGATAGCACCTGGAATGTATAAGATGAACACTAAGCCCACTCAAACTGGAACATCGCGGTTACCTCAGAATATTAAGAAAACTAATCAACGTTTGTCTTCTTCTACAGGAGTAATCCCCAATACTAGCGTTAGCGGACCACAGCTTAAGAGCAATAGAATGCAAGATAAGTTCATGCCTAACAATAGTCAAGGAAAGAAGTTGGAAGTAGAAGATCACCGTAGGAATTTTAATTTTTCTAAGAATAAAACGTCTGTAACTGCTTGTAATGACAGTTTAAATGCTAAGACCTCGAATGTTGAAGGTGTTTGTGTTGAATGTGGAAAATGTGTTCGTACTTTCAATCATGATGCTTGTGCTCTTAATTATAATGGCGTGAATACTAGAACTAGGAAGCCTATTCGTATGCCCACTAGTACTACTAAACCCACAAGAACTTTGAACCAATCCACTGAGCAACCACTTAAGAAACTAAGTGTGTTAGAATCCACTACTCTACGTAAACAAAGCAGATTAAAGAAGCTTTATGAGAACATGATTAGGACATGTACACGGGGGTATTCAAGATTTACACCACCCGGATACAAATGGGTACTAAAACAACCCCCATTCTAATTGGGTCTATGAATGTTAGCTTGCCTTTAGAATCTAGGTCCACTACTATTTTGGAACCCGTTTCTATCAAGGGCTCCCATTTGTCAAATGCTACATTGTCTTCTAATTCTTCTGTAGCTCGTCGAAATCATCCTATTCATAATGGACTCCGGGTGCACAAAGCACATGACGGGCAATCTCAAGCTTCTCATTAACTTTGTGGAGAAGTTTCTGGGTACGGTACGGTTTGGAAATGATCAATTTGCACCGATACTCGGATATGGAGACTTGGTTCAAGGGAATATCACTATAAAACGGGTTTATTACGTCGAGGGGCTGAATCACAATTTATTCTCGGTTGGTCAATTTTGTGATGCGGATTTGGAAGTGGCTTTTCGGAAATCTACTTGCTATGTTAGAGACTACGATGGGAATGACCTTCTTACAGGTTCTCGTGGTTCTGATCTCTACACAGTAACTCTTCAAGACACACCTTCAACAAATCCAATTTGCTTAATGGCTAAAGCTTCATCATCTCAAGCATGGTTATGGCATCAACGATTGTCACATCTCAACTTTGACACCATCAACTTGCTTTCGAAGAATGATATTGTGACCGGTCTTCCTAAGTTGAAATTCGTCAAAGACCATCTTTGTTCTTCTTGTGAGTTGGGGAAAGCAAAACGGAAGTCTTTCAAAACAAAGACTACCCCTAGCTCAAAAGGACGATTGGAACTTCTACACATGGATTTATGTGGTCCCATGCGTGTAGAGAGTATTAACGGGAAAAAGTATATTCTAGTGATTGTTGATGATTACTCTAGATACATTTGGACTTTCTTCTTAAGGTCCAAAGATGAAACACCAGAGGTTCTCAAAAACTTTCTCAAGATGATACAACGCAATCTTCAAGCTCAAGTCTTAACCGTAAGAACGGATAGGGGTACTGAATTTTTGAACAAGAACTTGCAATCTTACTTTCAAGAAGAAGGCATCGAACATCAAACGTCGATTGCTCGAACTCCTGAACAAAACGGCGTTGTCGAAAGACGGAACCGTACTTTGGTTGAGGCTGCTCGAACAATGCTATCTGCTTCAAAATTACCGCTATTCTTTTGGGCTGAAGAAATTGCAACTGCCTGTTATACTCAGAATCGTTCTCTCGTCATCCCTAGACATGAAAAGACACCTTACCACATCATCAATGGCAGGAAACCTACTGTAAAGTTCTTTCACGTATTTGGATCTTTATGCTACATCCTTAAAGACGGTGAGAATCTTGACAAGATGAAAGAAAAAGGTGATGCATGTATTTTTGTGGGGTATGCTACATTGTCGAAAGGATATCGGGTCTATAACAAGAGAACAAAGATCATTGTCAAAACAATTCATGTGAACTTTGACGAATTGCCACAGATGGTACTTGATCACAACAGCTCAAGTCCCGCACCTCAATGTCCAGCAATGGCACCTACACACAACAGTGTACGTCCCGTGCAAGAATGTCAAGAAAATACTCCTACAGCAGATTCGACGGATACGAAACAAATGAATGAGTTGGTTGATTTATATGATCCAATGTTTGATGAATATTACTATGGAAACAATCAAGTTGTGTCAAAGCCTTCCGCTGTCAATACTGCTGATGCACCCGCACAAAGTCAACAAGACACAACTGCATCTACTTCAGCAACCGTTGCTCAAGAGACAATTCCAGTGGATACTCAACAAACTCAAGAAACTGTCATACAACCAACATCACCAACCGTCAATGCTGAAGGAGAAAACAACAATCAAGCAGTCGATGCACAACCTGACGATGAAGAATTTATCAATCCGTTCGGTACATCGGTACACGAAGTCAGAGAGTCTTCTACTCAACATGTTGATCCGTCCAACATGCATACATTCTACCAACCATATCCATCCACTCACCATTGGACACGTGATCATCCATTGGAGCAAGTCATTGGAAATCCTTCACAACCGGTTCGAACACGCAGACAACTCGAAACCGATGGCGATGTGTGTATGTATGCACTCACCGTGAGTTCAACTGTACCTACAAACATCAAACAAGCCATGACTGATCATGCGTGGATTGAATCAATGCAAGACGAAATTCATCAGTTTGAACGCCTAAATGTTTGGGAACTTGTTGACCGACCCTATGGAATGTCAATTTTAGATTTCAAATGGATCTGGAAAAACAAACTGGATGAAGAACAAACCATCATCAAAAACAAATCTCGTCTTGTGGTTAAGGGATACCGTCAACAAGAAGGCATAGACTATGATGAATCATTCGCTCCAGTCGCTCGTTTGGAAGCAGTCAGGACATTCCTTGCTTATGCTGCACATAAGGGCTTCACGGTTTTTCAGATGGACGTTAAAACTGCTTTTCTCAACGGTCATTTGAAGGAAGAAGTGTATGTGAATCAGCCAGAAGGATTCATCGATCCTCATCATCCTGACAAAGTCTATCGTCTCAAGAAGGCTGTATATGGACTTAAACAAGCTCCCAGGGCATGGTACGAAGAACTTTCAAACTTCTTGGTGTCCAAAGGTTCTATTGATCCTACTCTCTTTACTAATAAATATGGGGATGACATGATGCTGGTGCAAGTTTATGTTGATGACATTATTTTTGGTTCTACGAACCCAAAACTTTCAAAACGTTTTGAAAAATTAATGCACAGCAGATTTGAAATGTCAATGATGGGGGAGCTAAAATTCTTTTTAGGCCTCCAGATTCATCAATCCCCACGTGGTATCTTCATTAACCAAGCTAAGTATGCTCAAGAGATACTTAAAAAGCATGGTATGACCTCATGTGCTCGCGTTGGTACACCATTGTCGACCACATCCCTAGACGCTGACTTGTACTCATATCCCGTAGATCAAACACAATATCGCAGTATTATCGGGTCACTTATGTACCTTACAGCCAGCAGGCCTGATATTCATCATGCCACATGCTATTGTGCACGATATCAAGCCAGACCTACTCAAAAGCACCTCAAAGAGGTTAAACGGATCTTTCGGTACCTTAAGAATACCATTCACATGGGACTCTGGTATCCGAGGGAAACCGGTTTTCATCTAACGGCTTTTTCAGATTCTGATCACGCAGGTTGTCTTGATAGTCGTAAAAGCACTTCTGGTAGCATACAATTTCTAAAGGAAGACAAGCTTGTCAGCTGGTCGTCAAAGAAGCAGGATTGCACTTCGCTCTCATCAGCTGAAGCAGAATATGTGGCTCTATCCGCGTGTTGTGCTCAAGTCCTCTGGATGAGAACTCAACTCACGGATTATGGCTTCCACTTTGATAAAATACCTATGCATTGTGACTCAGAGTCGGCCATAGCCATATCTTGCAATCCGGTTCAACACTCCCGCACCAAGCACATCGATGTCAGATATCACTTCATCAAGGAACAAGTGGAACGCGGCATCGTGGAATTATACTTTGTCAGAACTGAGTACCAGTTGGCAGACTTGTTTACAAAAGCTCTATCGAAAGATAGGTTTGCGTATCTCGTTGGCCGTCTTGGTATGAAGTATATGACTCCAGAAGACTTGGAGGTTTTGGCAAATGAAGCTGCTTGATATTCTCTCATAATGACTTCTAGGCGCATCACAACTTAGAACTCGGACCTCAACTAAGGAAAGTTTATCTCGGATGATAACTTATCCTTCTCAACGAGAAATTCATATTTCTCGATCATGAGCTTCTCATAAAAACATTCAAAGTTTTTAAGTTCATGAAAAACGATTTCTAAGTAAATGTCAGCTTAGAACTCGAACTTCAACTTAAGGAAAGTTTATCACGGATGATAACTTATCCTTTACAACGGGAAATTTATTTTTCTCGGTCATGAGCTAGTCACAAAACAATCAAAGTTTTGAGCTCATGAAAAACGGACCCGAAAGGGGAGTGTACGTTTCAGTGCGCTTTCCCTAATCAATAGAAGAGAAGTCTTCTATCCTGATTATTTTAAAACCGTTGAACATAATTTTTCAAGAATTTCTCAAAAGGTTTTTCTAAATCTTTCAAAATTGTGTGTTCAACACTCCCTTCCTCATAAGTGGTTTTTATATCTCAAAATTGTCATATGTTATTTTGATCAATTTTTGAGGGGGAGCGTTTTAAAATCAAGCCTTTTAATGTTGTTGGGTACATCTCTAAAATTGTCATATTTTATGTATCCAACACATTCCGAAAATGATATGAAATTGTCAAATTTAATATATTATATCGGAAAAGGCATCTCAACTCCGTACCTCAACATATTTTGTGGTGTCGTTTTTCTAAAATTTTGTCAAATTTTGTCTCAAGACACACATATATTGTTGAGGGGGAGCGACCCGACTGAAAATGTTCCATGATTCATACGTGCACACATGTTTCTCTCCCGTCGATTTTTCGGAAAATGTCATATTTTAATCAGTTGGTATCTCTAATATTATATTTTTATATTAGAGATAGGGGGAGAAAATGTGATTAAAATGTAATATATCGCAACATGTGATCTTAAAGACTCAAGTGCAACTCTTTTCTTCACATGCCAAACTATTTCGTATATCGATGCATGTGTGTAGGGGGAGCTTTTCGGAAATGTAAAACTTTCAAGTGTTAAAAGTTTTGATTTTTATCAAACACTTTGAATGGTTTTCAATGGTTTAATGGTTACGATCTATACCCAAAACAACCTACTATCCACGACGGAACAATGGAGTTAAAAGGTGGTTTATGATAGGAAACTAAGTCCTATGATCTAACCAGAACCGGAGGGATCTACCCAAGGACATTCCATAGCTAGAAATAGTTGTCCTTAGGAAAGATGGAGTGGAATGAAGCTGAATGCGGACCAATTACTTAAGTTAGCACTAGAACAATCACAACAAGGTGCTAATGATGACATATTGGTAAGCATTGAAGGAGTTGAATATTCTATGCAACTTAGGTAGAAACCGGGTTAACACATCTTTTGAAGACAAGTGTCATGGACCCAGTGATGCGATGCACAACCCTTCCCCAGCCATTCGAGTTTCTCTCAAAAGAAACTTGTCTCATTGTCACGGAGATCAACACGTATCTATTGACTTTCTCACTCCGAGTCAGTTAATATTGAAAAGGTGGCAGTCTGCTCCAGCCTTCGATTACCAAAAATGCACTTATTGAGTCTAGAGCCAAACGAGATCTATCTATCATCTCATTAGGACACAATCGAGTCCTACGCATTATCCTTGTGATATTGCCAGAACATCTGAGTGATACGATTCACAATGAAGATGGAAATCCTGCTTGAGCCAACATCAAACAAGCTCATGGTAGGTAACTTGTGCGATTCTATATGAATCAAACTTGTGAGAACTGGAAAGCAACTGAGTTTGGATTCTTAATTGATTCAAACTTGATTCCAGGTTTCTTCGCAAAATCCGTGTGATCTTGCCAGAACATTCAGAGTGACACTCATTAGTGTTCACAGTGACGAATGGAAATCCTTCTAGTGTCAACATCAAACAGCATTGCGGTAGGTAACTCACAAGATTTTCTATGAATCAAGCTTGTGACAAACTGGAAAGCAACAATGGTGCGATTCTTTTAGAATCAAACTTGTTCCAGGAAACCTGAATTGACGACTCTAATCAGACGGATAATTTATCCTTATGATTTCACTCTTTATGTTCGCAGTCTGCTTTGAGACGGTCGAGTAAAGAGAACTGGCTACTACCGCCGGGAAACCCTGTCAAGAAGGTTCTTAATCGAATCTACCTGATCACAGGTACGGTATTTAATACTGTTTAACGGTCTTCACCGACCGGAGGTAAAACGCTACCGAGTTAGGGTGAAATGTTCAAAGCCATTTCATCCGTGTCTATATATGTTGTTGCATATCAAGAAGGTGGCGTAGCTGTGTACTAATCGATGTCGATTCAGAAGTCACAAGAGCACAAGATGGCGATAATCAAGATACCTAAGAATGTAAGAATGTAATAGGTCATCTTAGTCACAAGGAGTACATATGAAGATCTCAAGCACTCAAAGTCAAATGAAAAAGGCTCAAGATAAAGATCACGAAAGCATGAAGGAACAAAGCTGTTACAAACAAGATCAAGACCAAGATACAAGACCAAAGCAGGAAGATCTCCTCTACAAAAATGTATTCACTCAATCATCTTATGCTTTTTAAGCTTTTTAAGATGACCGATACATTGGGGGAGATTGTTAGCCCTATATTTTATATAGTCGAACAATAATGTAATAGGTCATCTTAGTCGTTATTGGTCTTGTATAGTAATAGGTTAGTCGGGAAAAGCGGGCTTGGACTTTAAGCTAATATTGTCTTTGTTAGGGGCTATATGCCCAAGTGAATGCCAAGCCCGGCCCAAGATGAAGCCCACAAAGGCCTTAGAGCCGTGGCATATATAACCCTCTTCCACATGTGGAAGAGGGTGTTGGTTCATTTCATAAAACACCTAGTTTTAGTGTAAACCTTCTACTTCTCTCTCTACTTTTTTTTTCTACTTTTCTACTATTTCTCTCTCTAAATCTTGTGTTATGGATTGAATGGGAACAACAACATTCATGATCGTTCAAGCCATTGTAAAACGTGTCAATGTGATGCAAGTCGGAAAAACCATGATGAGGACATTCGTGCAACATTTCCTTAAGCCTATTCCAAGCCGTTGAAAAACTATCATTATACTCTTGTGAAAACTTTGAAATCTCGTTTTTCAAATGCGTAGTCTTAGAGGGCGGAAAAAATTGGTTCACGAACTTTGAAACGAGATCCTTCCACATCAATATAGAATTGGGTGGCTCTTTTTCTAACAAAATTTTAGCGGGCCTGATACAAGTGTTTTATTGGGTTCAATTTTAATTCTCGGTATCTTCTCGAATCGATCACGGTTCAAAGTGGAATAGTTGTTCTTGGTTACTAAAAAGGGGTTTGTTTTCTATTCTACTAAAAAGAATAAAAGGGCAAAGTCGTGCAAACAAGCTAAAAATAATTGCAAAATTAAAATTAAATTAAAATGGAAATTAAATAAAAGAAAACAACTTAAAAACGTAACTTAGAAAAAACTGAGGAAATGAGAAAACAGTAGATAAAATCAAAACTGAAAAACCTTCATTCGGAATAATACTTGATTCGGAATACTTGGAGAAATGCTTGGTTCGGAATAACTTAGCCAAAAACCTTCATCCGTAATACATGCTTGATCCGGAATATATTATGCTCATTCGGAATGTAACCTTGATCCGGAATAACTCGTTCGGAATAAAATTGAAATGTCACTTATTCGGAATATTTAGATCAAAACCTTCATTCGGAAAATTTAAAAATAAAACTGATTCGGAACATTTGAATCAAAACCTTCATTCGGAATATAAACACTCATCCGGAATACTAATTACTCCGGATGAACACTTGATTCGGAATGACTAAATGCAACAAACTGATCCGGAATCTTTTGCTTGATTCGGAATATATGCTGGTTCGGAACAATTGCTTCACCCGGAATATTAATTATTTCGAATGAAGACAATGATCCGGAATAAAATAAGAAAATTTGGTTCGGAACAAATTTATCAAATTGCTTGACTCGGAATAATCAATAGGAAACTGTTCATTCGGAATAATCTAACCAAACCTTCATTCGGAACATTTTAACCAACCCTTCATCCGGAATAAATTTTGCTCATTCGGAATCTGGGTTTGTTCAAGAACAGTAACGAAAGAGAAAAAGTTTAACAATACGATTTTTGACCAAATCAACCAAGTTTTTACCAAAAGATTAAACCAAAGTAACTATTATTCATCTACTAATCATAAACAACAAACCAAAACACTAAAAACATAAAACCCACATACTTTTAAAGATCAAACTCAACAAAATAAAACTTTAAGACTTGGAATCAAAAATAAGAAGATGAACAAGATTAATGGAAGGATTATATTGAAGAATTAATGTTAAACAAACAAAAGGAAAGATTAAGACTTACAAAATTTGTGAATCAACAAAAATGAAAAATCACCAACACCTTAATGGTGTTGGTTACCTACGAAACAAGAAAAAGAAAAAGACTGGAATGAAAACTAGCTCAAAATGTGTGAAGGGATCTCTTTATATAGTCCTTGTCTTTGGTTGGTGAGTGGGGTTTCTCCCATTCTTTTTCTCTTCTCGTCTTTTCAGAAAAGTTGACGTTTTCGATTTCGATTTGGGATTTGTCGACGAATAAATTCAACTCGTCTTTTAATTCCTTCGTTTAATAGACTTGAGTTCTTTCGACATATGTAAATCTTCCATCTTTGGTCCTTTTCTTCGATAAATCTTCAAATAGGCCCATTGACTTCAAATCTTTTGCATCTCTTGGACAATAGACTTCCTCTTGAGTCTTTTTCTTCGATAAAACCCGTGCAATCCCATGTTTTCTTCAATGTTTATCCGGTTGGCTCTGAAAACACAACAAACACACAAACCACGCATAATTCCAAACAAATGACATTAAATACGCGTTTTGGTCTTGTTTTAGCAAGAAATAAGGTTGTGGCTGATGTTGATGCTCAACAACAACTTGCTTTTGATGACTTCAAACAGGTCGATAAACTTGACCTGGATAAAATGGATCTTAAATGGCAGATGGCCATGCTCACTCTTAGGGTTCACAAGTTTGAGAAGAAAGCAGGTCGAAAATTCAATTACAACCCACGGGAGCCAGCAAGATTCGACAGAAGCAAGGTTCGATGCTATAACTGTCAGCAACAAGGTCACTTTGCAAGGGAATGCCCTAGCAAGAATGACCAGGATAAGAGCAGGTACTCAGCTTTTAAGTTTCAGGAGGTAAAAGATGACAAGAAGGCATTGGTATCTGTTGACTCTATGGTCAACTGGAATGATCATCAGACTACCACTTTGGAATCAGCTGAATCCTCGACTGACGTGTTTGCAATGATTGCTGGGAATCTATCTGATGCAGAATAAGCAGACGAGTTTGCTCTTATGGGCATCTCACCTCAGGTACAAATATGTCCTCTTGGTTGTCATGATAAATATTCAGAATTGTTGTCCCAGTTTAATGAGGTAAATGATCAGAATGATAAGTATTTTTTAGAGGTTCAAGCCTATAAGGCTTCTTTAAACACATTGGAACAACAAAAGAGGTGGCTACAAGATACTCAACGTGAGTATGAGGATAAAATTAGGATACTGAGCATCGATTTAGAAAACACAACTAATATGCTTAAATATACAGAAAAGGTAAAAGATGCCAGTATCAAAGAAAAACAGGAGATGCAAGAAAGATTAGATGCTACAATGTTGAGATTTGAAAAATGGCAAAAGGCACCTAAAAATCTTTCAAAATTAATCGATAGTAGCATGTCTGGTAGGACTAAAAGAGGATTAGGATTTGATAAATATATTGATTCAGAAGATGTGTTTGATTTATCTTTTTCGAGTGTCTTTGATGCCGACAAAGAGGAAGAGGGAGAACCTAGTTACAATAGGTTTAGACCAGCAGCAGAAATGCATGCTGTCCCTCCCCCTCTTACTGGAACTTTCATGCCCACTTCTAGGCATAATGACTTGGATGGATCACAGATGCATGAGTCCCCAAAAAGTTCTACTAATTCTAATGACTTTGTCTCGTGTACTTTCAGTGACAAAGCCCGTGACTCTGCATCAAGTGGTTCAAGTGAAGAGTCTAGACCTACAAGTTCCAAGAAGAATGATCATGCTGCTAGTGCTAGGAAGTGTGAAGAGAAAGTTACTTTTAAGTCAACTGTGTCTGGTCCTGGTTTATTGAGTCCTAGGAAGTTTGTTTCTCCTAGAATTGTGTGTAATAATGTTAGCAGTATGAAACAATGTCATTCTAATAAAAGGTCTATTAAAACATGTTTTGTTTGTGGAAGTGCATTTCATTTGATTAAAGATTGTGATTTTTATGACACACATGCTTCTGTTAATCAAGCATTTTCTGCTCCTGGTCCACCAGGAGCTTCCCCATATACTTCTAGAAGACTCAATCCTAGTGCTCAATCGTTTTCTTCTTCTAGAAGGTCCTCTCCATTAACTTCTGATCATTGGAGAAACATTGGATTAACAAAAAATAGAACCACAAGTAACTATTTTCAGAATTTTAATCCAATTTATCCACAAAATTTTGACCATATGTATTTTGGTTTGGGAGGTTTGGGAACTGCTGTTAAGCCCTCAGCAGGTTGTTCTTGGTCAAACAATAATACCCATATGATGCATAGGTAACCAATGAACAACGGTGGATCTCATCAATCTTCTTGGATCTCTACTAAAGATCCACAAGGCAGGCTCAAACCTGAAAAGGTTTGGGTCCCCTTAAGACACTAACTTTTTGCATTTTTATTATCTTGTTGTTGTAGGTTACTCCATACCAAGATCCTAGTTTAGGCATCGTTGATAGTGGTTGCTCCAGGAGCATGACAGGAAATAAAAGTCTTCTCTCTAACTTTGTACCATTTCAAGGCGGCAAGGTCTATTTTGGTGGAGGTGAAGGCAGGATCACTGGCAAAGGAACAATTAAGACGCCTAATCTAAATTTTGAGCAGGTCTACTATGTGGAAGCACTTCAGCACTTCAACTTGATATCTGTCTCTCAGATTTGTGACAAGAAGCAGTTTTTTCTCTTCACGGATACTGATGCACTTGTGCTCTCCAAAGACTTTCAGCTTCCGGATGACTCACAGGTTCTACTCAGAATCCTTAGAAGACACAATCTCTATAGCATCAAGCTGAATGAAGTCAACCCTACTGGTCAACTAGCATGTCTGGTTGCTAAAGCCTTAGAAGATGAAGCCACTCAATGGCACAGAAGGATGGGGCATGTGAACTTCAAGACCATTCACAAACTTGCAAATCTGAATCTGGTTTCTGGTTCACCTCCCAAGTCATTTAGAAATGATATAAATTGTATTGCTTGTAGCAAAGGCAAACAACATAAAGCATCCTTCAAGGCCATTACTGCTCTTAGTCTTATTACTGAACCATTGCAGCTACTACACATGGATTTATTTGGTCCTACTTCCATTAGGATCATTGACCACAAACAATTATGTCTGGTGGTAACTGATGGATATAGCAGGTTTACATGGGTGTTCTTCATGGCTGCCAAGAGTGAGACCTACTCAATTCTTAGAGATTTTCTTACCCTTATAGAGAACCAGTTGTCCAAGAAGGTTAAAGGTATTCGTTGTGATAATGGAACTGAGTTCAAAAATAAAGACCTCATAGCACTTTGTAATGCTAAGGGCATCAAAAGAGATTATAGTGCAGCAAGAACTCCTCAACAGAATGGCGTGGCAGAACGAAAGAACAAGACTCTAATAGAAGCAACAAGAACAATGCTTTCCAATTCCAAGCTTCCAACCATGTTCTGGACAGAAGCTGTTAATACTGCAAGTTATGTTTTGAATAGGGTTTCAATTACAAATCCTCACAAGAAGACACCTTATGAGCTCCTAACGGCCAAAGTTCCTAATATTGCTCATTTGAAGCCTTTTGGGGTCCTGTAACCATTCTGAATACTAGTGACTATTTGGGGAAGTTTGATGGCAAGGCAGATGAAGGATACATTGTGGGATATTCAGCTCACTCTCGGGCTTATCGTGTCTACAATCTCCAAGCCAAGCGGGTCATTGAAACTATAAATCTCAGGTATTTTGAAGAGAAGTCAAACATCCAAGGCAAGGGTCCTGAATGGTATTTTGATCTTGATTATCTTAGTGATTCATTAGGATATTTTCGTTTCAAAACTAACCATGATGCAGGTCCACAAGTGTTTGCAACTTCTAGTACATGTGTTCCTTCTAGTCTTTCTGATTCAGATGACGAGGATGATATTTTTGTGGTTCCATCCTACTCCACCACCGTCTCTCCTACTCCTCCTAGTGATACAACTCCATTGGATGTATTGGATTCACAAGTAGTGCTTGACACCCTTCTGAAACAACAACAAGAAGCTACTACAGCAGCTGCTCAAGGTGGCTTTGAGTTTCCCTTGAATACGCCTACTGACAAAGCTGCTCCTAGTACCCCAGCTTCTGCTCCTAGTGCTAGCTTATCACCTATTGGTACTCCAGCTAGTGATTCTGCTTCAAATACTCGATTCTCCAGTCCTTCTGATTTGGGGAACCATCAAAAGAAGTCTTCTACCAAGCTGGATGATATTCATAAACAACTAGTAGATGGCATTTTCAACGCTGCTTCATATGATGCTGACTTTGTTGGGGATCTCAATAACTTGGCACCAGAAGTGGAGGTAACTTCCAATCTAGTGTTGCAATCCCATAAAGATCACCCTACCACCCAAATCATTGGAGATCCTAGTTCTACTGTCAAGACACACAGAATGCAGAAGAAGGCCTCGTCTGATCATCATGCTCTTGTGAGATATATTGAAGATCAAAAGCGTAATAATCATACGGACTTTCAACACTGTTTGTTTGCTTGTTTTCTTTCACAGGTGGAACCTAGGTCAGTCTCTCATGCTCTTGAGGATCAAAGCTGGGTAGAGGCTATGCAGGAGGAAATGCAGCAATTCTTGTTTCAGAATGTTTGGGTTCTAGTTGACTTACCAGATGGAAATACAACAATCAATACCAAATGGATTCTCAAGAACAAGAAGGATGCACGGGGAATTGTCGTAAGAAATAAAGCTAGGCTTGTCACACAGGGCCACACTGAAATTGAGGGCATTGACTACACTGAAGTTTTTGCTCCGGTTGCAAGGATTGAGGCTATTCGTCTGTTTTTGGCTTTTGCTTCTTATGTGGGCTTTACGGTGTTTCAGATGGATGTCAAGAGTGCATTTCTCTATGGCAAAATTGACGAGGAGGTGTATGTCACTCAACCTAAGGGCTTTGTAGATCCACTTCATCCCAAGAAAGTTTACAAGGTGGTCAAGGCTCTTTATGGATTACATCAGGCTCCTAGAGCTTGGTATGAGCGTCTTTCAACTTTCTTGTTAAAGAATGGCTATAGAAGAGGTACTATTGACAAAACACTATTTCTTAAGAGGAATACCAACGACATTATCCTTGTTCAGGTTTATGTGGACGACATTATCTTTGGTTCTACTAAGAAGGAATGGTGTGATGAGTTTGAACACTTGATGAAAGGCGAGTTTCAGATGAGTGCTATGGGAGAGCTTTCCTTCTTCCTTGGCCTACAATTCAAGCAACACTCAGATGGGATCTTCATCAACCAAGATAAATATGTTCATGAGATCCTTCAAAAGTTTGACATGGATCCTCTTAGACCAGCAGCAACCCCTTATGAAGTTGCTAAAGTCAAACTCAAGAATGAGCCAGACCCCCGGTCAATGTTCACATGTACAGGTCTATGATTGGCTCCCTCATGTATTTGACTGCATCACGTCCGGATATCATGTTTGCAGTAAGTGCTTGTTCTAGACATCAGGTGACTCCAACGGTTTCAAACTTGAATGCAGTTAAGAAGATTTTTAAGTATATCAAGGCTCAACCTAAACTGGGCTTGTGGTATCCTAAAGAATCCCCTTTTGTTCTTGAAGCATATAGTGATAGTGACTATGCAGGTGCTAATAATGACAGAAAGTCTACTACTGGTGGTTGTCAACTTTTGGGTCGCCGACTTATTTCATGGCAATGCAAGAAACAGACGATAGTAGCTACTTCTTCAACAGAAGCTGAATACGTTGCTGCTGCTAGCTGTTGTGGACAAGTATTGTGGATCCAAAATCAGATGTTGGATTATGGGTTCAATTTTATGAACACCAAAATTTTCATTGACAATCAAAGTACTATCTGCATTGTGAAGAATCCTGTTTTTCATCAACGTACAAAGCATATTGAAATTAGGCACCATTTTATACGGGATGCCAATGAGAAGAAGTTGATACAGGTTCTTAAAGTTCATACGGATGATAATGTTGCTGATTTGTTGACAAAAGCTTTTGATGGTCCTCGGTTTAACCACTTGGTGGTTCACATTGGGATGGTCAATCCTTGAGGTCTAGGATTGAGGGGAGGCTCAGTCTAAGGGGAGGCTTCGTGTACATATTATTTTGGACAGACTAACATATTGGTAGATTTTAACAATATATTACATTGGTCCTGGTGGAGGATTTTGCTCACTTCTGGTGGTTATATTCTTTCATGACTAGCTTCTAGTCCTCATTGGTTAGCTTCTAGTCATTATTGGTTGGCTTCTGGTGGTTAAAAATTCTTCTTTGTCAAGTGAGGGTTGGCTTCTGGTACTGGTCTGGGACACTATTCATTCGTATTGACTTTTGTTGACCACATTTTGCTTCTAGTACTGACCATTGTGTGCTTTGACTTTTAGTCAACGCTTCAAATTCTGGTATTTACACTCTTATTTAACTTTGGTAAATTGGAATTTGGAAATTATATTAAAAGGGGCAAGTGGTTACTATGTAATAACTGTCTAATTTGAAAGGGCGACCCCCCATTATTAGGGGTCAATGAACAGTTACTACCTTCATTATTTATGGTCAATTAACCCCCCCTTGACTCATTTATCTCACTCATAACACACACACAACCAATCCTACTCTCTCATCCCTAACAAAAATCTTCTTCCATTCAATTAATCAAGATCCATGGCTGCCTTGGTATACCAACCTACTCACAACAAGGTCGCCTATCTAGGAGATGGTCCACATCGTGATGATTTTACTGACATTCTGGACTTCATTGAGGCTTCAAACCTAAGGTATGCTTTTATTGTCTGTCCCACTATTTATGATAGTGTCATTCGTCAGTTTTGGGCATCTGCTCGTCTTGTGGTTGTGGTTAGTCGACCACGTGAACTCCATGCTACCATAGATGGACGTTCATGCGTGGTTTCTGAGGCTTCTATCCATAGTTCCCTTCATCTTCAGGATGAAGGTGGGGTTGTTTACATCCCCAATGCGGAGGTGTTGGAGGGGATGGCTGCTATAGGGTATAATCATGGGGGGAAGTTTAACTTCCAAAAGAATCGGTTTTCCCCCCAATGGAAGCTTCTGGTGCATTTTCTGATTCATTGTTTAAGTCCCAAGTCTGGGAGTTGGGATTCTTTCCCTAACCCTTTGGCTACTGGTCTCATATGCTTAGCCCAGGGTAGGGTATTTAATTTCTCTCGTTATTTGTTTGAGGGGATGGTTAGTAATCTATCTAGTGCTGGTTCTAGGAAGAAGTTTCTGATGTATCCTAGGTTTTTACAACAAATACTGGTTTGTATCCCTCGTGATAGGACTGAACATGTGCCTTCTAAGCTTACTGCCAAAGTGTATTACAATATGGTCCATGGGTTCAGCGGGGTGTGGAGGCCCCTTACTGAGGCCATGTTGGGGCTGGCTCATGGTCCTCCTGATGGTGTTGTTCCTCCGGTTGACCAAGCCGCAGAGGAACCACAATTAGATGATGACCCCATGGAGGAGGAGGATCCTGCTGGTAGTGGACCTCATGTGGTTGAGGAAGAGCTGGTTGAGGAAGTGGTGGTTGAAAGGCCATCCACTTCCAAGGCTGCTCCTTCTTCTTTGCCACATTCGTCTCCATTTGTGGAGACTCCCCCTCCTAGTCCTGCTCCACACTCTTCTGATAAGCCTACTGGTGCTAGTGCTCCTAATGTTGACCCATTTGTTGCTTCTGGTTCCAATGACGCCTTCCCTGATCCAAGTCCTCTTGGTGGGAAAGCGGAGGAGCCTATTACACTTACTTCTCTACTTGATCTTATGCACAGGTATCATGCACGGATTCTTTCCTTGGAAGCAGATTTGAATCAACACCGGAAGCTTACTAGGGAGTTTGTTCTTCCGATGGCTGATCGCATCAAAGCCTTGGAGACTCAGCAAAGACGACGCAAGAAGCATGTGGTTCACTCTGATTCTGATGAGGAGGTTAAGGATCGTGTTGAGGATGGTTTGACTTTGTTGGCAAAGGCTGCCTTTGCTGATAAATTGTATGATGATTTGCCGGTTCCTCCGACTTCCTCAAGTGTTCCTTCTCCTGCTGCTATTACCACTCCTATGGATGGTGCTTCTGGTCCTACTGCTGGTTCCAATGCTGGTCCATCCCATGATCCAAAGGGGAAGGCCCCAATGACTGATGCTCCCTCACCACCTCGCAAGCGTACACGTAGACAGCTTGAGGAGGATAGGCTGTGTGAGGAGGCTGCTCAACGGATGCAAGCCGAAATTGATCAAGTTGCTCGGGCTGAGGAGGAAGTGCTTCAACAGCAGAGACGTGAACAAGTCCAGCATGATGCAATGCATTGGAATGATAGTGATTGGATGCAGGTGTTGACTATTCTTACCAGGGATTATTCCTAGTTCACTGATCTTTTGGGTTCGGATGTGGATGAGCATAACTGTATTCCTCGGGCCATGGTGTTGATGCGCAAGCATCAGTTGGCGCTTGCTGCACAACTTCGTGAGAAGCGTAAGAACAGACCTTTGTCGAGAACTGAGGAGCGAAAGTAGATGCAGCGATATGTGAAGTATCAGTCGGCTGCTTATTTCCAAACTGGTTGGAAGTAGGACAGGGTTCGGGCTTTGTCTTTTGATGAACTTAAAGCACTATATGAAAGAATGGTCAAGCATCAAAGCACCCCAATTCCGGAACGATTTATCTATCGTCCTTCTCCACGTGTGGTGACCACTTCTTCACCTGCTGTTACTACTGGTCCTACATCTTATCCTACTCCTGGTTTTGCTGCTATTCCATCGGTTTTTGCTGCTTCTACAGTTGGTACCACCTCTTCTCCTTCGGGTGCTCCTCCGGTTTCTTCTTCAGGTCCTGCTACCTCCACCACACATGCTACCACCACCACCATCTTTGCTACCACAACCACCACTACTCCTACACCTGATATGGCATCACCATCACCACCAGGTCCTGGTTCTCAACCTATTCCTTCTTCTAGTGCAGCTCCTGTTGATCCCTTGGGTGGGCAAACTCTTGAGTCTACTTCTCCTGCTCCCAATGCTGCTGCTCAGGTAAAGGTAAAGGTTGAACCCTCGCCTAGTGATCCCACACCTCGCCGTTCGCTTCGCCAGAAATCGGCTCGACGTGTTAGACGTGGCAAGACGGTCCCCTATGAGAAGCGTGCTCCCGAAAATCTTATAGATGCAGCTTCTGATAGTGACTCTGATTTGCCTTTGGGAAATGGATATATTACTGGTTGGACGGTTACGCGTTCCACGACTCTTCCTGGTACGGTATCTCATAGAATTACTCTTAGTGACGGGTCTGTGCGTTCGCTTCGGGTCTGCAGGGTATTTTGTCTTGGGCGGATCGTAAGGATCTTATGGCTTTATATAGGTTTGTGGATACTGGCATGCCTGTTGATCCTATGGCTTTGTCTTACTGGCCGGTCTGCGAGTATGGGCTGATCTAAAGATGATGCTTGATGCACCTCCTCATGCTCCTGTTTCTGGTGTCTGGAAGGATCAGATGCAATGGGTTATTCAGCGATGGAAGTTATATGCGGGATGTGGTGTGCATATGTTAGAATTGGAATCTGGTCATATGGTCTTCATGCTCACAGACTTGGATTATCCGTTGACGATTGCTTCGATGGAGGCTATGTTGGCTTGTCACTTGCAGATTTCAAATGCTCCCTCAGGGAATCAGTCCTCTATGGCGACTGCGTTGGTGGAAGGGATCCAGGCTCGGTGAAAGCTGATAAGAAGGCTGCTTCTGGTCTCTGAAATGGTTGGTTTGTAAGTGTTTATGTTTTGTGTTTTTGATCATTTGTTCATATTATCATTCTTTTCACCAATATGTAAAGTGATTGGTGAATTTCATTCATTATAGTTAAAAAAAATAAGAAAAAAAAAATGTATACTTTTTATATAATATCTGCTTATACTTTAAACACATCATGGATTTTACACTTGTGAATATGATACCATTTGCTGATTCAAACTATGGGTTCTGGTTGCTGAATTGTCCTTGTGCTGGTTACTGGTTTCATATGGTGTTGGACTTGGTCCTCAAAACAAATGGTCCTCAACTCACCATGTCTAATCGACAAGAAAGAGTTGATTCACCTTGAGGGTACGACTCCTGGTGCGATTCTCAAATCCGTTGATGGTTGCCAGGTTACCCAAAACTGGATGGGTTTCACTTGCCATGGTCCTAGACTGAAAAATGGCTAATCCAAGGGGGTACGGCTCTTGGTAAAGATTTTATCAAATCCGTTGATAGCTGTAATAGCTTGCTTAAAGCTATAGGGTTTTCAACTCACCGATGCTTCATTGCTGAGAGTTGGCGAGTCCAGAGGGGTACGGCTTCTGGTAAAGACATATCAAATCCGTTGACGGCTGTGATGGTTTGCCTAAAATCATCAGGGTACTCCCACTCACCATTGATTCACATTCTAAGAGTTGGGCTGGGTTCTGGTCTCCCAGGGTGATGCTTATTCCACCAAAAAGACTGGCTAGCCCAAGAGCGAGCAGCTACTTGGTAAAGGCTCATCAAATCTGCTCATGTTGCTGTCAAGATTCAACACGATGCTGATTTGTTTCAAGCTTTGGAGAAGCTTCTAGTGTTCCATGTTGCGGCGGTTCTTCTGTTTCTTATCTTGCTGATGCTGCTATTACTTTTGCTGATTCAATCCTCGAGCTTTATTGCACATTTTCCAGGAAACTTGAACTCAACAGGTCAAATTCAACTTTAGGGGAGTATTGTTACGACCATTGTAATAGTTATTGTAATAGGTAGACTAGGAGGTATGTAGTTCCTCCTGGTCCTAGTAGTAGTAGGAGCAAGTCGTGCTCCTGGTCCTAGTCAAAGTCAAACTTTATTATTTATTTATTATTCTGTTAGGATATGCATGAGATATGTTAGGAAAGGATATGCATATCAGTTTTACACATTTTGTTTAATGCTGTATTAGGGTTTCCTTGTAGTATAAAAGGAACCTTAGGCAGAAGGGTTAGACACACCTTCATCAAACGTAGTTCTAGTGATTATCAATATTAGAAATCCTTATAAAGGATCAAGTATTTATAGTTATTCTGTTCTTCTTTATTATATTTGTATTCTGCATTCATATTGTGTATAGAGTCTCTCTGTGAATTGACTTGTGATTACAGAAGTCGTTCACCGTTCCTGACAGGCTGCAAGATTCACATCTTGTGAACCTAACATCTTCCATCTTTGGTCCTTTTCTTCGATAAATATTCAAATAGGCCCATTGACTTCAAATCTTTTGCATCTCTTGGACAATAGACTTCGTCTTGAGTCTTTTTCTTCGATAAAACCCGTGCAATCCCATGTTTTCTTCAATGTTTATCCGGTTGGCTCTGAAAACACAACAAACACACAAACCACGCATAATTCCAAACAAATGACATTAAATACGCGTTTTGGTCTTGTTTTAGCAAGAAATAAGTGGTAAAAGGATGGGTGTTTTCACACCTATCAGGGCCCCGCTAAGGAATACAGAAAAAAGCATCATCTTAATCGAATCGTTAGAGACGTCCTGAAACTTGCAAGTGGCGGTAAGACGTTTGAATTGGCGAATGTGGTTATGAGGGTTGTCCTTTTCGTCACCATGAAACTTGTTGTTTTGAATCATGGACAACAAACCCGTCTTAACCTCAAAATTCTCCGCAAGGATAGCGGGAATCACAATCGCTTATCCATAACCCTCGGTGGGTGCTTGAAGCAACTCCATCATAGTACGATTAGCCATGGGAGCTTCTTGTTCTACGATGGGTTCGTCAATAGGAGACTCCTCACTAGAAAGATTAGGAGTGGTTTCCTTTCGGTTTCTTCGTTTACGAGAACGTCTAGCTTGGTTGCGGGTTTGCATAAACGTCACGTACAACGAGGGGATGAGAAAAGAAGATTCTTTTTGGTGTTTTGTATTTTTCCAATTTTTTTGTGGTTTTTGATTGTTTTTACTTTTTTTTGGATTTTTGTGATTGTATTAAGTAGACCAAAATCTACAGATCTCCTCCTTAATCAAATCTATTGATTAAAGAAGCCTCAAGGAATGAAAAACGATCACGTGAAGTGAACGCCTTCGATGACTTTAGAACGTTGGTGGAACACCAAAACGTTCAAGAGGGTTTAATCAAATGAAACCAAGAAAATATATATGATACTTAATAATACTTTGGGCGGCAAAACCCTCGATTAGTTTTTAATCTCAAAATACTCACAAGCAAGCGGGGAAACGAGGCGGCGCGAAGCACTTAAGAGCCTTTTTCCTTAGGGTATATTTTATAATACCCGCCTTATACCCACCTTATAGTTTGTATTTTTCAAAATCGAGCTTCACGAAAGTATTTATCTATTTTTGCCTTTTTCTTTTGGTTTGAGATTCGAATACAATGATTGGGTAATGACCTCCCAAGTCAAGGTTGTGTTTTCACACTTTTGGAGTACATGTGAATTTATTGTTCTACGTATACAATATATTAATAATATTCACACAAAAAAAACGAAAAACCGATAATACGTATTAGTAGAGTGCTAGTAATACAAATAGATATTATGGCTATATATAAAAACAACAATTGCCAAATCAAAACACAACACGCCTCCCCGGTAGCGGCGCCAAAATGATAGATGTAGATTTACAACCTTGTTTAGGAAGACAAAACGTAATTAGGGCAAGTATTAACGAGTGATTTAGGAAAACCACAAGTTATGACCCAAAGTGGGGATCGTTCTCAAGGAGGCTTGGTGTGTGTGTTAAGAGATGATTAAATTTGTGATTATATTTATGAGAAATGAGATAAGAAGAGAATGACAGTTACGATGACGAATTAAACTAAGACGATAAAGTCGAACACGTAAAACCGTAAAAAGTAGCAAAATTAAAAATTTACCATAAAAATTCCTAGATAATGCAATAAATCCTAAATAATGTAATTAGAGTTTACAAAAAATCAAAAATCACCCAAACCTTTTATTTAATTAAATAATAATTTTTTAATGCTAATTAAAGCCCAAAAATCAATTTAATTAACAAAAATCCCAAAATGAGATTTTTTCAATTCTTAAAATGACTTAAATAAATTTAAAACTATTTTTGAAAATTTGAAAAATAATTAAAACTATTTAAAAACAATTAAAAACTCTTAAAACTTAAAATAATTATAAAATTAATCTAATGACAACAAAAATATTCTAAAAGTTGTAAAATTCCTAACTTAATGTATTTGAACTAGGAAAAATGAAAAAACTAAAAAAAACTAACTTTTAATTTTTAATAATAAAATAATATTAAAAATCCAAAGTTTATAAAAAAAATTCTAAAAAATTTCCCAAAATCAAGAAAAATGTAACTAAGATAAAAATGCCAACAAAAATTTCCAAAACCTTTTTAATAATTTTATATTAATTTTTGAAGTTAATTAAAAACCCTAAAATTAAATAAAATAAAAAATATGTCATTTTGAAAACTTTAATGGATGTAGACCTCAAAATACTAAATTAAAACTTAAAAACTATTTTTCCAATATTTTTTTAAAACACTTTTTTCTATTTTTAATCACTTTCTAAAATTAAAACTAAGAATAATCATAGAAAATTAAATATAAACGTGAAAAATAAACTTTTTATGCCAAAAAGTCTTAAAGGAAACCTAGAATGCAAGAAAAATAAAAAATAGTAACAAACCTAAATGAATAAGCTCGAATCAGCTTATTAATAAGCTGATGGTTTAAATAAGCTAAAACTGAAAACCCTTAAATAATAAACCAAACAACGTATAACCAGTCAAAGACCCTAGGGCAACTGGTTAACGCGTTGGTGTGTGAGAGGAGTGGCGCAGGTTCGAGTCCTGGCTACGTCCTTTTTTAAAATCTATTTTTTTCCTTTTATAAAACTTAATCCTGCTGAACAACTAATGACAAAAACACAAACAGAGTCAAAATTAATCAAGTTAAGAGCCAAATCAAACCTAAAACGTGACTGAAAAGTGAGATAGAGCTATAGTAACAATTTTTTCAAGAATTTAGGCTTATCCAAGAACTAAATCGTTCTCTGATGAGTCTGAAAACCCACAAATGGCCTTGGTGACCTGGTTGGCTTAGGAAAGCCTTGATGGTTGCTTGTTTTGGCAAGAATAGGCACCCCACAAGTCAGTTGACTTGTGGGAGTCACAATAAACACAAAGGAAACAAATTCAAGCAAATATTACACAAAATCAAGCACAATAGGCACAAATAGGGGTCTGGTTGATTAGGTCTGATGCAAAGTGCACAATGATGAATTTCAACTGGCCAAAACTTGTTCAAAATCTTACCAATCCACAACAAAATAGCCTACAATCTTGAATTAGTAGGCTCTTAAACAGATAACAAGATTTGGTGGTCTTAAATTTGCAAAAACTTACTGAATTTTAAGCTAGCAGATTTAAGACTATTTTTGCTAAAAATACAACATCCAACTCTTTCAAATCCTATTCAATATAAGTCATACTGACATAACAAACCCACAAAGACCTAAGAAGTATGTATGACCAGTTTTTAAAAGATTTAATGTATCTTATATCAATTAAACCCTAAGCCCAAACACCCCTTACAAATCTGAATCAAAGACTTAACAAGGAACTTTAAAACAAGAGTACTCAAAACAGATTTATATCTATCTAAACATGATTCAAAGACATAAACAAACTTAAATCTAGGCATTTACTAACACAGAAAGCAGATAGCACAAATAGCATCACAAATTCACCAAAAATCTTATAAGGTTCAAAATTAGAGTTCACTATGGTTCAAGCTTCTTACCAACAAGCTGATTCCTTCTAGGACCCTTTTTTGGAGCTTATGAAAATGAGTAGAGGATCCTTGTTGTTGGAATCTATAAGAGACCCAAAGGATATCAATATCTTCACAGCAAACAAGAAAAAATATGATGAAATGAGAGTGAGTATTGCTTCCTTGTACCTGCACAACACCACAAGACCAAGAACAACTTCAAGTATCAAAGGCTACAAGCTTTTGGCTTGTAGCTTTTGATACAGTAAAATGTAAATAAACAAAGATATCAAACTAACAAGAAAATTTTCACCTCACAACACTTCTTACCCAAGGTCTATACCCACTGAATCTTGATATCTCTTAGATATCAGGGTTCTATGGTCATATAAGAGCTCAAATAAGTAGCTTATGTGGCCTATGAACTTTCTTACTTAACTAAAAAAGGGATTTGAGAACTTGAAAAACAGGTTTACAGAAACTTAAAAATGCCTTTTTGAAAACTCTTTCAAAGAAAACAAAACATGAAAAGTAAATGGAACCCAGTCTTTCTCATCATCAAACTCAATACCATTTTATATTCCTTCATAAAACTGGATTTACAAGGTTTGTGAAAAAAGGAGAAAAGGCAAGAACAGTCTAACTAAATTCCTACTACCCTTTATATAATAGGGTGTACAAGGTTCTAGAAAATGAAAAGGATGAAAACCCCTAGCATGTAGTTTGCCAATTCTGCCCTTGAGTTTGAAATTAGAATCTTGGTCTTCATAAGCTCATGTGAAGATTTCTTATTGTTTTGTGGTGTGCAAGCGTGGGTCAGGGGAGGCTGGGTTTATCACATGGGAGGGGATTGTGACGTTTTTGGGGATTAAAAAGGGATTAGGGAACCCTTAATTACTATTCTGGAAGTTTATAGGGGAAAACCCTTTGTTTTGATGTGGATTCGTCCTGGGTTTAGTTAGGGTTTATAGGAGATTAGGGGTGAGTTTTAATCTGTTTGGGATTAATGGGTTTTTAAAAATTGTGTTTAGGAGGGAAGGGGTTAACTGATTAAATTAATCAGTTATTTAGGCTAGTGGAGGGTGACGTGGAGTGGAGAAGGGTTTTGATTGGTGGAGGAGTGAGTGAAGGTCACGTGTCATGGTGTGAGTAGTTGTGAGGAGATTTGTTGTCTGCCCCAAATGCCCCCTTATCTTTCATTCACTTGTCTTTTTACTTTTGCCATCCCTATTGTAAATAATCCTTAGTATTTGAAGTTTAAAAACTTCTATTTTGGCCACAATAACTTTTGAAAAGTTATTTCAAGGACTAATTTTGCCCATTTATGATATTTGAAGGACTGATTTTGGCATTTTCTTCATTCTTCAAGGTCTTGACTTGTTTGTTGACTTCTTGGAGGACTAATATTGACAATTTAGTTTTGTTCAGGGACTAAATTTGCCAATTCTTCAAAGTTAAGGGTCTTTTTTGTAAATTTGACAAAGTTTAGGGACCAATCTTGTAATTATGAATATATAAGGGCTTAAAGTGTAAATTCTTCAATATTGGAGGACCCTTATTGTTCAATCTTCAATTCTTCAAGGGTCTTTCTTGGAAAATCAATACTAGGGCTTGGTTCATTGTGCGGCTTCGTTTCCCGTGTTCGTTTTTGCATGATTCTTGTGATCTTTTGTCATTTTCTCAATATCCGTACCTAAAATACACAAGCATATATTTGGCCAATTTCATGATACTTTATGCATTTAAAGCCCTTTTTGGACGATGAGACTATGTATAAAAGCAGTCTCATCAAATCTTCTCGGGAGCTATTATTTCATTTGGCTACGCCGGCAGAACAAGATGAGCGCACCTACCTTTCTAACTATGATGTCTTAAGCCATGCTTATCAAACCCTTGCTCGAAGTACCTCTTACAGTTTCAGAAATTTTGAAGAGGTATGAGGCCCTCAGACGGGATCACTCTCATCTGGCCGCATCTCAGCAAGGTGTACAAGGACACTTTGCTTCAGGTAAGACAGTATTGGATCAGATGGCCCTCGCTCACAAAAAAATGGATGATAATTACAACAGTTGACTTGCTCGGGAACATGAGTGTCTTGGTACTATTGAGAAGCTAGAGAGGGAAGCTCAGGACTCTCGAGGTTTGCTTGAGATCAAGGATAAGAGGATCGTGGAGCTGGAACGTCTTCTTGGCATTAGTGCTCAGGATCATATTAAGGATTTTGACCGAATCAAAGAGCTCGAAGCCAACAATAAACATTTAACCTCCATTCTTGCTCAGGAGGAGGTTGACAAGCAAGTTCTGGTGAGGGATGGTTTTCCTATAATTGTACGTAGGTTGGTTGCTAGCTATGAATAACGCAGGTCTCTTTCTCTTGGAGCGGGGGGTATTTTTAATGCAGGGTTCTTAAAAACTGTGGAGTTCGATCGCACCCAGGAGCAGATAGCTGTTGCTATTATCGCCGCTGAAAATAAATGTCGAAATGTCCAGGACTTAGAATGAAGACTTCACTGCCTTATTCTTGGTCGAGTACCCTTTCGTGGCCAAGGTGGCGGTGGCGAATAAGCTCCTAGTTGTTGACATTATGCAGCTTACCCCGACGGAGAAGCCTATCGTTCCTGCGATTGACTGTGGCTGAGACTTCTAATGCTTCCAAAGCTTCAGCGAGCGGTCCCGATGATAAAGCTCAAGAGACTCCGGTTCAAGATGGTGGGAAGCTTTGAATGAAGGCCTGGTATGCCGGTGTAACTTGTAACCTGTTTAAACATTTTCTCAAACACTTATGTCTGTAATATGTTTGTAGTACTCTTGGTTTCCTGAACAAGCTTCACCTTGGTTGTTTTGAACACACATCATCCTTTCATAATATTATTAATTAATGTTTTCCTTCTTTATTTGTTGTGTCTTACTTTCTGTCATAGTTTGTATTTATTCCTGCTGACTGCCTACCCGAGGACTTTACACCGGAGAATGCGTATAGCTCCTCCCGGATTTCCCTTGGGGTGCGTCCAACACTTGTGTATTCAACATTTGTGTTTCTAGAGTTTATATGGAAGACATCGGCACCGAGCCGCTTTTGATTTGTCTCCAGACTACCCATGGGGCGCGTCCAACACTTGTGTATTCAACACTAGTGTTTTTAACGTTTATATGGGAGACATCGGCACCGAGCCGCTTTTGATTTGTCTCCGGAATACACATGGGGCGCGTCCAACACTTTTAATGCGTACTTACATACCTTCCGGTTAGCTAAGCCGAGGTTTATAGTTACTGCAATTAATTATGTTTAAAAAAGGATATTCATTCATTGAAATTGTTCATACATTATCGCTCATATTACATGAAACATTTCTACAAGTTGGTTGCGTTCCATGTGCGTGGTATTTCTTTTCCATCCACAGTCTCTAACTTGTACGAACCGGTTTGATAGGCTTCCACGACTCTATAAGGTCCTTCCCAATTGGGGCCAAGTTTTCCTATTTTTTCTTATCTGCTGGCCATGTTGCGGCGGTAGCTGAAGTCTCCGACTTTGAAAAAGCATGGCTTGACGCGCTTGTTGTAATATTGCTCAACTTTCTTTTTATACTTTGCTTCTTGTTTGGCCGTAGCCTCCCTTCTTTCTTGTAGCAAGTCTAGATTCAACCGCAACTCCTCTTCATTTGTATTCTCATCAAAGAGCAAGGTTCTGGCTGATGGGATCCCTATTTTGACGGGGATCACGGATTCACTCCCATGGGTGAGACTGAAAGGAGTTTCCCAATTGCTGGTTTTAAGCATTGTCCGGTGCGCCCATAGCACGTGGGGTAATTCTTCAACCCAACCGGTTAGCCTTTTTCTTAGTCTATCTTTTAAACCATGCATCAACGACTTATTGGCTCTCTCGACTAGGCCATTTTCTTGCGGATGCACTACTGCGGTGGTCATCTGCTTAACATGCCATTTTGTTGCACCACTTCCCGAATGACCCATCTATTAGCTGCTTTCCGTTGTCAGTTACTATCACTCCCGACAAGCCAAATCTGCAGAAAATATTTTCCCAAGCAAATTGCTTGACTTCTTTGCCGGTTATCTTGGCCACTATCTTGGCCTCAATCCATTTGGTGAAATAGTCAATGGCTACAATCACGAACTTGATATTACCAGCGTTCCCGGTGATTGGTCCTAAGATATCCATCCCCCATTGGTAGAAGGGACATGGTGACGTTATCGAAGTCAATTTCGTCTTGGGAAGCCTTGGTATGGGACCATGTATCTTGCACGAATCACACTTGGAGATTTCGTCGCATGCGTCTTGATGCATCGTTGGCCAAAAGTATCCCTGACGCATCATCTTTGCAACAACTGATCTTGATCCGGCATGCATACCACAGGCTCTTTCATGGACCTCTCGGATGATATAGTTTGCTTGTAACGGTCCGACACATCTCAACATTGGTGACATATATGAATTTTGAATAAAACTCCGTCTCCATGGTATATTGGGGTATTTTCATCCTCAGATTTCTGGCTTCATCCGGATCTTGTGGCCATATTCCTTCCTCTAAACATCTTTTGATAGGAGTCATCCAACATTCTCCATCCTCTTCCACTATGTCGTTGACTTCTTGTAAATCGATTGATCTTGCGTCCAAGGATTCTACCAGTACTTATATGGTGAGGTGGTTGAACGCGACTGACGCGAGCTTGCTTAGCACGTCGGCCTTTGATTCTTGCTTCTGAGTATGTGTCCAATGTTAAACTCTGTGAAGGTAGGTAGTCGTTTCTTGACCTTGGCCAGATATTTGGCCATTCGGTCATCATTTGATTCAAATTTTCCTTTGATTTGACAGGAAACCAATTTCGAATCCACCTTGACTTGCAATTTCCTCACTCTCATTTTTTCGGCTAACCGAAGACCTGCTAACAGTGCTTCGTACTCGGCTTCATTGTTCGAGAAATTAAAGTTAAACCTGAAAGCATATGTGAACTCTATGTCTTCCGGATTGATCAGAACAAGTCCGGCACCGACACCTTTACTATTTGCAGCCCCGTCTGTGAATAGCGTCCATTGGCCCTCCGGGTCTTCTTCTTTGGATATTTCATAGACTGTCGCAGCCTCTTGATGTTCCAACGGAGCTTCATTCATACAATCTACTAAAACTTGTCCTTTGACTGAATTTCGGGAGACATAAGAGATTTCATATGTTCCTAATTCGACTGCGTATTTAGCTAACCTTCCGGAGGCCTCGGAATTGCTTAGTATTTGTTTCAAGGGTTGGTCCGTTATGACGTGAATGTCATGAGCGTTAAAATACCTCCTTAATCTTCGTGACAAGTGCATAAATCCTAGTACCAATCTTTCTAGCGTAGCATATCTTCTCTCGGCATCGTGAAGCGTTCGACTTACATACCTTACCGGCATTTGTATTCCATTTCGTGCAGCCAATAACACACCGCTGACTGCCTCTTTGGACGTGGCTAAATACACATATAACACTTTTCCCTTGACCGAAGAGGTGAGTAATGGGAGTTCCAAGATTGCTTTCTTGAGTTGCTGGAAAGCTTCCTCGGCCCTTTCAGTCCAACAGAATTCTTCTTTATTCTTCTTAGTGATGTTTTTCAGCGTCTCGAAGAACGACATTGACCGTTCGGCCGACCGGGATAAGAACCAGTTTAGTTCTGCCAACTTGCCACTCAAGGACTACATCTCTTTGAATGTTTTGGGAGACCTCATCTCGGTGATTGCCTTTGTCTTATTGGGGTTTGCTCTGATGCCTTCTGAGGTTACCATGTAACCGAGGAACTTCCCTTCTTCGACACCAAATGAACACTTCTTTGGGTTTAACTTCATGTTAATCCTTCTTAGATTATCAAAGGTTTCTTGAACATCCGCAAGCATTTCTTCTTCGGTTTTACTCTTGATCATCAAATCATCTACGTATGCTTCTAGGTTTTCACCAATTTGTGACCGAAATGTTGAATCTACCAACCTTTGATATGTGGCTTCGGCATTTTTTAGACCGAAAGGCATTTTCGTGTAGCAATATGTGCCTTCATCCGTATAGAATGTCATTTTTTCCTCATCTGCTTCATCCATGAGCACTCGATGATATCCTTTATACACGTCCAAGAAGCATTTGAATTTATACCCTATGACTGCTCCTATTTTTACATATATGTCTGGTAAGGGGTAGTAATCCTTTGGGCAGGCAGAATTGAGGTTCTTGAAGTCTATGCACATTAGCCAATCACCATCCGGTTTTTTTACCAGGACAAGGTTTGAGATCCACGTAGGATATCTCACCGATCGTATGATGCCAGCTTTCATTAGCTCTGTAACATCCCTTTTGACTGCTTACTTTTCTCTTCACCCAATGTCCTTCTCTTCTGTGCGACCGGAGCGACTTCTATGTTGACATTCAAATAGTGTTTTATGATCCTTCTAGGTACGCCGGTCATATCCGAAGGTTCCTAGGCGAACACATCGACATTATTTCTCAGCAAATCTATGAGTTTCAACCGGCATCTCTTAGTGAACAGCCTTCCAATGGTAACTAACTGTTCCGGATACCCGAGATGGACTACGATCTGTTCTGTCATTCCCCCTGTCTCTCGCTGTTTTTGGTTGAACCTTTCGTGGGAGAGTCATTTGTCTAATTCCTTTCCTACAGCGGTTGCTTTCATCTTTTCTATTTTCTGCCCGTCTTCTATTACCCTGCACTCGTAGATTGCTCGGGCCTTAGTTCTCATTGTTGCTATTCCATTGGGAGTGGGGAACTTCATGGTTGAGTGTACAGTGGGGGGCACGACCCTTAACTCCCTGATTCCGGTCCTTCCGAGTATTATAATGTATGGCGACGACGCTCTAATCATCGTGAAGCTCATTATGGTCCGTCTTGTCAGATCATGTGATCCGAAGGTTACTTTCAAATCGATCTTTCCCAGGGGTGTAGTTTCTTCACCAGAAAAGCTCAAAACTTTCGCGTGATCGGGAGTCAACCTTTTCCGAATTGAGGGCTCCAAGTTCAAGAAGCAATGTTCGAACATGACCTGCATCGTGGAACCTTCGTCCACGAACACCCTTTTTACCCAGTACCCTTCTACTTCGGCTTCAAATATCAAACGATCATCCAAGGCTTCCGCGTCGGTCACTGGAGGAAAAGTGATGGGGGTGTTCATCCAATCTACCTCAATCTTGCATACCTTTTTTTCTCTTTAAACCGCTATATCTGCTTTCTATCATATTTATCGTCTTCCCTTTATAGTCCCCATTTCCTCTTCCTTGATTGCCCCTATTTACCCGACCTCGCAAATCTTTCACGAGATGATTCAACTTACCGGACTCCAAAGCAGCTTCCAATTGTTTTCTTAATTGATGACAATCGTTGGTGAGATGTCCTTTCTCTTGGTGATAATCACAATGCTTGTCCATATTTTCTGGCCGAACCATGCCTTTGGTCGGCGATGGTGGGGGGAGCTGCAATTGTAACTCAGTGGCTAAGATTTCCTTAGAGAATTTGGTTAAAGATTCCAATCTAGGACGCTGGTAAGGTGCCCTTCTTCCTTGATTCTGATTTACCAGAGGTACATATGGGGAAAACGTGGGTTTAGACCGGTAGTCGTTCCTTTTCCGACCTCTGTTGTGTCCACGTGATTCAGACGAAAGGTACTTTTCTTCCCTGCCATATTTGGAGTTCCCATCACCCGTTTCCCCTTGTGGTAATTCTGTGTTTCTGAAAACTTCTTCTGATTTGATAAAATCATCCACCCTTCGCATCATTTTGGCCACCGACGTTGGAGTATCATCTGAGAAACGTCGGGCTAATTCTGGGCATTTAGCCCCATTCACAAAATCTGATATCTTCATTACCTCGGGCACTCCTTGGATGTAACTTGCTTCATCCGTCCAACGCTCTTTGAATACCGCCAGGGACTCGTGTGCCTTACGGATGATAGTGGTGATTTCCATTAGATTCTTGAGGCTTTTTCTTCTTAGAGAGAATCTCTCCAGAAATTGGTCTTTTAAGTCATCCCAATTATCTATGCTACCCCTCGGTAACCTTTCGAACCAGCCTCCTGCAGCCCCGTCCAACGTCTACTGAAAACATCTGCACCATACCGGCATTGGCCATTCCCCCGAGTTGGCTGCTCCGGCGAAACGAGTGATGTGATCATTAGGATCAGTGGCTCCCGTATATAGCTTGATGGTTGCTGGCAATATGTGTTTTGGTAAGGAGAACTCTATGATCCTTTTGGTAAAAGGAGAGGCGATAACATCCTTAAAAGGTTTTTGCAAGTCGTCCATCGGGACATTGGTTTCCCTCTGAACCTTTCGTGCCTTATTTTTGTCCTTTTGTGCATCGTGTGCCTCGTCTTCGAAGACCAACCTTGTTGGTGAGATCGGTTTTTGGACACAGCGTTGTGGCGCTCCACCAAGCTCTGCAACACACTCATGCTTTCTAAGATCTTTTCTTGTAGGTTTGAAGGTGTTTCAGTCTCCTTTTCCGCAGTTGCGGGATCACGGTCTGGAGATAACAGTAGGGGTGACCCTCCCCCAAAGGTCCTGTCATGAATAGATGTTTGTGGAGATTCCAGTTTAAGGTCCCACGGATGGCGCCAATTGTTTAAGCAAAATTCTCCGGCTAGACAGATGCTAGCAAAATTCCCTTCAGTCACAATGATAGTGTTCTTGTATCTTGGTATAGAACCTATGAACACAAGTCAACACACGTTAGCCTCGCCCCAGGTTTGACCCCGAGACCAAGCTCTGGCGTGAGAGTAAGTAACAATCACGGAAGTGGTGTCCGGTGTGGAATACCAGAGATTAAGTGTAAATGCAAAGAGTAATAATGGTGAAGAGTGAGTTGCGTGTGTATTAAATGTGTGGAGTATTTATACTACTCCACCAAGTATACCTTGATGTCTAGTCACATCCGTAAACTAGGTTTTTAGCCCAAGGTAAAATTTTCTCCATGAATCGAGGGATTCGTTTCCAGGACGGCGATGCTTTGTTTTATCCGCTGGATTGAAGAAGGCAAACTGGATAATACGATGGGCTACTTTTGCCCTTCACCAAGTCTTAGGTTTGGGCATTAAATGTTTCACTGTTCACATACCGACTTCATTAATTGCTGGAGTCTCGGCTATAATCCGGGGTAGTGTACGTGTCCGGAGGCTTTGGCCGAAGACATACACGAACAAGATTAAAATTAGGTTTCTATGAAGTTAAAAATTACGGAGCAGGTGTTTAAGTCTTAAAGATAGTTTTCTTTTTTACGACTAAGGTTATATTTAATTTTCAAGCACTCCCATTTTAGGAAGGCTGCTGGTAGGTATAAGACTTATATTTTAACAGAAATAATTTTATTAAGTAATTAATTAATTAATTAAATTAATAACGAAGAGCATATAATGTTCGTTGGTTAAGAATATATAAAAATCGTGTTCCCTTTTTTGCGAGTTCTTTGTCGGAAGAACATGGTGTATGAGTTTCTAGTAGATAAACAAGCAACTTATGAAAATTAAAATTGAATGACTTAACTGCAAGTTAATTATGTGAAAAATGAAAGTCAAGTAGCTCAGTGAGATGTTGTTTCTAATTATAAAATACAACGTGGAGGAAGAAGGCCAGACCGAGTCCTTGCACTTTCCAAATTTTTGATTGATCAAAGAAATCACAATCAGATAGATTTCATGATGCAAACAAGATATATAGTTACGAACTATTCTCAATAGGTGACATAATAACTCCAAGACTCCAGCTTTTTTAAATAGAAATAGTCAAAACATATGCTATGTTTGATGTGTGAGCTTATCAGAGCTTATCATAATACGAGTTTATTGTTTTTTTAAAAATATGTTATTATTAAAAATAAGTCTCATTTGACTGACAGAGTTTAAATGAGCTTGTTAAAAACTAAACACTTAAATAGCAAGCTAGTTAAAGTAACATGCAAAAATAAGTTCAAGTTATATGTTCAAGCATCCAGCTCCAACAACCTGCTCTAACGATCCGCTCTAACTTCTAAGAATGCCAAACATACCCTAGACATACTACACAAATGAACACAAATGCAAGAGTACAACTTTTTTTTTAAATAGAATGCGTTGTTTTTCAATAAATTATAAGTCATGAATAAATGTATTTCATTTTAACGTGTTATCATGTTTTAGGGTTTTGCTAATATACTTTTTGAAATTGAGGTGATTAAATTAGTTAGTATTTGTCTATTTTGATTGCAACTTTAAAAATAAAAGTCAAGTTCTTAACTACGCCCTATTCAAATATTCGAACACAACGTGGAGAAACAACCCAAACCACCCCATTTCCTACGTTAAGCATATCATTAAGAAAACCTTATATATTTTGAAAGAGACAACTAAACTATATTTACAAGTTTTCTTTAAAAAAAACATATTTACAAGGATTAGCCGTAATTGTAAGAGTTAAGTATGCTTTATAATGGGAAGACATTTTTGTTACTACTTCTTTGATTAGAGATCAAGGTATGATGGCATTTCGCACCAGAACGTGAGTAAAGAAGACTGAGTTTTTCTCTTTTTCATTATTTCTTTGTTTAGTTTGTGTTTTAATTGGATATCGCGGGTTTCAAAAGTATGGTTATAGATTGAGTGATTAGTAAGTCGGTTTTCGGATGTGTGAGTGATAAAAAATCTAAAGAGAAAATGATATACGTGGTATTTTTGGTTAATAACCTATTGCTTTATTTATGAGCGGTGATTTGTACGGACATTCAAATTGTATGTCTTTTGACGTTTATACCCTTAAATAATTTAATAGTGCATGTATATATTAATGGTATAATAGTCATCACATGTATATTTTGAATTGTGCCAATAAAATTTTGGAGTGTACAAATCATCATTATTCAAATGTTTTAGTTTGATTTCTACTTCAAACTAAACATAATTTTGCTTTGAAAGTAGTTATTGAAGACTATAATTTGATTTGAAAGCATACGTGTTAGCAACAATATTTTTAAACCCGGGTTGACCGGTTGATCTGGTTCCGGCCGAAAAAAGAGTCATATTAACTCGGGTTTTACATTTTTGAAACCCAGCTCGACCCGCCAAGTTTGGGGTGACCTGGGTCAACCGGTTTTCAAGACCCGGCCGAGTTTCGATTTTTTCGGGTTTTTTTTTAAATTTTTTTAAAATTTTAAGTATTTGTGACGATATTTTATTTTTACAGATTATATTGGTTGGTAAATAATTTATATCTTTAATATACGGGAACTATTTTGGTTTTTATGTATAACTTTTTTCAATAATTAAAAATATAATTTTTTTTAAACCGGGTTAGCGCGGGGTGACCCGGACCCGGTGACTAGACCGGGTCGATTTAAAACCCGAGTTTTAAAACATTAGTTAGCACTATCATGCAAGTTAATGCTTTTTGGAAGTCTAATAACCAACGGCCTCTTGGTCTAACGGTATGTGAGTGGCCCTCTAACCTTAAGGTTGTGAGTACAAGTCTCGGTGAAAACATGTGAGATAAAAATTATAAGATAATTGTGTGAGTCGTAAAAAATTGTCTTTCTAAAAAAAATCATGCAAGTTAATGCTTTTTGGAAGTCCAATAAACATGGTTGGGCCTTTTGGGCTCTAGTTGAATTTCATACTTGATTTTTTACTCCACTTTTTAGGTTTTATTGTAACATTATTGAGAAATTATGTAACATTATTTTACAGTTATTTCATGTAACGCTATTTTGAAGAGTTGTAATGGTTGTTGATACCTTTTCTATGAATGTAGAATCGTACCTTTTCTATGAATGTAGAATTGGTTCAAGTTATGAACTTGTAAAATTTGATTTTCTAGTAATATTTCATAATGTTGCAAAAAAAGTTTACAAGATCGATTAATCAACCGCTTAATCGTTACAAGACCCTCAACCTTGCTGATTAATAAAAAGACGATTAATGGCGGTCAATTGTGATCAACGACAGTCAAAAGAGGTCAAACTTGTCGAAAACTTGCAAATTTTACCGAAAATACTTAAAACTCATTCTAAACTTGTGTTTAACACTTATAGTAACTATATATACTAGCATCGTACCCGCGCAATGCAGCGGCGAGTACTCGATGATAACTTTTTTAGCGATAAAGTTCAAATTAAAGTTAAAGTAGTAAAAAAATTAAATTGCCTTAAATAAACTCATTAAAAACGAAAAACTAAAATTTAATAAAATTATATCAAAATGGATGTTGAACTAAAGAGCACGAAATTTTAGAAAATATGGTGAAATTAGATTATAAAAAAATATATAAAAAAATATTTCAATTTAAAAATAAAAGTGTTTTGAATTGTTTGTTACTAAGGTTGTTACAATAGTTTGTTATAAAAACATATGGATGGATGAGATCAATTTAACAAAATATGATTTAAGGGTTTAAATTTAACCTTCATATCTTAATTTTTGGTTTGGAGTTAGGTTTGAAAATTTTAGGTTCGGGATTAAGATGGGAGTTAGCATCTTTATATAATAGTATAGATATAGATATAGATGTGTGATAAGTTGTATTTTAAGAATAATATTGCAGAAAATACCTAAAACTCTTTAGAAATATTCAAAATTTGTTAAAATATGCTTGAATATCAATCCGATTAATCCCACATAAAATAATTACAAGCTACAAAATGGTCAACCGACCGACTAGCGATTCACGATTTTTTAACATTATTTCACATCAATTACGATTGCATTGAAATAACAACTTACAAACCATTGCATATCAAATCTCAAGTGATCAGGTTGAAGCAAATATTTGACAAGTAATCAAACATTATCTAAGTGATGAAATCAGTGATTTTGATGTCATTTGGTTTATTCATACCGAACGCTCACTAGTGCAAACGAGGCTTTAGAAACGGTTTTTAAAGTACTTAATCGTCTAATCAGTTGCCTGTAGCCCTGTACAATAAACAAACGAGTTACGAACGAAGTTGTTATTCTCAAAATACGAATAATGAAACTAGCTACTTTTTTCTTTGCAAGTTTTGGGAAGATGTTTTTTCTAATCAAAATCGCAAATAAAACTCGCAATTTTAAAGCAATGATGGTTATATATCATCAAGGACGGAACTTTTAGAGGCCGAGAGGGTTGTGGGCTTGTGGCCCTCCTAAAATTGTCGACACTATGTATATTTGTTAACTTTTTAAATATGTTTTAGTCATTTTTAACATAAAAAATTAAACATATTGTATATCGCCCTCCTAAAATAAATACTTTTGACGTTAGCCTCTTCGTAAAAAAACGTTCAAATTCCGTCCCTGTATATCATAGAGTGATTAATGTGTCAAGAATCTTGGTTGATATGGATAATGTGGTTGATATGGATTATTCATCTTAAACTCGATTCTTTTTTACATAATCTTATTAGAATTAGTTGCAGCAAAACAAGTTTATTGCTTATTCTTTAACAGTATTTCACCAAGATTCGTTTTATGAAAATCCGTAAACTATTTTTGTTTAAAATACCTTTTTTGGTAATTGCTTAATAACAAATAGTTAAAGATATGTTAATTGATTTACTTTTTCTTTTCTTTTTTTTAACGGCGAGTTAGGACAGTTATTAAGTTAGTTTATTGATCTAGTGGATGAAATGTAATCTGGTGGCTCGATCAGATTGACCTATTAAACGAATTCATGACCTGATGACTCGACCGGGTTAACTTGGTGATCAAACCCGTGATCTGATGACTCGACCAAATTGATTAGATGGTCGAAAACTTGACCCGATGACTGGACCGAATTAATCTGATGATCAAAACCTCGACTCAATGGCTCGATCAGATTGTGACAACCCAAACCCGTGGTCATTATTTAATTATATTTTTACGTATATTTTTGAAATTTTTGACGAGATTGAATGTCATAACGATCGGTGATTTGATTTGGATGAATGTTGGAAGTTATATTTTTATGGTTTGACGAGTTACGAGGATTATTAGTAATGACGATATCAACGGATGCCCGAAATTTTACGTTTTATTTTAGACATGTCGATGTTTAATATTTTGACGTTTTAATTTTAATTTTTTATTAAGTCGTGCCGGGACTATATAATATCATATTTTGTGTGCGTTTTAAGTTTTGAGAAGTATTTTTATGAAACCCGAGACCCGTAAATATTTTCAAAAGTGACTAATAGTCATTTCCCGCTTTTTAACCAAGTAATTGCATTTTGGTCCACAAGAATCACAATTGGCAAAAACTACCCTAAACTTTTCACATATAAAATGGAAAATCACACACAAAAACACATACACAATCCCACTAACTCAAAAATTTCTCTCTCCCTCTCCTTTTCCTTTCTTGTCCGTCACCCTCACCACACACAAACACCTTAGATTTTTAAAATCTAGCTTGAATCCATTTAAACTAATCAAATACTCATCTTTATCTTTTGATTCTCTATATTTTGGTATGAAAATCTCTTACATGCATGAACTTTTTATAAAAACCCATTTTTGATGAAAAATCATATGTTTTGATCTTGTATATGTGTTGTATGTAGGTGTTTATGGTGTTATACATTATTTTTTATTGTTGCATGTTGAAATTTTTAGTTAGGTTTTATTTGATTTGATCATCTAGGATGATATGGTATGTTAGGATTGAAAGTAGTAATATTTAGATGATTATAGTGGTAAAAATGATGTTAAAATGGGGTAAAAATATAGTTTTGAGTGATTTTTAAAGATGTATTTTTGACCAGCAGCTAAAAGCTGAATTTTGAAAAATATAAGTTAGAGTATGATATGAACTAACTAGATATTGTTGTAGAGTATTTCATAAGCTTCGATTTGGTATAAAGTAGAGCTTCTAGCTCCAAACGAGCGAAAAGTTATAATAGTTTGATTATTTGTGTACAGGGAGACGAGTATCGGCACATTATATAATTGTTGTCGATATTTGGATCGAATCTCGGAGACTATAAAAAGGATTTTAAAATGGGTCAAGGACTGATGTAAAGTGATAAACATGATGATGTTGAGTCTATTTTCAAAGATGAGTGTCGGTTTTGTAAACAGAGTCAAATAAATAAGTTAAAAAGACTATATGAGTTGTTGACGTAAAACTGTCCGGTTTTTGTAGTTCGAAGATGAGTCGGGCAGGGAACTTTAAAAGTAAAATCTTTTAACCAACTTTTGGGAGGTCTTTCTATATATAGTAAGTGAAGTTTCTGATTAGTATCGTAAGCTATTGACGTGTTTAAGTAATTATATATCGATAGTTTTTGAAAGAATAAAAATATAAAAGTGTACGTTAGAAGGAATTATTAAATTGAGCATGGTGTGAGTTTGATTTTGACTTTGAGATATTTATTTCATTTTATTAAGTATGAAATATTACTTGGATGTATTATTAAAGGCACGCTTTTTATTTTGATAGATTGTGAATTTCGTGTTCGCCGGGTATCATCGATCGTTGAAAGTTGTCATACTACTGTTAATACTTCAGGTGAGTTTATAGCCTCGCTTTCTACTTGTTTTAATGATTTTAAAACCCGCGAGGGGGATACATGCTATTTGAAGTAAAATGAACACATGTCATGAGTAATTGTTGGACCCGAATGTTGCCTGTGTTGCCTTTGTTGATTTGAATTGTATAAGTACCTAAATTGCAAAAGTCCCTAAATTCATGAGCCGTTAACTATCTTCTGACTTGATGTTGTGAGTTGGGAATAGCCGCTTATTCTAATGATAGTACTATTGGGCTGACAACCCTATCTGAGACCCGGGCTTTACGTTGAGTAACCTCTGGGAAGGATAATTTTACGAGAATGAGAATGTGGTATACTTGCAATTGATACCCTAGTAAGGGCACTGGAATTCTTATAGTCATGCTGGCATTTGGCGTGGGTGACTAAGTTAAGGGGTCGGTGTCATGAGCTTAATACAATTCATTAGCTATTGCTATAAGATGGAATGCTTGATTAATAGATTGTATGGCCACAATGCTATTAAACAATTGTGATTGATTTTTACGATGTGTTCAAATATGTTTTGTTAAACCTATAGACTTGCTCAACCTTTGTGTTGATGATTTTAAGCATGTATTTCAGGTACTTGAAGTTGTTGAATTGCGGAGCTTGCTGGAGAAGGATTGCGGGATTGCTTTTGTAGTAATTTGGTCTAAAATAGATTTCTTTCCCGTTTGTCATAAATTATAGTATATGGTCTAGTATTTTGGTAAAAGGTTATTTGTTAAGATCCTAAGGGAACCTGAACGCTACTCTGATATTTTTAAACTGATTTTTACTTGGGATTGAAGGTTTTAGACATTGATTTAAATTATTTCCTTATTATATTCCTAAATATACTGTTTTAAGGTCATATAAAGAGTACTATAAATGAAGTTTGAGAATAGCACCTAATTTTATATTTCCGTTGCGCAATGTAATTTGGGGGTGTTATAGATTGGTAACCAGAGCTTTAGAGTTATAGCGAATTAGGTCGATTTTTGAAAATGTCTTAAACTATAATTTTGGTGTCAAAAGTATTTTATAAAAGCAACGCAATTTCTCTATAAGGCTCCGGTAAGATTATTTATTTTTGTTATGCTTTGTTATTATAGATGTATCCCTCAAAACTGTTCTGAATTCCTAAGTATTTATTAAGTAAATATTACGATAACGTATTGGTATAAATGAAAGGACGCGGAGTGCTTTCATCATAATTTCATTTTTATGAGTATTGTATAATTATCATTTGCATTGCATCGAATACATATATATTTGGCATACGTAAATCATTTACATTTGCATGATTATGCATTGCATATATATTTTTGAATAATGACCTTATGTACCTTTGAATTTTCTGTAATTTCAGAAAATGTCCGACATACCACTTAACAACAATAGGCGGGGATATGATGTAGGTCAACGGGGTATGCAATGTCAGCAAGGATGTAATCATAAGAATTCAGGTGGATGGTCAGATTATGAGGATGATACGACGATAAGAAAAATGTTGAGAATCTGAAAGTGATAATTATAGGACTGAGAGTGAAGTTGGAAGAACTGAGGTTAGAGCTGAAGTGAGGAGTTATGGAACTGATTTTAAGAAATATCAGGAAGAGAGAGATAGGCTTCGCAGGTTAAGTGAATATGTAGCTCATCTTGGGCCGTATCTTGGACCGCATTGGAAGTTCCAGGACAGTGAGGTGTATGCTGATTCTCATTATACGATAGATCCGCCGTGTCAAGGAGCGCATTTGAGGTATGGATTTGAGGAGCCGCCGTGTTTTGATCCAAAATGGAGGTGCTGCAAGTTAGGACCAGATGAAGATGAAGCAGGGACGAGCCAAGTTGGAGAAAATGATGGACCACATCCTATGGAGTGATGGAGTGATGAATCTTTGTTGTATTTCATTTTATGTATTGTTGTGTTGTATTTGGATTATTTAGATGTTGTGAGGTAGTATTGTGATGGATTATTATCGTTGGTTTTTAGGATGATAAGGGTAAGTGACTGTAGTGACAAGATTTTGTTGCAGTTTTCTCGGATTTATGGATGAAATCTACTATTACCCTTTAGTATCTTGATGTGTTTTGTTATCTTCTCTTTTGTGAGATGATTGTGGAATTTAGGTAGTATTGTGTTGTTGGCGCATGTAGTATTCATGATATGTCTTGATGAAAAGATCCTTCTTCTATCTCGATGTGTATACTTATCATGTTTCTGTCATCTGTGATAACAGTAGAAAGAGTTGAGTGAGATATGTTTCTGTCATTAGTGGGATTCCACGTGACTGAGTTTCTTGAAATATGTCTCTAGAGTTAACAACCTTTAGGGTAGATTATATGATCGTGGGAATAGTTGTTAGAATGTTCGAAGATGATTGTGCTGCGAGGAGACGAGGTGCTGAAACTGAAGATGTTGTTGTTCCAGTTGAAGATGATGCTGCTATTGTGAAAGATTTTAAAAGATGTATGTATGTTAGATTCCTAGTTATGAGAAGAGATGCGGTGAAGAGTGTCGTACAGATACTGATGGTAATCAGAAATGTGCAACTATATGGACAAGTTCGAGCAACTGATGGATGTTTTGATATATCAATAGTCATTTGGGAATGTTCAACTAGACGAAAAGAGATAGTAATTTAAAGATTGATCCAAGTTCGAAATTAAGTGTGGCAGAAAAGGGTAAAGGAACGGTATTGTTGCGAATGACAGTAAGGAATAGGAAATTTATTTCTGATAGGTGTGAAAACACCCATCCTTTTACCACTTAATTCTGGCTAAAACAAGACCAAAACACGTATTTAATATCATTTGTTTGGAATTATGCGTGGTTTTTGTGTTTATTGTGTTTTCAGAGTCAGCCGGATGAATACTGAAGAAAACATGGGATTGCACGGGTTTTATCAAGGAAAAAGACTCAAGACGAAGTCTATTGTCCAAGAGATGCAGAAGATTTGAAGTCATTGTGCCTATTTGAAGATTTATCGAATAATAGAGCCAAAGATGGAAGATTCATATATGTCGAAGAACTCGAGTCTATTAAATAAAAGATTATAAGACGAGTTGGAATTATTCACTGACACTTCTCAAATCCAAGTTGGAAACGTTTATTTAAAGATGCGTGAAGACTAAAGAAGAAAGAAGAAAAAGGAGCCCAAACAAAAGCCCAATCACAAAGCCCACCACCATATACACGCCTATATAAAGGCCTTTACTTCACAAATTTCAGACACTTAGTTAGTTTTTTAGTTTTTGGATTTCTCTAGTTTTAGAGAGAGAAAGTTCTAAACTTTCTCTCACTAGATTTCATCTTTTTCTCTTTCAAATTCAAACTTTTGTATTATCTTTCATTAATCAAGTTCAAGTTTTTAGCTTTTAATCTTTAATCTCATCCTTCCTTTCTTTTACTTTGATTGATTTTGGTACAAATCTAGTATGATCCGTGTTGTTCATCAATGATTTGTGCTTAAAAAGTTGATTACTTTTTATGTTTCTTAAGTTTATACACGATTAAGCTTTAAGATCCTTGTTCTTATTGGCTTATTTGTTGATTTAGCTTATTTACTTTTTAAAATATTTATGAAAAGTTCATCTTTTTATTGATTTGATTTAAAAGTTGTTTATTTTAAGCTTGGATAACGTGTTCTTAATGCTTATTTGATCAGCTTATTGTTGGATTCGAGCTAGTTTTGGGTTTTAGCTTATTCCATAAGCTTATTTCCCTTGCTTGTAGTCTCGGATTAGCATAGATTTCGGAAAGGGTAAAACCCCTTTCCGATTGGATCATTCCGACCAGACACACAACCCTCTTTCCGATCACCCGATCGGAAAAGGGTTAGTTTTTCCGATTGTTCCTTGTTTTGGGCATATTCCGATTTGAACCTGTGTTGCACACATTCCGATTGAGACCCATCAGCATATTCCGATTGTGATCTTGTTTTTTATTATTCCGATTGGTTAGTTTCCAAATATTCCGATTACACCTCTTTTAAACATTCCGATTGGTTCCATTTTGTGTATTCCGATTGACTACATTTTGAGATATTCCGACGAGGTGTTGCCACATTCCGATCACTTAGATCGGAATATATTCCGATTGAGTGCATTATTTCCACTATTCCGATCTTAGCTATTTTGCTTTGTTCCGTTCTTACTTTCTTTTAGTACTTTTCTACTAAGTTCTTATTTTTCACAAAGTTTTTCCAAGTGTTAGTTTTTATTGAATGTCCATTTATTTTTCTAATATAATCTTTAAAGTTTTCAAACATCTAATTTTAAACTCGTCTTTTCTCTTTAATCATTTAAGTCTTTAACTTTACTCTTCGACATTTAATTTCTTGTCATTATTTTAAAATAGATAAACAAACCAACCACTTTTTATTAACCAAGAACAAATCATTCCACTTAGAGCCGAGATCAATTCGAGAGGACTGAGAGATTAAAATTGAACCCATACAAAATGCATGTATCAAATGGCGCCGCTGCCGGCTCTTCTCGTTAAGATCAAAAGTTTTTTGTGAGAACTTGGATTTTGGGATCCGTTCCCTGTGAACGTTACTTTTCCATAAAAAAATTCAAAAACACTAAAAAATTATAAAATTTTCAAAAATCCTAAAAATTAAAAAAACATAAAAACCAAAAATATTTTGCTTTGTTTTTGTCTTGTTAGTTCTTTTGCAGGTGTATGCGCACTCGATCAACGTCTTATCAAGAGCCCGAGCCTCTCGATAACTTAGACATGGCCGGTGTACAAAACAACAATAACATACCACCTCCAAACAACAATAATAACAACAACAACCCACCTTTCAACAACATGAATAATAACAACAACAATGAGCCTCTTCCGGATAATCGGCCGATGATTGAACTGCTGCAAGCTCATGTAGATGGCAACACTGATCCAATTGTCATACCTCCAATTGCCGCCAACAACTTTGAGCTAAAATCAGGCTTTATCCAGATGGTCTCCGCTCAACCATTCTTGGGACGTACCATTGATGATCCACACGACCATATCAAGAGATTCTTGCAACTAACCAACACGGTCAAATTCAATGGTGTTCCACAAGAGGTTATCAGGTTACAACTTTTTCCCTTTTCTTTAGAGGGACAAGCCCGGCATTGGCTTGCTAAGGAACCGCCACAGAGTATTCTCTCGTGGACGGATTTGGAAACAAAGTTTATCAATTACTTTTTCCCACCCTCTCGTACTACCGCTTTGCGGAATGAAATCATAAATTTTGAAAAAAAGTACGATGAGTCGTTCAGTGAATCTTGGGATCGTTTTAAAGATCTTTTAAAAAAATGCCCACAACATGGTGTTACCAAAGTACATCAAATTAATACTTTTTACAATGGTTTAAGCATGAGTGACCAAGATTCACTAAACAGTGCCTCGGGGGGTAATCTATTGGCTAAGACTTCCAATGCTGCTTGGGATATCATTGAGAATAAGTCTCGTGTGCAAACCAAGAGTGTTCGGACCAATGTCGCTAGTGCTAGCACTAATGACAGCGACAAGCGACTTGACAAAATCACTACGCTTTTTGAATCGCTTGTCACCCACACCGCAACAACAACAACAGCAGCAACGCTAAAAATGCTCAAGTTAACGCTGTCAGCCAACCTTGTGAGATATGCGGTGGTCCTCACTCTTACACCACTTGTACCGCCACCCAAGACTACCCTGCTGAAAATGTGAATGCAGCTTATGGAACCTATCCTCAACCTGCTTATCAAGCCCGTCCTCAAGGTGACCGTAACTTGCTTAGCTACCGTTCTAACAATTATCTTTCACCACCTGGTTTTCCTCCAAACAACCCAAACCAACAACAAAACCTCTACCGCCCTCCTCAACAACAACAACAACCTCGACAACCATACATACCTCCTCACAAGCAACAACAACCACCTCAACGAAACAACCAAGTCTACCAGCAACCTGCTTATCAACCACCTGCATACAATGCTCCTCCCAACCAACCCACCGCTCTTCACCACGAAGTGGAAACCTATATGAGGACTAACGATGTGATAGTGGGAAATCTTCAGAGGGAAGTGCTCAACCTGAAAGCAGACTTAGTCAAGCAAGGAAACGATTTGAGAGCCGACATAAGAAATACGTTGGATAGCCAAACTAATGACTTGAGGAACATGATGGCTAGTTTCTTCCAAGGTAATCAACCCTCTTCTTCGGGTACTCTTCCGAGTAATACCGTTGCGAATCCAAGAGGGGAGATGAAAGCAATCACCACTCGAAGTGGCAAAGGTACCAAGGAACCCGAGCTTCCTATACCTCCACCGGTGGTTGTGACTAAGGAGAACGAGTCACCTGCTCCTATTCCTCATCCTTCTCCTTCCCCAATTTCTCCACCTCTTCCTTCTACCCCTCCTCCACCCAAGGATGTGAGTGATCCTATTCTTCCAAAGCCTTCCTCTTCTTCCAATATACCTTATCCATCTAGGTTGAGGAAAGAGAAGCAAAAGAGCAAGGACGATATTCAGGTTTCAAACTTTCTTAAGATGTTTAAACAACTGAATTTCAATATCTCCTTCGCTGAGGCTCTCGCTCACATGCCTAAATATGCGAAAATGTTTAAAGATCTTCTGAGCGACAAGGAAAAGCTCCTCGATATTGCCAACACCCAACTTAATGAGAACTGCTCTGCAGTGCTCTTAAGGAAATTGCCAACCAAGCTTGGTGATCCGGGTCGTTTCCTTATCCCTTGCAATTTCCCGGGAGTAGAGAATTGCATGGCCCTAGCCAATCTAGGTGCCAGTATTAATCTTATGCCTCTAAGCGTTTGGAAGCAATTATCTCTCCCAGAGCTAGTCCCCACCAAAATGACTTTGGAATTAGCTAACCGTACGGTTGCTTATCCAGTGGGGATAGCCGAAGACGTCATTGTAGGAGTCGACAAATTCACCTTTCCTGCTGATTTTGTTGTCGTCGACTACGAGATGGACCCTCGTGTGCCACTAATTGTTGGTCGTCCATTCTTGAGGACCGGTCGCACTCTCATCGATGTTGAAGCCGGTGAGCTTATCATGAGAGTGGGTGACAACAAAGTAGTCTTCAACATGGGAAAGTTGTCTAAACAGCCTTATTCATATGAGAGTGTTAATTGTATTGACGTTCTTGATGAGGCTTGTGAAGAACACTTTAATGATGCTTGCAAAAGTATTCCTACCTCTCTTCCCAATGTTGAGACCGTGTCCTCTATTGATTCATCGTATTCTCTATTTGGAGATAGTGATTTGTTTTGGAACAATCTTGAAGACACCATGGGAGATGTGAATTTAGCTACTGATGATTCTCCCACCGATGGGAATGAAGACATGCATTTCTTTGACAACCTTCTCAACGAAGATAATCCTTCTCCTCCATCTCCCACGGTTATTGCTATCAATGCTCTGACTTTGAAAACGCCTCCCATCGAAAATCCTCCGGATTTAGAACTTAAGGAGTTGCCGCCCCATCTCGAGTATGTGTTCCTTGACGAAGAGAAGAAGTTGCCAGTCATTATTGCTAAGGACTTGAAAGATGAAGAGAAGACTCGTCTCATCGCCGTGCTGAAAGCTCATAAGAAGGCTATTGCTTGGAAAATTTCGGATATTCGTGGAATTGATCCTCACTTCTGCACACACAAAATTCTCATGGAGGATGACTTTAAGCCCACAATTCAAAGCCAACGAAGGGTGAATCCAAAAATCCATGAAGTCATCAAAACATAGGTCATCAAACTTCTTGATGCAGGTATGATTTACCTTATTTCGGATTCACCATGGGTTAGTCCAATCCATTGTGTGCCTAAGAAGGGCAGAATAACCGTTGTTCCCAATGAACACAACGAGTTGATTTCCACTCGTCTCGTTACTGGGTGGAGAGTTTGTATAGACTACCGCAAACTCAATGATGCCACGAGAAAGGATCATTTCCCTCTACCTTTTATGGACCAAATGCTTGAACGTTTAGCGGGTAATGAATATTACTGCTTTCTTGATGGTTTCTCGGGTTATTTCCAAATACCCATCGATCCCCAAGATCAAGAGAAGACAACATTCACTGTCCCTATGGCACATTTGCTTACAAAAGAATGCCTTTTGGCTTATGTAATGCGCCCGGAACTTTACAAAGGTGCATGTTAGCTATCTTCCATGACATGGTTGAACAAACCATGGAAGTCTTCATGGATGATTTCTCGGTCTTTGGGGATTCCTTCTCTTCTTGCCTTGCCAATTTGGAACGTATGCTTAAGCAGTGCGAAGACACTCGCCTTGTTCTGAATTGGGAAAAATGCCATTTTATGGTAAAAGAAGGCATCGTGCTGGGACACAAGATCTCCAAAGCCGGTCTTGAAGTAGACCGTGCTAAAGTCGATGTTATCGCCAAGTTGCCTCCACCTTCAACCGTGAAGGGTGTGAGAAGTTTTCTGGGTCATGCGGGCTTCTACCATCGATTCATCAAAGATTTTTCTCAAATCGCTCGCCCGATGACCCACCTCTTGGAAAAAGATACTCCTTTTATCTTTTCCAAAGAGTGTCTTGAAGCCTTCAACTCGCTTAAGGATAAGCTAACTAAGGCACCCGTCTTGGTTACCCCTAATTGGGAGCTTCCCTTTTAGTTGATGTGCGATGCTAGTGATTTTGCTATTGGTGCGGTTCTGGGAAAACGAGTGAACAAACACTTCCAACCAATCCATTACGCTAGCAAGACAATGACGGGGGCCCAATTGCATTATACGACAACCGAAAAAGAGCTTTTAGCTGTTGTCTATGCTTTTGAAAAGTTCCGCCCCTATCTTGTCCTTTCTACCACAATCGTTTACATCGATCATTCCGCGCTGAAGTACTTGTTGACAAAGCAAGATTCCAAACCAAGACTTCTTCGCTGGGTTTTGCTACTCCAAGAATTTAACATCGAAATTCGCGATAAAAAAGGAGCTGAAAACCTAGCCGCGGATCATCTCAGTAGACTTGAGGATCCTTACCAAGGGGATCATCCGAACAAAGAAATCAATGATTCTTTTCCCTTGGAGACCTTAATGTCTATCAACTCGACTGCTGACGAAACCCCGTGGTTTGCGGACATTGCAAACTACTTGGCGGGTGGAATTCTCGTTGACGGGTTAACATCCCAGAAAAAGAAGAAGTTCTTTCACGACATGAAGACTTACTTTTGGGATGACCCGTATCTATTCAAACAATGTGCTGACTTGATTATTCGTCGATGTGTTGATGGACCGGCAGCTTTAGAAATCCTTGATGCTTGCCACAAAGGACCCACCGGTGGTCACTTTGGTCCCAACTACACCGCCAAAAAAGTGTTTGATTCGGGATTTTATTGGCCCACCATCTACCGTGATGCTCACGAGATGGTTAAACGATGTGATGCTTGCCAAAAACAAGGCACGATCACACATAAAGACGAGATGCCTCAGAATTTCATTCAAGAGTGTGAAATCTTTGATGTTTGGGGTATCGACTTTATGGGGCCATTCCCTTCATCTAAAGGAAACAAATACATCCTTGTAGCCGTTGACTACGTTTCAAAGTGGGTTGAAGCCAAAGCTTTACCTACTAATGATGCAAGGGTGGTTTGTAACTTTTTGAAATCGCTGTTCGCTCGATTCGGCGTTCCTCGTGCTATTATCAGTGACCGCGGGACTCATTTTTGCAACGATTAATTTGCAAGAGTCATGGCTAAGTATGGTGTCAATCACCGTCTTTCCACCGCCTATCATCCCCAAACCAATGGGCAAGCCGAGATATCCAACCATGGATTGAAGCGAATTTTGGAGCGTACTGTGGGAGAGCATCGTGCCGCGTGGGCCGATAAGTTTGATGATGCTCTGTGGGCTTTCCGTACTGCTTATAAGACCCCGATCAGTTGTACACCTTATCGTCTTGTGTACGGGAAAGCATGCCACCTTCCCATCGAGCTGGAGCATAAGGCGCACTGGGCCTTGAAGTGGGCTAACTTTGACATCAACAAAACCGGTGATCATCGCAAGACTCAACTCAACAAGCTCAGCGAACTGAGGAATGAAGCTTATGAGAACTCGCTGATCTACAAAGAGAAGACGAAGATCCTTCATGACGCAAAAATTAAGAACCGAGAGTTCCACGTTGGTGATCAAGTCTTACTTTTTAACTCTCGGTTGAAGATCTTCTCTGGCAAGTTGAAGAGCCGCTGGTCTGGTCCATTCACCGTCGCCAAAGTCTTTCCGTATGGGACCATTGAGCTTTCTCAGCCAAATGGGCCCAATTTCAAGGTGAATGGCCAGCGTCTGAAGTTGTACTTTGGTGAGGACATCTCTCAGGAGATGATTCCATCCCTCACCACGTTCCCCATGACCTAATTTTGGGTCGAGTCAGGCTCGTGACTCGGTTATAAAAAACAAGCGCTCCTCGGGAGGCAGCCCTAGTATCTATCCTTTTATATTTTAACCTCCTAAGTGTAGGGGGACCTGTATAGGTGTTTGTTTTTGTGTGGTGATGTGATTACAGGGATGAATGCACTCTTGGAACCTCTGAAGAACCGTGCTCCCGTGTTATCCGAAATCCGGTTCTATCTCTTAACTATCGTGATTCAATTTTCTTCATACTCACATTTGAAATTGATCACTTTAGTCGTCTCTTCCTTAACTTGATTTAACCAACGTGCACAATGTCATAAGTGTAGGGGAGACTTTTCCCACATGCTTAAACATTGAGGACAATGTTTATCTTAAGTGTAGGGGAGACTTCTATCGAAGTTTTAAGTGGACTTTTCCATGAAAATGCCTTCATTTAACCGGAAAATCATCTTTTTCAACATTTTTCAAATTTTTAATTAACTTTGGCCATTTAGTCGTAATTTTTAAATTTTTATCATTGCTTTCATATGTATATATCCCGCAATAAAGTCAAAAATATTAATAAAGTGGTGTAGTTAGTTTAGAAGTCTTTGACATATTAGGCTCGTTGCGTTTATTTTGACTCAACCCGAATAGACTTATCCAAGTTTATTCTAGCTAGTATGCTTAACCATGTAGACCTTAATTGGTTTATTAGGCTAAGTGTCCACGAGTCTCATTACTTGAGATTTTAAATTGTGGAGAACGAGAAATGATAGAGTCAATTATAAGTCGGTATTCTTGCACAAGCTCACTTGGTGTAATTATTTGCCTATTCTCCCATCACTTGCTAATAATTTATCTGCAATAAGTAAGGTCGTACGATTTGAAAGGTTACTTAGCTTCTAGCCCAAGATCTTTTAAAAGTTGCTCGGTAATGACAAGAGTTCATAGCCAAGGCATAACTTATGAAGCGGGACGCGAAGATTGACGAGTCCGAAAAGGCCCTAACAAGGCATGAGGATTCAATTTTATTACTGAAGATCCAAAGTGATGTGAAAAGCATTATTCCCAAAATCAATATGAAGGATCAAGACTCACGACGAAAAGCAATTAACTCCCATAAAGATCATGGAGAAGTCTATCCGAAAAGACCCTAACAAGGTATGAGGATAAATAGATCCAAGTCCGAAAAGGAGGCGGATCGTTGTATTTCAAAATCCCAATTAGAGATTGAAGAATAATCATGAAGTCGTGGTCAACAAAGTTGGAGTACCCCTCAAAAGTCTCCAAATGAAGAAACTCTATTACGATGAGAAGACCATTATCTCAAGAACGTCTCTCAAGATATGAAGTATGAAGTACATGCCAAATATCGACCCGAGAAAGGTCTCAAATCGCGAACCAAGTTATGCCAAGATATGAACTTTTTGATATCCTGAGAAGCAGTTTTAAGAGATTTTGTCCTTTAGCTAACTATTGATCAAATCGTCCTACTTTGCTTTCAGCCTAAATAAACTATCGAAATAAGTCCAAAAATGCATCTTCATGATCATTCTAAGACAAAAATAAAATATAAGAGATACACCTAGGAATAAGGGAGTTTAAGCATTTAATTAAGCCATGTGTGTAAGTGTTTGAATTGCTAACTTATAATAACAATGATCTCGTTTTTAAGCTTAGTTTGGGGAACGTGAAACTTGAGGGTGATAAATCTTCGCAGCACCAAAGCCCTAATGTAAGTCCTCGATCTCTTTACAAGTTATTTCCACGAAAGCTATTTTCTATCCTCTTGTTTACATTAAAGCTTTAATTTCTCTTGGTACTTTCATTTTTGTTTAGTAGTATATTAAATAAGGCCAAGGTTGATTGATTATGAGAAAAGTGAAATGTGCTTTGTCACTAAGCATTGCATGAGGGCATGGCAATGGTTAAGTGTAGGGGATTTGATAGGTGTGAAAACACCCATCCTTTTACCACTTAATTCTGGCTAAAACAAGACCAAAACACGTATTTAATATCATTTGTTTGGAATTATGCGTGGTTTTTGTGTTTATTGTGTTTTCAGAGTCAACCGGATGAATACTGAAGAAAACATGGGATTGCACGGGTTTTATCAAGGAAAAAGACTCAAGACGAAGTCTATTGTCCAAGAGATGCAGAAGATTTGAAGTCATTGTGCCTATTTGAAGATTTATCGAATAATAGAGCCAAAGATGGAAGATTCATATATGTCAAAGAACTCGAGTCTATTAAATAAAAGATTATAAGACGAGTTGAAATTATTCACCGACACTTCTCAAATCCAAGTTGGAAATGTTTATTTAAAGATGCGTGAAGACTAAAGAAGAAAGAAGAAAAAGGAGCCTAAACAAAAGCCCAATCACAAAGCCCACCACCATATACACGCCTATATAAAGGCCTTTACTTCACAAATTTCAGACACTTAGTTAGTTTTTTAGTTTTTGGATTTCTCTAGTTTTAGAGAGAGAAAGTTCTAAACTTTCTCTCATTAGATTTCATCTTTTTCTCTTTCAAATTCAAACTTTTGTATTATCTTTCATTAATCAAGTTCAAGTTTTTAGCTTTTAATCTTTAATCTCATCCTTCCTTTCTTTTACTTTGATTGATCTTGGTACAAATCTAGTATGATCCGTGTTGTTCATCAATGATTTGTGCTTAAAAAGTTGATTACTTTTTATGTTTCTTAAGTTTATACACGATTAAGCTTTAAGATCCTTGTTCTTATTGGCTTATTTGTTGATTTAGATTATTTACTTTTTAAAATATTTATGAAAAGTTCATCTTTTTATTGATTTGATTTAAAAGTTGTTTATTTTAAGCTTGGATAACGTGTTCTTAATGCTTATTTGATCAGCTTATTGTTGGATTCGAGCTAGTTTTGGGTTTTAGCTTATTCCATAAGCTTATTTCCCTTGCTTGTAGTCTCGGATTAGCATAGATTTCGGAAAGGGCTTTCCGATTGGATCATTCCGACCAGACACACAACCCTCTTTCCGATCACCCGATTGGAAAAGGGTTTAGTTTTTCCGATTGTTCCTTGTTTTGGGCAAGTTCCGATTTGAACCTGTGTTGCACACATTCCGATTGAGACCCATCAGCATATTCCGATTGTGATCTTGTTTTTGATTATTCCGATTGGTTAGTTTCCAAATATTCCGATTACACCTCTTTTAAACATTCCGATTGGTTCCATTTTGTGTATTCCGATTGACTACATTTTGAGATATTCCGACGAGGTGTTGCCACATTCCGATCACTTAGATCGGAATATATTCCGATTGAGTGCATTATTTCCACTATTCCGATCTTAGCTATTTTGCTTTGTTCCGTTCTTACTTTCTTTTAGTACTTTTCTACTAAGTTCTTATTTTTCACAAAGTTTTTCCAAGTGTTAGTTTTTATTGAATGTCCATTTATTTTTCTAATATAATCTTTAAAGTTTTCAAACATCTAATTTTAAACTCGTCTTTTCTCTTTAATCATTTAAGTCCTTAACTTTACTCTTCGACATTTAATTTCTTGTCATTAGTTTAAAATAGATAAACAAACCAACCACTTTTTATTAACCAAGAACAAATCATTCCACTTAGAGCCGAGATCAATTCGAGAGGACTGAGAGATTAAAATTGAACCCATACAAAATGCATGTATCAATTTCCTCTAATAAAAGGTAAAATTGTAATTTAACAGTCTAAGATAAGAAGAGATGGTATTCATGTGGTTGCTATAAATCAGTAAGCAGGAGGAAGTATGATGTGTAGACCACATATATTTTATACCACTTAAGTATTTATCTATTTACTTGTCGTAAGTACGGACTAGCTGGAGGTCGGGTTGCTAAAGGAATAACAAGGAGTGTGTTATAGGAATTAGTATTTCTGTGGAATGAAATGTTTTCATTTCGGTAAAGGAGATTGAATAAAGGAATTATTCAGATAATGGAAAATCAATGTGAAAGGAATGATGCTGCTATCACAGCCTATATTTTTGGAAATGCTGATAAGATTTGAGATTCAGATATTGTAATTTGCATATTCTTATCTGATAAACATTGAGTTGGAATTTCATTGGAATCCTAAAGGTGTTATTGATGGTGTATTGAAATTCTGAAGGTGTTATTGAGGATATATTGAGATTTGAAGATGTTAGATTTTAATTGACCTGAGGACGAGAAATCAACAGGAATTAGCGAATGGTTTAAATGAGAAACTAACCGATGGAAGGATTTTTAATAACTATAGAGGAATATTTTGTGAACTTATAGAATTAAGAGGTATCGCGTAATTAACTGAAGTAGAGTTGTGAGAAAATTAACCGGGATAAGGATGAATGTCATAGGATATGACAAATACGGGTGGAAAGAATTAAATTGGAATGTTGTTGAGCATTGAGTACTTATTTCTGGAAGTAATAAGTGGAATTTCTATTTGAAGATTTTATTTGGTCAATGATGAGAAGGTATGTAGGGGGAAACTGTAATAGGTCGAAATTCTGTGCGCTTTACCAGTAGTATTCGGAAGGGAATGAGAAGATCAAATAGTATTTAAGGGTATTTTGTGATTGTTCTGCGGAATCGTAGAGTTCACTGTCGTCTTGGGAAGAAGAAGCTTTGTGATTAGCTTAGTGATGGAAGTTATGTAATCTGATTGGATATTTTGTTATATGGCATTGTCAGGAAGTTGAGGATGGTAATATGATTAATTTTAAGGGTTGGCAGATGAGACGATAAGGATAATCTGATTAGACTGGAAGGGTAAGTCATCAGAGAAGTAATAATGGAAGTAAGGAAAGAAGCTGGATATTTTGGGAATAAGATGATTGCTATGAGGATAAACAAACTGAGTACCAGAAATCGGTATCCATTACTGATGATTGATGTTTTGTTTGATCGATATTAAGGAAGGAAAGGAAAGTATTTAATAACAATTGAAAATTTGTTAGGGAAAGAGGAATGGTGTGTGAAATTCTTTGGATATGAATTTTAGCTGGAGTTAATATAGACGTTTTAGAATGTGCAATCTATGGCTGAAGTGATCGTGAAAGTCTTGACTAGATTGAAACGATTGAGGCTTTGTCGATACCGACGAAACCGACTGAAGCTTGTAAATTCCTTTGTTTAAGCTGAGTATTATCGGGGGTTTACCGAAAGGTTTTCACTGATTACTGAACCATTGATAAAGCTGACAAAGAAGAACTAAATGTGTGAAATCCACTCATGCATCTAAGTTGTAGTTTTGAGGTCTGATTTTTGTAGTTTAGGAAGTTGTTTATGAACGCTGAGGATAGATTGAAGTTCTGTGCTTGTATAGTTAGTATTGGAGGAATCTGAGGATTATAGAGCTGCGATGATGATATTTTGATAATATCAAATGGAAAGGAAAGTAATAGTAGTGGGTTGACTTGAATAAAGAAGCATAATGCGATTTATATGATTATGAGTTGTGGTATTTATTTTGGGATTGTAAAGTACTACTTGTATGGAATCAAGTATGAAGAAAATAAGGATAATAAGGACTTACTTATAAATATCATTCGAGAATTTCAAAAGAAAGGAGTTAAGGATTACCTAATGGTAGGGGTGTTCACGGGTCGGTTCGGTTCGGTTAGTTAGACGATTTTCACTATCCATCGCGGTTCGGTTAGTTAAATTTACTATCCATAACCGGACCGTACAAGGCGGTTAACCGGACATACGGTTACCCGAAATGAGCGGTTACCCACGGTTCGGGTCACGGTTAACCATTAAATAAGTTTCATAAAGTTTTAGTTTATAAATAATAACATGATTTAGAACATAGAATGTCGTTTTCGTATAATTCAACGACATTAAATAGCTAAAAATCATATAAAAATTATTTCGTTACAAAAAGTCCATTAGAATATATATAAATAACATATTAACTAAAAAATATTTATTCGATATGTATAAACTACGATCACATTAATTAAATTTACACATACATGTTTAATACATGTACTATAATTTGAATATTTAATTTTAAAATTTCATGTATAATAAAAGTAGGGTACTAATACAATTAATACATGTACTATAATTTGAATATTTAGTTAAAAAATTTCATGTATAATATGTGCGGTTCGGTTCGGTTAACCACGGATATCTAAAAATAAAAACCGTAACCGAACCGTTATAAGCGGGTTTTTTCGGTTTCGGTTTTTTTCGGTTTCGGTTTTTTCGGTTTCGGATTTTTTCGGTTTCGGATTGAGCGGTTCGGCTCGGTTCGTCGGTTTCTCGGTTTTTTTGAACACCCCTACCTAATGGTGACTGGGAAATAATAATCAGTAAATTATAGATGAGATATGTTATAGTTCTGTATTACGAAGTGTGTTCCAGATTATGAAGGATGAGCGTGGATACTTTCACTATCAACTAGTGAGTATTTAGTAAGGAGGAGAAGGAAAAAGGGCTTATAAGATTTCTAAAGTAATTGAGAATTGACTCTTGAGTCTTGAGATTTTTGGAATATTGGTAACAACAAGCAGAATGGGTGGAATGGAAAGAAAGTTAGAATCGAATTGATACTGATGGACAAGGAATGCCAAAGAAAGAAGAACAACATATTGTCGGAAATTTTGAAATAGAATGGTAATAGGGATGAGAGAGTTGAGATGTATGTTTTTTTTGTGGAACAAAAACGGTTATCGTAATTATCTAATTCTCCTTCCATTAGATCAGAGAATGTGCTAAGAATACAAGAACCAGTGGTGAATGAATTTTTCAGATCAAAGAGAATTTAATTATTCTAAGAGTGCTGAGAGTGTCGCATGTAGTATTGAAGGAATTTCACAAGTTAAAGTATTGATACAGTCTGGTTGGAATCAGATGTATTACGATATCAGGAAGTGTATAATGGTCAGATTTGAATATATGAGACTAACGGAGTTGTCTAAACAATATATGATATCAGGAAGATGTAATGATGTACTATGGAAGGTACAATAATTCAGTATAGTGATTGTTAGAATAAACGAAAGTGGAAGATGAGCATAAGAGGTATATAAGTGACTAGTCAAAGTTAATGATAATCTCATTGTGTTTCGTTTAGTGTAACCTTGGGACATAGTGTCAGTATTTTTGAATATTGGAAATCGCTGTTAGAACGAATGAGCATTGAATAAGGTTTGAACATAATATATGTAACCCAGAGACTGAGATTGACTTTTGAGTATTAGAGATCTTTACAGAAAGTGAGAAGAATTGAGTCAAGAAGGAATATTGCGTATTTTCGGAAAGCAATGGACAGAGTGAAATGATAATTGGAACGATGGAAATTGAATTTGTGTTGATGTGATTGAAACTTGGGATGATGATACCTTTAAATATTCACTATGAGGACTAATGAAACCTAGTGAAGATGAAATATTTATGCGATGATAATTGCACATCTTAATTTGAGAACTTACATAGTCGTAGGTTGAGTTATTAGAGTATTTGGAGCATGAATGGAACTGAGAAAGTGATGTAGAAGGAGTATGAATGATGAAGGAATATTATCATATTAGAAGGTGAAATTTGGAAGTTAAAATATAGTAATATTTGTGGATATGGTGATATCATAAGAATTGAGTTGAACTGGTGTGAAAGACGTGAGTATCTCTTGAGGATAAGAGGTCACGTTAACTCTAGAAGTGAGGAAGTGCGAGTATGAGGCGGGTTGAGCGCCGGGACGTCGCTCTCTTTTAGGAGGGTAGGATGTGACAACCCAAACCCGTGGTCATTATTTAATTATATTTTTACGTATATTTTTGAAATTTTTGACGAGATTGAATGTCATAACGATCGGTGATTTGATTTGGATGAATGTTGGAAGTTATATTTTTATGTTTTGACGAGTTGCGAGGATTATTAGTAATGACGATATCAACGGATGCTCGAAATTTTACGTTTTATTTTAGACATGTCGATGTTTAATATTTTGACGTTTTTATTTTTAATTTCTTATTAAGTCGTGTCGGGATAATATCATATTTTGTGTGCGTTTTAAGTTTTGAGAAGTATTTTTATGAAACCCAGGACCCCTAAATATTTTCAAAAGTGACTAATAGTCATTTCCCGCTTTTTAACCAAGTAATTGCATTTTGGTCCACAAAGATCACAATTGGCAAAAACTACCCTAAACTTTTCCCATAAAAAATGGAAAATCACACACAAAAACACATACACAATCCCACTAACTCAAAAATTTCTCTCTCCCTCTCCTCTCCCTTTCTTGTCTGTCACCCTCACCACACATACACACCCTAGATATTTAAAATCTAGCTTGAATCCATTTAAACTAATCAAAGACTCATCTTTATCTTTTGATTCTCTATATTTTGGTATGAAAATCTCTTACATGCATGAACGTTTTATAAAAACCCATTTTTGATGAAAAATCATGTGTTTTGATCTTGTATATGTGTTGTATGTAGGTGTTTATGGTGTTATACATTATTTTTTATTATTGCATGTTGAAATTTTTAGTTGGGTTTTATTTGATTTGATCATCTAGGATGATATGGTATGTTAGGATTATAGTGGTAAAGATGATGTTAAAATAGGGTAAAAATATAGTTTTGAGTGATTTTTAAAGATGTATTTTTGACCAGCAGCTAAAAGCTGAAATTTGAAAAATATAAGTTAGAGTATGATATGAACTAACTAGATATTGTTGTAGAGTATTTCATAAGCTTCGATTTGGTATAAAGTAGAGCTTCTAGCTCCAAACGAGCGAAAAGTTATGATAGTTTGATTATTCGTGTACCGGGAGACGAGTATCGGCACAATATATAATTGTTGTCGATATTTGGATCGAATCTCGGGGACTATAAAAAGGATTTTAAAATGGGCCAAGGACTGATGTAAAGTGATAAACATGATGATGTTGAGTCTATTTTCAAAGATGAGTGTCGGTTTTGTAAACGGAGTCAAATAAATAAGTTAAAAAGACTATATGAGTTGTTGACGTAAAACTGTCCGGTTTTTGTAGTTCGAAGATGAGTCGGGCAGGGAACTTTAAAAGTAAAATCTTTTAACAAACTTTTGGGAGGTATTTCTATATATAGTAAGTGAAGTTTCTGATTAGTATCGTAAGCTATTGACGTGTTTAAGTAAGGAAAACAGTCTTGACCATTAATGGATATATATCGACAGTTTTTGAAAGAATAAAAATATAAAAGTGTACGTAAGAAGGAATTATTAAATTGAGCATGGTGTGAGTTTGATTTTTACTTTGAGATATTTATTTCATTTTATTAAGTATGAAATATTACTTGGATGTATTATTAAAGGCACACGTTTTATTTTGATAGATTGTGAATTTCGTGTTCGCTGGGCATCATCGATCGTTGAAAGTCGTCATACTACTGTTATTACTTCAGGTGAGTCTATAGCCTCGCTTTCTACTTGTTTTAATGATTTTAAAACCGCGAGGGGGATACATGTTATTTGATGTAAAATGAACACATGTCATGAGTAATTGTTGGACTCGAATGTTGCCTTTGTTGATTTGAATTGTATAAGTACCTAAATTGCAAAAGTCCCTAAATTCATGAGCCGTTAACTATCTCCTGACTTGATGTTGTGAGTTGGGAATAACCGCTTATTCTAATGATAGTACTATTGGGCTGACGACCCTATCTGAGACCAGAGCTTTACGTTGAGTAACCTCTGGGAAGGATAATTTTACGAGAATAAGAATGTGGTATACTTGCAATTGATACCCTAGTAGGGGTACTGGAGTTCTTATAGTCATGCTGGAATTTGGAGTGGGTGACTAAGTTAAGGGGTCGGTGTCATGAGCTTAATACAATTTGTTAGTGCAATCATTACGATGCTTTGTCGATATAATCTCTTTGTGTTTTGTTGATGACAAACGTATAATTCGCAATACATTATATAAAATGTTAAGGTACTTGTAATCACTCAAGAATATATTTGTATACTTCTCTCGTCACCTCCAAGATCGCATTCGGCATGAATCACTCAAGGTATGTACAAACATGTCATTAACCTAACTAAGTGATCAAGGATTAATATTTTCTTAAAACTCACATTTTAATCAAATGTGAGAAAAGATTTTAATTAACTTTATTTTTAAGAAAATGTTTTATTAAAAAGAAAATGGAAATTTGAGTTTGGCATATTACATATGCCAAAGGAATATCCTTTGAGGGTATAAAATACCCCAGATGGCATATCCCCACTAAAGGACAAATTTGCACAGACTCCGACGCGGAGGTTCCTTAAAGGAACCCGCGGTTCCTTATTGATAAGGTATCGCGGGTAGAGATAAGGAACCGCGGGTGTTTTTGACCGTTGCAATGTTGCCCTATAAATAGTGGATCATTTCCAGGTTTTCTTTCAATCCTTTTTGCACAGTTTCTTCAAATACATCTTTAAACCCTTGATTAGTTAGTTTAGATTAATCTTGTTTAAGATGTGATTCTCTCCTTCAATCTCCTCACCCTCTTAAGTGCAAAGAGAAGATCACTCACACACTTGTGATGTGATTAAAGATGAAGTCTTGATGAAGATCATCATGTTCATCATCGTTATTTGTGTCTTGTGTAGATCCAATGTATATGTGTATACTTGGATCAATCTTGTGTAGATCCAATGTATATGGTTATACTTGGATCAATATTGTGTAGATCCAATGTAGTTGTGAATACTTGGATTAGTTGTGTTAATCCATTGTATTTGTGAATACTTGGATTAAGTCTTGTGTAAATCCATTGTATATGTGTATACTTGAATTTATGTTGTGTAGATCCAAGTTACATGTGTACACTTGGATATGTGTTTTATTGAGTTGTAATAGGTAAGAGTTGTGAGTTCTCACTAAATTATAAAGTGATGTGGTTGTGTCTTGTGTGTTCTCACTAAACTATAAAGTGATGTAGTTGTGTCTAGTGAAGTTCTCACTTAGCTTCAAAGTGAAGAGTCGTGAAGATTGGTTCTACCTTTCGATTAGAACTCGACATCTAGCCTTGTGTCGTTAAATGGTGAAGTGGGCAACGTTGTGTAGATTGGTCCTACCTAAGATTAGGACTCGATATCTAGCTTAGTGTCGGAAATTTTGTAAGCGACGTGTATGGTTTTCTCCGCCTTGAAAGGAGTTTTGTTGACTAGTGAAGTAACTCTCGAGTAAGGTGTACTCGAGGAGTGGAGTAGGGCGAAGAGGAGCTTCGTGACCGAACCACTATAAATCATCGTGTCGGTACTTTCCTTTACATTTATGTCTTTACTATTATAGATGTATTTATATGTTGTGTCTTGTGTGCATCTCATAATCTAAACATCTAAGTTGCGGAAAAGCTAAGGCTTAGTACGTGTGTGCTTCTTGTTTAGATTATGGTCAAGTGTGCATCCTTTAGTCTAAACATCTTAGTTGCGGAAAAGCTAAGGCTTAGTACGTGTGTGCTTAGTGTTTAGACTATTGCTTGATGTACACTTGATTTGATGTGTTTGTGTGTTTCCTTACTTATAGTTATTATCTATTACAAACACATCTCATATCTAGTCAAGTTTAATCGAGAATTTGATACAAACGATTGTCAAGGTTTACAACGTATCAATATTTGGCATCCACTGTAGGCGGTTCTTTATTGAGCCCACGTTTCTTTATTGATAAGGAACCGCGGTGATATATAAGGAACCGCGGCCAGTGGAATAAACGAAATGTTTTAGAAATGAACTAGAAACTATTCAACCCCCCCCCCCCCCCCTTCTAGTTTCTACAATTGGTATCAGAGCGATGGTCACACAAGATCTTTGAAGTATATTGTATTTTAAAGCTTGGATCGATCCTTGCTCTAGTTTTTCAAAACAAATGGTTTTCAAAATGAAAACGGTTTTTAAAAATAGAGACGATCTTTGTATCAAATTGTTCATGAAGAGTGATTACTTATGAAATGTGTTTTGTTGTGTCATTTTACAAGTTTTGGTGTTAAATAAACTTTGTATAATAGCTTGAATTAAATCTTTTCATGTTTGGAAGTATAAAAATCTTTTATGACATAATTAACTCTAAAATACGAGTTTTATGTGTCTAAAATGATTTTTTAGAATCCTAAGTCCTTCCAAAAAGTTACCAAATGATTTTGGCCAAAACAACCCATTTTTTCCCTCTGGACGCGGTTCTTTATCTCTTCCCCGAGGTTCCTTATCAATAAGGAACCGCGGCCAGTCTGACTCGGATTTTTGCAAACTTTGAAAAATTATATAAAATCAACTGTAAGTCCGTAGAAGTCGTGTCACCCGGCTTTTCGAACGTAATTGAGTTTTCTTTCAAATAAAAATGCTTCCAAACCTTTATTCAAATTTTAAAATTTAAATTTTTTATAAGTTCTATACTTTGTCCAAAGTATTGAGTCTCGGTTTGTCGTAAAACTTGTGTTTTACTCTTTTATATTAAGTTGGACATCTCTTGTTGATATATCTTTGTAAATTGATATATATATAAAGTGTTGAACTTAATTAAATTTTGAAATGTGTCGAAAAGTATTTTCAAATAAGATCAAGCTATGTATACGTTGGTATATCTAACACTCAAAACATGGACAAATGCTTTTATGTGTTAAGCTAATTGTTTGTGTGTGTTTCTTTGTGTGTTATTATTATATGTAGACATTATTAAGTGTTCCTTGCTATTTGTAGTAGTATTTCTTGTATGTCTAGTCTTTTATGCCTTGCTTGGTATTTGTTAGTATCTAGTTCTTCCTAATTAGGATGTATGCTAGATTTCTTGCATTTTGGTTTCAACATTATTTATGCATTGCATATAGGATCAACATCTCTAGGTTTATATATGTTATATAAACATCATGTACACCTCGTTATGTTTATTAACACTCTTAGGTTTGAAAGCTTTGGGAGCTTATCAAATCTATTGATTTGGGTCGTCTTACTCGATCATTGTGTTATTAGTTCAAGTAGATAAATGTCTCACTATAAAACATGAAACACCCTTTGAAAATCTTAGCTATTTTCTCTTAAAAGAGTGTTTGTGGGAATCAAGAAAGATTTCGATTAAATATCAATGCATTATTCAAACTATGATTGGTTTATCATTATCGAATCTAATTGACATGTTTTTTAGTGTAGACATGAATGTGTTTTATTAATAATATACATCGGATCATAACTCACACTTGTGTTGATGGTGTTATATTGAATCTACTTGTTCAATTTGTTAGATATATTTTGTTTAATAATTACTTATAAAGCACAATAGAGTCGGTTTGATAAGTTGGATGTTTCATCCGAAATACTCAAGTAATTTACATTGCTTTGCAATTTATAAATGTGTCATTTCCGAAAGACCAATCAAGAGTGTTCCTTTGGTTTGTGTAAACTTTGTTTATACACTTCAATGTTATTGGCCTCAAGTTCTATTAAGGTAATTAACCTTAACTAGACTTGTTTGACAAGATATGCAATGGTGCATTATTTACCCTCATTAGGTCATGCATTGTGCCGCCATGCAAGTTTCATCCTTGCTAAACTTTATTAGGAAAATGTTGGAATTACATTTTGTCTAACTTGAGAATGACTACTAGAGAATTTATGCACTATTATCTTAATTTGACCTAACGGTTGAATTACTTCCATGTGGGAAGTTGAGTTGGTGTATAACTCGTAAAAATGGTCGTGTTTAGCCTTAATTGAGCACCTCTAGTGATAGTCTCATACTCATTCTCTAAATTGGATAAATGGCTCTTCCTATATATGACTAATGATAGTTTACTTTGATGAACTTTGTATGTCATTAGGAGTCTTTTTCTTTTGTAGCCATTAGGTTTTTCTTAGCTTTCCTCTTACGTGCTAATTGAACCTATGTGTCTTTCCTCTGTGTGTGTTCTAGTCTTTATTGCTCTTAAGCATGACTTTATGATAAGTTAGACTAGAACATTAGGATTTGCTGAATTGGAAAATCCTCCTTCACCACCTAAACCTAGCCTCTGTAGGCGGTTCTTTAAATAGACCGCGGCTCCATATCAATATGGAACCGCCGGTGGAGATAAAGAACCGCGGGCAGAAGCTCTCAAATTCGGGTTTTCTGAAACTTCCCAATTGTTCCAACACCCTTTGGAATCTTTGTTTCAAACCTTTGATCACTCCCAAAATATCTTGGGCTTTCCCTTTTTAACCCATTACTAGTTTGGATCATCCCCTCACCCTTTTAAACCCACCTTGTTAGCCATGGTCTTCACACCTCAAACCATTCATCCTTACCCCTTAAACCACCCATTACTACCATGGTTTCTACAAGAACCTCCAATTCATCCAAAACCTCCTCTTCAAAGAGGCACCTCAAATTTAAGATTAAGTTACCAAAACTTAACTCTTCACCTTTTGCCACACCTAAGAATGAGATTGTGCCCATTCTCATCTCTTCATCACCCTCACCATGCAAGACTACCTCAACCCATGGTACCAACCATTTACATGGTTCTACCTCCTCTTAATTCCAATCTAGAATGAATGAGATAACCTCACCCTTCACTCCTAGTACTCTCTTGGATGTGACTACCCAACCTCAACCTATCCAAAGCGTTCCCATTTAGAATGACTTTGTTGAACCCTTGGTGACTTCACCTTTCACCCCACCAAATTCTGCCACCACCCTTGTCTTTCATTTAAGCATGTGGATTGCTTATTGCTAAGACATCTAATTTAAGCAAATCTTAGGATTATAGTGTAACTAAGATTAAAATTATGCTTAAGTTTTAGGCTTGTTTTTTTTATACATCTTTGTATGATCTTTATTCTCTTGTATTTCCTTTCATGTTTTTCAACATGATTTTTCTTTGAGTCTTGGATATTGTTGTTATTATGTTTTTTTATTTTCTCTTATTTTGAGTCCTTTTCTTAAACCAATAAGAATTAGGAATCTTCTTAGAGATTTACATTACATGTAGCTTGATTTGTGATATCTAGATAGATGACTTGCTTGTATGCTACTTGCTTTTATATCTTCTTGCTTATCCGTATGTTATATGCTTAATTGATTAGTTAATGAATGCATGCTTATTATAAAGGTTTTGTCTTTGTCAAGAAATTCCGATATAATATCTCTTAGATGTGTCTAACTCATGCATGTCCTTAAATGCTACGTGCTAACATGTTTTACTTAGTCTTCTCTTTTTAAGTAATCTTGTTTCTTGCATGCCATATGTGTTAATTGCGCACCTTCTCTACATTGGTTTATTGTAGACTTCATAAGGCTTTGCATGAATTATCCTATGTGCTTACTTGATTATGTGTTAGATTTTGTACTAACTCTTCATGTCTTCTTGAGCTTCTTTTGAGTTTCTTCTCTCATTTTCTTTCGAGATTTCACAATCACCTTCTAAGGTATAGTATTCATGAATCAATTTGTGAAGTTATCCTTAACTTCTTTGTTGAGTCTCTCTCAATTCATTTTAATCATGCTCTTCTAAAGTCGAGTCTCTCTTCTATCTTTCTAAACTAAGTTGAGTCGAGCCTCACCCTTTCCTCATCATGTAATTGTTCTTTGAACATTCACAATGATTGAGAAGATCTACAAAACTTTGAGCATGTAGTTTATCGTATGCTAAACACCATTTGGTGTCGACATTCATACACATTTTTGCCTATAATGTCCTATATCCCGATTTTTTCTTAAAGCGTCGATTTATCCGCTTTTGGTTTTCCTTTTTTTTGGTCAAAAATGTCTCTAGGTTGAGATATTTTTGTCCCTCTTTTTGAGAGTTGATTGCGGTTAAAATTTACAATTGGTATGGGTGATTCCATCAATTCTAAGTTTTTAACCCCTTGAGATGATATCTTCAAATTCTTGGATGTTTCTTTTCTACCTCTACTCCAACAATTTTGAATTGATTTCCTCAAAATCCTCTCCTTGTTTTTTGAGAGTTGAGGGTTAAATCTTGAATTTTCTTGGGTGATTCCAAAAATTCTAAGCTTTTTTCCCTTTGACATATTATCATTACAATTGGTATGGATGTTTCTTTTCTATCTCTATTCCAACAATTGTGAATTGATCTTGTCAAGATCCTCTCCTTTGATTTGTTTTTGGATTGATAGCATCACATGCACACTTCTTTGCTTGTCATTGTTTGTGCAAACGACTTGTTTATCATCCCCGTTTGGGTGACATCTATTTTTATATATGATCTTGTCTACTAACCTTGTTTTGTAGGACACTTCTAACCCATTTTTGTAGCTCGTCACTATTCTTGCTTTGTTGGTGCCTCAAGCAAGGGGGAGCTCATATCAAGGGGGGCATTTGCAAGAGTTCAAGTCATTACATTTGCGATCGTTGACTCACTCAAATTGCATTCATCGAACATCTTGCAAGTAATGCAACACTCGTAGATAAGCATATTATTATGCTTGTAGTTGGTTAACCTATGGTGATTGAAGACATCACTAGGATGACGCAAGCTCAATATTTTTGTATGATGGGTTTATGGTTTGGATTCTCGACTCTCAAACGACAACCACTATGGATGATTAGATTTTTGGATGTATGTTCTCTCGAAGTCAATCCTCCTCTTCTACAAATGAAAACTACCTTTTTGATTCGACAAAAGGGGGAGAAGTAAGTGTAAACGAGTAACTTATGCATTTTAATATGTGTTGCGGTTTACTTGTTTGTCATCATCAAAAAGGGGGAGATTGTTAGTGCAATCATTACGATGCTTTGTCGATATAATCTCTTTGTGTTTTGTTGATGACAAACGTATAATTCGCAATACATTATGTAAAATGTTAAGGTACTTGTAATCACTCAAGAATACATTTGTATACTTCTCTCGACACCTCAAAGATCGCATTCGGCATGAATCACTCAAGGTATGTACAAACATGTCATTAACCTAACTAAGTGATCAAGGATTAATATTTTCTTAAAACTCACATTTTAATCAAATGTGACAAAAGATTTTAATTAACTTTATTTTTAAGAAAATGTTTTATTAAAAAGAAAATGGAAATTTGAATTTGGCATATTCCATATGCCAAAGGAATATCCTTTGAGGGTATAAACTACCCCAGATGGCATATCCCCACTAAAGGACAAATTTGCACGGACTCCGACGCGGAGGTTCCTTAAAGGAACCCGTGGTTCCTTATTGATAAGGTACCGCGGGTAGAGATAAGGAACCGCGGGTGTTTTTGACCGTTGCAATGTTGCCCTATAAATAGTAGATTATTTCCAGGTTTTCTTTCAACCCTTTTTGCACAGTTTCTTCAAATACATCTTTAAACCCTTGATTAGTTAGTTTAGATTAATCTTGTTTAAGATGTGATTCTCTCCTTCAATCTCCTCATCCTCTTAAGTGCAAAGAGAAGATCACTCACACACTTGTGATGTGATTAAAGATGAAGTCTTGATGAAGATCATCATGTTCATCATTTTTATTTGTGTCTTGTGTAGATCTAATGTATATGTGTATACTTGGATCAATCTTGTGTAGATCCAATGTATATGGGTATACTTGGATCAATATTGTGTAGATCCAATGTATTTGTGAATACTTGGATTAGTTGTGTTAATCCATTGTATTTGTGAATACTTGGGTTAAGTCTTGTGTAAATCCATTGTATATGTGTATACTTGGATTTATGTTGTGTAGATCCAAGTTACATGTGTATACTTGGATATGTGTTTTATTGAATTGTAATAGGTAAGCGTTGTGAGTTCTCACTAAACTATAAAGTGATGTGGTTGTGTCTTGTGAGTTCTCACTAAACTATAAAGTGATGTAGTTGTGTCTAGTGAAGTTCTCACTTAGCTTCAAAGTGAAGAGTCGTGAAGATTGGTTCTACCTTTCGATTAGAACTCGACATCTAGCCTTGTGTCGTTAAATGGTGAAGTGGGCAACGTTGTGTAGATTGGTCCTACCTAAGATTAGGACTCGACATCTAGCTTAGTGTCGGAAATTGTTTAAGCGACGTGTATGGTTTTCTCCGCCTTGAAAGGAGTTTTGTTGACTAGTGAAGTAACTCTCGAGTAAGGTGTACTTGAGGAGTGGAGTAGGGCGAAGAGGAGCTTCGTGACCGAACCATATAAATCATCGTGTCGATACTTTCGTTTACATTTATGTCTTTACTATTATAGATGTATTTATATGTTGTGTGTTGTGTGCATCTCATAATCTAAACATATAAGTTGCGGAAAAGCTAAGGCTTAGTACGTGTGTACTTCGTGTTTAGATTATGGTCAAGTGTGCATCCTTTATTCTAAACATCTTATTTGTGGAAAAGCTAAGGCTTAGTACGTGTGTGCTTAGTGTTTAGACTATTGCTTGATGTACACTTGATTTGATGTGTTTGTGTGTTTCCTTACTTATAGTTATTATCTATTACAAACACATCTCATATCTAGTCAAGCTTAATCGAGAATTTGATACAAACGATTGTCAAGGTTTACAACGTATCAATATTTGGCATCCACTGTAGGCGGTTCTTTATTGAGCCCGCGATTCTTTATTGATAAGGAACCGCGGTGATATATAAGGAACCGGGGCCAGTGGAATAAACGAAATGTTTTAAAAATGAACTAGAAACTATTCAACCCCCCCCCCCCCCCGCCCCTTCTAGTTTCTACAATTTATACCCCTGTAAATCCTCAAAATTACTTGTGGGTCCCTAAAATATCAAGTATTTACAAGAATGGTCCTTGGAATATGGTCAAAATACATCATTGGTCCTTGATATAACTTTGCAAAGTTATTGTGCCAAAATTGGCAATTAATCCAAAGTTATTTGCATAGGAATGGAAGTAATATATTGCCAAGATTGCTGTGAAGACTTTTTGATACTTTAGGGGGCAAACCTGCCAGACAACCATTCTCTCCTCCACCACTCCCTGCCTTACACGTCACCCTCCACTCCCCCTCAACCAATCAGATTTCCCCAATCTCCCACGTCACCCTCCACTACTTATTTAAAACTGATTATTAATAATCAGTTATACTTAGTGAGGGAAACAAGATTTTAAAAACTATAACACCCAAAAATGATTAAAACCACTCCTGGTAATCACCCCCACACCCAAGAACCCTAAATCTAAAAACCATTAATTACTTGGTAATTAAAGCTTAAACTTTCCAGAACCCTAATCCCTTATGTCGACATCCCATTCCCTAACCCAAAACATTACCCCATGACCCCGAGAGGGTCCCCCAAGATTCCCCTGCTCACATTATTTGACATGAAAACAAAACTTGAAAGAGAAATCAACGAATGAGGACAATTCCTTCATGGTTACGCCTATTTGGACGACCAAGATCATTTCATCACAGCTTGCACATCACAATCATCACATGATGCCATTTGACCAAATTCAAAAGTTAGAAGACCAAGGGCTTTATGGATATTTTAGCACATTAGGGTTTTCTAGATAGGTTTCTTTTTGTTGTATAAATAGGTCGACTTGTGACCTATTTTAATTTGTTCCAGTTTTTTTTGTACTTTTTTTAATTAAGTAATGAAAATCATTTTAATTTGTGTAATCAACTGAGTTCCCTACTGCTTTTTAGTGTAATATCTTTATTTTTATAGAATTTAGTTAAGTTTTCAAGATTTCCATTTTCAAAGAATTTTCAAAAAATCTGGTTTTCTTTTAAGTTGATTAAAAAAACTTTGCAGGCTGAAATCCACCTTTCACATGAAGTGAAAGTGGAGTGTGAAAGGATTTTCAGGCTTTGTTTAGCATTTTTTATCAAGCACGTATCAAGGTTTCAAAGTTTGGTGGTTTCAAAAGTTCCAAAAGTTATTTAGAAAAAAATCTGTTTCAAAAGTTTTTTTTTATTTAAGCATCAAGCTATAAGTTGCTTAATCTATAAGCCAGCCTTATAGCTTATTGTTTTGTTATCAGGTCACTCTTTTTTGTTTGCTTTTTCTTAGCAGGTTTGCAAATTTTGAAGATATTTGGGGGTGTTTGGGACTGCTGTCCCCACCCTATTTTCTCTACATCAAAAGCCTTTCTCTACAGTCCATTCAGCTCACAAAAGCTCCAACTAAGTCCTATAGAAGGCATCAGCCAGGTAAAACGGCTTGAACCCTATTTGACCTCTACTTTGAGTTTTCATGTGATTTTAAGTGAATTTGTGTAATACCTGTTATATTGTTGTTTTTATGGTTGGATTATAGTTCATTAAGCTTAGTATGCATGTTAGGGGTAATTAAAATCAGTTTGGTTTGAATTTGAGTTGATTTGATTTGATAATTTTTAGTTTTCAGAAATAAGGGGGTGTTTGGATTATGGTTTTAACTGAAAATTGTGAGAGTTTTTGGTATGAAATCAGTTTAGACACACTCCTTATGTTAGTGGTAGGTTGTTTTTATCATTGGCTTTCAGTATTGTTAGGTTTTAAAGTGAATTGTATGTTGAATATTTGGTTAAAATAGGATAAATATTCAGTAGACTCTATCTAGCTTGTTTTTAATTTTTAGTGCCTCAAATCTTGAATTGAGTTAGATTGGGTGTTAATCTAGGATTGTTAATCAGTTAAGTGTAGCTTGGTGAATGTTTGAGCTTGTTTTCATTGCTTGAAATTCGTTTTTGTGCAAAGTGCATCAGGAAAGTTCCACAGCCCCATAGCATAGCATACAGTGACTGAATTAGGTACTTTTTGTGTGATTTTTGTTCTTGAGTTGTGCTTTCTAATTTTTTTATAGACTCCCTACACTCCACTGAGTGTAGGGGTGCCCCATTGTCCAAAGAAAAGCATCACAACTAGCTTTCCTAAGCTAAACAACCACCAGACCCGTTTTTTAACACAAGCAGTGGGAATAAGTTTCTCCTGCTAGTGTTAGCAGTTCCCACTGCTTGGCTACCAGACAAAAAGTGACCAAGTGTCACTATCAGAAACTCATTTTTTTGTCTTTAGTGATCAAAAATAGGTTTTAGAACTTCATTTTTGTTTCATTATTTTTCTTATTTAATTTTTGATTTTTCTGTTTAATTAATTTTTCAGTTACTGTTCATTAAATATTTTTTAGATTTAATTGCTATTTAAATTACTTTTGAATTATTCTGTTTTTGTCTTTTAGTGACAAAAATTAGTATTTTTTAGTTTTAAAAATTTTCTTAGATTAAGAAAAACATTTTAAGATTTTTAGTTTAAAAATATTTTTACTGTTCATTTTTAATTAATTTTTAGAATTAATTTAGTTTAATTAGGGTTTTAATTATTAACTGTTTTGTCTTTTAGTGAAAATTTTTACTTTTTTCAAACTTTTTCATTCTTCTACTGTTCATTAGTATAATTTAGGATTTTTAAAATTGTCAAAAAAAATTATCATTATTTAAATATTTTTTATGATTATTTTAGTCTAAAAATAGTTTTTAGTGATTTAAAAATAGAAAGATAGTTTTTAAAATTTAGGAAAAATAATTTTTAGTCTTTAAATAATATAAGTGAGTTATTTGTTCAATAAAATAATATTTGAGGCTTTTTCTTAATTATATTTAATTTTAGGGCTTTAATTAGCATTAAAAATTGAATATTTAATTAATTAAAGGTTTTAAAATATATTTGTTGGATTTTTATTCTCATTTATATTACTTTAGACTTAGTTTTAATCTTTTAATTAATTTTTAGGTTTTATTTTTAATTTCGTCACGTTTTACGTAATTACGTCATCGTTTTACGTCAAATCGTCGTAGTGTAATCGTAGTCGTAGCTCGTCTTTAATTTTTCTCTTCTAAACCAAAAATAACACTAATCCAAACCTTGATTTTATATAATTGGCACATTAATCCACACACCTCCTTCGAGAACGAACTCGCATTTATTCGGTTTTACGTTTTTCCTAAAGCGTAAGACTTAATACTTGCCACTCATATACGTTTTTCCTAAAACGTGTACGAAAAACCTACATCAGCGGCCAGTGGAATAAACGAAATATTTTAAAAATGAACTAGAAACTATTCAACCCCCCCCCCTTCTAGTTTCTACACAATTCATTAGCTATTGCTATAAGATGGAATGCATGATTAATAGATTGTATGGCCACAATGCTATTAAACAATTGTGATTGATTTTTACGATGTGTTCAAATATATTTTGTTAAACCTATAGACTTGCTCAACCTTTGTGTTGATGATTTTAAGCATGTATTTCAGGTACTTGAAGTTGTTGGTTGCGGAGCTTGCTGGAGAAGGATTGCGGGATTGCTTTTGTAGTAATTTGGTCTAAAACATATTTCTTTCCCGTTTGTCATAAATTATAGTATATGGTCCAGTATTTTGGTAAAAGGTTTGTCGATTTGTTAAGATCCTTGGGGAACCTGAACGCTACTCTGATATTTTTAAACTGATTTTTACTTGGGATTGAAGGTTTTAGACATTGATTTAAATTATTTCCTTATTATATTCCTAAATATACTGTTTTAAGGTCATATAAAGAGTACTGTAAATGAAGTTTGAGAATAGCACCCAATTGTGTATTTCCGCTGCGCAATGTAATTTGGGGGTGTTATACAGATTAACCTGATTGTCGAATTCATAACTTGTAAATTTATATCAGAGTACTAGCAGGATACCCGCACAATGCGACGGCGGGTATCCTGTAACCATATTTTACAACGAACAAATATTATTCGATTTCGTTTTCTTGTAAAATGTTAAAAATAACAAGATAGCTACACCTCTCTTGACAACATACACAAATCAAAATCTAAACTAAATATACATCTAGCAAAAGTTAACTTTTTAAGGAACAAAAACAATAGTAACAAACTGAACATATCGTGTGCAAAACTTTGGTGTTCGTTATTCAAACATACGTCATGAATACCATTAGCAACATCATCATCTGCACGACTACACCACCACCATCATCATAAATCAAAATATCTGCCAGAACCATCATTTTGATATGTGAATCAAACTGATTTGGTTAATTGGTGGCTCGATCAGTTAAAACACCACTAAATTTCAGCCACACCACAAATTGATCGATATCACACACTGTGCTTGATAGGTGTGAAAACACCCATCCTTTTACCACTTAATTACAATAATAACCTAGCCAAAACGTGTATTTTATGTCGTAAATGTCAGAATCATGCGTGGTTTGTGTTTTTGTTGTGATTTAGGATCAAAACATGAAAAGGGAGGAAAACACGGGCTTTCACGGGCTTTTATCGAAGAAAAAGACAAAAGACGAAGTCAAAAGATCAAGAGTGCAAAAAGAACGGAAGTCCAAGGCCTATTCTGAAGATTTATCGAAGAACAAGTCTAAAGACAGAAGTTTAATTAAGCCGAAGAACTCAAGTCTAATAAATGAAGAAATTATAAGACGAGTTTAAATTAATCCCGAGACAAAGTCGAAAAAGTCGAAGAACTTAAAAGACGTGAAGAAAGAAAGAAAGAAAAGAGCAACACAAGCATCCCCTCCTTTCCTATAAATACCCTTCATTTCACCACATGAAAGGGTGTTAGTCATTTAGGAGTAGATTAGTTTTAGGAGTAGGAGTAGATTACTTTCTCTCTCTAGATTTCTTTCATGTTCTTAAGCTTTTCTTTCAAGTTTTCTTAATCTTAATCTTTAATCTTGTACTTTTGAATTTTTAATCTTAATCTTATTTCAAGCTTTTTACAATCATTCTCATTCTACCTTTCTTGATTTTATTTACCTTTGATTCGATATAATCTTTGATCTTATTTAGTTTTGATGTTTGATTGATTAAAAAGTTTATCTTTTTATTCATCTATAAGTTTTAATACAAATGAATTTTGAGCTTGACATGCTTATTGGCTTATTTTGTGTTTAGCTTATTTGTTTTTTCTAGTTTTTCTTAAAAGTTTATTTTATAAAGTTGCTTATTTTGTGTTTTTAAAAGTCTTTAAATTCTAGCTTATTAGCTTTTCTTAAACGTGTTTTGATTAGGTTTTTAGGCGTGTGCTTATTTGATTAATAGCTTATTAGATTTAGCTTATTTTATACATTCCTTTTTCATCCCGGTCATCTTGATTGGAAAAGGGTTTTACATTCCTTTTATACATTCCTTTTGAAGCCCAAAATATTTTTCGAGAAATAAGGTTTCAAAACGAGCATTTTCTTTAGTTGGAATGAACCCGTAATCACCATATCCCTATAATCCTCACATCCATCATACCCGGTTCTGACCCGTATACACTTTGTCCAATAAGCAAAATAACCGAATCCAATATTTGATGGAAAAAAAACGCAGCCCATAATCTTTTTCAGCCCGAAGCTTTGTATAAGCAAAACCAATATTCGACCAATATTAACCAATATGTAACCAAGATTAACATTTTGGGCCAAGGAGTTATAGGCAAAACAATTCCATTCAATGACCAGCCCATGATCAGTTATACTCAGTCCATGATGTGATATAAGTAACTAAATTCTAGAAATTAGGTCAAATGCATCACACTCATAGAATTGTCCGCCCCTAACTCCTTCCATCATTCTCTCCTTCCCATCTCACAACTCATTCCACCATCTATCATTTCACAAATATGCCCATCAAATCCCATCTCTCCCATCTTCAAACAATCAAACCAATTCAAACCAAGTCACCACGAATCATATTGATTCGGATCAAACAGGTCACCCCGCTAAACCATGCAATCTTATCAGTTCATAAATCAATCGAACCATAAAGACCAATCAATTATTCAACTTCATTATCTTATATAGGCCACGGGTAAGGTGTGTTGTTTAATTTGTGATTTGTTTTGGGTTTAATTCGAAAGAGAGAATGACTCTAACAGTTCATGTTAATAGTCATATCTTTAAGTTCGAAAATCAAATAGAATAAGATTCTCACAGATCAATGATGAGATCAAATTCGTGGGTTTAGATCTTAAAAAGATCTTGGCATGCATGTCTATTAATCACGAGATTGAATCTGAGATCCTTTTTTCTGTTTAGTTTCGAGTCTAGATGGGGTTTAGGTGTTGATGGGTTAGGTAGTATTGAGAAGTTGTTGTTGGAGTGAAAAGGCTGATTCCTGTTTGGTGTTAAACTCGACTCACTGAGTTGACCTTGTCAACTCGGTAATTACCGAGTTGACTCTGTGTGGAGTAGCTGAGAGTTTTTGGACAGATTAAATTTAGTTATCGGAATGTGTCATTTAGAAATATTTTCTGAGTCAAAGCAATTTTTTTTATTATTTTTTTTTTTTGAGATTTCCATCGGAATATCAAAATTGTTTCCATCGAATGACTATCTGAAAACTCATCGGAATAAGCTGTCGGAAAACCTATCGGAATGCTTTATCGGAATCACCATCCGAAAACACATCGGAATAAGTTGTCGGAAAACCCATCGGAATGCTTTATCGGAAAAACAGTCGGAAAAGGGTTTTAAAACCGAAAATGGTGGATCTAATATCTTTTTATCTTTTTGTCCTTTTCCCAATAAATTGGGATAATAAAAAAACAAAGATCGAGATGGAAAAGATAACAAAGAAACATAAAAAAATGATAAAGATGGACCAGAAAACGAGATACAAGTGATGACAGATAATTTAAGACTCAGATAAAACAAATGACACAAATGATTTGGACAGATTTAGAGAATGAAAAAGAAATCAAACCGAGAACGCATCAAACACAAACACGAACAAAACAAAAACATGAAACACCCCCGGTTAGCTCTGATACCAATTGTTAATCATGGATTCACTATGAACACGGGTAAAAGATCCGGAGGTCGGGGAGGATGATAAAGGTGTTTAGCCATTGTTGAGAGAGAAACAAGTAAGAATAAAAGTGTGTTTATTCTAGTGAGAGAAAGACAAGAAAGAAATGAACAACCTCACCCCTCCATGGAAGTATGGAAGGGTTTATATAGCACGGGACTTGGACTTTACATATGACAAAATTAGTCTCTGCAAGTCCCGGCTATAAACTAATGTAATTCCGTTAGTCGCACACATTTTAAGGCTAACAATTCCTTTTAGCATTCCTTTTAGCATTCCTTTTAGCATTCCTTTCAGCATTCCTTTTAGCATTCATTTCAGCATTCCTTTTAGCATTCCTTTCAGCATTCCTTTCAGCATTCCTTTTAGCATTCCTTTTAGCATTCCTTTTACATTCCTTTTAACATTCCTTTCAGCATTCCTTTTAGCATTCCTTTCAGCATTCCTTTTGGTATTCCTTTCAGCATTCCTTTTACATTCCTTTCAGCATTCCTTTTACATTCCTTTTTACATTCCTTTCACATTCCTTTTGCATTCCTTTTACTTATCGCAATTTACATTTTCATTTTACTTAGTAATAGATAATCAAACCATTTTCATTTCCACCAAAAACGACTGAGTCACACTTTGAACCGGAAATCAATTCGTTAAGACACCGAGAAAACGAACTTTTTAACCTAGCAAAACCTTACTTTCAAGTTATCAATTGAGTCGCACTTTCTACCAATAATCAATTCGAAAAGATTGGAACAACGAAATTATTTTATACTTGGCTAAAAATCAGTTATTAAATGGCGCCGCTGCCGGGGCATTCCTTTTAGCATTCCTTTCAGCATTCCTTTTAGCATTCCTTTCAGCATTCCTTTTAGCATTCCTTTCAGCATTCCTTTTACATTCCTTTTAACATTCCTTTCAGCATTCCTTTTAGCATTCCTTTTAGCATTCCTTTTACATTCCTTTCAGCATTCCTTTTACATTCCTTTTTACATTCCTTTCACATTCCTTTTGCATTCCTTTTACTTATCGCAATTTACATTTTCATTTTACTTAGTAATAGATAATCAAACCATTTTCATTTCCACAAAAAACGACTGAGTCACACTTTGAACCGGAAATCAATTCGTTAAGACACCGAGAAAACGAACTTTTTAACCTAGCAAAACCTTACTTTCAAGTTATCAATTGAGTCGCACTTTCTACCAATAATCAATTCGAAAAGATTGGAACAACAAAATTATTTTATACTTGGCTGAAAAATCAGTTATTAAATGGCGCCGCTGCCGGCTCTTTTCGTGAAGATTAACGGTTTATTGTGAGAGACGCGTTGGATTTTGGGATCCGTTCACTTCTGAACATTATTTTTCTTGTCAAATTTTCAATAAAAAATAAAAAAAAATTATATTAAAAAAATTCAAAAATCCGAAAATCCGAAAAACATTTTAAAAAACCATAAAATGTATTTCTTTTCTAAGTTTTGCAACCAAAAATATTCCTATTAACCCTCTATTGTGTTTAATTCTTTTTCTCAACCCCTCTAATTTTAATTCTTCATGGATTCATCTTGCGTACGGTGTGGGAGACCATGGAATGGTTATCAAACATGTCAATGGTGTACTTGTGAGCGGTGTGGGCTCTGATATTGACGATACACAATTTGGATTTTGTCCATTTTGCAATTCAACAAATTCATACTTCTTCTCTTACGATACTTTCTCACCCTCTCCCGTATATGACAATCCTTATCCTAACAATGCACCGGGTTTTTCTCCATACCCGTGGTGCAATATTTGTGGGGGCCCTCATGATGCTTCTTCTTGTCAACCGATAAATATCTTTGAGCCAATTCCGTGCTATGATTCCGGTTTGTATAACTTTGAGCCCCCACATCACACCCTCAATCATCAATCCTCTCAGGGAATTAGTCTTGACCAACAACTAACTACTTTGAATGACATTCTTGAAAGTTTAGCTCAACTCCGAGCTGACTTGCATCAGGAAAGGCAACCTTTGCTTGATGGTGACCAAATCTTGAAATCCACCTACACCTTTTTGAGCCAATTTGGTCGTTTTCCCTTCTTTTCTACACCAAGATGTTTACTTACAGCGTGGGATAGAATGGGTTTAATTGAACATACTCAGGGAGATGATCAATAGAAATTGCTTCATGAGCTTCTTAAAGATGTGGAGGTTATCAAGGAGGAGTTAGTGGACTATATCACTCCTAACTGGAATGGTCCAGTCTATTATGATGATGATGACGAGAATGATATCTACAATCTCAACCCATCTTCTGAGATTACTACTCCTACTCTTGATATCCCTAATGCGCCTAAGGATTGTGATACATTGAGTGAGATTAGTGATTTTGGTCTTGATAAATTCTTTGATGAGGTTTGTGATGCATCGAATTTTGAGGAGCTTACGGAAGAGTTCGCTCTTAATGATTATGATATTTCTCCGTGCTATGAGAATTTCACTTTTGAAATTTCTCCTTCTCCTCCGGGCGATGAAGGCGATGTTGATTTATTCTCTCCGACTTATGAGAAGTTCGCCCCTAAACTTGGTCTTTTAGATGAGGTGGAAGACGTTATTCTTCGCGACAAATTACTGAAAGTTCATCTTCTTATTGCTAAGATTGAAGCGTTGAATTCTGCTCCTATTAACGAATCTTCACCTCTTCACCTCCATAGACGTTATTCTTCGCGACAAATTACTGAAAGTTAATCTTCTTATTGCTAAGATTGAAGCGTTGAATTCTGCTCCTATTAACGAATCTTCACCTCCTTCTATTACTTCAGTTGAGAATAATGATACAGCTATGGAGGAAATTGACATTCACTCAATGCCTCCGGGTATTGATGATGATGACATGGAGGGGGAAATTATTTTTGATAATTTGGTGCAGGAAGGTATTGTCCCAAGTCCCCCTCTCGAGCACCTTTCATCCACTCCTTTTAACACCATTACGGAGGATGAGTGCTTTGACCCGGGAGGTAACATTGACCATTCCATGATTGACACCTTTACGGCTTTGCCGCTTTCTGAGCATCAATTATCTTTGGGGGATGACAATTTGCTTACTTTACCCACCCCACCTCCCGTGGATCATGACCTCACATACTTCTCATATGTTGAGCGGACTTTTCTCCCATTCAAGACTTATCCTCCTGCCTCTCCTTTATTAATGTCCTCCAGGAACGAGGACAAGGTCTTTGATCCCGGTATTACATTTGAGGCTTCCCTATGGACCATTTAATTCGGGGACGAGTCAGGCTCGTAACTCGGTTAACAAAAACAAGCGCTTCTCGGGAGGCAACCCGATTATCTATCCTTTACCGTTTTCATAATAAGTGTAGGGGGAGCCCCGTATGTGTTTGTTGTCTTGTTTCTTATGTGCAGAGATTCGAGCTTTCAAAGATCCATTCTTGATGACTTTTGACGACCCGTGATTCCGTGTACCCGTCTTCCCGGTTCTATCCTAAACTCTTTTGATTCACTATTTTATATTCTTCAATATTAAAATAGGAATCACTTTAGTTGTCTCTTCCTTAGCAAGATTTAAACAAACGTGCACAATGTCCTAAGTGTAGGGGATTTTACTTCCACATGCTTAAACATTGAGGACAATGTTTATATTAAGTGTAGGGGGGACTTCTATCGAAGTTAAGTGGTCTTTTCCTTGCATTTGTCCTCATTTTAACCGGAAAATTGATTTTTCAACATTTTTTAAAATTTTTGATCTATTTTGGCCTAGTAGTTTTTCCTTTGATAGCGTTATTTACTTTCTTTGCTAGAGTAAATTTTCAATAAAGTGGTTTTAAATTTTTCAAAGTCGTGAATATTTTCACTCAACCCGAGTTTACTTAACTAAGTTTACTCTAGCTAGTATCCTTAACGTGTTTAAGTCAAGTTTTGCTAGGCTTTTATATAGGGAGCTTTAAAACGCGAAAGTCTTAACTCTCACGGGTTAAGAACAAGAACTTTTCGCAAGTTCCTATAATGATTCTAGAGAGTTGTTTATCAAGGTAACTTTAAAATGAGAATTCTAAACTTGAAAAATTCTAAGAGTTTGCAAGATCCTATAGATGACTCGAAAACCCAAAACTTGGATTTAATTGGCTAAGCATCCACGAGTCTCATTCTTTAAGATTTTAAACTGTGGAGAACGAGAGATGATAGAGTCAATTATAAGTTTGGTACTCTTTCATGAATTTATGTGAGTTGATTATGAGATTTTTCTCCCATTGCTTGTTAATAAATTTAATCGCAATAAATAAGGTTGTACGATTTGAAAAGTTACTTAGCTTCTAACCCAAGATCGTTTAAAAGTTGCTCGGTATTAATTAGAGTTCCTAGCCAAGGCATAACTTATTGAAGCGGGATGCGAATATTGGCGAGTCCGAAAAGGCCCTAACAAGGCATGAGGGCTACATTTTGTTGCTAAAGATCCAAAGTGGTGTGAAGAATCATTTATCAAAAATCAATATGATGGATCGAGACACACGACGAAAAGCAAAAACTCCCCAAAATATCATGGAGAAGTCTATCCAAAAAGGCCCTAACAAGGTATGAGGATAAATAGATCCAAGTCCTAAAAGGAGGCGGATCGTTGTATATCAAAGTCCAATATAAAGATTGGAGAAAAATGAAGAAGTCGTGGTCCAAGTATGAAGAATCTCTCAAAAACTTCAAGTGAAGAAATTCCTATTATGAAGAGAAGACCATAATTTCAAGAGCGTCTCTTAAGATTTGAAGTATGAAGTCCCTGCCAAATATCGGTCCAAGAAAGGTCTCAAATCGTGAAGCGAGTTATGCCAAGATATGAACTTTAAGAGGTCCCGAGAAGCAGTTTTAAAAGATTTTGTCCTTTAGCTAACTATTGATTAAATCGTCCCACTTTATTTTCAGCCTAAATAACTATCGAAATAAGTCAACAATGCATCCTCGTGATCATTCAAGACAAAAATAAAATATAAGAGATACACCTAGGAATAAGGGAGTCTAAGTAAATAATTGGCCCACATGAGTTCGTGTTAGTTTGCTAACTTATAATAACAATGATCTCGTTTTTAAGCTTGGTTTGGGGAACGTGAAACTTGAGGGTGATAATCATTCATGACATTTCCAAAACCCTAAGGTAAGTTTTTGATCTCTTTACTTGTTTTCTTATTTTTGAAATTTTCTATCAATTTAATAAAGGCCAATGTGGATTGATTATGATGGAAAATGTAAAACTTGCTTTGTAACTAATGTATTGCATGAGGACATTGCAATGGTTAAGTGTAGGGGATTTGATAGGTGTGAAAACACCCATCCTTTTACCACTTAATTACAATAATGACCTAGCCAAAACGTGTATTTTATGTCGTAAATGTCAGAATTATGCGTGGTTTGTGTTTTTGTTGTGATTTAGGACCAAAACGTGAAAAGGGAGGAAAACACGGGCTTTCACGGGCTTTTATCGAAGAAAAAGACAAAAGACGAAGTCAAAAGATCAAGAGTGCAAAAAGAACGGAAGTCCAAGGCCTATTCTGAAGATTTATCGAAGAACAAGTCTAAAGACGAAAGTTTAATTAAGCCGAAGAACTCAAGTCTAATAAATGAAGAAATTATAAGACGAGTTTAAATTAATCCCGAGACAAAGTCGAAAAAGTCGAAGAACTTAAAAAACGAAAAGACGTGAAGAAAGAAAGAAAGAAAAGAGCAACACAAGCATCCCCTCCTTTCCTATAAATACCCTTCATTTCACCACATGAAAGGGTGTTAGTCATTTAGGAGTAGATGAGTTTTAGGAGTAGGAGTAGATTACTTTCTCTCTCTAGATTTCTTTCATGTTCTTAAGCTTTTCTTTCAAGTTTTCTTAATCTTAATCTTTAATTGTACTTTTGAATTTTTAATCTTAATCTTGTCAAGCTTTTTACAATCATTCTCATTCTACCTTTTTTGATTTTATTTACCTTTGATTCGATACAATCTTTGATCTTGTTTAGTTTTGATGTTTGATTGATTAAAAAGTTTATCTTTTTATTCATCTATAAGTTTTAATACAAATGAGTTTTGAGTTTGACATGCTTATTGGCTTATTTTGTGTTTAGCTTATTTGTTTTTTCTAGTTTTTCTTAAAAGTTTATCTTTTTAAAGTTTATTTTATAAAGTTGTTTATTTTGTGTTTTTAAAAGTCTTTAAATTCTAGCTTATTAGCTTTTCTTATACGTGTTTTGATTAGGTTTTTAGGCGTGTGCTTATTTGATTAATAGCTTATTAGATTTAGCTTATTTTATACATTCCTTTTTCATCCCGGTCATCTTGATTGGAAAAGGGTTTTACATTCCTTTTATACATTCCTTTTACATTCCGATCATCTTGATTGGAAAAGGGTTTTACATTCCTTTCAGCATTCCTTTTAGCATTCCTTTCAGCATTCCTTCTAGCATTCCTTTTAGCATTCCTTTTAGCATTCCTTTCAGCATTCCTTTTAGCATTCCTTTTAGCATTCCTTTCAGCATTCCTTTTAGCATTTCTTCCAGCATTCCTTTTAACATTCCTTTCAGCATTCCTTTTAGCATTCCTTTTAGCATTCCTTTTACATTCCTTTCAGCATTCCTTTTAGCATTCTTTTCAGCATTCCTTTTAGCATTCCTTTTAGCATTCCTTTCAGCATTCCTTTTAGCATTCCTTTCAGCATTCCTTTTAGCATTCCTTTCAGCATTCCTTTTAGCATTCCTTTCAGCATTCCTTTTACATTCGTTTTAACATTCCTTTCAGCATTCCTTTTAGCATTCCTTTTAACATTCCTTTCAGCATTCCTTTTAGCATTCCTTTCAGCATTCCTTTTACATTTCTTTCAGCATTCCTTTTAGCATTCCTTTCAGCATTCCTTTTACATTCCTTTTAACATTCCTTTCAGCATTCCTTTTAGCATTCATTTTAGCATTCCTTTTAGCATTCCTTTCAGCATTCCTTTTAACATTCCTTTCAGCATTCCTTTTAGCATTCTTTTCAGCATTCCTTTTACATTCCTTTCAGCATTCCTTTTAGCATTCCTTTCAGCATTCCTTTTAGCATTCCTTTTAGCATTCCTTTCAGCATTCCTTTTAGCATTCCTTTCAGCATTCCTTTTAGCATTCCTTTCAGCATTCCTTTCAGCATTCCTTTCAACATTCCTTTTACATTCCTTTTAACATTCCTTTCAGCATTCCTTTTAGCATTCCTTTCAGCATTCCTTTTAGTATTCCTTTCAGCATTCCTTTTACATTCCTTTCAGCATTCCTTTTACATTCCTTTTTACATTCCTTTCACATTCCTTTTGCATTCCTTTTACTTATCGCAATTTACATTTTCATTTTACTTAGTAATAGATAATCAAACCATTTTCATTTCCACCAAAAACGACTGAGTCACACTTTGAACCGGAAATCAATTCGTTAAGACACCGAGAAAACGAACTTTTTAACCTAGGAAAACCTTACTTTCAAGTTATCAATTGAGTCGCACTTTCTACCAATAATCAATTCGAAAAGATTGGAACAACGAAATTATTTTATACTTGGCTGAAAAATCAGTTATTAGTGCTCGTCATTATCACACACCATAATGGTGGTATCAAAGGGTTGGTGGCAGCAAGGAGAAGATTAGCAGCAAGGAGAACATTAGCATGTGTGTAGCTGAAAGTAAGGGTTATGTATGGTATCTAAATTTAGGCCAAAACGTGGTTTAGTACCCTGAACTTGTTTAAGTGGAATTTCTATTACCCTAGATTATTAGAGGTGGAGAATAGTACCCTCAATTTGGTTAAGTGGAATTTTTACTACCTACACACTTGACATGATCACATGATAATCATGTTAGAAAAACTTGCTAAGACTTAACGGGGCAAAAAACATCAAGCAATCTAAAGCAACAATATTTTCACGATTGGATGTGGTCTTAATTAATGTCTCTTTTTTTCTATTGAAACAATGGCCTGATGTAAACTAGATGTGCTTAGTGCACAACATAATTTTCTATAACCACTCAAGGGTGGCCTAGTGACAAATTTTTTTTGGCTATCACTCCAAAGTATGTGAGGTCTCAAGTTCAATTCCCACTAGGTGCAAACAACCTTGAAGTGGCCACGCCAACCTCCTGAAAAGGGAGGGCATTACCTGGTTTGAGTCTGTGTGGCGGTGGGCTCAAAACCCGTGGATTAATCGGCCAATGAGTCAGAAATCACGGTTACCAAAAATAAAAAAAAACATAATTTTCTATTGAGTAAACACCAAGTGTAGAATATATAAAGTTGAAAAGAACGGAGTTTCATGACATAATAAATGTAGGTTCAAAGTTTTGTTATTGCCACAGTTTAGTAGAGGTTTAAATAGTAAAACGCTAAGTTTATTATTTTGCATGCACTAAACAAGAAAAAAAAATCAAAACAGTTCTATCAAATCTTTGTGGCACCTCAAAATCAAAAGCACATTGTTAGTTTTTTCCCCCGATATCATAGAACTTTGGTAGATACGTGGATGCCACAGTTTTCTTATGCATAACGAACAATAGTATTCTTCCTTCGTTTAATCTTAACAGGGCTGGGCTCACATGATTGTCATGTGATCATGTCAAGTGTGTGTAGGGTAGTAAAAATTCCACTTAACCAAATTGAGCGTACCAATCTCCACCTCTAACAATCTAGGGTAGTAGAAATTCTGCTTAGACAAGTTCAGGGTACTAAACCGCATTTTGGCCCTAAATTTAAATAGCGAGAGTTGGGTCAAGTTTTAACATTTGGTCAAAGATCATAATGTTTTATAAATTGGCAGTAACAAATCTCTTAATAAGATGTTACAAGCTTTGAATATGTTTTAAATAGGTTGTTACAAGTTTGTGTATGATTTAAATAACATATTAATATTAGTATTAGAGGTTGTTACAAGTTTGTATATAGTTTTCTCAATAAATAAATGTTAGAGGCTTAATATTTTTAGACTTTTAATTATAGAAAAGGAATACATGTTTTATAAACTAGTAAAGATTATTAATTAGTTAGTATATACTTTTATTATTTTACATAATTGTAAAACTATTTTATTTTAACAACTTTATACACCTTTTATACGTAGTTTAAGGCGGAGGACAAGAGTTCAATCCCGACCCCATGTACCCTAATAAAAAACACATAAACCATACTGCAATGATCAACAGGCAAATTAATAATTTTAATAACTAATTTCTCCTTCTTGAAATTACAATTCAGTTTATTAATTTTGAACGTTTAAAATTAGTAGTTTATTTTTAAAAATAAATAAAAAATATAAATATCATATCAATCTCACTTAAATGTAATGTAAATAATAAAGTATTATAAATTAATTGTTAAAAATAAAATTATTATTTATATAAAAATTAAAAAAACTAAACTAATAATGTTTTTATTATAATAAATATGGGGAAATGATCCCTGTTGTGGACTACAGGGATTATTATCTGCTGCAAGTGAAAAACGAAGGGCCAATAGTATAAAATGATAATACCTGAAGGATACAAAATATAAATTTGAAAAAAAAAACTGCATAACAGGTAATTTAACTGTTGTCACAGCAGTGATGATTTCTCCAATAAATATTTTTTGTCAGTAAAATATAATTATAAAACAAAAGAAGTAATAAAAAAAGAATGTGTACGGCGATTCACGCTCTGTAGTATTCTTCTGCATTAGGATGAGCTCAATATCAATCCTGTCCCGAATCCGTCCGGATTTAGTGCTTTCGATTTTTTCTCGATCTAAAAAGTTATGTACCGATCCCGTACCGAACGGTATTCGGATATCGGTACCAGACGGGTACTGGTTACCGGGAAATCGGGTTTTCCATTCGTCCCGTACCGAATTAGTAGTCCCGAATTTTTTCACCATATTTCGTAGTCCCGATATTATATCGAACAGAATTCGAATACTGGGAATTGATACAATTCCGAGTACAGTTTCAGATACAGTTTGAGTTTGAATTCGAGATTCGGATTAAAATAATAATCCCTACTTCTGCACCATCACTCGTGATTAACACGGTCATTGACTAACCAAACATCGAAAAATAATTGGGCTTATTTGTTTAGATGCAAAGGATTCTCATTCACACTATATATGTTGTTTAAAGGTGAATATTAATTCGATATCAACAAAAGAAAAAAAAAAACTCTGCATTATTTAAAATATTAGATGTATGTCACATTCGTGAAAGGGACACATTAGCAATTTCATCTTAAAAAAGTCTTATATTTGACACTACTATAGACGACCTTTGATCCAACTAGTACATTTTTAAGGTTAACCATCATCTTTCTTCAATTCGGTCCCCCAATAATTGTTTCTTTGTACAAATGATTAATTCAGCTAAGACTACGTTTATTCGCGATTTTTTCTAACCGGTTGGGAGAGATAATGACAAAAATAATAATTTAATATTTCAAATACATAGGTGAGAGAATGAAATATGTGACGACCGGTTCGTATAATGATCTTCAAATCATGAAACCAATCTTGCATTATCTCTCCCAACCGGTTGGAAAAAATATTTGTCTACTTATTACCAAAGTATAATTTTGAACAAATTATGATAAGGAAAGTAGTATGTGTGCCCAAAATTTGAGCTATAAGTTTAATCAAGAAACATTTAAACAACGTGTTTAATGTTTGGGCCAAATTATTGGGAAAATCACAAAAATACCCAATATTTTAACCTATCTTCACAAAATATCCATTTTTATCCTCAAAAAGCAAAAATACCCAAAAAAAATCGAAATTTTTGACACTCTTGCGAAATAGAAAAAAATATCGAAAAGTTTCGGAATTTTTGATAAAAATATCGAAAATTTTCGATATTTTTATCTAAAATTTCGAAAATTTTCGATTTTTTTTTTTAAACTCAAAACTTTTAAAGACAGCGACAGATTAGTGACGGTATGTGTGTCACTAATTATATTGGAAGGAAATTATGCTTGAAATAGCAACAGCTAAGTAACAGGAAAAAGCGTCGCTAATAACCATTGGAGGAAGGAATACACTGATTTCCAAAATTTCGAAAATTTTCAATATTTTTATGAAAAATTTCGAAAATTTTCGATATTTTTATGGAAAATTTCGAAAATTTTCGATTTTTTATGGAAAATTTCGAAAATTTTTGAATTTTTTTTTCTATTTCGCAAAGATGACAAAATTTTCGATTTTTTTTGGGTATTTTTGCTTTTTAAGGATAAAAATGGGTATTTTGTGAAGATAGGTTGAAAAATTGGGTATTTTTGTGATTTTCCCCAAATTATTTGGTGTTTGTCATTTATTTAATTAACAAAAGTGAATTACATAAATAGTCTTTTTATGGTTTGTCGACTTTAGTAGATTTAGTCCTTATATAATTTTTTCACCAGGTCACATCCTTGTAGTTCGATCTCGTTCACTCACGTTGAAGGGTATTTAGCGTTTTACGGCAACTTCAACTTTTTAGTTCCTTTTTTTTAGTTTTTTCTATCAAATACTATCAAACTGTTAGTAGTTAATTGGTCGAATCCTGCAGTGACATCCAAGCCGTCAGTATGCTTTCATCAAACCCTCTCTTAATTATGGTTAAACTTTTTATCCGTTTCGCTTAAAAAAAAAAACCTTTGATAAATCTGAACCTCAAGACGTTCACAGAAACAACCTCCCCGAATCATTTTAAATACCAAGACATCTCATTATCCAAACCAGAAAACCAATGAATCAAATTCGTTTCTGTATTAAAATCTGCAACATTACAATTGATGATAAAGCAAAATAAACAATTGAATCTAACAAAATAAGCAAAATAAACAATTTAATAATAAATAATATATCGGTAATAAATTTTAGAATTTGGTTGAAAAATAAACGGATGAATAAAGTTTAGACGAAAAGGACATGACGATTTGCCTCATTTCACAAAATTTAACGATTTTAGAAATTTGAATTTGAACCATAAAAAATCAATACGGTAAGAGTATGACGGTATAACCTGTTGAAGAAAAAAAAGTACAGGAAAAACATCTAAAAAACTCGTCAAACCAAAGGGACGATTCATGTAATTGACTCTATTAAGAACAATAAAATTGTGAATTTGTTAAAAGTTTATGTACTTGTTTTAATAATAATTAAAATACTTTTGATTGAAACCATGTTAAGAGGGCACGGTACGGTGCATCGTCACTCGGCTCGTCACCACGGCGCGAGATGATGATGGCGCCAACCATACCGTCGCTCGCATCGTGGGTTTTGGGCTGGCTACAACCAGCCGACGACGCGACCCCATGGCGCAACCAACCACACCGTGGCTCGCGTCATAGGGCTGAGTTATACATTTTTTTTAAAATTTTTTTTGTTACTATTTTTTTTGACGACGAGACGAGAATGTTGGTGTTAACCAGGGAGGGGTTGTGTCATCGTAGGGTGTTTTGGTGTCACGGGAGAAATTGGTGACGTGGCATCACTTTTTACCCATGACACGAGCTTGATGGCTCAACTGAACCGTGTGCTCTAAGAAAACTTGTTTGGCATGATAGTCAATATGTAGTCTTCAATCCAAAAGGTCTTGTGTTCGATTCTTGCAAGCCACTCTTTGGGTTGAAGGCGGATGTATTGGCTATCTAGCAAAACAAACTTTCTTTTTGGCGTATCTTCTTTATAGTTGCAAATTTGCATCTCCAGATTTTAATTTTTTTTACAGGACTCTGAAATTTTCGAAAAAGAATAGCAGCTTTGGCAACAAATTCTACGACCACGTACAATCTAAACACATAATGATAATAAAACGTGTGCCCAGTCTAGTACGCGTACATTTATGTATTACAAAACTTAGTATCCATTTCTGGAAATGTATCAGGTTATTAAACACCACTTGAATGCTTCGAAATGAAAAACAAAATGTGTACAAAAGCTAAATTAGCATTCAAGAGAGCAGAGCTCAAGAAATTGGTATCCAAGAGAGAGTACTCAAAGAATTACTTAGGTAAAAGTACCGATAAGATAGATGTAAAAATAACTAAAAAATAATAGTATCAATCTCTTCCTTCGTATTCTAGACACAGAAGGCCAGTGTCAGCTAATGCATCATCGCCCCAGACAGCAAACTAACTGGTCTTTAATATCCAGTCTGCTACTGCAATAAACGTTAATAAAAAAAAAAGTCAATTAACAGATTTGAACCAAAAGTCAAACCAAATTTTGAACAATAAGTCCAGAAGTATTAGTACTGTTATCGAGGAACCGGGGGCGTTTATAGATTGAAAGATCCAACTCACCTTATTTCACAGATTGGGTGTCGGTCTTATTCCTTCCCAAAACTACCAAATCCACCACCTGTACGGCCTCCTCCACCACCAAAGTTGCCAAAACCACTTGAACGATCTGAACTAAATTTACCAAACCCGCTTGATCGTGTGTTGCTACCACGGTCACCAAAGTTACTACCTCGTTCAGAGCTTCCGTATCCACCACTTGATCTACCATAACTAGAACCACCACTTGAACCGAAACGACCTCCAGATGAACCAAATCCACCACCCGTTCTACCACCACCATATCCATTAGAAGATCCGCCAAATCTACCACCACCAGATGACCCAAAACCACCGCCAAGCTCAACTCTTGAACTAGCATCAACACTGATTTGAGGTAGCTGAATATATCATAACAACATAATTACTTAACCAACTGATCAATACCTTCTGATATATGAAAATGATTTAAAATACTACCTCGACAAATCTGCATCCTACTTCACGCTCATATCCCTTCACATCCCTCATCTGCATAGACGAATGGATCAAAATTGCTCTTCCTTTCTTTCCAGCACGACCGGTTCGCCCAGTCCGGTGAACAAATATTTCTGAAGATGTTGGAAGCTCATAATGTATCACCTGTTCATTAAAGTTATTAAACTTTTGAATAAAAACAATGGACATTCAACATTGTATTGAAGTTCAAAAACAGGATAAACGCTCACCAGATCAACATTTGGAACATCGAGACCACGAGCAGCAACATCAGTGGCTACCAAAACATTAAAACGACCATCTCTAAAGCCCGATAGTGTATGCTCTCTTTGATTTTGAGATATATCCCCATGCAGAGCTTCACAACCAAAGTGCCTATTCATAGCGAATGCTAACCGGTCCGCATCACGTTTTGTTTGCGTGAAAACTATAGATTTACCTCCTTTTGCATGTTCCTGAAGTAAAAAATATACAATTATTCACTATTCAGCCCGCCAAAATTATATTTTTGAAAGACCCAATAAAGCAACATAGATCCATACTGTTATAAGTGGTCCAATAACCGATGGTCTATCACGTGTTTCTGCAACAAGAGAGTACAGTGTGATCCCATCAGCCAATTTTTGGTCAGAATCACCAACCTGCAATTAAAACTAGCATAAGCTAAACAAGAAAACAGGAGAAAACTATTTCGATAACAAAAGATAAATTGGTTTAGAGTTGACTCACAAGATCAATAGTCAATGGATTCTTCAGATGTTTGCGGGTAAGCTTCACAATCCAACTTGGCATAGTCGCTGAAAACATCATGCTCTGACGCTGTGTTGGCAGATATTCTAAAATTGTTTCAACAGCTTCAGCAAACCCCACATTAAGCATCTGATCAGCTTCGTCTAAAACAGCAAATTGAACTTCTGATAGGTTCAAAGCACCCCTTTTGAGTAGATCAATGACACGTCCAGGGGTTCCTACTAACACATCAACACCATAATTAAGTGTACTCATCTGACGTTGAATTGGTACACCACCATAAACGCAAAGTGTACTCAAATGGGGTGCAGCCTCGTAGAATTCTTTTTCTACTTGCTTAGCAAGTTCTCTCGTTGGAGCCAAGACAATGGCTTGCGGATTTCTCCCTTTCCTGTCATTTAATTAAAACAATTGTTTTGCTTTCTCATAAACTAATATGCAAATACAATTAAACTCTCAAAAAGTATAAGAACAAAAAAAAACCTAAGTCACATACCCATTCTTGTGAATAGAGCGAGTAATTTTATCCATAATTGGGATACCGAAAGCAAGAGTTTTTCCTGTTCCTGTTCTAGCGCGACCAATCATATCACGCCCCTGCATCGCTGGCTCCAGTACAGCTCTCTGAAAAACATAGCATTATCATTAAACAGTTACTATCTCAAAATTAGTACTTTCCTTCCAAAATGCACACCTACAGTATTCAGCAAAGGTAAACTACCCGCGGTTTGTCCGTTTTGGTCGAAACCATCTTTGTCCCAAACCATTCACCATGAGAGACAAATAGCCAAGCGGTAACCATCCTTGAGAGGGACAATTCAGTCCGATGGCCAAGCAAAAAACAGCCTGCGTAATGGTTGTTGCTTGACTTTAGCCTCTCAAGGGGGTGTTTGTTTCGGTTTATATGTGGGGTTTATGAGCTTATTTGATTTCGGCTTATATAACATAAGCCCCAATTTTTTGGCTTATATTGAGACTTATGGGCTTATCTAAGTTTGTTATATCATAACAAACTTAGATAAGCCCATAAGTCTCAAAATAAGCCAAAAAAAATTGGGGCTTATGTTATATAAGCCGAAATCAAATAAGCTCATAAACCCCACATATAAACCGAAACAAACACCTAGCAAGAATGATTGATGCCAATAGTTTGCGACAGAGATGGTTCCGGCCAAAATGGACAAACCACATTGACGAATTTCAATCCTTGCTTCAAATAAACAAATTGATGTCCAATAAAGTTAGTAAATTTTCACTAATTACTGAATTCTTTACTCATTTTTTTCATTCATTTCATTATCAACATCAATTTTTGTTATTTACATAGCAGTCAAAGGCAAACGAGCACACATGTGGCCACACCAATCTTCCCAAAGAATCGGCGGGCGTTCCAAAAATGAACCTTTTGAGATCTAAACCCAATAATATTATATAAAAACAACATATACAATTAAAAGGCAAAAATGAAATATACCTGAATAGGAAAAAGCTTAGTAATACCCTTTTTAGCCAAAGCATTAACAATCTCTACCGAAATACCAAGCTTCGCAACCTCCAAACCATCCGAAGGGGTATCATCCTCATCCGAACCAGTTTCGGCCGCAAAGGCGACACCCGCAGACTTCGAAACCACCCCAGAAGCCCGAAAACCGTACCAAGGAGACGAATGAAAACATTTGGTGTTCGGAACAGCATCAACAACAGAAACCTTGTTGGTGGTGAATGTTTGAGGAACAGGGGTGTTTGGAAACAGAGATTGTGAAGAAGAGGAAATGAGAATGGGTCTGAGTGTGTTGAATATGAGTTTGGTTTTTGATGAAGAAGATCTTATGAGACTGTTCATTTTTAAGATCTTGAGAAGATGAAATGTGTTAAACCCTAGTTCAGAGGTTTTATCATATGTTTGTGATGTGTGAAATGTTTTAAGGGGGTCTTAAACCCTAGTTGTGACGTCACTGACTTAAGATAAGGTAGTGTTTGGTACTTAGGTTTGGTATCTCATTACTAACAATTGATGATGGATCGAAATGAAATGTTTGGCCCATGTTTGGGTTGGTCTGATCCATTTTCGATCCTGTTTGGTTTCGGACAGCGTCAAAGTATCATCTACCGTCTATTATCCTCCTATTATCATCCGCTTTAATAGCATTTACAATAGGTCAATCAATCAAAAGCTTTACACGGTTTTAAAAAGTGTTTTAAAATAGCTTTCTCATTATACCTATTAAAGCAAAATTTCTCAAGTACTTGTATACGAAAGAATCTACTTCAGTCACGTATGAATAAAACTTGTATCCAAGTATATAACCTGAAACAAAGAACAATGCATGTTAGCCTCGTCCTAGGTTTGACCTCGAGACAAAACTCTGGTGATGACGTATAGTCCCTAGTCGGGCTGGATAACCCGACCCGCGGGTACTACCTGTATCCATTGGTTATGGATCATTACACAGACAGCGCGCGCATAAAGCCCATGAGGACCTGTAAGTCGTTGTCGCACGCGGTTAATTACTTAGCGTGTATCAAACTTATTTCTGGTCATTATCTCTTCCTTAGGCCGCAAGATCAGGAGAGCCTAACCAGGACTCTCTCGGGTATAAAAGGAACCCTCGAGGTTCCACAAAGGTACGATATTCACAATACTCTAACCGTCACATATACATAAACCGATTACTTACTCTCCGCCGGAGTTTAATCGTGGGACACGCGCCCACGGTAAGCCTAACGGTGTCCGTTTATTAGTGTGTAAGGTCTCCAAACAAATTCACTTGGTGCAAGAGTCAGAATCCACAAGACCCCGAATTAAGCCTAATTCGGGTAAAGCGAGGTTTATCCAACTTTTGTATCAACAAGTTGGCGCCATCCGTGGGACGCTTGAACGAGCTAACGGCAGCTATGGATCGTCTTGCATCTATCCGCCTGAACAACCCTCACAGCCAAGAACATATAGATTTTATGGCACACAAGTCAATACCTTCAAAAGAGTCGACCTCGGCCGTACTACCAGAGTCAACAACCTGGAAGACCCCGATTATTAACTACCTCGTGAATCATATGCTTCCAGACAAACGTAGGAACGCTAGTTGGGTTCGCAGAAACGCAAAAAAGTCCAAGGTTAAGAACGGATCTTATATAAACAATCGGCGCGGGGGCGATTGCTATAATGCTTGACACCACCATGGGCGCGTAATGCTATGCAAGTAATACATGCGAAGCTATGTCAGGTGGGACCTAAACCAATGGTTGATGAAGCTCTACGCTTAGGCTATTATTTGGCCTACAATGTATAGAGACGCGCGCGATATAGCACTCAAATGTCAGCGATGCCAGGAGCGCCTAGGACCGAAGCATCAGCCACCAAGGCCGCTACACACCGTTTCACGGGAAAGGGCGGACAGATCAGTCCTGTCTAGTGTGACAAAAGGTGTGCATACCCTCACCAGCACGGTCGGTTACTTTGCTCAGAGCCTAAAGAACATGCTGCTACCAACAGTCACAGGACAACGAAAGCCCGTGGTCGCAGGACCAGCGTCGCGATATAAGAGCCTCACAATCAAGAGCAGAAAGGATATGCAACGGGTACAGGGGGCAGGTAACCCAGCCAATATACAACAAAGAAAGCAGATATGGGGAGAGCCTTACCACGTCGAAGGAAGCACCAGTGATAACGTGTGCAAGCTGACAACCGAGGAGGAGCAAAAATGGAGCAGTAGAGAGCTTCGGCAAAACTACCTTTAAGCGATCACACCATGGACATGGATTGCCATGTTGGCTGTAGTCCGCCCCCAATAAAGATCTATGTATTTTTTTTCTTTTCAGTACCTTAATATTTATTCTTTAATGTTTCGAAAAAACTTGCAAAAAGCATCAATAAAAAAGCTGCGATCCCTAGCTAGTTCCGCAGCTCCGTTTCTTCTTTCAATTATAAAGATTCATGCATAAAGTACTTTATCTTACGTAAATATATTTGGCCCTCCGGCGTACATGTACTATTACGTTTCCAGGAGAAATAAGAGGAATAAGTTTAACCTACTAATTAAACTTGTCACGTAAGAGGGATGCAACCCCAACGGCGACGGATCAGGTACTAGACACCTTACTAGTCAAGACGTTGAAGTAAGTATCCTCACATTCCATGATGGATATGCACAAGACACAGTTTGCACGTCTAGCAATATGTTAAAATCCATAGCATCGCTTATGGTAGTAGTGGCACGCCACACGTAATGAAATTTAACTCGCCCATAAGTTTCGAGATACACTTCACTGAATGTACTCATAACAGGTGCTTGTAATCACAAATTCCAATGTGAAAGCGAACACCTAAAATAATATGTTCGGGCGCACGCCTACTTAGAGAGTTATACAAGCAAAATATCAACACAAACTAAAGGAACATCAAAATATACGATTACATACACAAGTTATTTATATCTCTACACTATATACGAATAAATACCGCGCATGGCGCGCCCTTATAGCCAGACAATAAATAAATGGGAGACCTACGATAAATCCCCGGTGGACTTGGACCTCTTCAACTTACAAATCAAAGGACTTAAGGAGGCACGACGCTCCTCCCAAAACCTCTTCATGTTTTGGAAGATACGAACATCACGAAGGGAGGGAGTAGGATTACTTACAGGTACTCCATCAGAGCGACATGGGTGCGCCATCCGTACACCAATCATATCTCTCTGGGACAGAGTACCTCTTTTCTTAGCAACGCGTTTGGCATGGTGCTTCAATACTTTCTCCAGCGAGACCATGTTGCTGACAGGGGCATCAGAAGAGAAGATGGGTACCCTTAGCTGAGATTCGCCGGGCTTGACATGATAGTCGGGTTCATCTTCCGCACATTCTACAAGATGTTTCTCCACGGTAAGTCTTGCCATGACAACGCGGATAGGTTCGTCCTGGTCTTTTTCAGCAACATCTATGACCGGTAAAGTGCACTCCTTTAAAGCCAAGCAAACAGCGTTGAACTTATCTTGCGCTCGAGGGTCGTATAAAGGCACTTCCTCCAACGACCTCACCAATAGACCTTCCTCTGAAACGCGCTTCATGGCGAGGCTCTGACCCTCAGCTTTGGCAGCTTCTAGAACATTCAAGGTTGTCGCGCACACTTTAGGAGAATCCAGGGCACTTTTAGCAGCCAACGAGAGCCCATATCGAACTAACCAGAGTTTCTCTGCGCATAGCTGACAGATGGGGATATAACTCTTCGTCAAAATCCACACTTAGGCGTCCCAAGATTTCACCGCTCTTAGCCAGATGTTGTTGGTAATTCGCGACGAAGTCATCGCAGTTAGCAGCAAACTTATCCTTACATTCCTCTAGTTGCACAATGGCCCATTTGTTGGCAGACTCCTGCTTCTCACGCTTTCTATGTTCACGAGCTAGGGATTCTTGCAACGAAGTCTTTTCATCCTCCAGGCGCTGGATGGAACCTGCATTTAGGCTATTGATACCCTGGAGATAAGCCAATCTCACCTTTGCACGAGCAAGTTCCATGTCTTTTTCTTCGACAATCTGGGGGTGCTCAATAGATATATGCTCAAGTTGTCGCGATAAGTTAATAATCTTCTTGTTTAAGTGTGACACAAGCACAGCCTCGTGCGTCACACTAATTGCCAAGTCTCTCATCAAATCCTCATCAGATAATACACCTAGGTGTTGAGCGCGTACAGGAGGAGCGAGATGGTTGAGAAAGTCTTCATAGTCGGACCTTTGACCTAAATCACAGTTCAAGCCAATCTTCCAAGATGCGGGAGTAGCGTTTGTGGACGGGTTGAGTGTCCGGTCTCCAACACTGTATAATACAACGCAAAGGCGATATTAATACTTGGCATGGATACGCTACTGTGTCGAGGGGAAGTAATGGGAATGGAAATTACCTTTGGTAGGCCGCTCTGGTGCAAGGCATCATAAACGAACCTAGGGAAGACATATTTGTACGAGGCCTGGTGATCGTGGATCGGTCTCTCTTGGGGATGGTCCAAATTAATATGGTGGGTAATCTCTTAAAACCTGGGACAGGTATGACATCGTTACTGGACCCCCACAATCAGTTCATCTTCGGAGGGCGCTTTCCCTTCTCTTGCACTTTCGTCACTATTCGAGGACGAGGTCTTTACAGTCCCGAGAATACTTCGAATGGGTGTGGCGTTGAGCGCCATTATCACCCAAGCAGCATTGGTCGGGGGGGACGATGGCTCGATAAGAATGGTGCGTCTGCCTGTGAGCATCCTACATGCAAAGGTTGAAACTATCACCAAATGGCCGAGACCTACATCTGCAACTAAGGTCAGAAGTTTTCTGGGTTTAGTTGGCTACTGCCGCAGGTTTGTAGAGAACTTTGCACGGTTAGCCTTACCTTTGACTAAGCTGATGAGGAAATGAGAGAAATTCGTTTGGACGGAAGAGCGAGATAAGAGCTTTGAAGATCTTAAGCAGAAGTTAGTGACTGCACCTATTCTTACTCTCCCATCTTGTAAGATATGTAAATCTTGCTTATGTTTTAGAAAGATAAAGAGATAGAGAGATGATGGAGTTCACACACTTCTAGAGAGAGAAAGTGAAAGATAACTATGTGTAAATTATGAAAACCACCACCCTTTCCATCTAAGGAGAGGGTTTATATACCCAAGCCCATGTCATGGGCTTGGGCTTACATTTGGCCGCCGGCCCATACAACTTATGGGCTCGGTTTAGGCTTTGCTTAATAAGTGCAAATAACTAAACTACGAGCTATTACATGGACTATTGTTGGAGTGACCGATCTTTCTTAATACGTAAAACGTATTTCCAACAATCTCTCCCTAAAGGAGGTCACTCCAAACAAGGGCGTTACCCAAGTTACAATAATAAAATAAACCTAGCATACTATGCTTGTCTTGAGCTCGTAGTCTTCGTCTTTCTTTTCTTTTTCTTTTCTGGTGAACATGCTGATGTGATCATTGATATCAATCTTGAGCATTAATCTCTTGCCTTGATCTTGTGCATCCATCACTTGTGATCTTCGCCTCTTCGTGACTTCATGTCCCACATACTTATACCTTCGTTATTCTTGAAAGCTTCAGAGTTCGATACAGCGGAAGACTTAACTTTTAGGCTTTCTTGAATTAGATGAGGTATTAAGCGCATAAAGTATAAGCATGCGGGGACAACTTCTTCTCGGATTCCGCAACGCCACCGTCTTCAAATGCCGCAACATAAGTAGACATGAACGAAATGGCTTTGAACATTTCATTCTAATTCGGTAGCATTTTACCTCTGGTCGGTGAAGACCTTTGGACGATATAAAATATCGTACTTGTGGCAGGTAGATTTAATTAAAAATCTCCTTGACAAGATTTCGCGGGTAAACCCGTTCTCTTTACTCGACCGTCCAAAGCTAACTGTGAACGTAAAGAGTGAATCATTTGGATAAAATTATCCGCATGATTGAAGCCGTCAATTCTGATTCCTGGAACAAGTTTGATTCATTAAAGAATCGCACCATCGTTGCTTTCCAGTTGTCACGAGCTTGATTCGTATAGAATCTTGCAAGTTACATACCTAGTGCTGTTTGAGGTTAACACTAGAAGGATTTCCACTCATCACTGTGAACACTAAGGTATCACTCTGAGTGTTCCGGCAAGATCACTAAGATATTGCATAGAGGTCTGGAACGTGTTTAAATTCAATTAAGAATAAAACGGTTGTTGCTTTTCAGTTATCACAAGTTTGATTCATAAAGAATCGGACAAGTCACCTACCATGAGCTTTTTGATATTCGCTCAAGAAGGATTTCCATCTTCATTGTAATATTACTCAGATGTTCAGGCAAGATGATGAAGATTTTGCGTAGGACTCTTAATATCTTTCTTACTTTTCACAGTGTGTGAAGAAGCAAGGAATTATGAAAGTGTGTCCTAATGAGATATTTGATGATCTAAAATGGCTCTAGACTCGATCGTGCACTTTGGATTTTAGTGATCGGAGGCTGGAGAGGAGTGCCACATTTTTAATACCAATTTACTCGGAGTAAGTAAATCGATAGATAATGTGTTGTCTCCGTGTGAATAAAACAAATACCTTTTAAGAGATATCTGAGTTAGATGGGATGGGTTGTGCAATGCATCACTAGGTCCATGATGTCTATCTTCAATATCGAGAATCATTAAAATGATCTCAATAGCATACGTATTGACCCGGTTTCTGCCTAAGGTTGTAAGGAGGGCTTCTTTCTTTACACCCTTTATCTTTACAATTCTTTTTCATTCTTTAACCCCTTCAATGCTTACCAATACGTCATAACTAGCACCTTGTTGTGATTGTTCCAGTGCTAACTTAAGTACTTGGTCGGCATTCAGCTACGTTCACAATCTTTCTCCATCTTTCCTAAGGACTACTATTTCTAGCTATGGAATGTCCTTGGGAAGATTCCTCCGGTTTAAGAAGAATCATTGAACTTAACCTATCCTACCATCCTTATGTCACCACAATCTTCATCGTCGTGAAATAAATGGGTTTTGGGTAAGTATATGTCACCATGAAAATCCATTTTGATATGCAAATCTGTTTTGCTCCCCCTTAACATATGCCACGATATTCAAAAACATTTCTCATATGTCGGGATGAGCCAGCACATTAAGTCAAACCATTTGTAATAATTTCCCATATTAAATCATATTTTATCCCCCATATTAAAAATATTAACCCAATCGATGTTTTTAATATCAACTGATTTAATGTAGTTTTAACAAAGGTTTTGGGAAGAAAAATGCAAGTCCATTTATCTTCATGATACCAAATATATGAGATATGATACCGATTTGTAACATGATCACATATTCACCATATTAGAAAAAATTGACAAGGTTGGACCTGATAGATGAGAACATCACATGATAAGATCAAATGGTTCTTGTCAACATATGTTGGTCGCCTCGTCACGTCTGAAGTCATCTCTTGACACCACGTGTACGATTGGTATTGTTGTCTTGACACCAACTTGTGAACTTGGCACTTTCGGCATCGAAGATTCTGAATGCTTGACAATTGCTCCCCCTCAATTGTTGACCCGTGTTCTATTGAAAGAGTTGTAGTCGTCGTTTGAGTAGTCGTATCGTCGAGTATGTAGATACCAATTGTAGATTGCTATGGTTGTAGAGATGATAACTTCATAAAAACAAGACTTCTCTTGTTTTAACAAATAAATGCACTGAAGCGTACATAGATTTGTGTTAGACCAAGTTATAAAGTAAACTTGATCCCTTACAAGGTTTTAAAGTAAACCTTGCCCGAGAAAATTAATTCCCATTGTGAGCCAAAGCTTTCAAAAGAAATACTTGACTTTAATATGAAAAACGGGTTGCAGTCAGAAATAACTACAAGCCATATAGGCATGTTTTATGAAATATTTACAACTTTTGTACGAACTCTATTTATGGCGCTGTGTCGATATTAATCAACATTTCTAAGGCCGTAAATATTATCATACCAAAAGACATGCCTTTGAAAAAAAAGTAAAAATATTTTTGGATTTTTCTGAATTTTTCAATTTTTATGGTTTTTATATGGTTTTATATTTTTGTATTTTGCTTTTGTGGATAAAAATATAAACAATATATACAAATGATCATCAAGGATACGGAGAATAGTTTACTACCACTATTCTTTCGCCTCATCTGCTAGTTCCTTTAAAGTCTCAGGCGAGAAAGTTCTCATTCCTAGCTTGTCGGCCAAAAATTCCATTCGAGCGCGATCTAAAGCCTTCGTGGAAATATCCGCCAATTGATACTCAGATCGGACAAAGTAAAGCTCTATTACTCCATTTTCCACTTGCTCCTTGATGAAATGGTAGCGAATGTCAATATGCTTCGACCGAGAGAATTGAACATTGTTGCAGCATAAGGCAATTGCATTCTTGTTGTCACAGTACATCGGAATTTTGTTGAAACCTAGACCATAGTCGGTTAATTGCGATCTCATCCAAAGAATTTGAGCACAACAACCGGACATAGCTATGTATTCTGCTTCAGTACTTGAAATTGCAGCGCTTTTCTGCCTTTTCGATGCCCAACTGATTAGTCGATCTCCTAGTAGTTGCAAAGTTCCACTCGTGCTACGCCTTGTATCTTGACAACCCGCGTTATCCGCATCTGCATATGCCATAAGTTGAATCGAAGAGTCCTTTGAATACCAAAGTCCCCGATTAACGGTTCCTTTAAGATATCGAAAGATCCGTTTAACAGTAACTAAGTGTAACTCAGTAGGTCGAGTTTGATACCGAGCACACATACATATAGCAAACTGAAGATCGGGTCGACTGGCTGTGATATACATAAGAGTACCAATCATACCACGATAAAGTGTTGGGTCAATGGCAACTCCATGTGGATCTGCATCAAGCTTAGTTCGTCCCACCATTGGAGTATCCACGGGGTCACAAGATTCCATCTTATATTTCTTAAGCGATTCAAGGGCATACTTGGATTGATTGATAAAGATGCCTCTGAGACTCTGAGATATCTGAAGACCTAAGAAGAATGATACATTGCCCATCATTGACATATTAAACTTGGAAGACATGAGTTTCCCAAATTCATCGGATAAGGTTTGGGTCGAGGCTGCAAAGATAATATCATCAACATATATTTGTACCATAATCATATCTTTACCTCGTTTCTGAATGAACAGCGTTGAAGGCCTACGATTTCTAAGGATTTGGTAATGGATGGATTAGATCTATGGATTTGGTGGAAGAGATGGGGAAGAAGGAGATGAAGTGTAGAGAGAGAAAGGAGAGGGAAGAAAAGTAGAGAGAGAAAGTGATTAGATTAATGAATTGTGTGAAATGAACTAACTAACCAACCCCCTCCTAACATGCTAGGAGGGGTATATATATAGCCCACCCTACATGTGGGCTATATGGACTATACATAACTAAGTGGATCACGAGCCCATTACATAATTATCGTTGGAGCGACCGATCCTTCATAAATACGTAAAACGTATTTCCAACAATCTCCCCCTAAGGGAGGTCGCTCCAAGTTACAAAGTTCTAAATATTCTATGGCTCGTGATCTATGCTAATAATGATGTGACCGAGACTTTCTTTGGGAAAACACATTTCCAACAATCTCCCCCTAAGGGAGGTCACACCATTTTACAAAATCTTAAACCTAGCATCTATGCTTGAGTCTTCGATCTTGTTCTTGTGAATATGCTTGAAGTGATCTTTGACTTTAGTTCTTGAGCATGTTTCCTTGCCTTGACCTTGTGCATTCATCACTTGTGAAATTTGCCTCTTTGTGACTTCATGTTCCACATACTTATACCTTTAAATTCTTGAAAGCTTCAGAGTTTGATACAGCGGAAGACTTGACCTTCAGACTTTCTTGAATTTGTTGAAGTACTAAGTGTGTGTAGTATAAGCATGTGGTGACGACTTCTTCTGGATTGTACACCGCAATGCCACCTTCTTGTTACGCTGCATAAGACAGTTAGCAACAAACAATATACACGGATGAAATGGCCTTGAACATTTCATTCTAATTCGGTAGCATTTTACCTCCGGTTCGGTGAAGACCGTTGGACGATATTAAATATCGTACTTGTGGCAGGTAGTTTCAATTAAGAACCTCCTTGACAAGATTTCGCGGGTAAACCCGTTCTCTTTACTCGACCGTCCAAAGCTGACTGCGAACGTAAAGAGTGAATCATTTGGATAATATTATCCGTATGATTTGAAGCCGTCAATTCATGTTCCTGGAACAAGTGAAGTTCAATTAAGAACCGCACCATCGTTGCTTTCCAGTTGTCACTAGCTTGATTCATAAAGAATCTTGCAAGTTACCTACCAAGTGCTGTTTGATGTTAACACTAGAAGGATTTCCACTCGTCACTGTGATCAATAAAGAGTCACTCTGAGTGTTCTGGCAAGATCATATGATAATGCGTAGAGGCCTGGAACGTGTTTAAATTCATTTAAGAATTAAACCACTGTTGCTTTCCAGTTATCACAAGTTTGATTCATAAAGAATCGCACAAGTCACCTACCATGAGCTTTTTGATATTCGCTCAAGAAGGATTTCCATCTTCATTGTAAATACTTTCGTATTACTCGGATGTTCAGGCAAGATCATGAAGATTTTGCGTAGGACTCTTAATATCTTTCTTACTTTTCACATTGTGTGAACAAGCAAGGAATAATGAAAGTGTGTCCTAATGAGATATTTGATGATCTCAAATGGCTCTAGACTCGATCGTGCATTTTGGATTTTAGTGATCGGAGGCTGGAGAGGAGTGCCACCTTTTCAATACCAATTTATTCGGAGTGAATAAATCAATAGATAATGTGTTGATCTCCGTGTGATTAAAACAAATATCTTTTGAGAGATATCTGAGTTAGCTGGGATGGGTTGTGCATTGCATCACTGGGTCCATGATGTCTTTCTTCAATATCAAAAATCATTAAAAATGATCTCAATAGCATATGAATTGACCCGGTTTCTGCCTAAGGTTGTAAGGAGGGCTTCTTTCTTTACACCCTTTATCTTTACAATTCTTTTTCATTCTTCAACCCCTTCAATGCTTACCAATACGTCATAACTAGCACCTTGTTGTGATTGTTCCAGTGCTAACTTAAGTACTTGGTCGGCATTCAGCTACGTTCACAATCTTTCTCCATCTTTCCTAAGGACTACTATTTCTAGCTATGGAAGGTCCTTGGGAAGATTCCTCCGGTTCTAGAGAAATCATTGGAATTTAACCTATCCTACCATCCTTATGTCACCACAATCTTCACCGTCGTGAATAGAGATGTTTTGGGTAAGTGTTTGTCACCATGAAATCCATTTTGAAGTGCAAATCCATTTTGCTCCCCCTTAACATATGCTACGATATTCGAAAACATTTCGCACATGTCGAGATGAGCTAACACGTTAAGTCAAACCATTTGTGATTAATCATTTCCCATATTAAATCACATTCTCTCCCCCATATTAAAAATATTAACCCAATCGATGTTTTTAATATCAATTGATTTAATAGCATTTTAAGAAAATTTGGGAAGAAAAATGCAAATCCAATTATCTTCATGAGTTACACAAGCTCCCCCTCAAATTAATGAGGGTGTACTTGAAACGTAAATTAAATACCTTTTAAACACAAGTGTAAGGTATTTATTACGTGCAAAGATCAGATATAATAATGAATTCACAAGATTAGCAATGTACGAGGTTGGACCTGAATAATGGAGAACAGCATATGAAAGAAGCACATGGTTCTTGTTCACGAAAGTTGGTCACCTCGTCAAAATTAATTCCCGTTGTTGAGTCAAAGCTTTCGGGTGAAATGCTTGACTTGAGTATGAAAAGCGGGTTGCTATCTGAAATAATAGCAAACCATTTGGAGCATGTTTTAAATCTTTTAAACTTCTGCTCGAACTTTATTTACAACCCCGTGTCATTATTGAATGACATTTCTAGGTTCGTAAATATTATCGATTTCAGAAGACATGCTCGTTTTATCAAAACATTTTTGAACACACAATTTTGAAAGATTTAGAAAAAATCTTTTGAGAAATTCTTGAAAAATTGTGTTCAAAGTTTTGAAAAACAATTACTTGAGCCTAAGATGTTGAATATCTTAAAAGCTCAAGTCCGAGAAGTTGTAAACTTCCCGTTGTTAAGGATAAGTTTATCATCGGCGATAAACGTTCCTTTTATCTGAAGAACGAGTCCTAAGCTGACATTTACTTAGAAGTCGTTTTCATGAGCTTGAAAACTTTGACTGTTTTAACGGAAAGCTCATGACCGAGAAAGGTTAATTTCTCGTTACGAGGAAAAGTTCTCTTATTTAAAAAATACACTTTCCTTTCTGAGCTTAAAACTTCGAATGTTTTAAGACAAGCTCATGACCGAGAAAATTGAATTTCTCGTTATGAGGATAAGTTTATCATTAATGATAACCTTTCCTTTATTTGAAGTTCGAGTTACAGTCTGACATTTAACTGTAAGTCATTGTGCATGAGCTTAAAAACTTTGAATGTTTTCGATATAAGCTCATGCCCGAGAAAAATTAATTTCTCGTTGTAAGGATAAGTTTATCATCGGCGATAAACTTTCCTGCCTTTGAAGAACGGGTTACAGATTGTCATTTATCTATAAGCCTTAATGCATGAGCTTAAAAAACTTGGAATGTTTTTGATATAAGCTCATGCCCGAGAAAAATGAATTTCTCGTTTTTAGGATAAGTTTATCATCGGCGATAAACTTTCCTTTCTTTGATGAGCGAGTTATAGTCTGTGATGTGACTATAAGTCCTTTACACGAGCTTAAAACCCTTGAATAGTTTAGAATGTAAGCTCGTGTCCGAGAAAATTGAATTTCTCGTTTTGAGGATAAGTCATCATCGGGATGAACTTTCCTGTCTTTTGAGAGCGAGTTACAGTCTGTTATGTGACTGTAAGTCCTTGTTTGCAGCTTAACCATGAATCCCCTGAGACATTTGTTTCTCTGATATCTGCTTCTTCAGCAACCAAACTCTAAGAGTATCCTTAGTTGAACGGTATACAACGATTTGACCGCTTCGTTCTTTTGGAACATCAACTTTGGTACCTGCATTCTCATTAGAAGTTTGTATACTTTTGCATGGGTTAGAGATATCTATTTTTGAAGCACGTGGGGGTTCACAGTTGGCTTTACTTGTGTCAGAGGTGGCCTGAGGGGATGATTCACTTGTTTTAGTTGGCAAACGTTTCCTTTTATAGAAAATCTTAAGTTCAGGCTTAAGTGATGTATCATCCTTTGCAATTTCCTCCCTAGTAGTCTTCGTAGAATCAGAGACTATCCTAGTTAAAGGGCACTCGTTTCCTACAAGAGTAAAAGTTCTACCAGTGGGGCGCCAAACTTTACCAAAGGGTTTGATTTTAGCTATCCACTGGGACTTAATTCTAGCACGGGAGTTCACCTCATCAAGTAATTTCTTGACACAAGCATCATGATTTGCCGTAAAGACACATTTTCTACATGTTTTACAAGTAGCATATTTAATGTCTGAATAATTCCTAGATGATTGATCGATGCTCCTAGAAGATGGCATGCTACGGTTAGCAGTGTTGGGTAATCTAGAAGGCATCTGACTAGGTTGGACATTGCTATCTCTTACATGTGTCTTTTGAATAGCTTCCCTTTGACCAGATTTATGGCAAACGTCATTTGAACTAGTTCTAGACGTGGTCTTGGTATTTTTAGGGAAACTAGAGGCAATCATATGATTTGGTCTTGCTAAAGCTGGAGTGATCACATTGGGCCTAGTAGCTGGAGTGACTGGTCTAATAAGATGAACCAAATCAACTTGGGAGGCAAACCGCGGTCTCGAGGATTGTGGTCGCTCGGATCTAAATGCAGTAGGTTGTCTGACGATCGGTTGTCTGACGAACTGATTTGTAGGCGGTTTCCCCAAGATTGATGGTTTTTCAAATTTAGTGTCCACACTAGGTCCTTTACTTTTCCTTAACTCGTTTTTCAACGCAGCTATAGCAAAAACCTTTTCCTGTACTTGAGCCTTTAATGTTTCATTTTCTTTGAGCACGTTATCTTGGGATGCCAACTTAGATTCAAGCAGTTGAATTTGTTTCAAAAGATTATCCTTTTCAGCTTTAGAATCTAGAACAGTTTGATCCAATTTTCTTTCAAGAACAACGTTTGACTTTTCAAGTTTTTCAAAGTATGTTTCAAATTTGTCCGTTTTCTTAGAAAATTCAAGTTTGGCATCCTCAAAATCTTTTGATTGTTGAGCTACAATCGTTTCGAGCTCTTTAATCTTGGAATCAGAAGCAGACAATGAAGCAGTTATAATACAATTTTCATGATGTACTATAACATTCTGAACAATCTCTCCCCCATTATGACTTACATCGGATGAATCAGAAGTAGTATTTCTATCACTCTTTTCCATCCCATGTTTGTCATAAGTAGGTTCAGAATGCTCAATATGTGGCATGTCATCAGCATATACATCATAACCAACATCACATTGTACCATGTTTGCAGGCTCTTCGTCATAAATGGGTAAGGTGTCATCAAAAGAAATCTCGTGAACATTCCCTGACGTGCCACTGGCATCATGTTGTCCTCCTGATTCGGTGCTCTTGCCATCGTTAGGCTCCAAGTTGTCAACCGTATGACCATTCTCTTCTTGCATCTGTGTCATTGATTCTTGCACTCCATTATCATATGCTTGCTGAAGTTGTGATCTTTGATAAATCGAAGACGAGACCGATGACATGAGTTTCAAAATCGTATCACGGAAAACTCGAAGCTCGGTATGTGTATCTCGAAGAAATGATTGGCAAATCACTAAACTTTCAGGCATGATGATATTGAATTGGAGGAAAGGCGTGAGTTGTGTCACAAGAGTCTTGTATGCAAGTGCCGATGCAGAGTGATTAAAGTTGTCACGGTTGAGTTGCTCGGCGAGTTCGGTCAAAGTGGTGAAAATTGAGTCGATGAATATATGACGATCTTGTCCAAAGATTGTCACAAATTCGCTCCCTCCTTGAATCCCCGAAAGAGTGACAAGATGAGACTGGAGTAGTTGAAAGGAGGTGATGCCACTTTTCTTAACTTGGTTTTGCATTAAATGCGATTCTCCCTCGTTTGATGTCGACTTCAAAAAATCCATTGAATTTTGTGGTTGCTTTCGTGAATAAATTAAGAAACAGAACTTCACGGAATATGACAAAACCAACGAAAGACCCGTGAGTTTCTTGTCGGCTCAAACGTAGATAAAACAAACCCGATCAAGAATCCGTAGCCACTAAAAATAACGCCCGTCAGTTTGACTCGTCACTTTTATTTTCAAATTCGGTCGCAAAAACTTTTAACCCGTCAAATATTTTACCACGTTGGTTCTCTCGAAATACCCGCCTCAGCAACGATGTACCAACTCCAAATATATCGATTGACAAAATACAAAATTAACTAAACTAAGAAAAATAACTTTAACTAAAAATAGAGAATAACAAAAAATCTGATATTTAAAAATAGAATAAAAATAGAAAAAATAACTGTTTTTCAAAAATTTCCAAACATAATCTTTATTAAAAATAAAAAAAAATCTGAAACAGGCTTTGTTATCTCCGTCAATTTAACTCATCATTCCACGTGGGACACACTCCCCAACACAAACTTAACTCTCCATTTCTCCGTCCCACTCACCACAAAACCTAATCCTATCTTTTATTTCCCAAAAAAAATTACAACTCCGTCTCTCTCTCTTTCTTGATAACACACCCAAAAAAAAATAAAAAATATCGCCTCCCAATCTCACAAATCTTGATATACCCAAAAAACCTAATCTCTAATCTTCAAATCGTATAGCACCATCGAAAAGTATAATAGAGATGGCTTCAAGATCTCCTAACAGGGATCTCAGGTAGGTATTGTTTTATATATTCTGGTTGTTAATCTTGAGATCAATCGAGTCTATCTCTCATCTGTCGCGTCTTTCTTGTTGTGTTGTCATTAAAAAATGGTTTTGAGTGATGTGTAGGTGAGACCAAGGGTGTTTGTTTAAGGAATCGAAAAAAATAATGATCTTAACAAGTTTGTTAAAGATCTTTATTTAATTTCGTATATTAATACTGGGTTTATAACCAAATACGAATCTATGATGATTGAAATCAATTTTTAAAGATGAATGAAAGTTCTATAAATCTTAAATCGATTCTCAAACTGAGATGTAGATGTGTATTTTGATTTCGAAGGTGTCGAGGGTGTGGGGAGTGAGACGAGAGGGTTGGGATGGGTGTTTGTGTTTTCGTTCGTTTGTGGGTCGTGTTGGAGTCGAGTCGAGTGGGGAGAGTGAGGGTCTTAGGTTGAGAAATGTTAGACGAGGGGTTTTAAGGGTCTTCGAGTGTGATTCGATATCGGGTCAGTTGGTGTTTGAGTCAAGTTAGATGAGACGAGGGTGAGATTTGTTGGGGTGAGGGGTTCGTTGGTGAGATGAGGGGTGTAAGTGAGAGGTGAGACGAGGTTGTTGAATCAGACGAGGGTGATGGGTGAGGGTGTTTAGTCTTGTTCGTGTGATGGGTTCGAGAGTGTGAGTGGATTTGTCAGACGAGAAGTATTGGGGGTTTGTGGGGTTGTGAGTCTTATCAGTTTTTGTTGAGATGGTTTGAGAGTAGGCGAGGGTCGAGGGTGGGTAAAATGAGTCGAGGGTAATAGAGGGTGTTGTGAGTCTTTGGTTTGTTGTTGAGTGAGTGAGTCGAAGGGTGTGGATTTGTTTAGAGTCGGTTCGAGGGTGAGGGTAAGGATGGTGTGAGGGTGAGTCGAGGGTGAGTGAGTCGGGACGTTGTGAGGGGGTGTCTGGTGAGGGAGAGAGTCAATGGTGTTTCGATTCTTGGTAAAATTTTTGTCGAGAGTGGGTTGTTTTTGTCTATTCGGAACTTTTTTCCCTATTCGGAACTTTTTCCTTATTCGGAACTTTTTTCCCTATTCGGAACTTTTTTCCCTATTCGGAACTTTTTTCCTATTCGGAACTTTTTTTCTATTCGGAAAGTTGTGTCTTATTCGGAACTTTTGGTCTATTCGGAACTTTTGGTCTATTCGGAACTTTTGGTCTATTCGGAAAAAAATGTGGAAATCTGATATGAAAAAGATTTGGACAGATTGAAGGAATAAAAGCCAGAGACTTTGGACCGATTTGACCAAAAAAGAACAATAGAAAATCTATTAAGCAAACTGATTAGACAAAGTTGTGAAGATATACTGATTATTTTAGACAGAGCACACTGATTGGACTGTATTGGACTGATAAAAAAATAAGAAACTGAGAAACTGATAAAAAATGATATGATTAAAAAATGATATGATTAAAAAAAAAATTACAAAAAAAAATGTGATTATAAAAAACTGATTATTGAAAAAGAAAAACAGATTATTTTTAAAAAAAATTTAATAAAACTAGATGATTTTAAAAAATTGATAAAAAACTGATAGTAAAAAACGGATAAGAAAAAAAACACACGAAAGAGAAAAAAAAATAAAACTGATAAAAAAAAAAAAAAAGTTGATAAAATTGATAGAAAAATGGATAACTTTATTAAAAAAAATGATAAGATTTATAAAAATTGATAAAAAATTTATCGAATTATGAAAAGATGGATAAAAAAATTAGAAAAGAAAGGATTTTTACCACCAAATCAAAAGATAAAAAAATAAGCAAATCCTAAGATTCAACCATGGCTCTTGATACCAATTGAAGGCCTACGATTTCTAAGGATTTGGTAATGGATGGATTAGATCTATGGATTTGGTGGAAGAGATGGGGAAGAAGGAGATGAAGTGTAGAGAGAGAAAGGAGAGGGAAGAAAAGTAGAGAGAGAAAGTGATTAGATTAATGAATTGTGTGAAATGAACTAACTAACCAACCCCCTCCTAACATGCTAGGAGGGGTATATATATAGCCCACCCTACATGTGGGCTATATGGACTATACATAACTAAGTGGATCACGAGCCCATTACATAATTATCGTTGGAGCGACCGATCCTTCATAAATACGTAAAACGTATTTCCAACAAGCGTGGGATCCACCTTGCCTTTAGCGAAGCCTTGTGCAATGAGGAATTGTGACAATAGATCATACCATGCGCGTGGAGCTTGCTTCAACCCATAGAGAGCCTTCTTAAGCTTGTACACATGATTAGGATAATTAGGATTCACAAAACTATCCGGCTGTTGAACATAGACCCCTTCCTTGATTTCACCATTGAGAAATGTCGTCTTCACATCCATCTGATAGACGATCATATTCATATGGGCTGCATAAGCGAGGAATAGTCTAATAGCTTCCAAACGGGCAACAGGTGCAAAGGATTCCATAAAGTCGATGCCCAATAATTGATTGTATCCACGAGCTACTAGACGAGCTTTGTTCTTTAATATTCCGCCTAACTCATCGAGTTTCACCTTGTAAACCCATTTCAAAGTGAGTAACTGCACTTGATCCGGGCATGGGACAAGTTCCCATACTTCAAGACGTATAAATTCATTAATTTCTTCTTGCATAGCTTCTATCCAACAGGATTGAGTAAAAGCTTCTTGCCATGTCTTAGGTTCAACTTCAGTGAGAAAAGCATCAAAATGACAAAACATTGCATTTTCTTGTAGCTGACTTCGTGTGGATACCGGACGATTAGGGTCACCAATAATAGAATCTATAGGATGATCCTTTGTCCACTTGCTGTCATGTTCACGAATCCGTGGATTGGAGTAGACTGTAGAAGGAGCTTCCTCTGAGGTGGACGACCCGGTTTGATTAGGGTCAGGAATTGGTACACCAAAGAATGGAAGTCCACGCATTTGAGCGAATTCCAAATCGTGATCATCATCATCCTCTTCATCATCAATAGGCATGACATGAGTAGTTGATTTGGTAGTTGGTTGAGAATTACTCGTTGAAGGTATATCTTGACCAATTGTAGGTGCAGACGTATCTGATTGTGCTTCGGTTGCTGGAGCGACAACTTCGGTTACCGGAGCTATTACCTCAGGTTCTGGAGCAACAATACTTGGAGGAGTAAATAATTCATCAAAGAACGGTTGAAACAACGTATCCCATTCATTCCTAGTAGGTGGTATAAATGATGATGAAGTAGGGTTATTTGGGACACGACCAGAGCTAATGTTACTGGGTCCCATTTCATGAAGTGCGGGTTCAGAGCTGCTTTGCTCAGAAACCATTGTTGTCAGCTCATCAAAATCAATACTCATAGTTTCAAGGATTTTACGAGACTTACGGTTGTAGATTCGGTATGCCTTATTTACGGGTGCGTAACCAATGAAAATACCAATATAAGCCTTTGGTTGAAGTTTTCCCAAATTATCACCATCATTATTTGGATAGCAAAGAGAACCAAATACATGAAGATATGATAAATCTGGTACTTTTCCATGGAGAAGCTCATAAGGTGTTTTACCATGGCGTTTACGAATTAGTGACCGGTTTTGGGTGTACACTGCTGTAGATACTGCTTCTGCCCATAAAAACAATGGAGCCTTTGCGTAAATTAACATCGTTCGAGCAGCTTCCATAAGTGTGCGATTTCGCCTTTCAACGACACTGTTTTGTTATGGAGTGCGAGCAACGGATGTTTCATGAGAAATGTCAACTTCTTCATAATAATCACGCAAGATTTGATTCACGAATTCGGTTCCATTATCTGTACGAATGCGTCAGACAATAGTGTTGAGACGCACTTGAATCATCTTGAGAAATCCGATGATGAATTTAGGTGCCTCATTTTTTGTTGTAAGAAATTTCACCCATGTAAACCGAGAGTAATCATCGACAATTACGAGGATGTACTTTTTGCCACTAAGACTTTCAACACGTATTGGCCCACAAAGATCCATATGCAACAAATAAAGTTTATCTTGGTTGGTGTCTTCCGTTTTGGGTTTGTATGATTTCTTAGTGCTTTTCCCCATTGTACACGCGGAACACAAATGATCCTTGTGAAATGAAAGTTTAGGAAGACCACGAACAAGTTCATTTTTCGCCAAATGATTAATAGCGTCAAAGTTAAGGTGAGATAACCGTCGATGCCATAACCATGACTTAGACTTTGATGCTTTGGAGAGAAGACATATGGGAGAAGCGGCCATCATGTCTTGTAGAGACAAAGTATACAAATTATTCCCTCGAGTACCTTTCAATAAATCAACCCCTTCCAAATTACGAATGAAGCAGGTATGCTCTCGAAAAGCAACTTCTAGGTTTGCATCACAAAATTGTCCCACAGAAAATAAGTTGTGAACGAGACCTTCCACATAATACACTCTTGAAATAATAACATTCCCAATATGATATTCACCATAACCCATTATCTTTGCAATATGATCATTTCTAAATCGAACCGTACCAAGAAACTTGCTGACGAAATTTCTGAGCTGAGAGCGATCTCCGGTCATATGCTTGGAGCAACCAGAGTCCAAATACCAGAGAACAATTTGGACCACCTGTTTTCAATAACAACAGTAGACAATGCATTGGAAACTATTGGTTCCGGAGTGTTAGCAGATACAGATATAAGATTATCAGAATTGCTAACATTTGTGTGACCCTTAGATTTCCTGCGTTTTCTAATGTGAGTTTTAGCACTAACATGTTTTACTGTTCCAACTTTCTTAGGTTTTGGATTATTCGCGGGCACTACAGTGGGAGTAGACCTTTTTAAAGGGCACTTGGTTCCTACAGTAGTGTCGGTGTTCCTAGTTAAAGGACACTCTTGTGTTTTGGTAGCCTTGGTAATCCTAGTTAAAGGGCACGCTTTCTTCGCTTTAGTGAGAGTGATCCTAGTTAAAGGGCACATATTTCCTACTATCGTAAAAGTTCTACCAGTGGGGCGCCACATCCAACCAACTTGGGTTAACACTTTCCCAGTCGGTTTCCATTCTAATCCATTTTTCCGGGCATTTATCTCATTCACATGGTCAATAAGGCAAGAATCATGACGACCAGAAAACATACATTCACTGCAATTCCAACATTTCAAATTAGAATTCACAGTAGGCTTAGAACGCTGCACAACCGCAGAGCCTTTAGGTTTAGCTACATGATTCTTTTTATTCAAAACAGAAATAACATTCCTAGGATGGGCTTCTACTTTCTTCTTCACTGGACTACTAGATGGAGGCAAGATCCTATCATTCTTCTTGTTTCTTTTAAGCTTAGATCTTTGAGCCTTAATAGTGGTGCTTACTCTTGTAGAAGGCAACACGGGAATATTAGAAACTGGTTTTGATTCCGCCTTATCTTTAGTGACCAAAGTTTGAGATGGTTTAGTCCTAGGGCCCTTATTAAACGGTGTGACGGCGATAAGGTTCCTTTTGATTGCACTAAAGGACGATGCTAAGACAGTGGATGCGTTATCCACAACATTCTTACCTTTTAGAGTACGAAGGGTTTCCTTTAAATCAGCCAAGACCATATTTTTATCACAAATTTGTTCCTTCAAATCAGATATTTCCACCGACTTTCGATTCAATTGTTCAATCAATGATTGATTCTGTGCAGTGGTATTAGCACATGCGGGCTTTACTGAATCGAAGAGTCGTGTATGTTTCTGTTTTAAGTTATCAACTTTGGACAAATCTTGGAAACTCGATTATCTAGATCAAGTTTAAAATTCTCAGCGGCCTCAAGTACATTCACACAGTTAAGCTCCTTAGATTTCTCTATGTCTATCGGCAAAGATTTAGCAACTTTGTCACTTGCCTGACGATGTTTTGATTATAAATTCAATCGAAAATTCTTTTCAAAGTTTGCATCATCGATATTAACACCTTCGAATGACGTTTCAAATATTTCTTGAATAAATTGTTGCTTGCATTCAAGCGAAATACAATGTGTTTGAATCTCATCAAAACGTTTCGAAAGCGAAGAATATGAATCTTGAAGCTTTAAAAATTCAGCGTCAGATTCGTGACAAGTACTATCTACCACCTTATCCACAGATTCAACATTATGCACAATAGAATCATTATCAACACTTTTATTCACACAGGCGGAAACTATATCATGAGACATCACTTGCTTCAGAAGCTGATCATTTTGGCGTGAAACCCGTTCTATTTCAAGTAAACTGTTTTCATAAGCATCATCCATTTCATTGAAAACACGTTTAACTTCTTCTATTTCCAAACGCAAATCTTGATCAAGATTACTAAGACAAGCTTTAACATTCTTTACAAACGAAACAATTTCGTCTCGGAACACATCTCTAGTGTGCTCAAAGTTCCATTCACCTTCAGTTATGGCCGTGGCCGTCGTACGTTCCAAAATGACCTTATCAAAATCGGCTAAGTGTTGGTGTACCGCTTTTAAGTTAACGGATACCTTACTTACCGGTGGAATTAACTTTGTTAAATTTGTTTTGATAAGTGTAGGAGACGTACTGGGAGGGTTTTCATTTGACAAACTTTGGGGCACAAGAACTGTTAGTTCAGCTAATCCCTTTTGTAAGCGAATACGTGTCTTTTTAGAAAGTTGATCTTTATTATGCTTATCATAATCAATCGTATGGAATTTTGAAAACATTTTAGAATGAGTTTCTTCCGTAAGTGACTGTGTCTCCTTAGAACTACGAACATAAGGTGCTTCTTTCGATTTGCCAATTATGGTCATATCATAAAGACAGGGAATATATTCCTGAGCTTGTTTTGCATAACTGGGATTAGGTGGTAAATCTTGAAGACGCTTAAGTTCGAGTTCTTTAAACGATTTAGTTAAAAGATGAACCTTTTCTGTGGAAGCGTATTGTTTTAAAAGCTGTTGTTCTTTGAATTTAAGAAGTTTGGTAGCATTAATTTCCGATTCAAACTTTTTGGACTCGAGAGTTTCGAAATCCATTTTAACTTTCTGAAAATCATTGATAACTGACTCTTTAGCTTTTAATTCATTGGAAAGATTAGCTTTTAATGATTCTATTCTTTCAAGTGTTCAATATTTTCAAAACGAAATTGGTCAAATTCAGAACATGTTATTTTCTCTGCTTGAGGGACCATTTCAAAAGTTTTGACCTTTTCTTTATGCAACGTAAGCTCAGCAGTTAGGGTGGAATTCGTATCTACGGATTGCATGAGAGCCATATGTATTTGAACAATAATATGTTTAGGCACCATGACCAAATCATGTTGAGCATAAGATTCCATACCCGTCATAGCATTTGGTTGAGGTTCACGCAAATGTGTAGGATTGGGTACCACATCATTTGAGTTACTAGTTCCTGAATGTTTTTTCGAGGTTGTCATTTTCATGCCCAACTTGATGTGGGTTACCATCATTCCCAAGATTGGTTGTGGTGGGTACCTCACTGACGACATCAAAACCGTAGTGAGAGAGATTAGCAACGAGAGCAGCTTGAGCAGAGTGAATGTCATCATAATCCGAATCATATGCGTCAAGATCATCTGCTTGATAAGCTGCATTAGAAGTGGAAACGACTGCAATGCCTTCAGTATCTGCTGCCCCTGGGTCTGCAAGAAATGCTAACTCCTCTGAATCCAAAATCTTTCCATTAGACTGAGCATCAACCAAATACATTTTCTCACGAAACCACGCTTCATCCCTTCTCCTTTTCGGTTGAGTGCATTACCTAGCCATATGACCTTGTCCTCGGTAATTGTAGCAAGTCACAACCTTTTGAGGACCAATGGGGCTTCCATTTACATTAGCTTGAGAATTCACAGCTTGAGCATAGCATTCACAGTCCTTATAGGAGGTCCATATGAATTTTGCCTTCCATGAATAGGTTGCACTGTTACTTGACCATCTTGAACAGTAGCTTGTTGTCGAGGATTTGAAGAGGTGCGGAGCTAATTGTTTGTTGGTGGAAATCCTCTAGTTGCAACAAGTTTGGACAAGTAGGCAATGAGATGGTTTAAAACATCAGCTGGCGTATCATTTGGAGTAAAGACCGGTGCTTGGATTGGTGGAAGTTCATTAGAGTAGAAGGCTTGTGCTGGTTGTGCTTCAATTGGAAAGTATCCTTGCTGAGGAGTATAGCCCATTGGAGAAGTGTTGGCTTGTGATGGTGATGTCTGATATGGTGGTTGCTGTGTAAAAGATTGTTGATGAACACTTTGTTGAAATGCTTGTTGTGGCATCATTGGTGGTTGATAAGATGGTTGCTGTGGTTGCTGATAGGTGTGTGGTGGTGGCTGCTGCAAGTATGATGGTTGTTGATAAGTATAAGCCATGTTTTGTTGAGAAGCATACATGGCAAGTAGATCATGAACTTGAGGTTTAGACAACCGAGCCTCGATCACATGGCATTCGTGTTGTTGAAGAAAATCTTGAAGTTGATCCACATTGGTGTTATGCATGTCCTTAGCTAATTTAACATCCGTCACGTACTTTTTCCATTCTGAAGGAAGAGTGTTCAAATACTTGGTGTTCAATTGAAACGTAGGAATTGCCATGCCATAGATATTTAGCTCATTCAACAATAGGGTAAATCTCAGATAGTAGTCATTGAGAGTCTCCCATGGCACATAGGCAAACTTATCAAAAGTATCATAAAGCTTACACTCTCGTTCTTGTTTAGTTAACGAGGTGCCTTGCATTAGAACACAAATTCTATCCCATAACTGTTTGGCAACTTTATGTTTGTTGACGAGTTTGTAGACATCTGGAGGAAGGGCTTGGAGAATGATGTTTGTAGCATACTTATCACATTTGTCTTGAATCTTCATATCTCCAGTCAATTCACCCGTTGTGCGAGGACGAGTAGTCGTACCTTCCATCACTATACCATAATCTAATGGTCCATTGAGCACCGATGCCCAAATGAGATGTCCATTCTCTTGTTCGACATGTAAAGTTCCATTCGGGAAGTCCAATCCTCGTACATAGACTTCTCCAACATAGGTGGACGATTATCCGTACCTGAGAGGATGGACTTATCCGTAAGAGATGTGTACTCCATGTCGATAAGTTAAGATTTACAAACGTTGATCGAACAATGAGAGAAAGTTAATGTGTTTGTTGTTGTGTGTTAAAGCCGAGAAAATAATGTTAAAATCCCCTAAATTATGTTCTCGATAAACCAAAAAATTCCAAGATGAAATTGCACACGACTGCAAGTTTGTTAAAATTTTTCAAAAACACGTTTTTGAAAAATCTTGGAATACTTGTTGTTCTATCGCAATGCCTAAAAGGAATGTTGTCGCAATGTCTAAAGGAATGTTGTCGCAATGTCTAAAAGGAATGTTGTCGCAATGTCGTGTCGCAATGTCGTATCGCAATAAGTCTAATCGCAATAAATCCTATTGCAATACTTCCAATCGCAATACTTCCAATCGCAATACTCCAATCGCAATATTGTCGCAATACCCTGTCGTAATACCCATGTCGCAATACCCTGTCGCAATATCACAAAAACAATCCTGTCGCAATGTGAATCGCAATATGGATCGCAATAACAAAGAACTCTAATCGCAATATGGATCGCAATAACAGAAGAACTCCAATCGCAATCCCAATCGCAATATGGATCGCAATCCAAAACCCTAGATATTGCGATGGGAGGGTTGTCGCAATAGTACAAACAGTATGCTATTTTCCACTTTTCTCGTACAAAACACACCAAATTCGAGATTTTAAGCCAAAAAATGATCCAAACACCTAAATTTTTTGTGTTTTTAGCCAAAGTAACTATACCAAATCTCTACTACAACTATGTAGAAGATTTGTATCAAGAAAAAACCATAAAAAAACACAAAAAAAAAATTGGACGTGGGTTTATATTGATCAAAAGCTACTAAAATCAAGAACACAAACACATAAACAATACAATCATCCCATGGCTCTTGATACCATTTGTAAGATATGTAAATCTTGCTTATGTTTTAGAGAGAGAACGAGATAGAGAGATGATGGAGTTCACACACTTATACAGAGAGAAAGTGAAAGATAACTATGTGTAAATTATGAAAACCACCACCTCTCCATCTAAGGAGAGGGTTTATATACCCAAGCCCATGTCATGGGCTTGGGCTTACATTTGGCCGTCGGCCCATACAACTTATGGGCTCGGTTTGGGCTTTGTTTAATAAGTGTAAATAACTAAACTACGAGATATTACATGGACTATTGTTGGAGTGATTGATCCTTCTTAATACGTAAAACGTATTTCCAACACATCTGGCTTAGGTGGATTTCAGATATATAGTGACGCTTCAGGAAAGGGTCTAGGTTGCATTCTCATGCAACATGGGAAGGTTATTGCATACACATCACGACAGCTGAAACCTTATGAAGAAAACTATCCTACCCACGATTTAGAGCTTGCAGCATTTGTTTTCGCATTTAAGATCTGGAGACATTATTTGTACGGTGAATCATGTGACATATTCACCGATCACAAGAGTCTCAAGTACATCTTCACCCATAAGGAACTGAACATGAGACATAGGAGATGGTTAGAGCTATTGAAGGACTACGACACCAACATTCAGTACCATCCTGGTAAGGCGAATGTGGTGGCATATGCTCTAAGCAGAAGGTCGGGTATGATTGCTGGCATCAGGATTGCAAAGGAGATCATCTGTGACCTAGAGATGACTGATATTGAGTTTTGTGTACGAGGACAGCACGGTTACTGGGCTAATCTTAGAGTAGAACCAGACTTACATTCTAGGATCAAGGAAGCTCATAAGGACGATGGTGAGATTTGGGCTATCATTTAGAATCTTGATCAGCAGACGGAGTTTCGTGTTGACAACGATGGTATCTTATGGCAGGGCACTAGACTGGTGGTTCCTGATGACTCTACACTCAGGGAAGCTGTACTGACTGAAGCTCACAGCTCTCCATTTACCATACATCCTGTTTCTACCAAGATGTACCACGACATCAAGCAACACTTTTGGTGGAGTGGTATGAAGCAGGATGTTGCCACCTTCGTTTCTAAATGTATGATATGCCAACAAGTTAAGATCGAACACCAGAGAGCTAGTGGTTTACTACAACCATTAGAAATTCCAGCATAGAAGTGGGATAAAATCTCCATGGATTTTGTTACTGGTCTTCCTGTGACTCAAAGGAAGAACGACGCTATCTGGGTTATTGTTGATAGGTTGACTAAATCTGCTCATTTTCTGTCGATCCGTAAGGAGCATCCGGTCAGCAAATTAGCAGACGCTTTTCAGAAGGAGATCATGAGGCTGCATGGTACTCCATCAGAAATCATCTCTGACAGAGATCCACGTTTCACATCGCGTTTCTGGCAGAGTCTGCAGAAAGCTTGGGGCACCAGACTTAAGCTCAGCACTGTCTTTCATCCTCAGACCGACGGACAGTCGAAACGTACCATTCATACATTGGATGACATGTTGCGGGCGAGTTCTCTAGAGTGGTAAGGAAGCTGGGATGATTATATCTTTCTAGTGGAGTTTGTATATAACAACAATTGGCACGCTAGCATCAAGTGTGCTCCTTTTGAGATGTTGTATGGTAGGAAGTGTCGCGCCCCAGTCTGCTAGGATCAGGTGGGTGAACGACTGCTTGAGGGTCCAGAGATGATTGAGGTGACTAATGAGAAGGTCGTCGTCACCAAGGCGAAGTTTCAGTAAGCTCGTGCTCGTCAGAAGAGCTATGCTGATAAACGTCGTAGAGATGTATCCTTCAACGTAGGTGATCACGTTTTCCTCAAGGTATCACCTGCACAGGGTGTTAAACGTTTTGGAATCAGAGGGAAGCTCAGTCCTCGCTTCATCAGATCGTTCGACATCATAGAACGCGTTGGTGAAGTGTCATATCGTTTAGCGTTACCGCCTCAACTATCACACGTTCACAACATGTTCCATGTGTCTTTACTCAGAGGATACAACTATCATCCAGTTCATGTTGTCCAGTATCCGCTTGATCAGATTCGAGAGGATCTTTCATATGTCGAAGAACCCGAGAGAGTTCTTGAACGACAAGATCATGTCATGCGGAGGAAGACGATCCCTTTCATCAAAGTCCTCTGGAGGGATCATCCTGAGCGGGAAGCCACTAGAGAGACGGAGGAGTTTATACGGACTTCTTACCCTCATTTCCAGTTCTAGTTCGGGTATGTTTTCTTTCAGTTTATGTTTCTCCAATTCGAGGACGAATTGTTCTTTTAGAGGGGAAGAGTTGTAAAACCCGCATTAAAATACCATTAACAGTACACATGAATAATGAACATCCAAAAATACGGTAAAATTAAAACTTTCCATTTATAATATTATTCACGTGTCACGATATTTAATAACATGTAATTATGTATATATTATAAATGTGTTAAGTACACGACATATAAAAATCACGATAATTAAACATGAACGATCACGTAAATAATTTAACTAGGGAAAACGACGGGTTTCCCCATGTGGGTCCCATGTGCCGCGGCTAAGACAAAAGGAAGGGAAAAGATGGGCTTTGGCCCATGACCCAACTTAAAACCATAATAAACAAAACAAAGGAAAAACTTAATCATAATCTAGGTTTACAGAAAAAGTTATCCCTTGCCTCTTTGCCTCTCTTGCCGCCAGCCACCTCAATCAAAAAGGAGAAACCAGGCGATTTTGGTTAATGATTGATTAAGTGTACGTGATCGTGATCTAATCCTTTCTTCCACGTGTTTAGTAAATCAAAACACTTCCTTTTCTTTTTAAATTCTTATTGAATTCATGTTCTTATTTAATTAATCTTAAAAACAAGTAAATAAAACATGTAGGATTAATTAAAATATGATTAAGGGGGTGTTTGGTGTGGTTTTTGGTTCGGCCGAGACACAACCGAGACCACTAGGGGGCTCGGCTTGTCTTCATCACCACCACCGTGACCACAAAGGGGTCTCGGCTTGGTTGGTCTTGGCTCGGACAACACAAGGAAACCCCGACCGCATGTCGGGGTAGGGTTTTGGCTTGAATCAAGTGCCAACCGAGACCTATAGGGTCTTGGTGGGGCTTTTTGATGCTAACAGTGGGTATCGAAAAACAAGCAGGGGAACCGGTCACAATCGGTGTGAACCGGCTGTGAACCGGTGTGAACCGACAAACCGCCGGTGGGAACCAGGTCCGGCAGCGGCTAGTCGTGGCTCGGGTAGTGGGTAAAACCACTCGAACAGTGGCAACCGGCTAGGCCGGGTTAGCCACTGTCAAGGGTGTTTGGCTCGGCTTATGTGTGACCCGAGTTTTGGGCTCGGGTTAATTTTTAAAACACGGGTTCGGGATTCAGGAAAAATATTTAAATCAGAAAATATGTTTAATTAAATTAATTACTAGACTTTTATTTTAATTAAATTCATGACTTAGGTTAAACATTAAAATTAATGTTTCATGTATAACCTAAAGTATTTTACTTAGCTTAATTTAATTGAAACATGTATTTTTAATTAAATTCTTATAATGTATAGTTTAATTCAGTTAACCAAGTTATTTAATTAGTAAGCTATAACCATGACTTGTATTATACTAATTAAACTTTACTTATTATTAATAATCCAACTTATTTTCTAATTATGGAAACTTACTATTTTTGGAAACTTTCTATTTTTAGAAACTTACTATTTATGAAAACCTGTTATTTTTAGAAAGTTACTTAGTATTACAATACAAGTATTATAATACACTATTACATGAATAATATACAACAGAACATCAGTATAACTACAGTTAACACAGTAACACACTGAAACATGACAAAACAACTATAACAAGCTAATAACACACAGAACCAGTAAAACACATGTAATTCAGACAACTCATACACGTTTCCATTCTTATGTAGTATTATCCGTCAAGGCGGAGTAGTTCTTCAGCGTTTTTTGTTAGCTTCTACTGGACATAAGGTACGGATTTCCCGTCCTTCAGTAAGGACAACCTCTTCCTTTATTAGGATTTCCCGTATACAGCCAACTGTTTTCCCCAATAGTTACAGATTAAATGCTTATGTTTTATTAGTTACCTTAGCCATATACATGCATGACCAGTTTCACCTAGTTATGGAGGTACCATAACCATAACACTAGAGGCACTAGTGTTATGACTTCACCACGACGGAGTGATAGCTCGTGGCGTCCCTTTCAGTTATTTGGCCATTATTATATTATTATTATCATGTGGGGCGTATAGGTGCATCCTAGGTTCAGTTTCAGTCATGATTTCATGGTGAATGTGGTGTGTGCCTTGCATCCTTCACAAGGAGTTGATCCCTCCTACCCATTACCAATTAATTAGAGGCATCCCCTCTAATTTGCATGACGAGGTCACCCCTCCAAGTATTCATGCACGTTGTTGACCTCATGACCTATATTGGCTTTTGGTATATTAAACTAATACAGATTTTCATAAGTAACATAAGCTATGTTTTCAGTATTAAAACCAGTTAACATGTTATACGCCTAGGTTTTCCTAGGACTTATTCATTTCCGTTGCAATTCATGCGTTCTATGCTTTCATTCCTTTATGTCTTTATGTTATGCTATATATCCGTGCACAGAGCGTTATGCTCAGCCGTTTTCCATTTCCATGTTCCCAAACGGCAGGTACCCAAGGTCGCAAGTAGGATCTCCAGAGTATGTGCATTCGGATGGAAGTTATCCAGCCTCTTTTACCTTATGCATTTATTCCTACTTTCTCATACTTTATTTCATTTGGACATTGTTTAGTCCTTTCATTTACAGTACTTAATATTACTTGTGTGTGAGTTACTTAGACTACCGATGTTTGATTCTGGTATTTCTATTTATGGTCATGAATGTTTAGACATTTACCTTGCATGCTTTGATGACACGTCATAATTTACTGTAGCATTCCATCTTAACAAATGGGGTGTTACAGCGCATGATCGTTGAGCAAGGATGTTCCTGTTTCACTAGTTGTGAGTAACTAATAACTGCGGAAAAATGGCAAATTAGGTTCGAGGATAGGTGTGTAAACTTGCATATATGTACGGGTACAACTTTTACAGAGTGAGCATCTTACGAGGAGCATATATGTACGGGGTCTATCCAACTTTTGTATCAACATCTGGCGTGAGAGTAAGTAACGACCGCGGGGGTGGTATCCGGTTTGGAATATCAGAGTAATGATATAGAATGTGAGTAAATGCTAATGCGTATCGTGTGTGTGTAATAAATGTGAAGGAGTATTTATACTACTCCTTTAAGTGAACTTGAGTGTCTAATCATGTCACTAGACTAGGTTTTGAGCACGAGGCAAGATCTTCTCCTTAAATCCTGGGATTGGTTGGTTGTGGCGGCGGTCTATCATTCCTTTCGTTGGGAAAACTATGTTTGTTGGATAATAGAGCGGTCTGCTTTACCTTTTGTCACTTCCAATGCATTCTCTTTTCCCATGTCTGACCACCAACATTAAATGCACGATGCCTGCCCTGGCTAGCATTAAATGCGTTTGTCCCGTCCATTTGCCTGAGAGAAGTATTCAGCCGGAGACAATTGACCGGGATCTTACGCGAACAATAACAAAAGCTTTTTTACAAATTTGTCGATACGACTTATTAAAATATCGGGGGTGTTTGTTTATTAATAAGCTACATTATAAATTAGAGGCGACGAAATGGGCGGGCACGGGCAAAACGGGCGACAAGCTAAACGGGCGAAGACTAAAACGGATAAAAACATGTAAAAAAAATACTTATTTAAAAGTCGAGGAAAAAACCATTAATTATAAAATATATGTCGAGTGGCCAATTTATTGTTTTACATACGTCCATTAAAGTATTACATATATTTATTGAGCTCATAAATGATAATGAGATATGCAAAAAGCAAAGGGTTAAAAAGCACAAATAATTAGTAAAAATTCGAACCGTATAAGTGATTAACCATACATGTAGCGGTTACTCGCGGCTTCCTTGGAGTCGGTTGTGGGTTTCACGTTTTCTTTGGGATATGCGATTTCTTTTGTTTCGGACTTTTACAGTTTAGTTTTCTCAGTTTTCATTTCTTTGATTTCGAGTCAAGCGGTTTGGTTCTATTGATTCGGTTCGGTTCATATTGTCTCTTTCCCTGGCTTTTAGGGGTGAGCAAAAAATACCGAAAAACCGAAAAAACCGATGGTTCGGTTTTTACATTTTCAAAACCGAAAAATTTCGGTTCAATTTCGGTTTTTATCCAAAAATCGAACCGAACCATTTTATTATATAAAAAATATAAATATAATAATATATCAAAATTATAAATTAATATTCGTTTTTTAGAAAAATAGGAGCAATATATTTATCTTATTGTCTATACGCGTGTTTGATATATATATGTGCTTACTTGACAATATATCATTAGATATGTGACCATAATCGATAATCGTTTATATGCACGTTCACTTGCATGTGTGTTTATCTTATTAATATGTGTGTAATGGAAAAAGTTCATATATACCCTTAGTTTAGCATATACTCAATCAACCAATCACAACCACCTATTTTTATCATGTAACAAAAAAACTCATTTTTTAAAAATTAAATATCTCACAAACCGTTCATCGTTACATAAAACAAAACATATTATCGCGACGAGAATTAAATCATCTATCTATCGAGGGGCACATGTATATACTTTCGACGAACTTTTTTTTCGATTTTTTCTCTTAAGTCACGTCTGAGAGAATCATATATGATTCGTCACGAAACATACAGTATATGATTTTCAGAAAATCATATATGATTCATATCAAGAATCATATATGATTCTCTCATACGTGACTTAAGAAAAAAAGTCGAAAAAAAGTTCGTCGAAAGTATATACAGGAAAACGTTTAACATAGACACTTAGTTTAGCATATACTCAATCAACCAATCACAACCACCTATTTTTATCATGTAAAAAAACTCATTTTTCAAAAATTAAACATCTCACAAACCGTTTATCGTTACGTAAAACAAAACATATCATAGCGACGAGAATTAAATCATTTATCTATCGAGGGGCACATGTATATACTTTCGACGAACTTTTTTTTCGATTTTTTTTCTTAAGTCACGTCTGAGAGAATCATATATGATTCGTCACAAAACATATATGATTTTCAGAAAAATCATATATGATTTTCAGAAAAATCATATATGATTCATATCACGAATCATATTTGATTTTCTGAAAATCATATATGATTTGTGACGAATCATATATGATTCTCTCATACGTGGCTTAAGAAAAAAAGTTCGTCGAAAGTATATACATGTGCCCCTCGATAGAAAGATGATTTAATTCTCGTTGTAATGGTGTATTTTTTTTTTCTTTGGACGATTTACCGTTTGTGAGATATTTAATTTTTTTAAAAGGTGGTGGGAAGTGAGTTTTTAAAAAAATAATTGATTATGATTAGTTGAATAGATGTATGCTAATTTAAAGGTCTAAATAGATCTTAACAATAGATTAGAACTTTGAGATAAACATTATTAGCCTTAGATTGAAAATAAAGAAAAAACTATTTTTTCACGCAACACAAGTTTTTTAATCTAAATCGAACGTACCCACATATAAACGGTTTTAAAACCGAAAAAACCGAAAACCAAACCAGAACCGATTACAAACCGAAAAAACTGAACCGCCCAAAACCAAACTGATGACGTATAGTCCCCAGCCGGGTCAGGAACCCGGCCCACGGGTACTACCCGTATCCGGCCCATCACAGATGGGTGGGAATAATGTCATTTGAGCTTATGGGCTTGGATGAACAGTAACCGCGCATACGTGTGCGGCCCACGGCCCGGCATGGCCGGTACAGGGTTAGACAGAATCATATTCTGTCTATGATTAGGATTTGCCCAAAAGAAGGGGATATTCACTCACCATAATTAGAAGATAACAATCAATCTAATTCTGGTGCTTATCCTTTCCTTGGGGCCGAAGTATCAGTGACAGCCCATTTTCTTTCACTGCCTATAAAAGGAACCCCCAAGGGTTCCACAAAGGTATTACGTTATATACACTCTCAACTCATCTGATTCCTATAAACCCTAACCGATTACTTACTCTCAAGCCGGAGTCTAATCGTGGGAAACATTCTCACGGTAAGTCTAACGCGTGTTGTTTAGTGTGCACGATCCCAACCATACAGTTCACTTGGTGCAGGAGCCGGAGCCCAACCAACCCGAATTAAGCCTAATTCGGGTCTAGCAAGGATCACCCAACTTTTGCATCAACAAGTTGGCGCCATCCGTGGGACCCTTACACTAAGCTAGAGCGAAATCTCATCTTGAAAGTCTCAATGACGAAGGGGCATCCGCAAGGCAATTCCAGGAACACAAATCCTGGAAATCGAAAGTCCCAAGGGGAAGGGATACTCATTTCCACTCGATCCCCTAGCCATCAAGCAGGGGGACCAAACAACCGGAGTGGCTTTCAGTCCATGGGGGTGACAAGCACCATCTCCATGACTCCACCACCTACTTCGACCTTGGACAATCATGATCCAGGGAGTGCGTCCAATCCCCCTAACAAGGAGCCGCGCGGACCATCGACCGAGGAAAAAGTAGAGGTCGAGCCACTCAGCGAGGAGGATCTCACTCGAGTTCTCACGCAGAACTTCGATAGGATCGTCCCAGGGATTGCATCAAGGTTGAATCTAGGGAGGGACCTCCGATCTAGACTCAACTTTGGCAATGCCGGACCAAGCACCTCTTCTCAAAATCAGAGGAAGAGAAGGACCCGACCTCAGGAGCGGAGCCTCTTCGAGGAAACTCCCCAACCTAAGAATGTGTTCGAACGCATAGGGGATCGTCTCATGCAGGAACTAGTGCAATCTCAAGACGAGGGGGAGAGGTCCGACGGTTCACCTGAACGACCGGATCAGGAACTGACCAGAGCCAATAGTCGCACGAGTGTGTGGGATAGGATGAACATCGAGAAGAAGGCCCCTGGCTCTTCTCATAAGAGCGGTCCTCGCCCAAGAGATGGGGCACCGCCTCCTTCTCCTGATCCGTCAGTAGAGGATTCGGATGACCATCCGCCCAAGCGCCGCCGGCCTAGGCGTACTCCTCCACCGCCACCAAACGATGAGGAGTACTATGGCGGTCCTTATTACCGAGAGACGGAAGCAGAAGATCTTTCCCAACCGTGGTGTGACCCTAGGCTCACCCGTCCATGGGCGGATCCCAGGGAAGATCCTTTTACTCTCCGCATACGGAATTACTCCGAGGACACAAAACGTCGCATGCCGGCGTGTGTCAAGACTTATGATGGAACGAGTGATCCGGATGATCACCTCAAGATATTTGATACGCAGGCGAAAATTGAGCGATGGCCCATGCCTATATGGTGCCAGATGTTCAATTCAACCTTAATTGGCAATGCTCGCGACTGGTTCGAAGGACTTCCTCCGCGAAGCATTGATAGCTTCACTGAATTACACACTGTGTTCAAGAATAATTATACTCAGCGGAAGAAGTATAATAGGGACCCTGTCTCATTGGCAACCGTCAAGCAACGACCAGGAGAGTCTACGGAAGCCTTCACTGAGCGCTTCAATGACGAGTGCACACGCACAAAGACAATGCCGGAACTCCTGAAAATTTCCGACTACATGCATGCCATAACAGACAGGGAATTAATCAGACGTCTCAATGACAAGCGACCAGAGAGGTATGACGACCTCAAGGAAAGAGTCAGAAACTTCATAGAAGGAGAAACCGCGGTTGTCGCGGCCTATCCTTCAAGAGGAAACGGCTATCGATCGAACGATCAGTCCAGGAGACAGTCGGGTGGTCAGAACAATCAAAACAATAGTAGGGGCTCAGACTATAAGAGCCAAAACAAGGGAGGACGGCCGGATGATAAGTTTACCCCTCTAAAGATGTCCTACCGGGAGATCTTGCTCACGGAAGGTGCTAAATTTCAGAGGCCTCCCCCAATGACGACTCCGCTGGACCGTTGCCAAGGAAATCGCTTTTGCGAATTCCATAACGACAAAGGCCACGACACGGAGGAATGTATCCAGCTCAAGAAGCACATTGAGTCACTGATCAAGTCAGGTAAACTCAAGCATTTGGTTAAGGATTGGAAGGATGGGAAAGACAACAAGAAGTATGACAAGAAGGATCCCCAAAAGGACAAACCTTCAACTATATACATGATCCAATCCAGACAGCGCCGCACGAGACAGAAAATTAGTCAAAAAATTTCACGCGGTAGGGAAATCTCATTCCCTCCCATCACATCAAGCGATGTGATTGATGCGTCTCTCACTATTGAGATAAGCATTGGAACACACAATGTCCGTCGCATGTATGTGGATGGAGGGTCATTAGCAGAAGTACTGTACGAACACTGTTTTGTGCAGTTACGACCAGAAATAAAAAACCAATTGGTACCGGCCACGGCGCCGCTCATTGGTTTTAGTGGAGACACCATCTGGCCGATAGGGCAACTGCGTCTGCTTGTAACCATTGGGAATGAATATCACTCCACCACTGCGTGGATGAACTTTATGGTGATACGCTCACATTCTCCGTACAATGGGATCATAGGCAGACCAGGTATTCTGGCCATACGGGCGGTACCTTCCACGGCGCACGGAATGATCAAGTTCCATGTGGAAGGAGGAATTGTCACCATTTACAACACAATCGTGCCAGTATCCGAGTGTCATGCCGTGACAACACCGGTTCCACCTGTTCCACCCAAGGACGGATCACCACCTCCCAATTGGAGGGTGGCAATTCATCCTGATTACCCAGAACAAGAGGTGTCCATAGGGGGAACACTCTCGGATGACGGCAAGAGGGCCATGTGCTCTCTCTTGAAGGCAAATTTAGATATATTCGCATGGGAGCCCAAGCATATGACGGGCGTACCACGCGCGATAGCAGAACATAAGCTCCAGATCCGCCAGGGGTACCAACCTGTTAAGCAAAAAAAGCGCGGTTAGGCACCTGAACGCAGCCGAGTGATACTGGATGAGGTATGAAAACTAGTGGACGCAGGTATCATGTGCGAGGTATACTACCACAAGTGGTTATCCAATCCAGTCATGGTCAAAAAGCATGACGGGAGCTGGCGCATGTGTGTGGATTTCACGGATCTGAACAAAGCCTGTCCACAGGATTGTTACCCATTACCGGAGATTGACTGGAAGGTGGAATCCCTATGTGGATATCCTTTCAAGTGCTTCTTAGACGCATATAAAGGATACCACCAGATCCAGATGGCGGAAGAGGACGCAGAGAAGACGGCGTTCCATACTAGTCAAGGCGTATACTGTTATACAAAAATGTCGTTTGGACTAAAGAACGCCGGGGCTACATACCAGCGGCTCGTGGACAAAGCCTTTGACTTACAGATAGGCCGCAACCTGGAGGTCTATGTGGACGACTTGGTCATAAAAAGTCATACGGAGGATGCACTCCTCCGGGATGTCCAAGAGACATTTGACACATTGAGGAGGATTAATATGAATCTAAATCCAAAGAAATGCACGTTTGGGGCGACAGAGGGAATGTTCCTTGGATATATGATTGATCCAAATGGCATCAAACCTTGCCAGAAAAAACGGACGCAGTAATACAGCTACCATCCCCTCAGACACGGAAAGAGGTGCAGTCCTTAAATGGAAAGTTGGCCGGGCTAAATAGGTTCTTATCAAAGTCCGCAGAGAAGTCACTCCCCCTATTCAAAACACTCAATAAGTGCATTAAGAAGGGAGACTTCCGGTGGACAAAGGAGGCTGAGGAAGCCTTTGGTCAACTCAAGCAACACCTCGCATAGTAGCTCCCCGGCCAAAGGAGGAGCTCGTTATGTATCTGTCAGCCACACATGGAGCGATAAGTGCGGTACTCATGACGGATAGACGCGGTACAAACTCCGGTCTACTTCATAAGTAGAACATTACAAGGGCCGGAGTTGAATTACTCCTTTATGGAAAAATTGGTTTTGGCACTAGTATTTGCTACAAAACGGTTGCGTCGATACTTTCAGGCGCATCCAATTGTGGTCATTACCGACCAACCAATAAAACAAGTCATCTCTAGACCGGATGTGGCAGGTAGGCTGCAAAAGTAGAGCATTCTATTGGGAGAACACAACATATCTTATAGGCCAAGGACGGCTGTTAAAGGCCAAATCTTGGCAGATTTCTTGGTCGAAAAGCCGGATGAAGAAGGACCAACGGTAAAAAAGGACGAAACTCCAGCAGAACCATGGGTGTTATTCACGGACGAATCTTCGTGTATGGATGGGTCAGGAGCTGGTCTCATCCTTACGAATCCGGAAGGAATGGAGTTTACTTACGCCCTTCGCTTTGAATTCACAGCCACCAACAATGAGGCGGAATATGAAGCATTAATTGCGGGTTTAAAAATCGCCGCTAGAATGGGAGTCCGCAACCTTGAAGCCTACGTGGACTCACGGCTTGTCGCGAACCACATTCTAGGTGGATATGTGGCTAAGGAGGATAACATGGTCCGATACTTGGAGAAAGTCAAGTCACTCATCGCGGCTTTCAGCAAGTTTTCTATCAAGCAGGTACCAAGAGGTGAGAACAAGAAGGCGGACGCTCTTAGCAAGATCGCGTCTACAAGTTTCACCCACTTATCCAAGCAAGTCTTGGTGGAAATACTCAAGGAAAAGTCTATAGCAGAAGGGGAGGTCGCTACTATAGTTGAAGAGGATGGGCCTACATGGATGACCCCGATCGTCAACTATTTGACTAATGAAACCCTTCCAGACGACGAAAAGGCGGCACGGCGCATCAGAAGGAAGTCGCAGCACTTTGAACTTCGAGAAGGTATCCTTTATAAGCGCTCTTTCTTGCAGCCGTGGTTGCGATGTGTTGGACCACGACAGGCCACTTATGTGATCAGTGAGATACATGAGGGGTTATGTGGCATGCATGCAGGGCCACGATATGTGGTGGCTCGAGCCTTACGCACAGGATATTATTGGCCTACCATGCATAGGGACGCACGTGACATGATTCGCAAGTGCAGTGATTGCCAAGTGCACAGACCAGTGCCACGACATCCGCAGCAGGAACTTACACCTATTACATCCCCATGGCCATTCTATAAGTGGGGGATCGACATCGCATGATCATTTCCTGTAGCTGCGGGGGGAGTTAAGTTCTTGATTATCGCAATGGACTACTTTACACGATGGATAGAGGCCAAGGCAGTCAAATCCATCACGGGCAAACAAGTCAAAAAGTTTGTTTGGGAGAACATAGTGTGCCGTTTTGGCTTACCAGGAGAAATCATCTCGGACAACGGGAAACAGTTCACGGATAACCCATTCAAGGACTGGTGCGCAGCATTGAATATCAAACGGCGCTTCGCGTCTGTTAAGCACCCGTAGACAAATGGCCTTGTGGAACGAGCAAATAGAAGCTTGGGTAACGGCATCAAGGCACGCTTGGAGGAGCGAAGTGCCAAATGGGTGGACGAACTACCACATGTTCTATGGGCGCATAGAACTATGATCAAAACAGCCAACGGGGACACTCCATTCGCATTGGCCTACGGCACTGAAGCTGTTATACCAGCAGAAATAGGAATGCCTACAATCCGCACGACGGAGGTTAATGTCGTCACGAACGACGAGCAACTCCGGATCAATCTGGATTTGTTGGAGGAAAAAAGGGAGATAGCGACTATCAATGAGGCCAAGTCCAAGGCTAAAATGAAGGCTTATTAGGACGCCAAGGTTAAAGGTGTTTCTTTTCGACCGGGAGACTATGTCTATCGAGCTAACGAAGCCAGTCGAGCGGAGAATACAGGAAAGCTGGGCCCTAAGTGGGAAGGACCATACGAGGTCACGGAGGCTTTAGGACGGGGCGCGTACAAGTTACGTGACATGGACGTCCGCGATCTGGAACGCACATGGAATATCTCCAATCTCAAAAGGTGCTATCTTTAAAAGCTACGGCTTCCGCATGGACACTTCACTATATTTGGCTTTAATGAAGATCCATGTGTTCTCTTTGTTTTGTTTCTTATCATTTTATAGGACCTTTTTTGTTTTTTAGGGTTTCCCATTCTTGTCAAAGCAAAAAATGTAAACGTTCTAATAAAATGCCGTGGTGCCTAGCTAGCTCCACGGCTAGTTTTCTGTGCAAATTGTTTGGTTGTTCTTTAGATTCTATTATAGTCATATGATTTTTTAGTTATTATTATAATATGCCATGTCTCATTCATATGCATTCATTCAATCACCGTACATGTACTATACGCCTCCAGGTGGGGTAAGAGGATTAAGTGAACCTACTAATTCAACTTGTCGCATAAGAGGGATGCAACCCCAGCGACGCGGATCATGTATCCTTACTAGACACCTTATTCACAAGACATTGTGATAAGTTTCCGTATGCCATACTCACACAGTACTTTGCATAGTAAAGACGCACGTCGCATGTCTAGTAAATTATAGACTTGAGTGTATTTCTTTTTTTGAATAAGACGTGACATGTCATGCAGTATCGGTATACAATGTCCAACAAAATAAAAATACACAAGTTTCTAAATCATAACAAAATGGTCGTGGTTATCACGGACTTACATACAAAAGACAGTTATTTCACATATCAGTCTTAGCCGTGCACATGCACGGACGAATAAAAGATACAAATGATTACAAGATAAATTACAACGGAGGTAGGAACTCCCCTATGTCCTTCTTCCCTTCTTCGATCATGGCACGGAGGGCCTCCCCACGAGCATTCTTCCCATCCTGCGCCTTGATCGCGGTCGCATCCAATGCCTCAGCAAGCAGTTTTTCACCTTTCATTACTTTTGACACGGAGTCGTAAGTAGGCAAGGTCAGTTGGATGGGATCCGCAGTGAGCTTGGACATTACCACCTCGTTAGGAGCATCCTTCGGCGCCTCCAGCTCGTCCAAAAGAGGGTGTTGAATTTCAGTAAGTGCATCCATTGACGCGGTCATCTTGTCCGCAGCTGAAGGGTTGTGGTAGGCGTGCTGGGTAATATCTTCGTTCTTACCTATCAATTCCGCAGCCTGGACCAAGCCCTCATGCCTACCACGGTCAATCCCATCCGAAACGACCCCGACGAATGCTTGCAGCAGGTAGGGAGCTTCCATAACCTTGCTTACGGCAAGGCGCATTCCCTGTCCAATCATCCACCTGCGCCCAGCTATGGCTGATAGCAAAGGAGGACACATACTCTCATCACAATCCGTGGCCATCTTGCTTAGCTCCTCCTCAGCTGTTGCAGCTTGCTCGTCCAAATTGGTCCGCACTTGTGTTAGCTCATCCTTCAGCGTATCGCGCTCCTGTGCGATGTTGAAAGCTTGTACGGTTACAACTTTGGTAGAGGCTTCGGCCACGGACACCTGCATATGGAACTTAGAGTTATCACAAAGATAATATGGTTTTTTCTTGTGTAAAAAAAAAATAAAAATAAAAATATATATATTCTTGTTGAAAGCATACCTTCTCGTTCGACGCGGCTAAGAGGGCCTCAAGCTCGGCGATGCGTTTTTCCCGATTGTTGGCATGGTGGGATTGCTCCTTCACTGTGGCCTCGGCCGTAACCAACGCCGTTTGCAACGAAGCAATGGTCTTCTCATTCTTCACAACTAGTGCTTCACGACGAGCTATCCTTTTGTATGCACGCTTCACATTCGCCAAGGCCTTGATCAGACGGCGTCTTAGGGCGGCACCCACCGTCACTTGATGTGCGGATGATACATCAAACTGCTCTAGCAAGGACTCATGGTCTAGCTCGTCCAAGTCTTGCGCAAGGGCCGGAGGAGTGATATGCTCGATAAATTCCGAACACTCAGACTCCGCCTCCAACCTTGTTAAACTAGAGAGATTCCATGCTAGGCGCAGGCTGTTTCTCCGGTCCTTCAGGAAGTGGCTCCTCGGCACGCGTCGCAGGAGGGGATGGAGGTCTGATTGATGTCGTGGGGGAAGGGTCCCTTTCCACCTCTCCCTATTGAGCTACGGTTGACGGATCCGCCCTGTTATTGACATATTCAATTTCTGTTCTATATTTTAAAAATAAAAAAAATAACAAGACAAGGAAAGACTGAGAGACGAGAGGGTGCTTACGTGGTAGCAGTTGCAAGTTCCGGGGCGGTAGGAGCTACGACACTCACGGGGTAGCTCGCCAGACTTGTTCATCCATGTGCGGTGTGGGGTTGGCCTGGGACGTCGCAGTACCACTTCCCTCTTGGTACTGCGGATGGTCTTTCCTTAGTTTCTTTGCGGGAGCATTCGAGGCCCCCGCCTCATCCCCTAGTGTTTTGGCCACCCTCCTGGTGGTCTTTCTCTTTCTGGATGTGGGCTTGGGAGACCCAGGGCCTTGAGTGATGTCTTCATCCTCAAGGTTGAGGAAATCACCTTCATCTTCTTGGTGCGTCGTGGCGCCCTCCAACAGCAACTCTCCACCATCTTCATTATGGAAATCCAGAGGGGATTTCTCGATAAAAGGCTCTTCTTCATCCGACCTTTGCTCGGAGGTTTCTTCAAGTGGAATGGTACGGTCTGCGGTCGCGTCGAGAAGGGGGAGTTCGTTCTCCTTCAGCGGGCGGAATCCTTCAGGCACTTTCATTGGGTCGCCCTGACGTAATAATCCGTGTAGATTCATCTCTGCGGACATTTACAATTACACGGGTCAGTAAGAACCTTAAATGTAAATGACATCACATCTACAAAGTATAAGTAAACCTACCCTGTCCACGCTCTGTCAGAAAGCACGGATACAAGTTCTCCCTCCCATAATAACGACGGCTTAATCCTACTAAGCACAGAAAATGTTCCGGCAACCCCTTATGGAATTCTGTGCGGTGGGTATCTAGTATTTTCAGGTCTCTACTGCTATAGTCTTTGGATTTGGGCGGAGAATCTTTGGGTATCCTGGTTTTAAGGACGAAGGGAGTGGGGAATACTTTTTCATCAACAAAAAAGTAGTGGTCGTACCAGTTCTTAAGGGAGTCTAAAGGCTTCCTATACGTCATGGGGGCGTTCCCGGATCGTTTTTTAAACGATAGCCACCCATTCACTAGTTGGGGGGGGGGGGGGGGGGTAAAAAGCCCTAAATAGGTTCACGGTCGGAGTTACGTCGCATGTATGGCATGTAATTTCAAATTGATTGATTTTACACGCCCCTATGCAGTGAAGCTGGGTTATGTGGAAATCATAGTATAAAAGCAGATCTACCAGGAATTTAGACAGAGGGATACGGTAGTTGGCCGAATCAAATAGGCGCGTGTATACGCCTATCTTTCCCTTGGGCGCATCCGTAATGGCCTCACCTTCACCTGGATAGGTTGGGTGTACGCTTTCGGGAATATAATACTTATACAAAAAGTCTATGTATTTTTCCGCAGACATCACGTTCAGGACATCCGTGATAAGAGGGTTGTCCTTTACCATGTTTTATAAAAAGGGTTTGTAGGGCGTGATGATCTAACCTACGGCGGAGGAAATCCGTGGAATAGAAGGCAAAAGTTTGAAGGAAGTAGCTTGGAAATAACAATGGCGGAAAGAGTATGAACTGACACTTCTGAAACGTCAGAGGGGACCCACGGGTCACTTCTTAGCAGTTTTACGTGGCTCAATGGTGGGCATTAATGGTGCACTTTTGCAGGAGTGCGACTGCCAGTTGACTACCATTAATGCATTTATTCTTGTGTCGGGATGAGCGGTCTTACGTAAGACCATATTCAATGCTACATTTAATTTGTCTCGGCCGTTACGTGCGACTGAGGTCCTATTGACATAACATTCCTAAGACAGGCAGCCACGTGCGACCAAAACAAAATCTTAAATGTTTACCATTCCCTAGATCTTTTTTGGTGTGTCCGGAGAGCATCTTGATAGTCTAGAGGTTACGCCTACGACTGTAACAACTAGACTGGGGGGACATGATGACGTATAGTCCCCAGCCGGGTCAGGAACCCGACCAACGGGTACTACCCGTATCCGGCCCATCACAGATGGGTGGGAATAATGTCATTTGAGCTTATGGGCTTGGATGAACAGTAAACGCACACACGTGTGCGGCCCACGGCCCGGCATGGCCGGTACAAGGTTAGACAGAATCATATTCTGTCTATGATTATGATTTGCCCCAAAGAAGAGGATATTCACTCACCATAATTAGAAGATAACAATCAATCTAATTCTGGTGCTTATCCTTTCCTTGGGGCCGAAGTATCAGTGACAGCCCATTAGGGTTTTACTGTCTATAAAAGGAACCCCAAGGGTTCCACAAAGGTATTACGTTCTATACACTCTCAACTCATCTGATTCCTATAAACCCTAACCGATTACTTACTCTCACGCCGGAGTCTAATCGTGGGAAACATTCCCACGGTAAGTCTAACGCGTGTTGTTTAGTGTGCAGGATCCCAACCATACAGTTCACTTGATGCAGGAGCCGGAGCCCAGCCAGCCCGAATTAAGCCTAATTCGGGTCTAGCAAGGATCACCCAACTTTTGCATCAACACAAACGGTTTAGGTTTTTTGTTTTTTAAAAACCGAATATATCGATTCGGTTTTGGTTTTAGCCAAAAACCGACCCAAGCTCGGTACTACTTCTATTAGTATTTTTTTTATTTTTTTTTTAAATCTTGTTTGATAATCAGAATATCTTTGAAAGAAAACAGTACTAATCCATTGTTACAGCAGTGGTTATAGTTTGATTTAAACAAAATGTCGCTTTATAGCATAATAATAGTCTCATAGGATGATCTTATGTAGTGTTGAATCCCTGGGATGCATTGGTTCATGAGGGTAAAGGCAGCACATTAATACTTTGTACAAAGGATTTCCTACAGTTAGTTAGTTCAGAAACCGATCACTGGCCAGTTCATTATGTGAAAATGAGTATACCAAGTTTACATTTATGTTTAGTAACTCCGTTTACGCGGTTACTCACTAAGCTTTATGCTAACGTTGCTAGGTTTACCTTATTTTTGTTGGTGATTGATGAAGTCAAGTAAACATGTAGCGGGTCAAACGGGGTGAAAATCACGGGTTAGTGTAACGAGCCCCTCTTTGCCTTTGTCATCAATTTTGAAGAGCCCTTGGAAGTTTACTTAGAAGTAGACATGATTATAAAGTCGAACGATAAGTAGTGTTTGGGTCAAACCCCTTCTTTCATGAATTATGGCTTCCGAGCTTTGTAACTGTATAATTTGATTGATTATGAATGTTTTAGTTATGTTTTGAGAATCCAAATTTTATTAGTCAAGTGCAAGTTTTCTGGAAAATAATTTCAAACAAGTCAAGAGTGAACCCAGTGGCAAAACAGCAAATACGATAAAAAAAAGTTATGGGCGTTGCGTGTGGCCTTCATATACATTATCCCATTGTTTTTAATCATTACTGTAAAAGTTTGCCATGTGTTGGAAACTTGGAAGGTAATTAGGTCAAAGTTAGGAGATACTGTAATATACATGTCTCGGGCATGCTTAGGTCGCATGTACCAAACATGCTACCAGATGTTTCTCTAGTTTGTGTCATTGTGTGTGTGTGTGTGTGTGACTATCGTTAAAAAAAACTCGGGTATCTCAATTGGTTTTATATTCTACTTACTTCGTTATATTTAGGCCACGTGGAAAATGGCCCGGGCTTATTTTGACACCATCTTCCTAAACAAGTGGCTAGAATGAGTGGCTCACAAGATGGGACCAAACTATTGTTGATGGTCTATAGCCATGGCCTTTTTCTGTTAGTATATATAGTGGACTACAGGAAGAAAAACAAATAGCATATATCTGAGAAATCAGAGTTTTTGTGTTGGGGTTTGGTACATATTAGTCTTTCCGATCATTGATATTGGTCACATGATACAATTATAAGTGGTGTGTATTAATTAACTACATTTAATATTTCCTCGCGATTCCTAAATGTTATCTGTGTATGCTGTAATACATGCTGAAAATGTGCAGCAAAAGTAACAATGGAGCTTTGCTAACAATGATAACAGCCATAATAATTTAAAGTGTCATTAGAAATATCCTCCAGTAATTCACAAGATAAAGTATACATATAAAATGATCATGCTTCTTACGCATATCTGATTGGATTAGTTTTACTTTCCAGGAACGAAGTTCGTGGCAAAAGCCCAAGCGTTGTTGGCAACAGGGTCGGCGATATGGTCAGCAAGGTTCTCAAGTGGTCCCTTTCCGGTGACTATAGCTTGCACAAAGAATCCAAACATTGAAAACATAGCAAGTCTACCGTTCTTGATTTCCTTCACCTTCAATTCTGCAAAGGCTTCAGGGTCATCAGCAAGTCCTAATGGGTCAAAGCTCCCACCAGGGTATAGAGGATCAACCACCTCACCAAGTGGCCCACCTGCTATTCTGTAACCCTCAACAGCGCCCATGAGGATCACTTGTGTAGCCCAGATAGCCAAGATGCTTTGTGCATGGACCAAACTTGGGTTGCCCAAGTAGTCAAGTCCACCTTCGCTGAATATTTGTGCCCCTGCCTTGAACCATACTGCTTCACCAAACTTCACACCGTTTCGTGCCAAGAGCTCTGGGAAGACACAACCAAGAGCTCCAAGCATGGCCCATCTGCAGTGGATCACCTCAAGCTCACGGTTCTTGGCGAAAGTTTCAGGGTCAGCAGAAAGTCCAGCAGTGTCCCATCCGTAATCACCAGGAAACTCACCGGTGAGATATGATGGCGCTTCACCAGAGAACGGACCCAAGTACTTGACACGGTCTGCACCATACCATGGGCTGCTTGATGGAGCAGCTTTGGTGGCTGTCTTCCTCATGGAGACCCTTCCGTTACTGACAAGTGTCGATGTAGAGGGGACAGATTGCACCGTCTGTCCGGCGAAAGAAGGGGAAGAGAGAGCCATTGTTGAAGCAGCCATAGGATTTGGTTAACAGAAGTAGAAGAGCTAATGTGTGTTGGTGGCTTGAATTTGTTAGCCACTTAGCCTATTCAGGTAGTATTTATTAGCAATTAGTCTGATCTGTTGACATCTTTATCTTCATTTCTATTCGTTGTTGGTATTTTTTGTAAAATTCAATTGGCAAGATTAGTTGGCTATTTTGAGAATCTTTCATATTTAAGATAGGATTTTTCCCCACTAATAAGAAAAAGCCACATGTGCTGTTGCAAGGAAGATATGTGACATGGATGTAGATTTTCTTGTTGCAACATATCCATGAGATTTCTTATACCTAGTTATTTCATTAAAACTTTGTCTGTATTCTATTTTTTTTTTACTTCACACATCCTCTTTATGTTTATGAGTATATCAACTGCCGTTTCTATGGTGTAAGGATATTATGAACAAAAGTATTAGGAAATGGACACAAGCTTGAGAAAAGTGTTAGATGTGTGACTTGTAGTCCTAAGGGTAGTTCGGTAATTTTGGTACCAAGGGTATTTTGGTCTATTTGCTAGTATCTTATGTATCAAGTTCTTCATATGTAAGCTTTGAAGATTGTTTTGTTCACTTATAGAAGTGTATGTTGTATCTGTAACTTCAATACCACCAGCGCAATGTAACCCACTTCTGATAATAAGAATAGCAGCTTTTGTTCCAAACACCCCTTTCTGTTTTTGGTTCCCATGTTCTGATATTCTTTGATGTTTGTTGCTGATGTGCATATGATTATGAGCCCAAATAATCGTAACAAAAAGAGTGGCTAAAATGCATAAGTCTAGTATTTTAGCTGTCCCGTTAGCGTTTTGTATGTCCAAATAACCATCCTTAACAATAATTTGATGTAAAATATGTCTGAAGCTGTTTGTTTTTATTACTTTGACCCTATAATGACGCTATCGTTGGTTTTAAAGTTTCTTACAGCATTATATTACTATGCCATTAGACTGATTCAAGTTTGTGCATTTTAGTATTAAGTAATTTACAATTTGGGAGATATATGTATGCAATGTCTGCGTCTGGACTTTTTTATATTTGAATGTTTTTGTACGAACATATTGTTTTCCAAGATCAGTAATTATAATTTAGTAACAAGTGTTGAAATTTACTGTGAAAAGTATTATCAACATAAGTGTCCTTGAAAGAGGCCGGTCTGTTTTCCTTTATCACAGGGGTGGGCCATTGGGAATACGTAAAAGTTGCTGCTTCTTCACAAGACTGTCACAAAAAAGATTAGGTTTTCCGTGAAAGGAAACACAAAACACTCATAAGGTCAAGCAGCGTTGATGCACCATATTGAGAAGTCTCCCAGCAAGCTAGCAGTAAATTAAAGAGCACACACAGGTAATGTTCTCCACAATCAAAAAACGGGAATTTTTGGATTTGAGTTACGATATTCTCCAAATTCTTTATATAATGAGTTGGGACATACTCCAGTATCATCTGAGGCACCGCACAACTTCATACCGTCGGTGTCACATGGTGCAAACGGTCATAAGTTTACACGTGTTATGGAAGTTTGAAAATATGATATAATCTCCCGCGTATCATTTTTAACTATCTTTCCTTGAAGGGGCATACCACTGCTATTTTGGTAACCCATTAATAAATGTTATCCTATATTCCTATGTGCTGTATTACATGGTGAAAATTTGCAGCAAAAGTAACCGGAACTTGTTAACAATGATAACAACCATAATAATTAAAAGTGTCGTTATAAATATCCTCTAGTAATTCACAAGATAAAGTATACATAAAAATTGATCATGCTTCTTACGCATATCTGATTGGAATAGTTTTACTTTCCAGGAACAAAGTTTGTGGCAAAAGCCCAAGCGTTGTTGGCAACAGGGTCGGCAATATGGTCAGCAAGGTTCTCCAACGGCCCCTTTCCTGTGACTATAGCTTGTACAAAGAATCCGAACATTGAAAACATAGCAAGTCTACCGTTTTTTATCTCCTTAACCTTCAGCTCAGCAAACGCCTCTGGATCATCTGCAAGTCCTAATGGGTCAAAGCTCCCGCCTGGGTATAGAGGATCAACCACCTCACCAAGTGGCCCACCGGCTATTCTGTAACCCTCAACAGCACCCATTAAGATAACTTGTGTAGCCCAAATGGCCAAAATGCTCTGTGCGTGTACCAAGCTTGGGTTACCCAAGTAGTCAAGTCCACCTTCACTGAAGATTTGTGCTCCAGCCTTAAACCATACCGCTTCACCAAACTTCACACCGTTGCGTGCCAAGAGCTCTGGGAAGACACAACCAAGAGCTCCAAGCATGGCCCATCTGCAGTGGATCACCTCAAGCTCCCGGTTCTTGGCGAAAGTTTCAGGGTCAGCAGAAAGTCCAGCAGTGTCCCATCCGTAGTCACCAGGGAACTCACCAGTGAGATATGATGGCGCTTCACCAGAGAATGGTCCCAAATACTTGACTCGGTCTGGACCATACCACGGGCTGCTTGATGGAGCTGCTTTAGCGGCCGCTTTCCTCATGGAGACCTTTCCATTACTGGAAAGTGTCGATGTCGAGGGAATGGATTGAACCCCCTGGCCTGCGAAAGAAGGGGAAGAGAGAGCCATTGTTGAAGCAGCCATATATAGGATTTGGTGTGGAAGAACAACTACGTGCTATGTAAGTGAAAGGTGGCTAATGTGTTAGTTGCTTGAATTTCTTTCGCTTCTCAGGTAAAATATATATAACAAGTAGTCTGATCTTTTGATATCTTTGTCTTTATTTCTATTCATTGAGAGTATTTTTGGGAAATCCAATTGGCAAGCCTATCTGGTTATTCCATATATCATGTATTAGAAAATATATTCTAGTATCACCAATGGGCAAAGGCCACATGTGCACGCTGTATTATCTGGAAATCCTAGCTGGTTATCGCATGTATCGTGTATAAACATTGGAATGGGGTCATAGTTAGGTGAAGTGGCGTGTGTTTAGATTTTTCGTTCTCTGGTGGATTCATAGCCATGAGATTTATCCACTTGAATTACTCTTATTTGTTTTTTTGCTATACTGATATACCAAAATATCAGTAAACATAGCTTATTAAACTTTTTAGCTTCGTAAATCCTCTAAAAGTATATTAAATGTGGTTGCTATGGTCTATACTCTTAAGATAGGATTTACGACCAGAAGTGTGATTAATTGAATGTAAATGTTCTTGGTTTGGCCTAGCATGTTTGTGTTTGGCTTGTTAGGAGACTGACCACTTAGAATATATATGCAGATGCTTGTTTAAATTTTAACTGAATTTTCATGGCAATGAAATCTTCGGAATCTAATGAAGTAAGATACGTTAAAGCTGTATATGATAGGCATTAGACCGATTAACAACGCAACCATAAGTACTAAAATGTTGTGAGAAAAGAGTGGCTAAAATGCACAAGTCTAGTATTTTAGCTGTCCCGTTAGCGCTTTGTATGTCCAAATAACCATCCTTAACAATAATTTGATGTAAAATATGTCTGAAGCTGTTTGTTTTTATTACTTTGACCCTATAATGACGCTATCGTTGGTTTTAAAGTTTCTTACAGCATTATATTACTATGCCATTAGACTGATTCAAGTTTGTGCATGTTAGTATTAAGTAATTTACAATTTGGGAGATATATGCAATGTCTGCGTTTGGACTTTTTTATATTAGAATGTTTTTGTACGAACATATTGTTTTCCAAGATCAGTAATTATAATTTAGTAACAAGTGTTTAAATTTACTGTGATGAGTATGATCAACATATTGTCCTTGAAACAGGCTGGTCTGTTTTCCTTTATCACAGGGGTGGGCCATTGGGAATACGTAAAAGTTGCTGCTTCTTCACAAGACTGTGAGTCACCAAAAAGATTAGGTTTTCCATGAAAGGAACCACAACACATTCATAAGGTCAAGCACTGTTGATGCACCATATTGAGAAGTCTCTCAGCAAGCTAGCGGTAAATTAAAGAGCACACACAGGTAATGTTCTCCACAATCAAAAATCGGAAATTTTTGGATTTGAGTTACGATATTCTCCAAATTCTTTATATAATGAGTTGGGACATACTCCAGTATCATCTGAGGCACCGCACAACTTCATACCGTCGGTGTCACATGGTGCAAACGGTCATAAGTTTACACGTGTTATGGAAGTTTGAAAATATGATATAATCTCCCGCGTATCATTTTTAACTATCTTTCCTTGAAGGGCTACCACTTCTATTTTGGTAACCCATTAATAAATGTTGTCCTATATTCCTATGTGCTGTATTACATGGTGAAAATTTGCAGCAAAAGTAACCGGAACTTGTTAACAATGATAACAACCATAATAATTAAAAGTGTCGTTATAAATATCTTCCAGTAATTCACAAGATAAAGTATACATAAAAATTGATCATGCTTCTTACGCATATCTGATTGGAATAGTTTTACTTTCCAGGAACAAAGTTTGTGGCAAAAGCCCAAGCGTTGTTGGCAACAGGGTCGGAAATATGGTCAGCAAGGTTCTCCAACGGCCCCTTTCCTGTGACTATAGCTTGTACAAAGAATCCGAACATTGAAAACATAGCAAGTCTACCGTTTTTTATCTCCTTAACCTTCAGCTCAGCAAACGCCTCTGGATCATCTGCAAGTCCTAATGGGTCAAAGCTCCCGCCTGGGTATAGAGGATCAACCACCTCACCAAGTGGCCCACCGGCTATTCTGTAACCCTCAACAGCACCCATTAAGATAACTTGTGTAGCCCAAATGGCCAAAATGCTCTGTGCGTGTACCAAGCTTGGGTTACCCAAGTAGTCAAGTCCACCTTCACTGAAGATTTGTGCTCCAGCCTTAAACCATACCGCTTCACCAAACTTCACACCGTTTTGGGCCAAGAGCTCTGGGAAGACACAACCAAGAGCTCCAAGCATGGCCCATCTGCAGTGGATCACCTCAAGCTCACGGTTCTTGGCAAAAGTTTCAGGGTCAGCAGAAAGTCCAGCAGTGTCCCATCCGTAGTCACCAGGGAACTCACCAGTGAGATATGATGGCGCTTCACCAGAGAATGGTCCCAAATACTTGACTCGGTCTGGACCATACCATGGGCTGCTTGATGGGGCTGCTTTAGTGGCTGCTTTCCTCATGGAGACCTTTCCATTATTGGAAAGTGTTGATGTCGAGGGAATGGATTGAACACCCTGGCCTGCGAAAGAAGGGGAAGAGAGAGCCATTGTTGAAGCAGCCATATATAGGATTTGGTGTGGAAGATCAAGTACGTGCTATGTAAGTGAACGATGGCTAATGTGTTAGTTGCTTGAATTTCTTACGCTTCTCAGGTAACCTATATATAACAAGCAGTCTGATCTTTTGATATCTTTGTCCTCATTTCTATTCGTTGAGAGTATTTTTGGGAAATCCAAATGGAAATCCTAGCTGTTTATCGCATGTATCGTGTATTTGAAAATATATTTGCATTATCACCAATGGGCAAAGGCCATGTGTGCACGCTGTATTATCTGAATCAATGTACAAAGAGGATATTATAATCAACATTGGAATGGGGTCATAGTTAGGTGAAGTGGCGTGTGTTTAGATTTTTCGTTCTCTGGTGGATTCATAGCCATGAGATTTATCCACTTGAATTACTCTTATTTGTTTTTTTGCTATACTGATATACCAAAATATCAGTAAACATAGCTTATTAAACTTTTTAGCTTCGTAAATCCTCTAAAAGTTTATTAAATGTGGTTGCTATGGTCTATACTCTTAAGATAGGATTTACGACTAAAAGTGTGATGAATTGACAACGCAACCACAAGTACTAAAATGTTGTGAGAAATTATAGCTTTAAGAAGATGATCAATTATATTCATTTGCTAAATGTATGTAGCTATTTCTTTTTTCCGTAGCTTAAACTAGTACGCAAGCTGTCTCTTGATCAAGATTTGTAGATCACTTTGAGTTACTGGATCACATAGACTTCATTTACGCAGATTGATCTCATTTACTTTGTCGAGAGCCAAATTAGGTTTGTGTTGACTAGTCATTTCATTCAGTTTGACTAGTAATTAGCATAGCACTCAGCTAACGGAACAATGTATGTTTGTACACTTAGCTAGTTAGCTGCGATCAAAGACGGGTTTTTTTATGTGAGCAAAGTTCACAAAGACGCTGGAATCTCAATTGTCATAAATCCAAATGCTTTAGTATATTAGACTGAAGGCCTCGCCTGATTATTGATCGTGGCTTGGTTTGACACAATCATCCCGGACAAGTAGCTAGAATAGACGGGTTTTTTTATGTGAGCAAAGTTCACAAAGACGTTGGAATCTCAATTGTCATAAATCCAAATGCTTTAGTATATTAGACTGAAGGCCTCGCCTGATTATTGATCGTGGCTTGGTTTGACACAATCATCCCGGACAAGTAGCTAGAATGAGTGGTTCATAAGATGGAGTCGAATTATTGTTGTTGATAATATATCTCGTGGATGAACGTCTATGAGGAAAACATAGCGTGTATTTGAGGAACCCCTCAACTCCCTACCAGAGGCAATCGACTAGCTAGATATCAGCATTTTGGTGTTTGGTACATAGTGTTCTTAAGGATCATCCATACAGGTCACAGGGCCCAAAGTTCAAACAGTCGTAAGTTTACACATGCTATAAAAAGTTGAAATGCAACTATCTATGGTAAAAGGTAACCACATTATCGAGTAATGCTAATTTTATTGTTCTTGAAGGGCATCATACTGCTCACAGGGTCCAAACTCATTTTGGTGCTGTACTACTTTCTGATATATGCAGCAAAACAGGAACTCGTTAACAATGATAACAGCCATAATAGTTTAAATTTTAAATGTCATTATATATATCCTCCAATAATTTACAAGATATATTATACACTGAAATTAATCATGCTTCTTATGCCTTTCTGATTTATTTAGTTTTACTTTCCAGGAACAAAGTTGGTGGCAAAAGCCCAGGCATTGTTGGCAACAGGGTCGGCAAGATGGTCAGCAAGGTTCTCCAGCGGTCCCTTTCCGGTGACTACAGCTTGTACAAAGAATCCAAACATTGAAAACATAGCAAGTCTGCCGTTCTTGATCTCCTTAACCTTCAGCTCAGCAAACGCCTCTGGATCATCTGCAAGTCCTAATGGGTCAAAGCTCCCGCCTGGGTATAGAGGATCAACTACCTCACCAAGTGGCCCACCGGCTATTCTGTAACCCTCAACTGCCCCCATTAGTATCACTTGTGTAGCCCAAATGGCCAAGATGCTTTGTGCATGGACCAAACTTGGGTTACCCAAGTAGTCAAGTCCTCCTTCACTGAAGATTTGTGCTCCAGCTTTAAACCATACCGCTTCACCAAACTTCACACCATTGCGAGCCAAAAGCTCAGGGAAGACACACCCTAGAGCTCCAAGCATGGCCCATCTGCAGTGGATGACCTCCAGCTCACGGTTCTTTGCAAATGTCTCGGGGTCGGCTGAGAGGCCAGCAGTGTCCCACCCATAGTCACCAGGGAACTCACCAGTGAGATATGATGGTGCTTCACCTGAGAATGGACCCAAGTACTTGACACGGTCTGCACCATACCATGGGCTGCTTGATGGAGCGGCTTTGGTGGCTGTCTTCCTCATCGAGACCCTTCCATTACTGACAAGTGTCGATGTAGAGGGGACAGATTGCACCGTCTGTCCGGCGAAAGAAGGGGAAGAGAGAGCCATTGTTGAAGCAGCCATAGGATTTGAATAATAGAAGTACAAGAGCTAATGTGTGTTGGTTGCTTGAATTTGTTAGCTATTCAGGTAAATTTTATAAGCAATTAGTATGATCTGTTTACATCTTTATCTTCATTTCTATTCGTTGATGATATTTTTAGGAATATCCACTTGGAAAGCTTAGCTGTCTCTTTTGAGAATATATCATATGAGATAGGATTTTTTTCTTACAAATAGGAAAATGCCACATATGCTGTTATCTGTCTCAATACATAAAAGATGAACAAGATATTACAACAAATAAATGCGATGGAGCCAAACTAGGAGAGGGTTCATTGATGTAGATTTTCTCGTTGATTCGTAGCCATGGGTTTAATTCTACTTAATTAATATAAAACTGTCTATGTCAGAACTTTTGGGTTCTGTAAAGCATCTAAAAGACTGAAACTCAGATTTTACGTACATTGAATAAGGTTACTATTGTGTAACGGAAGGATATAAGACCAAAACTGTTGGTTAATTGACGCAAGAGTGAGAAAAGTGTTACACTGGCTAAGCAGGATTTAGTCTTATATTTCTCCTGTTATGTTAGGGGCTTAGGGCTAGGCACGTACTCAGGTTACTTGTAGGGTTTAATCCCTACAATCCTGGTTATCTAGATGCGGAATCACCGATCGAAGAACACACACAGCAGAATCGACAGAAAATAAGGCGACGCCCACACGAGGTATTATCCCTAATCGTTCCCGATTAGTTTTATTGAAAGAATGACGTGTTTGGTTCGTTCCCCCTCACCTCCTTTTATAGAGATGAGGGGGAACCGACTATACAAGTCCTACGGGTCGGGTTGGGCTTAGACATTGCCAACCGACCTTTATTCATAGCTATTAGGAAACTAGGCTACTCGACTCTTGATTCCTTAGACACGACATAGGCGAATATAATGACTAAACATAACAATTTCCACCTTAGGCATATATTAGCCTATCCCAACACTCAGCAATTCCAAGCAGTGTTGTAACTTGCGTCCAGGTACCACCTTCGTCAAGGCATCCGCAACATTGTGTTCAGTACCCACCTTCAGAACTTCAACCGTCTTTGCTTCCAAGACTTCTCTGATAAAGTGATAACGCACATTGATGTGCTTAGTCCTTTCATGAAAAACATGATTCCGCGATAAGTGAATCGCGCCCTGATTATCACAATTAACTTTCCTTCACAGCCTCCGTAACGGCTATATACTCTGCCTCTGTAGTTGAAAGAGCCACCACGTGTTGTAGCGTTGCCTTCCAGCTTACAACACATCCTTGTACTAAAAATGCGTAACCAGTGAGAGACCTACCTTTATCCGGATCTTTAGCGTAGTCTGAATCAACAAAACCTGTTACGTCCACATGGTTGCCACGATTTGTCCCATACACCAAACCCACGTTTACAGTGCCCTGCAAATATTTCATAATCCACTTCACTGATTTCCAATGGAGTTTACCCGGATTCGCCAAATATCTGCTAACTACACTTACTGCATACGCTATGTCTGGCCTCGTGCACACCATCAAGTACATTAAGCTCCCAACCGCATTTGCATACGACACCCTACTCATTCTTTCAACATCACAATCCCTAACCGGGCAATCCTTCAACGACAGCTTGAAGTGCCCACCCAATGGTGTCTGAACCGACTTCCCATTGTCCATTCTAAACCCTTTTAAAACTTTAGAAACATACCCGGATTGTGACACCCTCAGAATCTTGCGACTCCGATCCCTGAAGATCTCCATACCAAGAATCTTCTTTGCTTCCCCGAGCTCTTTCATGTCGAACTCCCTTTTAAGCAAAGACTTGGTAGCCGCGATCTCAGCCTTGCTTTTACAAGCAATCAGCATATCATCTACATATAACAATAGATAGATATACTCCCCTGGTGCATAACTCCTGTAATATACGCAGCTGTCGTAACTGCTACGCTTAAACCCGTTGCTCAGCATATACTCATCGAACCTCTTGTACCATTGCCTAGGTGACTGCTTCAAACCATAAAGAGATTTCTTTAACAAACATACCTTGTTACCTTGTTCAAATCCCGGTGGTTGCCTCATGTAGATCACCTCTTCAAGATTTCCATGTAAAAACGCCGTCTTTACATCAAGCTGCTCCAGCTCATAATCTTTACACGCAGTCAATGCAAGTATAACCCGAATAGATGTGTGTCGAACTACCGGCGAAAATACTTCATTGTAATCAATACCTGCCCTTTGTGTGAATCCACGAGCCACCAACCTTGCCTTGTACCTAGGCTTTTGAACACCTTCAATCCCTTCCTTTATTTTGTACAGCCATTTGCAGCTCACCAGCTTTTGCCCAGCTGGATGATCTACTAACACCCAGGTCTTGTTCTTCTTTAGAGAATCCATCTCTTCTTTCATAGCAGCTTTCCACTTAGAGCTGTCTTCACAAGCAACTGCTTCCTGGTATGTCAATGGTTCATGAGTATCTTCTTCCTCTGCTGCAGCGAACGCGTAAGCAACCATATTACTCTCATCCTGAAACCTTGATAATCTGTGAGATCCGGTGGATGATCAATCTCTTGAACCCCTGCATCTTCATCATCGCCATCTTCCTGATCTGTCTGGTCTTCCTGATCTGACTGATCTCCATGACCTGTTTGATCTTCCTGACCTGGATGGTCTTCCTCAGGCGTATGATTATTTAACCTCTGCAGTTCCACCTCAACCTGTAATTCCTCAACAGACTTATCTTTTCCTGCACCACTATCCTTCAACGTGTCTTTGTACATGACACTTTCATTGAAGACCACGTTCCTGCTTGTGACTATTTTAGGCGATTCATTATCAAGCCTATATAGTCTGTACCCCTTCACACCTTCAGGATACCCCAAAAGAACGCATTTTACCGCTCTCGGCTCGAGCTTACCTTGTTTAACGTGTGAATATGCGACACAACCAAAAACCCTCAACATCCCATAATCACTAGGATGTCCCGACCACATCTCCATAGGTGTCTTCTTCTCAATCGCTGTCGATGGTGACCTATTTATAAGATATGCGGCCGTACATGTCGCTTCCGCCCAGAAGGTCTTGGGCAATCCAGACTGTATTAATAAACAGCGTACCTTGTCCATGAGAGTTCTATTCATCCGTTCTGCTAACCCATTCTGCTGCGGCGTCCCGGCAACCGTCAAATGTCTAGCAATCCCACTCTCAGTGCACAGCCGATTAAACTCCCGGTTACAGAACTCAAGACCATTATCCGTCCTAAGCTTCTTAACCTTCCTCCCAGTCTGATTTTCTACTAACTGCTTCCACTCTTTGAACTTCCCAAATGCTTCGTGTTTGAACCTGAGAACATAAACCCATACCCTTCTGGAATAATCATCACCTCTTACCTCCCAATGATTCCACCTAAGACGGACCCCATAAGTCTGAATGAACATAGTCTATCACTCCCTGAGTAGTGTGCCTTCCTACACCGAAACGAACTCGATGTGACTTTCCCAGAACACAATTCTCACAAAAATCGAGCTTACCTAGACTCTTCTTGCCAAACAAACCCTGCTTTTCCAGCACGTGTAGTCCCGCCTCACTGATATGTCCCAGTCTTTTATGCCAAACCTGCACAAGACTGTCTTTCTCTTCAACACTAGCATTAAGCTCACCGGCCAATGCATGGCCATCCAAAGAGTACACACAGTTCTCCCTTCTGGTTCCAGATATAATAACCCTAGAACCATTAATCACCTTGATTTTTCCCGACTGCAATTTTACGGTATATCCCTCTTTTTCAAGAGTTCCCAGCGATATCAAGTTTCTTTTCAATTCAGGAATGTACCTGACATTGTGTAACACAAAACTTGACCCATCTTTCAGTTGTACCTTTACCTTGCCAATACCCCTGATCTTGCACTCCCTGTTGTCGCCTAACAGTACGCTGCCCCCATCGCATTCCAGAAAATCAAAAAATACATCTAACCTGGGTGACATGTGATATGAACCTCCTGAATCCATGATCCAGTCTTGCAGTCTTTCTGCACTCATCACCATCATCACCTCAGAATCATCGTAAATCGAACCACTGGAGCTTGGTTGATCATCTTTCTTGACGTAACCTTTTGACTTCTTGCGATTATTCTTCGGACAGTCTCTTCTCAAGTGCTCCTCAGATTGGCAAATAAAGCGTTTGAGTCTTCCACCGAGATTTCGATCTTGACTTTCCCTTTGACTAATGCGAATTCCTGCGATCAGTTCTTCCCCTCACATATAACCCTTCACCATCATCCCCCTTCGCCTTGAACCTTTCTTTGATTTCCTTTGAATTTAGTGTGGCCATCACGTCCTCCAAAGTCAAATCTTCCCGTCCATAAAGCAAGGTATCCACAAAGTGTTCGTATGATGCTGGTAAAGACGTGAGTAACAATAAAGCAAGATCTTCATCTTCGAATTTTACCTCAATATTTGCTAAATCAAGGACGATTTTGTTGAACTCATCTATATGCTCGGAAATCTTTCGTCCAGACGGCATGTAGAATGTATACAACTTCTTCTTCAGGTACAACTTGTTGGCCAATGACTTTGTCATGTACAAAGACTCGAGCTTTGACCAAACCCCCGCTGCAGTCGTCTCCCCGGTAACCTCTCTCAGGACCTTGTTACCTAAACACAAAATCATGGCACTGTGAGCATTCTTGTCAAGCTTAGATTTCTCTTCAGCTTCCATATTCGCGGGGAAAACCTCCAGAGCTGCTTCACATCCGTTCTGGATTAATAAATCACGCATCTTGATTCTCCATAACCCGAAATCACCAGTTCCATCGAATTTCTCGATGTCAAACTTGGCTCCCGTCATTCTTTAATCCTTTGTTGATTTGCTAAACCTTGTGATAAACCCTCACAATCACAAACCGACAAAGCCCCTTCGGTAACTCGCTAAACCTTGTGATACGTAAAACCTCACAATCACGAATTACGAAGTCCCCTTTATTAGTTTGCTAAACCTTGTGTAATACCCACAATCACAAACTAACAAAGTCCCCTTGTGTAATATCCCTTCAAAATAATACTACCCTTTTTGTTTTAAACAACACTATATGAGCCCAATATGAATAATGAGCCAATATAATTTCTGGCCCAAATAACCTTTTGGCCCAAAAACAATGATATCCACGTATAGTATCTTTCGAAGTTATTAGTTGACTTTCTTAATTAAAAGCCTACTGTTCTTTCTTCTTCCTTCTCTCCCCTGTAACTCACGCCACAAAGGAAAAACAGTCACCAAATCCAATCGACGCCAAAAAATTCGAACACCGATCCTTTGGCACCTCGACGATCTTGAAGAAGAAGAAAACCCTTTTCTTTTTATCGATCTGCTACAACCTTGATGATCTAAACCCGATCACCAATCCTTCTCCAATCGATCCTAGATAATCAGAAGATCTTCGACACCACAGCTCTGATACCACTTGTAGGGTTTAATCCCTACAATCCTGGTTATCTAGATGCGGAATCACCGATCGAAGAACACACACAGCAGAATCGACAGAAAATAAGGCGACGCCCACACGAGGTATTATCCCTAATCGTTCCCGATTAGTTTTATTGAAAGAATGACGTGTTTGGTTCGTTCCCCCTCACCTCCTTTTATAGAGATGAGGGGAACCGACTATACAAGTCCTACGGGTCGGGTTGGGCTTAGACATTGCCAACCGACCTTTATTCATAGCTATTAGGAAACTAGGCTACTCGACTCTTGATTCCTTAGACACGACATAGGCGAATATAATGACTAAACATAACATTACTGGTCTTAGAACAATTGGCTAGACTAATCGCCTAGGATATGCGCACACATACCCAAATAATCTTCCATGTACGATGCGCTTGTATGTACTAAAAGGTTCTTGCATTATAGAGCAAAAGATAAACTTATCTTTTAGCCATAACACTAATAAAAATTCCGCACGTTGAAGTATTACATAGCGCGTGATGTTGAATACAAACATATAAGCATGGTTTACAAAATGAAATTTCAGGGTCACCTCAAGCTCCCGGTTCTTGGCGAAAGTTTCAGGGTCAGCAGAAAGTCCAGCAGTGTCCCATCCGTAGTCACCAGGGAACTCACCAGTGAGATATGATGGCGCTTCACCAGAGAATGGTCCCAAATACTTGACTCGGTCTGGACCATACCACGGGCTGCTTGATGGAGCTGCTTTAGCGGCCGCTTTCCTCATGGAGACCTTTCCATTACTGGAAAGTGTCGATGTCGAGGGAATGGATTGAACCCCCTGGCCTGCGAAAGGAGGGGAAGAGAGAGCCATTGTTGAAGCAGCCATATATAGGATTTGGTGTGGAAGAACAACTACGTGCTATGTAAGTGAAAGGTGGCTAATGTGTTAGTTGCTTGAATTTCTTTCGCTTCTCAGGTAAAATATATATAACAAGTAGTCTGATCTTTTGATATCTTTGTCTTTATTTCTATTCGTTGAGAGTATTTTTGGGAAATCCAATTGGCAAGCCTATCTGGTTATTCCATATATCATGTATTAGAAAATATATTCTAGTATCACCAATGGGCAAAGGCCACATGTGCACGCTGTATTATCTGGAAATCCTAGCTGGTTATCGCATGTATCGTGTATAAACATTGGAATGGGGTCATAGTTAGGTGAAGTGGCGTGTGTTTAGATTTTTCGTTCTCTGGTGGATTCATAGCCATGAGATTTATCCACTTGAATTACTCTTATTTGTTTTTTTGCTATACTGATATACCAAAATATCAGTAAACATAGCTTATTAAACTTTTTAGCTTCGTAAATCCTCTAAAAGTATATTAAATGTGGTTGCTATGGTCTATACTCTTAAGATAGGATTTACGACCAGAAGTGTGATTAATTGAATGTAAATGTTCTTGGTTTGGCCTAGCATGTTTGTGTTTGGCTTGTTAGGAGACTGACCACTTAGAATATATATGCAGATGCTTGTTTAAATTTTAACTGAATTTTCATGGCAATGAAATCTTCGGAATCTAATGAAGTAAGATACGTTAAAGCTGTATATGATAGGCATTAGACCGATTAACAACGCAACCATAAGTACTAAAATGTTGTGAGAAAAGAGTGGCTAAAATGCACAAGTCTAGTATTTTAGCTGTCCCGTTAGCGCTTTGTATGTCCAAATAACCATCCTTAACAATAATTTGATGTAAAATTATGTCTGAAGCTGTTTGTTTTTATTACTTTGACCCTATAATGACGCTATCGTTGGTTTTAAAGTTTCTTACAGCATTATATTACTATGCCATTAGACTGATTCAAGTTTGTGCATGTTAGTATTAAGTAATTTACAATTTGGGAGATATATGCAATGTCTGCGTTTGGACTTTTTTATATTAGAATGTTTTTGTACGAACATATTGTTTTCCAAGATCAGTAATTATAATTTAGTAACAAGTGTTTAAATTTACTGTGATGAGTATGATCAACATATTGTCCTTGAAACAGGCTGGTCTGTTTATCCTTTATCACAGGGGTGGGGCCATTGGGAATACGTAAAAGTTGCTGCTTCTTCACAAGACTGGTGAGTCACCAAAAAGATTAGGTTTTCCATGAAAGGAACCACAACACATTCATAAGGTCAAGCACTGTTGATGCACCATATTGAGAAGTCTCTCAGCAAGCTAGCGGTAAATTAAAGAGCACACACAGGTAATGTTCTCCACAATCAAAAATCGGAAATTTTTGGATTTGAGTTACGATATTCTCCAAATTCTTTATATAATGAGTTGGGACATACTCCAGTATCATCTGAGGCACCGCACAACTTCATACCGTCGGTTGTCACATGGTGCAAACGGTCATAAGTTTACACGTGTTATGGAAGTTTGAAAATATGATATAATCTCCCGCGTATCATTTTTAACTATCTTTCCTTGAAGGGCTACCACTTCTATTTTGGTAACCCATTAATAAATGTTATCCTATATTCCTATGTGCTGTATTACATGGTGAAAATTTGCAGCAAAAGTAACCGGAACTTGTTAACAATGATAACAACCATAATAATTAAAAGTGTCGTTATAAATATCTTCCAGTAATTCACAAGATAAAGTATACATAAAAATTGATCATGCTTCTTACGCATATCTGATTGGAATAGTTTTACTTTCCAGGAACAAAGTTTGTGGCAAAAGCCCAAGCGTTGTTGGCAACAGGGTCGGAAATATGGTCAGCAAGGTTCTCCAACGGCCCCTTTCCTGTGACTATAGCTTGTACAAAGAATCCGAACATTGAAAACATAGCAAGTCTACCGTTTTTTATCTCCTTAACCTTCAGCTCAGCAAACGCCTCTGGATCATCTGCAAGTCCTAATGGGTCAAAGCTCCCGCCTGGGTATAGAGGATCAACTACCTCACCAAGTGGCCCACCGGCTATTCTGTAACCCTCAACTGCCCCCATTAGTATCACTTGTGTAGCCCAAATGGCCAAGATGCTTTGTGCATGGACCAAACTTGGGTTACCCAAGTAGTCAAGTCCTCCTTCACTGAAGATTTGTGCTCCAGCCTTAAACCATACCGCTTCACCAAACTTCACACCATTGCGAGCCAAAAGCTCAGGGAAGACACACCCTAGAGCTCCAAGCATGGCCCATCTGCAGTGGATGACCTCCAGCTCACGGTTCTTTGCAAATGTCTCGGGGTCGGCTGAGAGGCCAGCAGTGTCCCACCCATAGTCACCAGGGAACTCACCAGTGAGATATGATGGTGCTTCACCTGAGAATGGACCCAAGTACTTGACACGGTCTGCACCATACCATGGGCTGCTTGATGGAGCGGCTTTGGTGGCTGTCTTCCTCATCGAGACCCTTCCGTTACTGACAAGTGTCGATGTAGAGGGGACAGATTGCACCGTCTGTCCGACGAAAGAAGGGGAAGAGAGAGCCATTGTTGAAGCAGCCATAGGATTTGAATAATAGAAGTACACGAGCTAATGTGTGTTGGTTGCTTGAATTTGTTAGCTATTCAGGTAATATTTATAAGCAATTAGTCTGATCTGTTTACATCTTTATCTTCATTTCTATTCGTTGATGATATTTTTAGGAATATCCACTTGGAAAGCTTAGCTGTCTCTTTTGAGAATATATCACATGAGATAGGATTTTTTTTCTTACAAATAGGAAAATGCCACATATGCTGTTATCTGTCTCAATACATAAAAGATGAACAAGATATTACAACAAATAAATGTGATGGAGCCAAAGTAGGAGAGGGTTCATTGATGTAGATTTTCTCGTTGATTCGTAGCCATGGGTTTAATTCTACTTAATTAATATAAAATTGTCTATGTCAGAACTTTTTGGGTTCTGTAAAGCATCTAAAAGACTAAAACTCAGATTTTACGTACATTGAATAAGGTTACTATTGTGTAACGGAAGGATATTAGACCAAAACTGTTGGTTAATTGACGCAGGAGTGAGATAAGTGTTACAGTGGCTAAGCAGGATTTAGTCTTGTATTTCTCCTGTTATGTTAGGGGCTTAGGGCTAGGCACGTACTCAGGTTACTGGTCTTAGAACAATTGGCTAGACAAATCGCCTAGGATATGCACACACATACCCAAATAATCTTCCATGTACGATGCGATTGTATGTACTAAAAGGTTCTTGCATTATAGAGCAAAAGATAAACTTATCTTTTAGCCATAACACTAATAAAAATTCTGCACGTTGAAGTATTACATAGTGCGTGATGTTGAATACAAACATATAAGCATGGTTTACAAAATGAAATTTTAATTTTTTGATGTTGGCATTTAACATATAATATAAATTCTTTTATACTAACTTACAGAGTATTTTCAAATTTTTATTAGCATGTACATTTTTGGTAATATTCGCTTTGAAGTGTTATCAACCTAGCTTACTTTAAAACTGTTCTGGTTTGCTTACAAACTGGGGCGAGGCACTAGAGAACGGCTCAAGTTACAGCATCCTGACAAGAAGATTGCATTTGAGTCGCAAAAATAATTAGGCATGAAAGGAGTTACGGCATACTTGCAATGTCAAGCAGCCTTGATGCACCCATGTTTGAGAAGACTCTTGCTCAATGATAATAGAACACAGTTAATGTTCTCTCTACTAAAAAATAAAACTAGATATTTAAATTTGAGATTTATATGCTAACTTCTTTTTATATAGATTTACAAGAATAATACTTTTAAAAAAAATTACAGCTTGTACTGTCATTTAACGCTGTAAGTGGCAAGGTAATTATAGTGAATTGGTTTGAAGGATGCTGATTCCTCAAATTTAAGTGCAAGGTCCAACTTTGTTATATGCAAGCAGCGAGTATGATATAGAAAATAGTTAAAATGACAACATAAACTTTTACTGTGAATTTTGTTTATATATTCATAGGTAATTTACAGTCTTTAATATTTTTTATAAACAATCAATCTCACTTTCCAGGAACAAAGTTAGTGGCAAAAGCCCAAGCATTGTTGGCAACAGGGTCGGCAAGATGGTCAGAAAGGTTTTCCAACGGCCCCTTTCCAGTCACAATTGCTTGCACAAAGAATCCAAACATTGAAAACATGGCCAATCTTCCATTCTTGATCTCCTTCACCTTCAACTCTGCAAATTCTTCTGGATCATCAGCAAGTCCTAACGGGTCAAAGCTCCCACCAGGGTATAGAGGATCAACCACCTCACCAAGTGGCCCACCGGCTATTCTGTAACCCTCGACAGCACCCATTAAGATAACCTGTGTAGCCCAAATGGCCAAAATGCTCTGTGCATGGACTAAGCTTGGGTTGCCCAAGTAGTCAAGTCCACCTTCACTGAATATTTGCGCTCCAGCCTTGAACCATACTGCTTCACCGAACTTTACTCCATTGCGAGCCAAAATCTCAGGGAAGACACACCCTAGAGCTCCAAGCATGGCCCATCTGCAGTGGATCACCTCGAGCTCACGGTTCTTGGAGAAAGTTTCAGGGTCAGCAGAAAGTCCAGCAGTGTCCCATCCGTAGTCACCAGGAAATTCACCAGTGAGATATGATGGTGCTTCACCAGAGAATGGACCCAAGTACTTGACTCGGTCGGGACCATACCACAGGCTGCTTGATGGAGCTGCTTTAGCGGCCGCTTTCCTCATGGAGACCTTTCCATTATTCAAAAGTGTGGCATTAGATGGTATGGATTGTAGCCTTTGTCCAGTGAAAGAAGGGGAAGAGAGAGCCATTGTTGAAGCAGCCATATATGATATGGTGAATACAAATATTAGAGCTATGCAGTTGAAAACGGCTAGTGTGTTGGTTGCTTGACTTCGTTAAGCTACCGAGGTAATATTTATAACATTTTAGTCTGATCTATTGATATATTTATCTTCTTTTCTATTCGTTGATGATAATTTTGGAAAATCCAATTGTCAAGCTTAGGTGGCTATATCCAGCTTATATCATGTATTAGATGGGATTTTTGCTCCATCACTAATGGGAAAAGGCCACATGTGCTATATTATCTGACTCGGTATTATCCTAGACCGAGAGCATACTTTATTAAAATTCAAAATGGCATGGGCTCAAAGTAGATAGAAGTGGCATGGGTGTAGATTTTCTATTTGTTTCTTGTTGATTCATAGCCATGAGATTTGTTGTACCTTCTATACTTCATTTATTTACGTCTTTGGTTTATTTGAATTCTCGCTGAACAACGTTAGATGTTGGTCAAATGGTCTAATCCCCTTCAATTCCATCTTAGTATTTCAAATCTTTTGGCTCTTTAGGAAGATTTCACTAATCCTTTGTAAGAATGTCAAATGGTCTGATCAAAGGATTCTTGACCAAGGTCTTGGTCAATGGACTGGACGTAAAAATGTTTTGATTGTGTAAAGCATAGCTAAACTGATGCTGTTTTACGTAGTGTTTTTTGCTATAACTAAAACAATCTATAAAATATCATTTATCGATTAGACCGATTCAAAATCTTGCATAGTTGCATGTCAAAGCATTATGTATTTCACAATGTGGAAGGAATTAGTGATCTTTTCAAATTGAAATCTCAAAATTTTCGCTTGTTGGAATTTATCACTTTCAGAAATCTTCTGTACTTGTTTTCCGAGATTAGCACCTCTATATTCAGTAACATATGTTTTAACTCAACAGTTGTTGAAACATTATTTATATTAGGGTCACTTAAATAGTTCTCCATTGCTCAATAACATGGCCGTGGCATTTGAAGTACTGCTAATATTACCGCATCATGGCAGCGAGTTTGTATGTGAGTCACAGAAACAGTTAGGCTAGTCTGGTAGGAAAAACAGCATAGACACCAAGTCAAGCAGCCTTGATGCAGCATGATTGAGAGTAGTCTTTCGCGATGGTAAGAGCACATAGGTAATGCTTTCAGGTTTATAAAACTGATCTCGAACTTCTTTGGAACTGATTTATAACCTTAACACATTTAACTTTTGACCAAATTATAAAGTATGTACTGTCACTGAATTGTTAAAAGACAACTAAAATTTGTATTCCGCATTTCATTTATATATTCTCAAGTAATTTACAATTTATATCATACATAAATAAATCTTTATCAATTTCACTTTCCAGGAACAAAGTTAGTGGCAAAAGCCCAAGCATTGTTGGCAACAGGGTCGGCAAGATGGTCAGCAAGGTTCTCCAACGGTCCCTTTCCGGTCACAATTGCTTGTACAAAAAATCCGAACATTGAAAACATGGCCAATCTTCCATTCTTGATCTCCTTCACCTTCAATTCTGAAAATGCTTCAGGGTCATCAGCAAGTCCTAACGGGTCAAAGCTCCCGCCTGGGTATAGTGGATCAACTACCTCACCAAGTGGCCCACCGGCTATTCTGTAACCCTCAACTGCACCCATTAGTATCACTTGTGTAGCCCAGATAGCTAGGATGCTTTGTGCATGGACCAAACTTGGGTTGCCCAAGTAGTCAAGTCCACCATCACTGAAGATTTGTGCTCCGGCCTTGAACCAGACCGCTTCACCAAACTTAACACCATTGCGAGCCAAAAGCTCAGGGAAGACACACCCAAGAGCTCCAAGCATGGCCCATCTGCAGTGTATCACTTCAAGCTCACGGTTCTTGGCGAAAGTTTCAGGGTCAGCAGAGAGTCCAGCAGTGTCCCATCCGTAGTCACCAGGAAACTCGCCAGTGAGATAAGATGGGGCTTCACCAGAGAATGGGCCTAAGTACTTGACTCGGTCTGGGCCGTACCATGGGCTGCTTGACGGAGCTGCTTTAGCTGCAGTTTTTCTCATGGATACCTTTCCATTTCCAGCATTTGTGGATGCAGATGGGATGGATTTCAGGACTTGTCCTGCGAAAGACGAGGATAGAGCCATTGTTGAAGCAGCCATTTAAAGATACGGCGTTGGAGTGGAGGAAAGAAGAATGAGGTTTTTCTATTGGTTGCTTGAGTTTTATTTTGTACAGGTATTCTTTATATACAAGTAGATTCTGATCTAATGAGATATTTATCTTCATTTCTATTGGTTGATGTTATTTCTGGTGAGCCCATACCCCATACTGACAATATCATGCACCAGATGGTTTAGTTTTCTCACCAATTGGGAAATGACATGTGTACTCTTTATCAGATTTAAAGGAGGAGATCTCGTCTTCGATTCACAACCATACAAAATGTATTTTCCTTCTTGGAATATCAGTCTACTTCGATAAAAGTAATCTCAATCTGGAAAAGCTTTTGGACCAGGTTTGTACATTAATTAACAACTATCAAAACTCAAAACTTGTGGGATTTCTGAGAATCACTGCAACTATTTTAATGAAGCAATAGTGACCTGTTACTCATCAATAAATATTTTGTCAATGATACCAAAGTTACAGCACTTTAGATATAGAATCATTTATCACAATCCTTTGGTCGCTGTTCGGTTTTTAAGTACTTTTTTCTAGTTAAGTTCAACTTGACCTTCAAGTCTTTTAACCACAAACGATGATGCTGCATCATATATAACCATTCCACCTATTCCTGTTAGTTCACGGCCAACCTAATCAAGCACAATGGTTTTAATCTTTTCATCAGGTTAGGATCTAGCGTAGTGGTGGGTGTAGCACGGGCTACTATTCCAATGTCTCTTTTTGCTACTGATATGTGTTCAAAGAATCTAATTATAACTGTTGATCAGATTAGCTGATTTAATGTTTAAGAAAAGAGTACAAAGGGATTGATATCAGTAGTTACTTAAAGTTAAAAGCTTATGAACCTTAAGAACCTAGTAATAATCTCCATTATGCAAAACTAAAGTAAATGTAAGTCAACTGAATGTAACATCAATCAGGTGTTTTGGGAAGATATCTTGTTTTCTGGTCAAGTTTTCACATATGCTAAATCAGGCGTTGTTTTAGATGTTAAGACCAAAGTTAACGTCGTTTTGTTTTGAATCCGTATGATCCTAGACTTGTCATTTACCACAGCAGGTGTCAAATTCAATACAAAGTACTCCCAACATTTAGAAAGGTGGTTGTTCGATGTTAAGAAAGTATGACATAATTATAGTTAAACAACTAAACTTTGTTCTCCTGATTTCATTTATATATTCTCTGAGTAATTCACAATCTATATTGTACAAACAAAATCATAACTAAGTTTCACTTTCCAGGAACAAAGTTGGTGGCAAAAGCCCAAGCATTGTTGGCTACAGGGTCGGCAAGATGGTCAGCAAGGTTCTCCAATGGTCCTTTTCCTGTCACGATTGCTTGTACAAAGAATCCGAACATTGAGAACATGGCCAATCTTCCATTCTTGATCTCCTTCACCTTCAATTCTGCAAATGCTTCGGGGTCATCAGCAAGTCCTAATGGGTCAAAGCTCCCACCAGGGTATAGTGGATCAACCACCTCACCAAGTGGCCCACCGGCTATTCTGTAACCCTCAACTGCACCCATGAGGATCACTTGTGTAGCCCAGATAGCTAAGATGCTTTGTGCATGGACCAGACTTGGGTTACCCAAGTAGTCAAGTCCACCTTCACTGAAGATTTGTGCTCCGGCCTTGAACCATACTGCTTCACCGAACTTGACTCCATTGCGAGCCAAAAGCTCAGGTAAGACACAACCGAGAGCTCCAAGCATGGCCCATCTGCAGTGGATCACCTCAAGCTCACGGTTCTTGGCGAAAGTTTCAGGGTCAGCAGAAAGTCCAGCAGTGTCCCATCCGTAGTCACCAGGGAACTCACCAGTGAGATAAGATGGTGATTCACCAGAGAATGGACCTAAGTACTTGACTCGGTCTGGACCATACCACGGGCTGCTTGATGGAGCTGCTTTAGCTGCAGTTTTTCTCATGGATACCTTTCCATTTCTGGCATTTGTGGATGCAGATGGGATGGATTTCAGGACTTGTCCTGCGAAAGACGAGGATAGAGCCATTGTTGAAGCAGCCATTTAAAGATACGGTGGTTGATATTAAGGAAAGGAGATTGAGGTAAATGTGTTGGTTGCTTGAGCTTTATTTAGCAAAGGTATCGTATATATACAAGTAGATTCTGATCTAATGAGATATTTATCTCCATTTCTATTGGTTGATGATATTTTTGGTGAACAAAGAAACAGGCCTAGTCAGAATAAGATGAATCAGATAGGTTTCACTTTCTAGCCAATTAGAAAATGCCATGTGTGCTCTTATCTAGTTGGCACAATATGTTCCAGGAGATCTCTTCTTTGATTCACAACCATAGCATATTCTTCTTATTTTCATACTTGGATATTTCATATCCTAAAATATAATGCCAAGCATATGAGTTCAGAAACTTGTAGAGCTTATGAAAAGGGTCTAAATGATGATGCTATTTCACTGAATCAATAGCAAATTGTAGATATAAACTAGTGGTTAAGAGTATTAGCTTATTACAGACTATTGAACCCGAACCTGTATGACCCGTTTCTTAGGAGCACATATTTTGACTCGGCTCGTCACCTCAACCTACCTCAACCTGTCAGAGTATGCGATCGTTTAGCCATCGGAAATGAGTGACGGAAATGAGTGAGCCTATCGGGGGCACACACTTAAACACGGAGAGTACGTTTATTATATATTTAATATAGAGAAAATTTCTTAAATAGCCACTTTTGAGGCTAAAATACCAAACTAGTCCGCGCACGAAAAACTTACCAAATTAGACTTTTTAAAAATAGCCGTAGGATTGTAGAATCCAACGAATGTAAACTAAGTTGCACCATGAAAAATTGTGCGCCAAATATTGTGCGCTGATATATATTAAAATTAAGTTTTGTGCGCCTAGTGCACTCACTGTGCGCGGTGATGCATATAACATATTGATGCACAAACATATGCCCCTAGATGCACAAATTCATGCGCCTACTAATTAGATGCACAAGATATTACTTATACACCTAGATGCATCTTGTGCACCTAGGTGCACCACTTGCGCATGGTGCATAACATATAAAATGTGCGCCTAAACAAACACATGGACAGCTTATGCATATAAGATATTGATGCACAAACATATGCCCCTAGATGCACAAATTCATGCGCCTACTAATTAGATGCAGAAGATATTACTTATGCGCCTAGATGCATCTTGTGCACCTAGGTGCACCACTTGCGCATGGTGTATAACATATAAAAGGTGCGCCTAAACAAACACAATCTTTAGCTTATGCATCTAGGCGCATTCTGTGCACCGTAGCTTATAATGGTGCCCCTAAACAACACCTTATGCCCTTAGATGCATTTTGTGCACCTTAAACTTATAATGGTGCACCTTACTTATAATGGTGCGCTATGGTGCGCCTAGTCCAGAAATCAAATTCATCATTAATTCATCATTTAAAGCTCCATTACGATGTGTCTATACTTGAAAATTAGTCCATTCGTGTATATTGATGCACCTTGTGCGCTAGATGCACACCAGAATGCACCATTATACATAAGTATGTGCGTTTAGATGCTCCATTAGATTGTGCAACCAACACTAAAATGGCATGTGAGATGCACCTTGTGCGCTAGATGCACACCAAAATGCACCATTATGCATAAGTATGTGCGCTTAGATGCATAAGCTAATGCACTTTGGTGTATTTTGGTAAGAAGATAGAAGTTGGTCTAGTTTCGTAAAGAGAGTTCTAATATGGTCTAGTTTGGTAATTATTTTTTTAATATATGTAACTCGTTTATATTTATTAAATATATAATATGTTTCACGATACATATTTTTAACGATTATTAGTTTAACCGTTAGACGTAGTAAACTAACGTATACCCGTTAAAAATTAATTAAAAAGAAGGGGGACAACAAGTATTACTATATTTGTTTCATATATGTCATCCGAATTTTTCATGTGATATATTTTGTTCAAATATTTTGTATGCTCATACATGAGATATTTTTTAAAAGGTTAAAAGATATTGGCATGTTTAATATCTTGTTCATTAGTGTAATTAGCAAGATATGCCAAAGACAGAATATATGTATGACATCCGTATATTGCACTGTTTTAATTTTGCTTTGTGATCACGCATTACATAAGCTATATAAACAAATTGCATTCTCATTCATGCGTGGATATATTCTGTTTTCTTATTCGTCTCTTTGTCATACAGTAACAAAGGATAGATTTTGGTTTTAGTCATTATCATTCTTTCTTCTGTTATAAACCTTTTGGACGTAATACCACTTGGTATCCGAATTGGTTTGAAGCAAGATCAAAACACTTGTTGTTAGCAATCGTGAAGCAACTACTAGCATCGTAACGTGCTCACTTGACGTGTGTGTGAGCAACCGGTGGAGACGGTTATTTTACCTTTAAATTTCAAGATCAAGACCCATTTAATTGATTTAATCAATTAAACTAAAAGGTTAGTATTTTTATTGCTTTATTATGTGTTAATCATAAATGTTATACTAGATCCATTCCGCTGCGCACTCGTAGTTAATGGTTAACTAGTATTCAAAATCCCAACAGTGGCATCACGAGTCATCGTATGGCATTTATGGGTTACACATAGATAAACACGCTAGATCCGCTTAAATACTCGCTTTATTTATTTTCTATGGCAATAACATGCATTATTGCCATAAAATTTTAATCTTGATCTAGATCTAATAAAATTGGGTAGGTTTATTAAACTGGTTAATAAACAAAAATTTTATTTTTATCCGTCAAATACTTTAGCAATCACGTTTGTGATGCATGCTCGTCACCAAGTACCTAGCAACTTGGTGAGGGTCTTTGATCCTCAAATTGGGGAAGACTCACTTGAGATCTTGAATCTTATATGATTTACTGCTTTCATATAGAGTCTGTCTTCTTCTTCTACCCCTTTCTAGTCTGTTTTTATGTGCTTATTTGTTTTTCATTATGAATTGCAAAACGTAATAATACAAGATTCTAGAAATCATAAAAACGGATCTATACTTATATCGAAACTAGCTTTAAAAGTATGTCATATTAATACACTTATTTTTCCTTGCGAATCGGCTATGTGTTATTTGTTAAAACTTGTTTTTTGAACAAATCTTAATATTGACATAAGATCTATGAAACTTGTTTTTATTATAATCTAATTATTTTGCGAAATCATATTGTCACTCGAGTTGGGCTTACATACCGTAATGATGGCTTATAAACCATCTTCTCAACGACGTGATTTGCAAAATTAATTGGTTTATAATACTTAAAATTACAATGCCATTTCGTGCCTTACTAATGATAGACTTGCTATTGCACTACGTGTTCTAGTCAAGCTATCTAGGGTTTGAATGATCTTTAATGTCACACTGTCACATAATGTTTCGGCATCTATGTGATAATTATCCCAATCACTTGCGCCTTCGGGCGCATGAAGAGTAGGATATAGGTTTTAATCATTCTTTAATGCTTTCCCGCGGTAAATCACACCTAAAACCAAAAAGTTAACAAAAGATTTTTCTTAACTTGTGCTAAAGGATGATTGCATGCATCTTTTACACGTTTTGACATTTGTTTTCTAAAACATATGTGATACCTATTTGAATTTTTAAGTCTATGCCATCCAATTTAATAGCACTTGTTGTGGTTTTTCGCCATCTGGTCAGACCTAGGGCGAATCATGCACACAAGGCGATTTTTGTCACTGGTTAGACCTTTGCCAACTATTGCATGCTTTAAATTGGTATGACTTAAGTCGAGTTTCCGGTCAGATTCGGAACCCGAGGCATAAGATGAGATGAAACATACTCATGATTTATTACATGTAGAACAAGTTTGTTTGAGATGTTCAATGGTACTAGAAAGAGATGTGAGAACTCCCATCCAAACACTCTACAACAATAAAATTCATAAATCGTCTCATAAATATAAGAGTTGCACTTTTAATGCAATTAACGCTCGACGCTTACCTCTTGCCCTACTTGATATTAGACGGTCGGACCTCTAATATTAAGTGGGAGTGCAAGCAAGGATCTTAGTCTCATAATGATTAATTGGGTAGTTAATTCTTTTGAGAATGTAATTATCAAAAATACTAATCGTTGAACTTTTATTTTGTAGATGAATAATTCTACCTCTTGCTTAAACAGCACGGTTGTTAAGTCTTTCCTTGAGAAAATGAAGCTGACTGAAACTAACTTTGTTGATTGGTATCGTGCTCTTCGGATAGCGCTCGAAACTGATGACTTGGTTAAATACCTTGAGCAACCTATTCCTGATCTCCCGTTTCTTCCTCCTGGTGTTGAAGGTCCTCAACAAGACCCGGAGTACCACCATACTTGGGTTAAAAGGTCCAGAGAAATTGTTGGCCTTATGCTCATGACTATGTCCCCTGAACTCCAAAGGCTTTTGGAGGGTCATGGCGCATGGTCAATGATGGAGGAGTTGAAAACCATGTTCACAGGAACAAGCGGATCAAGAACTCCTTGATGTTGCACGTGCCTTTCACGTGTGTAAACATGAGGATGGACAATCTGTGAGCTCTTATGTCTTAAAGATGAAGGGCTACATAGAAAATTTGGAACGTCACGGTCATCCTGTGTCACTGAAACTTGCAGTTAGCCTAATCTTAGCCTCACTGAACAAGGATTATGATAGGTTCGTGCAAGATTACAATATGCATGGCCTGAGGAAGACAATACCTGAGTTGCATGCCATGCTCAAGCTACATGAGAAGACGTTGCCAAAGAAGGTTGCACCTGCTACTGCTAATACCATCAATGCTATTAGGACAGGAAGGATCTAAAATCCTAATAAGGCTAAACCGTCTAATGCTGCGAAGGGTAAGAATCATGGCAAAGGGAATAAAGTAGCAAACTTTACTCCCCGAACCAAGATTCCCCCTCCACCAAAGAGAGAGAATCTTGTAAAGGACGCCACTTGTCACCAATGTGGTGACATTAGTCATTGGAAGAGAAACTGTCCAGAGTATCTCGTTGAGTTGTGGAAGAAGAAGAAGCTATCTCAAGGAGCTAGCACTTCAGGTATCTTCACTATAGAACTCTTTAATTTTCCTAATAATACCTGGGTTTATGACACTGGTTGTGGTACTCACATTTGTAATACTACTTAGGGACTAAGGATAAGTAGGAAGCTGAAGCAAGGAGCTTTGAACCTGTACGTGGGCAATGGTCATCGTGCAACTGTCGAAGCCATTGGTGTTTTTCAATTATTTCTCCCTAGTGGACTAGTAGTCATTTTGAATAATTTTCATTACGCACCTTCTATTTCTAGAGGGATTGTTTCAGTTTTCCGTTTGTATGACGATGGTTTTGTTAACCGTTTTGAGAATAATGCAATAATTTCAATTTCGAAAGATAATATGTTTTATTTTCGTGCTATTCCTCGTGATGATATATATGAAATTGATATGTGTGATTCTAATACAAACGATAGTTCTATTTATGTTGTAAGTAACAAAAGGGCCAAGTCTAACTTGGACTCTACACTCTTATGGCATTGTCGCCTTGGCCACATAAGCAAAAAGCGCATTAAGCAATTACAAATTGATGGATTGCTTAAGTCAAACGATGACGATTCTTTGACAAGTGTGTTTCTTGTTTATCTGGAAAGATAGCACGTAAACCTTATTCACATCAAGTGGAGAGGGCTAAAGATCTGCTTGGACTTATACACACCGATATATGCGGCCCATTCAGAACCGTGTCAAGACAAGGTGCAAGCTACTTCGTCACTTTCACTGACGACTATAGTCGTTATGGTTATGTTTACTTGCTAAAGCATAAACTTGAAGTGTTTGAAACATTTAAGGCGTTTCAAAAGGAAGTAGAAAATCAACTCGGTAAAACCATAAAGGCACTACGTTCTGATCGTGGAGGTGAATTTATGAGTTATGAATTTTTGGATCATCTTAAGGAGCATGGGATTATTGCCCATAGAACTCCTCCATACACTCCACAACATAATGGTGTGTCTGAGAGGAGAAATAGAACCCTACTAGATATGGTTCGCTCCATGATGGCCCAAACAACTCTTCCAAAGTCCTTTTGGGATTATGCTCTTGAGTCTGCTGCACGCATTCTCAATATGGTTCCAACTAAGAAGGTTGAAAAGACTCCATACGAAGTATGGCATGGGCAAGCCCCTAAGTTGTCTTACTTAAAGGTCTGGGGATGTGAGGCTCTTGTTAAGCGTGATACGCTTAATAAACCTGACAAACTTGAACCCAGATCGATTAAGTGTATCTTTGTAGGATACCCAAAGGAAACAATGGGTTACTCCTTCTATTACCCACCCGAGAACAAGGTTATTGTTGCTCGTAATGCTGAATTCCTATAGAGTAATCTTATGAATCAAGAAGCAAGTGGGAGTTTAGAAGATCTTGATGTAATTCAAGATGAAGATATACATCCTTCTGAAAACACTAGTGATCATGAAGAGGATGATCAAGAAATTGATGAACCTATAAGTGATATAGCTCCCATTCGAAAGTCTACAAGGACTAGGCGTGCTCCTGACCGTATGTGTTTATACATTGACGTTGAGGAACATGAGTTAGGGGATCATGGTGAACCTACTAACTATAAAGCTGCATTATGCGATCTTGAATCTAAAAAATGGCTTGATGCTATGAATGTGGAGATGCAATCCATGAAAGACAATGATGTCTGGATCTTAGTTGACCTTCCTCCTAACGCTAGAACCGTTAGCGGCAAGTGGTTATACAAGAAGAAGACCGACAAGGATGGCAATGTACACACCTTTAAAGCTCGATATGTAGTGAGGGGCTTCACTCAAACCTATGGGGTTGATTATGAAGAAACCTTCTCTCCTGTTGCAGATATCAAAGCTATAAGGATTCTTTTAGCCATAACCGCGTTCTATGACTATGAGATTTGGCAAATGGATGTCAAAACCGCATTCCTCAATGGACATCTTTACGAAGAGGTCTATATGAAGCAACCGGAAGGTTTTGTTAATCATAAATATCCAAACCGAGTATGCAAGCTTCAAAGATCCATTTATGGACTTAAGCAAGCATCAAGGCAATGGAATAAGAGATTTGATGATGAAATCAAGAACTTTGGTTTCACTCAGAATCCCGATGAGCCATGTGTATATATCAAAGCTAGTGGGAGTAATGTGGTGTTCCTAATCCTGTATGTCGATTACATATTAATCATGGGAAAAGACATTCCAACGTTGCAAAGTGTAAAATCTTACCTTGGAAAGTGTTTTGCTATGAAAGATCTAGGAGATGTTGCATATATTCTTGGAATCAAGATCTATCGAGATAGATCAAGACGGTTAATTGGTTTATGTCAAAGTGCTTACATAGATAAAATTTTGAAGAAGTATAACATGGATAATTCCAAACGTGGCTTTATTCCCATGCAAACTGATACAAAATTATCTAAAACTCAAGGAGCATCTACCCCTGCTGAGGTGAAACGCATGCAGAGAGTTCCTTATGCTTCGACAGTAGGATCAATCATGTATGCTGTTAGATGCACTAGACCGGACGTTGCGTTCTCTCAGAACATGACGAGCCGTTTTCAGCAGAATCCTGGTGAGGATCATTGGACTGTTGTTAAGAACATTCTAAGGTATCTTAGGCATACCAAAGACATGTTTCTTGTTTATGGAGGAGATATGAAACGAGAGCTCGGGGTTGCTTGCTACACTAACGCTGGATATCTGACAGACGCTGATGACACGAAGTCTCAGACTGGATATGTTTTCAAAATGAATGGAGGTGTTGTAAGCTGGAAAAGCTCAAAGCAGACCATCCATGCTATCTCATCTACAGAGGCTGAGTATATAGCCGCTTCGAAGGCTACTAAAGAAGCAGTTTGGATTAGAAAGTTTATTTCCGGGCTTGGTGTTGTTCCCACAAATAATGAACCTCTGAAGATGTATTGTGACAATACCGGAGCCATTACTATAGCTAATGAATCAGGAATCACTAAAGGTGCGAAACATTATCGTGCTAAAGTTCACTACCTCCGAGAAGTGATTGAACTGGGTGATATTACACTGGAGAAAGTTCACACAGATGACAACTTAGCTGACCCCTTTACGAAGGCTTTGGAACTGAAAAAGCATTCAATGCTTTCTCATAACATTGGTTTGCTTCCAGCTAATAGTCTCATGTAATCTGTGTGATTTTAGTATTCGGATAATTTGGGATTGTAAGACAATTATTATTTTCTGATGAATAAAGATATTTGATGTTTGTTATCATTCATATAATTATTGTTGTCCTATATTTGTATGTTTAAATCCATGAATATTTGATTATTCTAACCATGTCCATTGTCGGTTAGCAATATGGGAATATTGTCTACATTAAGACAAATATGAGTGTTGGTTATATTCTTTGAATATAATGGAATGTTCCCACCAAACTCATATGTTATTCATAAGGGATGAATATTGGACACCCCGAACTTTCGAATATTACTTTTGGATCCTTGTCATGAGTAAATTTTCGAAAAATGGTGATTAAGTCGTCCTTAGACTTGAGATGCAAACAAGTTGTGCATGTGTGAATATCGCTTCTTGATTATATGTTAAACGCTAGCTTGTAAGAGTTAGCTATAAAGGCTATAGTTGGAAGTGTTGTGAAGCAGCATCCACAGACACTTGCAGTCAATATAGAATTTGTTCCTCCACTTGGTATAGTGCAGTGAAGTACCACTGGATCCTCTCCAGAATTAATTGGATAATTGTATGGACGTACCCAAAGTGTGATCAAGATGATTCTTGCTCACATTTGGACTATCTAAATTAATTTGATCACGAGAAATTAAAGTTAAACTATATGGAATGATTTAGGATCCATATCCATGGTTTAACGATCCTAGAAACAAAGGGATGATTACCAGCAAGCTTTAATAATCATATACCATCAAAAACTTTTGAGATATTATTCTTGAAACTATTAACTCAACATTTTCGGTTATAATGACGTGTTGCTAGATGCTTCATTATGGACGCTGTGTGTCTAAACTCTCACAAGTGGGAGCTTTCGGAGTATGCGATCGTTTAGCCATCAGAAATGAGTGAGCCTATCGGGGGCACACACTTAAACACGGAGAGTACGTTTATTATATATTTAATATATGTAACTCGTTTATATTTATTAAATATATAATATGTTTCACGATACATATTTTTAACGATTATTAGTTTAACCGTTAGACGTAGTAAACTAACGTATACCCGTTAAAAATTAATTTAAAAAAAGGGGGACAACAAGTATTACTATATTTGTTTCATATATGTCATCCGGATTTTTCATGTGATATATTTTGTTCAAATATTTTGTATGCTGATACATGAGATATTTTTTAAAAGGTTAAAAGATATTGGCATGTTTAATATCTTGTTCATTAATGTAAGTAGCAAGATATGTCAAAGACAGAATATATGTATGACATCCGTATATTGCACTGTTTTAATTTTGCTTTGTGATCACGCATTACATAAGCTATATAAACAAATTGCATTCTCATTCATGTGTGGATATATTCTGTTTTCTTATTCGTCTCTTTGTCATACAGTGACAAAGGGTAGATTTTGGTTTTAGTCATTATCATTCTTTCTTCTATTATAAACCTTTTGGACGTAATACCACTTGGTATCCGAATTGGTTTGAAGCAAGATCAAAACACTTGTTGTTAGCAATCGTGAAGCAACTACTAGCATCGTAACGTGCTCACTTGACGTGTGTGTGAGCAACCGGTGGAGACGGTTATTTTACCGTTAAATTTCAAGATCAAGACCCATTTAATTGATTTAATCAATTAAACTAAAAGGTTAGTATTTTTATTGCTTTATTATGTGTTAATCATAAATGTTATACTAGATTCATTCCGCTGCGCACTCGTAGTTAATGGTTAACTAGTATTCAAAATCCCAACACAACCCTCCCAAACAATCTTTTTTGCCAACTCTACATCCACTACAGTCCGCATACCGCAATTGTAATGTGTTCGGTATTAGAAACTAGATATTTGCAACATACTGGAAGGATTTGTGACATAGGATAGAAGCATATGTGATACATAAAACACATGTAAATCGCTGGATACAACCTAATCTTATCGGCGTAAGATAAGACCATATGTGCTTTACAACAAACAATGTTATTTGTGTAGATTCAACTAGGAATAATGGTTCCAAGTTGATCTTTATCATGTTATTCACGGCTTCACGCCAGCTCTAATCTAATTTGTCATATAAAATGTTGGAAATTTAGTATAATTGTGGGATATGGTCATACTTGTAAATGGATTTTGGAGGTACGGAGTGTACACCTATTAAGTCCCTGACTACCCTGGAAGACTCAATATAGTGGTTGCTGATGACTCCTTTCAAAGGTTAGTTTAGCCTTGTCAGCGGCTGACTTTGCCTTGACACCGGCTAGGCTTTGCTTTGTCAGCGGCTAAGTCATCAGCGGGTGGATTGTCTTTATAACTGTTTGACCGGTTCAAACGGGATTTAATATTGACTTTATGACCATAATGATTCTAGTCATGTAACCACTATGTAATCATGTGGGAAATAATGAGATTAATTGGCCGATTAATTCTCATTATTCCTTTGACCATGAGTTACATTCCTTAAGGAATGGGATCAGTATAAATCGTGATCATATTTGCATGATGAAATATACAAAAACAAGAAACACTTACACGCACAGAGTTCTTGATTTTTGCCTAAAACAAGAACTAACTCTTGGTTTTATCCCAAGGAGGTATTCGTGTTAACCCAGGCATAGGGTCGAATAATCTTCTTTGGAAAGTGATTACACGACTTCAAGAGACATCCGGTAACCATTCATTGGTACGTAGTTAGGCTATTGATTATCTTCATCCTGTTGGAACGAAGTAAACCCCAACAATCAAAGAAGATTATTCTGTGATAATCAATGGCGGCAACAATGAAGCATATGGTGGCTAACTTCTTCAAACTGGACAAGTTTGAAGGGGTTGATTTTAGGAGATGGCAAAAGAAGATGCACTTTCTTCTTTCTACCATGAACGTGGTGTACGTGCTGACTACTCCTATTTCTGATGGTGGTGATGATGCTACGTTGGAGGACATGAGGAAAAGGAGCAAATGGGAGAATGATGATTATGTGTGTCGCGGCATAATTCTCAATGGTATGTCTGATTCTTTGTTTGATATTTACCAAAATGTTGAATCTGCTAAAGAACTATGGTATTCTTTGGAAGCCAAATATATGGCTGAGGATGCATCAAGTAAGAAGTTCCTTGTGAGTGATTTCACAAATTACAAAATGACTAATTCAAGACCAGTCATGGAACAATACAATGAACTTCTTGGAATACTTGGTAGATTTACACAACATAAAATGAACATGGATGAGACCATTCATGTCTCGTGTGTCATTGACAAACTACCTCCTTCTTGGAAAGATTTCAAGCACACCTTGAAACATAAAAGGAGGAGTTAACTCTTGTTAAGTTAGGCAGTCATTTGCTCATTGAGGAATCCCTCAGGGTGCATGAAAGTGATAAGCCAAAGAGCAACAATGTTGTTGGTTCATCTGTTGTCAATATGGTGGAGCATAACAACTCCACCAGGTAGAATCACAACAAGGACAAACGTAAGCATCAGGATAACACCAAAGCTAATCCTAACAAGAAGTCATCAGTGGCTTGTTGGAAGTGGGGGAAACCTGGACACTTCAAAAGGGATTACAAAGGTGTTAGCATTGGCAACAAAGCTAATGGATCAGGCACAAAAGGTCAGAATATGTTTAATGAATCTCTCCAGATTTATTATGTTACATATGTATCTGAAGCTTATTTTGTGCAGGATGATGATGTGGCGTGGTGGGTTGACTTTGGAGCAACAGTTCATGTGTGTAAAGATAGATGCTGGTTCAAGACTTATGAGTCAATGAATGATGGATCTATACTTCACATAGGAAATGAGTCAACAGCCCTAGTGCATGGACGTGGTTGTGTAGATCTTAAGTTTAGTTCTGGAAAGATTGTTTCTTTGTTTAATGTTTTGCATGTTCCTAATATTAGGAAGAACTTGGTTTCTAGTAGTGTTTTGAATAATTGTGGTTATAAACAAGTGATTGAATCTAATAAATTTGTTTTATCTAAACATGGTGTGTTTATTGGTTTTGGCTATTTGAGTAATCAAATGTTCAGGCTTAATATTGATTCTAGTATAAATGTTAATTTTGTCCTGATGACTACCACTAAACTGAATGATTCATCACTATGGCGTCCACTATAAGAGGATGCAAGATATGTCTAAGGATGGGTTAATTCCAGCTTTTGACATGGACACTGATAAGTGTCAGACTTATATGCTGAACAAAATTACTAAGAAACCATTTCAGGATGTAAGTGAAACTACAGTTTTGGAGCTAATCCATAGTGACATGTGTGATTTGCATGCTACTCCCTCATTAGGGAATAAGAAATACTTGGTAACATTTATTAATGATGCTTCTAGGTTTTGCTATGTTTATTTGTTACATACTAAGGTTGAAGCATTAGATAAATTTAAAGTATTTAAAACTGAAGTTGAATTACAACAAGGAGTCCAAATCAAAAGATCCAGGACTGATAGGGGAGGTGAGTACATGGATACTTTGTACTTTGAGTCTGTTGGAATCATCCATGAGACAACTGCTCCCTATACTCCACAACGAAATGGTATATCTGAAAGGAAATATAGAGTACTAAAATAGATGGTTAACTCCATGTTGTCCTACTCAGTACTGAGTCAAGGGTTTTGGGGAGAAGCTATGTTAACAGCTTGCTATTTATTAAATAGGGTTCCTAATAAAAGGAACATGATTACCCCTTATGAACTTTAGACTAAAAGGAAACCAAACTTGAACTACCTCAAAGTTTGGGGTTGTAGGGCTGTTGTAAGACTCCCTGATCCAAAGGTGAAAACCTTGGGTGGAAGAGGCATTGAATACATCTTTGTTAGATATGCTGAGCATTCCAAGGCTTATAGGTTCTATGTTATTGAACCTGATGATTCAGTTTCAATAAACTCAATCATTGAATCAAGGGATGCTAACTTTGATGAGACTAGGTTCTCATCAGTCCCTAGGCCAAGCCGTAGGACTCCTACTGGAGCTGAGGACATTGGTGCTTCAGTAGAACCTGAAAGGGTCACTGATGAGGTTGTGGCTCAACAACCTGAGCCTGAGCTTAGAAGAAGCACAAGGCAAAGGACTCCAAAGAATTTTGGGCCTGAATTTCAACGATACCTAGTTGAAGGAACAAGGGATGAGGTCTCTGACCAGTACTACTATTGCTTTAATGTTGAGGATGATCCCAAAACATTTGATGAAGCAATGAAGTCCCAGGATGTTGCTTTCTGGAAAGAAGCAATCAATGATGAGATAGATGCCATCATGGGCAACAACACTTGGGTGTTGGTTGATCTACCTCCAGGTTGCAATCCACTTGGATGCAAATGGATCTTCAAAAGAAAGATGAAGGTAGATGGAACTATTGAAAAGTTCAAAGCAAGGTTAGTCATTCAAGACTTAGACAAAAGTCAGGAATAGACTACTTTGATACTTATGCTCCTGTAGCACGCATAAGTACCATAAGAATGTTTATTGCCTTGGCAAGCATTCACAATCTGATTATTCATCAGATGGATGTGAAGACATCATTCTTGAATGGTGATTTAGATGTGGAGGTTTATATGAACCAACCTCAAGGTTTCATCATGCCTGGTCATGAAGGTAAGGTGTGTAAACTGATTAAGTCCTTATATGGACTCAAACAGGCACCTAAGCAATGGCATCAAAAGTTTGATGAAGTGGTTTTGTCTAATGGTTATTTACTTAACCAAGCTGACAAATGTGTATATAGCAATTCGATGAATCTGGTAAAGGAGTCATCATTTGCCTATATGTTGATAACATGTTAATCTTTGGTACTGACCAAGTTTAGGTTGATTTAACCAAAGAGTTTTTGTCATCAAGGTTTTCTATGAAAGACATGGGGAAGGCTGATGTTATCCTTGGCATAAGGATTAAACATGAAAGTGATGGTATTGTAATTTCTTAGTCTCATTATATTGAGAAGGTCCTGAAGAAATTCAATCACTTTGATTGTACTCCAGTGAGTACACCTATGGATACAAGTGAGAAACTAATGCCTAACAATGGTCAGACTGTCTCCCAGCTTGAGTATTCTAGGGTGATTGGTTGCTTGATGTATGCCATGACTAGTACTAGGCCTGATATTGCTTTTGGAGTGGGTAAACTGAGTAGGTACACTAGTAATCCTAGTACTTAGCATTGGCAAGCTATTCAGAGGGTACTAAAGTATTTAAAAGGAACAATGGATTATTGTTTGTCATATACTGGATATCCTTCATGTTGGAAGGTTACACTGATGCAAGTTGGATCAGCAATACTGAGGATAATTCATCCACAAGTGGCTGGGTATTCCTTCTTGGTGGTGGTGCAATTTCTTGGGCATCCAAGAAGCAAACTTGCATTACTGGTTCAACAATGGAATCTGAATTTGTGGCTTTAGCAGCTGCTGGTAAAGAGACTGAATGGTTGAGAAACTTGCTTCTTGAGATTCCATTGTGGGTCAAACCTATGGCACCCATATCTATCTGTTGTGATAGTGCATCTACATTGGCTAAGGCTTATAGCCAAATGTACAATGGTAAGTCTAGACACTTAGGTGTTAGACAGAGCATGATTCGTGAGCTAATCATGAATGGGGTGATATCAATAGAGTTTGTGAGGTCTCAACAAAACTTAGCTGATCACTTGACGAAGGGATTGGCTAGAGACTTGGTTATAAAGTCTGCTAAAGGGATGGGTTTAAAGTCCAAACTAGTCACTGAATGCTTGGACACCCAACTCCCTCCTGAGAAAACTTGGGAGCTGAGTTCAATGTGGAAAGCTGAACATTCAGGGGACTGAAGCACATGTATATCATCCCAAGGATGTGCTTGTACCTGCTGAAAGGAAGATGAAGTTATAAACTTCTTAGTGGTTAATTTCTTTGAAAAAGTGCTTAAGCGGGAGCATGAACTAAAGAGGAACCACCTATGTAAGTGTTGAGGTTTCGCCGCCTCAAGGAGCATGGACTTTGGCTCTTACAACATTTATGAATTGGATATGGACACATGGCTTGTATGGTGTCAGGAGCGTTTTAAGTGTTTGAAAACTTGTGTGTATTTTATCTTCAGATATTCAAAGTAGTTAAAAGGGTTCAATTCTTAGAACACCCTGATTCTCGAATATTTGAAGTGATGTACTAATATGGAAATTCAATCCTCAGGACATTTTCATTTATGCATTGGTTTTATTAAAGTTGATTTTCATGCAAAAGGAATTGTACTAAATTTGGGAGGATTGTTGGAAATTTAGTATAATTGTGGGATATAGTCATACTTGTAAATGAGTTTGGAGGTACGTAGTGTACACCTATTAAGTCCTTGACTACCCTGGAAGACTCAATATAGTGGTTGCTGATGACTCCTTTCAAAGGCTAGTTTAGCCTTGTCAGCGGCTGACTTTGCCTTGACAACGTCTAGGCTTTGCTTTGTCAACGGCTAAGTCATCAGCGGGTGGATTGTCTTTATAATTGTTTGACCGGTTCAAACGGGATTTAATATTGACTTTATGACCATGATGATTATGGTCATGTAACCACTATGTAATCATGTGGGAAATAATGAGATTAATTGGCCGATTAATTCTCATTATTCCTTTGACCATGAGTTACATTCCTTAAGGAATGGGATCACTATAAATAGTGATCATATTTGCATGATGAAATATACAAAAACAAGAAACACTTACACGCACAGAGTTCTTGATTTGTGCCTAAAACAAGAACTAACTCTTGGTTTTATCCCAAGGATGTATTCGTGTTAACCCAGGCATAGGGTCGAATAATCTTCTTTGGAAAGTGATTACACGACTTCAAGAGATATCTGGTAACCATTCATTGGTACGTAGTTAAGCTATTGATTATCTTCACCCTGTTGGAACGAAGTAAACTCCAACATAAAATAACCCGAGTTTGAATCATATGGCAAGTTGAGCTCGAGCTAACTCACAAGGACTTAACACTACAATTCCTTACTGAAGTTAAAAGAGCCCCATGTAAGTCGATATGAAATGAATTGCTAATACATGTTCAAGTTGTAATTGTACAAGTATAGATTTAAAATTTGCATACGAGTCTTGTTTTGATTCAGCCACGCGATTGCATATGAGTAAAGACCCTCCTCCGGCCTGTTCACCGGTTAGATCCACCCAAACCAGTTTAGGAGAGTAAGTTGCAATGTGAAACCGATGAAACACACGATATGGTTCGACATGTAAAATATGGAGTAATTAAGCTCACTCCAGAAAAGTGAAAGTTTTATGGACTTATATTTAAATAGTCGTGTGTTAGGATCGAACTCGGGATTACGGGATTGCACACATTACGTAAAGGGTTAATTTATTTATTAAATATATTTTATATATTTATTAAATTAAACCGAAGCTTAACTAACGATCGTTAATAATTAAAAGTTAAGTATAAACGATCGTTGTGGAATTAAATAGAAGAGAAAAGAAGAACGGAAAGTTCCGGAAACACCCTTGGGTGGGCTTTTGGCCGGCGGCTAAACACAAGGAGAAGGGAAAGATTTTCTTTCCTAATTTGTTTATTACTTGGAGAATAAGATTTGCTAGCCTATATAAACAATCCTTAGCCTTCATAAATTTCCATCCTATTCTCTTTTCTTTCTCTCTTCCTGCGACTAAAACCAAAGGCAAAACACCCTCTTTAGGGTTCCTTTTAACCTTTGGTTTTGGTTTCTTTGTTTGATCAACTCCAAAGGAAAAACACCTTTTTAGGGTTCCTTTTATCCTTTGGTTTTGGTTTAGCAATAATCTAGTCCTAGCCCCTCTCTAGGGTTGTTGGGTAGATATTCCACAAGTGTAGAAGCTCGATTTACACGTGCTAGAATCACGGTTAGCTCATTGTATTACGTGTGTATAAGAACGTAATGTAGTCTTACTTTAGACTACATCTTGGTATTGTTCGTCATAAACCATAATTGATGATTCGTTTGTGATCTTGTAGATCTTCGCTAGGATAAAGGTATGTAATCCTAATTCGATTAATAATAATTGTGTTATTAATTATGATCTTGTTAAATCGCTTCCGCTATGTGTGATTTGATCTTGTTTAGGGTTTTGCGTAATTGTTATGAGCTTTATAAACCTTCAGTGGCATCGAGAGCCGTTTTAACATGTTATAATTATCGAGATCTAAAGATTGTTTTTAACTAATAATTGTTTTGAGTTAAAACTACATGTTTTTTTAAAACAAAATTTAGGGTTTCGGTTTTTTTTTTTAAATCCGTTTTTAAAAATAAAAAAGTATATGCCATTTTTTTTATATATAAAAAAAAGTTTTTTTTATATATAAAAAAAAGTTTTTTTTGAAACCCTAAAATTACATGTTTTTTATCTTTAGATAATTACATGATTAATTGTTATGTCATGTATTTAAGGTTACGATCCGTAGTGATTTAATTAATTTGTTAAGTTATTTGGGTGGAATTTTGATGAATTGCATGATTAATTGTTATGTTATGTGAATTCATGTTTTGATCCGTAGAGATTTAATTGTTAAGTTATGTGGGAAATACGTGATGAACATGAATGTTTTTCATGGATCATATGTTTTATGTGGTAATTGTTACGTGTTTTGCTACATGCATTATTTGATTCAATAAATCTTAAATTAGGGAAGACTTTTATATGAATATAAAAACCTAGATTTGATATTATTTATTGAATAAATCGTATGCATGTGGCTATTTGATTTATTTATTGCACATATAAATTGTTATTATGTGTTTATGATTTAGTTTTTTTTACCTACTTGTTTTCATACGTTTTTGTTTTAATTGTATGTTGTAAACAAGGGTAATTTTTTACAAGAAAATTAATATGGACTAAATCATATAAAAATTAATGAATTATTTTTTGAGATCTAATTAACATATAATTTGCGTTGATTGGAATTGCAATAATAACTTAACGGCTTACTCAACTTTGACAAACTATAAAGTGGGTATAACGCACTGCTGGTCATGTACCCGGTTAAGGAAGGAGGTGTTATGCTTCAGCGCTGACCAAATTCCCGGCTTGCCTGTGCGTCAAAGTTGGAATTACCTACGGTTATTATTTACATAATTCCTTAAGGATGATTTAACCGCAAAAATTCACATCCGAAACACAATGAATAAGGTTATTAATTTGTGCTTTAGCTAAGTTCTAGAAAAAGTACGGTGTGAATTTAGTTGTGGGTAAAATCTTTAATTGGTTTAACCAATACCTCAACTTGCAAATATATGATGAAATTTTAGTCTCACCAAAAAGTTTACTAAAATTTTTATTAAACTTATGCTATGGAGATATATGCATGTTTCTCCATACATGATTTTGACACCAAAATCAATACCCTTAAAATTTAAGTCATTTGCCATCTAATTGACGAACACTTGAAGTTACAATTTTCGTCATATGAGATTTTGGACGATGTTGTAATGGAGAGAAAATTTCATGACTGAATAAGATTGCACATGAAGGTTTTACGTTCTTTAGATTAGTTGACTTGATTGAGTTACTCAGTAAGATCTAGAAACTTAAGGCATAAAAAAGGGATGAAACATGTTTACAATGCAAAATGACTTTTGGCAATGTAAATCCCTTAAATATCTAGAATTGCAAATTTGTTTGTCAATCATTGTTCGACAAGTTAACATCTTGAATACTTTCATTGCTAGCAGATCAACTGATGTGATGAAATTATGTCATTTTGGATTCTAGTTTTCAAGGAAAATACTATGGTTATTATTACCGGGGTAATTTTATTTTCTTGAATGGTATTATCGAAAATACTAAAATTAAATTTTGTAAATTCTTTTACAAATGTATTAATGCAACGTTACACCGTAAACGTGGTTTATTCATTTATTGATCTACAAACCGTATGGTTAAGGATAGAGTCAATTTACAAATGAAAGATAAACCTAAAACTCTTTTTCATGAGTAAAGAAGGAGTTATAAGAATTTTAGAAATGTCATATTCAAAATACATAACTCATAGCAAACTTAATAGTTAAGAAAAGTGCATATTTTGAGTTATTAAAAGTTACCGTTAATTGGTTATAAGGCAAACTAGCATATTTGTCTAGTAGTTGTGCTTTGACCATTTATAGGCACTACATACCATTGTGGGGTTGGTAGACCTATTAAGGAAGAAATTTCATGTCAAGTCTTTCAAGTTAAAAGCAATTGATGGATAAGTCATCATTTACTTAGTAGAGTACATTCTTAAACACTATAAGTAATTGTTACGAATGTGTTTTTCCAAAAGTGTAAGAAAGTAAACACAACACTAATTATTTTCACCGATTATGAAACATTTTCAATGTTGTCAAGTTCAGTGGGAGAACTGTGTTGTATTACTGATTTTGAGTCTATTAAAACATTCTCTAATTCAGTGAGAGTTACAAGCCTTGTTGTCTTGGTAAATACTCATATTATCTTTACTATGTTCTAAGATACTTACTTTCGAATTGTTGATACTATTATCTCCAAGGATATTCATGTATGGATTCTTGTTGATTAAGTGGTTCTACATCTACTTGTACAAATTAATATATGTGACACAATCATATTTTGTATAGATGAACGTTAGACGTGATGTTTATCTAATATATGAGGTTGTTCCATGCACAAGTGGGAGAAATGAACATTGTGTGCAAGAAACAACTCATAAAGATATGATTCTCTTGTCTTCAAGATAAGATACTAACAATCTAATTAATATTAGATGAAATTTAGATCATGTGTCAATATGATTAGAAGACTACTTAAAAGTATATATATCATTCACATTAAGAAACACTTGTTGTTTTGATTTAGTCATGTAAGACCTTGGACTAAATTGTAAACACAAGGGGTAAAATATCCACATGTCGTAAGATCGGGCGTGGATTATTTTGCGGTTTCTTAAAATGGACAATTCCTTGAATGACATAAATACATAGAGTAATCTTCTTCTACTAAAGTTAAATATTTGTGTATTCTTGAAATTACATAAATAGACATAGTAGTGAATTAACTTGAAAAGATTATTGAAACCTAGTGGTGTTCATGATTACTTTAGTTATACGTGTTTATGATTTACTGAATAAAGTCACAAACATAAAGTCTTGAAAGACGTATAATATAAAGTAAGACGTTTATGTTTTAAAAACATGGAAATGAAGTGACTTTGTATTAGAAGTACTTGAGTTATAAAGCATGCAAAATGGTTAGGAAATCTATTATACCATTAAGATGATTTAGTTGGTATATAGGTAAGCCTAAAGATATATATTTATCTTAAATATTATTAAGATTGACTTACAATATTTCCCTAAATAAAATACATCATTGTTATGGTATGTTCATTAGGAGAATCAAAGTTCTCAATATGATGGTGATGTTTGATTCAAGATAACTATATCTTCATTTATTCCAAAAGATATCAAGGTTAGAAAGTTGAGTATGACTTGAGCTAAGAAGATTAATAAGATGTCATTATATATGGAATGTGATGAATCACGTTATATCTTAAATGGAGTTCGGATTTTGCTAAACTACTTATGAACTGGATTGTTTAGAAAATAAAGAGTATGGAATTGTCATTGTGTTTTGTAATGTCCCATATAGATAACGTTGGAGTGTTGATCTATTTGCTATGTATTTAAAGAGTAATTTTAAGTTACTAAAAGCAAGTGGGAGTTTTGATCTTGAAAGATAAAATTACAAGATGCATAATCTTCTAAAATACACTAGTAATTATCATGAGGTAGGCGTGTAAATGCCAATCCTCAAGATAAAGGAATTTAAGTCATAGGTCCGCAAGAATATCTTGGATATGCGATTAATATGCTGAGAAATATGAGTTACAAATAATCGTTATGATTTGTTGCCAAATATTGAATTAGGTAAAGTACTCATACTATGAACGTTAATAGATGTTGTCCAATAAGATAATCAATTGTAAATTTGTTTTATCCTAAATAGTTTGACTAGAAATTGGAGATGAGTTTCGTCAAAGGAAGAAAAACACCAATTGTGGTGGTTTAATCTTTGTGTTGAAATTATATGGACAAAATTGTACACATATTTAATGTATGTATTATGAATAGATTATTAATCACACTTAAGTAATTAATTGTGATTGAGTATTCTTTCCTAAACGCATTGAATATATAAAGATTTTGATGGTCATATTTTAATTGACAAATTTGGATATGTATGAACTATTTCTTGAATGACTACTTGAGAAAGGACTTAAGTAATCGAAATGAGTTTATTACTTCAAAATAAATCTTTGGAAAAGTACAAAATGCAATTATCCATGAATGGATAAAATCATGCATCTAGGAGATTATTCTTATGCTTAATTTGAAATCCAAGATTGGATTTAAATTTGAATAAGATGATTTCTGAGTATTCCTAAAAGCTAGTTGGAGTATTATGGTTATTTTCTTAAATTATACGTGTCAAATAGACATGTAAGAAAGTAAGTTTTCAATTAATTAAAATGTTGATTTGGTTTAGATTTGAGATGAAACTTTACTTTGACGATTTAGAAAATAAGATATACATAACCTTTAAACAAATAAATTTATTTATTTATGCGGTGGAAATACAACATAATATGCCATGTAGTAAATTTATATGGATATTTAGAACATGGAGAAATCTAAATCTGGTTTGAGAAATTATCATGTGTGTCGTGTTGTGTTTATATCATGCTTAAAATGCATGATGATTTGAATATATTTATCTATTTAAAAGTTATTAAATAACTTGTGTAATGAATATTCTGAAGGAATATGTTTGGAAATAGAATAACATCATAAATCTTGGATCGGCTTTCATATTCTATAGATGAATAATTTGTCAATCGTTGTGCAAATTATCATAGCCAACAAACTTGGAGGTTTGGTTGAAATCAAACATTACATAATAGATATTAAAGGTAACGTATTCATATCTTTTATGACAAGTTGTAAAACTTGAAAAAATATAATTGAGGTAACACTCAATATTAGTCATGGGATCTTTTGGAGATGACATATTGATTAAAGTTGCATTATACATTAAATAATTAGAAAACTTTGAACTTAAAATGTGTTTTGGAAGTTTAGGAAATTGGTGATCAAGGATGTTTCACAATTTTGATAATATGTGGCTATATCAAATTGTTTGAATGCACATGTACAATAGTTTCAATGAATTGAATTCTTGAAGAAAGTATTCTCAAAATTTCAATAGGTCAAGATTGGTTATTTTATACTTTGCCAAACAAGTATGAATGTCATTGCTATAGGCATGATGCATGTACCAATTTTATGCATTGATCTATTTTAGTATTTGGATAAAGGATGTTTAAGACATCATTGAATTGATGAAATAAAGATTAGGTTTCGTTTATTTTCTGTTATTTGATTTTGTATCCTATTTTACATGTTTTAATCCATGAATATTATGATATTTCTAAATGCCCGTTGTCGATTAATAATATGGGAATATTATTAAACTAAGACAATTCAAAATAGTGACATAGTATACTTGAAAGTATATAGGTCAATTTTGGATGATATTTGATGAATCAAATATTGGACTTATCCCAACTATATGATTTTACTTTATGGATCTTTGTCATCAAGTAAATCATAAATAGTTATCCTTAGACCTGAGATACCAGGAAACTGTCGTGGATCTAGTGCATTTATTTGAAATAATCTAACGCTAAACGTAACTGGTGGCTATAAGGGTTATTTTCAGAAGTGTTGCAAAATTCATAAGTTTTTTTTTTGGTAACCGTGATTTCCGACACATTGGCCGACCAATACACGGGGTTTGAGCCCACCGCCACACAGAAAATTCATAAGTTTTGCTTGTAGTCAATATGGGATTTGTTTCCTTCAAAATTATTTTGAAGTATAATACAGCTGGACCCCTCGGGGGAGTAGTAAGATATTTGTGCGGCCGCACCCAAATTTGTTTTGGTGATCTTGCTATATCCGTAAACGAGAAATAGAATGGTTAATGTAAGGAATGACTGAGATCCATATCCTATTAACGTTGTATTTGAAATGAAAGGATAATAATAATGATAGTAAATCATTAAAAGGTTTTATCCAAGAGAAATTACTCGAGATCGGACTAGGGCATTGGTGTGTAACTAGACGCTAACCAATGTGATCACGATATTTTAAAATATGTCCAAGTGGGAGCTGAAAGTTTTATGTACTTATATTTAAATAGTCGTGTGTTAGGATCGAACTCGGGATTACGGGATTACACACATTACGTAAAGGGTTAATTTTATTTATTAAATATATTTTATATATTTATTAAATTAAACCGAAGCTTAACTAACGATCGTTAATAATTAAAAGTTAAGTATAAACGATCGTTGTTGAATTAAATAGAAGAGAAAAGAAGAACGGAAAGTTCCGGAAACACCCTTAGGTGGGCTTTTGGCCGGCGGCTAAACACAAGGAGAAGGGAAAGATTTTCTTTCCTAATTTGTTTATTACTTGGAGAATAAGATTTGCTAGCCTATATAAACAATCCTTAGCATTCATAAATTTCCATCATATTCTCTTTTCTCTCTCTTCCTGCGACTAAGACCAAAGGCAGAACACCATCTTTAAGGTTCCTTTTAACCTTTATTTTTGGTTTATTTGTTTGATCAACTCCAAAAAAAACCACCTTTTTTAGGGTTCCTTTTATCCTTTGATTTTGGTTTAGCAATAATCTAGTTCTAGCCTCTCTCTAAGATTGTTGGATAGATATTCCACAAATATAGAAGCTCGGTTTACACGTGCTAGAATCACGGTTATCTCGTTGTATTACGTGTGTATAAAAACGTAATGTAGTCTTACTTTAGACTACATCTTGGTATTGTTCGTCATAAACCCTAATTGATAATTCGTTGGTGATCTTGTAGATCTTCGCTAGGATAAAGGTATGTAATCCTAATTCAATTAATTATAATTGTGTTATTAATTATGATCTTGTTAAATCGCTTCTGCTGTGTGTGATTTGATCTTGTTTAGGGTTTTCCGTAATTGTTATAAGCTTCAAAAAGAAGCGTATCACTTTTATTAAGAAATAAAAAAGTAAACATAGTCACAGAAGACTCACAGACTCACAGTACACCCATCTTATTTCTTTATTTGACTATAGATTATTGTACATAAATAGGAAAGGGTAGCTAGTTATTAACATAAGATGCATGGTACTGATCGAGTAAAAATCGATCAAGACGAACAGGTGACGCAGTTACAACCAGGTGCACATTTGCAATTCGCCTTTCCAGTGCCCCTGGATGTTTGGGAGCAAGTATCATCGCAAGGGTTGCATCCGCAGTGTTCGCCGCACGAGCATCTCTTGTGCTCTCCACCGCTACTCGCCATGCCTCCACTCTTGCAACTGCATGCATGCAACCACATATTATTACCATCTACAATCCAGATATCGTATAATACAATCTTAATCAGTGTTGAAAAAGAAAGTGTACAAGATCGATTAACAGCCGCTTAATCGCTATAAGGTCCTCAACTTCGCCGATTTATGTAAATGCCGATTTATGTAAATGCAGATTTATGTAAAGTCGATTAACGACAGTCAAACTATGGTCAGCTGTGTTAAATGATGGTCTAAGATTTTGGTCAAACTTACCAAAAACTGCAAATCTTTCCGAAAATTAAAAAAACTCATTGTAAATTTGTGTGTATCATAAGTGACATTTTAAGAATAATATTACCGAAAAAATCTAAAACTCGTTAAAAATATCTGAAATTTGTCGAAAATACTAAAAAAAATTGCTAAAAATACCCATTCGATTAATCGCTGATTAATCTTGGCTATAACGATTACATTTAAACACCTAAAATGAAGCACCTGCATTTAACTCCGCCAGGGCATGGCGAAGGACAGCCACACCTCTCATCACATATAACGCCACTTCCTCTCATGTCCGCCATTAATAACTTAACAAGTTTTGGTATAGTTTGATTTAATTAGCTCTTTGATAGCTAGCTATTTAGGATATATGTTCTAGTTAAGTTTGCTAGTATATAAATATCTAAGCTGGAGAGAACGTACGAGAACGAGCCAGGTAACATACAGGTGGCGAGTCGTGGTACTAGAAACATCGACATTTGGACATGTCGTGGCGTTGTTACAACATACGATGATATACTAGACACCAAAGTCCAAATTAAAACCAGCCATTTTATTTAAAAGCCTTTGTTTTTCGAAAAGTATTGATGTATAAAAAGTATAAAACGAACCAAAACAACAATAGGTCCAGGCCCATATATAGGCCCATAAGTTCATAACTTAGAAGGCACCGACCTTAGGGCTAAACATAGGGAAAAAATTTGAAGAACAAACTGTATTGTTTACGTAAAAGCCAGGGCGTTCTCGACCGGACGCCTTGGACGATAATTAAAATGAGGTTTTAAAACACGAATTTTGCTAAACAATGTTTAGTGGATAGAGTTTAGCTTGTATTTAATGCACATAAACTTTTTTAGTAAACAAAAAATGCATTAAATACACATTAAAATAAACTTGTAAAATACCAGATTTGAATATGATTACATGTTCATTTATTGTGTATTTAATGCAATTTTTTATAAATAAAAAAAAATTATATGTATTAAATACACGCTAAATACTCTTCATTGGACATTATTTTGGCAAAACGCTTAAAACACTAGATAAATATATCATAAATATACGATGAAAGCTACGTAAAGTTTATTTTACTTTGCATTATGTAGACTACGTTTGGTAAAATTGGTTGTATGTTATAAATTGTTAGCTGTAAGCTATAAAATGTTAACTGTAAATTTGTTAACATGAAATATAAGTTGTATGTTTTTTAATAATTAGCTGTTTATTTAAATATCAAGATGTAAAATGATTAAAAATAATATATTTAGATAGATTATAATATGATTAATGGGTATATTAGTAACTTACAGGTTTAAAATTTTTTATAGTAATTTAAAAGCTTCATCAATCATCTTTTCATTTAAAAACTACTTGTTTAAAATAAAAAATTAAAGAACATGCATCTAAAGTCTAAACAAAGTTACTTGTTTTGAAAAAAAATATTTTCGACAAAAAAAACTAACAGTTTCAAAAAAATTCTATAAAACTCTTACTAAACACGCCCATAATGCAAGTTGTTAATTAAATGTATTTTTAGCTAACCACATATTTCAGGGAAAAAAGTTTTTTTTTTTTTTTCTTAAGTAATATTCACATACATAAACGGAACTTAGATAAATTTATTGGGAGGGCCGAGTAAATTTATTGGGAGGATCGAGTGCTATTTGTGATGGTAAAAATGTATTTTCTTTAAGCAAATATAAGTAAAATCTCAAAGTTTTGGGAGGGTTGTGGCCCTTCCCGGTCTCCAGTAAGATCCGTCTATAATCACATATTTTAAGTCTTGCAAAGATATTTGTATATGATTCTTGTAATTTTCATGTTTGAAAATCTTTTGTACGTAGTTAGAATACTGCAAAACAGTATGACTTTTTTGTGTTATGTGTTCATACTTGATAGTACACATTTACAAAACCTTTATTAGGAGGAAATCACTATCATATTAATGATTCGAAAGACAAGTAGAGTCTCAAGTGTCAATATCGGAGATACACAAGTTGGATGTGAGCTTAGTTGTCTGTTTGGAATATTAGCTAATTACTCACTTTTAACAGCTCATAAGCCATGCATGCACTTGTATGTATGTAACGATGGTGATGTATATAAAGTTTTGCTTGCTATTTAAGAGGTTCCTGTATGTATATGCTTTATGAATTTATATGTGGTGTGTGAAATTTGTAGTGGCTTATGTGACATAAACCATCAGATTAAGGAGTAATATGTGTGGTCCAAATTTACATGCTACTTTCTATGAAACAACTACACACAGCCATACACTGTCATTGCAAGTTGATGCAATTGAACATGCTCCGCGAAATTGGTATAACCTTTAAATAAGCGTAGATTTATGATAAACATAAGAGCATTTCTAATAAATAAAAACATCTAATGATTTTTTATTATTTCAAAAAATGTTTTAAGGATGTTTTTTCTATTGCAACTACAATTTTGAGTGGTATGTTTTTTTCTGTTGCAAAAAATTATTCCAAAGCCTCTTGGTCTAGCGGTATGTGAGTGGCCCTCTAACCCCAAGATTGTGGGTTCAAGTCTCGATGAAAACATGTGAGATAGAAATTGTGAGATAGTTGTGTGAGTTGTAAAAAATTGCCTTTCTAAAAAAAAAAAATTGCAACTACAATTTTTATATAGCTTTTTACAATGACTTGTAATACGAATTAGTCTTTGACAAAAGCTGTTGTTATAAACATCAATCAACCTAATAGCAGTAAATGTAAATTTTTTTTGAAAACTTTTTATATTGTAGATGTTTTAAGATTAGTGGAAGTGATGCCCATATTTTTAGAGTGATAATTTGCACACTTCACTAATTTATTTGCACATTTAAATTGTGTGTCTTTTGATATTTATACCCTTAAATAATTTAGTGATACATGTATATATTAAGGGTATAATAGTCATCATTGGAGTGTACTAATAAAATATTGAGTGTATCATCCTTCTCCTTACTTCAATTTCCTTCGTTGTTTCAGCTTTCTCTTTGAGAAACTATTTCATGACCTTCATAGTGTAACATGGAGATCGATCGATTACGTACACCACCAGAAAAACATATTTGACAAAAACAAAAAAAACTAAATAAAAACACACACAAACACTCAACTCAATCCTCACAAAGACCGATTTTTTTCGCCTAAGCTGACGAGTCGATGGTGTTTAGAGTGTGTGTGAGCAGAGTGAGAGTAGGGTCGTGTGGCTTGAGTGTGGACCGGCAGGCTATTTCATCCATTACCATTGTTAAGGTGAAATCTTTTTAAAACATTTGTTTTTTAAAACGACAAAGTAGTACAGTTACTAAGTTATTTATTCGATTTTACGATATTTGTTTAGAAAATCGTCTTAGCCGATCTCGATTAATATTATTAATTAGTGATTTAATTTTGTATTATATGCTCAGAAGATAATCTCTGTCAGCTTTACATTAATGTATTTAGGGGGTGTTTGGTACCGAGAATCAAATAATATGGAACTGAAGTAGAATATGGAAACATAGAGAAAGAGAATCAATTTGAGAAATAAAATGTGATTCTATTGTTTGGTAAAACTTGACAATTGAGACGAGAAATGGGCTGAAAATTGATTATTTTGTTTGACTCTATAACGAAGTGGAATGAGAATATGTTATAAGGTATCGATCTCGTATCGAATTAGTGGTATTAATTTTTTTTCGAATATAAATTAATGGCATCGGTACCGTATCGAACGTGATTCGGGTATTGGTACCGATCCCGAGAAATCGAGATTTTCCTCTTTTTTTTGGAGTTTTCCGATGTGGAACCGGTCTCGTACCGAATTAGTGGTACTGATTTTTTTTCACCTTATATCGTATTGCCGATATTATATCAAACAGAATTCGAGTATCGAAAATAGATACGATTCTGATTCGGTTTCAAGATTCGAGACGAAATGCTCATCCTTACGTTATACGCACAACCCCAATTTATTACTGTAGCTTTTATAAACAACTTGCATAACCAACAAATGAAAAACACGAATTAACAACATATATAAAAAAAACTGGTAATATAAAAAGAAAATAACAAATTGTAATGATATGGAATTGCAATCAATTGTTATATGTCTTACTTGGTTTCAATGCTTTTTCTAATTCTTTAAAGAACTAACTTTTATATCAAATATAACTAACCAACAACATCTTTTCATATGCCGGAGAAGAAAATTACGATTATAAAAGAGAGGGTACTATGATAAGGTAACCTTTTAAAATTTTATTTAGTCAGCTACTAACTCAGCGCCATATCACACCAACATAACTAACAAAAATATCCTCTCACTCACAACATACTCAATCACTTTGGCCCTATCACTATTTTTTCTTTTTCTTTTTTTTATTTTCACACAAATTTAAAATCATTTCATTAAAATTAAAATTACAAATATTTAAATAAAAATACACTACAAAAATAAAAATATAATCCTAAACTAAAATTATTTTAAAAAATTACAAAAATTAAAAGTTTTAGCCAAAAAATAGGATAAAAATTATAAATATAACTAAATAAACAATATAACAAATATATATATATATATATATATATATATATATATATATATATATATATATATATATATATATATATATATATATATATATATATATATATATATATATATATATATATATATTAAAAAAATCACATTCTCATCCTTAGAGCACAGGGTACGGGGCGTTTTCGCCCAGCGTTTTACCACGGCGCCACACCAAAACGCGAGAGACCACACCCCTGTTGGCGTTTTCGTGTCTCGAGCCGAGGGCACGGCGCGCGTTTTCGCACGAAAACGCGAGACCGTATCCCGTGCTCGCGTTTTCGTGCATTTAATTTTTATTTTTTTTTCTTATAGAAAAGTGGGCCCGATTTTTTCCCCATGGCTCAAGCCAACCAGGGAGCGTGAAATGTGATGTTTTCGTGTTTGTGGTGTGGTGTGATCATTTAGCCACCACTCACCATACCCCTTGAAAAATCTCGTGTTTCCCATGGCTCAACACGAAAACTCAACACTATACCTCGTGCTCTTATCCGTCCACCAACACCTCCCCTCTCCCCTCTCAGCCTCTCTCTTCTTCCTCTATTACCTGAAAACACACACTCTTATTAAAAACACACACTTCTCGTTAAAATTTTAACCAAAAAGAAGAAAAAAAAAAGAAAGAAGAAAAAAGGAAAAAAAAAAGAAGAAGATACACCTCTTTCCTCGTCGTTCAGATTTCGGTTTTCCGAAATTGTAACGACGAAGAGGGGTGGATGTGGCAACGTGGCTCGGCGAGCCTCCACGTGAGATCGGCGAGAGCTTTTAAGCCGTGATACCCTTCTCTCTAAAATAACAGAGAGCAACTATCGTGGTTGTGGTCCGTCACATCTTAAATTGTTACGAAATGTGCCACACACGTAATATTGCAATTTATAAGACAAATGTTATAATGGATAATTTAATTTTGATAGAGAATGCAACAAGAAATGATATGTGTTTTAATTGGTGATTCTCTTCATTCTTTACATTTTTAAGAGAATGGATAACATAACGAAGCTTTCATTCTCCTTTTTCATTATCCGGCTCTAACAAACAAGGAAAAACGGCTTCATTTCATTCTTATCCTTTCTATTTTATCGTACCAAACATGCCCTTTGAAACGAACTCTCTATCTTTAAAGCATATAATTGAAGTTAGCTAAATATAAAATTGACCCATTAGGGATGGGACAACTTTTAGATTATGCGAAAACGTTTTGGGTTATTGAAGTATTGAGATGACATTTGATTAACTATGTTTTTTTCTGGAATTTTGTGATTTCGTTTATTACTTTTTTGTTTCGACATGTGTAATCGTTTTTATTACGGAATCTTTGTCCCGTTTAGCACTATAAAAACAACAAAATCTGATTGATAAAGATGAAGAAAATCTATACACACATATAATATGGATGCATGGGTGAAAGTGGCATCACCTACTACTTGCTATGTTCCCATTCCCATGATTTGTGATACCCAATAAAAGTCAACTTATGTTTTCTCATTGACCACACTAATACACATAATCTTGACTATCTTGCCATTTTACTTTGGTTCACCACCACTAACCATGTACTCATTAGTCTTTAATTTAGTCAAACCATTATGTGCAAAAAACCTCAAAAAGTCATATTCGATTTCGTAGAGTGTTTCTTGTAAAAAGGTCCTCAACAAAAAGACTAATTATGTTTGTATTTGTAAGAACTATAAGTAAATGACTGTTTTCTTGAGAAAGGGTAGTGCATGTACTCATTTGATCTCTTGAACGAGTTACAACTTACAACTAAAGTATTTTTTTAGAAAGGCAACATGAATAAAAGGAACCAAACCACAAGTTACAACTATTCTATTCTAATTCGTACTAGAAAATTTCTATTTGGCTAGATGGTCTAAACTCTAAACCCCAAGCGGCACAGGGTTTTAGTATCGAAAACTCGAGGAATTCGTGGAGCATAAGACTTGTGAAACAACAAAGAGTTTGTAAGAAACGGTGTATACTTTAATTAAATAACAATAATAAAATTAACAGAAAACAAAAATATAATTAAATAACAAATAATAATTGAAAGCAGTATATCTAGAGACGAAACACATGTTTAACACGCTTCCGTGAAATATAAAACACGATTTGCATATATTTTACATACACAAATATATTCTGTCATGACTTTGTAAGAAAGTTTAACTCTATTCCTTAAATAGATGTACATAATTTTCTAGAAAAAATTCGAATTCGCAGCAAAAAAGATACCGAAATCTGTCCGCACCCTGACGAATTTTGGAGCTACATTCGTGTCCGCAGGTCGCGCGCTCATGCACAAATTCGGTAGCTTCGAACCTGTTTTTGCCTAGAAATCTCACTTTCTGCACCCCTGCGCGCACGTAATCGTGGGAGTAAAAACCCACAAATGAATATTGAAGGTAGATATCTCACTTCATGTTTTGAGCGATGTGGGACAATTTTAGTTTCCAAATTTCACGTGCCTCACTTTGAGAGACAATATCTCATTCATATTAACTCAGTTTTGGACATACTTTAACTCGTTGGGAAGCTCTCTTCGAGGAGAACGCAAGGCTACTAATTACTACGAATATATATAAAATATACATATATTAAATTATGTCCAAACTTTGCAAAAACTCATTTTGCAAAGCAATTTTTCCAACCCCCCACATGAATGGAGATCGGTCGAAAACAAACAAAAGTTTCAGTGAAATTTCTGCAGTTAAGTATTGCATAGGATAAGCAGGTGTGACTTTGAACCTTCCCTTGATGAGATGCACTTACTATCCTAGATCTGAGTAAACGCGATATCCTTGAACTCAGCCTCTTTTTACATAGACGACAATAAACACTCACACAAGACTCTTTCTGACCTTGTCAAGTCCTCATAATGGTGCTCGTTATGGTCATGAACACTCGCCTGGTTCTGTAAGAGCTCTTAGAAATTGCGCCCTCACAATTTCCTTCGAAGTGACCTCACTTCTCCCTCACATAGGTGATCTCAACTTGAATCATTAAAAACATATGTTTTATTATTTTATCTTGAATCATTATGCTTATGATTTCATCCTGAATCATTAAGCCATGTGTTTAACCTCTCAACAAGTCACATTGTTCTGGGAATGGACTAGAAAAGTTACTATATTTAGTAACTTCTCCACATTGACGTGACTTCCCCAAATTTCTATGATTAGGTTGTCCTATTGAACCCGAATCTTGGCATCTCCAGTCAACTGGGTTAGGTTTTCCTTTATAGAAACCCATTCCTTCAAGGGCTTTAATGTCATTCCTTTAGACGACTTTCGTAAGCGGAGCCGCGATGTTATCCTTTGACTTCACATAGTTGATTGAGATAACTCATGTTGAGGGTAATTTTCGTACCGAATTATGTCGACGAAGGATATGTCTAGACTTTCCATTATATATTGTGCTATGAGCTCTGTCAATTATCGATTGACTATCACAATGTATACTAATGGCCGTTACCGGTTTAGGCCACCTGGGTATGTCCTCTACGAATTGCGTAGCCATTCCACCTCTTCTTCGCATTTATCTAACGCGATAAATTCTGATTCCATCGTGGACTTAGCTATTACTGTTTGGTTGGAATACTTCCAAGATATAGCGGACCCTCCTAGTGTAAACACATATCCACTAGTCGATCTAGAGCCCTTTATGTCAAATATCCAATTTGCATCACTGTATCCTTTAATAACCGTTGTATATCTATTATAATCCAGTCCATAATCACGACTGTATCTCAAATAATGAAGTACCCTAGTCATAGCTTTCCAATGTGCTTCACTTGGATTACTAGTATACCTACTCAGCCTGCTAACAACATATGCTAAGTCAGGTCGGGTACATGTCATCAGATACATTAACAGGCCAATAATTCTTGAATAATCTAATTGGGCAACACTTGCGCCTCTATTTTTAGATAGATGCAAGCTGGTGTCAATTGGAGTTGTAGCTAGACCAGAATCTCTTGCATTATAAGTATTAAGAATTTTGTCCACGTAATGTGCTTGACTTAATGCAAGTCTACTATGAGTTCGTATGATCTTTATTCCAAGGATCACATCAGCAAACCCATATCTCTCATGTCAAACTTTAATTTCAACATGTCTTTAGTAAACTTGATCTTGTCGTTACTACCAACGATAAGCATATCATCAACATAAAGACATAAGATTACATAACCAATATTTGTGTCTTCGACATAAACACACTTGTCGCATTCATTAATTTTGAATCTACTCTCTAACATGGCGTGATCAAACTTTTGATTCCATCGTTTGGGAGCTTGCTTTAAGCCATACAATGACTTAACAAGCCTACAAACTTTTCCCTCGTGTCCGGGAGCCATGAAACCCTTCGGGTTGGTTCATGTATATTTCTTCTTCTAAATCTCCGTTTAGAAAAGCCGTGTTTACATCCATTTGGTGAACTTCTACATTTTTAATGCGGCAATAGCTAGAATCATTCTAATAGAAGTTATTCGCGTAACAGGCGAATAAGTATAAAAGTAATCTAGACCTTCGCGTTTTCTAAATCCTTTGATCACCAATCTTGCTTTGTACTTGTCAACGGTGCCATCAGCTTTCATCTTCTTCTTGAAGATCCATTTATAGGCTAGTGGTTTACAACCAGGAGGTAAATCCACGAGCTCTCAAGTATGATTTTATAAAATAGAATCTATTTCACTGTTAATCACTTCTTTCCATCGAGTCCCTTCCGAGGAATTTACCTCTTCTTGATAAGAAGTGGGTTCATTTTCTACCATAAAAGAGACAAAATCGGGTCCAAATGATTTCTCGATTCTCGCTCATTTGCTTCTTCTAGGTTCAACCTCTTCTTCCTCGGGCTGATCGTGTCTCTCAACTTGGAGATCATTATCATCTCGTTGTCTCTTATCTTAGACAATTGCATCATCTATTATAGATGTGCTTCTAGTTTCCTTCTTTAAACAAGGAAATATGTTTTCAAAGAAGGAAGCATTCCTTGATTCCATTACTGTGTTCTTATGCATATCTGGATTTTTCGAATCATGTACAATGAAACGATAAGCACTGCTATTCTTAGCATATCTAATAAATATACAATTCACAGATTTAGGTCCAATCGTTTGGGCCTTAGATGTCAGCACAACTACCTTGGCTAGACACCCCCACACTCGTAAGTACTTGTATGATGATTTTCTTCCCATCCATGGGGTTTCCTCTTTATCCTTATGAGGTATTGATAGGTGTGAAAACACCCATCCTTTTACCACTTATTTCTGGCTAAAACAAGACCAAGACACGTATTTAATATCATTTGTTTGGAATTATGCGTGGTTTTTGTGTTTATTGTGTTTTCAGAGTCAACCGGATGAATATTGAAGAAAACATGGGATTGCATGGGTTTTATCGAAGAAAAAGACTCAAGACGAAGTCTATTGTCCAAAAGATGCAAAAGATTTGAAGTCATTGTGCCTATTTGAAGATTTATCGAAGAAAAGGGCCAAAGATGGAAGATTCATATATGTCGAAGAACTCGAGTCTATTAAACTAAAGATTATAAGACGAGTTGGAATTATTCACCGACACTTCTCAAAATCCAAAGTCGGAAACGTTTATTTAAAGAAACGTAAAGACTAAAAAAGAAAGAAGAAAAGAAGCCCAAAACCAAAACCCATTCAAAAGCCCACAAGCAAACGCCTATAAATAGGACTTCACTTCACAATTTTGGGGACTATTTAGTTTTAGTTTTTCATTTTCTCTAGTTTTAGAGAGAGAAAGTTCTCAACTTTCTCTCACTAAGTTTTCATCTCTCTTTCTTTTAATCTTTCAAGATTAAACCTTTGTATTGTTGATTTCATTAATCAAGTTTAAGTTTAAGCTTTTAATCTTTATTCTCTTTCTACCTTTCTTTGATTTTGATTCACTTTTGGTGCGAATTACTTATGATCCGTGTTGTTCATCAATGTTTTCGTGCTTAAAAAGTTAATCTTTTTATGCTTATTTAAGTTTTCATACGAATAAGCTTTAAGATCTTTGTGCTTATTGGCTTATTTATATGTTTAGCTTATTTACTTTTTTAAAAGTTTTCTTAAAAAGTTCATCTTTTTATTGTTCGATTTAAAAGTTGTTTATTTGAAGTTTAGATAAGTTGTTGTTTGTGTTTATTTAATCCGTTTCATATCAAATTCGTTCTAGTTTTGGTGATTAGCTTATTGAAATAGCTTATTCCCTTGCTTAACTTTCGGATCAAAAGGGTATCGGAAAGGGTAAAACCCTTTTCCGATTGGTTTATTCCGACCAGCTCTACCCCCCTTTATTCTGATCGTTTGATCGGAAAAGGGTTTATGATTATTCCGATTTGGGAGTTTTGTGACATTCCGATTGGCATTGTTTAAGATTATTCCGATTGCTTCATTTATCTACATTCCGATTTGGCTTCGATTTGTGGATATTCTGATTGGGAATTATTCCGATTGAGTCTTGTTTATACATTCCGATCAGTATCCTTTTTATGATATTCCGACTAGTGCGTATTTCCCAATATTCCGATCAGTATCGATTTAATACATTCCGACGAGGGTGTTGTTGACATTCCAAGTTGCCTTATTCCGACCACATATTACGATCACTCACTTTTGGCACATTCCGATTGGATGAGTTTTATGTTCTTAAAAAGTTTTCTAGTTTTAGATTTGTTAAGTGTTGAAGTATTTTTCTAATCTTTTCTTTAAGTTTTCAGTCATCTACTTTTAACTTGTTATTTTAGTTTAATCTTTAAAGCTTTTACTTTACTCAACGCCATTCACATTTATTTGCTATTAGTTTAAAATATAGATAACCAAACAAACCAACCCCTTTTCTGTCACCAAGAACAAGCTATTCCACTTTGAACCGTGATCAATTCGAGAAGACTCCGAGAACTAATCTGAACCCAATGAAAACACGTGTATCAAATGGCGCCGCTGCCGGCTCTTCTCGTTAAGATCAACAGTTTTTTTGTGAGAACTTGGATTTTGGGATCCGTTCACCGTGAACGTTACCTTTTTCATAAAAAATTTCAAAAAACCCTAAAAATATAAAATTTTCAAAAATCCTAAGAAGTAAAAAACCATAAAAACCAAAAATATTTCTTGTTTGCCTTGTTAGTTCTTTTGCAGGTGCATGCGTACACGATCAACGTCTTATCAAGAGCCCGAGCCTCTCGAAGACTTAGACATGGCCGGTGTACAAAACAACAACAATAACCCACCTCAAAACAATAACAATCCACCTCTCAACAACAATAATAACAACAACAATGAACCTTTACCGGACAATCGCCCTATGATTGAACTGTTACAAGCACATGTGGAGGGCAACAATGATCCAATTGTCATACCCGCGATTGCAGCCAACAACTTTGAGCTCAAATCCGACTTTATCCAGATGGTCTCTGCTCAACCATTCTTAGGGCGTACCATTGATGATCCTCATGACCACATCAAGAGATTCTTGCAACTCACAAATACGGTCAAATTCAATGGTGTTCCACAAGAGGTAATCCGTTTACAACTTTTTCCTTTCTCCTTAGAGGGACAAGCCCGGCATTGGCTTGCAAAGGAACCGCCACAAAGTATTCTTACGTGGACGGATTTGGAAACCAAATTTATCAACTACTTTTTCCCACCCTCTCGTACTACTGCTTTGCGGAATGAAATAATCAATTTTGAACAAAAGTACGATGAATCTTTTAGTGAATCTTGGGACCGTTTTAAAGACCTTTTAAGAAAGTGCCCACAACATGGTTTTACCAAAGTGCACCAAATTAATACTTTTTATAACGGTTTAAGTATGAATGACCAAGATTCACTAAACAGTGCCTCGGGGGGTAATATTTTGGTTAAGACTTCTAATGCCGCTTGGGATATCATTGAGAATAAGTCTCGTGTGCAAACCAAGAGTGTGCGGACCAATGCCGCTAGTGCTAGTACTAGTGACAACGACAAGCGACTTGACAAAATCACTACGTTTCTTGAATCGCTTGCTACCCAAACCGCTAGCAACACCAACAGCATCAACGCTAAAAATGCTCAAGTCAATGTTGTCAATCAACCATATGAAATATGCGGTGGTCCTCACTCTTACACCACTTGTACCACTACCCAAGACTATCCTTCTGAGAATGTGAATGCAGCATACGGTACCTATCCTCCGGCCGCTTATCAAGCTCGTCATCAAGGAGACCGCAACTTGCTTAGCTACCGCTCGAACAACTTTCTTTCCCCACCTGGTTTTCCTCCTAACAACCCAAACCAACAACAAAACCTCAATCGCCCTCCTCAACAACAACAACAACCTCGTGCACCATACCAACCACCTCACAAACAACCATATCCACCTCAAAGAAACAACCAAGTTTACCAACAACCTGCTTATCAACCACCCGCATACCATGCTCCTCCTCCCAACCAACCCACCGCATTGCACCAAGATGTGGAAACCTACATGAGGACCAATGATGTGATTGTGGAAAATCTCCAGCGAGAAGTGCTCAACTTGAAAGCAGACATGGTGAAACAAGGAAACGATCTGAGAGCTGATATGAGAAACACTTTGGCAAGTCAAACGAATGACTTAAGGAACATGATGGCTGGATTCTTCCAAGGTAATCAACCCTCTTCTTCGGGTACTCTTCCGAGTAACACCGTTGCGAATCCAAGAGGGGAGATGAAAGCAATCACCACTCGCAGTGGCAAAGGTACCAAGGAACCCGAGCTTCCTATACCTCCACCGGTGATTGCGACTAAGGAAAACGAGTCACCTACTCCTATTCCTCATCCTTCTACTTCCCCAATTTCTCCACCTCTTACTTCTACCCCTCCTCCACCCAAGGATGTGAGTGATCCTTCGATCCCAAAGCCTTCCTCTTCTTCCGATATACCTTATCCCTCAAGGTTGAGGAAAGAGAAGCTCAAAAGCAAGAATGATATTCAGGTTTCGAACTTTTTTAAAATGTTTAAACAATTGAATTTTAACATCTCCTTCGCTGATGCTCTCGCTCACATGCCTAAATACGCGAAAATGTTCAAAGATCTTCTTAGTGACAAGGAGAAGCTTCTTGATATCGCTAACACCCAACTTAATGAGAATTGCTCTGCAGTGCTCTTAAGGAAATTGCCAACCAAGCTTGGTGATCCGGGTCGTTTCTTAATCCCTTGCAACTTCCCGGGAGTAGAGAATTGCATGGCCCTAGCCGATCTAGGTGCCAGTATTAACTTAATGCCCTTAAGCGTTTGGAAGCAATTATCTCTCCCTGAGCTAGTCCCCACCAAAATGACTTTGGAATTAGCTAACCGTACGGTTGCTTATCCAGTGGGGATAGCCGAAGACGTTTTTGTAGGAGTCGACAAATTCACTTTTCCTGCCGATTTCGTTGTTGTTGTCTATGACATGGACCCTCGTGTGCCATTAATCGTTGGTCGTCCATTCTTGAGGACCGGTCGCACTCTCATCGATGTTGAAGCGGGTGAGCTTATCATGAGAGTGGGTGACGATAAAATCGTTTTCAACATGGGAAAGCTTTCTAAACAGCCTTATTCATACGAGAGTGTTAATTGTATTGACGTTCTTGATGAGGCTTGTGAAGCACACTTCAAAGATGCTTGTAAAAGTATTCCTACCTCTCTTCCCAATGTTGAGACCGTTTCCTCTATTGATTCATCACTATCTCTATTTGGAGAAAGTGATTTCCTTTGGAAAGATTTGGAAGCCACCATGGAAGATGTGAACTTAGAACATGACGATTCTCCCACCGATTGGGATGAAGATCTTCGCCTCATTGAAAACCTTCTCAAAGAAGACAATATTTCTCCAACATCTCCAACGGTTATTGATATCGATGCTCCGACTTTGAATACGCCTCCCATCGAAAATCCTCCGGATTTAGAACTTAAGGAGTTGCCACCCCATCTCGAGTACGTGTTCCTTGAAGATAAGAAGAAGTCGCCCGTCATCATCGTGAAGGACTTGAAAGAAGACGAAAAATCTCGCCTCATCGCCGTGCTTAAAGATCATAAGAAGGCAATTGCTTGGAAAATTTCTGATATCCGCGGAATTGATTCGAACTTTTGTACTCACAAGATTCTCATGTAAGATGACTTTAAACCCGCAATCCAGAGCCAAAGAAGCGTTAATCCTCGCATTCATGACGTCATCAAACAAGAGGTTATCAAACTTCTAGATGCCGGCTTGATTTACCCTATTTCGGATTCGCCATGGGTAAGTCCCGTCCATTGTGTGCCCAAGAAGGGCGGAATAACCGTTGTTCCCAATGAACATAACGAGTTGATTCCCACTCGTCTCGTTACTGAGTGGAGAGTTTGTATCGACTATCGCAAGCTCAATGATGCCACGAGAAAAGATCACTTTCCTCTTCCTTTCATGGATCAAATGCTCGAGCGTCTAGCGGGTAATGACTATTACTGCTTCTTAGACGGTTTCTCCGGGTATTTTCAAATTCCCATCGATCCCAAAGACCAAGAAAATACCACATTCACTTGTCCCTATGGAACATTTGCTTACAAACGCATGCCTTTTGGTTTATGCAATGCTCCTGGGACGTTCCAAAGGTGTATGATGGCTATTTTCCATGACATGGTTGAAGAAACTATGGAAGTATTCATGGGTGATTTCTCGGTTTATGGCGATTCTTTCTTTGCTTGCCTTGCCAATTTAGAACGTATGCTTAAGCGGTGTGAAGACACTCGCCTTGTTCTTAATTGGGAAAAATGCCATTTCATGGTAAAAGAGGGCATCGTGCTAGGACACAAGATCTCCAAAGCCGGTCTGGAAGTAGACCGTGCTAAAGTCAATGTTATTTCTAAGTTGCCTCCACCTTCAACTGTGAAGGGTGTGAGAAGTTTCCTCGGTCATGCGGGCTTTTACCGACGTTTCATCAAAGATTTTTTGAAAATCGCTCGCCCGATGACCCACCTCTTGGAAAAAGAAACTCCTTTTATTTTTTCCAACGAGTGTCTTGAAGCCTTCAACTTGCTTAAGGATAAGCTAACTAAGGCACCCGTCTTGGTTACCCCTAATTGGGAGCTGCCTTTCGAGTTGATGTGCGATGCTAGCGACTATGTTATTGGAGCGGTTTTGGGCCAAAGAGTGAATAAACACTTCCAACCAATCCATTACGCTAGCAAGACAATGACGGGGGCTCAATTGCATTACACGACAACCGAAAAAGAGCTTTTAGCTGTTGTCTATGCCTTTGAAAAGTTCCGCCCCTATCTTGTCCTTTCCACCACAATCGTTTATACCGATCATTCCACGTTGAAGTACTTGTTGACTAAGCAAGATTCCAAACCAAGACTTCTTCGCTGGGTTTTGCTACTTCAAGAATTTAAAATCGAAATTCGTGATAAGAAGGGAGCTGAAAACCTAGCCGCGGATCATCTCAGCAGACTTGAGGATCCTTATCAAGGGGAACATCTGAACAAAGAGATCAATGACTCTTTTCCCCTGGAGACCTTAATGTCTATAAACTCAACTTCTGATGAAACCCCGTGGTTTGCGGACATTGCAAACTACTTGGCGGGTGGAATTCTCGTTGACGGGCTAACATCCCAACAAAAGAAGAAGTTCTTCAAGGACATTAAGACTTACTTTTGGGATGACCCGTATCTATTCAAACAATGTGCTGATTTGATTATTCGCGATGTGTTGATGGACCGGCAGCTTTAGAAATCCTTGACGCTTGCCACAAAGGACCCACCGGTGGTCACTTTGGTCCCAACTACACCGCCAAAAAAGTGTTTGACTCAGGATTTTATTGGCCCACCATTTACCGTGATGCTCACGAGATGGTTAAACGATGTGATGCTTGCCAAAAACAAGGCAAGATCACACATAAAGACGAGATGCCTCAGAATTTCATTCAAGAATGTGAAATCTTTGATGTTTGGGGTATCGACTTTATGGGGCCATTCCCTTCTTCTAAAGGAAACAAATACATCCTTGTAGCCGTTGACTACGTTTCAAAGTGGGTTGAAGCCAAAGCTTTACCTACTAATAACGCAAGGGTGGTTTGTAACTTTTTGAAATCGCTATTCGCTAGATTCGGTGTGCCTCGTGCCATTATTAGTGATCACGGGACTCATTTTTGCAATGATCAATTTGCTAAAGTCATGGCTAAGTATGGTGTAAATCATCGTCTTTCCACCGCATACCACCCAAAAACTAATGGCCAGGCTGAAATCTCTAACCGAGGATTAAAGCGAATTCTTGAAAGAACCGTGGGAGAGTATCGTGCCTCATGGGCTGATAAACTTGATGATGCTTTGTGGGCTTTCCGTATCGCATACAAGACTCCGATTGGTTGCACACCATATCGTCTTGTGTACGGGAAAACATGCCACCTCCCCATTGAGTTGGAGCACAAGGCTTACTGGTCCTTGAAATGGGCTAATTTCGATATCAACAAAGCCGGTGACCTACGTAAGATCCAACTCAATGAGCTGAATGAACTCCGGAATGAGGCTTATGAAAATTCTTTGATCTATAAGGAAAAGACTAAGCTCATTCACGACTCTAAGATTAAAAACCGAGAGTTCCAAGTTGGAGACAAAGTTTTACTCTTTAACTCTCGGTTGAAAATCTTTTCGGGCAAGCTGAAATCTCGTTGGTCCGGCCCATTCACCTTTACCCAAATTTTTCCATATGGTACTCTCGAGCTCGCTCAACCTAATGGACCTAATTTTAAGGTGAATGGCCAACGAGTGAAGTTGTACTTTGGTGAGGACATCTCTCATGAGATGATTCCATCCCTCACCACGTTTCCCATGAACTAATTTTGGGTCGAGTCAGGCTCGTGACTCAGTTATCAAAAACAAGCGCTCCTCGGGAGGCAGCCCGAGTATCTATCCTTTTCCGTTTTAACCTCCTAAGTGTAGGGGGACCTCTATAGGTTCTTTGTGTTTGTGTGGTGATGTGATTACAGGGATGAATGCACTTTTGGAACCTTTTAACAACCGTGCTCCCGTGTTATCCGAAATCCGGTTCTATCTCTCAACTATCGTGATTCAATTTTCTTCATACTCCCATTTGAAATTGATCACGTTAGTCGTCCCTTCCTTAACTTGATTTAACCAACGTGCACAATGTCATAAGTGTAGGGGAGACTTTTCCCACATGCTTAAACATTAAGGACAATGTTTATCTTAAGTGTAGGGGGGACTTCTATCGAAGTTTTAAGTGGACTTTTCCATGAAAATGCCTTCATTTAACCGGAAAATCATTTTTTTTTCAGCATTTTTCAAATTGTTAATTAACTTTGGCCATTTAGTCGTAATTTTTAAATTTTTATCGTTGCTTTCATATGTATATATTCCACAATAAAGTCAAAAATATTAATAAAGTGGTGTAGCTAGTTTTGAAATCTTTGACATATTAGGCCCGTTGCGATTATTTTGACTCAACCCGAATAGACTTATCCAAGTTTATTCTAGCTAGTATCCTTAACCATGTAGACCTTAATTGGTTTATTAGGCTAAGTATCCACGAGTCTCATTACTTGAGATTTTAAATTGTGGAGAACGAGAAATGATAGAGTCAATTATAAGTCGGTATTCTTGCACAAGCTCACTTGGTGTAATTATTTGCCTAATCTCCCATCACTTGCCAATAATTTATCTGCAATAAGTAAGGTCGTACGATTTGAAAAGTTACTTAGCTTCTAGCCCAAGATCGTTTAAAAGTTGCTCGGTAATGATAAGAGTTCATAGCCAAGGCATAACTTATGAAGCGGGGCGCGAAGATTGACGAGTCCGAAAAGGCCCTAACAAGGCATGAGGATTCAATTTTATTGCTGAAGATCCAAATTGATGTGAAAAGCATTATTCCCAAAATAAATATGAAGGATCAAGACTCACGACGAAAAGCAATCAACTCCCATAAAGATCATGGAGAAGTCTATCCGAAAAGACCCTAACAAGGTATGAGGATAAATAGATCCAAGTCCAAAAAGGAGGCGGATCGTTGTATCTCAAAATCCCAATTAGAGATTGAAGAAATAATCATGAAGTCGTGGTCAACAAAGTTGGAGTACCCCTCAAAAGTCTCCAAGTGAAGAAACTCTATAACGAAGAGAAGACCATTATCTCAAGAACGTCTCTCGAAGATATGAAGTATGAAGTACATGCCAAATATCGGCCCGGGAAAGGTCTCAAATCGTGAACCGAGTTATGCCAATATATGAACTTTTTGATATCCCGAGAAGCAGTTTTAAGAGATTTTGTCCTTTAGCTAACTATTGATCAAATCGTCCTACTTTGCTTTCAGCCTAAATAAACTATCGAAATAAGTCAAAAAATGCATCTTCATGATCATTCTAAGACAAAAATAAAATATAAGAGATACAACTAGGAATAAGGGAGTTTAAGCATTTAATTAAGCCATGTGTGTAAGTGTTTGATTTGCTAACTTATAATAAAAATGATCTCGTTTTTAAGCTTAGTTTGGGGAACGTGAAACTTGAGGGTGATAAATCTTTGCAGCACCAAAGCCCTAATGTAAGTCCTTGATCTCTTTGCAAGTTATCTCCATATAGCTATCTTCAAGTGAAAATGGTTTTCTATCCTTTTGATTACTTTAAAAGTTTTAATTTCTCTTAGTACTTTAATTTTTGTTTAGTAGAATGTTAATAAGGCCAAGGTTGATTAATTATGAGAAAAGTGTAAAATTGCTTTATAAGCATTGCATGAGGGCATGGCAATAGTTAAGTGTAGGGGATTTGATAGGTGTGAAAATACCCATCCTTTTACCACTTATTTCTGGCTAAAACAAGACCAAGACACGTATTTAATATCATTTGTTTGGAATTATGCGTGGTTTTTGTGTTTATTGTGTTTTCAGAGTTAACCGGATGAATATTGAAGAAAACATGGGATTGCACGGGTTTTATCGAAGAAAAAGAATCAAGACGAAGTCTATTGTCCAAAAGATGCAAAAGATTTGAAGTCATTGTGCCTATTTGAAGATTTATCGAAGAAAAGGGCCAAAGATGGAAGATTCATATATGTCGAAGAACACGAGTCTATTAAACTAAGGATTATAAGACGAGTTGGAATTATTCACCGACACTTCTCAAAATCCAAAGTCGGAGACGTTTATTTAAAGAAACGTAAAGACTAAAAAAGAAAGAAGAAAAGAAGCCCAAAACCAAAACCCATTCACAAGCCCACAAGCAAACGCCTATAAATAGGACTTCACTTTACAATTTTGGGGACTAGTTAGTTTTAGTTTTTCATTTTCTCTAGTTTTAGAGAGAGAAAGTTCTCAACTTTCTCTCACTAAGTTTTCATCTCTCTTTCTTTTAATCTTTCAAGCTTAAACCTTTGTATTGTTGATTTCATTAATCAAGTTTAAGTTTAAGCTTTTAATCTTTATTCTCTTTCTACCTTTCTTTGATTTTGATTCACTTTTGGTGCGAATTACTTATGATCCGTGTTGTTCATCAATGTTTTCGTGCTTAGAAAGTTAATCTTTTTATGCTTATTTAAGTTTTCATACGAATAAGCTTTAAGATCTTTGTGCTTATTGGCTTATTTATATGTTTAGCTTATTTACTTTTTTAAAAGTTTTCTTAAAAAGTTCATCTTTTTATTGTTCGATTTAAAAGTTGTTTATTTGAAGTTTAGATAAGTTGTTGTTTGTGTTTATTTAATCCGTTTCATATCAAATTCGTTCTAGTTTTGGTGATTAGCTTATTGAAATAGCTTATTCCCTTGCTTAACTTTCGGATCAAAAAGGTATCGGAAAGGGTAAAACCCTTTTCCGATTGGTTTATTCCGACCAGCTCTACCCCCCTTTATTCCGGTCGTTTGATCGGAAAAGGGTTTATGATTATTCCGATTTGGGAGTTTTGTGACATTCCGATTGGCATTGTTTAAGATTATTCCGATTGCTTCATTTATCTACATTCCGATTTGGCTTCGATTTGTGGATATTCCGATTGGGAATTATTCCGATTGAGTCTTGTTTATACATTCCGATCAGTATCCTTTTTATGATATTCCGACTAGTGCGTATTTCCCAATATTCCGATCAGTATCAATTTAATACATTCCGACGAGGGTGTTGTTGACATTCCAAGTTGCCTTATTCCGACCACATATTACGATCACTCACTTTTGGCACATTCCGATTGGATGAGTTTTATGTTCTTAAAAAGTTTTCAAGTTTTAGATTTGTTAAGTGTTGAAGTATTTTTCTAATCTTTTCTTTAAGTTTTCATTCATCTACTTTTAACTTGTTATTTTAGTTTAATCTTTAAAGCTTTTACTTTACTCAACGCCATTCACATTTATTTTCTATTAGTTTAAAAATTAGATAACCAAACAAACCAACCCCTTTTTTGTCACCAAGAACAAGCTATTTAATACTCGGCTTTTTAACACCTCGTATCAAAATTCGTTAGTCCCAAGTCTTTTCGAATTGAAAACCGGTCTTAAGTGCGACTCAATCGTCTTTTGGTGAATCAAAGGTTTGGTTTGTTTGTTTAAATAAAACTATTAGCAAGTAATTAAAGTGTCGTTGAGTAAATTTGAAACTTGGACAAAATTAAAGTTAAAGTTAAATAAGAAAGTACTTGAAACTTAAAGTTTTGAAAAACTTAAAAACTTAAAATCTTAATCAATCGGAATAAAACAATTCATGTCCATCGGAATCACCAAAATAGCATCTATCGGAATAATTATCAAAATCCCTATCGGAATAATTAAGATCAATACCCATCGGAATACAACTATGCAAGGTCTATCGCAATGAGTATCTATCGGAAAGCTACTATCGCAATGCGCATCAATCGCAATAACTCTATCGAAAAATGGGCAGCACTTCGTCTTAACCAAGGCCTTGATCCCGTCGGAATATGCGATCGCAATAAGCGATCGCAACCCAGATCGGAATAAGGGGGAGAATCCAACCGATCGCAAAGTAAAACCCTAATGGGTTATTGCGATCAAAAGCCAAAAGCTATCGGAATGTGTATTGAACCGTCGGAATGTGTGTCAAAACCCTAAGATTGCGATGGATGGAAACTGATTCCGAAATTTGTGGCAAGAGTGAATCTCAATAAACTAATGCAATAAGCAATTCTAAACGAATCTTAAATGATCCAAAAAGCTCAAATTCGATGACTTTTCAAAACTTAAAATCAAGAACTTTATGAAATGAACTTAAAACTACTAAAAACCTTGAAGAAGTCCGAAAATCAATAAGCTAAAATTCGAATAAGCCAATAAGCATTATGAGCTTATGGCCTAAACGTGTAAGAGCTCGTGTGTAAACCAAAAGATCAAACCTTTATTCACGAAAACATCAAATCATACGAGTGAGATGTGAGATTCGGATCAAAGGAAGGATAAATCAAGAAGGGTAGAATGAGAGTAAGGATTTAAAAGCTTAAAAATGGAACTTGATTAATGAAAATAAGCAATACAAGATGTTTAATCTTCAAAGATTAAAAGAGAGAATGAAATCTAGTGAGAGAAAGTTTAAGACTTTCTCTCTCTAAAAAACTAGAAAGAAAACTTGAAAAATAAAAACTAGCTAACTCCCCTCCTAATGTGATTAGGAGGGTATTTATAGGGTAGTGGAAGGCATGTGTGGTGCTTTCTTCTTTCTTGCTTTCTTCACGTTTTCTCGACTCGACTTTAATTCTTTGTCTTTGTCGTCTCGGGATTTGAATTTGTCTTTTAATTTTCTTCTTCTATTAGACTTAAGTTCTTTGACTTCGTTAAACTTCCGTCTTTTGACTTTTTCTTCGATAAATCTTCAGAATAGGCCTTGGACTTCCGTTCTTTTTGCACTCTTGATCTTTTGACTTCGTCTTTTCCCGTTTTCTTTGATAAAAGCCCGTGAAAGCCCGTGTTTTCTTCCTTTTTAATATTTTGGTCCTAAAACACAATAAAAACACAAACTACGCATAATTCCGACTTTTACGACATAAATCACACGTTTTGGTCTTGTTATTATTGGAAATAAGTGGTAAAAGGATAAGTGTTTTCACACTTATTAAATCCCCTACACTTGACCATTGCAATGCCCTCATGCAATGTATTAATTTTAAAGCACGGTTTACATTTTCCATCATAAATAACCCACCTTGGCCTTTATTAAATTCTAAACATAAAAGATAGAAATAAGTAAAGAAATTAAAAACTTACATTGGGTTTTGGCGGCCATGAACGTTTATCATCCTCAAGTTTCACGTTCCTCATACCAAGCTTAAAAACGAGATCATTGTTATTATAAGTTAGCAAACTATCACGAACTCATGTGGGCCAATTATTCACTTAGACTCCCTTATTCCTAGGTGTATCTCTTATATTTTATTTTTGTCTTGAATGATCACGAGGATGCATTGTCTGACTTATTTCGATAGTTGTTTAGTCTGAAAATAAAGTGCACGATTTAATCAATAGTTAGCTAAAGGACCAAATCTTTTAAAACTGCTTCTCGGGACCTCATAAAGTTCATATCTTGGCATAACTCGCTTCACGATTTGAGACCTTTCTCGGATCGATATTTGGCAGCGACTTCATACTTCGAATCTTCGAGAGACGTTCTTGAAATTATGGTCTTCTCTTCATAATAGGAATTTCTTCACTTGAAGTTTTTGAGAGATTCTTCATCTTTGGACCACGACTTCTTCATTTTTCTCCAATCTTTATTTTGGACTTTGATATACAACGATCCGCCTCCTTTTAGGACTTGGATCTATTTATCCTCATACCTTGTTAGGGTCTTTTCGGATAGACTTCTCCATGACTTTTGGGGAGTTTTTGCTTTTCGTCGTGTGTCTTGATCCTTCATATAGATTTTCGATAAATGATTCTTCACATCTCTTTTGGATCTTTAGCAACAATATGTAGCCCTCATGCCTTGTTAGGGCCTTTTCGGACTCGCCAATCTTCGCATCCCGCTTCAATAAGTTATGCCTTGGCTATGAACTCTAATCCGTACCGAGCAACTTTTAAACGATTTGGGGCTAGAAGCTAAGTAACCTTTTAAATCGTGCAACCTTATTTATTAGCAGATAAATTTATTAACAAGGGGAGGGAGAATAGGCTCATAATTAACTCACATAAATTCACGAAAGAATACCGAACTTATAATTGACTCTATCATCTCTCGTTCTCCACAATTTAAAATCTCAAGGAATGAGACTCGTGGATGCTTAGCCTATTAAATCAAAGTTTTGGGTTTTCGAGCCGTCTATAGGATCTTGCAAACTCTTAGACTTTTTTTTCAAGTTTAGAATTTGCATTTTAAAGTTCCCTTGATAAACGACTCTCTAGGATCAATTATAGGAACTTGCGAAAAGTTCTTGTTCTTAACCCGTGAGAGTTAAGACTTTCGCGTTTTAAAGTTCCCTATATAAAAGCCTAGCAAAACTTGACTTAAACACGTTAAGGATACTAGCTAGAGTAAACTTAGATAAGTAAACTCGGGTTGAGTCAAAATATTCGCGACTTTGAAAAATTTAAAACCACTTTATTAAACTTTATTTTAGCTAAGAAAGTAAATAACGTTAACAAAGGAAAACTACTAGGCCAAAATAGATTAAAAATTTTGAAAAATGTCGAAAAATCGAGTTTTCCGGTTAAAATGAGGACAAATTCATGGAAAAGACCACTTACTTCGATAGAAGTCCCCCATACACTTGATATAAACATTGTCCTCAATGTTTAAGCATGTGGGAGTAAACTCCCCTACACTTATGACATTGTGCACTTTGTTTAAATCTTGCTAAGGGAAGGACAACTATAGTGATTTCAATGTGAACATATAAGATATGAAAATTGAATCACGACAGTTTAGGATAGAACCGGGAAGACGGGAACATGGGATCACGGTTCGTCAAATGTCATCGAGAATGGATCTTTAAAGCTTTAATCCCTGCATAGAAAAAGAAACAAGACAACAAACACATACGGGGCTCCCCCTACACTTATTATGAAAGCGGTAAAGGATAGATCACGGGTTGCCTCCCGAGAAGCTGTTTTTGATAACCAAGTCACGAGCCTGACTCGACCCAAAACTAGTTCATGGGAAACGTGGTGAGGGATGGAATCATCTCATGAGAGATGTACTCACCAAAGTATAACTTCACGCGCTGGCCATTCACCTTAAAATTGTGCCCATTTGGCTGAGAAAGCTCAATGGTGCCATAGGGAAAGACTTTGGCGACGGTGAATGGACCAGACCAGCGGCTCTTCAACTTGCCAGATAAGATCTTCAACCGAGAGTTAAAAAGTAAGACTTGATCACCAACGTGGAACTCTCGGTTCTTAATCCTTGCATCATGGATGATCTTAGTCTTTTCCTTGTAGATCAATGAGTTCTCGTAAGCTTCATTCCTCAGTTCGTTGAGCTCGTTGAGTTGAATCTTCCGAAGATCGCCGGCTTTGTTGATGTCGAAGTTAGCCCACTTCAAGGCCCAGTATGCCTTATGTTCCAGCTCAATAGGGAGGTGGCATGCTTTCCCGTACACAAGACAATAAGGTGTACAACCAATCGGGGTCTTATAAGTGGTACGGAAAGCCCACAAAGCATCATCTAACTTATTGGCCCACGCGGCACGATGCTCTCCCACAGTACGCTCCAAAATTCGCTTCAATCCACGGTTGGAAATCTCGGCTTGACCATTGGTTTGGGGATGATAAGCGGTGGAAATACGGTGATTGACACCGTACTTAGCCATGACTCTTGCGAATTGATCATTGCAAAAATGAGTCCCGCGGTCACTGATAATAGCACGAGGAACACCGAATCGAGCATATAACTGCTTCAAAAAGTTCACAACCACCCTCGCATCGTTCGTTGGGAGAGCCTTAGCTTCAACCCATTTAGAAACGTAGTCAACGGCTACGAGGATGTACTTGTTCCCTTTAGATGATGGAAACGGCCCCATAAAGTCGATGCCCCATACATCAAAGATTTCACATTCTTGTAAGAAATTTTGAGGCATCTCATCTTTATGTGTGATCTTGCCTTGTCTTTGGCAAGCATCACAATGTTTAACCATTTCATGAGCGTCATGATAAATGGTGGGCCAATAAAATCCAGAGTCGAATACTTTCTTCGTGGTGTAATTGGGACCAAAGTGACCACCGGTGGGTCCTTTATGGCAAGCGTCAAGGATTTGTACCGCTGCCGGTCCATCAACACATCGAAGAATGACAAGATCCGCACATTGTTTGAAGAGATAAGGGTAATCCCAAAAGTAAGTCTTAATATCTTTAAATAACTTCTTCTTTTGTTGGGATGTTAACCCTTCGACGAGAACACCACCCGCCAAGTAGTTTGCAATGTCCGCAAACCACGGGGTGTCATAAAGATTGGAATTTATCGACATTAAGGTCTCAAGGGGAAAAGAGTCATTGATCTCTTGGTTCGGATGATCCCCTTGATAAGGATCCTCAAGTCTACTTAGATGATCCGCGGCTAGGTTTTGGGCACCCTTCTTGTCACGAATTTCAATTTTAAATTCTTGAAGGAGCAAAACCCAACGAAGAAGTCTTGGCTTAAAATCTTGCTTTGTCAACAAGTACTTCAACGCGAAATGATCGGTATACACGATGGTGGTAGAAAGGACAAGATAGGGGCGGAACTTCTCAAAAGCATACACTACAGCTAAAAGCTCTTTTTCGGTAGTGGTATAATGCAATTGAGCCCCTGTCATTGTCTTGCTAGCGTAATGGATTGGTTGGAAGTGTTTGTTCACTCTTTGGCCCAAAACTGCTCCAATAGCAAAGTCGCTAGCATCACACATCAATTCAAAAGGTAGCTCCCAATTAGGGGTAACCAGGACCGGTGACTTAGTTAGCTTATCCTTAAGAAGATTGAAGGATTCAAGACATTCTTTGGAAAAGATGAAAGGAGTATCTTTTTCCAAGAGGTGGGTCATCGGGCGAGCGATTTTAGAGAAATCTTGAATGAATCGACGATATAAGCCCGCATGACCAAGGAAACTTCTCACACCCTTCACGGTTGAAGGTGGAGGTAATTTGGCTATGACATCCACTTTAGCACGGTCCACTTCAAGACCGGCTTTGGAGATTTTATGTCCAAGCACAATGCCTTCATTTACCATGAAATGACATTTTCCCAATTTAGAACAAGGTGAGTGTCTTCACACTGCTTAAGCATGCGTTCCAAATTGGCAAGGCAATGAGAGAAAGAATCACCAAAGACTGTGAAATCATCCATGAAGACTTCCATAGTTTCTTCAACCATGTCATGGAAGATAGCCATCATACACCTTTGGAATGTACCAGGAGCATTGCATAAGCCGAAAGGCATTCTTTTATAAGCGAATGTTCCATAAGGACAAGTGAATGTGGTTTTCTCTTGGTCTTGGGGATTGATGGGTATTTGAAAATAACCCAAGAAACCGTCTAAGAAGCAGTAATAATCATTACCCGCTAGACGTTCAAGCATTTGGTCCATGAAAGGAAGGGGAAAATGATCCTTTCTCGTAGCATCATTGAGTTTGCGATAGTCTATACAAACTCTCCACCCTGTAACGAGACGAGTAGGAATCAATTCGTTGTTTTCATTGGGTACAACGGTGATTCCGCCTTTCTTAGGCACACAATGGACTAGACAAACCCAAGGTGAATCCGAGATAGGGTAGATCATGCCCGCATCAAGAAGTTTGATAACCTCTTTTTTGATAACGTCATAGATCTTGGGATTCACCCTTCTTTGGCTTTGGGTTTAAAGTCGTCCTCCATGAGAATTTTATGTGTGCAAAGTGAGGATCAATTCCACGAATATCGGAGATTTCCCATGCAATCACTTTCTTATGATTCTTCAGCACGGCGATTGTTGATCCCAAACTTAGATCGATTAAGCTTTGTGTATACGAGATTAGATCAAGTACTACACGTAGAGAAACCTTTGCTTATGAATAAAGTAACAAAGTGTTATGCGGAATTAACACTTGATCTAAAACACAATGATGTTAAACAAACTTTCACTTGTATTAGAATAATCGTACTTGGTTACAATGAAAGGGTTTAACAATCGAAAACTTATGAAAACTGATATATGACTTTAACCTAAAAGACCTTCTTTTATAGAACAAGAAGTCTTGTACAATAAGCTACGAATCAACTATTCTAGGTAAAGATAATAATAGAAAATACAATGTTGTGTTTATCTTTACCATACATAAATAAAGAAACAAATAAACAAAAGATATGTATGAAGATATTCCATCAGTGTCAATCTTCAAGGCTGTCAGCGTTGACTTCTATCAGCGTCCAATGTCAATCTATCAGCGTTGACTTTCTTCTTATCAGCGTTTAGTGATCTGACCCATATTTTATTCCCAACAATCCTTCCCTAAACTTGATATCCATTCCAATGATCAAGTTTCTGAATAAAAACTAAGGCTTAGGAGGAATCTTGCAAAAACTTCTTATGTTGGTGATAAACATATCTGATCAAGTCCTTGGCCACATCACTAGTATAATCTATCTCCAAGGGTGTCTCTAGCATCTTCTCCAACACTTCTTTGGACAAGAAATAGTCAGCATCCACAAGTAAATACTCTGAAAACTTTGTAGAGCTCATATGAAATACACCACAAGTAGAATATAGCCTCCAATGAAGATTATTGAGATCATCTTCAAGATCCTTCCAAATGGCAGGATCTGCTTCTTTTGGACCACACAAAGTCATAAATGTGTTCCAAAGTCTTATTCCATTAGCTGAAGTAGGTGCTTCAGCTGTATACTTGGCCTCTATTAACCTCCATAGATGTACCAAGTCTTCCCTGTCTATGCTTGCAAAAATAGAAATAACTGAAGTGAAAGTATGTACCTCCTTTCCAAATCGTCCAATCTTCCAAAATCCACACTCATCTTCATCAAAACTGATAATTGGATTTCTGTCATCTAGAGGTACTACATTTACCAAATCTGAAGCTTCCAATGGAGAAAGCTTGAGATGCTTCCTTATAACACCTTCAGTTGGAAAATACACATCCATGTCTTTAGGAAATTGAAAAGGATCTCCTTTCTTCACTGGTCTTTGAGCAATCCTTATTTCCTTTTGAATTTGCATCTCCTCTGCAAGCTCTTGTTTTCTTTCTTCTGAAAGAAACTGGTAGACATTCTGTTCTTGCACCTTCCTCCAAATAGGATGTGCCCTATACTCTAGCTCCTCAAAAGATAAGGCCAGCAACTTCTTTGATGTCCAATTAGGCTGATGACATCTAAGCAACTTATAGTACAACTGCCTTCTATCTCTTTTGAGCCAGGTCTTGACCTCTTGTGCATTAAATCTCATAATCACCTTTATGTCTTCTTGTACCCTAAGAAGAACTTCCAACCCCCAAATTTGATCTGATAAACTCATACCTGGGTTGTCCATCACCTGGTCTTCCCAAGCATGGTACATTCTGGTGATTTCTGGTAGGTCCCAATCAATCTGATTCTTCAACTCACTCAACCTTTCCTTTGCTAGCTCATCCCCATATTCAAGCCTTTCTGGATCTTCAATAATTTGAATGCTTGAATCTGAGCTATCACCTTCTTTATCATCACCACTTTCCTCCTCACTCTCAGAAACAACAAATGGTGACCTTATACTCCTCCTCAAATCTCTATCCACAAGTTGTGCAGCCAACTGTTCATCAAAAGCTATTTGTGCTGCATCTTTCTTTGGAACATCTTCTTCAACCAATTTGCCTTTACCTTTGTCTTTTGGATCAATAATTGGTAAAGTGAAAGAAGAAACCTGTGTGGACACATCTTTGATGATTGTTGATGGCTGGAATACATCAACACCACCTGCAACTTTGTCAGCGTTCAAGTTGCTCCTATCAGTGCCACGACTTCCTTTATCAGCGTCCAAACCTGTATCAGCGCCCAATGTTTCTTTGAAAGATCCTTCCAAGTTCTTTGGTGTCACCTTGGATGTATCAACAACTGGATGCTTCTTTAAGTTGGTGAGAGCTTCAGCAACCTGCAAAGATTCACTAAATTGTGAACTCTTCTCTGAACTCTTTTCACTAGCTGTGTGAATCAGCTCATCCTCCTCATCCTCTTTATCCTCCCCTTTGGAAGATTCCTCCATTAGACTCCTGCTACTCGGATTCTCCAAAACAGTCACACGCTCCCTCAAAACTTGGAGTTCACGTCCCTGTTTGTTGACAGTTTGTACAAGACTGACATTTTGCTTTTGCAAGCTAATGACAGCCGCCGTCAATTCAATTATGGTCATAGGTTCCAATCTGCCCTCAGCTAGAATGGGGATTTGATCTCCCAAAATAGAATCATGGGGCATGGATGAGGTCTTAATGATGTTGGGACTGTCTTGACCAGCATCTAAGCCTGTGTCAATAGCCCCAGCCTCACCCATTTCACCAGCCACACTTGTGGAGGTGGTTCTCTCTGCTACAAGGCTAGGATCACTAGAGGAGAACACTCCAGTAACCCTTTGGCGTTTAGTCAACCTAGATTGTAATGGGGTGGAAGATGAAGTAGATTGTGTGGGTGTTGGTTGATTAAGGGGTGTTTGGGATTGTTCAGGAATTGTATCAGTGTTGGGATTGGCTGTGTCAGCGCCAACATTATGAGTGTCAGCGCTGGGTTGGTCAAGGTCCATGTTTTCTGGTGAAGGTGATGGTTCATGAATAGGCTCAAGTTGGGGTTCAGGGTCTGGTTGTGGTTGTGGTTGTGGTTGTGGTTGTGGTTGTGGTTGTGGTTGTGCAGCCTGAATTACTTCAAGCATTGGTTGGGTAAGAGGTACGGGGTCGTTTGTGGAGCTCATTTTAGCAAAAATGGTTTTCTGTTGTTTAGGGATCTCATAAAAAGTGTCATGATCCCTAGAACAATACTCTTGTAAATCAAAGACCATTTGCAAAAATCTAGGGTAAGCCAAAGTCATTTTACTTCCCTTGTTTTTACACAGCCCTTCAAAAATCATTTTTGAAAAATTATACTTAAGCCCACGTGTTATACAAACCAAAGCACTTGCTATAGACCTGTTTATTTCATTAAAAGAAGTACACTTTGGACTTAAGCATTGTAAAAGGACATGTATCAAATATTTCCAGTCAGAGGGAAATTCCTGCTTATGATATTTATTTAAAGTGACATCAGCAGGAATAGGATAACACAATTCCCTAAGACCCTGTTCTATTGTTGCAATGGCAAGGGTAGTCACACCATCAGCGTCATCAAGACGCAAAGCTTGGCGAACCAAAGCTTCAGTGACCACCCATGTTCTTCCATGAACAGTAGATGTTAATGTGGTCACTCCATTAGCTGTTGTGGAACTAGCAGTGTTCCAAAACTGTCTAATGTGTGCGACAGGGACTAATGGTGTATGAGAAAGTGCATACCTCAATGAAGATGCATTTAAAAATGCCACCATCTGTGAATACTGAGGAAACAAATCATCATCAGCAGTCAAGTAAGCTACCATATTGTGTTGGCTCTTGAACTCCAATGTTAAATTCTTTGAGTTGAATTTGGGTGCCATGATTGAAAGCTGTTTAGGTTATGTGATATGAGAAAAATCTAGGAGAAAAAGGGTTAGACAAGAAAATATGAATACCCAGAATAAAAAGATTAGCCAAATTTATAGGAGAGATGCATGATTTTGATTGGTCAAAAATGAGGCGGTTATATTCAAAAAGCAATCATGAAAATCTTGAATCAAATATAACTTATCTCATGCATTAATTAAAAGTAACTTCTCCCCAAAATTACGGCCAAATTTTAGTCAAAAATAACAACTGGGTAGGGCCCACTAGGTGTCAACGGTCAAAAATAGCCCATCAGCGCCCAACGGCTATATTTTCTTGTCAGCGTTTGCCTAAAGCCTTGTCAGCGTCACGATTGGACGTAACAGCGTTTGGAGAAAAACTTGTCAGCGTCTAAAAAGTAAAAATAAAAATATTTAAAAACAAAAAGACCTTAACAAAGTAATTTATCCTAAGGGAAATATCTTACAAGTTGATAATAATTACTGGGCGGCAAGCACTGTCCATTTATGCACACTTGCTTAAGCAAGATAGACACAAATGACCTCTAGTGTCCCTTGCTAACCAAAATAGTTACCAACAAAGTTATTTCATAAAATTCTTTGTAACTCCCTGGTAAACCCATAACCAAAGTATTCCCAAGTCTCCCATCAGACCACAACCAATTCTAGGCCAAAAATGTCTTGGCAGCATGCATAGTTTATCAACTTTGCATGTTACAGTGCCTCATGGTTTAGTAAAACTAACCCATACTCACCTGTGGACACAATCTAGAATTGTGATAAGAGTATTATAAGAATACCCAAGAGTCCTAAAGGTTCCTTAAACCTCCCCTTAAACTATGATACATGAGTTCTCAAAATATATATGAACATTAAAAATTTATGTCAAGATAGGAATATAAATATTCCAACCATCATCCATAAACAAAACATGTCCAAATAGCTCTTCAAAGATCCAAAAGCAACTCTGTATCCAATGGCATAAGGCTACCACCTACCTGCACATTTAGATGAAAACCACAAAACTAACATTTGTTGCTAACAGCGTCCCGACAACACTTATCAGCGTTGAAGAAACTCTTGTCAGCGTTAGACAATAATATCTCTTAACAACGGCAAAATAACACTTGACAGCGTTACATTTTCCTTTGTCAGTGTTAGAAAAATAATGTGGAAAATCTAAATCATCAGAAAGACCAATAACAATGCATTATCCTGTACATACTTTTACAAAAAGGTTCCAAAACACATATTAAGTGAGATTAACCATTCCAATATTTGTTACCAAATATTGAAATCTTCCAGCATCAAAAGGTTTAGTTAATAAATCAGCCACATTGTCTTCTGTGTCTACCCTATCTGGTTGTATTAAACCTTTCTCAAAGCAATCTCTTATAAAATGATGTCTAATTTCTATGTGTTTGGTTTTAGAATGATGTACAGGATTTTTAATAATGCATAAAGTACTGTTATTGTCTACAAAAATCTTGGTATGCATAAAATTATACCCATAATCCAACAGCTGGTTCTGAATCCATAAGACTTGTCCACAACAAGCAGCTGCTGCAACATATTCTGCTTCAGTTGTAGAGTTTGCCACCACTGTTTGTTTCTTGCATTGCCAAGATATTAATCTGCTCCCAAGAAATTGGCATCCACCAGTTGTGGATTTCCTATCAAACTTGTCACCACCATAGTCACTGTCTGAATATGCAATAAGATCCAATGGAGAATCTTTTGGGTACCATAATCCAAGATCTGGATAACACCTTAGGTACCTAAAAATCCTCTTCACAGCAGAAAGGTGACATTCTTTGGGAGTCACTTGATGGCGTGCACATGCACACACAGCAAACATGATGTCAGGTCTTGAGGCTGTAAGATACATCAATGATCCAATCATTGATCTATAGTGCCTAACATCTACATCCTTTCCAGCTCCAATTTTTCCCCAAGGGTGTTGCCTATCCATAGGAGTGGAAGCCTCCTTTTCATGTGGAGAAAAACCATATTTCTTCAAGATTTCAGCTACATATTTGTCTTGGGAGATGAAGATACCATCTTCTTTCTGCTGAACTTGCAAACCTAGAAAGAAGTTCATCTCACCCATTGCACTCATCTTGAATTTATCTGTCATGAGCTTGGAAAATTCCTCACTCATTTTTGGATCAGTAGAACCAAAAATGATGTCATCAACATAGACCTGCACAAGCAACACATGTTTTCCTTTCTTCTTTGTAAATAGTGTCTGATCTATGGTGCCCCTTTTGAAACCATTTTCCACCAAGTAGGTGGACAATGTACCATACCATGCTCTTGGGGCTTGATGAAGTCCATACATTGCCTTCTTCACTCTATAAACCTTGTCTGGATTCTCAGGATCTTCAAAACCAGGAGGTTGCATGACATATACTTCCTCAACAATTGTCCCATAGAGGAAAGCACTCTTCACATCCATCTGGTAAACAGTAAAATTCATACAAGAGGCATAAGCTAGAAAAATTCTTATAGCTTCAATTCTTGCAACTGGTGCAAAAACTTCTTCATAATCAATTCCTTCCTCTTGTGTATAACCCTGAGCTACCAAACGTGCCTTGTTTCTGACCACAATGCCTCTTTCATCTTTCTTGTTCCTTAGAACCCATCTTGTCCCAATTGGTCTCACATATCTAGGACAATCAACCAGCTCCCAAACATCCTGTATAGCAAATTGGTGAAGCTCATCCTGCATTGCTTCCACCCAACTTGGTTCCTTGAGAGCATCAAAAATTTTCTTGGGTTCTTCCTGTGACAGAAAACAGGCAAATAAACATGCTTGTACAAGAGGGGTATCAACCTTCTTGTGTATATTGGCAATAAATCCACCAAGTCCTTGATGGGATCTTCTTGTCTGAACTAGAGCCATAACATCACCAATGATCTGAGATGAGGGATGATCCTTTGCTATGGAAGTGAGAACTCCTCCTTCAATAAGTCTGGTGTCCTCAATTTCACGCTCCATGTTGCCAATATCTTCTTCATCTGACTCTGTTTGATCAACACGAATCTCTTCATGGACATGGGAAGGTCCACCTTGTTCAAAATGTGAAGAGAAAAGATGTGCAAAGGTGTTGTCAAACTCTGATCCTTGTTTGTCAGCGTTAGGGCTAACAACGCTTGAACTGCTTGTGTCAGCGTCTGATCCATCAGCGTCTGAATTGCTCTTGTCAGCGCTTGATTTCCCTTTGTCAGCGCCTGAAGAAGTATGCATGTTTGTATTTGGTGGTATCTGAGAACCACCATTATCCTTTCTAGCAGCAGCAGCAGCAGCATAATACTCATCTGTCCATATAGGAAGTGTAACATATTCTTGTGTGGGAGATGATTCAACTGCTGGGGGTCCATCCTCCTTAGCAACCTGTATACCTGAAACATTACCAATTCTCTTTTCCAAAACACTTGAAGTTACCTTCACAATGTCTGGATCAGTAACAGGCATATAATTTAAAGCTCTAGATAAAGGTTCTAAGTCAAACAACCAATTTGGACCACTTTCAGGATCACTAGGTTTGCTCTCTAAAAACCTAACATGTACTTTTTCAAGTATACGTTTTTCCTTTTTAATGTAAACCCTATATCCTTTGCTCTGCACTGAATAACCCATGAAGTAGCCTTCATCACCTTTTGAATCAAATTTACCTAGGGCCTCACTAGTTTCTAGAACAACTACATGACAGCCAAAAGGCTTGAGAAAGCCAATATTGGGCTTCCTTCCCCAAAGTAATTCATAAGGTGTCTTATTATGTATCTTGTTGACCAATGCCCTATTTTGAACATAACAAGCTGTGTTAACAGCTTCAGCCCAAAAGGCTATAGGAAAGTGGGCATCAGCCAACATGGTTCTGGCTGCTTCAATAAGGGTCATGTTCTTCCTTTCAGCAACCCCATTTTGTTGTGGGGTTCTAGCTATGCTAAACTGCCTAGTAATCCCTTTCTTGGCACAAAAATCATCTAACAACTGATTTCTAAACTCACCCCCATTGTCACTTCTAATAATTTTGACCTCATTACCATTCTTCTTCTCTATCTGGGTAATGAAATTAATCAGACTTTGGGCAGTTTCACTTTTCTTGGCTAGAAAGAAAGTCCATGTAAACCTGGAATAATCATCAGTAATAACAAAACAATATGATTTACCCTTTAAGCTTTCTATATTAGTTGGACCAAAGAGGTCCATATGCAATAAGTGAAGTGGTTTAGAACTAGAGTGCACATGTTTAGACCTGAATGAGACCTTGTGCTGCTTGCCTTTAAGACATGCAACACAAGAGTGGTCATTGTGGAAAGCCTTTTCAGGCAAACCATCAACTAAACCAAGCCTCACAAGTCTATTGATATTCTTAAAGTTTATGTGCCCTAATCTCCTGTGCCAAAGATTACTTTCATCTACTGAGGCTTTAGCATATAGACATGACATTTTATTATTTACCTTAATTCCATTAAGATTCACATTATATATGTCTTTATGCCTTGGTGTTCTAAAATCTATGTATTTTTCCTCTGGAAGCTTATAATCTTTGCTCAACACCAAGCACTCAGTATCTGTGAAAAGAACCTTATTTTTGTTATCACACACTTGTGATACACTAAACAAATTATAATCCAGTTCTTTTACCAAGAAGACATTCTCAAACCGTAGATTGTTGGTGACAAGGGTTCCTTTTCCTGTGATTGTTCCATAGCCCCCTCCAAAGTATACCTTATCACCATCTTGAATAGGAGAGAAATTGGTCAGATAGTCTTCTTTTCCTGTCATGTGCCTTGAGCATCCACTATCCCAGTATCCATAATCATTGATCTTCTTCTGAATGCCCTGCACATAAAGAAAACACATTAGTTTTCTTTGGGAACCCAAGCCTTAGAAGACTTGGATTCATTTGGTTGTTCAACAAGAACAGACTTGGTTCTCATAACAACCCCATTTTCATCCCTGTTTGAATGAAATTCCCAGTTAACCCCAATTGGTGTTGACAATGCCTTTGAAATATAATGAAACCTGTTGCATGTCATAGAAATACCAGTAGAATTAGGGTTTTGGTCTTGTTTTGGTCTCCATGTTAAGCTAGTAGAAGCTTTAGACCTATTTCCCTGTGGTTGCAAATACCTAGGTTTAGCAGTGTGTGTGTCAGCGCTGAAATTTCTCTTGTCAGCGCCCCGATTGCTCCTATCAGCGTTGAACCTAGGGTTTGCTACAGGAACCCATTGCCTATTTGACCAAGTATTTGACTTTTGAAAAGGTCTTAGGCCTTGTGTGTTAGACCCTCTAGAAAAGAATGGGGCTGGTTTAACAACTTGTGAACTTTTGTTCACAAAGGTATTAGGTCTGACAGTGTTTGACCTATGTTGACTTTTGTCAGCGCTGAAATGGTTCCTATCAGCGTTGACATTGGAAGCGTTGACACATTTGTAGGCCAAATGTGAGAAGCTACCACATGTATAACAAGCTTTTCTAGACATAGTCTTAGGTCTAGAAGCAAAGAAGCCTGTTCCATGATCACTAACTTGGTTTTTTGGTGACCTAGTATTCCTATACATCTCTGCATACTTAACACTAGGTTTTCTAACATTTTGAGGGCCAAGGTCAACAGCTTTGCCAGTGGTAGGGTGTGTGATCTTAATAGGTTTAGGATCAAGGCTCGTGATTGGTGTGGGCTCATTTGGACTTTCACACAATAACCCTCCCTTAACAAACAAGGTGTGGTTAGCTTTCTTCCACTCATCAAGGTCAGTCAGTTTTTGTTTGTATTCCTCAACTGGGGAAATCACTCTAGGTGGAGGAATGAACTCCTCCTCTTGACATTCTGGCAAGCCAGTCCAAGATAAGTCCTTTGATTGGACACCATAAAAATCCCCAGCTGGTGGTGGAACAACAGTATAATTGTTCATCCCAATCCCACTCATATCTTTAGAGTCTCTTTGTTTGCTAACACACTCTCCTAGGGATTGTGTGGCCTTATCAAATCTCTGGATTTTAAGACTCACATTATCTTTATTTTTGTTAGCCTCTTCTAACTGAGCTATCAAATCAAGATTAACCCTATTTACTATATCTTGAACATCCTTACTCTGATGTAATTCATGTTTTAAGATATTTATTTGATCCTTTAAATCAAACTCCATTTTCTTATACTCAGCTACTGTCTTTTCTGTTTGTATAAGAGCAACTTGATAGTTAGATACTTTGTATCTTTCAGTACTTGCCTCATCTAATAATTTAACTATCTCTTGTTTTAATTTTTCAGTATTTAAGCGACAACCTTTAGAACAGAAAGCATCATCATATACCTCATTATCTGATGAAGAGGAGGAGTGTGCCATGAGAGCATATTCAGCATGCTCTTCTTTAACTTCAGCAACCAAAGCTCTGTCCTCTTCCTCATTCTTAGCCATCCAGCTCCAATCCCATTCACCAACTCCATCAATTTGTTGAACAGCAACCATGGCCTTGGGATCTGGGCTCTTAATCATTTGGCTTGAAGGCTTCCCAGCATCAGATCTTCTTGGAGATCTACATTCCCTCATAAAGTGCCCCATCCTATGACAGTTGTAGCACTCAACCTTGGACTTGTCAAATCCAGCAACATCCTTAGCATTAAAGGTCATCTTCTTCTTGAACCTTTTATTGAACCTGTTTGCTCTTAAACTTACAAGAGCCATAGTCCACTTGATGTCCATCTCTTCTAATTGTGGCGTCCTATGATCGTTAGACTCAATGGTTATGAACCATTATATCTAGGTTGATCATCGTTCATATGATAACATAGCGGAATAGAACAATGATCATAACAAGGTGTTTAGGCACAAGACACATGAATTAAAACAAACGGGTTGCTCATTATATTAATAATAAACAACCACTAGACGTGTATACATTTAATCCCACGTCTAGTGCGACACACACTTTAGGTTTACATTGTGAATGAATGATATGAATAAAACCTAAGACTCTTGTTCCTTTTATAGTGGAAGGAACAGAATCTACAAGAGATAATATCAAATAAACATCTAAATCTTCTATTTAGATAAACTATATATTGTGTATATCATAAATAATATACTCAATATATTCCCTAAATAGAATTCTCCATCAACGTGTAAACATCTGTCAGCGTCTCAACACTTTCCGTCAGCGTCTCAACTAGCCGTGTCAGCGGCTTTGACAAACGTCTTGATGTTTTCTTCGTTTTGAGTTTCTGCCACATCAACTCATATAATTTTAGACCCAACAATCTTCCCCTAGTTGATGTCGGCAAAACTCTTTGTATATCTCTTGTAAGTTGTACATGATCTTCAAATTGCTTCCCCTCAAGTGTAGCACGTATTTTATTCCCCTTTTTGTCACATCAACAAGGAAGTAAACAATGTATGCAATCTTTGAAGATTCTCCAAAAGTAGGCTCTGTGTAATGATCCTGAAGAAAAATAAATAAAGTATTCTTGATGTTGAAGTAAACTAACCCAAACCTATGTTCCATGTCTTGTTTATCCATGTGATGAAGAACTTATACTCATGGTACAAAGTATAAGTAGACCTCGATCCATTTGTCAAAATCCTCATCCTTTGTGAGACACTGAGCACGATAATGTAACTCCTTCAAGTGATAGCAATTGGTTTGCTAGATATGACAAGTCTTCATCACCAACTATGTAAGCACGAACAAGTTACCTTTAAAGTCTATGGCACTTTAAGATATGATAGAACACAAACTCGTGAAAATCTTCTTCAATCATCAAACTTACCATAAGAATTCTTCCCCTTAATCTAACACCTCTTCATGACGATTTTAATGGAATCATATCTTCATACCATATGTAAAAGTCTTGTGATGGATAACTCTTTCTCAAGGCTATCCCGATTACATAGTTTAAAATATCCATCAAATCCTCACGAATAGTTGCTAACTCGCTTTAAGATCATTAATTCTTTTTAAAATATCCGAGCCATAAATATCATCATGATATTCTAAATTAAAACGGAGATTCCATGTACCTTTGTGTGTATAATCCTCCTTTTTGTATGCTTAAAACGTACCAGTTTTCTCAAACAGCAGCAAACAGTGTGTTGTCCAATATCCAAGTCTGTCCAATATCTTCATCAGATGCATTGTCCGATATCGGATGACACTTATCAGCGTTGAAATAGCATATATCGGACAACACTGTCAACTTGACAGTGTTGACTTATTCCTGTCAGCGTCGAAACCCTTCCTGTCAGCGCCTAAATAACAAACGTCAGCGCCAACCTTAAATCTTGTCAGCGTCTCGTCTCTTTCACTTGTCAACGTTGAATTAAATATCAACGTTGAATTAAATAAGTGAAGCAATAAACCACATCCAAATTTAAACCGTGATCTCTCCATGCCTTTTTGAATGGGTTTTGATCAAGTGACCTCAAGTACACCATAATCATGTGAATGCATTGTATACAGTCGCATGTATTGACCAATTGGAAACTCAATCGTGTGAACTCCAAAGCTAAACAACCGTGTGAAACAAAATCTTTCCTCCAATTATATGCTAATATCTCGTTTCACATCTTTGTTTTCTGACCGTGTGAACATGAGAATTTTCCACCAATGAAAATCCTTGCTTCGTGTGAACACATATCTTGAATAGCCAATCAACACCTCTTCACCGTGTGAACACAAACTGAAGCCCTACGTCACTTGACAATTTTGATCAATAGAAGCTTGGGACTACGTTAAGTGTACTTGATGTCTGCTATGGATTACTCACAATATTGTCTTTTTCTACTTTGTATTGAGACTACAACCTGCTGCTTAAAGTAATGTGAACCGTATATGACACAGCCCAATAACAGCAACTGTTTTCTTTTGACAATAATGTTACCCATGCAGCTGTTAACTCATGTCGATCTTCTATCTATATGCAATTAAATCAGTTACTCCTGATCTGAAACAAGAGAAACCATATAACTGCTGCTGATGTAAGCCCTAGAGTCTGATGAATTTAATTCGAAACCCTAATTAGGGTTTTGAGCAAATTCGAATTATACACCAGATCACATTATAACAGCCTCCAATTGCAATTCTTCCTGCTTTTAAGTAGATCTAGGGTTTGAGAAACCCTAGGTCATGATTTTATGTGAAAGCAGAAAACTGAAAATCAACCATCAGCCAACTTCGACGTTTAATAACTTTTGCCTGGGGATAAAACTCGACAATCCCTCCGGTGGATGTTTAGATCTATGTATGTAGAACACACATATAAAATTTCGTGACGATCCAACGGTTCAATCAAAAGTTATGACCTTCTGAATACTGCTGCGCACACAAAAACGTCCAGAAAAATCCATACGAATTTTTCTTTTCTTCACCATACACGAACACCTCGTCGGACCTAGATATCATGAGCCTTAGGCTCTGATACCAATTGTGGCGTCCTATGATCGTTAGACTCAATGGTTATGAACCATTATATCTAGGTTGATCATCGTTCATATGATAACATAGCGGAATAGAACAATGATCATAACAAGGTGTTTAGGCACAAGACACATGAATTAAAACAAACGGGTTGCTCATTATATTAATAATAAACAACCACTAGACGTGTATACATTTAATCCCACGTCTAGTGCGACACACACTTTAGGTTTACATTGTGAATGAATGATATGAATAAAACCTAAGACTCTTGTTCCTTTTATAGTGGAAGGAACGGAATCTACAAGAGATAATATCAAATAAACATCTAAATCTTCTATTTAGATAAACTATATATTGTGTATATCATAAATAATATACTCAATATATTCCCTAAATAGAATTCTCCATCAACGTGTAAACATCTGTCAGCGTCTCAACACTTTCCGTCAGCGTCTCAACTAGCCGTGTCAGCGGCTTTGACAAACGTCTTGATGTTTTCTTCGTTTTGAGTTTCTGCCACATCAACTCATATAATTTTAGACCCAACAGCGATAAGTCGGGATTTTTCTTCTTCTTTCAAGTCCTTAGCGATGATGACGGGTGACTGCTTATTGTCGTCAAGGAACACATATTCAAGATGAGACGGCAGATCCTTAAGCTCTAAATCCGAAGGATTTTCGATGGAAGACGTTTTCAAATTCGGATCATCGAGAGAAATATCCTTAGGAGATGGTGGAGAAATATGGTCCTCATTGAGAAGTTTCTCAATGTTACGAATGTCTTCATCCCAATTGGTGGGAGAATCGTCATATTTTAAGTCCACATCTCCCAATGTAGCTTCAAATTCTTTCAAGAGAATATCACTTTCTCCAAATGGAGTTAGTGAAGGAGCAATGGAGGAAACGGTCTCAACAGCGGGTAGAGAAGAAGAACCACTTTTACAAGCATCTTTGAAGTGTTCTTCACAAGCCTCATCAAGAACGTCAATGAAATTAACACTCTCGTTTTCAGAAGGCCACTTAAAAATTTTACCCATGTAGAAGACGATTTTATCATCACCAACTCTCATGATTAATTCGCCAGTGGCTACATCAATGAGAGTGCGACCAGTCCTCAGGAATGGACGTCCAACGATTAATGAAACACGGGGGTCCATCTCGTAGTCAACGACAACAAAATCCGCCGGAAAGGTGAATTTGTCGACACCGACGAAGACGTCTTCGGCTATCCCCACTGGATAAGCAACCGTACGGTTAGCTAATTCCAAAGTCAATCGTGTGGGGACTAACTCGGGTAGAGACAATTGTTTCCAAACGCTTAATGCTAGCACCTAGATCGGCTATGGCCATACAATTATCTACCCCGGGGAAGTTGCAAGGAATCAAGAAACGACCCGGATCACCAAGTTTGGTTGGTAATTTCCTTAAGAGCACTGCGGAGCAATTCTCATTAAGTTGGGTCTGAGCGATATCGAGAAGTTTCTCCTTATCACTGAGAAGATCTTTAAACATTTTGGCGTATTTGGGCATGTGAGCGAGAGCCTCAGCAAAGGAGATATTGAAATTCAGTTGTTTGAATATTTTGAGAAAGTTAGAAACCTGAATATCATCCTTGTTCTTCAATTTCTCTTTCCTCAACCTTGAAGGATAAGGTATATTGGGTTGAGATGAAGGCTTTGGTATGGAATTCTCACTCACAACCTTGGGTGGTGGAGGGGTGGAAGTAGAAGCTGGAGGTGTTGGAGAAATAGAAGGTGGAGGAACTGGAGAAGGATACTCGTTTTCCTTAGTCACAATCACCGGTGTAGGTGTAGGAAGCTCGGGTTCCTTTAAACCTATTCCACTTCGAGTGGTGATTGCTTTCATCTCCCCTCTGGGATTAGCAACGGTGTTACTCGGAAGAGAACCCGAACCAGAGGGTTGATTACTTGGGAAGAAACTAGCCATCATGTTCCGTAAGTCATTCGTTTGACTTGCCAAAGTGTTTCGCATATCAGCTCGAAGATCATTCCCTTGCTTTACCATATCTGCTTTCATGTTGGCCATTTCCCGCTGAAGATTTTGTACTATCGCATCATTAGTCCTCATGTAGGTTTCAACCTCGTGATTAAATGCGGCAGGTTGGGTTGGAGGAAGAGTATTGTATGCAGGTGGTTGATAAGCAAGTTGTTGGTAAAGTTGGTTGTTTCTTTGAGGTGGATATGGGGTTCTTTGGTTTTGATATTGATTTGGAGCTCGAGGTTGGTTTTGATTGTTGCGATTAAGGTTGTTTGGGTTTTGTGGGGGAAAACCAGGTGGGGAAAGAAAGTTGTTTGAGCGATAGCTGAGCAAGTTGCGGTCACCTTGAGGACATGCTTGATAGCTTCCTGTAGCAAAGTTACCGTTGGCGGCATACACATTTTCCGGATTGTCTTGAGTCGAAGGACAATCGTTGTATGAGTGAGATCCCCCGCATATTTCACATGATTGGCTCAAAACATTAGCTTGGGCGGTGATTTGTTTGGCATTGTTGGCGGCTTGGAGAGCAAGCGATTCAACAAGCGAGGTAAGCTTATCAATTCTTTTGTCGGCATCACTAGTACTCGCACTTGCTACATTAGTTCTAACACTCTTGGTTTGCACTCTAGATTTGTTCTCAATAATGTCCCAAGCAGCATTAGAAGACTTAACCAAAATATTACCCCCCGAGGCACTATTTAGTGAATCTTGGTCATTCATGCTTAAACCATTGTAAAAAGTATTGATTTGATGTACTTTTGTTAAACCATGTTGTGGACACTTTCTTAAAAGTTCCTTAAAACGGTCCCAAGATTCATTAAAAGACTCACCGTACTTTTGTTCAAAGGTAATTATTTCATTCCGCAAAGCGGTAGTACGTGAGTGTGGGAAAAAGTAGTTGATAAACTTGGTCTCTAAATCCGTCCACGTAAGAATACTTTGTGGCGGTTCCTTATCAAGCCAATTCTGGGCTTGTCCCTCTAAAGAGAAAGGAAAAAGTTGCAAGCGAATCACTTCTTGTGATACCCCATTATACTTAACCGTATTGGTGAGCTGAAGAAACCTTTTAATGTGGTCATGAGGATCATCAAGTGAACGCCCCAAGAAGGGTTGAGCAGAGACCATTTGAATGAAGCCGGATTTTAGTTCAAAATTGTTGGCTCCAATCTCAGGTATGACAATTGCATCGGTGTTGCCCTCTACGTGCGATTGCAAAAGCTCGATCATTGGTTGATTGTCCATGGTGACAATAGGTTGAGTAATGACTTCGGCTTGAGCTACTTTCTTACGAGCACGAGTACGCATGCACACCTACAAAAGATTAGAAAAATATACAAGAAATATTTTTTTGGTTTTTATGGTTTTTCTAATTTTTTTTGTATTTTTATGAAATTTTTTAAATTTTTATGGGTTTTTGAAAATTTTAAAGCAAGGAAAATAACGTTCAAAATTGAACGGATCCCAAAATCCAACGCGTCTCTCACTAAAAACCGTTAATCTTAACGAAAAGAGCCGGCAGCGACGCCATTTAATACATAGCTTTTTCACTAAGTATCAACGTTCGTTGTTCCGATCTTTTTGAATTGATTATTGGTGGAAAGTGCGACTCAATTGTTCTTGGTGGATAAAGGAAAGTGGGTTGGTTGATTATCTATTTTTAAACTAAAAACAAATAAATGTCGTTGAGTAAAATAAGAACTTTTAAAAGTTTAAACTACAAAATAAAAGCTTGCAATCTTTGGAAATTAAAACGTAAATGCTTAAAAACTTGAAAACTTGTTTAAAATAAACTAAGTAAAAATGGCAGGGAAAATTAAATTTGAAATCTAAGAAAAACAAAACCAAAGCCTGAATCCGATCGTAATGCGATCGCACTCAAACAGTAATCCAAATCGCACTCAATGCGATCGCAACCAAGGAGTTAGATCGTACTCAGCAGTACGATGGGTAGGGGTGATCGTACTTACCGATCGCAACCACGATCGCAACAAGTGGATCGTGGTCTGAATCGTGGACTGATCGTAACAAACAGAATCGCAATCAATGCGATCGCAACTAGAGATCGTGACACACCATCGCACCCACAGATCAGACTGGGTGATTAAAATGATGGATCGTACCAGGGAAGAATGAACAGATCGCAATCTATGCGATCGAATCAAGTGATCGTACCAAGCAAAACCTTCTAAGATGGAAATGGTGTCCAAAGAGAAAATAAGCTTAAACGAATAAGCAGTAACTATGATAAGCACTTACCAACTTGAAAAAGAGTAAATAAGCACAAAATCGAAACCTTTATGAATACTAAACTTGGGACTTAATAAACCGAACATCAAATCAATAAAACTTTTTAGAAAGCTTAAAAGTAAATAAGCCAAAATACAAATAAGCCAATAAGCACCAAAAGCTTATAGCTTATACCGTATAAAAGCTTACGTAGGAATAGAAAGATTAACTTTTTAAACACTAAAACAACAAATTCAAACACGAATAAAGAACTATTCGGATCAAATATGAAATTTCGGATCAAGGATAAAGTAAAACCAAGAAATGTAGAAAGAGATTAAAGAACAAAAAGCTTAACTTGAATTAGATTAATGAAATCCAAATACAAGAATGATTCAAACCTTAAACTTTAAAGAAAAAGATGAAACTTAGTGAGAGAAAGTTGGGAACTTTCTCTCTCTAAAAACTAGAAAGGAAAATGAAAACTAAAACTAGCTAACTAACACCCTCCTAATGTGTCATTAGGAGGGTATATATAGGGAGTGGGGAATGCATCTGTGCTTTCTTCTTTCTTTCTTTTCTTCTCGACTCGATCTAAATTCATTGTCTTTCTCGATGTCATCTCGGGATTTGAACTCGTCTTTCAATTTTCTTCTATAATTAGACTTGAGTTCTTCGACTTCATTAAACTTCCGTCTTTAGACTTATTCTTCGATAAATCTTCAGAATAGGCCTTGGACTTCCGTTCTTTTTGCACTCTTGATCTTTTGACTTCGTCTTTGCTCGTTTTCTTCGATAAAAGCCCGTGTTTTCTTCCTTTTTCATCTTTTGGTCCTAAAACACAATAAAAACATAAACCACGCATAATTCCGACTTTTACGACATAAAATACACATTTTGGTCTAGTTATTATTGGAAATAAGTGGTAAAAGGATAAGTGTTTTCACACTTATTACGGGGTGTGACATATGTGGTTTGGCCAAATTACACATTTGGTCCGTTTACGATCCGAAATGACTAAAATACCCTCATCTTCATTCTTTAGTTTTTATATGGGCAAGGGTATTTTAATAATTTCAGATCGTAAAAAGACCAAAAGTGCAACTCAATGTTTGCTACACGGACAATTTTTGCAATTTCGAAACTTATCGGATCAAACATGTAATTTGACCAAACCACAAAGACGATTTATGCAATTCTCTCTATAAATATAGAAGAATTATTTTTCAAGATTAATAACATCATTTTCTAATACATGCTCGACTCCTTCATCCACCATGCATCATTTACACATGTTTAATGTTCTTGAACCATCTTTCATCATTAGACATGTGACTAGTAGTACGAGTCAAGCCACCAACATTGTGTTTGGTATACCATAATCAATGATGGTATAGAAAAGATAATTATAATGTAATAAAATATGGAGAAAATTCCGGTTTTGGCCATGTCCCCATGGCTGTAGACTTTTTCTAGCCAAACATTTATGTTTTTCCGGTTTTGGCCATACTCTACTTAAAAAATGCTCTACCCAGCCAAGCGTATGACACGTGGCATGCTCTACCTAACTATTTCAGGCCCACCAATCATTAACCGAAAATACTTTATCGAAACTACCATTTTGTACTTTAGCACACGTCGAATGCTCTACTTCCCATGCTCTACTAACCATGCTCTACCTAAATCTTGGAAATTGTTCCTTTTTCTAAAAAAGTTTTCCATCGATTTTATCGTATACTCCTAAACTGTTGTCTCATAATCAATATTTTTTTTCTCTCTCATCGCCTCTTTTGAAAAAAACACACACCTCTATTGCTCCGCCATTGATTTTTCCGGTCACCGTTATTCCGGTTAAACACAAATTCAACATGATTAAACCCCATCCACACACCCTATTTCTTCGATTATACACCAAGCCCTCCAATTTAATCACATTATACAACTAACCCGTCCTCTTTATATCCATTATTCACCAATGTCACCAAGACCTCCTCACCGGCGCATTATATTACGGATGGAAGTATGATTGTAAGTTATAATTGATTCCCTAAAATTTCAATTTTGTCTTATTAATTAGCGTATGATTGTAAGCTTTAATTCCACTGTTATTTAGGTTTACGATGCTAGAGTTAGTATTAGATCGAAGTTGCATATTCTTCATACCATGCGTGATCATTTGATTTTGAAGCCTCGACGTTTTAATATGTTTAGACAGACTATTTTTGGTCACTGGTTAGATATTAAAACAACATCCAATGATAATTACATGTTGAATTATATATTACAAAACCAACAAGTAATCGAAAACGCTAGTCCGGAGGTCCCCTTTATTTTTGATATTGGTGGCCAGACATATGAATACGGTCGCAAAGAATTCTGCTTAATCACCGGGTTCCAGTTTGGAAAAATTATGTTGGATTTTAATGAGAAAGATAAATCTGAATTCCGTGTTCGTGTATTCCTCGAGAAAAAAAAACATATGTGGTTTAGATTTGATCTCCCTTGTTCAAAATGAAGTTAGCTTCAATGAGTTGGCTGACGATGATGTTGTGCGTGTATGCTTGCTATTAGCTTTTGTCTACGTTTTTATGGGTCATGAGCTCAAGCAAGTACTTCCTAAAGTTATAGTAAATTTGGTGGATGATTTTTTTTAAAATGGAATGCATTTCCATGGGGTGAACATATGTGGCCACTTTTCCACAGTCGGGCGTATAACATTGTCGACAATCACAGGGAGAAACATTTGAAAATGCTCAAGGCTAATCCCCAATACTTGCCAACATATGTTTTGTATGGATTTGTTTTTCCATTAAAAGTTAGTTGTATTTTTATATGCATATTACTCATTATTTATTTTATGATAAAAGTCAATTATCTTCATTGTTATTAATTTGTGTTGTTTTTATTTTCATTCCATATATGGGCTTTGGAGATTTTTTCCAACTCTCACTGTTGGTGGGACAAAAATTAAAAGTTGTTTTCCCGTACTCTTGCGTGGCGTGATGAAAATCCGTTTGATAAGAATAAAGAGAATTATAACAAATTGTTTTCTATAGCAAGTTGTAGCATACTGACTCCTTTACCTCAAGAGAGAAGTGCACTTTGGTGGAGGTCTAGCTTGGAATATTTCAACAGAAAAACTACACCAAGTCCATCAACTTTTGAACTTGTACTTAGATCTGCCTCGCGTGGTTGTACGGCGCCTCGTCGTAAGGTACATGTGGAGAAACAGGTTGCACATAAGCCCGATCTTTCACAGGCTTATCCTGATGTGGAGAAACAGGTGGCATGTCAACCCGATATTGAACTCAAGCAGATGGTCACACAACAAGCAACTCAGATTAATCAACAAGCATCTCAGCTTAGTGCGCAAGCATCTCAGATTGATGAACTGAAGCGTCATCTAGAAAATATTCAGAACTTTCTTATCCAACAAACTATTGTTAAACATAATGACAAGGTTTGTTATTTGTCACTATTTTCGCAATTTAACCTATCTTAAAATTAATATTGAAAGGACATTACCTTTAGTTGTATCTAGCAGAACGAGTTTGGATCCTAAAACGTTGTTGTTGATCTAAGTTCAAAGGTTTGATCGTGTGTTTCCTAAAATTTCATTATGCTTCATTTCTATAAGTTTATATGGTTTGACATAATTTTATATCTGTTTGTGTAGAAATTGGCTGTTTTTTTATGAGCATTACTCTAAATCCCACGTTGAACGACATGATAAGGTTTAATTTACCGCCGCTGATCTCAACCCTTTATCCACTGTTGGTGATCAGTCTCAGTCTCATTCTGTTTAGGTTTGTGTTTTATTTGGTATACTTAACCAATTCTCCACTTTAAGTATGTATACTATTTTATCTAATTTCCTTTAAATAATTATATAGGTTGCGCATGAGAAGATGTTTAATGATTCCACATTAATGGTTGATAAAGTTGATAAGGTTTGTTTTCACGTATTCATTTTTAGGACATTTGTCCAATGTTTTATTTTTTCAACAATTATCCTTTTTTTAACGGAAGGACTCTGTACTTCAGCCGGATGATGTTGCTAAGGTTGATGATAATGCATTTAGTGTCTCGGATATGATTGACAAGCCCGATTATAAGGTTTGTGGGCATAAAGACATAGTTAATAATTACACTTATTTATTAAATTTACCCCTATGTATCTTCTAATTGTAATATGTATCCTTGTTTATTCAATTTAGGAGACGGACATCAATATTAAACGGTATTCCATAGATTTTATGATTTTTCGAATGATTCGGTACTTCCGGGAAATCATATTGCTAATTGGGCCCATGATCAAAACATTCCTGCTACGGATGACAAGCCCCATGATAAGGTTGGTGGTGCTAATGTCTTAGTTTATCTAATTATAATATACTTCATTTTTTACAATTGTTGATACCAATAGTAATATACTTCATATTTTTTCAATTTAGCGGAATTTTAATACTAGTCTTGGGTTGTCTATCGGTTTTCACGATTTTTCGAATGAGTCACCGTTTCTGGAAAATCATATTGCTAATTTGACCCATGATCGAAACATTGTTGGTACGGATGACAACCCCGATAATACGGTTGGTGGTGCTAAATTCATAGTTTACCTAATTGTAATATATTACCTTTGTTGATCCCAATTGTAATATATTTCCTTTTTTTCAATTTAGCAGAATTTTGAATACGGACGCGGTTTGTCAATGGATTATCTGGATGACTCACTATATTTGGGAGATCATATTGCTAAGGTTTTCCTATATACTTATTTGTCTTTTTACACTTTTATCTTTTTACATCATCTTATTTAAGTCTAGTCTTAAGTCTTTTGATTTTCAGAGTGTGAATGATCACGAGAATATAATTGTTGACGCTCTTAACAAGTTGTCGAATGATCCTAATGTTATTGTTGTCGAGTCTAGAGGCACTGCCAAAAGTGATGATTTTTAGGTATTTTTGTTTTATATTATAATGCTTGTCATTAGATTTATAAAAAAACTATTATGCCTCCTAATTGAAATATGTATCAGGATCCTGAGAATGGTGTTGTTCATGCTCTAACTGGTATGTCCCAAAGGCCCACTTTACATTCTTACAATGACGGGTCCGTTCATGCTCCTTTCCATACTTATGATGAGAACGCCGAGGATTTGTCTACGCAACCAGTTAAAGATTTATGTTTAGACGTATTTGTGTCACAGTGTTCTACACCGTTTGTTGAGGTAATGTCTATTAAGGACTGTTTGGGATCTTTTCAAAACCTAGGCTCAAATGCTCTATTTGCTTTTATCTGTTGCAGTCACATGTATGCATTTAGTAGTAAGTCCATACGATTTAAGAGTAATTTTTTCCTTATTTTGTATTTTAAAGTTCCCATTTTAAAGTTCCCTTGATAAACGCATTTTCAAGTTTAGAAATCGCATTTTAAAGTTCCCTTGATAAACGACTCTCTAGGATCAATTATAGGAACTTGCGAAAAGTTCTTGTTCTTAACCCGTGAGAGTTAAGACTTTTGCGTTTTATAGCTCCCTATATAAAAGCCTAGCAAAACTTGACTTAAACACGTTAAGGATACTAGCTAGAGTAAACTTAGGTAAGTAAACTCGGGTTGAGTCAAAATGTTCACGACTAAGAAAAATCTAAAACCACTTTATTGAAAAACTATTCTAGCAATGGAGAGAAAATAAACATAATAAAGGCAAATACAACTATACAACTAGGCCAAAATAGATTAAAAATTTTGAAAAATGTCGAAAAATCAAGTTTTCCGGTAAAAATGAGGGCAACTTCATGGAAAAGACCACTTACTTCGATAGAAGTCCCCCCTACACTTGAGATAAACATTGCCCTCAATGTTTAAGCATGTGGGAGTAAACTCCCCTACACTTAGGACATGGTGCACTTTGTTTAAATCTTGCTAAGGAAAGGACAACTAAAGTGAATTCAAGTGAACATAGAAAATATGAAATATTGAATCACAAGAGTTTAGGATAGAACCGGGAAGATAGGAACACGGTAGCACGGTTCGTCAAAAGTCATGAAGATGCTCTCTGAAGCTTTAATCCATGCACAGCACAAGAAACAAGACAACAAACATATGCGGGGGTCCCCCTACACTTATTATGAAAGCAGTAAAGGATAGGACACGGGTTGCCTCCCGAGAAGCGCTTGTTTTTGTTCACCGAGTCATGAGCATGACTCGACCCAATTCTAGTTTATGGAGAACGTGGTGAGGGATGGAATCATCTCTTGAGAGATGTCCTCACCAAAGTACAGCTTCAGACGCTGGCCATTCACCTTGAAATTGGGCCCATTCGGCTGAGAAAGCTCAATGGTCCCATACGGAAAGACTTTGGCGACGGTGAATGGACCAGACCAGCGGCTCTTCAACTTGCCAGAGAAGATCTTCAACCGAGAGTTAAAGAGTAAGACTTGATCACCAACGTGGAACTCTCGGTTCTTGATTTTAGCATCGTGGATAACCTTCGTCTTCTCCTTGTAGATCAGCGAGTTCTCATAAGCTTCATTCCTCAGTTCATTTAGCTCGTTGAGTTGAACCTTGCGATGATCACCGGCTTTGTTGATGTCGAAGTTAGCCCACTTCAAGGCCCAGTGCGCCTTATGTTCCAGCTCGATTGGGAGGTGGCAGGCTTTCCCGTACACAAGACGATAAGGTGTACAACCGATCAGGGTCTTGTAAGCAGTACGGAAAGCCCACAGAGCATCATCTAACTTATCGGCCCACGCGGCGCGATGCTCTCCCACAGTACGCTCCAAAATTCTCTTCAAGCCACGGTTGGATATCTCGGCTTGCCCATTGGTTTGGGGATGATAGGCGGTGGAAAGACGGTGATTGACACCATACTTAGCCATGACTCTTGCAAATTGATCGTTGCAAAAATGAGTCCCGCGGTCACTGATAATAGCACGAGGAACGCCAAATCGAGCGAAAAGCTGCTTCAAAAAGTTCACAACCACCCTCGCATCATTCGTAGGAAGAGCCTTAGCTTCAACCCATTTAGAAACGTAGTCGACAGCGACGAGGATGTACTTGTTCCCTTTGGAGGATGGAAATGGCCCCATAAAGTCGATGCCCCATACATCAAAGATTTCACATTCCTGTATGAAATTTTGAGGCATCTCATCCTTATGTGTGATCTTGCCTTGACGTTGGCAAGCATCACAATGCTTAACCATTTCGTGAGCGTCACGATAAATGGTGGGCCAATAGAATCTAGAATCAAACACTTTCTTAGCGGTGTAGTTGGGACCAAAGTGACCACCGGTGGGTCCTTTGTGGCAAGCTTGTAGGATGTCAAAAGCTGCCGGTCCGTCAACACATCGACGAATAATCAGATCATCACACTGTTTGAATAGATAAGGGTCATCCCAAAAGTAAGTCTTAACATCATTCAAGAACTTCTTCTTTTGTTGGGATGTTAACCCTTGGATGAGAATACCACCCGCTAAGTAGTTTGCAATGTGTACAAACCACGGGGTGCCATCAAGATTGAGATTTATAGACATTAAGGTCTCAAGGGGAAAGAGTCATTGATCTCTTTGTTCGGATGATCCCCTTGATATGGATCCTCAAGTCGACTCAGATGATCCGCGGCCAGGTTTTCGGCTCCCTTCTTGTCACGAATTTCAATGTTGAATTCTTGAAGGAGTAAAACCCAGCGAAGAAGTCTTGGCTTAGCATCATGCTTTGTCATCAAGTACTTCAACGTGGAATGGTCCGTGTATACGATGGTGGGGGATAAAACAAGATAGGGGCGAAATTTCTCAAAAGCATAGACAACAGCTAAAAGCTCTTTTTCGGTCGTTGTATAATGCAATTGAGCCCCCGTCATTGTTTTGCTAGCATAGTGGATTGGTTGGAAGTGTTTATTCACTCTTTGGCCCAAAACCGCACCAATATCAAAGTCGCTAGCATCGCACATCAATTCAAAAGGCAGCTCCCAATTAGGGGTAACCAAGACCGGTGCCTTAGTGAGCTTATCCTTGAGAAGATTGAAGGCTTCGAGACACTCTTTAGAAAAGATAAAAGGAGTATCTTTTTCCAAGAGGTGGGTCATCGGGCGAGCGATTTTAGAGAAATCTTGAATGAATCGACGATAGAAGACCGCATGACCCAGAAAACTTCTCACACCCTTCACGGTTGAGGGTGGAGGTAATTTGGCTATGACATCTACTTTAGCACGGTCGACTTCAAGACCGGCTTTAGAGATTTTGTGTCCTAGCACAATGCCTTCTTTTACCATAAAATTGCATTTTTCCCAATTTAGAACAAGGCGAGTGTCTTCGCACCGCTTAAGCATACGTTCCAAATTGGCAAGGCAAGAAGAGAAGGAATCCCCGAAGACCGAGAAATCATCCATGAAGACTTCCATGGTTTGCTCAACCATGTCATGGAAGATAGCCAACATGCACCTTTGGAAAGTCCCGGGGGCATTGCATAAGCCAAAAGGCATTCGTTTATAAGCAAATGTGCCATAAGGACAAGTGAATGTTGTCTTCTCTTGATCTTGGGGATCGATGGGTATTTGAAAATAACCCGAGAAACCATCAAGAAAGCAGTAATATTCATTACCCGCTAAACGTTCAAGCATTTGGTCCATAAAAGGTAGAGGGAAATGATCCTTTCTCGTGGCATCATTGAGTTTGCGGTAGTCTATACAAACTCTCCACCCAGTAACGAGACGGGTAGGAATCAACTCGTTGTTTGCATTGGGCACAACGGTGATACCGCCTTTCTTAGGCACACAATGGACTGGACTAACCCATGGTGAATCCGAAATAGAGTAAATCATACCCGCATCAAGAAGTTTGATAACCTCTTTTTTGATGACTTCATGGATTTTGGGATTCACCCTTCGTTGACTTTGAATTTTGGGCTTAAAGTCGTCCTCCATGAGAATTTTATGTGTGCAAAAGTGAGGATCAATTCCACGGATGTCGGAGATTTTCCAAGCGATAGCTCTTTTATGCTTCTTCAACACGGCAACAAGTCGGGCTTTTTCGTCTTCTTTCAGATCCTTAGCGATGATGACCGGTAGCTTCTCGTCGTCTTCCAGGAAAACGTACTCAAGATGAGGAGGTAGGTCCTTAAGCTCGATAGTGGGAGGATCCTCAATAGATGGTGAAACTAACGATGGATCATCATTAGTCACCTCTTTAGGAGCAGGAGGAGAGAACGGGTCCTCATTGAGAAGTCTCTCAATAGTACGAATGTCTTCATCCCAATTGGTGGACAAATTGTCATACTTAATATCGAGAGGACCCAAACTAGCTTCGAAATCATCCAAGTCACTTTCTCCAAAAGGAGTCAATGCTGGAGCAATTGAGGCAACGGTCTCAACATTGGGTAGAGAAGAAAGAGTACTTTTGCAAGCATCATGAAAATGTTCTTCACAAGCCTCATCGAGAACATCAATAGCATTAACACTCTCATATGAATAAGGTTGCTTAGAAATCTTACCCATGTTGAAGACAATTTTATCGTCACCAACTCTCATGATTATTTCGCCTGCGGCTACATCAATGAGAGTGCGACCGATCCTCAGGAAGGGACGTCCAACGATTAATGGAACACGGGGATCCATCTCGTAGTCAACGACAACAAAATCCGCCGGGAAGGTGAATTTATCAACGCCAACAAAGACATCTTCGGCTATCCCCACTGGATAAGCAACCGTACGGTTGGCTAATTCCAAAGTCATTTTGGTGGGGACTAGCTCGGGGAGAGATAATTGCTTCCAAACACTTAAAGGCATTAAGTTTATACTGGCACCTAGATCGGCTAAGGCCATGCAATTCTCTACTCCCGGGAAGTTGCAAGGAATCAAGAAGCAACCCGAATCACCAAGTTTGGTGGGCAATTGCCTTAAGAGCACTGCGGAGCAATTCTCATTAAGGTGGATCTGAGCAATGTCAAGAAGCTTTTCCTTATCACTTAAAAGATCTTTAAACATCTTAGCGTATTTGGGCATGTGAGCGAGAGCCTCGGCAAAGGAGATGTTAAAATTCAATTGTTTAAACATTTTTAGAAAGTTTGAAACCTGAATATCATCCTTGCTCTTTTGCTTCTCTTTCCTTAACCTTGAAGGATAAGGTATATTGGATGAAGAAGAAGGCTTTAAGGGAATAGGATCACTCACAATCACGGGTGGTGGGGAAATGGGGATAGAAGGTGAAGGAGGTGGGGAAAGTTGCTCTTTTTCCTTGTTCACAATCACGGGTGGAGGTGTGGGAAGCTCGGGTTCCATATAACCTTTTCCACTTCGAGTGGTGATTGCTTTCATCTCCCCTCTTGGATTCGCAGCGGTATTACTCGGAAGAGTACCCGAAGAAGAGGGTTGATTACCTTGGATGAGCGAACCAATCATATCACGAAGGTGAACAGCTTGATTATTAAAAGAGTTTTGCATGTTTGCATTAATGTCATTGCTGTGTTTGGCCATATCATTCCTTAGCTCAGCTCGAATATCACTCCCTTGTTTCACCATGTCATTCTTCAAGTTGACAAATTGACTCTGAAGATTCGTCACCATCTCACGATTAGTCTTCATGAACGTCTCGACGTCTTGGTTTACGGCCATCGGTTGATTGAGAGGTGGAGCTTGGTAAGCTTGAGAATTTCCTTGAGTTGGGTATGGGTTTCTTTGGGATTGATATTGATTTTGAGCACGAGGTTGGGATTGGTTGTTTCGGTTATAGCTTTGTTGTTGGTTTTGGTTTGCAGGAGGGAAACCGGGAGGAGCAAGATAATTGTTGGAGCGATAACTTAGCAAGTTACGGTCTCCTTGAGGGCGAGCTGGATAGCCTCCCGTGGGATAAGTGCCGTAAGTTGCGTTAACGTCTTCAGAATAATTGCCGTGAGTAGAAGGACACTCATTGTAGGAATGAGGACCACCACATGTGTCACAAGAAATAGCAACGGCTTTAGCTTGTTGAGTTCGGTTAGAGGTCAAAATTTGGAGAATTTTGTTAATATCAAGAATAGCACGTTCCAAAACAGACGAGTTGGTGGTGGAAGAAGTAGATGAAACATTGACTCTTTGATTAGATCTTGAGGATGCGGAAGAATCCCAATTCTTGTGGTGAGTAGTCATGTTTTCAATCAACTCTCGACACTCTTCCGGTCTCCTTTTCATAAAAGTACCACCGGCGGCGGCATTGATCGTGTCACGATCACGAAAAGTGAGACCATTGTAAAAGGTGTCAATGAGAGTGACGGGGATCATATTGTGATTAGGACAGTGGTCGATCAAATCATTGTAGCGTTCCCAAGCATCGAAAAGCGATTCATCATTCTCTTGCATAAATCCACTGATTTGGTTACGAAGGCTAGTGACCATGGATGGGGGAAAGTAGCGCGATAAAAAGCGTTGAGTCATGTCATTCCATGTATGAATAGAATTCTTAGGAAGACGGTCAAACCATTTTTCGGCATGGTGAGAAAGCGAGTGTGGAAAAAGTTGGAGGCGAAGGTCATCCATAGAAACACCGGAGCACTTCATGCTTTGGGTCATGGTAATGAATTTGTCGAGGTGTTTGTTGGCATCATCATCCGGAATTCCGCGGAATGGGTTCGTTTGCACTTGTTGTATCATGTGATGCTTCAACGAAAACTCCTGAGCCGTGACGTGCATTGGCGCAATCGGGCCTCCGCGTCCGTTCATGGTGGGTTGGCACAATTCCTCCATGGTTCGTAAATCAGGTAGAAGGACATTGTTGTTGTTGTTGTTGTTGTTGTTGTTATTCAAATTGTGTTGAGGTGGGTGATTATTGTTGTTGTTAACACCAACCATATCTAAATCTTCACGAGTCTCAGGCTCAGAATAGTTCGTAGATCTAGTACGCATGCACCTGCAGAAGAAAAATATACACAAAGAGAATACCTATATAATATTTTTGTTTTTTATAGGTTTTTTTTTTTTTATGTTTTTGTATTTTTGAAGAGTTTTATATTTTTTTAGGATTTTTGGAAACTTTTAAAGCGAGGAAAATAACGTTCAAAGAACGGATCCCAAAATTCAATGCGTCTCTCACTAGAAACCGTTTATCGTAACGAAAAGAGCCGGCAGCGGCGCCATTTAATACTCGGCTTTTTAACACCTCGTATCAAAATTCGTTAGTCCCAAGTCTTTTCGAATTGAAAACCGGTCTTAAGTGCGACTCAATCGTCTTTTGGTGAATCAAAGGTTTGGTTTGTTTGTTTAAATAAAACTATTAGCAAGTAATTAAAGTGTCGTTGAGTAAATTTGAAACTTGGACAAAATTAAAGTTAAAGTTAAATAAGAAAGTACTTGAAACTTAAAGTTTTGAAAAACTTAAAAACTTAAAATCTTAATCAATCGGAATAAAACAATTCATGTCCATCGGAATCACCAAAATAGCATCTATCGGAATAATTATCAAAATCCCTATCGGAATAATTAAGATCAATACCCATCGGAATACAACTATGCAAGGTCTATCGCAATGAGTATCTATCGGAAAGCTACTATCGCAATGCGCATCAATCGCAATAACTCTATCGAAAAATGGGCAGCACTTCGTCTTAACCAAGGCCTTGATCCCGTCGGAATATGCGATCGCAATAAGCGATCGCAACCCAGATCGGAATAAGGGGGAGAATCCAACCGATCGCAAAGTAAAACCCTAATGGGTTATTGCGATCAAAAGCCAAAAGCTATCGGAATGTGTATTGAACCGTCAGAATGTGTGTCAAAACCCTAAGATTGCGATGGATGGAAACTGATTCCGAAATTTGTGGCAAGAGTGAATCTCAATAAGCTAATGCAATAAGCAATTCTAAACGAATCTTAAACGATCCAAAAAGCTCAAATTCGATGACTTTTCAAAACTTAAAATCAAGAACTTTATGAAATGAACTTAAAACTACTAAAAACCTTGAAGAAGTCCGAAAATCAATAAGCTAAAATTCGAATAAGCCAATAAGCATTATGAGCTTATGGCCTAAACGTGTAAGAGCTCGTGTGTAAACCAAAAGATCAAACCTTTATTCACGAAAACATCAAATCATACGAGTGAGATGTGAGATTCGGATCAAAGGAAGGATAAATCAAGAAGTGTAGAATGAGAGTAAGGATTTAAAAGCTTAAAAATGGAACTTGATTAATGAAAATAAGCAATACAAGATGTTTAATCTTCAAAGATTAAAAGAGAGAATGAAATCTAGTGAGAGAAAGTTTAAGACTTTCTCTCTCTAAAAACTAGAAAGAAAACTTGAAAAATAAAAACTAGCTAACTCCCCTCCTAATGTGATTAGGAGGGTATTTATAGGGAAGTGGAAGGCATGTGTGGTGCTTTCTTCTTTCTTGCTTTCTTCACGTTTTCTCGACTCGACTTTAATTCTTTGTCTTTGTCGTCTCGGGATTTGAATTTGTCTTTTAATTTTCTTCTTCTATTAGACTTAAGTTCTTTGACTTCGTTAAACTTCCGTCTTTTGACTTTTTCTTCGATAAATCTTCAGAATAGGCCTTGGACTTCCGTTCTTTTTGCACTCTTGATCTTTTGACTTCGTCTTTTCCCGTTTTCTTCGATAAAAGCCCGTGAAAGCCCGTGTTTTCTTCCTTTTTAATATTTTGGTCCTAAAACACAATAAAAACACAAACCACGCATAATTCCGACTTTTACGACATAAATCACACATTTTGGTCTTGTTATTATTGGAAATAAGTGGTAAAAGGATAAGTGTTTTCACAGTTATTAAAACTTAATCTTGATTTTAGTGAATCAGATGCAATTATCAAATATATCAATTTAACAGAAACACAATATTGGTTTCAATATAAACTGATAAGAACAACTGATTAAAAAACGGTAGAGATCTGTTAATTAAAATATGTAAAATTAAAACTGATTTCCAGTGAAACTCAATCCTAGTTTCAGCAAAAACAGTTTATAAATAAATCTGATAATATTATTAATCCAATTTAATAAAAAATTTAATCTGTTAAACAAAATCTGTTTTAAGATTGTAAGAAACGATTTATACTTTTATTAAATAAAAATAATAAAATTAACTAGAAAACATAGAACAGAAATAAATAACAAATAATAACTGAAAGCAGTAAATATGTAGAGACGAGGCACGTGTTTAACACGCTTCCCTTAAAACATATTTGCCGTCTATTTTCCAGGATACAACGTCCAAAACTGTTGTACAGCCAAACTAGACAAACTTGCCTGAAAGATCACGGTCGCCTTCTGCGTTTCTGATCGAAAACTGTTGGAAAAACCGTCTGGTAATGGAGCTAGAAAAAGGCTGCTGCGTTTTTGTGTTTGTTAAAACTGAATGAGGAGGGTTTATTTTTTAGCCAATTCATGTTTTGGTCAGCAAGACAAAATATATGCTCCAAAAATAATCTGACATGCAAATTTGTTAAATATAAAACATGATTTGCATATATTTTACATACACAAACATATTCTGTCATGACTTAATAAGAAAGTCTAAATCTATTCGCAGCTAAAAAGATACCGAAATCTTCCCGCACCTAGGCAAATTTCGGAGCTGCATTCGTGTCCGCAGGTCGCGCGCTCATGCGTAAGTTCAGTAGTTTCGAATCCGTTGTTTGCCTAGAAATCTCACTTTCTGCACCCCTGCACGCGCGTAGGCGTCAGAGTAAAAACTCACAAATGAATATTGAAGGTAGAAACCAAGATTTATTAATAAACATTATTTCACTTCATGTTTTGAGTGATGTGGGACAATTTTATTTTCCAAATTTCACGTGCTTCACTTTGAGACACGATATCTCAATTAACTCTATTTTGGACATACTTTAACTCGTTGCGAATCTCTCTTCGAGGATAACGCAAAGCTACTAATTACTATGAATATATATAACATTTACATACATCAAATTATGTCCAAAATTTGCAAAAACTCATTTTCCAAAGCAATTTTTCCAACAGAATTACCTCTAACCTATGTTGTTGGTACAATATACTTGAACCTTTGCTATTGTGGAAATTAATTACAAGAGTTAAATACATTATTGGTCCTCATGGTTTGTCGGGTATAACGGTTTTGGTTCAAAAAGTAACGGATCTAGTCCTATTTTGCTTGACGCGTAACACCTTTAGTTCCAAACGTTTGTTTGACTGTTAATTGTGAGGGCATATTTGTCTTTTCATCCACCACCAACTACAATTAATACATCTTTTTTTTCTTTATATTTAATTATATTTAAAACACAAAAATAGATCCCGTAACTTATCTCATCTTCTTCAAATAATAAATCCACCACAATTGAAAACCTTAACCATCATTTGCCAAAACACATCGTCGCCACTCTTCATCTTCTACGTATTTTTTCTAATCTAAACACTCATCAAATCTTTTAGTCACCTATTCACCATCTTTTTATTTACATTACTCATTTGACACCACCACGTAAATATTGCTTCACCCCACCCTCATTTGACCACCATCAGTTTGTCACCTCCACTATACATCTGCAAACACCACTACATCCCCAGTGACGTGGCACCACTATCATCACATGTCAGATCTTCGACACCATCAATTTCACCATAGCTATTTAAATTAATTATAGATCTAAAGGTATCGACTGAAAAAAAATTGAGGATTGATATGAAGTTTATATTCTTGATATCATAAACGACCAAATATGGTCAAGATGATACGGGGTTATGGTTCATAGAAGATTATGCTAATATATTTTGTTAGATCTAAGAAAATTAATTAGAGTTTTGTGTTGTTGTGATTTTGTATTGGATTATATTTGTTTATTCTTGAGATCAAAAGATATACCTTGATTGTTCAAGCAATCAAAGCAGTTATAGATTAATTGATATGTTTAAAACAAAGAAGTGTGGATGAATTGTTCGAGCAACGAGAAAGACCTACCTTGGTGATTCAGTTATCAAAGCAGAAAGATAGGATTTGTGGATAAATTAATTTGTTAAGAAAATATGTTTATGTTTTTATGATGGAATAAGTGATAAATAAAACTGTTGTTGGTGTTTTAGTTCATGACATTTTTTTTGAACAACAACTTTATTAAAAAAACTAGCAAGATGCTAGAAAACGTTACAAAGAAATTAAAGAAGGATTCTTAAACCAACAATCTTTGGTAATTACTCTATGACATCTATTAGCACACCAATTGTAAGAAAATGAAATAACATCATCAAAAATCCGATCCTTTCTTGGAGGAGCAACATCTAATAAGAGCTTGTTGCGGAAAGACCAGATAAGCCACCAGGCAGTAAAGAACACACCTTCAAACAAGGGTTTAAGCTTGGACATCATACGAATAGAAAGGAACCATTCTTCCTACTGATGAAAGGAAGCAAGGTTAGGCCGAGGAACATCCCACCAACAACAAATTAAACATGAGATATCTTTAGCTAAAGAACAACCGAAGAAAAGATGTGACGCATCTTCAGACTCCAACCCACAAATAGGACAAACAACCGAAGTCACAGTAACACCTCTATTACTAAGGTTAAGATGAGTGGGTAGACGATCACGACGTGCCCTCCAAATAAACACGCTTACTTTAATAGGAACCTGCTTCACCCAACGCGTAACCGCACTTAACCTAGGAAGAAGAAAATCGTCGAGAGTAGGGATGAGCGTGGATCTGAATCTGGTGGAACTGGAACCGTAACCGGTGGAACCGAGAACCAAAATTTTGAGAAAAGTAAGAACCGAGAACCGAACCAAATATATTTTTCAGTTCCAGTTCTGGTTTCAGTTCCGGTTCCGGTTCTTTGGTTCTACCTGTATAGGAACCGATATTCTAGAAGAAAAAAACTAAAAATGAATTAAGTCAACAAAAACTAAAAAATAATAATTATTTTAAGTATTTACAACCATTACTTTAAAAGAAATAACATTTAACAATTAAATCATAAGCTCAAATAAATAAATATTTTATAGTTTCATAGGCTCACTACATTTCTTTTACCCAAATTCGAATGAGAGTTATCAGGCTCAATATTTATCGAATCAATATGTTAGATTAATAATCATTTAACATTATGTATACAAAAGGAATCTATTTAGCATGCCTAGTTATATTATATAAACCTTCATGTTATAAAGTAAAATAAAAAAATTCACAAATTATTCAAACTTATTGAATGTACCATATAACCAATTATAACATACAAACCAATTTTTATATTATACAAATCTACTAATTAGTAATTTTGTAATAACAAGACATACATATTTCAATATTAGTAAGAAGACATACATTGAATGCAAAGAAAAAAATAGCATAAAACTTAGCTCTATTGATTTGATAATGATGACAGTTTTTAATGTTTTAAATGATTAAGATTAGAGTTAAAGGTGTTTGGTTTGGTTTTTTGAGAGTGGGGTAGTTATAACACCCCCAATTTACCACGCAGTGGAATACCACTTTGGGCGTTATTTCATAGCACATCACACACAATTACAAAAAACGACCTCGAAAGAGACGTTTAATATAAACATAAAAGATTATTTATAACCATTATCTAAAACATTTCTAACCCAAAAATGATGTTTACATCAGAGTAGCGTTACTTGTCCCCAAAGATCTCAACCCAAAACATAACAACTTTTACCACAATATGACAGTAATTAATTTGATAAAAAGGGAAGGAAATCTAAAATTTTAGACCAATAAAGCACCAACTCCCTCCATGCATGCTCCACTGCTATCAATCTTGATTACCTGAAACGCATGCTTAAAATCGTCAACACAACGGTTGAGCAAATCTATAGGTTTATCAAATCATAAGTTGAACACAAGTATTAAAAACCAATCATGACCATTCAATAGCATTGTCGTATACACTAATCCGTTAACTCAATCACCCGCGTACATTTACCGGCATGATTAAGATGGAAACCAGTGCCCCTTCCAAAGGCATCAGTTGCAATTATACCTTATTTCTTATCACAAGTTATCCGTCCGCAAAGGGTACTCAACGTACTAGCTCTCGTCTCGGATAGGGTCGTCAACCCCATAGCACTATCAATTGTATAAGCGGCTATCTCTAACCCACACAAGGGCAAGACAATAGTTAATAGTTCACGAAAGCAATTGTAAGTTTTAACCATGATCTACTTTAAACAATGTGTGAAAACAAATTGATGGGAAAGGGAGTAACACACATAACATCCATATTACACAAATATGAAAGAACAAACAAGGGAAATATTCATACACACAATATGAATATTTAACACAACCAATAAGGAAAATAAACAACAAAAGCATTAACTATTCTAGTAGTGATAATCCTCCAAGATTGCTTAAGTTGACTCAAACAACTAAAACACAAAAGTGTGCTTTAATTGGAAAAATAAGACGACTGGGCATCATTCAAAGATTTGTTCACAGGAAAAAATACTTTGAGAGGAGGTCGAGTGAGAAGAAATTCAAGAAAATTTAGCTTGTCATACACATGAGCAAGTTTAATTTGTTGAAATCGACAACAAGCACACGAGCTTCCATGAGGCAAAACAAAGTCGTTGTATGGGGGAGGACCATCAAGATGAGAAGGTGGTGGTGGAGAGGGAGATAATGGATAAGAGATGTTTTCACAATGCCTAGTGAGATTTAGGAAAGAAGATAGGTCATTGAGAGGAGGTATGTTGCAAGGTTTAGGTGGTGGTGGAAGAACTTCTCTGTAAAACCCGCATAAAATATCATGAATAGTAAATACATGAAATTACGACTAAATTAAAACTTTCTATTAATAATATACGACACGTGTCACGAACATTTAATTACAAGTATTAAGTATATTATTAATGCACGATAAACATTTACATATAATAATTAATTCAATAACATTTAAACACGAACATTCACGATTAATAATTAGACACGAAAAACAAATGCATTGTGTGTTGGGCTTGTGTTTAGCCGAGACAAAGAGAACAAAGGAGAGGGCCCAACCCATTTTGAAATCCAACTAGTAAAATAATTATCCCAGGGATTTACATAACACACTTTCAAGAAAAATTATTGAAACCCTAGCCTTTTCTCCTTCCCTAGCCGCGACCACCAAAGGAAAAACAAGGGGTGATTGTTGATTATTGATCTTGGGTATTTACGTATTCATGTTCGTGTTTCAGTCCTAAAAACATCCAAGCATTTGGTATTAATCAAATCATTAATCTTTTTAATCTTTCATTTTAATTATGATCTATGTTCATGAATCTTATATTAATTAATTAAAACATGTTATGATAATGGTTATACAAGATTCAGGTGTGTTTGGTTTTGCTTTTGGTTCGGCGACACACCAACCAAGACCCTCCAAGGTCTCGGTGGCTTTTTTTTTCACCAACAGCCGAAACCCCCTAGGGGTTCGGTAGTGTTTGTGTTTGGGCAGCAGCAAACCAAGGCCTATGGTGGGGACCTTGGTGATAATAGAGGGAATCGAGAGCCATAGGCTCTCGGTGGGTATTTGGTCATGGAAGGGGGAACATCGGCTAGGCCGGTGTGAATCGTGTACCCAGCAGTAGCAACCAACGGCTGCAGCCGAGGCTGCTTAGCCGCCGGACAACCAACAGCCGCTGGCTGTGTGGCGTGTTTAGCTCGGTTTGGTGTTTTCTCGGGTTTCGAGACTCAGGTACATTTTGTTAGCCATTATTATATTAATTAATTAATTAAATTAATTTACATGGACTATTAATTTAATTAATTAAAATTATGACTCAGGTTATATTATTAAAATTAGTAATACATGTTATAACCTAAGTATTTTATTTAACTTAATTAAGTTAAAAACCATGCTTAATTTAATTATTAGTATAAGATAAAGTTTTATTAAATTATCATGACACATTATTAACTAATAAACTATGCATATCCTTATTAATTAATAATCTTTTTAGTCTAAGTATTTTAATTTAATAAACTTTACTAATATATCATCATGACTTATAAATCAAGACTTTTAAGCCTTAGCTTATATTTTGGACTTATAAATCAAGCTTATTTTCTATTTCAGGAAACTTTCTATTTTTGGAAACTTTTTATTTTTGGAAACTTTCTATTTTTGAAAACTTTCTATTTTTATAAACTTACTGTTTTTAGAAACTTTCTATTTTTGGAAACCTGCTATTTTTAGAAAGTTACTTATTATGACACTACAAGTATAGTAATACAAAATACATGAAATACATAGTCAGAATAAATGTAAAACATGAATAAATACAAGATAACACTTAAAACAGTAAATCATGACAAGAACATACGGAGTATAAAATAAACTAAGAACACACAGAACCAGTAACACACACAGTAATTAGACAACTGATACATGTCCCTTATTTATGTAGTATCCGTGAACTTCAGCTTCCATTATAGCTTCACAACTGGACATAAGGTACGGATATTCCGTCCTTCAATATGGACATTCTTTCGTATGTTTGATTAGGATTCCCTGTTTGCAGCCATCTGTTTTCCCCAGTTAGTTTATATGTTTTGAATGCCTATGTTATATTTTAAATGCCTAAGCTATATACATGCATGCCAGTTCATCTAGTTATGAAGGTACCATAACCATAAAACTAGAGGCACCAGTGTTATGACTTCCCCACGACGGAGTGATTGCTCGTGGCGTCCCTTTAGTTTGGCCATTTATTTATATTATCATGTGGGGCGTATGGGTGCATCCTAATTACATGTTTTCAGTCAGGATTTTCATGGTGAATGTGGTGTGTGCCTTGCATCCTTCACAAAGGAGTTGATCCCTCCTCCCAGAATTAGAGGCAAACTCTCTAGTTGCATGATGAGGTCACCCCTCTAAGTATTCATGCACCTTGATACCTCATGACCTATATGGGTTCTTGGCTAAATTTAAAATACAATTTTCATAAGTTAATCATAAGCTTTTCAAAATATAAAACCAGTTTTCTAAACATGTTCCAGGTTTTCCAGGACTTATACATTTCCACTGCTAATCAGTATTTATTATGCTTATGTTATTCATACTATGTTATATCCGTTCACTGGGCGTCTTGCTCAGCTGTTTTCCTTTCTATGTTCCCAAACGGCAGGTACATAGGGACACACTTAGGATCTTGAGAGTATGTGCATTTGGATGGAAGCTATCCATCCTTCTTTACCTTATGCATTTCCATACATTACTTTATTTCTTTTGGACATTGTTTAGTCCTTTCCTTTCAGTACTTATATTTCATGTGTGTGAGCTTATGTTGGACTACCGATGTTTGATTCTGGTATTTGTCTTTATGGTCATTTAATATTTTAAGACATTTACCTTGCATGCTTTGATGACACGCCATAATTATCATGTGATATTCCATTTATCAAATAGGGTGTTACGATTATGGTATTAGAGCCCAAGGTTTCGACCTGTAGGCTCTAAAAATTTGACCTGTGATTAGTGGGTAGTTACCAAGGTCTTCCTAAATTGACAGTTTATTTTCATGCATTTATTCATGTATCATTGTTGCAGATATTTTGACTAGGTAATGGTTGGTAAAGGACTAGCCATATTTAGTCGCATGTGCTTTTACTCGAATTTTTGTTTTGTGAACCGACCCATAGGTGTTCACCTTTGTTCGTGTCATTTTTTTTTGTGAACCAACTCATAGGCGTTCACCCTAATCATGTCAATTTTGTTTTGGTGAACCGACCCATAGGCGTTCATCCATACTCATGTCATTTTTGTTGGATATGCCTTCATAAACTATTCCATGCATCATTTTCTTATGTTTATCCTATGTTATAATCAGATTAATCATTTCATTTTCTTTTTTTAAACTGTCAGATGGTTAACACACGTGAGCAAGAACTGCAGGCAGCTGTCCAAGCTGCTCTGCAAGCTTTACTTCCAAACTCAGAAATGAGATTCATACTGAGGTTCAAGCCAATCACAATCAGCACCAGAATCAGAACAACCCTCCTCCTCCACCAGCTACTCTTATCACATGGTTGGAAAGGTTTAAAAAACAGCGACCTAGATCTTTTAAGCAGACTGACAGTCTATCTGAGGCTGAGAGCTGGATTGCACACATAGAGAAGATTATCGACGCCATAGGGTGTGATGTCGTTTTTAAGGAGAGGCTGGCTTATTACAAATTTGAGGGAGATGTGCTGGCAAGGTGGAAATCACTCAAGCAATCGAACGGAGGTGATAACTGGGTTGCTGGTTTGACTTGGGCGCAATTTAAGAAGTTGGTCCTGGATCAGTTCTTTCCGAAAGCTGAGCAGGATCGGCTCAAGAGGGAATACCATGGCATTCGACAGAGAGCTAAAGAGAATAGTACGGAATTTATGCAGAGATTCCTCAAACTTGTTGGTTTTCTTGGAGCAGCAGCCGGAACAGCAAAAGAGCAGGCATATCATTTTCGCTGGGCTCTTCGCACTTATGTCACCAATGATTTGGTGTGTGCTACTTTTACTAATGTGGCGCAAGTGGCAGATGCAACTCACAAGCTAGAGATTCTACAGGAGAGAGACGAGTTTGGTGACGCAAACAGATCTAAGAATATGTATATCTCAATCATCAAACGTTAATCATTTCGTTCAATTTAGTACTTTCCATTTTATATCATTCTCTATCAATTGCATCTTTTAGGCAAAAGACTGGGGGACCGGTCCTAACCGGCCACTCAGCAGTACCAATCTAAGGGAAACGGTCAGACTCAGGACCGTTCTGCATCTGATAGGCGTGGCGGTAGTGACAACTACCGTAAAAACGCCAACAACTCCAGCAACAGCAGGTCCTTAAAAGTTATTTATTACCAGGAACACTGGCAACGGACGGGATCAGGACCGCAGAGGTTCACAGCCCAACCGTGCAGCTTCATCTGGTATTACAATCTAAACTTTTTGCGTAGTCATGTTGTGCCCCAATCATCATGTCTCACGCATATTTTCTGAATAAGACTCCCAACCAGCAAGAGTACCCGTTGGAGGGTACACTCATCCTATTTGCACCACTTGCAGTCGCAGACACCCAGGTCAGTGCCATCGGGCTACCGGTGGTTGCTTCAAATGTATCCAGCAAGGCCACCAGATGAAAGATTACAAGAAGGGTGAGATTGAGGGTACTTCTAGGCATGCTGATTCAAGGCCACCTCTGACAACCGAACGTATGTATACTACCACGGGGGACCAAGCAAACAAGTCATCAGGTACCATCACTGGAATCCTATTTATGTATGGTCAAGCTGCTTGCGTTTTGTTTGATACGGGTGCGACTCATTCAGTCATATCCACTGCGTATGCTAATCGTGTTTAGATGCCACTTGATAATGTCTTAAACATATCCACGCCCCTGAGAGACTCTGTGCGCATCACACATGGGTATAGAGATCTTCCCCTAGAGTTTGATGACAAAATTCGTGAAGTTGACGCACTTCCGTTAGACATGTGCGAATTTGACTTGATATTAGGCATGGACTGGTTATCCAAACACCACGCCACTATAGACTGCCATTCATATCGGGTTATTTCGGTGATGTCAACGCACTAGAGTACATTCATAATGGTTTCATACCAGGAAAGTCTGTACAAATCATTTCAGCCTTACAGGCACGTGCCTTACTGTGACATGGCTGCGAGGGTTTTTTGGATGCTATTCATGATATTGCTGCTGAAACTCCATCTATTCTGGATCAGCCTATCGTGTCAGAATTCCCTGATGTATTTCCTGAAGAGATTCCGAGCATACCACCTGCTCGTGAAGTAGAGTTTGGTATTGAGCTCATCACCAGGAGCTGAACCAATCTCCAAGGCTCCTTACCGCATGGCTCCCATTGAGCTCAAGGAGTTAAAAGAGCAGCTGCAGGAACTATCGGAGCGAGGTTTCATCCGTCCTAGTGTATCTCCATGGGGTGCACCGGTGTTGTTCGTGAAGAAGAAGGATGGCAACATGCGTTTATGCATTAATTACCGTGAGCTGAATAAGATCACAATCAGAAATTGATATCCTTTGCCACGTATAGATGATCTGTTTGACCAACTACAAGGCGCCAAACATTTCTCTAAGATTGATATGAGGTCTGGCTACCATCAGCTACGGGTGAAAGAGCAGGATATCTCCAAGACTGCTTTCCGTACACGCTATGGTCACTACGAGTTTGTAGTCATGCCTTTTAGACTTACCAATGCTCCAGCAGTCTTCATGGATCTGATGAACCGTGTCTTCCATGAGTTTCTGGACAAGTTTGTTATCGTCTTCATTGATGATATTCTGATTTTTCCAAAATCCAAGGAGGAACACGAAGACCATATTCGTATAGTACTACAGATACTTCGCCAGAAGCAGTTGTATGCCAAGTTATCCAAGTGTGAATTCTGGTTTAGCAAAGTGGCGTTTCTGGGCCACATCATATCCGCAGAGGGTATAATCATGGATCATGCGAAGGTTGAGGCTATCACAAAATGGCCAAGACCGACGTCGGCGACCGAGGTCCGTAGTTTTCTGGGCTTAGTTGGTTATTACCGCAGTTTTGTGGAGAATTTTTCACGTTTAGCCTTGCCCTTGACTAAGCTGATGCGAAAAAGGGAGAAATTCGTCTGGAGTGATGAGCTGGAGAAGAGCTTTGAAGAACTCAAGCAGAAGTTGGTATATGCACCTATTCTTACTCTTCCATCTGGCATAGGTGGATTTCAGATCTATAGTGATGCTTCAGGTAAAGGTCTTGGTTGTGTTCTCATGCAACATGGGAAAGTGATTGCTTACGCATCTCAGCAGCTTAAGCCCTATGAAAAGAACTATCCTAACCATGACTTGGAACTCGCAACATTTGTTTTTGCACTAAAGGTTTGGAGGCATTACTTGTATGGTGAGTCATGTGATATCTTCACAGATTACAAGATTCTTAAATATATTTTCACCCAACAAGAACTCAACATGAGGAAAAGAAGGTGGTTAGAGTTGCTGAAGGACTACGACATCAATCTTTAGTACCATCCCACCAAGGCGAATGTAGTGGCAGATGCTCTCAGCAGGAAGTCGAGCATGATTAATGACATTAAGATAGAAGAAGAAATCATACGTGACTTAGAACGATTGGACATCGAGTTTATGGTACGTAGACAGCATGGCTACTGGGCTAATCTTAGAGTTGAGCCAGACTTACTCTCTAGGATCAAGGAAGCTCAGAAAGATGACAGTGAGATCTGGGCGATTATTTAGAACATCGACCAATATATGGAGTTTCGTGTAGATGATGATGGTATCTTATGGCAGGGCACTAGATTATGTGTTCCCGATGACATTACACTCAGGGAGGCTTTGCTGACTGAAGCTCACAGCTCTCCATTTTCCATTCATCCTAGTTCCACCAAGATGTACCATGACAACAAGTAGCATTTTTGGTGCAGTGGTATGAAGCAGGATGTTGCTACCTTTGTCTCTAAATGTCTTACCTGCCAGCAGGTTAAGATTGAGCATCAACGAGCTAGTGGGTTACTACAACCATTAGACCTTTCCAGAGTGGAAGTGGGACAAGATCTCCATGGACTTTGTCATCGGACTTCTGCAGACCCAAAGGAAGCATGACGCCATTTGGGTTATTGTTGATCGACTGACCAAATCGGCACATTTCCTACCGATCCGCAAGGATTATCTAGTTAGCAGATTGGCAGATATCTATCAAAAGGAGATCATGAGACTACATGGTACTCCATCTAGTATCATCTGAGACAGAGATCCTCGTTTTACATCTCGGTTCTGGAAGAGTCTGCAGAAAGCTTGGGGCACCAGACTTAAGCTTAGCACGACTTTTCATCCTCAGACAGACGGACAGTCAGAGCATACCATTCATACATTAGAGGACATGTTGCGAGCTTGTGCTTTAGAATGGACTGGAAGTTGGGACGACTATATCTGCTTAGTGGAGTTTGCATACAATAACAGTTGGCACGCTAGTATCAAGTGTGCACCATTTGAGATGTTGTATGGCAGAAAATGTCGCGCCCCAATCTACTGAGATCAGATTGGTGAGCGAATTCTCGAGGGTCCGGATATGATAGAGGTGACCAATGATAAGGTTTCCATCGCCAAGGCAAAGCTGCAGGAAGCTCGTGCTCGTCAAAAGAGCTATGCTGACAAGCACCATAGAGATTTGTACTTTGACGTGGGTGATCATGTCTTTATCAAGGTATCACCAGCACGTGAAGTCAAGCATTTTGGAATCAAGAGAAAACTCAGTCCTCGTTTCATCGGACTGTTTGATATCCTCGAACGTGTCAGTGAGGTATCGTATCTTCTTGCGTTACCTCCTCAGCTATCTCACATCCACAATGTGTTTCATGTGTCCTTTACTCAGAGGGTACAATTATCATCCCTTATATATGGTTCAGTATCCACTCGAGCAGATTTGTGAGGATCTTTCTTATGTCGAAGAACCCGAAAGAGTTCTTGAGCGTCAAGAGCGCGTCATGAGGAGGAAGACGATTCCATTCGTCAAAATTCCTTTGGAGGGACCATCCTGAGTGAGAAGCCACTTGGGAGACGGAGGAGTCTATCCGGACTTTTTACCCTCATTTCCGGTTTTGATTCGGGTATGTTTCTCTTTCAGTTTATGTTATCTCTAATTCGGGGACGAATTATTATTTTTAGAGGGGAAGAGTTGTAAAACCTGCATAAAATACCATGAACAGTAAATACATGAAATTACGACCAAATTAAAACTTTCTATTAATAATATACGACACGTGTCACGAAAATTTAATTACAAGTATTAAGTATATTATTAATGCACGATAAACATTTACGTGTAATAATTAATTCACGAACATTTACACATAAACATTCACGATTAATAATAAGACACAAAAACAAATGCATTTGGTGTTGGGCTTGTGTTTAGCCGCGACAAAGAGAACAAAGGAAAGGGCCCAACCCATTTTGAAATACAACTAGTAAAATAATTATCCCAGGGATTTACCATAACACACTTTCAAGAAAAAATATTGAAACCCTATCCTTTTCTCCTTCCCTAGTCGCGACCACTGTTGATTCTTGATCTTGGGTATTTACGTATTTTTGTTCGTGTTTCAATCCTAAAAACATCCACGCATTTGGTATTAATCGAATCCTTAATCTTTTTAATCTTTCATTTTAATTATGATCTATGTTCATGAATCTTGAATTATTTAATTAAAAGATGTTATGATAATGGGTATACAAGATTCAGGTGTGTTTGGTTTTTCTTTTGGTTCGGCGACACACCAACCGAGACCCTTCAAGGTCTCGGTGGCTTATTTCCACCAACAGCTGAAACCCTAAGGGGTTCGGTGGTGTTTGTGTTCGGGTAGCAACAAACCAAGGCCCACGGTGGGGACCTTGGTGATAATAGTGGGAACCGAGAGCCATAGGCTCTCGGTGGGTATTTGGTCACGGCAGGGGGGACATCAGCTAGGCCGGTGTGAACCGTGTGCCCAGGAGTGGCAACCAACGGCTGTAGCCGAGGCTGCTTAGCTTTCGATTGTGTGGCGTGTTTAGCTCGGTTTGGTGTTTTCTCCGGTTTCGGGACTCGGGTACATTTTGTCAGCCATTATTCTATTAATTAATTATTTAAATTAATTTACATGAACTATTAATTTATTTAATTAAAAATCATGACTTAGGTTATATTATTAAAACTAATAATACATGTTATAACCTATGTATTTTATTTGACTTAACTAAATTAAAAACCATGCTTAATTTAATTATTAGTATAAGATAAAGTTTTATTAAATTATCATGACACATTATTAATTAATAAACCATGCATATCCTTATTAATTAATAATCTTTTTAGCCTAAGTATTTTAATTTAATAAACTTTACTAATATATCATCATGACTTATAAATTTGGACTTTTAAGCCTTAGCTTATATTTTTGACATATAAATCAAGCTTAATTCTATTTTAGGAAACTTTCTATTTTTGGAAACTTTCTATTTTTGAAAACTTTTTATTTTTCGAAACTTACTATTTTTGGAAACTTTCTATTTTTGGAAACCAACTATTTTTAGAAAGTTACTTATTATGACAATACAAGTATAGTAATACAAGAATACATGAAATACATAATCAGAATACATGTAAAACATGAATAAATACAAGATAACACTTAAAACAGTAAATCATGACAAGAACATATAAAATAAGCTAAGAACACACAGAACCAGTAACACACACAGGTCTCAGACAACTCATACACGTCCCTTATTTATGTAGAATCCGTGAAGTCAGGGTAGGTCGTTCAGCTTCCATTATATCTTCACTACTAGACATATGGTACGAATATTTCGTCCTTCAGTATGGACATTCTTTCGTATGTTTGATTAGGATTCTCCGTTCGCAGCCATCTGTTTTCCCCAGTTAGTTTATATGTTTTGAATGCTTATGTTATATTTTAAATGCCTGAGCTATATACATGCATGCTAGTTCATCTAGTTATGGAGGTACCATAACCATAACACTGGAGGCACCAGTGTTATGACTTCCCCACGACGGAGTGATTACTCGTGGTGTCCCTTCAGTTTGACCATTTATTTATATTATGCGTATGGGTGAATCCTAGTTACATGTTGTCAGTCGGGATTTTCATGGTGAATGTGGTGTGTGCCTTGCATCCTTCACAAGGAGTTGATCCCTCCTACCCAGACCAGTATAATTAGAGGCAACCCCTCTAATTGCATGATGAGGTCACCCCTCTAAGTATTAATGCACGTTGATACCTCATGACCTATATGGGCTCTTGGCTAAATTTAAAATACAGTTTTCATAAGTTAATCATAAGCTTTTCAAAATATAAAACTAGTTTTATAAACATGTTCCAGGTTTTCCAGGACTTATACATTTCCGCTGCTAATCAGTCTTTATTATGCTTATGTTATTCATACTATGTTATATCCGTTCACTGGGCGTCTTGCTCAGCCGTTTTCCTTTCTATGTTCCCAAACGACAGGTACATAGGGATGCACTTAGGATCTTGAGAGTATGTGCATTTGGATGGAAGCTATCTAGTTTTCTTTACCTTATGCATTTCCATACATTACTTTATTTCTTTTGGACATTGTTTAGTCCTTTCCTTTCAGTACTTATATTTCATGTGTGTGAGCTTATGTTGGACTACCGATGTTTGAATATGGTATTAGTCTATATGGTCATTTAATGTTTTAAGACATTTACCTTGCATGCTTTGATGACACGCCATAATTATCCTGTGATATTCCATTTATCAAATGGGATGTTACATTCTCTTTCTCCAATAATTGGATCAATTGATAAAGTCTCATTCCAATACGCAATGGGAGAGAAAGAAGTCTTGCAAGGTTTGGAAGAAGAAGAATCATGATGATCCTTGTTCTTCTTGACCCAAATAGGTCGAACCGAGATTTTCGGTTTCTTGGGAAGCTTAGAAGAAGAAGCTTTAGGTTTAGAAGATTGTGACAAAGAGATGTCAAGGTTAATATAAGGAGAGTTAGACATTGTGAGGGATGAGAAGAAAAGCTCCCAAAAGAAGAGAATTTAAAGAAAATAGACAAGGCAAAAATTTGAAATGAAAACAAAAGTTTTCAAGGATTGTTTAGCCAAAATTGGTAAACAAGGAATATTGAAAAAGACAGTGGTCAAAGAACAAAAAGACCAAAAACGAGCCAAAAATGTCATGTTGTTCGCGGTTCCTTAAAGGAACCTGCGCTTCCTTATATAAGTGATCGTGCGAACTTTGGGGATTCGCATACAGTGGACGTGAAAATGCAATTTTATAGGGTTTTGAGAAAAAAATAAGACTTTTTCAAAAAATTACAAATCTTGAATTTTTACCATTTTTAGCACAAGATTATGCTTTGGTTGCACAAAAGGCAACACACTCACAAAGAGTGTCTTGACAAAGGGTGAAAAAATATTTTGATAACATTTTGATCCAATTTTAGTCAAGTTTTATAAGGTTGTTATAGATTTATGCTCAATTTTAATAAAATTGAAGTTGATTAGTGTGATTACACAGGTTAAAACACACAAATACTAAATCCATAACACATATTTATGCAAACTCATGAAAGAAAGGAAATACAAGAAATGAAATACAAACAAACTATTACAAAGTTAGCTAAAATAGTTCTTGATAGATAGTCTTCATTGACTTGATTTTCTTTTGAAAACATTTATTTTTTAGAAAATCATCATTCATATCCTAGGAGGCAGAGGATTAGCAAACAAGTTCAACAAGAGGCTTTGCAACTTGATGTGAGCCTCAATGATCTCCAACCTAAGGATATCAATGAGGTGAAATTTGTTTAAGTAATAAGGACAATTGGTTCCATTGTGCATGAAAAAGTCAAACAAGTGTGGATCACCCAAGAAGCGGGAAATAGGAACACCAAAAATTGGAGTGTTTGTTGGAGGAGGAGGAGGCATGGTGTCAAAAGGTGAGATGGGTGAATTTGGTGGGGTGAAAGGTGATGACAACTCATTCATCCTAGATTGGAATGAAGATGAAGTAAAACCATGAGAATGGTTAGTACCATGAGTTGAGCATGTCTTGAATGGTGCAAGAAGCGGTGAGGGTGATGAAGAGATGAGAATTGGAGAAATATCACTCTTGGGTTTGTGAGAAGACGGAGAACCAAGTTTAGGAAACTTGAATTTGATCTTAAGGTTTCTTTTGGATGGGGATTGTTTGGAGAAGTTTGATGAACTTGAGGACACCATGGTTGTATGTCAAGGTTTATAAGAAGGTTTGAAGGATGAAGAAGAAGATCAAGCAAGGGAGGTTTAAGAAGGGAAGGAGGTGATCCAGACTAGTAATGAGTTAAAAATCATTTTGGTGAACAATGAATTTAGGTAAGCTAATTTGGGAAAAAGTTGGTCTTTTAGCAAAAATTTCATCAATGTTTACAAAGATTTAGGGAAAACAGTGTAAAGCAAAGATGTTGTCGAGACCAGAGCCTGCGGTTCCTTTAATAGGAATACGGTTCTTTATCACTAAGGAACCACCATTCTTTAAGGGACAGTGGACAGTGGCCTCATAAAAAGGATTTTCTAGTAAATTTCAAAAGCCCAGATTTTTATAATGATTTGTCAAGCCAAAGTAGACTATTAATCAAAATCTAAAAAGCTAACTAACACATAAATGTACAAAGTCATGCATATCGAAATATTGATAGCATGAACAAATTAGGGTTGAAAATAACTAGCAATCCAAACACAAAGTATTAGTTAGAAAACATCGAATCCTAAGAACAAGAAACATAAATAATTCCAAGAACCACACGTGGAAACAACCATGAACAATTCTTCAACACACTTTCATTCATGAGAATTTCTCCATTGTCTTTATCCATTTCTTAGATCTTCTAGAAGACGATGCTTGAGATAGAATTCATAGTCGGAATCAATTTCTCGAGAAGACAATCGAGAGATGGTAGATGAAATAGTGAGAATTGTCTTGAAGGATATTTCCATCTTCATTTGAATCATGCTTGGGTTCAAGTGAGAGGTTCCCTTCAATGGGAAGCATAAATTGATCCACAAAGTGAAATGATGAAGCATTTAAAGGTGGAAAGTCAAGGAGAGTTTTTCTGAGAAGGCATGAGAGAATCATAGCAAAAGGGAGACTAGAATGTGACCTGACGAGAACAAATTTAATTCTTCTAGCTATGAAAAATGAGAGGTTGTATGGGGTGGAAGTTGCAACATAATACAACATATGTGCAAGGCAAGCAGGCACAGGGTTGCGATCACCACCAAGACACATCGCATTTTCCCTAATGATTTCGGCCCAAGGGATCATAAAATCATTAAGATCGCTAGTGAGTAATTCCCAAGGAGTGAGAGCACGAACTTCTCCTTCAAGTTTACCAAGAATAGGATGTTCATGAGGTTTAGCAATGGCACAAGAAATGGCCGAAGCCAAGGGTAGCTCGGTCACGTAATGCACATCAACAGGGGCCGATTCCAAAGAGTTTATACTCCAAGTATCGGTGAACCTACATTGACCTTTGTATGGAATATTGAGAATTTCACCAAATTCTTCAAGAGTATATATAAAGGTTTTCCCCTTGATGGAAAATCTTATTGATAAACCGTTATTGATGCACATTAATGTGTATGAGCTAAAGAATTCCAAAAGGGAGGAAGGAAAGATTGGCTCATCAATATCAAGCAAGCAATCGAAGCCAATGGATTTGAACATGAATCGAATGAAGTCAAGTCCAAGAAAGTTAGAGGGAACAATGCGTCCTTCATGAAAAGTACGAGACTCTAGAGATCGAAAAGTATTTTTGAGGGAAGGAGATCGACACGAAGAAGAAATATTAGGCATGTATTCTCTAGTTTTCTCATGATCTTTATGAGTTTCCAAATGCATGATCAAGTACCTAAACATAAAGCAAATATTGTTCCAATTACTCTTATGTTACATAATGACAAAAAAAAATCAAATCCTTGAGAGTGTGTTTAGTCAATTTCTTGATAAACAAAGGGTTAATCCTTGTCATTCTCATGTTCACAATGAACTCAATTCATCATTGACTAGTGCATATGAGAAATGCAAATCAATCATGAACTCGAACAAAGGTTTTTGAAAAGCGTTTTTAGGTAAGCATTAACAATGCAATTATCAATCTTGTTCATGTGTTCATATCAATTCCATTATTTAACCAAAAATATTTAGTTAAAATTTGGATTGTTCTATAAGTGGGTTTTAGTGAAATCTCAATGAATTCGAACCTACGGAAGCATAGTGATATAACTATGTCAACCCAAATTCCTAGCAAGGTTCTAATTCAATATTAATTTTAAAAATCCCCAATTATGAAAATAAGAACCCTAGAACAAAATAGATGAAATTGAATGAATGTACTTACAACTAATTGATGTTGGAAGAGGGATGAGTGAAACCCACAACTTGGAATCAATTAATCTTGAGTAAATTGGAGCTTTTGAAGATTCAATAATGGTGGAAATGATGAAACCCGTCGCCTCTATAGAGAAGAAAAGGAGGGTTTGTTTGAAAAAGTGTTATTTATTAAAACCTGATTAATTTAGTCACCTGGTGGGGCCGCGGTGCTTTATCGATAAGGACCCGTGGGTTAGCACCGTGACAATTAAGGATCCGCCAACAGAGGCATGATTTTAACAAAGAAAAACACATAAATTTTCAAAACCAAGTTTTTCTAAAATACTTAAAAATATATCTTAAGTCATTTGAAAATCATTAGACCACTTCAATACTAGGTGTTGTCCCATATTTGAGATGATTAAGCAAGGAAGAAAGAAAGAAAAATAGATGAAGTAGATGAATTCTAGAGAGAGAAAGTAGTGAGAGAAAGTAGAGAGAAGTGTGTGAAACTTTTGGAAGATTAGATTAAGAAATGAAACAACCAACACCCTTCCTAACATGCTAGGAAGGGTATTTTATAGCCTTTGTCTACATGTGGCTTAATGGGCTATAGTTTGATTGGGTCGGGCTTGAATAAATGCTTAGTACCTTGAAAGAGGCCTTTTAAGCTAGCCATGAAGCCCGTAATGTCACGACTATTTTAACTAACTATTACAACGTTCTAATAAATGTTACAATATAAACCTATGACCAAACATTCTTGTTTGACTCAATATTTTGAGGCTAACAATCTCCCCCAATGTGAGGTCATTCCTCTTCGATATTTGGAGATCAGTGGAGATTACGAATTTAGTCATAAATGAGTCTTGAACGTGTAATAGTAGTCTTTTTCTTCATGATGTGATCTTTGAGCCTTTGTCGTTGTCTTTCGACTTTGTCTTTAAACTTGAGATCTTCAAATTATCCTTGACTTTTCTTTTCTATCTTGCGATCTTGTGTCTTTATCCACATGCTCATACTTTGCATTATCTTGAAAGCTTGCTAACAATCTCCTTTGAATAGAGGTCATTCCTCTACATTAATTGTTAAGGAAGATTTTGATCATTAGAGTTGCGGAAGTCTTCAGCTTTCTTGATTGTTAAATGTCTTTAGGCATGAGTATGTGGTTTTGAATCTTCAACTTTGTTGAGTACGCCGTAACGCCACCTTCTCGAGACAAAACTTAGACACAGACTGAATGGCTTTGACATTCGTCCTAAATCGGTAACGTTTTACCTCCGGTTCCGGTTGGTGAAGACCGTTACACGATATTAAATATCATACATGTGATTAGGTAGATTCAATTAAGAACCTCCTTGACAGGGTTTCGCAGCAATACTAGCCGTTCTCTTTACTCGACCATCTCAAAGCAAGACTGCGAACATAAAGAGTTAATCAATTGGATAAATATCCGCTTGATTAAAGTCGTCAATTCAAATTCCTAGAACAAGTTTGATTCATTAAGAATCTTACCATTGTTGCTTTCCAGTTGACACAAGCTTGATTCATAAGAATCTCGCAAGTTACCTACCGTAGCATTGTTTAATGTTGACGCTAGAAGGATTTCTATTCGTCACTGTGAATATTAATAAATATCACTCTGAATGTTATGGCAAGACCATAAAGATATTGGGTAGAAACCTGAAACGAGTTTGAATCAAGTCAAAATCAAACCACTGTTGCTTTTCAGTTTACACATGTTCAAATCTAAAATAATCTTACACATGACCTACCGCAGTGCTGTTAGATGTTAACACTGGAAGGATTTCCACTCATCATTGTGAATACTAGGTAGTATCACTCTGAGTGTTCTAGCAATATCGCAAGGATATAGCGTAGGACTCTCTTGATCTTCATCCGTGTGTCCTAACGAGATTTGATTTATCTCTTGGCTCTAGACTCGATTTGTGCACTTTTAGTGGTCGGAGGCTGGAGCAGATGCCACCTATTCAATATCAACTATCTCGGAGTGAGAAAGTCAATAGAAGTCATGTTGATCTCCGTGACAATAAAACAAACTTCTTTTGAGAGAAGCTTGAGTAGCTAGGGAGGGGTTATGCATTACATCACAGGGTCCATGATGTGTTGTCTTCATGATGTGTTGACCCGGTTTCTGCCTAAGTTGTATGGAGGGATTCTTTGTTTACACCCTTTATCCTTACATTTCTTTTTATTCTTCAACCCCTTCGATGCTTACCAAGACATCATTACTAACACCTTGTTGTGATTGTTCCAGTGCTAGCGTCAGTACTTAGTCGGCATCCAGCTTCGTTTACATTCTACTCCATCTTTCCTAAGGACTTCTAATAATCTATTGGATTGTCCCTGGGAAGATCCCTTCTGTTCTGGTTGGATCATAGGACTTAAACCTAACCACCCTTTTGACACCAATAATGTCGTGAATTAAAGATGTTGTGGGTATTTGATCGAAACCATGAGTGCTTGAGTCTTTATATCACATTTTAATCACATTTTCTCCCCTATCTCTAATATATAAAATCGTTTGATATTAGAGATACCAAATTTGATTAACATATATGTTGAAAAATAGTCTTGAAAATCTTCGGAGAAGAATGTGTCAAACTAGCATGAAATTGTTTGGAACGCTCCCCCTTAAAAATTGATCCAATGGAATTGTCATTACGAGGATATGATCCACATTAAACTTTTGAGGATAGGAGTTGTTGAACACACAATTTTTGAAAGATTTTGAATAATCATTGAGAAATTCTTGAAAAAATTGTGTTCAACGCTTTTTGAAAAACTCTATTTCTTTTTGGCGAAAAAGTTTTTCTAAAGCATAAACTTGAGTTAATAGACTTTGAATGTCTTGACAAATCCACTCAAGTGTAAGAAGATTTAACTTCTTTTGCTGAGGATAAGAGCACTAAAACGTACACTCCCCCGTGAATATAGATCCGGGTTGCAATCTGAAAGTGATTACAAGCCATCGTGTTGAGCTCAAAACGTTGAATGTTTTGTGACAAGCTCAACCCAAGATAGATTTCTCTACCCGTTGTGTGGAGATATTGTCCAAAATAGACAATTTCCTTTATAAAATAGAAATGACATGTTTTGAAAAATATTTACAACTTTCATTCGAGCTTTATGTACACACCCGTGTCGTTGTTGAGCGACATTTCTAGGTACGTCCATATTATCGATACTGAAAGAAATGTCGAGAAGAATATTTTTGGATTTTTAAAGATTTTTAATTTTGTATTTTGCTTTTTCATTAATATTTACATGTGGATGTTTGATAGATGAATCAAGCAGGCTTCTTTGCCAGAATCTCCAGTTCTGCTGGAGTCAAACATCTCATACCAATTTGCCTAACTAGATACGCAAACCTCTCTTTCGAAAGAGCTTTTGTAAACAAGTCAGCTAATTGGTAATCAGTTCAAACAAAGTATAATTCAACGATACCCCTTTCAACTTGTTCCTTAATGAAGTGATATCTGACATCTATGTGCTTCGTGCTGGAATGCTGTACCGGATTGCAGGAGATGGCTATGGCGGACTTTGAGTCACAGTACATATGTACTTTATCAAAGTGGAAGCCATAATCCGTGAGTTTTGTTCTCATCCATAGAACTTGAGCACAACACGAAGATAGAGACACATACTCCGCTTCGGCTGATGACAGTGACGTGCAATCCTGCTTCTTGGAAGACCATCCCACAAGCTTATCTTGACCTAGAAATTGTGCACCACCATAAGTACTTTTTCGTGTATCAAGACACCCTCCATTATCAGAATCTGAATAGGCCGCTAGAAAGAAACCGGTTTCCCTCGGATACTAGAGTCCCATGTGAATGGTATTCTTAAGGTACCGAAAGATCCGTTTAACCTCCTTGAGGTGCTTTTCAGTGGGTCGTGCTTTATATCGTGCACAACAACACGTAGCATGTGATATATCTGGTCGGCTTGCTTTAAGTACATGAGGGAGCCGATCATGGAACGATATCTCGTTTGATCTATGGCATCTCCCTCCAAATCAGCATCTAGGGATGTGGTTGATAATGGTGTCCCAACGGGGTCACATGATGTCATACCATGATTTTTATTATCTCTTGACAATACTAAGCTTGGTTAATAAAGATACCACTTGGGGATTGGTGAACTTGAATTCCTAGAAAGAATTTTAGTTCGCCCATCATTGACATTTCAAATTTGTTGTGCATTACTTTTTCAAACCATTTTGAAAGTTTTGGGTTTGTAGACCCGAAAATAATGTCATCAACATAAGTCTGCACAAGCAAAATGTCATCCCCATATTTATAAGTGAACAAAGTTAGATCAATGGAACCTTTTGAGAAACCTTTGGAGACCAGAAATTTCGAGAGCTCGTCGTACCACACCCTTGGAGCTTGCTTGAGTCCATAAAGTGCTTTGTGGAGACGATAAACCTTGTCAGGATAATGAGGATTGATGAATCCTTTCGGCTGTGTGACATAGACTTCTTCCTTCAAAGGACCGTTAAGAAACGTCGTCTTTACGTCCATTTGATAAACGATGAATCCCTTATGTGCAGCATAAGCAAGGAAAATCCTGACCGCTTCCAAACGAGCTACTGGTGCAAATGATTCTTCAAAATCAATACTCTCTTTCTGGACATACCCTTTAGCCACTAGTCTAGATTTATTCTTGATGATCGTGTTCTCTTCATCCATCTTGTTTTTCCAGATCCATCGAAGATTTAATGGTATTACATCGTATGGTCTGTCAACAAGTTCCCAGACTTTAAGTCTTTCAAATTGTTGAAGTTCATCCGTCATCGATTCAATCCAAGCATGATCTGCCAAGGATTCTTTGATATTTGTTGGTTCAGATGTACTCACGGTGAGTGCGAACATACAAACATCACCATCGGTTTCTAGTTGTCGTCTTGTACGAACGGGCTGTGAAGGGTTTCCAATTACTTGAACCAAAGGATGATCTTGGGTCCAATGATGTGTGAAGGATGTCGTTGATAGAACGTATGCATATTTGACGGATCAACATGGCGAGTAGAAGACTCTCCAGTTTCGTGCACCGGTGTATCGAATGGGTTGATAAAATTGTCTTCGTCATTTAATGCATAGTCTGCTTGATTTGTGTCCTCTGGAGCAATGACAGTAGTTGTGGATGTTGTAGGAGTGGTTGTTGATGTGATATTCTGAGGAGGTAAATCTGCAGCAACCCGTGTTGAAGTAGATGAAGTTGTATCCTTTTGTTGACGATGATCGGTATCATCATTCATATCATGATTGACAGTGGAAGACTTTGATACAACATGTTTCTCCCCGTGAAATATTCATCATACATTGGTCCATATAACATTTCCAACTCTTTAATTTTCGTGTTGACTGTCATATCTGCTCTTGGATCATTTCCTTGAACCAGCTTTAAACTTGACGGTTCATTGATGTGGTCTTGATTTCTGAGTTCTGCGCGGTTGTGAATGGAAGTCGTGTGTCGTTGTGGATCGGGACTTAAACTGTTTTGTTCAAGTGTCATTTCTTGTAATTCATCAAATCGGATATGAATAGTCTCAACTATCAATTTTGTTCTCTTGTTGTAAACTCTATATCCCTTAGATTGAGTTGCATATCCCACTAGAATACATGCATCACCTTTCTCTTTCATCTTATCCAAATTTTCACCATATCGAATTATGTAACAAGTACATCAAAAAACATGAAGGTTTTTGAGTGAAGGTTTTCGATCATGGATTATTTGATATGGTGTCTTTTCATGTCTTGGGATAATTAAGGATCGGTTTTGTGTGTAGCATGCGGTTGACACGACTTTGGCCCAAAAGTATAGTGGAAGTTTTGAAGGAAATAATAATGTCTGAGCAGCCTCAACTAAGGTACGGTTTCGTCTTTCAACAACGCCGATTTGTTCGGGTGTTCGAGCAATAGATGTTTCATGTTCAATTCCGTCAGCTTCAAAATAATTTCTCAGAGTTGAATTCAAAAAATTTGTGCCTCTGTCAGTACGAACCACTTTTACTTGAGCTTGAAGACCATGTTGTATCAGTTTAAGGAAGCTGATGAGAACTTCAGGTGTTTCATCCTTGGACCTCAAGAAGTGAGTCCATGTGTACCTTGAGTAATCATCGACAATTACCATAACATATTTCTTCCCATTGATACTATGAACACGCATGGGACCATACAAATCTATATGAAGAAGATCTAACCGTCCTTTAGAGCTTGGTGTAGTTTTTGTCTTGAAACTACTTCGTTTAGCTTTACAAAGCTCACAAGAAGAACAAAGATGATCTTTGATGAATTTCAAGCTTGGAAGGCCTCTCACAATATCTTTCTTGGAAAGCAATTTGATGGTATCAAAGTTGAGATGAGAAAGACGTTGATGCCATAACCATGCCTGAGTCGTTGAAGCTTTAGCCATGAAGTAAATTGGAGTTGATGAAGTTGTGTCTTGAAGTAAAATAGTGTAGAGATCAGTACCCCGTGTACCGGTAAGTAAGTCATTCCCATCATAATCACGAACAAAACATGTCTTTTTCTGAAAGCAACCTCCAAATCTGCATCACAGAATTGACCAACCGAGAAAAGATTATGATTGAGCCCTTCGACGTAGTATACCCTTTTGATCGTTATATTCCCCTGAACCAAATCTCCATATCCTAGGATCGGTGCAAATTGATCATTCCCGAATCGGACCGTACCCAGGAACTTCTCCACGAAGTTAATTAGAAGCTTGAGATTCCCCGTCATGTGCTTCGTGCGTCCGGAGTCTAGTATGAAGAGAATTATTTGTATCACCTGCAGAAGAGTTAGAACACGATGAAGCATTTGCTAAATTGGATACCACAGTAGTTGTGATTGTAGAATCATTAGTGTCCTTAGCAAAATTTAAAGGCATACTAACACTCGTTGTTACATCTTCTGTCCTAACTTTAGGCATCCATTTATATCCCGGAGAACATTGATTTGCAAACCACCATTTCCAAGACTTGCTAGCAGACTCATATAATTCCCTAATTCTGCTTCTAGGGTTCTTAGTGGTGGAGTCTGATGCATTAATTTTCTTAGTGGGAGTTGCACCAGAATGGTTCACTTTGCGTTTGGGTTTACTAGCACTAATAGGCATCGCAACTTCCTTCTTAGTTCTAGTATCTACGCCTTTGACATTATTCATAGCACATATAGAATGATTAGCGTTAGCACATTTTCCACATTTGACACAAACAAATTTAACATTCAAAGCATTTAAATCGTTCAAAGCATTCAAATCGTCATTACACGTGATTACAGACTTTTTATTCTTAAAAACATTCAAATTCCTAGGGTGTTCTTCTACTTCCTTCATCTTCCCTTGACTCTTGTGTTTCCAGACCTTATCATTCACTTGAGTGCTCTTAAGCTAAGGTCGGCTAACACTAGTAGTGGAGACTACTCCTGTAGTAGAAGACACACGAGTATTAGTGTTTCTAGAAGCCTGAGGTGATTGACTGACTTTGTTTGTGGGTTTAGTGGTCATTCTATACATCCCTGGTTTAATCACATTATTGTGCTTAACGCTTGGTGCTACAGTATTCCTTATGGGTTGAGTATGTGGTAACCTTTCCTTTCCATCCATCTTGGGGGCAAACACAGGTTTTGCAAACGGAGAATTTGAGAAAGCAGATGGTTTTCCCAAGATGGAGGATCTATTCACTTTAGAGGCATTGGGTTGTCTAACAACAGGTTTCTTAACGCTAGGTTCTACAACTTTCCCACCCATCTTAGCAACGAGTTTCTTCAACTCTGCTATTGCTATGTCTTTTTCTTGTAACTGAGCTTTCAAATCCGATATATCAAGACTTTTTTCGTTTAGTAATCGACATGACTCAGATAATTTTACTTCCAAAGGTGTATCATTTGAAAAGCTGCCAACTTTCTTTTGCAAAGCAAGTTCAAGTGAGTGACAATGTTTTTGAAGATAATCATATCTATGTTGAAGTAACGAAAACTCTTTTTGGTCAACTTTATTCGAAAGCTCAGTTTCAAGACGTTCACATTCTTTAACTTGATCAAGATATTTTCATGCAACATCAGAATATTCATCAATATCAGCACAAGATGTAACATAAACACACATAATATCTTTTGAGAGACATTCATGTAAGAGTAGATCATATCCTGTAGAAAACTCGTCTCTTTCAGGTTGATGGTCGTTCACTTCTTGTTCAAGAGATTCCACATATTTCAAATCATCAAACATTTCTTGCTTAATTAATGTTTAAAATTCCAAAATATGTTTTTGTTTTCTTTCCGCAAGCGGAATTAAAATACTTTTTACAAGCATAGTTATATCGTGAGGAATTTCTTTGTCTCCTTCCGAAAGTTCACGTTTTTTTCAGTCATCATCAACAACCTTTTTGAAATTTTCAGTGTTACTCTTGAGAACACTAAGTACTTGCTTACTCTTGCTTACAGAAGCTTTAAATGGCAAGTAGTCAATAAATTTTGAAACAATAGTTTTCTTAGTGGCAAAAGCTTGTCTCCATTTAATTCTTATTTGTTCACATTCAAAAAATATTTGCTCACGAGTTTTATGTGTTTGCGGTTTGAAAAGACCATAAAGATTGTTTTCATAAGCATAATTATATGGTTTAACGAATTCTTTATTAACTTTTGGTCTACTCTCTTCTTCCACATCGTTTGTCTCTTCACTATCGGGCCTAACGACAAGGCAATCAAGATCGGTCCATTGGGACTCATCAAGATATAAGTGTTGATTCTCAGATTGAGCTTGCTCAAGGTACTTAGGATTTGCAAAACTAGGTCTATCCTTGAAAAACGAACGAGGTTCCAAAATTCTCATGGTTTGAATTGATTGATTCGTTTTGTAAACAATTTTCTTGTAAAAATCAATTTGAGTTTTAAGTTCCACCAATTTGTCGATATCATTCGCTTGTTTAGTTTTGAAATCCTTTTCCATCTTTTCAACCACAGCTTTCTTTTCATTAACAAGTTTAGTTTTATCCTCTTGAAGAAAACCATTTACTTGAGTTAGCTCATTGACTTTAGTGGTAGCAAGATACGTTTTCTGACGTTCAGTACTCAAAGAGGTGTTATAATTAAGTTTCTCTTGTTCTAGAAGCTTAAGAGTTTCGTTATATTTTTGTTGAAAATCGTCCTTTTTGACATTAATTAAACACCCTTTGTACCCCTCAATCTCATTGGTCTTTTGAAGAAGCTGAGCTCTATAGCTATCAATGGTCTCACTAGAATTAATTAGAGCAGCTTTGCATTCTTCAAAATTTTGAGTGAGCGTAGCGTTTGCCTTCTTTAATTGCTTTTGACTCTTTCTAGTTTCTTTGACATCTTTTTGTAAAGAAGCAATTAAGTTAGCAAGCGCAATACGCTCCTCATCATCATCATACTCATTTTCATGTTGATCATCCTCAGACTCATTATTGCACGTGTCTGATGAATCGGGTGTGGTATTGCTATCAATCGTTTCCATCGTACATGTGTCATTAATGGCTTTGGGTATCTCACTATGCTCATGAATATTGCCAAACACATTATATTCCTCTTCAGTGTGTGTACCTTATCAATTGGCTTAGTATCAAAGATAGGACCATTGTCATCTTCAGTGACGTTGAGAACTTCTTCAACATTTGCCATGTACGAGTAATGTGCTTCAAGTTCTTGGTCAGAGGCTTCATCATTAGTGTCGTCAAGCATTGCTCCTTCCTCAGCCGATAATTTAACCCCAGCTTCCATCTTCTTGCACATCAACATTTTTTCCTTATGATAGCCAGAGTCCCTAACCCGTTTCGGCTTCCTACATTCCTTTGCCATATGCCCATAGCCTTGACAATTAAAGCACCGAATCCCACTTTGCTGAACCACTTGAGTACCAACAGTTTCACTATTCCCAGCAGTAGTAGCAATCCTCTGAGCATCATACTTAGCAGTTTTTCGATCATACCGTGTAGAACCCTCAACATGTGTTGGATTACGTCGATCATACCTTGGAGGACTTTCATCACGTTGACGTGTTTCATACCTTCGAGGACTCTCAACATATTGGTTCCTTGTATTTGATGATGTTCGAAGATTGTTGTTGGTGGGTTTGAAGATTTTCTTGTAGGTCTTCATAATGAAAGCAATTTGTTGCTTCATCTCCTTATCCTTCTAAGCTAGTTCTTCATCACTGTCCTCTTCAGATGATGGCTCAGGTGATGGTGATGGTGCTCTTGGTTCTTTGTCTCGTGATTTTGTGGGAACTAAATACTTAGATGAAATGGAGTATCTTGGTGATGAGGATGTAGTGGACTATGACGTTGGAGCACGAGAGCGATGATCTTGAACGTGTTGAGTGGTAGACACCAAAGCAAGTAGATTAGCAGTCTTTGTTATCCTTTCAGCTCGAAGTTCATTCGCCTCATTTTGAAATTGTTTCAAAATGTCAAAGAGCGTGTGATAGTTGACCTCGTCTAACTTACTCTGTTGTTTCACCAAAGTTACGAACCGTGTCCACTCTGGTTGAAGTTGCTGTAGAAATTGCACATTGACTTGCATAGTGGAGATTTGCAAATTATTTCTTGTTATGTCATTCATCATCTTGTAGAACCTTGAGTAGTATGAATCAATTGATTCGCCATCCAATGAAGTAAACTTGCCAAAGTTCTAGAACAAGTTAGTTTTGACATCTTGCTTGTTAAGTGATTCTCCTTGTTGCAAGCGTTCAATGGCAAACCACATTTCTTTTACAGTAGAGCATGCATCAACCGTTGAGTAAATATCATCCCTAATCCCACTGAGAATCAAATAGATTGCTTCTTTCTCTACATCAATCCAAGCACGTTTCTCTTTCGAAGTTTTCTCATATGTTTCCTCAATTGTTTGCTCATCGGAACCAGTCGTCGAGTCGGTTACTGGAATTGCAGGAATGGTTATGGTAGTGAGAGTATAGGGTCCTTCTTTGATGCACCGCCGGAGAAGATCACCATTTGGTTTAGCATCAAGATATCGAATAAAACGTGATTGCCATTGTGCATATCGACCGGTCACAAGCATTGGTGGTCTCTCTTTATTTCCTGCCACCATGATGTTGTTGTTCGTCACACGATACTCTGAGTAGAATCCATCTTGATAAGCTTTAAAATGTTGAAGTGAAAAAGGATCTTAAGTAGATGTGTTGTGATTGTTGTTGTGGTTTAAATTCCGAAAATTGCAATTTTTCTTCAGTCCGACAATAAATTCCCCAGTCCGATAAAATGGTAGACCAAAAAATTTTGTAATCGTCAAATTTTGAAATCGAGCTAAAAATATCCTAAAACTACTATGGAAAAAATTTGAATTTATTTGACGGAAAAATTTTAACTCTTTTTTTTTATCTTCGTGTAAACTATGTTCCGGGACTAGTCTAGATAGTGGCTAAGTCTAAAAAATATTCGAACAAAAATTTAGCGAAACATATCATCGGAATGTCCATCGGAAAGATCTATCGGAATGCCCATCGGAATGTTGTCGGAATGTAGTATCGGAATGTTGTATTGGAATATGAGCTGTCGGAATCACTGTCGGAATGACTATTGGAATAACTGCTGTCGGAATCCCTGTCGGAATCACTGTCGGAATAACTGTTTGGAATCATAAACCCTTTTCCGATGGAATTCCGTCGGAATAATTGTCGGAATGTAAACCCTTTTCTGATGGAATTCTGTCGGAATAATTATGCAGTTCCGAAACTTTAGGTAAAAAAATGAGATTTTTGACAAGAAATGTGTGATTTTAACCAACCGAAAGTAGCCAAATCCCTACCACAACTATGTAGGATATGAATACCAAGATTTAGAGCACGAAAAACACAAAAATATTTGAATTCGAGATGATGTAATAAGGATCAAATCATACGAATCAAATGAAAACACAACAACCAATCACAAAGCTACCCTATGGCGATTGATACCAATTCTTGTCCCATATTTGAGATGATTAAGCAAAGAAGAAAGAAAGAAAAATAGATGAAGTAGATGAATTATAGAGAGAAAAAGTAGTGAGAGGAAGTAGAGAGAAGTGTGTGAAACTTTTGGAAGATTAGATTAAGTTTAAGAAATGAAACAACCAACACCCTTCCTAACATGCTAGGAAGAGTATTTTATAGCCTTTGCCTATATGTGGCTTAATGGGCTATAGTTTGATTGGGTCGGGCTTGAATAAATGCTTAGTACCTTGAAAGAGGCCTATTAAGCTAGCCATCAAGCCCGTAATGTCACGACTACTATACTAACTATTACAACGTTCTAATAAATGTTACAATATAAACCTATGACCGAACATTCTTGTTTGACTCAATATTTTGAGGCTAACACTAGGAAATAATGCCTAAGTGAAGGATTATGAGTGGAATCGAGACCGAAAGAGATCGAAACGGAGAAACGACTACTCTTATCAAAGAAGCAAAAGAGAGAGGACCCAAGGGGAGTGAATCAAGACCAAGGTCAATGCTCAAGAAACAAGTGACAATCTTCAAGTAGCGGAAACGAAGAGCTTATGTCATTTATAGTGGTTTAAGACGTGCCTTTCCGGCGAAAGCTTAGAGGGTGTTTGTTTTAGCTTATATAGTAGGCTTATAAGCTTATTAGCTTATATAAGCTTATAAACTAAAACTAAGTGTTTGGTTAAGCTTATATAAGTAGGCTTATAAGCTTATATATGGGGGTTTTGGTAATCCTAAGATTTGAGGACTTTATAACAATTAATGGGCTTATATAAAAATAACATATAAAAGGACATTAATGCCCATATTTAATGACCACATCATTTAATATTTATGTATATTTTTGTCATTTTACCTTATTAATTATGATAAGCTAAACCAAACACTAAACATGGGCTTATAAGCTTATAATATATAAGCCATAAATGACTTATATAATATAAGCCTAATCAAACAAATAAGCTTAACCAAACACCCCCTTAAACGGCTTTGGTAATGAACTATATCAAGCAATTTTGTACAAAATAGATTAAGATAATTTTCAAGATTATTCTTAATGTTATTTAAAACAATAAGAAAAACATAGATTCACTTTCTCTCCCACATGATCGGACAATTATTACTGCTAGGGATTACAATAACAACATCCTTGGAATATTTCAATTCCAAATGTGTAATATCCTAACTACAAGTTATGGAGTAGTTTGGTATCTCAAGGGATTAGTAAATCATCCTAGAGATGAGCTCAATTGCACATATTACACATGTTATTGGGCCTACTAACCGTATGGGTGCAAACCATGGAAATCATGCTTGATACTTTAAGCTACTACTAACTCACTCTACATCTCCAAAGTGAGTCAAGTATCCAAGCAATAAAGGTTTGGGGGGATATGCGAATACAGTCACATACCACAAACAAATGTCAAGTCAATGATGCCAAGAGCAATCATATAGTCAAGTAATGATCAAAAGAATGATCAATAGGGCGTGTGGAAGGACGAGAACGTAGCTTGGCCGCAAAGAGCACTCCAAGACTTCAAGGATCTAATGCAAAGCCCAAACTTGACTAAAGTGACTACTAAGTCTTCAAGGACTAGTATCACTCTCATCCATCTTGGTATCATCATTCAATGATGTTGAGAATCAAATAAGATGAGTCTTCTACAAGTGTAATTAACTCAATCCACAATCACTTAAGTGATTAATCTTCATGAGTACCAACACATAGCAAGAAACAAACTAGTAGATACATTTCAAGGATAATTCTAAAATGTATCAATACTACTAATCTAGAGAAGATGCAATATTACCAATTAAAAGACCTATTTTCAATGAAAAATAGTTTTGACCAAAGAGAAACTTTAGTACAACGAAACCTTCTAATTTGAGGAGACAATTGATCGATCTAAGTTTTAAAGTACAACATACTTCAAAGACCTTGAGTGACCATCACTCTGATACCAATTGTAGAAACTAGAAGGGGGGGTTGAATAGTTTCTCTTTGGTTTTATGTCCTAATTAAAATTCCTTTCAATTAGGCTTGTCTCAAAACTACCTTTTACTTGAAAGCTAGTTGCATAATGATTAGGTTCAATTCTAATGCATTAACAATGAAAAGTATTAGATGTGAATGATATGATAGTAAGAATAAGTAAAGAGTAAGGAAAGAAACGACCTAATAGTAAGACACCAAGATTTATAGTGGTTCGTCAACGAAGCTCTATCTTCATTCCTACTCCACTCCTCGAGTACACCTTACTCGAGATTTCCACTATATCCACAAGCTCCCTTATTGGCGAAGAAAACCTTACAACGTCGCTTTCATTATTTTCCGACAGTAAGCTAAATGTCGAGACCTAATCTTAGCTAGGACTAATCTACACAACATCGCCGACTTCACCATTTTACGACACAAGGCTAGTGATGTAGGAAATGATATACGTGTTTAAGAAAACAACGTATAAATGCGGTAAGTATTAAACTTGACGATTTAATGAAAAACCGACAAATCGAATAAATTCCAAGTTCGTTCTCGAAGGAGGTGTGTATTATGTGTGCCAATTATGTAAAATAACAATGTTTGGATTAGTGACGTTTTTGGTTTTGAGAGAGAAAAATAAAAGACGAGTTACGACTACGTTTAAACTATGACGAATTAACGTAAAACGCGAACGTAAATACGTAAAACGTGACGAAATTAAAAATTAAACCTAAAAATTAATTAAAATATTAAGCTAAGTCTTAAATAATATAAATAAGAATAAAAATCCAACAAATATATTTTAAAACCTTTTATTAATTAAATATTCAATTTTTAATGCTAATTAAAGCCCAAAAATTAAATATAATTAACAAAATGCCCAAAATATTAATTTATTGAACTAATAACTAACTTATATTATTTAATGACTAAAAACTATTTTTCTTAAATTTTAAAAACTATTTTTCTATTTTTTTATCACTAAAAACTATTTTTAAATTAAAATAATCCTAGAAAATAATAAAATAATGACAAAATTAATCTAAAAATTTTAAAAATCCTAAATTACCCTAAAGAACAGTAGAAAATTGAAAAAGTTTGAAAAAGGTAAAATTTTTCACTAAAAGACAAAACAGTTTATTAAATAAACCCTAATTAAACTAATTTAATTATAAAAAATAATTAAAAAGATGAACAGTGACTAATCTTAAAACCAAAAATCTTAAACTAATATTCTTAATCTATGAAAAATTTTAAAAGTGAAAAATAATAATTTTTACCACTAAAAGACAAAAACAGATTAATTAAAAAGTAATTAAATTAGCTAAATAATCTAAAAATTATCTAATGAACAGTAACTGGAAAATAAATAATACTGAAAAATCAGAAATTAAAAATGAAAAATATTGCAAAAAGAATCAAACCCTAATTCCTAATTTAGGTCACAAAAGACAAAAATCTAAGATCTGTGATAGTGACACCTAGCTAGTTTCTGTCTTGTAGTGTAGCAGTGGCTACAACAAACCTATCAGTGGGAAAGGAGTTCCCACTGATAATGAAAAAAACGGGTCTGTGGATTTAATTGCTTGGATTTTACTTGTTACTTGGTATCTTTTGGAAACAAAGGCACCCCCACACTCATGGAAGTGTGGGGAGTCAATTTAAGCTAGAAAACACACAAGCACAATACAAAAAAAACACAAAAATAGGGCAATCACAGTTACTGTATTCAGAAAGGTAGCTGTGGGTCAGATGGACTTGTTTGCTGATGCACTTGGCAAAATGGTGGGTTTTAACAGGCCCAAACTTCTACACAATACACCCAAACAACACACAATCAACCCCTACCCTTATAAGCTGTCTAAATCTAACAAATCTAGCAAGAAGGTGGACAAAATTCAGCTAAAACAAGCAGTTAAGAGAAGTTTTCTGATTTCAGCTATGTCACCAAGAAAATGAGCATGCAAATGTTGTTAAACACACCAAACTTGTAACTAATGACTACAAATTCCTAACCAACCTAAATAGAATAAGCAGGATTGATTTTTAAACTCAACTTTTGTCACCAAATTCAGTTAAAACCCAATTCCAAACACTCCTTTATTTTTCAGAAAATGAAAATAACAAACCAATAGTTTCTTAAAATGGATTAAACTGACTGAAAGCTATTCTAACATGCATAAGAACAACTAGTAAGCAATAACCAATGGTAAAAAACACACAAAAGCAACAGTCACACAAAATCACCAATTTCTCATAAACACAAAAAGGTAGGGCAGTCAAAAGGGGGTTCAAAGGATTACCTGATGCCACCAGCTCTTGCTGATTATCCTAAGTTGTGATACTATGAGTGAGGTGCAAGAACCCTGCTGGAGGACTACAACAGTCCCAGGGTGCAAAATTTCTTCAACAAATGAAAAAGATGGCAGGAATGAGATGAGAGACTCCTTCTTGGTTTTGTAACCTACACAACTAAAACAAGCCAAAGAAAAAACTTCAAGAATATTAAGCTTGTCAACAAGCTCAGTTGTCAGTTGAGCTTATGGCAAGCTTAGTATCCAGTAAGTAATGAGCAAAGAAAATAATCAAACCTTTGATTAAAAACCTTTTTTTTTTCTGAATATCCAAATTGAAAATTCAAAAGAAATACCACTTGAAATCTTTTTAAATTATAACAACTAACAGGAAGCTAACTGAAATCCCAACACCAATCCACTTTCACTTCAAAGTGATTGGGATTTCAGTACAGTAAAGAAAATGTTTTCTTGCCAATTTTTGAACAACATAAAAATCTTAACTGACTAAATTTAGAACTATGAAAGCAATAAAAGGAACTCAGTCAAACTTTGCAAATTGTTTTAAGGAAACACTGTAGCTATTCATTAACATAAAATTTTTTACAAAGTTTAAAACTGGAACAAGAAAAGAAAATTACATGGAACTAGTCTATATATAATACATGAAAGATGATTCTAGAATTCCTAAACCCTAAACATGATGTTCCATCTTTGCCCTTGGTCAAATCTTTGAAAATCGTCAAAAAGGAAGCCCATGTGATGACTGAGGTGTTGCCAGCTGGTTAACTTGATCCTGGACGCTCATTTGGTCCTTGGGGACAAAGAAAAACGTTTTGGAACGTTTGATAGCTGTAGGATTCCCTTTTTGCCAAATATGGAGGAGCAGGGGACACGTGTGGGGACCATTTGGGTGGAGGGAAATTATTTTTGTGAGGTGGGTTTGAGTTAGGGGAGGGTAAATCATGTTTCTGGATAGTTTAAGGGATTAACCCTTTGATTTGGGTGAATTAGGTAATTAGGGTTTATGGGTGAGGGTGATGATAAACAGGAGTGTTAAATCGGTTTAATGGGTTAAAAATTTTGAAAGTAGTGTTTACCACCAAATCATTAATTAAACAAGTTTATTTAAAAAAAAACTGTTAAAAAATGAGATGGTGGGATATGATGTGGAGGGTGTGGGTGATGTGTCGTTTGGTGGTTGGAGGAATGGAGGAAGTGGGGTGATGTGTAAGGCTGTGAGTGGTGGAGGGGAGAATGGTGTCTGGTCATGAATGGTCCCCCAAGTATCATAATTTCTCCATTTTGTATAAAACAGCAACAAAATCCAATCTCCTTTGATAACAACTTTCAGCAATTGTCATTTTTGGCACCAAGGTTTTTTCAAAGTTGATTAAAGGACCATTCATGCAATTTTACTATCTTCAAGGGCTATTCTTGCACATAACTTCAAATATCAAGGGTATATCTTGCACAAATGAATTAGTGGAGGATCATTTGTGACAAGTCTTCAAAAATAAGGGACCAATCTTGCCAATCTTCAAAACTTCAAGGGTCTTTTTGGAAATTCATGATTCGGGTCCGGTTCTTTGTGCAGCTTCGTTTCCCGTGTTCGTTTTTGCTTGATTCCTTTGATCTTTTGGTGAATTCACGATATCCATACCTAAAATACACAATGAACAAACACAGGCACATATATGGGTATTTTGACGATATTTTAAGCGTTTTAAGCCCAATTTGGACGATGAGACTATGTATAAATACAGTCTCATCAGCTAGATGTCGAGTTCTAATCGAAAGATAGAACCATTCTTCACAACGTTGCCTACTTCACCATTTAACGACACAAGGCTAGATGTCAAGTTCTAATCAAAAGGTAGAACCAATCTTCACAACGTTGCCTACTTTACCATTTAACGACACAAGGCTAGATGTCGAGTTCTAATCGAAAGGTAGAACCAATCTTCACAACTCTTCACTTTGAAGCTAAGTGAGAACTTCACAAGACACAACTACAAATCACTTTATAGTTTAGTGAGAACTCACAAGACACAACCACATCACTTTATAATTTTGTGAGAACTCACAAGACACAACTACATCACTTTATATTTAGTGAGAACTCACAACTCACAACTATTACAACTCAATAAAACACATATCGAAGTATACACATGTAACTTGGATCTACACAACACAAATCCAAGTATACACATATAAAATGGATTTACACAAGACTAGATCAATGTATTCACAGTTACAATAGATCTACACAAGACTAAATTTAAAACAAATGATGACATGACTATATCTTTAGGAGAGGATGATCTTCATCAAGGCTTCATCTTTAATCACATCACAAGTGTGTCAGTCTCTTTGGACAAGGTAAAGAAGGAGATCAAGGAGATAATCATAAATAAACATACTTAACACATTAAGTGATCATTTACAAATGATTAGGAATTAGAAAGGAAAAGGATAGCAAAAAGAGTGTCCAAAAAGGGTTGTAGAAAATGAAAATTTGATCCACTATTTATAGGAGACAAAGGCCAAATGCTCTCTGAGCACGGTGCCTTAATTGTGCCTGTGGTTCCTTATTACTAAGAATCCGCATAGGCGTTTAAGGATCCGTGCTCATAGACTTTGCTCCCTTTTGACTTTTAGTGGGGGAGTAATATCTGAGGTAAGTTTTTACCTTCAAAGGATATTCCTATGGCATTTGGAATATGCCATATTCAAATTTATATTTTCCATTTTAATAAAACATTTTCTTAAAAAGAAAGTTTATTAAAAAATCTTTTGTCACATTTGACAAAATGTAAGTTTAGGATTAATCACTTTTATGATCACTAATCATGATTAAGATATGTTAGTGCAATACTTAAATGATTATTACCGTGATGATAGTGTTTGTTAAATAATTCGTCTTATGATTGTATTTGATGATAAATGTCTTTTTAATTTATCGTGATCAAAACTAAGAAAGATTAGTTAACACTAATAATGTTTTTAGGCATTACTTTGCATTAACAAGTTAGATAAAATAAAGATTTGAAAACTTTTACATCTTATGCGAGTAGTACCAGTTCGCGACATACACATAAGATCCCTTATCATTCCTTGAACGAATTACGTGCCTGCAAGCTCATATTTCTTTACTCAACGATCCTTGTTATACTTGTTACCTCCTCTTCCCTCATGATACAATTCTATTTACATTTCGACTAATTACCGACCGTTGATACCAGACTTGAAGGTTTCAATATTTTTATGCTTCTACATCGATCGACTTTCCTTATCTAGTTTGGTAGACCTTCGAAACGTCTCCAGATGCGAATAATGATTTATGACTGGAAGTGAACAATGATTTCGTGTATTTTTCATGATGTGTGTTAGACTCTATCGTCTCGAAATTCATTCGAGTGAACCATGTGTTGACTTCGCTCTCTCATTGCTAATGTTTTTTATTTTACTAGAATTACTCTCAAGTAACTTTTTAAGAATTTTCTTTGATTCAAAAATTTGTTGTGTGGCCTTTCTCTTTCGATCGTGCATCGACCACCGAGAACTTAATAAGCCATTGTTGGTGACACCAACCTCACTCGAGAATTGATTACTTGCTAAACCTTTGGTTTCTTATTTTCTTATCACCGACATATCTACTCTATCATGTTCGTAAAGAGTTGATACCAATTTTTTTTTATTCCCTCTTGCTATTGGTTGTATTCTAATTGTTGATTATTATTTGTTTCATACTCGTTTGCTATCTTGTCACCTTTTGAAAACCCGGACATGTCACATGTTTACCATTTGATGCATTAAACACCTTCTTGAATTTTTAAAAAATTATTATAAATTTTAAGAACGTCTTACACATTTTATCAAGTGTTTAAATTATCAAAATACCCGTTTTAAGTTAAATGTCAGATCTATGCATCATCTATGATAACTTTTTAACTAGGGTTTAAAAATATGTCATGCTTTATCTTTTAAACTATTTGATTTATCATAATTTACTTTCAAGTTAATGAAATTACCGATGTAACTTTACTTCTATTAAATAATCTAAATAATTTATAAATTTGATTTTCTCCAATCGTGACAATGAACCCAAGTTTTAATAACAATTTCATACAATCATCCGAAAGCTCTTAAGCCGATCAAAATAATTATTTTGAACTGTTTTACTTTTACTTTGAAATCCTTATCAAGAAAAAGACTTAGAGATTTTTACTCACTAAATATATAGTTTTGATTTCAAATCACCAAACGCCTTGATCAGAAATTATAGATATACTTGCACCATTTTGAAAGTGCCGTAACATTTTAAAGCCACAAACAAACAAACCTTTCATTTTTAAAATCAAGCAAGCACCTAAGCTTTGTAATACCAAATCCGAGACGGACAATTGTGGTAACTCGTATTTTAAATGTATATATGTAATTCATACTTCCTCTCTATTTCTCTAGTAAGTAGATTTTCATATTTTACAGTTGCGCGATTTGTGATTTTTTGTTGATTATCAATATTAACTCGTATTTTCCCGATATTATTTTAATCTTTTATTCGTGCTTCTTGAATTTTCCAACGTGTTACATTTTCTTGTGTTCTTCATACGTAAATCATGAGATCTTGATATTTTTAATAAATTATACTTTTAAGTATTTTATGATCATTGATAATACTTTATTCGGAATTGTAAAATTTCTTACTTTATTTTTCCATATTTGTTTACATCAAAGTTTTTGATTTAAAAGCACCCGGGTGCATTCTACAAAAGTTTACTCAAATCAACGAGTAACGAGGACTACTAGTGATCGCGATACCGACGGATGCCCAAAATTTTACGATTTATGATCGATCTTTTCGATGTTTAATATTTTCGACAATTTCGTTTTAATTGCGAATTAAGTCGTGTCGAAATCATATTATCACTTTTCTGTGTGTTTAAACTTTTAAAAAGTATTTTTACGAAACCCGAGTCCCGTAAATATTTCTAAAATTGACTATTAGTCATTTCCCACTTTTTAACTAGTTAATTGCATTTTTAGCCCAAAAGAATACACAATTGGCAAAAATTACCCCTCCACTCCACTATAAATTATTTTTTCACTACCAGAAACACATAGTAAACATTTAAAAAAAATTATCACCTCACCTCTCTCCCTTGTTCTACCGTGAGCCACAAGCCCCTAAAAACACCAATATTATCACCTCACTTCACCTCTCCCTTATTGGCTATTCGTTTATTTATTTTATTTCTGGAAATATGTATGTATATTAACCGATGAATCTGAATTATAATAATTCTTTCAATATTATTGACCTAATAATAATTACGATACGAACGTATTCTGACATGATATTAATACTATAATAAGTGACTCGTAAATAATACGAGGTTTTCTAACATATAAAGTTTTCAAAATCATTTAATTCATATAATAAAATTATACCCTTTTAAAATATTAAAACTATTTTAATTTAACTCATTTAAAATACAATTTAAAACATTTATAAAACAATTAATAAAAAAGTATAATATAAAAATCTTCTTTTTATATGTATAAACTATATCCCGAGCCTACCGAGATACCCCCATCTCGGTCGCACTAAACAATTTCACAAACTATATTAAATCTATCTATATGAAATTTACGACAGAAAAACTGTCGCTAAAAACTGTCACTAAAAGCTAAGTTTTAAAAAAACAGCACATATAACAATTCTGCGACAGAAAAAACTGTCGCAAAACTGTCGCTAATTCACTTTTAAAATGCCATTATAGTTCTGTCCAAATCTTCCCACTGATGAATCCTATTGTTCCCACTGATTTCATTAAGTTCCCACTGTTTATTATAGCCAAACGCACCCTGACAATCCCAAACACCCCTACTGTAAAATCTAAACCAAAACGCCCCTGTTTTCTTTTTGGTTCGGGCTGGTCACAACACAAACACCCCAGGTAACTTCTTTGTTTCGCTGATTTCCACCCCAAACCCACAACCTAACGGGTGGTCATAGAAAATGAACACCGTACCAACCCGCACCTCAGTTGGTGGCCACGGCTGGCCAAGAGAACCCACACTGAGACCTGTTGGTCTTGGTTTTTCTTGATTTCATCCAAAATCCAACACCCCCTTGTATTTTCTGGTTTGCGTCTAACATCAAAAGCCACCACCGAGAGTCCCTGACTCTCGGATTTCCTGAAACCAACACAAACCCGACACCCCTGTTTGGATTCGTGAATAAACAAACAGAAAGAAGGAAAAGAAAAATACGATTAGGGTTTACCTTGGTTTGCGTGAAATGAAGGGAACAAAAATCAAACGACATCATTCTTTCTGTCTTTTGTGTCGGCAACCACTCCAAACCCTACCCTCGTCTCTTTTTTTTTCTTTACTGTTGTGTGTAGAGTAGTGGGCAACCCCCGTTTTTTTGTTATACTAGCAAAATGGGCTTAAAGTCCATATACTTTTTACTTTTATTTTTTTTATTTTTTTTTGTTTCTAAAACCGGCTCAGTTGTGATATTCATATAGTCTACATATTTTTTTAAAAACGTAATTGTAATCTTCGCTTTCTTTCGTATTAATTTTTAGTTTCGCGTTCTTTCGTAGTTTTTAAAAAATTAAACTGCGTATTTATTGTTTTGAATAATTAAATACGGGTTTTACAATTCTTCCTCTCTAAAAAGAATAATTCGTCCCCGAATTAAAGATACGACCATACTGGGTTTTACAATTCTTCCCCTCTAAAAGGAGAATTCGTCCTCGAATATAAAAGTATTCAAGCTGATTGGATAAAATTGAAAATGCTAGTAAGCTGAAAGGCGTATAAGCTGAAAAGACATATAAGCTGGAAGGACATATAGGCTGAAAGAACATGAAAGCTGAAAAGGACATATAAACTGAGAAGATAATTCGTCTTCTAATTTAGGACATAATGCTGCTAAAAGTATAAACATGATATGACTGAAGTGAACATGTGACATGACGTGACTGAAAAGGACATGGAACGTAACCTGACTGAAAGAACTTAACTGTATTTATTGAAGGGAAAGTGGTGAGAGGTCCGAATGGACCCCTCCATCTCGAGTAGCTTCCCGCTCGAAACGATTCCTTCAAGGGTCTAAACATAATGAAAATCTTGGTCCTGATGACCCTGACGATGCTGAATAGTTTCTGGTTCCATATTTAAGATGGATTTTCTGAATCTGATAGCATGAATAAGCTATAGCATGTAGGATACATGAAACGGTACGTATATATATCCTGAAAGATAACATTTATATATCTGAGCAAGTTGCTGAAAATATACAGGGACGAACTACGTGAACAATTGTGAACGTTCTAAGTGAGCAATTGTAAACGTGGTTCGCGATCATCTGATGAACGCTGAGCATGGAAGGTATCGAGAACGTGATACATGGACGTGGACGTATCATGAACGTATACTTATTGGGGAAGGAATGCCAAACGATACGGCCTGAGACGTGAAACGTCTGCCTGAGTATGGAAAAGCTGCGCTAACTTGAGTCTGGTTTCTTAAGCTTTCTGTGACCAACTCCGGTACTAGACCTGGAACGTATCCACGGAGATGGAACACGAACCTGAACGTGAACAATGTCATGAATGCGAATCGAGAACTTAAATCATGAGATGAACTGAGGCAGTATCATATTGTGAATGAGACGTAGACGTGAAAGTGAAAATAACGTGAACGTAAAGTGAATGTAAACATATACGTGATCGTGAACATATATTTTGTCTGATATAATGGTCGTTGGAATACCTTGAATTCGAATAGTTTACTGCTAATTTGTTTGCAGGTCCGCTACTGCGTAATCCCTTCGGATGAAAGAAACCGCGCAGTCTGATGACATGGTTAACGATGACTTATATACCATACTTTTCTGAGTCTGTGGTAACTGATAACAATTTCATGGAATTTCGTCTCATTTCTGCTCAAAAATTTCTAAGGATTGTAGTAACTCACTAACATGACGGCGTTCTATCCTGAACCTGCGGTATGTTAGGCATCTAGATATGAACATAGCTTCATCGATGTGTGATACTGCTTCTGTCAAGATCCTGCCTGGGATTATGGGACATTCTGGTAGAAATCTGGTTGAATAGTCATGGAATTTTTTTTTGTGAGAACTGTCAGCAGTTTCTGCGGTAGCAGTCAATTGAGTTCTAGAAAAGTTTGTACTTCGTTCACAGGCGTCGTTCGGGACCATCAGGTGATGGCCTTCACCTTCGCAGGATTATCTGAAATTTCATTCTACTGAAGTAGGGTGGCTCAGAAATGCCACTTTGTTCATCTGTGATATACACCTGGAAAGCTGCTCATATGATTTTCTCCTATCGGAGAATATGCAGAATCGTAAAAATATATAATCCCCTCGTTCTCCTCTAGAATTCAGCAGATCGTGATATTATCGATAAATATGCTGGCGAACTGGTTTAAGAATTTGTGGGATTTTTTTTTCTTCATAAATTTCATAATTTAATTGGAGCATTAGGGAGCTCAGAAGTATAATTCAAAATTTTAGAGAGACTATAACGTGTGCAAAAGTAGTCTGGAAAATCTCATGTTCTTTCTCTCACCACTGCTGGTGGCATGACCGTGAATCGTTCTAGAAAATATTTAAGACATCGTAGCAGATCAGATAGACCTTCTATACGTGAAATGACATCGATTATGAATGGTGATCTTGTAAAGTTTTCGGTGGTCGATATATGATCTCATGTTACCAGCCTTCTGTCTGTTAAATAGGAACGATACACCTTCTGGTGGTGCGCTAGGGCGAATAAAGCCTTGTTCCGATAACTCTTGCAGCAAATGCTGCAACTCTTTTAACTCAGCTTAAACCCTGCAATGAAGAGTTTTGAAAATGGGTTCTGTTCTTGAGACAAGCTCGATGTTAAATTATGTCTCGTGGTTAGGGAGGAATTTCTGGAAAACCTTCTGGAATGACATCTTGAAATTTTAGGATAATCTGCTGATCATGGATTCGAGGAATTTCAGAAGTGAATTTATAACTGGTAGCTAAAAGTCTTCGTAGCTATAGACTGATAAGTCACGCGCTTGTAAGGCAGAAATAATTTGTACTGATTTTTCTTGCAGAAGTATAATGAATATATTTGGGATTTAGTAAGACGGATCTCGTCATTAACTGAAAATAAGAATTTAATAAATATGGTGATACTGTTGAGTCCTTTCTGGCTGAGAGGTAGGTAACTACCTGATTTAAGATAAAGCTGACATAGGAATACTTGAAGTAAACGTGGCAACTTTTACTGATTGTGTTCATCTGTAACCTCACAGAATAAACATTACGTGTCTAACCTGAATAGTACTCTAGTGGTGGTGACTGGATTTTTAATGATCTGATTCATACGTGGCATAATAGAATGGGTATACCCCTTTCTGAAGGGTACCCTAAAATACTGAGGGCATGGTTTAGAAAACATACTGGAGTTATGAGTTCTGACTCGTATTTTGAGAAAAGATTCGTATGACGTGTACCATGACTGGTGTCCTGATATGTGTCTTCCGAAATGATACCTGAGACCTATGTCTCGACTGATGTCTTGACATGTGTTTTAGTGGATGAATCTGAATAAGGTAAAAAAAATTTCTGGTAACTGCTAAGGTTGGCGGACCGGTTAGACTGCTGACCTATGTATTTCTGGTCACGTTCATACTGGAGTTCCGATGGTCACTGACTGATTAATTATAAGCACGGTGGTTGTCACTACTGCTTTGTCTGTCAATTAATGACGGTCATTATCATGACCGTGATTCATGTAACTATTCTGCTGAGTGGCCGGCTGGGTTCCGGTTCCCACTCTTCTGAATGAAAGGTTAGCTAAGTGAAGTGTGACACCTAGCTGAGAAGGTAAAAGTATGGAATGGAAGGGTAGTGTCTGATGGTTGAAATTTATTTTTGTCAGAGATTTCAAATTTATAGTTTTCGTCCTTGTTCTGCAGAGTCTTCATAGTATGAACGACATCAACATCTTGAGAGATCTCCAAAGTATCAACAGCATCAGCATTTGTGAGGTCTTCAAAGTGTTAGCAGCATCAGCATCTGGTAAAATCTTCAACTCACGAGCAGCATCAGCACCTGGTAGAATATCGACAAGTGGAAACGCCTGAGATGATTGAGGGTCGATTAGCAATATCCATGGAGTAGGGTACCTGGTGTACACCTGGACTACTGTACATGGAGTACAAAATGAATACTGCACATGGAGCATATCTGAGACACTATACGTAGAGTACACATGAATTATTGTACATGGAGTATAACTGAGACACTGTACATGTGGTACATATGGAATACTATACATGGCACTGGTGGAAATTTTATGGGATGATCGACACTGGTGTCGCTTGTCTGACATGATCAAGCAAATAATTTAATTTAAACGGTAGTAAACTGATCTGAAATAAGTAACATGATAGGCTGACAATTCCTGTGTCGACTTACTGCTGGTTGTATCGAGGCTGAAGAGTATGATATAATCGAAGTCCCAACAGTGGTCAACATGAGCATGATCAATAAAGGCCAATCATGATTTATCATGAAACGGTTTTACTGAAATTCTTTTTGTGTCTTAGCATGGAGACATTTATCATTATGTTGAACATAAAACCCTCGTACAGAGACATGAAACTGAAACAGCGTGAAAGCGACATCAACTTGGGATTGTGCGAACTGGATTGTTATAAAGACTATAAAAGTATGATCAACTGAGGTTTACATCAACTGATGTGGATGGCTATGGTTCAATCCACAGAATTCAAGGAACAAAACATATGACTAAGTATGGGCGATTCTGGTTCGATCCATGCTTGTCAAATTTTTTTGAGAACTGTCATGTATAGATATTTATAATCTGGGACTAAATATGGTTGGCTGTAGTCCAGTCCATACTTGTCCAAATTTATGAAATGTCCTGATATGACAAAGGTGAACAACTATGAATCGGTTCACAAAACAACCTTCGACTGAATAGCATGAAATTTGACCTGAACAATGGTGAACGTTTATGACTAGTTCACCAAGTAATACTTGACTGATAACATGAATCTGACATGAGTAAGGATGAACGCCTAGGGTCAGTTCATTAATACAAAATCTGAACGGGCAAGGGTGAACGCCTATGGTTCGGTTCACCAAAACAAAATTCGCAGAAAAGCACAAGCGACTAATATGGCCAGTCCTGTACCAACCTTTTACTTAGTCAAAAACTTTAAGAAAACCGACTGATAACTGAAGAAAACTGACTGATAAATGCATGACAAACATGCAAGATAACAACGCCAAAATCTGGAAAGTTTCTGGTGACTACCCACTAGTCACAGGTCAAGTTTTAGAGCCTACATGTCGAACCTTGCGCTCTGATACCATAATTGTAACACCCCACTTGGATAAGTGGACTGTTACGTATATTTATGGAGTGTCATCAAAGCATAAGGTAAATGTCCTAAAACATTAACTGACCATAACGGCAATACCGGAATCAAACTTCGGTAATCCAACCTAAGCTCAAATCAAGAAAAGTAAAATACTGAAAGAAAGGACTGAACAATGTCCAAAAGGCAATATAAGAATGAAGTGCATAAAGTAAGGAAATCTGGATTGCTTCCATCCAATGCACAAGCTCTCAGAATCTTAAGAGTGTCCTGGTGTACCTGCCGTTAGAACATGAAAGAACTACGGCTGAGCATAACGCTCAGTTAATGGATATGAAGCATAAATATAACATACTGGAAGAGAACTAGCAACAAATACTGAAACTAAAACTGTTATGACAATGGAAGCAAACTGTGTAAAATTTGGTACATCTGATTTATAAATAATAAACTGATTTATTAACTGTTGGATCTGAAAACATGCATTTACTGTATTTTAATTGCCAGAGCTTATATAGGTCATGTGTTGTAACAACGATGCATGAATAACTGGAGGGGTGACCTCGTCATGCTGTAGAGAGGTGACCTCTAAATGATGTAGAGGGGTGACCTCTAAATACTGTGATGGGTGGAGGGATCAGCTCCAATGTGAAGGATGTAGAGCACACACCACATTCACCTGATAAATTGTAAACTGATAATCCTAGGATGCATCCATACACCACACTAATAATACTGATAAAAATGCCAAGCTGAGCTGAGTGGGACGATGCAGGATATCACTCTCCGGCATGTGAGTCACAACACCGGTGCCTCAAGTGTCATGGTTACGGTACCTCCGTAACTAGTACTACTGACTGTTCATGCTTGTATATAAGGCTCAGGCAATTTAACTTAATTATAAAACTGATTTCTGATAATTCTTATAACATATAAATAGGGAAAACAATAGGTTGCAGAAGGAAATCCTAATCATGCATAGAAGGGAAGTCCTTACTGAAAGGACGGGAAATCTGTACCTCGTGTCCAGTAATCGACCGAGATCAACTGACAGAAAGCCTACTCTGATTTCACGTGAGCTACATGAATAAGGGACGGGAATAAGTAAACTGATATTCGTTTATTTAATTTACTGATCTTATCGGCTATTCATTTATTTATTTTATTTCTGGAAATCTGTATGTATATTAACTGATGAATATGAATTATAATAATTCTTTCAATATTATTGACTTAATAATAATTACGATACGAACGTATTCTGACATGATATTAATACTATAATAAGTGACTCGTAAATAATACGAGGTTTTCTAACTTATAAAGTTTTTAAAATCATTTAATTCATATAATAAAATTATACTCTTTTAAAATATTAAAACTATTTTAATTTAACTCATTTAAAATACAATTTAAAACATTTATAAAACAATGAATAAAAAGGTATAATATAAAAATCTTCTTTTTATATGTATAAACTATATCCCATGCCTACCGAGATACCCCCATCTCGGTCGCACTAAACAATTTCACAAACTATATTAAATCTATCTATATGTAATTTACGACAGAAAAACTGTCGCTAAAAACTGTCACTAAAAGCCGAGTTTTAAAAAAACTGCACATATAACAATTCTGCGACAGAAAAACTGTCGCTAATTCCCTTTTAAAATGCCACTATATTTCTGTCCAAATCTTCCCGCTGATGAATCCTGTTGTTCCCACTGATTCATTAAGTTCCCACTGTTTATTATAGCCAAACGCACCCTGACAATCCCAAACACCCCTACTGTCAAATCTAAACCCAAACGCCCCCTAATTACTTTTTGGTTCGGGTTGGTCACAACACAAACACCCCTGGTAACTTCTTTGTTTCGTTGATTTCCACCCCAAACCCACAGCCTAACGGCTGGTGATAGAAAATGAACACCGAACCAACCCGCACCTCAGTTGCTGGTCACGGTTGGCCAAGAGAACCCACACCGAGACCTGTTGGTCTCGGTTTTTCCTGATTTCATCCAAAATCCAACACCCCCTTGTATTTTTTGGTTTGCGTCTAACATCAATAGCCACCACCGAGAGTCCCTGACTCTCAGCTTTCCTGAAACCAACACAAACCTGACACCCCTGTTTGGATTCGTGAATAAACAAACAGAAAGAAGGAAAAGAAAAATATGATTTGGGTTTACCTTGGTTTGCGTGAAAGGAAGGGAACAAAAATCAAACGACATCATTCTTTCTGTCTTTTGTGTCGGCAGCCACTCCAAACCCTACCCTCGTCTCTTTTTTTTTCTTTACTGTTGTGTGTAGAGTAGTGGGCAACCCCCCGTTTTTTGTTATACTAGCAAAATAGACTTAAAGCTCATATACTTTTTATTTTTATTTTTTTTATTTTTTTTATTTTTTTTTGTTTCTAAAACCGGCCCAATTGTGATATTCATATAGTCTATATAAATTTTTTAAAACGTAATCGTAATCTTCGCGTTCTTTCGTATTAATTTTTAGTTTCGCGTTCTTTCGTAGTTATTAAAAATTAAACTGCGTATTTATTATTTTGAATAATTAAATACGGGTTTTACAACTTGTGTTGCTAAGCGCGAATGTTGTGGGTGGATCCATCGGGATTGACTATCCCCGTCCCATGTTGCGGTTGTTTAACCATTGACGCATTTAACATTTGATTTATTACTTGAGTATTAGGGATGAATACCCCCTAGAGGAACTTACATTGATATTAAGCTTCGGTTCATGATATAAATAGCAATAATAATGGTTTTGGACTATGGTTAATGTACATAACCATTTTCCCTATTTCTTGTTTTACAAATGAATGCTTGTGTTCCACACCTTTACTGCTAAACCTATGAACATCTCTCAACTTTGTGTTGACGATTTTACATGTTTAATCTCAGGTATTAATATTTAGCTTTGCTTGGATGGGAGCCCGCAAGATATTATCGCAGCTTGCAGATTTCTGTGTATATTTAAACTTTGGTTTTGGTAAAAACTGTCAGAAGTTTATCATATATTCTTGGTAACTATATGTTACAAAACCATAATTAAATAATAGATTTTTCCGCTTATAAAACTCTAGGACCTTTGTTTAAAAACTCTGATATTTTATGATGTGATGTATATGTTTTTATTACGTCAACTTTGTGTCAACAGTATTTCATTGTTTCTTGTACCATGATGTGGCACCCCCATGCTGCATACGTGTTTCCTTGTCTGATTTTGGGGGTCTCACAAGAAAGATGTATATCCAAACAAACAGCAAACAAACTAGGAAAATTCGAAATGATACCATTAGAGATTAAAAATTGTCCAACTTACTCATTTTAGAGGCTGACGGGAGCGACCAAGTGAAAGAGTAACCCACCATCTTAACGTTAATAAGGGGAGAAGATGAAATGAATTTATTGAAATTACGCGCGCACCGGACATTGAATTCATAACCAAACCGCTCATCTATACAGCGAACAACGTTGAAATCTCCCATCACTATAGTCTCTTCGTTCCAACGATTAATCAAAGAAGTAATGTACTCTCACAAAATTCTTTTAAGAGTGTAGGATTGTGGCGCATAGATCGAAATAAAGAGAAGTTTAGTACTAGTTGGAAGCCAAGTCCCGTAGACTGCAATGAAGTTGTCTGAAACAGAAACATGATTCTTAAAAAACCAGATTGTTCCCATATACAAAGCATACCACTTGAATTCCCAAGTGAGTCGTTATAAACATATTGGAAATTGGAATTCCACCACATAAGTCTCACTTCCATATTCGAAACGTTCACCATCTTCGTCTCCTATAAGGATAAAAAATTAATCCTATGTTTAAGATTGAGCTCCTTGATCCATGGTTTTTTGGTCTTGTGGCCTAGACTTTGTATGTTAAGAGAAAGAATCTTTATGGAAAACCCTCATCGGCTCCTTTTAAACTGATAATGCGTTCAAAATCCTTGGAACACCCTTCCATCTCATACCTTATCGATTGTCCGACCTTAATCAAATCATCTAACATGTCAAGCATAGACCATCCTTTCGGAGTAAAACGAGACGGAATACTAGAGGAGAATTCATTAGACACTTAAACCCTAGGAGCGGACTGCTGAGTGGGAGTCTCCCCTCTCACGCTATTATCCACGTTAACTTGACCTTCATGATCAGGTGTATAACCTGGTGGATGAGTCATGGATGAATTCGAATCAGGGATGACATTTGAGACGGGAGGCTTATTAAGTACATCATATATTTCAAAAGGATCATCAGAGTTTTGAGCCTCGGTAGGTATAACTTCAGCAGGCTTGGAGGCCTCATCTTGTACGTCTTTGGCGCCCTCATTATGCAAACTATTCTGATCAAAACCGTTGTTAAAAAGAGTTTCAGATATAACCTCGTCGTTCACATTCCCATCATTAGACTAAACATCATTATCATCATCACTCGTATCAGTACCACCCAAATTCTCCTCAGTAAGAGGTTCCTCGTCCGACTCATACTCGCAATCTTTAACGTCAGCAAAAGTAGGAGACCACATGAACAGTTCCTTGGCACGAACAATAAAAATTTTACCCTAGAAGATTACCTTGAACGATTCCAAGATGTTATTGGACAACGAAGTTTTGATGCATAAGCGTTTACGAGAAAATAATGAACCCATACTTTCCTCAATTTCCATAACCTGTCCCTATTTTTTTTACCAATTCTAGCAAACGTGTTAAAAGACCATACACTAAGTGGGATCCCTTCTATGTCAACCCACACGATACGTTCTTTGCTAATAAAATCAGCATAAGCTTCAAAAAGTTCCTCAAACCAAGATCTAACACCAGAATGAGTCAAGAATTCGGCCCGTGTCTCCTTGTTTTCCAATTCAATCATGACCCAAAGCCCCCTGCATACAAGATGTTCTTGATTTGAAAACCCTCCTTAACCAGAATCAGCTTCAAAGAGTTGATAGAATTAAAATCCTTAAGTTTCCCAAGAACATGCCTCGAGAGATCGCCAACAAAACCACGCGTTTCATCGAGTACTAAAGCCGGTTCAACAAGAGCTTAAAACCTATTTATATCTTTGGGATTAGTCACCACATTTGCATATGATGTTTTATGATTCGGGGGAGGACGGGGAGTATAGACTGGTTTATGAGCAGGAGTAGTAGTCGGTTGCCTAGGTCGTTCATACCACACAACATTAGCATGAATGTGAAATATTCTCACCCAAAGAGTACGTAAATTATCAATCAATCTATCAAAATTATCCACCTTAATGAATCGAACAAACTCATATCATTTACCAGCCCGAGTCTTACGGTTCGGGATGAAAACGTCCACAACCCTACCATAAGAATGACACAGGTTCCAAAGATCACGAGAACTGAATGAATCGGGAAAATTCGTAACAAACACGGACTTAGCAATACGCATCACATCATCCTCCAAAGAGTACGATCTTCCCATGACCACAATAAAATTTAAAATGAACAATAAACCCTAAAAAATGGAAACGACGCAGAACCAAACCCTAAAAGTAATTCCTAATGAATAGATCAACCTAAATAATGAGAGATCCAAATCAAAAACCAATTAGTTGACCAAAAAGAAGGTAGAAAGGATGAATATCACACCAATTAAGATCTAATCCAAAGATAAAACCCTAATTCTGCAACTACGGCGAATCCTTGATACCAACGATCAGAAACCATGATTGGTAATCGAACACAGATCGAACGTTATTCAAGAGATTATGAAACAGTTAGGATGAAACGAAAAGGTTAAGGACAGATCCCCAAAACAAGATCGATCTCTATGGCTCCGGATTACAAGTGAATAAAAAAGCTCGTTCTGGAAATTAAATCACAGGGATGATAATCACAGACGACAAGTTCTTTAGACACACGAATGCACGAAGGGTAGTGGATGAGAATTGAGAAGGGAGATTGGAGATTATCGCCGCCATTATTAGGGTTTTTTTTATTAATGACAACTGGATATTTAAAAATGCTGTAGTTGCAATTTTAATGATACTTGAAAATATTATAATTATTATTATATATATTATTATTATTATGAAAGTGGGGATCGTTTAGTCACTGCATGCCATTATGTGAGGTCATTTGAGTCATTTCATGTAAACTTAACAATCAAAGGTAGTCAAACTAACGTTTGAGACTAAAAGTGTTACGGGTCGAAGCAAATAGGACCAGACCCGTTACTTATCAAACGTTCGGACCAAAACCGTTATATCTTGTCAATTCGGACAAAAAATGTACTTAATTTTAGTTACAATTAATTAACGAGGTGAGGAAACAGAATCCAAATGAAAGCATGGAGTCGCAGATATCACTCGTTAAAAGCTGATTCCATCATCTATCTTTCCCCATTCCCGAATTCACAACTTTTTATTTTTACCCAATCTATCTTTTCTGTAAATCTCACATATTTAACCTTATTTTGGAGTTTTGATGTATAATTTACATTTGTTCATTTATAAAAGAAGTTATAATCGCTTAAAAACCAAGAAACCAAAGTAATACTTTGAATGTATCATTTAATTACGTCACAAGTATCTGTATGTGTAGCAGTAATTCGAGCTACTACAAATGAATGCACCTTCAATTCATTTATTTATTTTTAGTAGGATTGGTTTTGTCATCCAAAAAGGGATCGCGGCGCAGCTTGTTGCCCGTTTGCCCACCATTTTATTGTAAACTTGTCTTATCTCATTAAAAATTGCATGTAGATATTTACTTCACCTTTCTCCACACCCACAAGATTTTCACTTTATAAAATATCTATTCAACCCACACATACTTTTATTCAAACAATAAATAATGGTAGTTTGAAATTTGAAATAGTAGTACTATCACACTCGAATTTTGAAAAAGAAACAACCAAGTAAAATAATGAAAGCTGTCACCAGCCCATTTCTATTTACATTTTCCATTTTCCCTCTCAAAAGATACAAGAAATTAAACCCCTTTATATATCACACACTTATTTACACACATCACTCACTCATTCTCTTCATATCTTTTTTATTTTCTTATATCCAAATGGCCAAATTATATTTCTTCCTTTTGTTATTAGCACTAGTAGTAATATTTGTTTGCACAATAGATGCTGCTAATGTGCAAACACTTGATACTAAAGGTTACACTTATGTTAATCCAAACATACCACAAGCTAAAACGTTAACAAGTTCGAAGAGATTTGAAGGCTCTTCGGACTTGGTGAACCTAAGGTATCACATGGGCCCGGTTCTTTCGTCCCCGATCAATATCTATTTGATCTGGTACGGAAAGTGGGCCCCTTCACAGACGCTACTGATTAAAGACTTTTTGAACTCTATTTCCAAAAGCAACCACCGTGCTGCCCCTCATCCTTCGGTGGCTGATTGGTGGCAGACGGTTTCGCTGTATACTGATCAGACTAATGCTAATATCTCACGTACCGTCCTCATTGCAGGTAAATAATATTTATTGTGTTTGTTTCGGCTTATATCAGCTTATGACTTATTTAGTTTTGATTTATGTTAAATATTTATATTTTTTTGAAACTTTTGTGTTTAAATAAGCTTATATAAGCCGAAAAGTTTCAAAACAAAACAAAACAAAACATTAGCTTATGAAACATAAACCGAAAAACAGATAAGACATAAGCCTGCTATCTAGTACTTATACATACATTACAGCTGTCTGATACAAATATTACAATTTGCAGGTGAATACCACGACAGTAAATACAGCCATGGGACCCACCTCACACGTTTGACAGTCCAAGACGTGATCGCCACGTCAGTAACATCAGCACATTTCCCAGTCGACCACAAAAACGGGATTTACCTAGTACTGACGTCATCCGACGTCACCATGCAAGATTTCTGTCGTGCAGTGTGCGGCTTCCACTACTTCACATTCCCATCAAAAGTAGGGTACACTCTACCCTACGCATGGGTAGGCAACTCCGGGAAACAATGTCCCGAAGTATGCGCGTACCCATTCGCAGTACCCGCGTACATGAAAGGTGGCGGGCCAGGAGTACTAGCCCCACCTAACGGGGACGCGGGTGTTGACGGGATGATAAGTGTGATAGGACATGAATTAGCCGAGCTGGCATCTAACCCGTTGGTTAACGCGTGGTACGCGGGTGAAGACCCGACTGCCCCGACAGAGATAGGGGATTTGTGTGAAGGGCTATACGGGTCGGGTGGTGGAGGCGGGTATATTGGTGAGGTTATGAAAGATGGGTCGGGTCGGACTTTTAATATGAATGGGATAAGAAAAAGGAGATTTTTGGTACAGTGGATATGGAGCCATATTCTAAAAGCATGTGCTGGACCTAATGCTAAAGATTGATTGGTACTAGTAAGTAGTACTTAATTAAAGTGGTGCATTGATGGGTTGTACTATGTGCATTCAAGGTGGTGTCAGGGACCATGGTAGAAATTTTTACTTTTTTTTTTTTAATTTTGTTAGGTTGAATAATTTTATTTTTTGAGATTCTTTTTTTTATGTATAGAGAAAAAGATATTTTGACATATGGGGTTTGATATAAACACATATTGATTGTAGTTTTGATATTTGGTTGTGTGCTTATAAAATGTTAGGCTAAATGCAATAGATACTTAACATAGTTCGGTCGACTGACATCAACGGTCGAAAAGGTACTCTCTTTCGGGTTAGGCAAGTCGAATAGGAAGGACCGAGGACGTATATAATGAGTGAAAGTTTAAATAATTTAAGAATGAAGAGTATGTATTAAACTCGAGCACATTATCGAGTCGGGACTAAAACATCAAGTAATTGCAACTAAGTTTATGCCTCCTATAAATAATGTTTGAACTTTGAAAGCTCAAATGGTGATTTAGGCATAGTTTTATACTTTTTGCTTGAAAAGATGTGTAGTAATAATACCAATGTCTAATCATCTAGGTTTGAGTTTATTCATCCGTTATTGACGATTTCAAATTACAAGATAAACATTTTGAATGTTAAAATTTAAAATATTGGTAGTTAATTATCATTTAAAGTTGATGGTGGCAGCCTTAGATAAAACAAAATTACGAGTCTTAATCAAAGATATTAAAATGATACGAGTACTACAAAAGAGGAAAGCTCACATGTCTTTTAACCGTGCCAAATCTACTTTGACTTTACTGTTTTTCAGTTTCATAATTAGTTTTGCTAAAAAATGCCATTACACATATTTTAACATGTATTTAATATATATAAACTTTTAGTTAATCAAAATATAATTTTTAAAATATTATATTTGAACATGATTACAGGTCTATTTAATATGTGTTTAATTCAATTTTTGATAAATTAAAAAAATTTCTAAGTATTAAATACACGATAATGTTTACCTAATAATCGTTGTTTAACAAAATCTTTTATAAATACTGTGCACAGATAAAAAAAAAAAACACATTGTTAAAAGAATTAACATTATTACGGTTTATTTTATTTTTTGCGTAGTTGAAAAAATTAACCTTTTTTATATTATAATTATAAATTGGTTAAGTAATAAGGAACACAACTTTTAAAAAGAGTGCATGTTATGAAAGGACGATGTTTGTATATTTTTCACATATCGTTCAATTTTTTTAAAGTATCAAAACTCAAAAGCATCAAATTTAAAATAGAGTAAAATGCAAGTTTGCTCCTTGTGGTTTGTCAAAATTGCAGGTTTGCTCTCCAATTTCCAAAAAGTGCAGGCGGCCTCCCGGAGGACGAAGGTAAGTAGCAACGAACCTCCCTGGAACTAACTCTCGTTAATTTTTCTAGTTAACTTTGTTTTTTCAAGGATATTTATGTCCTTTCTTAATTTCTTTTTAACTTAGTATATTTTTATTGCACACTTACTCCTTGTGGTTTACACTTAAATAACCTCCTCTAACACTTTTGCAAACACACACCAGGATCAAAATCCCCTTTTCTAAAAACACATAAACCCTAAATATGAATTGCTTTTATGGGAACCAATCATATATATTGGAGATTTGGAGGGGTCGGGATCATTTCAGTTTAGAGCCCATGATTTCTTTCATTCCCCAATATATATATATTCTACCCGCTGTTATATATTCTACTGTTTTTATCCAATTAATTAGGGTCCGTTTGGTTTGTTAAAGAATTGGGCTTCTAATTTAAGGTGGTGTTTGTTTAAGCTTATATATTTATATCAAAGGCGATGATGATGATGACATTTTTCATCTTCTGCATTTCATCTTCTGCATTTTTCATCTTCTGCATACATGGGGAATGGAAAAACAGATGTTTACCCACAGTTATTGTCCCCCTTATATATGCTTTGAAAGATACTGAAAACCCAATGGTACAGGTGTGAAGAAATTTTTTTCCGTTGTATATGCTTTAACTCTCCCCGTTTGTATACATGAATAGCAGGTAACAATCTTTCTGATTTGTCCGCAGGAAGCAGCCACTGAAACTGTGTCACAACTAATCCCAACATGCAATCCCCAACTCCTGAGTCCATACCTACTAGCCCTGCTTGAGCAGCTTCGACCATTGCTAGTGGTACACTACATAAGAATCCTACAATAATTTCGCATCATTGTGTTTTAAATTAGTCATTTGAGATTTGAGATACCAATAAGCATTAACGATAGGTTGTAAACAGAATAGCGTACTTGCTTTTTCATCTTCTGCATCATTGTGTTTAAGCTTATATGTTTGAAAAATGTCATCTTCTGCATTTATTTTATTTGGGATACCAATAAGCATTAAGCAATTCATATTTAGGGTTTATGTGTTTTTAGAAAAGGGGATTTTGATCCTGGTGTGTGTTTGCAAAAGTGTTAGAGGAGGTTATTTAAGTGTAAACCACAAGGAGTAAGTGTGCAATAAAAATATAATAAGTTAAAAAGAAATTAAGAAAGGACATAAATACCCTTGAACAAAACAAAGTTAACTAGAAAAATTAACGAGAGTTAGTTCCAGGGAGGTTCGTTGCTACTTACCTTCGTACTCCGGGAGGCCGCCTGCACTTTTTGGAAGTTGAAGAGTAAACCTGCAATTTTGACAAACCACAAGAAGCAAACTTGCATTTTACTCTTTAAAATATCAAAGAAAGAATTTATTGTGGCACCAAACTCAAAATGAAAATATCTTTGGACGCTAGAAACAAACATTGTCAACTCGTTCCCAAAAGGGCGCCAATAATTTTTCCTTAAATATTCACGACATAAAGTCCCTACCTATCATTACTTTCATCATTTATTTCTGAATTAAATTTTCACTTAGAAAAAATCGAACCGGTAAAAGTTCACATCCTAGTGCAAGTTTTCCTAGAGAGCGAGTGCATTAGCACCCTCGCTGAGTCGTGGTCGCACGCCCGTCAAGGCTCACCAACACCCTAGCAGATGTACTTGTAGAAATAGAAGCAAGTTTTTAGCTTATATCAAATAAATTCATATATGTCTCGAGCATTTACATAAAAAAATTCACATACATATCTTGGACACTAGCTCGCAGCTACCTCTAGCTCTGTCTCTGTTTATATTCAAACGACTAAAAAACCTTCAAGCATGGGAGTATAAAACTCATAAAACATCACGACATACTTTTTTATACAATGGTTTTGTCCCATTGCCATTGAAATATGTAGGTAGTGCATCTTGCTTGAATGGTGCCACAAATATACTGATGCAGGCCATCTTTTGTTGTTTTTATCACTCATTGCTACATGTTAGATAGATAGTGGAGAGTGTCCTTGAGATGTATCAACTGTAATGAAGAGTTTACAAGAAGATAGTGCGTGATATAAAAGGAGCCATATTCTTCATAACTTACGACGACTTTAGGTGAAAAACAGCTAAGAACGTGGACCCAGAATCAATTGAAAAGTTTTTAAAAGAGTCACGAGATTGGGTCAGGTCATGGAACATCAATGCAACTCATCCTTGGAATCGAATGTATGTACCATACCACCGAATACATACAGATTATATAAAATATATAGTTTTGTGGTAGTAATAATCAACAATTTTGATATATATTCTTTAAACCGTGTATAAATCATTTTTAAATTAAAATATTTCGACCCTATATGTCTTAGGTATCACGAAATACTCAATTGGATAAAACAGAGAATAATATTTAGGTGGTGTTTGTTTTTTCAGAAATGCCTCTTACACAGCATCTTAATCTGATTCATTCAGATGCAGTCAGATATTTGGGTCATTAACACTGTTTGTTTTCTTCATTTCATTCTGAGTCAGTAAGAGGCAACCAGTGTTAAGAGTGTTTGTTTTTTTCTGATCATTAAGAGGCAGTAAGAGATATAAACGTCTGATTGAACTAGATGTAGATGTGCTGTCTTAACACCTCTTATTGTCATTTTCTTGTTCTTAATTTTTGTTACCTATTTGTTTTTATTTATTTTTTATTTTGTTATATTTTTTTCTATTTTTGTGTAATTTTTCATTGTTTTCTTGTTTTATTTTTTTAAATCGTTGCATGTGTTTTGCTTGTTAAATAATTTATAAAATGATTTATGACGATTCATATTTTGTTCAAGTTAAGGGTTCGATTTCAGACTAATGTATCTTAACTCTAACGTGATCGATCTGTTTATCGTTTAAAATTCAGATTTAAACTCCGACACATTTATTTTAGTCAAATAAATATGAGATTGCATGTTTTATTAAAAGACTATTAGCTATAAATCGATTTTATTATAAATTTTGTTATTTTATATCTAGTAAAGTTTATTTTTTTTGTGAATGCACACGTATTATATTTAAATGGTAAAAACAATAGTTGATTCAGATTCAGATTTCTCAACCACTTACTCAGATTCAAATGGAAATCATATTCAGATTTTTCTACTGAATATTCGGATTCAGATGTGCGAATCAGATTCAGATTCAGAGCCTCTTAATAAACAAACATCACCTTAGTCTCTAAAGCACGAGAGATCAAAGCAATACACTGAAAGTATAGGTGGCAAATCTTGCCCATTTTAATAAATATGGGCACTTTTTGCCCATTTTCAAAAAATGATGGGGCACTTTTTGCCCATTCTTTATTTATTAATGGGATAAACGGACGCATATGTAAGAAACTTATGGGCATAATGGGCGCACATATAAAATACTAATTAGGTACTCGACGGATATTTTATATTTAATTTTTTATCCCAGCTTTCAAATAAAGATTTTTATTCTATAATTCTACGTTTTTATATGTTTTTTTTCTTTTTTTAACTTGCGCCCGTTTAGCCTGCTCGTTTCGCCCGTGCCCATTTAGCCCGCGCCCGTTTAGTCTGCCGTCCGTTTAGCCCGTCGTCCGTTTAGCCCGCCGCCCGTGCCCGCCTGACCGCCCATTTTGCCACCTCTAACTGAAAGTTGTGATGTTTGTTCTATTATGGAAAAAGATCAATTTTGTGTTTATCAACACCAAAACCAATTGTCAATTAGAATTGGTTATAAACACTTGCATGGAAAAAAATATAACTGTTACCAAAAGGTATGTCTGTTGGAAAGGGGAAAAATCGGATTTTATGTAGCAACCTTATCTACATTATGCTAAAAATCGTTTAGGTTTTGGGGCACTGCCCCAAACCCCGCGAGAGGCGCTGCCCCTTCGACCCCTGCCCACTGACCTGGCAGCGGAGCTCAGCAAGGGGCTCTGCCCCTTGAACCCACAAGGGGGCGCGACCCCTTTGACCCCGCATTTGTTCGTGGCGACATCAAGTTAGCTAGAACGAGCGTGCACTCCACACCCTTCTAACTCGCCTATAAACTTATTTGATTAAGCCCTTTATCTCAAGTATATTATAATTACACAAAATATATGTGATGACACTAAAATCAACAACACATAATAGATAATACGTTTCTTTTCGTTGTTTTTTTTTTCTTTTTTTTGGGAATTTCTATATGCGTAAGAATTGAAATGTAATGCTTAGTTAACATTGTCATATTAGACAAATGGTTAGAAAAATAAAAGACGGAATTGCATAAATCGTCCCTGAAATTTGGTTATTTTGCAGGTTTTGTCCCAAATGTTTTAAAAGTGCTTATATCGTCTCAAAATTAAACTATTTTGCAAATTTTTATCCTTGAAGTTTTGCTATCTTGCATGTTTCGTCCTAAATATTTGGTCCATTTTGCATGTTTCGTCCCAAGAATTTTCTCCAAAAGGATGATATTTGCATTAAAATTTCCAAATAGGGATGATTCTTTTACTTTCGTAATGTTTAGGACAAAACATGCATTTTGGTCAAATTTAAGGACGCAATTTACTAAAAAATAAAGGGAGGGACATACCGAATCTGTTTATGATTATGAAATACGTGGGAATTTTTTTTCGGGAATTCTCGGTTTTGTTGCCAGGATACAAAAGAGGTTTGAGTTAGTATTTTTTTTAATTGTTAAACCCGCTTAAAGATACTATTAAATAAATTTTTTTAATAATTATTTATTACACGACAAGTATTACGTATAATTAAATAAGTCGCGACAAGTATTACGTATAATTAAATAAGTCACGACAAGTAAATAACGTAATTAAATACGACAAGATATAACACGAAAGTATAAAACAAGAATTTACAAATAACCGAGATTATAATCATGACACGAAATTAATAAGTAAATGGGCTCCATGTTATTAATTAACCTTACAATACTTAATAGAAAACCTTATAAGTTAAAAAGACCCAAGGCCCGGTCCACTAAGGGGTATAACAAAAAAACACGTATGTTTCTCTTTCACTTTTAACAAAACATAAATTTTATAAGAAACCCTAAAGGCTCCCACTGACCTCCGACAAGAAAGAAAGAAAATGAGAGAAAAGATTTTGGTTTTTATCTTTAATTCATAAGGTGGTGTTCGTGTTTCTCATTGCTTATCTTTAATCATTCGAAAATTTGTTTAAACCTTAATCTTTATTTCTTTTCACGAATCATAAATCACGAATTAAATAAAAAGAATGGAAGATCACATGTGTTGGGAATCTAAGTTTGTTAGATTCACTGTATCATAGATTTAAACACAAATCAAGCTGTTAGATAGTCACTTGCTTGTGCCTAGGAGACAGGAAAGTATCGCAAGACTCACAGAGATCTAAGTCTCTATGAGCAACCTCAAAGGAGTCCACGTCAGAGACATTGTCAAGGAAGTCAAAGATTACTTGAATACATACTCATTGGTTGTGATGGATAACAACCAAGATGTATCAGGGACTCTGAGGGGTTGAGGGTTAACAGGGGTGGCAATACCCTGTTAACACTCAACACACTTTGGACATACCTTAGTGTGTACGAGACTATGAAGAAAAGGGAAACTATGTCAGCTCTGTTTCCCTAAAGCATTGTGGCAGACTACCAAGAATAGAAGAGCATCTTGTGACAGAGGTCTGACAAGTGTCTGTCTAGTGTAGTCATCATCAACTAGTACTTAGGTCAACCTCGTACCACTATAAATAGGATATGTAGCCTAGCATTAACGTTCAACACTTTGATAGAATTCACACATTAATGCTTAGAACTTATAGAACCAAACAACTGCGACTGTGTTCATAAGTTAGGGTTTTAGTTGTTCAAAGTGTGCATGACACATTGTCATCAAACGGTGTTATCCATAACACTTGCAATTCTTTATTATACAATAATAAGTATTATGTTTGAAAAGTAATTACGTGTGTTGATTAGTTAAGTTTATTGTTTCTAGCATAGTTTAGGGACTTTCAATTGGTATCAGAGCGGTGTTTGATATTAAAACCTTCATAAACATCGTTCTAAGTTTAATAATCAAGATCCACCATGCCGGAAACAAGCAATGCACCACCGTCTTCTGGTAACATTAACACCAATGCACCACCAACTTTACCAAGACTCACTCCTCCACCTCCAAATGAAGATGATCTACCTCAACTTCTTGACTCAAGAGGCGGATCTCATGTCACCAATGTACCAGTCTTTGATGAAGAAGATTTTGCTAGTTGGAAGAGTCAATTCCTCGTATATCTCGACGGACTTGAACCATTTCTTCTAGAAATTCTAGAAAATGGTCATTATGTTCCCATGGCGCTCACCTCTACTGATGAGAACCCTCTTCCCAAACCTCTCAAACAGTGGACTCCAGCTGATAAGAAATTGGCAAACCAAGACAAACGTCTCAAAAGCATCATCATATCTTGTCTTCCCAAACACATCATGAAGTCTGTCATTCAGTGTCCCACAACCAAACAAATGTGGACAGACCTTATCCTTAGTCATGAAGGACCCTTTGAAACCAGAGAAACCAAGATTCAGGCACTCAGACTTCAGTTCAATGCTTTCAAGGCACTTGAAGGTGAAAAGGTTCAACAAACATATACAAGGCTGAAGATTCTTCTCAATGACCTTGCCATGAATGAAGTCACCATTGGTCAAGCTGAAATAAATGCCACATTCGTCAACAGCCTTCCAAGAAAATGGTTGAGTATGAATCAGACTCAGAGAGCTAATAACTCAATCAAGAATGACACCTTGGCTCAGCTTTATGGAAAGTACAATTATGAAGAAGGGCTGATTGATACCATATACAAATCAGAGACTAAAAGATTTGTAGTTCATGGAGCAACTTCCAAAGCTTTGATTTCTAACCCACACCCTCATGACAGCGACTCTGATGTTGAAGAAGACACACGCAACAGCCAAGAGTTCTTGACAGACCTTAATGCTGAATTTCACGAAAGAGCCTTGCTAGCTAATCAAAGGAGATTCTACAAAAGATCAGGGAGATTAGGATCAGCTAGCAAACAAACCGACAAATCAAAAGAAACTTGTTTTGCCTGTGGAAAACTTGGACACTTCCAAAAAGACTGTCCTTCCACAAAGACATCCTCACCTTCTTATCCATAATCTTCCAACAAACCTTACAAGTTCAAATCACAACACAACAACTCATCTCACCAATTCAACTCCTCAGACAATGAGAAGAAGGATTACAAGAACAAGTATAAGGCACTTAAAGCTGAGTTAGAACAGATGAATTTGAAGCTTGAAGCTCTGTCTAAGAAGAAAGGGGGTGATAAAAAGACAGAGAAAGGGTTGGTAGCTGAAGCATATGATTGGAATGATGAGCCACTGACTTCAGATGAGGAAGATACTACTAGAGTCAGGGCTTTCATGGCAATAGCTGAGGAGGAACCAGCTGTTGGGAAAGGAGATGCAAGATCAGGACAATGGGTTGACATCACAATGAAAAAGGTACACATGCTTTCATCTATGTCTGAAAGTGATGAACGCAAACATGTCCTTGATTACACTATTGTTGATTTGCACTTTGTTGAGGAACAAAGAAAGAACTTGCTTGATAAGTTTCACTCTGTTAAACATGAACTGTTAACTGCTAAGGCTGAATGTGAAACTCTCAAACGGGTTAATTTAGAAAAGATATCTCTTCAAAACGAAGTTAATAGGTTAACCTTAAAGAATAGTGCCTTAAATGATCAAGTATCTGAATTAAACAATGTTATAGAAAAATGGTTGTGCAGTAGGTTCACTATAGATCAATTGCTTAATAATGAACTACCTGCTGATATTAAAAGGGATATCTCTGCCAAGAAAAATAAGTTGAAAATTCTCACCAAACCCAAAGAGATTGTTTTCAAATCTACAAAGACAATTCATATGTCAAATCCCCTCTTGACTGATGTCCCTGTCTCTGAAGATGTGGTTGATTTACTACCCTTACCTAAACTCTCAGGAGTTGAACCCAGTAGTTCCTCTAGAGGAGCTAAGGCTGAACCCAAAACAGATGTTGAGAAACGACCATCTAAGGTATTTTCTGTACTTGCTAAACAATCTGTTAAGCAAGTTGCCTTTAAGCCTGTCGCAACAAAATCTGTGAACAAAGTTTATTCCTCAACTGAAGAACGCCTGTTGTCATTAATGAAAGAAGTAGAACTCTTAAAAAAACATATTAAGCCTTCCGCTGAATGCTCTACTTCCCATGAACCTAAGTCTATTCTAGGTGAACCCAAAGGTGAAAGGATAGTCAAACCTTACTGCAATATCTGTAAAAACTCTCATCACATGACCATAGATCATGATAGACAAATGGATGTTAAGAGAGCTCATACACCTTCTAGGGAGAGACAACTGGCTTCTAAAAGACAAATAGGTAACTATAGACCTTATCCTCCCTGTAAATTTTGTGGATTCACAGATCATCACTCAGATGAGTGTAGTGACTTTCCAGGATGTGATATATGTGGAAGGTTCACCCATGAGACAACTAACTGTCTTTCCCATCGTCAAGAGTTCTATAGGAACTCAAGAGTTGCTAATCAGCAATTCAGGGAAACCACTGGAAAGTGGGTTCACCATAGGAACTAACTTGTTTCTATGTATCTGTGCAGAAACATCTTAAGGAATCGGTATGGTATCTAGACAGTGGCTGTTCTAGACACATGACAGGGATTCGACAATACCTGCACAGATACTCAAAGGAGCCAGGTCCTAAAGTGGTGTTTGGGGATAATTCTTCAGGCGACACAGAGGGATACGGCTCAGTGAACTGCAATGGGATAACTTTTACAAGGGTTACATATGTGAATGGTCTTAAACACAATCTTATTAGCATCAGCCAATTGTGTGATGCTGACTACAAGGTTTTTTTACTAAGACTCAGTGAACCATATTCAACAAGAACAATGATGTGGTGCTTATTACACCAAGAAGGAGAGATGTGTATGTCATCAACATGGCTACTTGCTCTGAAGACAACTCCAATTATTTTCTAGCTAAAGCCTCTGAAAGTGTCAATTGGTTGTGGCACGAAAGACTGTCTCATCTCAACTTTAAGAACATCAACAAGATAGCCACACAAAACCTGGTTGCTTGTCTACCTTCATTAATGTTTTCTAAAGACAAGACTTGTTTAGCTTATGTCAAGGGAAAGCATCACATGTCTTCCTTTAAGACCAGGAAATCATTTTCTATTGACAAGTGCTTACATCTCCTTCACATGGATTTGTTTGGGCCTGTCAAACCTCAGACCATTAATCACAACAAATACACCTTGGTCATAGTTGATGAGTTTTCAAGGTATACATGGGTTTTCTTCCTCAGAAGGAAAAGTGATGCTGCTGATACCATCATGTCCTTCATCAAACAGGTTAAAAATATGAATGATGTTATAGTCAAAGCTCTAAGAAATGATAATGGTACTGAATTCAAGAATCAACAACTTGAATCTTTTTGTGATGAAAAGGGAATATCACAAAACTTCTCCTCAGTTGGCACCCCTGAACAAAATGGCGTGGCTGAAAGAAGAAACAGGACTTTGATTGAAGCAGCCAAACCTATGTTAAATGGTGCAGCTTTACCAAAGCAATTTTGGGGAGAAGCTGTTCACACTGCTTGCTACACCCAAAATAGATCAATCATTGTCAAAAAACATGGCAAAACTTCCTATGAAGTTTTCAGAAATAGAGCTCCATATGTCAACTATTTCCATGTTTTTTGATGCCCTGTGTTCATTTATAACTACAGGGATAAACTTGGAAAATTTGATGAAAAAACTGATGATGGTTTCTTCTTAGGATACTCTCCCACAGCCAAGGCCTTCAGAGTATTCAATACTAGAAGACAAGAAGTAGAAGAAACCTTTCATGTCAGATTCATTAAAGACGATGATGTCATACAGAGAACAGGAACAGAGGGTGATGAAATTGATTTTAATGAAAATGTGTCCTTCCCAAGTGATGAATTCTCAGAACCAAGACCTTCCTGTCATCACCATCATCACTCCAACACTCTCATTCCTTATGTTCCTGCTTTTGACCCTCTGTCTACACACAACATTGAAGTTCCTACCTCTCAGGAACTTGATGAAGAAGAACTACAGCCTTCTTGTAGTCCTACTTCCTCAACTGTTGTAGATGACTCACCAATTCTTCAAACCCTTGAAGACTCTCCTGCTGATAATGAATCTGTACCCCTTGATATTGTTGAAGTTGACACAGATACCGAGGTCATCTTTGAAGAAAGCCCTCCTATTCAGCAGGATGAAACTCAAATAGTGCCAGTTACCCCCATAAATGTCCCTGTCCATGATTCCCCAACTCCTTAAACTAAGTGGTCAAGAGATCAACACATTCTTCTTGTCAACATTATTGGGGAACCTAATGCAGGGGTTACTACTAGACAGCGAATTCATGACTCAGAGTCAGCCTCAGCCAACGAATGTCTCTTTGCTGAATTTCTCTCTCAAATTGAACCTAAGAGAGTAGCTGAGGCTCTTGTGGAAGATGGGTGGGTAGCTGCTATGCAGGAAGAAATTAATCAGTTCAAAAGGAACAAGGTATGGACACTAGTGCCAGCTCCACCTGGTAAGAACATCACATGCACTAGATGGATTTATAGAAATAAGATGGATGAAATTGGAAACATCATCAGATTCAAGGCCAGGCTGGTGACACAGGGATATACACAGACTGAAAGGGATTGATTATGATGAAACGTTTGCTCCTGTGGCAAGACTTGAAGCCATCAGAATCTTCCTTGCTTATGTTGCATATATTAACTTCACTGTGTATCAGATGGATGTTAAGAGTGCCTTCCTCAATGGAGATTTGGCTGAGGAAGTGTATGTTGAACAGCCTGAAGGATTCGAGAACAACGAGTTTCCCAATCATGTGTATATACTACACAAAGCCATGTATGGGTTGAAACAACCTCCAAGAGCATGGTATGAAACTCTTTCTAATTTTTAACTGAAAATAAATTTGTCAGCGGTTCTATTGATAAAACACTCTTTAGCTTCAAGGGTTGAATAGTTTCTAGTTAGTTTTCAAAACATTTCGGCTTAATCCACTATGTGCGGTTCCTTATGTGTACCCGCGGTTCTTTATCAATAAAGAACCGCATGTCCATTTAGGGAGCCGCCGACAGTGAACTTAACCTTTTGTTGCATGTTAAACTTTGACAATCCTTTGTATCAAATTCTCGATCAAGCTTGACTAGATATGAGATGTGTTTGATTGAAAGATAAATACTACAAGTAAGTAAACACACAAACATGTAGAATATTGATAACCTATGAATCTATGAAGTGGGTTGATGTTTTCTAGAGAGAGAAACTAGAGAGAGAAAGTGGGAGAAAATGTGTCTTTTATTAATATGAAAACATGAAATGTGAACAACAACCAACCCCTTTCCATGGTGGAAAGGGGTATTTATACTTCCAAGCAACATTGGGCTTGGGCCGGTCCATGACAAGCCCATGGACCGGTTCTTACTTAACTTAATAAGTAACAATTAACTATTTGTTAACTACGAGCTATTACAACATAAATCATATTGTGGAGTGACCGATACTTCTAATATACGTTAAAACGTATTTCTAACAATCTCCCCCTAAGGGAGGTCACTCCATGTTACAAAGTTCTAAACCTAGCATACTATACTAAGTCTTCGTTCTTTAGCTCGTAGTCTTTTCTTCTTTTTCTTTTTGTTGTGAATATGTTGGTTTGATCTTTTTAGGCTTTGGCTTGTGAGCATTGTTCTTTGGCCTTTCACGTGCGATCTTTGCCTTTCTTGTGAATTTGCCTCCTCGTGACTTCATGTTCCACACACTTATGTCTTTTTGTTGAATTCTCGAAAGCTTCAGAGTTTGGTACAGCGGAAGACTTCATCTTGTACTTTCTTGAATTTTTGCTGAACTTTGTTGCAGAAAAACATAAGCATGTGAAAATGACTTCATCAGGTACACCGCAACACCACCGTCTTTAACTGGTACACAGCAACGCCACCGTCTTCAACAGGTACACAGCAACGCCACCGTCTTTAACAGGTACACAGCAACGACACGAATAAAATGGCTTTGAACATTTTATTCTAATTCGGTAGCATTTTACCTCCGGTCGGTGAAGACCGTTGGACGATATTAGATATCGTACCCGTGACGGATAGTTTTAATTAAGTAACTTCCTGACAGGATTTCGCGGGTAAACCCGTTCTCTTTATTCGACCGTCCAAAGCTGACTGCGAACATAAAGAGTGAATCACTTGGATAGATTATCCTTGTGATTTTTGAAGCCGTCAATTCATGAAACCTGGAACAAGTGAATTTCAATTAAGATTTTCACCATCGTTGCTTTCCAGTTGTCACGAGCTCAATTCATAACGAATCTTGCACGTCACCTACCAAGTGCTGTTTGATGTTAACACTAGAAGGATTTCCACTCGTCACTGTGATCAATAAAGAGTCACTCTGAGTGTTCTGGCAAGATCATATGATAATGCGTAGAGGCCTGGAACGAGTTTAAGTTCAATTAAGAATTAAACCAATGTTTCTTTCCAGTTTTTCACAAGATTGGTTCTAAAAGAACCGCACGTGTAACCTACCATGAGCTTGTTTGATGTTGGCTCAAGCAGGATTTCCATCTTCATTGTAATACTTGCGTATTACTCGGATGTTCTGGCAATATTACAGGAATACTGCGTAGGACTCATGAAAATCTCTTACCTTTCACAGTGTGTGAGAAAGCAAGGAATAAATGGAAAGTGTCCTAATGAGACTTTTGATGATTTCTTGGCTCTAGACTCGATTGTGCGTTTTGATTTAATGAGCGATGGCTGGAGAGGAGTGCCACCTTTTCAATACCAGTCTATTCGGAGTGAATAAACCGATGGATAACGTGTTGATCTCCGTGTGATTAAAACAAATACCTTTTGAGAGATATTTGAGTTAGCTGGGAAGGGTTGTGCATTGCATCACTGGGTCCATGACGTCTTTCTTCAATATCGAGAATCATTTACAAAAATGATCTCAATAGCATATGTATTGACCCGGTTTCTGCCTAAAGTTGTAAGGAGGGCTTCTTTCTTTACACCCTTTATCTTTACATTTCTTTTTCATTCTTCAACCCCTTCAGTACTTACCAATACATCATCACTAGCACCTTGTTGTGATTGTTCCAGTGCTAGCATCAGTAATTAGTCGGTACTCAGCTACGTTCACATTCTTTCTCCATCTTTCCTAGGACTACTAATTCTATCTAGGGAATTGTCCTTGGGAAGATTGCATCGGCTCTGATGAATCATTGGACTAAACCTATTCCTACCACCCTTTTGTCACCATATTCGTCGTGAATTAAGCGTGTTTTGGGAAGGAATTGCCACCATGAAAAATCATTGAAAATCACCTAAAGTACTTGTGATATTGAAATCAAAAGTTTCGTACCTTAGGTGTTTTTTATCATCAAAAACGCTCCCCCTTAATACGTGCTTTACACATATTAAGTTGGATTATCGTTAAATCTTTTTCATCTTTTAGCCAAGTATCACTTAAGTCTCCTTAATCCCATTTTCTCCCCTTATCCAAAATGTTAACCATTAATATTTGGGATATTGAATGGATTAACCGGTCTTTGGGTAAAAAATGAAATCAATGTTTGGCCATAGAACATGTGAATGCTCCCCCCTAAGTTAATAAGGGATAGTTGTAGTGCTTTAGTATGATATATTTTGAAAGATTTAGAATCTCGTGAGAAATTCTTGAAAAATTATCATACCTTAACACTACATCAAGCCATTAAAGCACAATATTCACAAATATACATATTCACAATTGAAAAACCAATATAAAGTAGACCTGAAATGTACGACCCATTAGATGGATCGTTGCAGTAGCTTGTGGTGCACTAGATATGGTCTACCACCAACGAATCTTTCCAAACTCCTCATCAATCTACGTTCACGGAGCTTTTGATCAATCTTCTTGATCACATAATTCGCCATCTGCCGATAACCCTTATGCCAATCCTCGGTCATCTCTGGTAAAGTCCCACCTGAATTAAGATGCTCCAACTTTCCTCTGACTTGTAAGAAAGTCCCATCACTATACTTATAAAGCTCACCCACCCTCATAAACTTCATTAACCCTCGACTGTTCAAGTAGAAAATGCCGCAATTCGGGACAGAAATGCCGGTATAGGGACATCTATCTACATGTTGAGGTAACACTTGATTCACTGGACGGGTTAGGTTAAGCTTCCTTTGATAGCTTTCGACTCCCAACTGAAGATCTTCAACTCGTTTCTTGATAACAACACTTCGTGTGAACATACGAAGTGCTGTATTCAAGGCAATGAGGTCTTCACGAGGAATATGTGTGAGTTGATCTCGGGTCATCAGAAGCAACATATCTTCGATATCCTCAAGGCGAATGATAGAAAAATCTCCCTGCTGGATTTTGTATTCTCTGTCATCCTCCCTTTTCAAACGAATCTCCGTCACATGATAATAGCCATTCTTGGCTTCAGTTTTCAACCCTAAGATGCTGGAGATGCGGATATCGGATCTAACGTTACTCCCTGAATTGACTAGACAGCAGCCCCTGTACGCCCTTCGAACTCGTTCGTCCCAGTGTGATGCACCTATGACAGCATACATATCATAATTACGATTTACCTTTGGGACCCAGAGTCGGTTTACCTTTTCCTCGATAAAGGGTATTGTCCCCCAGTTGGCAGCTTTCAGTAAGGTCAGGGAGGTTGCGTACTTTGATGACCCCTTCAGAAGATACACAAGATCATTGGTGACGAAGAAGTCGAGAGCAATCTGATTATCTTGAGTAGGATCAAGTGGAGGTGGGGCTCTTTCTGATGCATGAAGACCTGGCCGTTGAACGGTATTCAGGGATTTCAGGATCTCATCGGCATAATACTCGAACTCCATTTGGGTCAATCGGGTTTTGGCGCGAAGTCTCTTATCCTTCAGCGCTTTCTTCACCAAAGATGGAGTAACCGAAGTCTTATACTCATGAGCAAGAAATGCACATAAGTCAATCGGACTGCGGATACGAAGATACAAAACATCTTTGTCAGCGTCTGTGATCGGATCATATTGCGCCGCTGCCGTGATCCAAGCCTGTGGTGGTGCAGTCTCGTCAATCTCCAACGTGTCTGCCCAGTCCCTTGTGCTTGGAACAGTAGATTGTGGTTCTTGTTGTAGAGGAGTGGAGACGTGAACATCTGCTTGTTCTGATTCAGGCATCTCGGCAGTGTCATGAACGGGTGAGTGTTGTGCAGCTTCAGGTTCAGTTACCTATTCTGTAATCACAGGAGCAACAACAACAGGACTAATAGGGTTAGTGGTAACAGGTATAGATACAGCAATGGAAGTACCGGGAATCGATGACGCTGTAGTAGCATTCACATCGTGGCGCCACTTAGATCGTCTTGATTCCGTTGATGTTGATTTGTCCTTCTGCGCTGCATCTTTTTTGGACTTGGTTCTAGTCTTAGCAGGTTTCTTTGAGCTGGTAACCTTATCCCCCTCTTTAGGCTGTTTACCCCCCATCATCATCATCGTTATCCTCGTTGCTCCCCCTAGCACTCTCCTCATGACCATCACCACCATCATCGCCATCATCATCATCATCATCATCATCATCATCATCACCATCATCGTCATCGTCATCATCCTTTTCTTCTTCTTCTCCTTCTTCTTCCTCTTCTTCACCAGTACCCTCCTCTTCTTCACTTTCTTCCTTTTCTTCTTCAGGCAGAATGTGGTATGGTACTACACTCCCAAACGTTTTAAATAACCTATCATCCTCCATGATAGCGTCATTCAGGGATTTGTAAAGAGCCCGTTGAATCCTAGATTTATCAAACGATCCAAGTTCCCTCATACGAGCTTTGAGGATCTTCTTCAATTCAAAATCCGTCAAGTCATAAGCAATCTTGTAGGCGGATTCTGAAGGATTGGATGACTTGATCATCAAGTTATCAGCAGCGAGTGTCTTCAACTCATCACGCAGTTTAGGCATAAGGGATTCAACGGATTCTTTCACTCTCTGCTCAATAGAAGCTTCAAGAGATTCTTTCTTCTCTTTATAGGTATCCTTAATAGCTCGAAGTCTCGTAATTCGTGCTTCATGCCTATCAGCTTCAGCCTTTTTGACCCGAGCAAGTTCTTCTGCATGAGCTTTACGTGTAAATTCCATATCTGCAGCGAACTTAGCAAGCATCTCTTCTTGGGCTTTCTTAGATGCTTCTTCACTTTGCACTCTTCGAAGTAGCTCTTGGCGAAGATTATCCATCTCTCTTTTTTGATTATCCGTGTGTTTGTCCAACATCTCTGCCATGACGAATGCAGCCATTGAAGATGTTCCAGAGCTACTTTGGGAAGGTTGAAGAGGCTCGGTTGTTACTACGGTACTAAGGATGGGAGTTATCGGTGGAGGAAGAAATGGTGTTGAAACCGGTCGGGTTGGTAAGGGTTGTATTGGTGGAGGTTGAGTTACTAAGGGTTGAGTAGGTACCATGATTGTAGGATCACCGGACTCCTTTTCAACACTTGCTGAAACGGGGATGGATATTTCCTTTGAAGTAGAATACCGTTCGGGTGATCCAAACTCATCAACATCATCTGGTTCCACGTACTCTTCTTCAATATTCATCTGAGCACCCGAACCACTACCACCCGTATCTCTCCTACTCCTTTCAAGAGCTATCTTCATTGCTTTTCTCTCAGCCTTGTTAAGAGTAGGATCATCAATATCTTCTTCATCGTGGAGAACTAACTCATCAGCCGTACCCTTTCCCTTCTTAACTACAGTCTTCTTCTTTTTGGCTTTGGGTTCAGGTAAAGCTGTTTGCTTCCGTTTACCTTTGCTCTTAACCGTGGTAGATGAGTCTTCACCTGCTAGAATGCTTGCTCGTTGATTCTCAATTTCTTGTAGCAAGTTCTTGTAATCATCAGATGCGATAATCTCATCGGTCAGAAGATGACTGGGAATGGGACCAGGAATAACCGTATTCGAATGAGTCTCCTGCCTTAAGTCTACCAAATCATCATCATCTATCGTGTGGTGACGACTACCTGCACGCTTATCAATAGATGCATCGTTTTCCATAAAGTAATGTATGATCAGCTTAATGAACCTAGGGTACTGGTAACTTTTAACCTTACCCTTCGTGTTTGTGAAGAGTTGAAAAGTAAACTCCTCCCACAGCAATGATGCATAATCAATACCCATACCTTTGAACATACCATAAAACATCTTGATGATTGGCGGACGAACAACATCAAACCCAGTTGTTTTGGGTGTGAAACATCGGCTTAGAATCCCAAAAATAGCTTTCCATGGTTGACCAACTTTGGCAGTAGTAAACTCAGACACGGTTCGTATGTCAAGACATCCAATGGCAGTGAACATTTCCATGATCTGGTCCTTAGTCGGGTTGGCTGAGTATGATAGGCCTTTGAGTGTCGGCCGAAATCCAAAGATCTTCCTGAAGTCTGACACAGTAAGCGTCTGCTGCTTGTTGTCCAAGGAAAATGTGATTTTGTTCGACGTCCTCTCTTTGGTAGCCCAGAACTCGTAAAGGTAGTCATAGGGCACTGAAGCACTTCTCCTTAGCGCATGCTTTAGATGAGATTTATCAAGTATGGCTGTACCTACCTTAAATCCATTATGGGTAGAATGAGATACCTCCTTCAAACGGAAGTTGTTTGGAAGAAACTTTAGAGTCTTGGCTTCGGCAATGGCGGTGGCTCTGGTGTCTTGTATTTGTTGTACTGTAGGGTTAGTCATCGTCTCTGCTTAAGATAAAACACAAAGGTTGAAACATACAAATATGAATATCATTATGACTTTAAACCTAAGCATTGAACATATGACCTAATCCCTTAAGCTTGTAAACCATTCAAACATCTTCTATTCGGAATAAACATACAATTCGGAATAATTTCCTATCCGGAATAAACCTCCTAACCGGAATAAACCATTATTCGGAATAAACCTCCTATTCGAAATAATGTTCCTATACGGAATAATTATCCTATGCGGAATATTTGGTTTATTCGGAAAGATAGTCCTATGCGGAATAAATTCTCTATTCGGAAAGATCAATTTATGCGGAATAAAATTTCTATTCGGAATAAAAATCCTATTCGGAAAGATTTCTCAATGCGGAATAAAATACTTATTCGGAAAGTTTTGGCCTATGCGGAATAAAAGTTCTATTCGGAAAGATTTTCTCTATGCGGAATAAAATTCTTATTCGGAAAGATTTGTCCTATGCGGAATATTCATTCTATTCGGAAAAAATGCTCTTATGCGGAAAGATCATTCTATTCGGAAAAAAATGCTCTTACACGGAAAGATCATCCTACTCGGAAAGTTCAAACAGTTACGATTTTTTTTCTAATTAGGCACTAATTCGTTTGATTCAAGAGTTCTAAAGGCCATATTAGTTCAATTAGTGCTATTCTGAATCAATCCCAGGCAAAAACCCCCAATTAATTAAACCCTAATTTAAGCAGAAACTTCAATCGATTGATTCCAATTTAAAAGGAGTTAATTAAATTGTATTGCATGAATGATTAAACCGTTTAGATATCTTTTTGAAGATCTTGATCTAGAAGATGAATGATTGAAATTGTTTTGTGTGTTTGCGTGATTTTTGTGTTCTTGTATGTTAATGGCGGCAAAGGAGAAAAACAAGCAGACAGGGAAAGAAGAGAAGAGACGGGGGTGGGTGAGATTTGACTAGGTCAAGTTTTCACAAGTTTGACATATTGTCAAATTTACCCCCTCAACTTTTCTTCTTTCTTTAATCAAAATTCTTTTGTTTTTCTAAGTTTTAATTCTTGTCATTTTGACCCTATCTTATGTTAAATTCCCGAGCCTTAGTGATTAACCTATCTTAACACACGCACAAATCTATTCATGACAAACTTATAAGCAACAACAAGACAAATGCCAAAGCAAACCAACCATTAACCATTGAGCTTTTTGAGTTTCCTTGAAAACTTTTGAAGATCTTTTTGATGTGAAAGATGATGTAACATTTTCTCCCCCTTAAACGATGACCCGTTTTCTATTTAAAGAGCTGTAGTCATTGTTTAACGAGGCACATGATGATGAAAAACATTTTCCAATTGATGTTTTGAAAAGATCGATTCGTGGTGGAAATAAGATTTCTCTTATTTTGACAAGTTAATGCACTGAGACGTACACTAATTTGTGTTAGATCAAGTTGTAAAGTAAACTTGATCCCTTTGCATGATTTGGCTTGTAAATCATGCCCGAGAAAATTAATTCCCGTTGTGAGCCAACGTTTTCCAAGGAAATACGTGACTTTAATATGAAAACCGGGTTGCAGTCTGAAATAACTACAAGCCATTATGGGCATGTTTTAAAAATGTACAACTTTTATACGAACTCTATTTATGGCGCCGTGTCAATATTGATCGACATTTCTAAAGCCGTAAATAGTACCGTACTAAAAGACATGCCCGATTTAAAAACGAAAAATATTTTTGGTTTTTCTTGATTTTATAATTTTTATGTTTTTTCTAGGTTTTATATTTTTTATGGTTTTTTTTGGTTTTATATTTTTGTATTTTTCTTTTTGTGGTTTTATATATGTACGATAATATACATGATCACGAACAAAGGATACTCTGAATAGTTTACCACGACTATTCAGCTGTTTCTTCTGCCAACTCTTTGAGAGTCGCTGGAGTGAATGATTTCATGCCAAGCTTATCGATCAAAAACTCGATTCGTCCTCGATCTAAGGCTTTGGTGAACATATCCGCCAGCTGGTACTCAGTAGTGACAAAATACAGCTCGATCACTCCGTTCTCCACCTGCTCTTTAATGAAATAGTAGCGAATGTCTATGTGCTTGGCCCGGGAGTGTTGAACATAGTTGCAGCAAAGGGCAATGGCGCTCTTGTTATCACAATACATCAGGATTTTGTTAAATCCCAAACCGTAGTCAGTTAATTGTGATCTCATCCAAAGGACTTGAGCACAACAACCGGACATGGCGATGTATTCAGCCTCCATGCTAGAAATTGCAGCGCTTTTCTGCCTTTTTGAAGACCAACTGATCAATCTATCTCCAAGGAGTTGCACAGATCCAGAAGTGCTACGCCTCGTGTCTTGACATCCAGCATGATCGGCATCTGCGTATGATATTAAAGCAATAGAGGAATCTTTCGGATACCATAGACCACGATAAAGTGTTCCTTTTAGATACCGAAAGATCCTTTTCACAACATGTAGGTGTTTTTCGGTAGGCCGAGCCTGATACCGGGCACACATGCATACACCAAATTGCAAATCAGGCCTGCTAGCAATCAGATAGAGAAGGGTGCCGATCATCCCACGGTAAAGTTTTGGATCGACAATAGTCCCATTCCTATCTTCATCTAACTTGGATTTCTCCACCATTGGAGTGTCCACGGGGTCACAATTTTCAAAGTTATATTTCTTTAAAGATTCTAGAGCATATTTGGATTGATTAATAAAGATGCCTCTGGGATTCTGAGAAATTTGTAATCCTAAGAAAAATGAGATTTTTCCCATCATTGACATCTGAAAGCGTGTGGACATTATCTTCTCAAAGCGATTTGACAATTCTATGTTAGTGGCAGCAAATATTATATCATCAACATAAATTTGTACCAGAATCATGTCGTTGCCCTCTTTGAGAGTGAATAGAGTGGGGTCCACCTTGCCTTTGGAGAAGCCTTCTGAAATGAGATATGTTGAGAGGAGATCATACCACGCGCGTGGAGCTTGTTTCAACCCGTAGAGAGCCTTCTTAAGCTTGTACACATGATTAGGAAACTCCGTGCTAACGAACCCATCCGGCTGACTAACATAGACTTCTTCCCTTAGGTCACCGTTCAAAAATGCCGTCTTCACATCCATTTGATAGACGATCATGTTCATATGAGCAGCATACGCAAGGAATAGTCTAATTGCCTCCAATCTGGCCACATGAGCAAAAGATTCTTCAAAGTCTATACCCAAGGCTTGTTTATATCCTCTAGCAACCAATCTAGCCTTATTCTTTAATACTGCACCCATCTCATCAAGTTTAACCTTATAAACCCACAACAAAGTAAGGATGTTGGCCTTGTCAGGGAGAGGAACTAATTCCCATACTTCAAGTCTTTGAAATTCATTTAGTTCCTCTTGCATAGCTTCAATCCAAGATGATTGAGTCATAGCATGTTGCCAGTTTTTAGGTTTAACTTCGGAGAGAAATGCATCAAAGTAGCAATAGAGTGCACTCTCTTGTAATTGATGGCGTGTAGAGACTGGTCGATCTAAATTTCCAATAACATTCCTAATAGGGTGATCTTTTGTCCATTTGGTGTTATGTTTTTCAATCCTAGGTGGTCTGGAGTGAACAATAGAAGGAGCTTCTTCTGAGGTAGACGCGGCTGAAGGGTTTTCAGGTATCGCTACACCAAAGAAAGGAAGCTCTTGCAGGTGAGAATATTCCAAGTCGTGATCAATAGAATCCTCTTCCACATCATTAGGCACAAGTAGGGGTGACGATTCAGGTGTAGTTTGAGAATCACTTGGTGAAGGTGCATCTGGTTCAATGTGAATTGAAGATGCATTAGATAAAGCTTCATTTGCTTGAGCAACAACTTCAGGGATTGGAGCTATCACTACAGGTGCTGGAACTTCATCATTTGGGGGATCAAAGAATTCGTCAAACAACGGTTGAAACAGTTTATCCCACTCGGGCCTTGTTGGTGGTAAAAATGATGTAGAAGTAGGATTATTGGGAACTAATCCGGAACTAATAGCACCGGTTCCCATCTCATGAAGCGCGGGTTCAGAGCTGTGTTGCTCAGAAGCCATCGCTGTCAGCTCATCGAAATCTGCGTCCATAGTTTCTACAATCTTACCAAGACGACGGTTGTAAATTCGGTATGCTTTCTTGGACGGTGAGTAACCAATGAAAATACCTATATCGGCTTTCGGTTGAAGCTTGCCCAAGTTCTCACTATTAATGTTTGGATAACAAAGAGCACCAAACACATGAAAAAATGAAACATCGGGTTTGCGGTCATGTAGAAGCTCATAAGGTGTTTTTCCATGGCGTTTCCGAATGATAGAACGGTTTTGGGTGAAACATGCAGTAGATATAGCTTCTGCCCACAAGAAAAATGGAGCGTTCGCATAAATAAGCATAGTCCTAGCAGCTTCCATAAGTGTACGATTCCGTCTTTCAACGACACCGTTTTGTTGTGGAGTGCGTGCAGCGGATGTTTCATGTGAGATACCAACTCCTTCATAGTAATCACGAAGAGTCTGGTTGACGAACTCTGTTCCATTATCTGTACGAATACGGCGGACAGTAGTATTCAAACGTACCTGAATGAATTTCAGAAAAGTGATGATAGCCTTCGGTGCTTCATCCTTTGTACGTAGAAATCTAACCCATGTAAACCTGGAGAAATCATCCACAATAACCAGAATGAATTTCTTACCGCTCACACTTTCAGTTCTCATTGGCCCACAAAGGTCCATATGCAAAAGATGAAGTTTTTCTTGATTGGTGTCTTCAGCTTTGGGCCTGTATGATTTCTTGGTACTTTTCCCCCTTGAACACGCGGAACATAAATGGTCCTTGTGAAATTTAAGCTTTGGAAGACCACGAACTAATTCGTTTTTAGCCAGATGATTAATAGCATCAAAGTTGAGATGAGATAATCTGCGATGCCATAACCAAGACTTGGTCTTAGATGCTTTAGAGAGAAGACATACTGGAGAGGCGGCCATCATGTCTTGTAGGGACAACATATAAAGATTTGCACCACGAGAACCCTTCAACAAATCTTTTCCTTCCAAGTTGCGGATGAAACATGTATGTTGTCGAAAAGCAACCTCTAGGTTGGAATCACAAAATTGTCCTACTGAAAATAAGTTATGACCAAGACCTTCTACATAGTATACCCTTGAAATCGTAACGTTTCCAATCTGATATTCACCATACCCCATTATCTTTGCTATATGATCATTCCCAAATTTAACCGTACCAAGAAACTTGCTGACGAAATTTCGGAGCATCGAGCGATCTCCGGTCATATGCTTTGAACAACCGGAGTCCAAATACCAGAGGATGATTTGGACCACCTGAAAATATCACCACACGAGGACAATGTAGAGGTATCGGAATCTGAGTGTTCCTTGTTATTAGCAGGTACAGATTTAATAATCTTAGATTTGCTAACTCTAGGTTTCTTAGATTTCCTAGCCTTCTTCTTCCTAGTTGGTGGTGTAGATTCTAGTTGGCTTAAATCCTGTGGTATTTCTTTACTGATAGGCACTATAGTGGGAGCTGACCTAATTAAAGGGCGCTGTTTCCATACTTGAGTGCGAGTGTGCCTAACTAAAGGACGCTCAGACCTAACCTCAATGGATGCATTCCTAGTTAAAGGGCACATTTTTCCATCTAATGTAAAGGTCCTACCAGTGGGACGCCATTGCCAGCCAACTTGGGCACGAGTTCTACCCGTTGGCTTCCATTCAAGACCATTCCTAATGGCATTCATTTCATTCACATGATCAATAAGACACAAATCATGACGTTGGGAAAACATACATTCATTACAATTCCAACATTTTAAATCAGAATTCACAAATGGTTTAGTCTTAACATGATTCTTCTTATTTAAAACTGAACTAACATTCCTATGGTGATCTTCTACTTTCTTCTTTTTGGCACTACTAGTGGAGGGCTTGATCTTATCTTTCTTGAGTGGCGATCCTTTAGCCATAGTAGTCTCTTTTAATCCTGTAGAAGGCAAAGTGGGAATATTAGCAACAGATTTTAAAGGTGCCTTACTTGATTGTGCCAATGACGGTTTTGCTCCTGGAGTCTTATTGAATGGAGTTACAGCAATGGGCCTATTAGTAAGTAGTGCAGAGCCTGGTTTACCTATGTATTGCAAATATGCTAAGCAATATTGAACTCGCTTAATATATTCATGAGCCGAATAATAGTAGCTACTTGAGGGATCTAAGGCATAAAGATCGTCTAAAATATCCCTAACAAGATCTACATGCTTAATGGCATTCCTCATATAATCATCGTAGGTAACCGGGTTTCTCTTATGAAGCGGGTTCTTATAAAGCACTACTGACTTGGTTGTTGGAGCACTAGTGGACGGTGCAGAGTCGGTAGCTAAGTTATCAACAACTTCTTGTCGGGTGAGAAGAAGTGTCTCCTTTAACTCGGCCAAAACCATATTTTTGTCAATGAGCAGGATGTTCAAGTCAGAGATTTCCTCGCACTTTTGGTTCAGTTGTTCAACATAAGATTGTTGCTGTGCCGCATTAAAAGCGAAGCGTTCTTCTAGTGAACCATAAAGAGCGGATAGTCCCTGTCTTGTCCGATCCATCTCCCCTAGGACAGACGAAAGTCTAATTCTAAGACCTGGTTTTTAGACTCTGCAACCTCTAGTTCCAATTTTAGTGTTTCATTTGATGACACATCTCTCTTCAATCTCATAATCTCTTCTCTAATGCCTTAACAATTGCAATCATCTTGTCACTCGTCTCAACACCGTTTTCACAACCATTTGATATCAAAAGATCCTCATTTTGAGTTTGTTGTTTTAATTCGAAAGATATACAATGTTGTTCTAGTTGATTAAAGCGTTTTGAAAGTAAATTGTAAGAATCTTGTAGCTTTAAAAACTCAGCGTTAGATTCGTGACAAGAATGATTATCTACCTCATTTACAGTATCAGCAACATTTATAGAGAGATCACAAACATCATCACATATATTCACAGCATCACAATTTATCATAGCGGATGTAAGCTCATTCGAATAATTAACATTTACAGTAGTAAGCACATCACACGAAATTACTGCGGACAAGAATCGGTCATATTCGGTTAAAATCTTTTCTTTTTCAATTAGTTGTAGTTCGTAAGCGGTGTCCATTTCATAAAACACTTTTTGAACTTCACCAATTTCAAACACAAGATTTTCCTTAAGAGATGCAAAACTTCCTTTTAGACTTTCGACAAACGGATTGATCTCAGTTTTAAACACCTCGTTCATGTGTTCGAAAGCCCATTCTCCGGCGTTTAGGCCATTTGAAGTCGTACATTCCAAAATGACCTTGTCAAAATTAGTAAAGTATTGATTAATCTCTTGCAAGTTTAACCATACAGTGCTAACAGGTGGAAGATCCTTTGGAATTTCCTTAGGACCTTCCATGTTGACAAGTGTAGGAAATGTACTAGGGTTTTCTTCATTCAACATGTAGGTTGGTGTTGTAATGAGATCTTTGTCCATATGGAAGCGAATTCTAAAATCCGTTTTAGCAAGCTCCTTATTCATTTTAAAATAATCACACTCGGGATATTTTGCAGAATTGTATGACCGATCCTCATCAACTAGATCCTTACTTGTTCGATCATCGAAAATAACAATCGGGTCTAAGACCAATCCTAATTGGGTTGCATTATAAAGTCTTGGACTATGTCTTAAAGCTTGTTTTGCATACCTTGGATTAGGGGGAAGGCCTTTTTGACGTGATAAGTTAAATTCTCTAAATGAAGCATCAAATAAGTGCACTAGTTGAGAAGCAGCGTATTGTCTTAAAAGCAAGTAATCTAGACTTCTAATCTTATTAGCAGCATTAATCTCCATTTCATTCTTCTTAGACTCGAGTGACTCAAAATCCGTTTGAAGTTTTTGAAAATTAGTGACCACTAACTCCTTTTCTTTAAGTTCATTAGAAAGATTTGCTCTTAAGTTTTCAATTTCTTGCAAATGACCCATTTGTTTGTTTCGAAAGTGATCATATTCGGGATTTGTTAGAACACTAGACGAAGGCACTAATTCCAAGGTTTGAACTTTCTCATTGCTTAAGGCAAGCTCATCAGACAAATTCTTATTTTTAGCTAGGGTTTCTAAGAGTGCAGCATTCATTTGGCTAAGTAATGTAGCAGGAACCATGACCAAATCTTGTTGAGCAGGAGTAGGCGTATGCGAAATCGCTTCCGGTTGTGATTCAATCAAAGTCTGGGGACTCACATTGATATTACTATCATTGATTGTCTCCTCATTTGATAGACTCACCACCGAAGACTCATTCGAATCAGCACTCTCTTGCACAACTTGATGTGTTTGAATACTAGCATCAGTGGTATTATCGGTGGTATTAATAAGTACCTCAGATCTCTTTTCTGGCCCTAAGCTGGAGATAGTTGCCATGAGAGCAGCCTTTGCAGATTGAAATTCATCACAGTCTGAGTCATACGCATCAAGATCATCGGCTTGGTATGCTGCATTCTGTGTGGTGACAACGTCTTGTTCAGCAATCCCTGGATCAGCAAGAAATGCAAGCTCCTCTTCATCAAGTTCCCTTCCTTGTGCCTGAGCATTCACCAGATAGATATTTTTTGCAAACCATTGTCCATCCCTTCTCCTCTTGGGTTTCTTGCAATCCCTGGACATGTGTTCTTCTTCCTTGCAGTTGTAGCATGTAATCATTCTCAACTTGCCTGTGGAATTAGCCCGTGGAGGATTGTTGACCATTGGAGCAGGATTGACCGTGCGAGCATTGGTTGATGTAGTAGGTCTCCCCTGATATGGTTGAATAGGTTGAACCATTACCCTGCCATTCTCAATAGTAGCTTGTTGACGAGAATTGGATGAATTCCTCAACTGATTGTTGGTTGGAGCTGATCCTCTATATCCTCGTTTGCTTAAAGTCCTTGTGAGATAAGCAGACATAGTGGTTAACACTTCAACTGGGTCAGCTCCTTGTTTGAATACAGGAATGGGGACTTCCTCATCATCACAATACATTGCTTGGTCTTGATGAGCTGCATAATCACTAGAAGGAATACTCATTTGATCAGGGTAGCTTGTTGGATATGCTGCATTCTCTTGATAAGAAGAATATGAATGCTGAGCATAAGGTGCAATGTTTGCTGGGTGAAGTTGTGAAGCATACTGTGGTGAAGGTGCATTAAACCGATATTGTTGCTGATGTGAGGTGGGTGGTTGCGGTAGAATCGAGTATTGGGGGAAGGTTGGTGTCATGTAAGGTGATGGATGATAGGCTTGATGTCCCAAGATATAAGGTGTGTTGTTGTGTGACAAGCTTGGTTGATTCGCCATCAAAGCTAAGGAATCAGGGTACATACCTCGAGGAGAACGGTGCATGATCACATGTTTCTCATGCTGCTGAAGAAAAGCATAAATTTGATCTAAATTGCACTTATGCAAATCCCGGGTTAACTTAACATCGGTAATATACTCACCCCATTCAGCTTGAGGTAAAGTATTCAAAAACTTGGTGTTAACCTGGAATGGAGCAATCACGAGATTGTATACATTCAGATCATTCATTAGAGTAGTAAATCTGAAGTAGTAGTCGTGTAGCGTTTCCCCTGGGCTGTACGTGAATCTATCAAACAGATCATACAACTGACATTCCCTTTCCTATTTGGTAAGAGACGTACCTTGTAGCAACACCTTTAGACGTTCCCATAAATCCTTGGCAACCGTATATTGACTTACCATGCGATAAATATCATGCGGAAGAGCTTGGAGAAGAGTCTGTAGAGCCTTTTCATCAGCATCAGCAATGAGTTGTTGTGCCGGTGTGAGTTCTTCATATTCTCTTGGTCGAGATACGTTATTTGCCACAATGGTACCATAGTCGAGTGGACCATTCAAAATCGATTTGACCATAAGCCTTCCGTATGTTGGTTTACCCTTCAGGTATTGCATCATGCGGCCCTGCCATGCCTCAAACACCTCTTTAATAAGCATCGGTGGGCGACTATCAGTTCCCGTTATGATTGAGATATCCGTAAGAGATGTCATTTGAGGCATTAATGAACTCGGATTCATTGTGATCACTTAAGAGACTCAAAGATTATCGGTTGATCGAGTAGTGAAGAAAGGTTGAGAATTTGTGTTGTGTTGGTTGAAATCAATATTAAATCCACTAAAGATCGTCGAAAAAACTCAAATACCCCTTGAACTTGCTTATACGGAATAACGCTAACTCAGAATAAATCCTATTCGGAATAATCCCTATTCGGAATAACCCTATGCTGAAAAACCCTTATACTGAATAACCCTATGCGGAATAACCCTATTCTGAAAATGCCCTATTCGGAATAGACCCTATGCTGAATAAACCTTATGCGGAAAAATCCTTATGCGGAATAATTCTTCAATTCGGAATGTTTGGCTATTGGCTATTCGGAAAACTTTTGCTATTCGGAATGATCGGTTATTCGGAAAGCTATTCGGAAAGTTTGGCTATTCGGAAAGAATTGGCTATTCGGAAAGTTTTTGGCTATTCGGAAAGATGGGCTTATTCGAAAAGATTTTGCTATTCGGAAACAAATTGCTATTCGGAAAGAATTTGCTATTCGGAAAGAATTTCCTATTCGGAAAGATGCTGCTATTCGGAAAACTCTTCTATCCGGAATGTCTATTCGGAATATTCTGGAAATATCAGTTCGAGACTTTGAAAACAGCTTTAAATCCGATTTTTTGATCAAAAACCACAAAAAGTTTTATGATTTTTACCAAAATAAGCTAAACCCAATCCTTATCAATTAATCCCAATAACAAAAACACCAAAAACAACAAGATTCAAGATTGATTTTTTCTAAAGATCACTAATTGATTCAAAAAACTAAAAAAGCAACACAATCCCTACCTTAAATCACCCCATGGCTCTGATACCAAATGTAGAATATTGATAACCTATGAATCTATGAAGTGGGTTGATGTTTTCTAGAGAGAGAAACTAGAGAGAGAAAGTGAGAGAAAATGTGTCTTTTATTAATATGAAAACATGAAATGTGAACAACAACCAACCCCTTTCCATGGTGGAAAGGGGTATTTATACTTCCAAGCAACATTGGGCTTAGGCCGGTCCATGACAAGCCCATGGACCGGTTCTTACTTAACTTAATAAGTAACAATTAACTATTTGTTAACTACGAGCTATTACAACATAAATCATATTGTGGAGTGACCGATACTTCTAATATATGTTAAAACGTATTTCTAACAAAACACATTAAATCAAGAGTACATCAAGCAATAGTCTAAACACTAAGCACACACGCACTAAGCATAAGCTTTTCCGCAACTAGGATGTTTAGACTAAGTGATGTACACTTGACCATAAAGCACACACGTACTAAGCCTTAGCTTTTCCGCAACTTAGATGTTTAGATTATGAGATGCACACAACACACAACATATAAATACATCTATAATAGTAAAGACATAAATGTAAAGGAATGTACCGACACGATGATTTATAGTGGTTCGGTCACGAAGCTCCTCTTCGCCCTACTCCACTCCTCGAGTACACCTTACTCGAGAGTTACTTCACTAGTCAACAAACTCCTTAAGGTGGAGAAACCATACACAACGTCGCTTATCCAATTTCCGACTCTAAGCTAAAAGTCGAGTCCTAATCTTAGGTAGGACCAATCTACACAACGTCGCCCACTTCACCATTTAACGACACAAGGCTAGATGTCGAGTTCTAATCGAAAGCTAGAACCAATCTTCCCGACTCTTCACTTTGAAGCTAAGTGAGAACTTCACACAACACAACTACTAATCACTTTAAAGTTTAGTGAGAACTCACAAGACACAACCACATCACTTTAGAGTTTAGTGAGAACTACCTAGACATAACCACATCACTTTAGAGTTTAGTGAGAACTACCAAGACACAACCTAATCTACCCACTAGTTATGTTTTATGGCCCAACATAACAAACCTTGTGTTTTATGGCCTAAACACATAAACCATATAGATCTAAGCACACATCACTTAGATCTATAACTCTAACACTATATCCAAGTACTAACAACAAGACTTGGATCTACACAACTAAAACCTAATCCAAGGATACCCATCACTTGGATATTCTACCCTTACAAACACATCCAAGTGTACCCAACACTTGGATCTTATACATATACATAGTAGGAAGACTAAAAACATAACTTAGATCTATAGAAGGAAAGATCTTCATCATGTAGTGAACCCAACACATCATGGTAATGATAGTGTTCTTCTCTTTGCACTTGAGAGAATGAGGAGATTGAAGATTGAATCACATCTTAAACAAGATTAATTAAAACTAACTAATCAAGGATCTAAGATGGTTTTTGAAAGAAACTGTGCAAAAAGGGTTGAAAGAAAATCTGGAAATGATCCACTATTTATAGGGCAACATTGCAACGGTCAAAAACACCTGTGGTTCCTTATCTCTACCCGCGGTACCTTATCAATAAGGAACCACGGGTTCCTTTAAGGAACCTCCGCGTCGGAGTCCGTGCAAATTTGTCCTTTAGTGGGGATATGCCATCTGGGGTAGTTTATACCCTCAAAGGATATTCCTTTGGCATATGGAATATGCCAAATTTAAATTTCCATTTTCTTTTTAATAAAACATTTTCTTAAAAATAAAGTTAATTAAAATCTTTTGTCACATTTGATTAAAGTGTGAGTTTTAAGAAAATATTAATCCTTGATAATTAGTTAGGTTAATGACATGTTTATTCATACCTTGAGTGATTCATGCCGAATGCGATCTTGGAGATGTCGAGAGAAGTATACAAATGTATTCTTGAGTGATTACGAGTACCTTAACGTTTTACATAATGTATTGCGAATTATACGTTTGTCATCAACAAAACACAAAGAGATTATATCGACAAAGCATCGTAATGTTTGCACTAACAATCTCCCTTTTTTTATGATGACAAACAAGTAAACCGCAACACATATTAAAATGCATAAGTTACTCGTTTGCACTTACTTCTCCCCTTTTTGTCGAATCAAAAAGGTAGTCAACGTCTTGAAGAAAAGAAGAATCAACGTCGAGAGAGCACACGTCCAAAGTGATAGTCATCTATAGCACGTCATTTGAAGAAGAGAAGAATTGACGTCACGAGAGCTAGCATCCGAAAGGCTAATCATCACTTGTGGTCGACGGTTGAGAGGCGAGAATCTAATCCATAAACCCATCATTCAAAGATATTGAGCTTGCGTCATCCTAGTGAAGTCTTAAATCACCATAGGTTAACTAACTCCATGCATAATAAAATGCTTATCTTCAAGATTCCAAAATTCATTACTAGCAAGATATTCGATGAATGATCGCAAATGTAATGACTTGAACTCTTTCAAATGCTCCCCCTTGATATGAGCTCCCCCTTGCTTGAGACACCAACAAAGCAAGAATAGTGACGAGCTACAAAAATGGGCTAGAAGTGTCCTACAAAACAAGGTTAGTAGACAAGAGCATATATAAAAAGAGGATGATAGACAAGTCGTTTGCATAAACAATGACAAGCATTGAAGAAAGAAGTGTGCACGCGATGCTATCAACCAAAAAAATATAAATAAAGAGGAGGATCGTGACAAGATCAATTCACAATTGTTGGAATAGAGATAGAAAAGAAACATCCATACCAATTGTAATGATAATATGTCAAAGGGTAAAAAGCTTAGAATTTTTGGAATCACCTAAGAAAATTCAAGATTTAACCATCAACTCTCAAAGAAAAACAAGGAGAGGATTTTGAGGAAATCAATTCAAAATTGTTGGAATAGAGGTAGAAAAGAAACATCCAAGAATTTGAAGATATCATCTCAAGGGGTTAAAAACTTAGAATTGATGGAATCACCCATACAAATTATAAATTTTAGCCGCAATCAACTCTCAAAAATAGGAACAAAAATATCTCAACCTAAAGACATTTTTGACCAAAAATAAATAAAGGAAAACCAAAATCGGATAAATCGACGCTTTAAAAAAAAGGGGATATAGGACATTATAGGCAAAAATGCGTATGAATGTCGACACCAAATGGTGTTTAGCATACGATAAACTACATGCTCAAAGTTTCATAGCTCTTCTCAATCATTATGGATGTTCAAAGAACAATTACATGATGAGGAAAGGGTAAGGCTCGACTCAACTTAGTTTAGAAAGACTAGAAGAAAGAGACTCGACATAGAAGAGCATGATTAAAATGAATTGAGAGATACTCAACAAAGAAGTTAAGGATAACTTCAAGAAACTCAAAAGAGAAAAAGACCAAAACGAACAAAGGGACTCAATGGCCGCGGTTCGTTAAATAGGTCTGTGGTTCATTATCAATAATGAGACCCAAGGTTATTTGAGGAACCGTGAGCATTGGGTGTCCAAAACCGATTATTGACTCAAAGGAAAATCACTTGGTCAAACAATTTAACATAAGATGCTAAATGGATTGAAAGTCAATGCTTCGGATATGACTTTTAACAATTGCAATTGCAATTTATAACTACTTGAATATTTCAAAAGAAATATTTAAGTTGTCAATCTTACTAGGAGAGGAATTAGATATAAATCTAACTTTCCTTGACAACCGAGTGAGAAAATAAAGAAGAAAAGAAAGATCACGAGAATAACGAGATCCAAGACTCAAAGAAAAATCATGTTGAAAAACATGAAGGGAAAAACAAGAGAATAAAGATCATACAAAGATGTATGAAACTCAAGCCTAAAACTTAAGCATAATTTTAATCCTAGTTACACTAGAAAACTAAGATTTGCTTAAATTGGATGTCTTAGCAATAAGCAATCCACATGCTTAAATGAAAGACAAGGGTGGTGGCGGAATTTGGTGGGGTGAAAGGTGAAGTCACCAAGGATTCAACAAAGTCATTCTCAATGGTAACGCTTTGGATAGGTTGAGGTTGGGTAGTCACATCCAAGAGAGTACTAGGAGTGAAGGGTGAGGTTAGCTCATTCATTCTAGATTGGAATGAAGAGGAGGTAGAACCATGTAAATGGTTGGTACCATGGGTTGAGGTAGTCTTGCATGGTGCAAGAGGTGGTGAGGGTGATGAAGAGATGATAATGGGCACAATCTCATTCTTAGGTGTGGCAAAAGGTTAAAGGTGAAGAGTTAAGTTTTGGTAACTTAATCTTAAATTTGAGATGCCTATTTGAAAAGGAGGTTTTGGGTGAATTGGAGGTTCTTGTAGAAACCATGGTAGTAATGGGTGGTTTAAGGGGTAAGGATGAATGGTTTGAGGTGTGAAGAACATGGCTAACAAGGAGGGTTTAAAAGGGTGAGGGGATGATCCAAACTAGTAAAGGGTTAAAAAGGGAAAGCCCAAGATATTTTGGGAGTGTTCAAAGGTTTGAAACACAGATTCCAAAGGGTGTTGGAACAATTGGAAAGTTTCAGAAAAACCCGAATAAGGAAGCACTGTACGCGGTTCCTTATCTATACCGGCGGTTCCTTATCAATAAGGATCCGCGGCCTATATATGGAACCGCCTACAGAGGCAGTGTTTTGGTGGTAAGGGAAGATTTTCCAATTCAGCAAATCCTAATGTTCTAGTCTAACTTATCATAAAGTCATGCTTAAGAGCAATAAAAACTAGAACACACACAAAGGAAAGACACATAGGTTCAATTAGCACGTAAGAAGAAAGCTAAGAAAAACCTAATGGCTACAAAAGAAAAAGACTCCTAATGACATACAAAGTTCATCAAAGTAAACTATCATTAGTCATATATAGGAAGAGCCATTTAATCATTTTAGAGAATGAGTATGATACTATCACTAGGGGTGCTCAATTAAGGCTAAACACGACCGTTTTTATGAATTATACACCATCTCAACTTCCCACATGGAATTAATTCAACCGTTAGGTCAAATTAAGATCCTGGTGCATAAATTCTCTAGTAGTCATTCTCAAGTTAGACAAAATGAAATTCCAACATTTGTCTAATAAAGTTTAGCAAGGATGAAACTTGCATGGCGACACAATGCATGACCTAATGAGGGTTAAGAATGCACCATTGCATATCTTGTCAAACAAGTCTAGTTAAGGTTATTTACCTTAATAGAACTTGAGGCCAATAACTTTGAAGTGTATAAACAAAGTTTACACAAACCAAATGAACACTCTTGATTAGTCTTTCGGAAATGACACATTTATAAATTGCATAGCAATGTAAATTACTTGAGTATTTCGAATGAAACATCCAAGTTATCAAACCGACTCTGTTGTGCATTATAAGTAATTATTAAACAAAATATGTCTAACAATTTGAACAAGTAGATTCAATATAACACCATCAACACAAGTGTGAGTTATGACCCGATGTATATTATTAATAAACCACATTCATGTCTACACTAAAAGAAACATGTCAATTAGATTCGATAATGATACCAATCATAGTTTGAATAATGCATTGATATTTAATCGAAATCTTTCTTGATTCCCACAAACACTCTTTTAAGAGAAAATAGCTAAGATTTTCAAAGGGTGTTTCATGTTTTATAGTGAGACATTTATCTACTTGAACTAATAACACAATAATCGAGTAAGACGACCTAAATCAATAGATTTGACAAGCTCCCAAAGCTTTCAAACCTAAAAGTGTTAAAGAACATCTCGAGGTGTACAAGATGTTTATGTAACATTTGTAAACTAAGAGATGTTAATCCTATATGCAATGCACACATAATGTTGCAACTAAAATGCAAGAAATCTAGCATACATCCTAATTAGGAAAAACTAGATACTAACAAATACCAAGCAAGGCACAAGAGACTAGACATATAAACAATACTACTACAAATAGCAAGGAACACTTAATAATGTCTACATATAATAATAACACACAAGGAAACACATACAAACAATTAGCTTAACACATAAAAGCATTCGTCCATGTTTTGAGTGTTAGATACAACAAAGTATTCATAGCTTGATTTTATTTGAAAATAGTCTTTGACCCATTTAAAATTTAATTAAGTTTAACACTTTGTAAATATATCAATTTTCAAAGATATATCACCAAGAGATGTCCAACTTAATAGAAAAGAGTAAAACACAAGTTTTACGACAAACCGACGCTCAATACTTTGGACAAAGTATGGAACTTAGAAACCATCCAAATTTTAAAGTTTGAATAAAGGTTTGGAAGCATTTTTAATTGAAAGAAAATTCAATTACGTTCGAAATGACGGGTGGCACGACTTCTACAGACTTACGGTTGATTTTATATGATTTTTCAAAGTTTTCAAAAATCTGAGTCAGACTGACTGCGGTTCCTTATTGATAAGGATCCGCGGGGAACAATAAAGAACCGCGTCCAGAGGACAAAAATGGGGTTTTTGGTCAAAATCATTTGGTAACTTTTTGGAAGGACTTAGGACTCTAAAAATCATTTTAGACACATAGAACTCGTATTTTAGAGATAATTATGACACAAAAGATTTTTATACTTCCAAACATGAAAAGATTTGATTCAAGCTATTATACAAAGTTTATTTAACACCAAAACTTGTACGAATGAAACAACAAAACACATTTTATAAGTAATCACTCTTCATGAACAATTTGATACAAAGATCGTCTCTATTTTTAAAAACCGTTTTCATTTTAAAAACCATTTGTTTTGAAAAAGAGAGCAAAGATCGATCCAAGCTTTAAAGTACAATATACTTCAAAGATCTTGAATAACCTCTCTCTGATACAAATTATAGAAACTAGAAGGGGGGTTGAATAGTTTCTAGTTAGTTTTCAAAACATTTCGGCTTAATCCACTGTGCGCGGTTCCTTATGTGTACCCGCGGTTCTTTATCAATAAAGAACCGCCTGTCCATTTAGGGAACCGCCGACAGTGAACTTAACCTTTTGTTGCATGTTAAACTTTGACAATCCTTTGTATCAAATTCTCGATCAAGCTTGACTAGATATGAGATGTGTTTGATTGAAAGATAAATACTAAAAGTAAGTAAACACACAAACACATCAAATCAAGAGTACATCAAGCAATAGTCTAAACACTAAGCACACACGTACTAAGCATAAGCTTTTCCGCAACTAGGATGTTTAGACTAAGTAATGTACACTTGACCATAATCTAAACACGAAGCACACACGTACTAAGCCTTAGCTTTTCCGCAACTTAGATGTTTAGATTATGAGATGCACACAACACACAACATATAAATACATCTATAATAGTAAAGACATAAATGTAAAGGAAAGTACCGACACGATGATTTATAGTGGTTCGGTCACGAAGCTCCTCTTCGCCCTACTCCACTCCTCGAGTACACCTTACTCGAGAGTTACTTCACTAGTCAACAAACTCCTTAAGGTGGAGAAACCATACACAACGTCGCTTATCCAATTTCCGACTCTAAGCTAAAAGTCGAGTCCTAATCTTAGGTAGGACCAATCTATACAACGTCGCCCACTTCACCATTTAACAACACAAGGCTAGATTTCGAGTTCTAATCGAAAGCTAGAACCAATCTTCACGACTCTTCACTTTGAAGCTAAGTGAGAACTTCACACAACACAACTACTAATCACTTTAAAGTTTAGTGAGAACCCACAAGACACAACCACATCACTTTAGAGTTTAGTGAGAACTACCTAGACACAACCACATCACTTTAGAGTTTAGTGAGAACTACCAAGACACAACCTAATCTACCCACTAGTTATGTTTTATGGCCCAACATAACAAACCTTGTGTTTTATGGCCTAAACACATAAACCATATAGATCTAAGCACACATCCCTTAGATCTATAACTCTAACACTATATCCAAGTACTAACAAGACTTGGATCTACACAACTAACACCTAATCCAAGGATACCCATCACTTGGATATTCTACCCTTACAAACACATCCAAGTGTACCCAACACTTGGATCTTCTTCATATACATAGTAGGAAGACTAAAAACATAACTTAGATCTATAGAAGGAAAGATCTTCCTCATGTAGTGAACCCAACACATCATGGTAATGATAGTGTTCTTCTCTTTGCACTTGAGAGGATGAGGAGATTGAAGATTGAATCACATCTTAAAAAAGATTAATCAAAACTAACTAATCAAGGATCTAATATGGTTTTTGAAAGAAACTATGCAAAAAGGGTTGAAAGAAAATCTGGAAATGATCCACTATTTATAGGGCAACATTGCAACGGTAAAAAACACCCGAGGTTCCTTATCTCTACCCGCGGTACCTTATCAATAAGGAACCACGGGTTCCTTTAAGGAACCTCCGCGTCGGAGTCCGTCCAAATTTGTCCTTTAGTGGGGATATGCCATCTGAGGTAGTTTATACCCTCAAAGGATATTCCTTTGGCATATGGAATATGCCAAATTCAAATTTCCATTTTCTTTTTAATAAAACATTTTCTTAAAAATAAAGTTAATTAAAATCTTTTGTCACATTTGATTAAAATGTGAGTTTTAAGAAAATATTAATCCTTGATCACTTAGTTAGGTTAATGACATGTTTATTCATACCTTGAGTGATTCATGCCGAATGCGATCTTGGAGATGTCGAGAGAAGTTTACAAATGTATTCTTGAGTGATTACGAGTACCTTAACATTTTACATAATGTATTGCGAATTATACGTTTGTCATCAACAAAACACAAAGAGATTATATCGACAAAGCATCGTAATGTTTGCACTAACAATTGTGCAGATTTATGTGGATGATATCATCTTTAGGTCAACTAATGTTAATCTTAGTAAACGTTTTGCTAAATTAATGACCAAGAAATATGAGATGATTATGATGGGTGAATTAACTTACTTTTTTGGTTTTCAAATTAAACAATGTCCTCAGGGAATTTCAATTTGTCAAGAAAAGTATGTTAAAGATTTATTTAAAAAATATGACTTAGCTGGTTGTGCATTAGTGAAATGCCCCATGCTTCCACCCAAAAACTTGGGTCCTGATGAGTCAGGGGTCTCTGTTAATGAGACTTTATTCAGAGGCATTATTGGGTCACTCATGTATTTAACAGCTAGTGGTCCTGATATCCAATTCTCCACATTTCTCTGTGAAAGGTACCAAGCTAACCCAAAAGAATCCCATCTAGTGGTTGTTAAGAAAATTTTCAGGTATCTCAAAGGAACAACCTCACTAGGTTTATGGTATCCAAAGGAATCATGCTTTGATCTCAAGGCATATTCAGATCAGACTATGCTGGATGCTATATTGACAGAAAAAGCACCTCAGGTAGCTGTCAAATCCTAGGAGGAAAATTGGTTGGATGGAGTGCTAAGAAGCAAAACTATGTGGCCATGTCATCAGCTGAAGCAGAATATCTTGCTGCTGCCAGTTGTTGTGCTCAGGTGCTCTGGATGAAAACTCAATTGGCTGACTATGAGATCTTATATGATAAAGTGCCAATCTTCTGTGACAACACCAACGCCATTGCCATCTCCAACAACCCTGTTCTTCACTCTCGAACTAAACACATTGATATCAGGTATCATTTTATCAGGGATTACGTAATGAAGGGAGATATTGAGCTACATTTCGTTCCCACTGAGCTGCAACTAGCTGACATTTTCATAAAGCCTTTTGTTGAACCTTCGGCAACAGGCTAGTTGTTGAGCTAAGGATGCTTAATATCTCAAAGCCTGTGGCTTGATAATAAATATGTTCATTAAATATCTGATTAAATATTAAATGTTTTTCACATGAAACTAGGTAGTTACTTTCTATGTAAATGCTAAAAAACATTCTCAATATTTAATTATTTCTTTTTCGAATAACGAGGAGATAAACGGTTTTTGAAAGGTCAAGGGACCCACATGTGCAGTCTTTTTCCCACTACGCATTAAATGCGTTTGAATAACTGTTTCAAAAATTTTGAATATAAATATTATCTCACGTCTCTTCTCACCTACCACTATTCTCATTTCTCACAATCTCATCTCTCTCTAAGCTTTCTTTCTCTAAACCCTTCCACCATTTTCGTTTTCTCTAATCTTGAATCCATGGCGTTCCCAGTTCCTAAGGCCTCAAACGTCAACTTCGAACTCAATGAAAGCATCCTTGCTTCGAACAACTCGATTGGATGGCTCAAGGCTCCCAACGAATCCTACACAGATCTGGTGAACTTCATGAAGAATTGTGATGCAAGTGAAGCACTCACAAAGACCCCAACCATTTTCTACCAAGAATACCTTAGGGAATTCTGGTACTCTGCTGAAGTTGTTGACGACACCATCACTTTTAGCCTCTCATGCAACGAACACCCCTTTGCCTTCTCTCTCAAAGATTTTGCAAGTGTGGCTGGGTTAAGACATGGCGATGAATGCCTGAAGGTGGTCGACAAAAAGGCTGTAAAGGACGCCCTTGCCACACTTAAACCTACTCATGATGTAAACCTTGTTCTTACACCTGCTGAAGTTCTTTCCAAGTCCCCTCTGAAGATCAAGTACTTTTCCCCTATGTGGCGTGTCCTCTTCACTCACATAGTCAAAACCCTAGGAGGTATGCAGGGATCCCAAGATCAAATGTATTTTAATCACCAATCGATTGCTTATGGGCTGATCTGGGGCACAGACGTTGACGTGGGAAGCCTTCTTTTCTCCAACCTAGTGGAAAAGCTTAAGGGACCAAACCAGGTCAGGGAGAAAAATATCTGCTACGTTCGCTTTCTTTCTCTTATCTTCGAAAGCCTGTTGGGTGACAACTACCACAACTCTGCACTTACTTCCCTAAAGCCCTATCGCATTACTGGAGCTATATACAAGGAGATTGGACCTGAAGATGTCCCTGTTACTTCTCACATGATGAACATCGCCAATAAAACAACCTTCTGTTGTGAAGTCCTTGCTCCCTTCCTCTGAGAAGGTGAATACCTCTGATGTGTCTGACAAATCTACGTCTTTGACCTCTGGGCAGCACACCACGACGTCCAAGACAACAACTGGCCAACAACCAAAGAAGAAGAAAAACCCATCTTCTTCCCATATCAAAACTGTTGCAAAGGCCAGGGTAAAGAAGAACGTGAACCTCACCTCCTCCTCTATTCCAAAGACTCCTGTGGATTCAGAGACTTTAGCTGACCAACAACAAGGGTCTAGTGTCTCGATGTCAGCCGAGACAACAGGGAACCCGCTAAATACTACTGATAGCGCACAAGTAATGAGTCTTATCATTTTTAGAGGTCCACAAGCAGCCACTCTCAAACGTCTGTAGGTGAGAGTGGTGAAGTTAGGGTTATCCTCGACCCATAAAGTCATTGTATGCACTTAGAATTTCTTAAGACTTCTGTACACCCTGTCTATGCACCAGGGAGTGATTCATTTGTGTTTCTAAAGCACCCCGATGACCCTGCACCCTCTAGACAGTATTCAGGCAAACAACAACCTAAATACATATATGTATCGACCTAGAGTAGTTGTACCTCACACAGCCTATTGGTTCCCTCAGAAAAAGAATCCCAAAAGTTTTACTTTTAGGGGAGCTGAATAATCATCCTCAGCTCTCCTAGGGACAGCGTTACAAGACGACCTTAACCTACATCTTTTTCACACTTAAAAGAACCCCAAAGGATTTATCCTTCCAGGGGGAGCTGAATCATCACCCTCAGCTTTCCTAGGGGCAGCGTAACAGGCGATCTTTACCTACATATGTTTCACACCTAAAAGAGTCCCAAAGGTTTCTTAACCTTTTGGGGGGGGGGGATGAATAATCACCCTCAACCTTCCTAGGGGCAGCGAATGGCGATCCTTAACAACATATGTTTCACAATCAAAAGAGTCCCAAAGGTTTTAACCTTTTGGGGGGGGGGGGGGGGGGGGCTGAATAATCACACTCAACTTTCCTAGGGGCAACGAATGGCGACCATTAATCTCATACTTTTCACTATTAAAAGAATCCCAAGGATTTATCATTTGGAGTGGCTGAATAATCACCCTCAGCCTCTCTGGGACAGCGAACTGGCGACCATTCCCCTTATTTATTTCCCTATTACTAATATAAAACAACTTGCAGACTGTTGTACAGCCAAACATTGAATCCCTGGAGCAGCCAGAAAAAGAAGCTGACACAATGATTCATGATCAACCAAACAAGGAAGAGCCGATACCTGATGTTGAAGAAGATGTGCTCTCCTTAGTAGATGATTTCTCTAAACCTGAATCAATGCCCGATGATGAGATTCTCCCCGAGGGATGATTGAAGAGGAGGAGGATGAAGAAGATGACGACCAGCAGTCTCTGTCTCCTCTAAAGGAAATCGTTGTGTCCACACTAGATGTTGATACCACTCCTCTTCCCCAGGAAGCTGTAGTAACTCCCACCTCTGCTACATGTGCTACTACAGTCTTCCAAAGACCTGTATATGATTCGACAACTGAATTCTTATTGTTTGATCATCCTACCCAAACCAACTTTGATGTATTGCCAAGGGAGGATGATTATGCACAACAAAGCCTGAACATCCATGATCTTAAACCTGAACATCATCAATCAGATATGGAACGTCTGTCAAGAAAGCTGGATGTTATAAAATCTGAGATGCATTCTTTCACTGTTAACTTTCCAAGGATCATAACACAGTCGGTTAAGGATGCAGTCACCGAACCTATCAAAGATGGTATAAGAAAGGGAGTGTCCCAACGACTTAGTCATTTGTCCACACGAATCAAAGATGCCATCATCACAGAGGTCCCTGCACTTTTCAATACTCATGAGTTAACAATGCATAGAGTTTGAAGCTGTTCGAAGCAGGAAACTTCGTCACACCAACTTTATCATTGATCGTGTTCATCGTAACACAAATGGCAATTGCAACCACCTGCTGAAAATTGCCAGAGCTTCAAGAATCAGGCAACGAGAAATGGCTACCTCTGTTGAGCAGATTGCCAAGCACTTTCAGGCACGTTCATCCAAGCGTTTAAAAAGACAAGCTGAACGTGAGGGGGATAAGGAAAAGGTACTTGACCTTGAATCTGCCAAACAAAGCTCAGACTCTGCTGACAACAACACTATTCCCTCACCTGTCCCTCTCCAAGTCATCACTCCAGTGATTATACCTGATGATGAGGATGAAATTAAGGGGGAGCAACAGACTAAGGATGGAGTTGATTCATCAATGTCCCTGACTCTGGTTAACACCAGCGAGGCTGTGGATGATGGTGAACCAGCTGCCAAGAAGATCAAGTTCACTGTTAGCTCCCAACCCAAAGCTATACAAACCCTAGCTCAGACGACTTTTCTCAAAAGAGCTGAAGAACTGAAAAACATAAGCTGTGACATCCTCTGTCTCAAAGAAAGGAAAGGAAATAGTTATGGTAGACTCAGACGCCAAACTAAAGAAAATAGTTGCGATGCTAGAGACAGGAGGATCAACCACAGACCCATCCCAATTTACAACCTTCACAGCTTCAAATGAGAATCCTCTAACACCTGAAGAAATTGAAAAACAAGTTGTTGAATTCAAAAGGCTGAATGAAATCAAGAAAGCCAAGGAACTTAATGAGGAAACTCTGAGAAAAATGACTCCACTTCAAAGGGAGAAACAAAGGCAAAGGTTGAAAGAGATGGAAGCCAAATGCATAGAGGCACTGAATAAGATAAAAGCTGATTATGATGCCTGCGTCAACAACAGGCATGCACCTGGAAAAATCACCAAGTTCAAGTATACCATTCACAAGTCTACTAACAGACCACAAATGATTTTGTGGAGAGATAACCAACAGGCGAATATGGATGTCTTTGAAGACTTCAGATTAAAACAACTTGGTTTGTCTGAATGGTTTGAACTTGGGGCTTTGGCTGCTAAAAGAACTGGACAGGGAAATTTTACTCTTCTTAAGACCCTCAAAGCTAAGTTTAATTGGGTTAAAGAAACAGCAGCCAAGCTCCAAATAGATCCCCCACCACAGCTGTTTGAACAAAAACCTCCAAAGTCTGGAAAGAAAAGAAGAAGGACAACTCAATTTGTTAAGGAAACCTTTGTTACTGATGATGTTCAAGTGGATGGAATGCACAGGGATTTGGTACTACCAAATGGAATCATTGGTCCTAATGGTCAGACTTACACTAAGCCTGAAAGAGGTATGTCCTTCATGAAACGAGCTTTCCAATATGCATTCCAAAGGGAAGATGAGCTAGGATTAGCATCAACCATTCAGCTGATTTATCTCAAAAAGGGACTCAAAATTAACACAGAGTATTCCAAGGTTTTTGCACAAGTTTTGCAGGCCGAATTAGATACTAGGACAGACTTAGCTGAAGCTGAAGAAAAAATAAAAAATGATGACTATTGAAGGATTTCACAGCTAAATTTTACCTTCATGTTTTATTTCACTTTTGTATTGTACTTGTAATTTCCTTTAAGTATGAATAAAATCATGAGGTATGTTTGTTTAGATCTGTTATGAATAAGAAGAAGCTGTTATCTCACTTACCTTAACTTAGATGGATCTAGCTGTATTTATGTTTAAATAGGGGGAGATTGTTGGGAATCTAAGTTTGTTAGATTCCTTGTATCATAGATTTAAACACAAATCAAGCTGTTAGATAGTAACTTGCCTGTGCCTAGGAGACAAGCAAGTATCGCAAGACTCACAGAGATCTAAGTCTCTGTGAGCAACCCCATAGGAGTCTATGCCAGAGACATTGTCAAGGAAGTCAAAGATTACTTGAAGACATACTCACTGGCTGTGATGGATAACAGCCAAGATGTATCAGGGACTCTGAGGGGTTGAGGGTTAACAGGGGTGGCAATACCCTGTTAACACTCAGCACACTTTGGACATACCTTAGTGTGTACGAGACTATGAAGAAAAGGGAAACTATGTCAGCTCTGTTTCCCTAAAGCATTGTGGCAGACTACCAATAATAGAAGAGCATCTTGTGACAGAGGTCTGACAAGTGTCTGTCTAGTGTAGTCACCATCAACTAGTACTTAGGTCAACCTCGTACCACTATAAATAGGATATGTAGCCTAGCATTAACGTTCAACACTTTGATAGAATTCACACATTAATGCTTAGAACTTATAGAACCAAACAGCTGCGACTGTGTTCATAAGTTAGGGTTTTAGTTGTTCAAAGTGTGCACGACACATTGTCATCAAACGGTGTTATCCATAACACTTGTAATTCTTTATTATACAATAATAAGTATTACGTTTGAAAAGTAATTACGTGTGTTGATTAGTTAAGTTTATTATTTCTAGCATAGTTTATGGACATTCAACATGTTATTATAAATAAATAAAAGTACGGAATAAACCGGGTTTGATTCGTTTGGCGTCACGTAAACCGAGGACCTCATTGAGGTGCTCTCGATGTGATTTTTGGGCCAGCAGCCGCCGGACTTCATGGCTCGGTGGCTGGTTTGCATTAACAGTCGAAACCCCCAACAAGGGCCACGGTGGCGTGTCAAGCAGTGGGAAATATATATATATATATATACCTGATGTGGCTTAACAACGGCAAACAACAGGGGGCCGCAGTGGGGTCTAACCACTGGGCAGTGGAAACCGAGACTGCAGGGTCTCGGTGGGGTGTAGGCTGCTGTCAGTGGGGAGATCGGATGGGCACAGGAACCCGCAACAAGGGGTTGCGGTTGTGATGTTGTGGTTCGAGCACCCGAGACCTTTAGGTCTCAGTGGGCGTTTGTTTTGGGGCTCGGGTAAACCAAAAGACAAAAGGGGGTGTTTGGATTATTTATTTGGCTAGTGATCTCGAGCTTATTAAATTGTTTAACCTATTTAATTATTGGTAAAACTAATCACGACTTAATTACGACACAGTTAGATTGAACTAAATTAATATGAGCTTAAGTTTAAGGAAAATGTGTAAAAAGTGGCTCAATTAAGTACTAATACAATGTAAAAAGTGTAATTTTAGTCGGGTCAAGTCGGGTTGGTCGGTCGGGTCAAGTCGGGTCAAGAGTACAAATATATAACCCGAACCCGAGCCTAATTAGAACTCGGGTCAATTCAGGTCAACCCGAATTGACCCGAATATACTTTTGGACCCGAGTGACCCGACCCGAATATGATTATTCGGGTTCAGGTTCGGGTCGGGTTGGGGTCAGATCAACTTTTTTAACACCCCTAATTGTAGCTATAGGATCAATTTGATTGTTGAATCAAACTCAATGTCACTTAAGCAATGCAATTGCAACAAAAGAAATCAATACACACAAACAGGGGGCTTAAATGAAATCGACTAATTCCACATGTTAGTTGTGCGTTGAACCATAATGATACTTAAAATATTGTCCCTAGCTAGCTACAATGGCAATTTAATTGTAGGGACCAAGATTAAGATAAACTGAATCATATTTAGTTTGATCACTAGAATTTACTTCTTTGTTTAACATCCGCAAGATACAGAAGTGTGTGCACATGCTTTCAAACATTACAACTGCAACAGCGACTTAATGCGATTTTAATTTTTAGTTTTCTCTATCCAACTATTTAGTACAACCTATTTGCCCCAATAAGACGACATAATTTAACTTTTTTTTCTTTAAAAAACATTAAATTTCACAAAAAAATATTATATTTAATTAAAAAAACATTATATAATAATTCAAATAAAAAACATTACACTAAAAAACATTACAATAATACTAATAATTTAAATTGTATGTTTCTTTGATTACGTCTTTCATTTGTGGCAAGGCTTGATGTTTGGCTAGAAGCAAATTGGGGTTGATTTCGGTGTTGTAAAACAATAAGTCTTTATCGCGTTTTTTTTCCAACAAGTTCAATTGATCAACGTTGTAATTCGAGTTTTTCTTTTTTCAAGTCCGCGGCTCTCTCCTGCAAATCCAACTCCCGTTGCTTGATGGAAAAATATTCCTTTTGTTGCTGCTTCTTTTTCCCCCAGCTAATGTCTTTCATTTTCTCTCATTTGTTGGTTACGAGATCAACAAATGAAGACTTCCCTGTTGACGACGATTATGAAGACTTCTTTCTAACTTGATCACGACCCATTGACCGATATTCTTGAGTCTCTTCCTCCTTAGCTTCTGAATCGTCGTTCAAATTCACGTAACCAGCGTGTCCAGTACCAGAAGTGGTTTAAGAAGTCTTTCATTTTTTTTTACTTTTCTTCTTTTTAAACTTTGGCATCTCACTTAGGTGATCTTTGAGCACTTTCCACGCCTCCTGGTACGTAAAAGTTTTATTGTAAGTCACTTTGTACTCAACACAAGCTTTTTGGTAATCAGTGAGATCATTGGCACCACTATCGTGAGTACACTCAATGTTATCCATGTAGAAACTAGAAAGAGGGGGGGGGGGGGGGGGGGGGTTGAATAGTTTCTCTTCGGTTTATGTCATAATTAAAATTCCTTTTAATTAAGTTTGTCACAAAACTACCTTTTACTTGAAGGCTAGTTGCATAATGATTAGGTTCAATTCTAATGCATTAACAATGACAAGTAGTTGTTGTATGTGATGTAATAATGAAAGTAAGTAAAGAGTAAGAAAAGAAACAACCTAATAGAAAGACACCAAGGTTTATAGTGGTTCGAAAACGAAGCTCTATCTTCGTTCCTACTGCACTCCTCGAGTACACCTTACTCGAGATTTCCATTATATCCACAAGCTCCCTTCTTGGCGGAGAAAACCTTACAACGTTGCTTACATTATTTTCTGACACTAAGCTAAATGTCGAGACCTAATCTTAGCTAGGACCAATCTACACACGTCGCCTACTTCACCATTTTCCGACACAAGGCTAGATATCGAGTTCTAATCGAAAGCTAGAACCAATTTTCGCCGCCCATATTCTTTTCTGACATAAGGCTAGATGTCGAGTTCTAATCGAAAGCTAGAACCAATCTTCACAACTCTTCACTTTGAAGCTAAGTGATAACTCACGAGACACATACACAAATCACTTTGTTGTTTAGTGAGAACTAACACACAACACTTTACAACTCAATAAAACATATCAAAGTATCCACATGTAAATGGGATCCACACAAGACAAATCCAAGTATACACATATACAATGGATTTACACAAGACTAAACCAAGTATTCACAAATACATTAGATTAACACAACTAATCCAAGCATACACAGATATATTGGATCTACACAAGACTCAAATAAAAATAATGAATATGACTAGATCTAAAGAAAGATGATCTTCATCAAAGCTTCATCTTTAATTACATCACAAGTGTGTGAGTGATCTTCTCTTTGGACAAGGTAAAGAAGGAGATCAAGGGGATAATCATAAGTAAACATACTTAATACATTAAGTGATCATTTACAAATGATTAGGAATTAGAAAAGAGAAAGATGGTAGAAAGAGTGTCCAAAAAGGTTCATGGAAAATGCAGATTTGATCCACTATTTATAGGAGACAAAAGCCAACGGCTCTCTGAGCGCGGTTCCTTAATTGTGCCTGCGATTCCTTATCACTAGGGAACCGCATAGCCATTTGAGGAACCGTGGGAGTAGACTCCACTCCCTTTAGTCTTTTAGTGGGGAAGTTATATATGAGGTAAGTTTTACATTCAAAGGATATGCATATGACATTTTAAATATGCCATATTCAAATTTATATTTTTCATTTTAATAAAACATTTTCTTAAAAAGAAAGTTTATTAAAAAATCTTTTGTCACGTTTGACAAAATGTAAGTTTAGGACTAATCACTTTTATGATGACTATATGTTAGTGCAATACTTAAATGATTATTACCTTGATGATAGTATTCGTTAAATAATTCGTCTTATGATTGTAGTTGACGATAAATGTCTTTTTAATTTGTCGTGATCAAAACTAAGAAAGATTAATTAACACTAATAATGTTTTTAGGCATTACTTTGCATTAACAATCCATTATACCACAAAAAGCACCAACGCTCGGACGCAACCTGTTTTTCCATTTGCTCACAACCGCGTCGTACCCTCTACTGGAACCCGTCTCGGTTTCATAGTTCTTCACTACGTATTTCAAAAAGCCCTTTGTTTTTTGATTGTTTCCAACCGTGCTATTCTCGGAAACATGACACCAACCTTTGCACAACACAACCTCTTCCTCACTTTTCCATTCTTTTGGTGGCTCACTCGACACGACCTGCTTGGTTTTCGAAGGACGTCCAGAGGGCTTCTTAGGTTTGACTGGTGACATCTCTTCCTCGTCTTCTTCAAGGTTATATGCATCGTGATATGACCCGTGTCATGAACCTTGGCCCATATACTGATCTTGGCTCTGACCCCCACCCTCAGGTTGGTTGGCAAAGTAGTCTTGATTATACATTATTTCATCAAAATCAACATCAGCTTGAAAAGGTTAATCAGAGAATACGACGGGTTAAGATGTGAAGAAGTGGAAGAATCCATAGTAGGACAATACATACCGGTCGGGGATTCATAGAAAGGTTGTTGGTGGTTACCACGTTGTGGGGGATAGAACAGACGATTTAAATAGTTTCGGTGAGACGGTTTTGGTGAACGATATTCAAACCTGGCAGGTCTACACCGGAAGTCTGGTTACACGCCGGTTAATCGAAAAGCCGAATCCGACGTCACATGAAGAACGGTTACTTGACGAACTCGGGGTCTTGAGGTTTTGGTTTTGAGGGTTCTCTTGCTAGACATGTTGGATAGGTATGTGTAGAAATTTAAATGTGAATGTGTGAAAAAATTGAAAGAAATGATTATGTTTATATAGGTAATAGTTTTTTTTTTTAAGTTCTTTTTTGTTTTTCAACGGCTAGAAATTTTCCAACGGCTACAAACTAGATCGCTTGGGGGGTCGAATAGGGACGACCGAATTGGACGACCGAATCGCCGTAACGGAACGACGGGCTAACGTCTCGGTCGCGACCGAGTTTTTATACTACCGTTGCGGGTAGCCTGAATGAGTCGATTTGGTTATGATGTGCCATTTATTATAACAAAAGATTATAAGTACCAACAAAACATTTTCTTTTTAAATAGAACCGAGGTTTGTGAAAGACCTTGAAAACGAAACATTTTTTCGATGTATATTAACATTCATAATGAGATAAGTTACCTAGTCTTTCGATGTATATTAACATTCATAATAACATATGACCTGTGAGGCTAATTATTTAAAAAAAAACATGTAAACATTATTGAAATTGTAAAAAACGCGATATTTATATTACTCAACTTATTAAAAACTAGTCAGGTACTCGCGTAATGCGGCGACGGGTATATGGTGACTAATTTTATGACGATTGTTGTGTCCAATTTGAATGTGTGTGTTTTTTTGTGTTGTGTATGTTTTACCAAGTCTTTTATATCAAGTTGTTCAAGTTGTTTAGGACTGTTACAATTATGGTTTAAATGGACTGTTACAAATATGATTTAATGGTTTACTATAATATTTGTTGAAGCGTTACAAAGATATCAATGCACTTAAATTTTTTAAATGTAACTTAATTATGTGCATGCCAGAATTTTTATACCAAGCAAAAATAACTTCCGTTTATAGTAATGTTTGTGTCTTAATTTTTTAAGACTTCCTTATTTAGATGGTTTAAATCTTTTATAAAGTAGTATAAATATAGATATGCATTCATGCTACTCAAAGTAACAATGAAAAATTTAGTGGTGTATGCTTTTTATAAGTTTATTAACTTAGATAAATAAAATAAAACTTAAGTAAGTTAGACAAACTTTTATGTAAACTTTAACAATTTCTTTTAATAATCTTAATTGAATAAGTGTTTGAATAAATTATGACTTTTGACTTTCAAAGACTTTTAGATTAACCTTAATACAAACATATATTAAACAATTGTATAGAATTAAACCAAATCCTGAAATTCGGATAAATCTCTCGTAACGGATTGTCGTTATATCACAGTGCAAACGCTTAGTTGTATGATAAAAAATGTTTTTAAAAAAAGGTTATGAGTTTAATCCTACTTCAAACTATATGTTACTGGTACATATTTTCACTCGTAACGGATTGGCAAGAACGTGTCAATTAACATTAAAAAAAACAAAGCGTCTTGGCTCGGTTAGTACCCACTTCCGTAAATCATATAGTTCACCCGAAATATTTTATAAATAAAAGGTCGGATGTGTGCAGTTTAAGATGGATTCGAACCCTGACATCGTAAATCGTAACCATGTGCTCTAATCCTCTGAGGTACATGCCCACTCCATCTCCACTACATCCGTTCTTGAAATAGTTCGAGTCTCGTGTCCTATCTATTTCAGTTGGTTTTTTATTAGATGAAAAAGTTGTCAGAGCTATTCCTTTGATGGTGAAAAATTATTCAATTTATTCACATATTTTTTGTTTGAAGTATAAATAAATGCATATGAATATGGTAAAAACTAATTTGGGCCTGGTCTAAGATCAAACCAAATAAGCCCATTATTTTGATTTAGCCCAAAACCCAAAAAGGGTTTATGCAAAATCATTTACAAAACCTTCTTCATCTTCATCTTCTTGAACTAGGTTTAACTTTGCCTCTCTCTCAAAAATGGCTCCAGTTCAACACCAATCATCCTCAAAGAAACGCAAAAACAACAAACAATCATCATCATCATCAGCAGAACCCAAGAAAAAAACCAAACCTCAAAAACCAACAACGTTATCAGACGTAAAACATCTAGGTGAAGAGCTGCTTTCATCGAAAGCATACATCAACAATTTACCACTTTTGTTAAACTACCTTAACCCAGAATCATACCCTCGTGAGTTTGTTCTCGAGTCTCTTTTGTCTCTGCAGTCGTTTTTTACCCCTCTTCTTCCTCAGCTTCCGTCTTCTAATGCGAAGCCGACCGAGGACCCTGAGTCGATTTATCGGACATGGGTTCGGGCTAAATTTGATGATTTTGTGACTTGTCTGGTTGGGTTGTCTGTTTCTTCGATGTTTCAGGGTGAAGATGAAGCTCTTAGAGTAAGTAGTTAAGGTTATTTTGGGGCTTATGGTGTTTCGGATTATGTTTTCTAAGTTAGTTTTGAAATTATGAAACTTAGGGGTGTTTGTTTTGTCTTATGTAGCTGGCTTATGGCTTATTTGGTTTTGGGCTTATGTTTAGTAAGCTCTTTTGTTGTGGCTTTTGCTGAACTTTTTCGGGGCAATGAACTTAAGAAGCCGGAAAGTTTCAAAATAAGCCCAAAACCAATTAAGACATGTAGTCTATATAAGCCAAATCAGAATAATAAGCTAATCATCTATAAGCTGATAAGTTACTAAAAGCCGAAACCAAGTAAGCTCATAAGCCCATTGATAAGCTTAAACAAGCACCCCTTATGTTAAGCTTACTCTTGGGTGTATGAGCTTACATGTTTCCGGCTTATGTTTCATAAGCCAATTTTTACGGCTTGTTGTGAAACTTATCAGCTCACAATATTATGGAAAAATGGGGCTTATGAATTGCTGTGTTTGGATGTTGTCGACAGGAAGTGGTGTTGGATACTTTGATGGAGTGTGTCAAGGTTGGAAATGGGGGCAAGTTTCATTCTCATATTTATCTCAAGTTTATCAAGAACATGGTCAGTTTGTTAACACTTTTTTTCTTCTTAATTGTTGTTTATGTCGTATGGAATGTGTTTGGTTGGTGATTAAGGATATATATTTTCCTCATTTCATGTTCCACTCTTAGAAATTTAGTTATGTTGATAATAACTGCTGCGTTAGATTTGCTTAATAGGAATTGAAATCTATTCCTAGAATAGACCGGGAAATTTGTAATTGAACATTTGGTACATTTTATTAAGTAGAGACTTATAATATTTGTATGGGTTGCCAGATGCACATAACACTCTAAGATGCTAGCTTCCTTCACATTATTTATAAGCTACCGATGTAGAACACGTTAACTACAGTCGATCTATATCTCCCCTAGAAATGATTAGTCTTCAGCTTTCAGTTTAAAAGAGGGATTGTATAACTATAAACAGCCGGCGTATTTAATATAAAATGTTGCTCTTCATATACTAGAATTAGTAGCCCGCTTTTACCAAATGCTTAAGGTGCCACCCACTGTTTCCATCCACATCAAAACTACCACCCACCAAGATATTAACTACTAAACTAGATTACTACTACATTTTTTGAATTTTCACAATGCATAATAATGTTTTTGCATAGTTCATGTCGGCTTTATTCAGAATAACTTATGTATTATTACTACTATGTTTTTGGATCACTTATGACTATAATATTTATTATCTTTTAATACTTTCAGATTTTTTCTGTTGAGGAGGCTGATACTTTGTTAGATTTGCTTGTATCAAAGTATTTCAAGTACATTGATATCCGGTAAAAAGACTTGCTCATTTATGAACAAACTGTGTCCTTTTTTCTTAATACTGTTTATGATGACATTCGTTTTAATGACCCTTCTCGCACTTCTTATGTGCCAGCTATTTTACTTACATAAGCATCGAGAAGCTAATTGGAAAAGACGTCAAAGAATCATCTGGTACTCCTTTCACATACACATTAATGGTCGCAGTAGTTGTATATTTTCATTTTTTGTTCGTCAGTGTTTTCGTGATTATTAGAGTCTAATGACCTTTTTTTCATCCGATGCAGATTCTGAAAAGGAAAGTACTACAAGAGCCAGGTTAGTGTATGATGTGTAGCTGTGCGTGTTTACCTAAAGTACATGATTGTGTTGTAAACTACTTGTGCCTGAGTTTAAGTAAATGGGTTGATCTAGAAACATAGGATGTGGTTCTGTGGGTTGCCATTGTATGTGTGATTGCAATATGTTACTTTGCTGTAAGCTAAAAAGTTGGTTTACTGCTCAGCCCCCATTAATGACTACCGATTTTTACACTTGTTAGATGATATAGTTTTATAAAGACTCAAGTTATATAATTTGTCAAGGTTGTCTATACAACTTTTATACTGCATTAGCCTTTATACTTGCTACATAGAGGTTATCTGTGTGTCTGGTTGCGTAATATCTGTTAAACTGCATTATCAAACAAGCACACTTCGACTTTGCTAGACGACAACTTTATCTGAATATTGTTATATAGAAGAATTTGAACATGATTAAATCATTCTGTTTCCACAAAATGAGTTTATGTTGTGATGTGGTGTCGGCTATAAGATTCTAGGGTTTACGAAAGTTGCATGACCTGAAAATAGGACATAATTTATTTTTCTCTTACTTAAAGCTAATAACTTGAGTGCCATAAGAATTACCCATCTTTTAGTCTGTTACCATTCAAGTTATGAGCATAACTCTTCTAACTTGTCAAGCTGAACTTGTGAAAGTCATTTCGTAGCTGATTGTTTGGCTGATATGAACTGTTGGGAAGTCTACAGCAAGAGTTGAGGGGGCTAATTGCCATTAACTATTAGTTAATGGTTATTATGTTATTTCTGGTTTATTTTTGGTATTGTTTTGGGGAATAAGTAATCTGCTCCTATATTAGGAGGGGATCACCTTAGGGTTTAGGGGAGGGATTCGTATTTTATTTATCTTATTGTTCTGTAGGTTTATTATTCTGTCTTCAAGCAGCCACTAAGGGTGCTAATTGTTATCAATAAACTGTTATCCGTTTGGTTCTTATCAAATTGGTATCAGAGCAACTGATCCACAACCACACACAACCAAAAAAAAAAAAAAACCCAATTATGACAAAGATAACCGATTTAGAGGCGAGTTTCGAACAGTACAAGGCTGAGCAGGCTGCAAGTCACACAGATTTGATAGAAGCTTTGGAAACAAACAAGGCTGAGCAGGCTGCGAGCCAAGCAGAATTGATACAAACCATGGTAAAGAATAAGGCCGATGCTGACAAACAGTATGCTGAAATCATGCAACTGTTGAAAGCACGCCCACCGGCCGTCACTGATGCAACCACCGTACCACCGTCCACCACTGTTGCAACCACCATACCACCAACCCTCTACACCCAACCGCTGCAATCCTTCCACCCGATGCCGCAGCAACATCCTTATGCCACCACTACATCCCCACTGCCAACCTTTGCCGTCTCTCAACCACCGCTGCAATCCTACCACTCCGTGCCGCTGCAACACTCTTTTACCACCACTACATCACCACCGCCAACCTTTGCCGTATCCCAACCGCTGCAACGACGCCAGTCGAGCCTACCATCATCTGTTGCATACACTAGTTTTTCTGGCCTACCCTTTGATTCACAGGGGTTCCCGATTCCATATGGGTCGAATGGTGAATTTTTGGGGCCGTTTCAAACAGGGGAGTCTAGTAGCCATAACCGAAGGCAACCAGTCAGTACCGAAGGGATGTACCAAACCTTTCCAGCTGTTTCATTGGTTAAAACTGGTGGGTTTTTTCCGGGGCCAAGTCAAACACTACCACCGCCACTTGTTCATGGTAATGAACGGGGGTGGGTGTCGGGGGCTGACTATCGATTGCGAAAACTGAAGATGCCTCTTTTTAACGGGGATGACGTATATGAATGGGTTTACCAGGCTGAGAGATTCTTTGACATCCAAGGCTTAATGACATCGGGGGAAAGACTCAAGGCTGCAATGATGTGCTTAGAGGGTCCAGCCCTGTCTTGGTTTCGATGGAGTGACAACAGGGAACCATTCCGGAGTTGGGAAGATTTAAAGCAACGGATGTTAGTTCGTTTTCAATCCTCGCAAGCGGGTGGCTTATACGAACAGTTTTTCGCCATTAGCCAGAGCGGGACCGGTCGGGATTATATAACTATGTTTGAGAAGATGGCAGCACAATTACCAAGGTTACCAGAGGAGGTACTCGAGGGGGTCTTCATGAAGGGGTTAAAACACGAGCTACGTACGGCCGTGCGAACTCAGAAACCCACGGGTTTGAGTCAAGCCATGGATTTAACCTTAATCATTGATGAAACGGGTAAGGAGATAACCCCCAAACCTGCAAACCGAACGAGTGGTGATAACTCTCGGCCTCTAACTGTGGCTGCAGGGGTAGCTACGGGGGAGGCTTCGGTTAAGCGTATGACCGACTCCGAGTTCGCGGATAAGAGAGCAAAGGGGCTCTGCTATCGTTGTGATGAGAAGTATTTCCCAGGACATCGGTGCCCGGAGAAAACACTTCAGGTTCTTCTCGTGGATGACGATGAGGCGAATGAGAAAGAAGGTGGGGTGACGAGGAACAAGCTCCACCTTGAGGACAAGGTGGTTTTTCAGGGCGGGGGTAATGATATGAACTGTTGGGAAGTCTACAGCAAGAGTTGAGGGGGCTAATTGCCATTAACTATTAGTTAATGGTTATTATGTTATTTCTGGTTTATTTTTGGTATTGTTTTGGGGAATAAGTAATCTGCTCCTATATTAGGAGGGGATCACCTTAGGGTTTAGGGGAGGGATTCGTATTTTATTTATCTTATTGTTCTGTAGGTTTATTATTCTGTCTTCAAGCAGCCACTAAGGGTGCTAATTGTTATCAATAAACTGTTATCCGTTTGGTTCTTATCATTGGCTCTAGTAAGGCTGTTACATAAAATGAAGTTAACGTATACATTTTTATGCGTAGTGGGCAGCTTTTAATCCGCAATATACATCATGTACTATCCAAGATCCCGCCCCTTGAACAACCTGGTGAAAATTCGGAGTACGAAATGTGGAATGCGTCAGGTGAGAGTTCTTAATTTACTTATGGTTCTGAGTACTTTCAAAGACCCATTTGCAGTACCTTCAGCAAACTTTCTTGAACACACAATAAGTAACACGACCTGTGCTTGAATCGCACAGTCAAATTGAACATAAATAGCCGATATCCTGCCATACACATCGGAACTAACTTTTAGCCAAAGTGTAAATAAACATTTAGTATTTTGGTTAAATCGTAACAAATTTTTCTTCTATCCCATCATCTTTTTTTTCTTATTGTATAGTAATCCTACTTAAGATAGATTTTTACACCTTTTGTAATTGCTTTCTCTGCAAGGTAGGTGTTTTCACCAAAGAAGGTGAAACCGAGTCCAAGAAAGTTAAGGGAAAAGAAGCTAAGAAGTCGGGGAAGGACGTAAGTTCTTGATTTTCCTGGTCGACTTTTATACTCTTTATAATAGTAAAAATCTCTGAATTGAGCCAAATGCATCATGGCATCATCGTCTGATACTTCTGTTTTAACTGTTTTTATTTCTATGTTGCTCCATGGATGCATTAATTTCTGCTGGGTTTTTTGGTGTGATATTACGTGCGTTAAGATTCTTTTGATTATTAATTTCAGGTACCATCTCCAGCTAAAATTTCCAAAAAGATGAAGATGAAATTCTCTAAAGCATGGATGTCATTTCTTGCATTACCACTTCCTATTGATGTTTACAAGGAGGTAATTTTTTATTAATTTACAGTAGTTAGTTAGAGTGTGTATCACCCTTCTATACTCAACTTATCGAAGATAGAGTAAAAAGCTAACATCACATGCATACAACTTTTGTTCACTGACATTCTTGCCTTTTTTTATGTTTAGGTTCTTGTTACTCTTCATCAGACAGTAATCCCTTATTTGTCTAGTCCCATCATGTTGTGGTGCGTCCCATTTGGATTATGTACTTCTTAGCTCTATTATATTTTATATATTATTAAGAGTGGTTCATGCGTGTGCAGTGATTTTCTGACGAGATCTTATGACATTGGAGGTGTTATAAGTGTTATGGCTCTTAGCAGTCTGTTCATTCTCATGACGGAACATGGCTTAGAATATCCTAATCTCTATGTGAAGCTTTATGCACTCCTTGAACCATCTGTATTCATTGCAAAACACAGAGCTAAGTTCTTCCAGGTTAGTTTATTTCTCATATACGGAGTGACTAAAAAGTTCCTCCTTTTTTAATCACTTTTGACTGGAAAACTTTCAATATCTATATCATGCTAACTCATGTCTACATTGTATTTGCAGCTTCTTGATTCATGTTTGAAGTCACCACTTCTTCCAGCATATCTGGCTGCCTCGTTTGCTAAGAAATTAAGTAGGCTAGCCCTTACAGTCCCTCCTTCTGGAGGCCTTATTATTGTCGCTTTAGTTCATAATCTCTTGCGAAGGCATCCTTCAATCAACTGTTTAGTTCATCAGGTAACAAGTCAAGATCTAATAACTCTTGTATATCTTTTTAATATGCATATACTCGATGTAATTTGCAAGATGACGTCAGTTTTTTCATCGACCACACCTAATTTTGTTTTCGTTTTTCTGATCCTGCCCCCCCCTGATTCCTCACATCCATTCCTTCTCACATGGTAATTGAGGCATTAAAAAAAACTGTCCCGTGTCACAAATGTGTTAATATCGGCTACATTAAAATCCTTGACAATTTAGAAATCTAGCCAAATTTGTCTCCATCAAAGATTGGATTATTTCTGTTTAGAATTGAAACATAAATTGAAGGCCTTATCAACTGTTTTAGCTTTGAACCGTCCTTTGGTTATTTACACAGGAAGACAATGTTGAAACAGCTAAGGATGTGTCCAGCATCAAATCAGGCATCGATCAGTTTAAGAACGATGAAACTGATCTTCTCAAAACTAACGCAATGAGTAAGTTCGTGTGCATTGTCACTGTTGCATTTTTTTTACTTACCTTAGTTATACGATGAACAGATGTTTGTGTATGTATATATATGTCATCAATCCTCTGAAACTTTTGCAGGGAGTTCTCTGTGGGAAATTGATACCCTGCGCCACCACTACTGCCCTCCAGTGTCTAGGTATGCTCTTTATAAGTTTAAACCTTGGTCGTTGTTTTTTTCTGTCTATATCTTGTACTCACATGCATTATATGTGTAGGTTTGTTTTGTCACTAGAGAATGATTTGACGGTTAGGTCCAAGACAACTGAAGTTGCTGTAAAAGATTTCAGTTCGGGTTCATATGCAACCATATTTAGAGAGGAGGTAAGTAATTTTTTTTCTTCATATTGTACAAGTTTGCATTCCAAGATGATACTAGTAGTTTTTCAGGTCATGATAAAAACTCAGCACTGTGTTTTTTTTTTCTTTTGTTAATACACAGATAAGACGGAGAGTTAAGCAGGTTCCATTGGCTTTTTATAAGGCGATACCTACTTCATTGTTTTCAGAGAGTGATTTTAGTGGTTGGACTTTCCAATCGAACAATAACAACAAAAGCAGTGAAGAAATTAATACCAGGAACTCTGCAGAAATACAATCAGAATAGATCTCCCTCGCTCATACAGCGATTCATTACTTGTTTTCCGCACCGTTACCATGGTTTCCCAAGCAAGTGGCTAGGTTTGCCAACGATTTTGTTTGTTGTAGTTGATGCCCTCTTATCCTTTAATCTAAAAATATACTCTCGAACCATGGCATTGTGTTCTTTTTTGGTCATGACTATGATCTCCAGTGAGTGTCAAAGTTGCTCTTTATACATGTCTTTTTTTTACCGATTTAATTTTGCGTTCTCTGTTGATCTCTCAAATTCCGTCCTCGGTATGAGAATGTGAGAATTGACTGGAATCAAACTAATCTTATTATACGATTCAAATAGCTTTAGTTCGTGATGGCGTGCACAAAACAGTTTGTAAATGAATTACGAACTGCGATTTATCGGGTACCAACAACATTGAACTCAAAGCTTTAGCAAAGTTATATTCTTTTTGCAGTTAAAGTTCAGGTATCTTTTTGGCAGCAATAGCAAGCAAACCACCTGTATCTGCAAACATTCTCTTAACTCTATAAAAAATTTTAAAAGATGTAAAGGTAACACAAAAAAAATATTATTACCCATCTTGGACCACAATATATTATTGATAAGCTAGAAAGAGAGTAAATAATTTACTTGGAAGCTCAGTAAGTGCTGATATCATGGTGATGAGACTGTTGTTGTTTCTCGGTCTGGTTCATTTTGTAAATTCAAGAAGTAATATAGTAAACATTGGTTCCATTGTTTCACCGGAGACCATCAATGGTAGAGTCTCGACCATTGCCATGAAGGCTGCTGTAGATGATGTCAATTCTGATCCCACAATTCTACAAGGAAGACAACTCAGACTTAACATACATGATGCAAATTATACTGGTTTCTTCAGCATTGTTGATGGTAATTTCGACTCTACTCATCATGTAGACCTTAAATACTTGTTATATTCAATCAAATATGCATGCTGGAAATTTATAAATATTTTGCCTTATATCTGATATTGTTTGTGTCGTTATCATTGGTATATATACTTTTAGTCACCAACAAGCAGGCTTACCTTTACACATAGCTTTTCAGTTTAGGTCCGTGTCTGAGAATTCTGAAATCTTGTGCTCAGACTGCACAGGGTTTTATATGTTTAGCATACTTGCTCTTAAATCCTTTATACATACTAATATACTATAGGGAGCAATTGTTATGTCATATTCCTAATACTCTTTATACGAGTGTACAAGGCTCACATGTTTTACCACACACAATGACATCAACTATAATTATAGTTCTTATGTTCTTCATATTTGATTTTCTCAGCATTGAAGTACATGGAGATCCCCAATGTTGCTATTATCGCTCTTCAAAGTTCAATGATGGCTCCCGTGCTTTCATATATTGGGAATGAACTACATGTCCCAATTTTGTCCTTCACAGATTTAGACCCCACACTTTGGGCTCTCCAGTACCCCTATTTTATCCAAACAGCCCCAAATGATCTTTATCAGATGACTGCTGTCGCTGAAATAGTAAGCTATTTTCATTACGCACAAGTAACCGCAATCTTCACTGATGATGATCAGTTTCGTAATGGCATAAATGTGTTGGGTAATGAACTTACAAAGAAGAGTCGCAGGCTATCTGGCAAAGCACCACTTCCGGTTGACTCCAAAGTAACTCGAGAGATAATTAGAGATAGATTGCTTAAGGTCATGTCGATGGAATCTCGTGTCATTCTTGTACACACTTACATTGAAACTGGTGTGGCCATCTTTGAGATAGCTAAGAGTCTTAACATGATGAAAAGAGGATATGTATGGATTGCAACTGCTTGGTTATCAACTCTTTTAGATTCTGTTGGCGTTGCTCCTAAGTCTTTACATGGTGTTCTAACACTTCGTCCACACACGATAGATTCATACAAGAAAAGAGCATTTTCAAGAAGGTGGAAGAACCTAAGTGAGGGATATAATACTAGACTGAACTCGTATGGTTTATATGCTTATGATACTGTCTGGATAATTGCACATGCAATCGATAAGTACCTTAAAGAAAGCGGGGAGATTTCCTTTACCACCAATTCGAGTTTAAGTAATATCATGAGAGGCACGAGCTTGAATCTTAAAGCCCTTACCATTTTTGATGGAGGGAAGCAGTTGCGTAGCAACATACTACAGACAAATATGACAGGTCTAACAGGCCCCTTTAGGTTCAATGAAGACAGATCATTGATAAACCCCTGCTTTGATATCATCAACGTTATACAAACACATGGACACTTAGTTGGATACTGGTCTAACTGTTCTGGACTATCGGTTGATGTAAATCCATCTAACAGTTTCTCTTACAACCAAAAATTAAGAAGTGTAGTATGGCCTGGGAACGCAAAAAACAAACCCCGTGGATGGCAGTTTCCAAACAATGGTAGACCTTTGAGGATTGGAGTTCCCTTAAGAGTTACTTTTAGGGAAATGGTTATGCAAGTCAATGATACCAAACAAGTTGGTGGTTTTAGCATAGATGTCTTCTGTGCCGCCCTAAAGTTGCTTCAATACCCACTTCCATACGAGTTCATCGTCTATGGAGACGGTCACAAGAATCCAAGCTACTTGGACCTTGTAAACAATGTTGCATCTAATGTGAGTAAATATTATTATCATACATATATATTGCTGTTCGATGCATGTTAGTCGGCCACTCATATTTATATATGTTTTTGGCAGGTATTTGATGCTGCAATTGGTGATATTACCATCATAACTAACCGTACCAAGGCTGTGGATTTCACACAACCGTATATAGAGTCTGGCCTTGTTGTAGTTGTCCACATAGATAAACCAGATTCCAGTTCTTGGGTTTACGTGCTTCCATTTAGTCCCCAGTTATGGTGTGTCATTGCTCTTCTATTTCTCTTTGTTGGCGGTGTCGTGTGGTTATTGGAACACAAGCACAATGACCAATTTAGGGGCCCGCCAAGGAAGCAAATTGTCACCGCAATGTGGTGAGTTACCAGACACCGAGTTGTAGCTTGCTTCGTTTGTTTTCAACCTTTAAGATTGAACAAGTTACTTTTATGTTTCAGGTTTACCTTCTCAACTATGTTTTTTGCGCAGAGTAAGCATCAAACTTGTTAATAATGTTATTACTGTCTTAAATTCTTTTGTATCAACTTAGTCAATCTGGGTGTGTAGCGACTCGGTCATTAATGCGTTGAATATGACAGGAGAGAACACGGTGAGCACCCTTGGTCGTATGGTTGTGTGCATCTGGCTTTTCGTAGTTCTGATTGTAAACTCGAGCTACACTGCTAGCTTGACATCAATTCTGACCGTGCAACAACTAAAATCTCCCATTAGTGGAATCGAATCTTTGATCATAAGCAACAAGCTCATTGGATATCAAGTGGGGTCCTATATTGAAGATTATTTGGTGAAAGAAGTCAACATCCCGCAGTCAAGACTTGTTGCTCTTGCCTCACCCGATGAATATGCTGAGAAACTATTGTCGGGAACAGTTGCTGCTATTGTCGATGAAAGGCCATATGTCGATTTTTTTCTCTCAAAGCACTGTGACTTTCAGATTGTTGGCAAAGAGTTCACAACAAGTGGGATGGGTTTTGTAAGTACTAAAATGATTATTGACTGTAACTAATTTAGGCCGATGGTTCAGCTGACTGCTTACATGATCATTTAATGTGATATTATAAAATTTCAGGCATTTCGGAGGGACTCTCCTTTGGCTGTTGATATGTCAACTGCCATACTAAAGTTAACAGAAACTGGAGAGTTTAAGAAGATTCATGATAACTGGATCAACAAAGAAGCATGTGGCCCACAAAGCTCCTCATTAGTATCTGACCAAGTTCAACTCAAAAGCTTTTGGGGATTGTTTCTGATATTTGGACTTGTATGTGTTTTTGCGGTTCTTATACACTTGTGTATGACACTTTACAAATTCAGAAGACATCAACATCATGCAGTCATGAACCAAAGGCAAAAATGGTACCGTTCGACACGCCTGAAAAGATTTTTCAAGTTCATGGATGAGAAGCAAGAGGTGACGCTCATTAACAAGTTAAAGAGAAAGAGGAGGGCGTCTGGTAATATTTGATGATATTGTTATGCATCGAGTAGTTTATGGTTTGTTCAAAGTAATATACTTGATGATAAAAGCTATTGATTGCTTCCATGACGTTGTAGCCTTTCGTTTGTTGAAACGGGCAGTACATAGTGTTTATCTATCTTGGCGTTAGCTACAAATGAGTGACTGGTTGAGAGGTATAATGGTTGTGGTTCATCATAAATTAAGTTAACCACCATGGTTGTTCGTATATCAGCGCAAAATGAAATTAACATCTGTCATCTTTTTCTTTTTGAAAGCGGCAAAGATAGATAGAGTTGAAATGGCAATTAAACGCTTTCAAACTATCATGCTATTCATTTGATGACATGTGTGTATCAAGTGAGGCTGCGAGGAGAGATGTTGTGACCTTCTCCCACATCGGTCAGTGAACAAACTAACCATCCCTATATAACCAAGACTATATAATTTATGATAAAAATGAGTGAAATGGTCTACTAAAAAATTTCAAACAGAGTTCTTTAGTATGCTGATTGACTCATTTTTCACCTTTTTCGTTGTTTTTCATTATTCAAGATCTGAAGAGTTAAAAAGAAGGCAAAAACATTCTGCTCGCCATACAAACAAATCTACAAAAGAGAAAAGAACACCAACCAGAATGTAGAAGACTTAGAGATATGAGAGGACTTGTTTACATCCATCATGTGAGGTAGTTCTGTTTGAGAACAGCCCCGGTGTTCTCATATTCTTCTTTATCGTGATGAGTTTTTCGTTTGTTCCTCTTTTCAAATATCAGTTATGTTGTTGGAGAACAACCATGCATATATGTCCTTGTCATTTTTGGTCTGAAAAAATGTTAATAATTTGTAATGGAAGCTCATTTGTTTACAGCATTAAAGTACATGGAGAGCACTACTGTTGCTATTATCGGTCCACAAAGTTCTGAATTGGTTGGAGTGCTTTCACATCTTGGCAACGAACTGCATGTCCCAATATTGTCATTCACCGCTTTAGACCCCTTACTTTCACCTTTCCGGTACCCATACTTTCTCCAAACAGCCCCGAACAATGTTTATCAGATGAAAGTTGTTTTAGCTACAGAGAAGTAGTCGTAATATTCACTGATAATGATCAGTTCCGTAATGGTATCAATGAGTTTGGTAATGAACTTACAAAGAAGCGTTGCAGGCTATCTGGTAAAGTACCACTTCCAGTTGACAGCCAATTACTGAATATGTGATGGAGGCCCAAGTATTGAAGAACGGGTTGACTTGTTTCTGGAGGCCCGAGATCGCGTGACGAAGAGGGGTTTAGTAAAAGGGCATAACTTTTAACTTTTGCATCCTAAGTCCGTTTTCAGCCCGTGACATGTCAAAACGTGCGTAAAAAGGAGACCGACGACGCTGTAACCACCTTTTAGCTGGTTGCGGATTTTCCAAGGCCCGAAAAGCCTTTTTACTATCAGTTTTTTGCATTTTTATGTTTTTTTCACTTTCAGTTGGACTTTGTCATTGGGCTACGGTCCAGCCCGTTGGATTTTTAGGGTTTTTCTTTGTTTGCAGTCATTATTTAATGAATCTGCTGTAACCCTAGCAAGACAGTTATGGGTTTAATAAAAGTTAAACCACTCGCCATTGTGTTGTCGTGTTTTACCCTAATTTTCGGGCATTCTTCAGAATCAACGATTATTAGTAGGATTGTTTCTGGCATTCTTATTGAATCAACAGATCCAATTACTTATCTTTGTTACTTTGTTTTTTAGTCTACATCAGTTGGTATCAAGAGCCAAAGTTCCTGATCAATATGCCTCCAAGGAGAACTAGGCCTATTCACGATGTGAATGAACAGGAATTTGAGTAGCGTATGATGGAAAGAATGGAGGAGCGATTCGATCAAATGTTTGATCAATTGACCGACCAGATGAACACTTTGATGAGCAATAGGAGGCCTCGTAATCGCCGTCATGAGGAAGAAGATGCAGATCTGGAAGAAAATCCGTTTGGTGATGGTTTGTCTGATGATGAACAATCAGTAGGGCGACGGATGAGAGATCGCAGTGGGAATAATGATAGGCGTTGGGAGACCAGAATGAGGGTTAATATTCCCGAGTTTAATGGGGACACTTTAAAGCCTCATGAGTTTATTGATTGGCTTGTTGCTGTTGAAGAAGTATTTGAATTCAAAGAAGTTCCAGAAAACAAAAGGGTTTCGTTGATCGCTACCAAGTTACGTGGTCGGGCATCCGCGTGGTGGCAACAATTGAAACTGACGAGGAACAAAGTTGGGAAGTCAAAGATCACGAGTTGGCAGAAGATGAAGAAAGTCATGAGGGATAATTTTATTCCTCATAACTACAAGCGAATGATGTACCAGCGGTTACAGAATCTGAAACAGGGGGCCAAGTCTGTTGAAGATTACACGACCGAATTTTACCAACTAATTGGAAGGAATGACGTTCAAGAGACAGAAGATCAGCTTGTCTCTCGATACATTGGTGGTTTAAGAGTCCAGATCATGGATTTTGTTTGATCCGATGACACTTTCTGAAGCGTATCAACGAGCACTGACTTTTGAGAAGCAGAACCGACGAGTGGGGAGTTCTTCTTCTCCTGCAATAAAAGGTGCTTCTGGTTCGGGTAATGTGGCATCGCGTTTTGCCATAACTCAGGCTAAAGCAGTTGGTGAGAATACTGGACCAGTTCCTAAAGCGGCCGGCAGTGGTGGGTTCAAGTGCTTTAACTGCGATGAACCTGGTCACCGACAATCAGAGTGTAAGAAGGCTGGGAAGAGGCAGTTATTTATTGAACCTGAGGAAGATGATGATGTGGCTTATGATGACTACGTGGAAGACGCAGTTTATGATGCAGAACCTGAGTATGAGGAGGAGTATGTGTCTGGAGATGTGGGGGTGAATTTGGTGGTAAGGCGCTCCTGCTTAACACCTAAAGCTGATGGTGATGATTGGCTCAAACACAACATCTTTCAGTCAACTTGTACCATTATGGGTAAGGTTTTCACTTTTGTATGCGATTCAGGTAGTTGTGATAATTTGATAGCTGAAGGAGCAGTCCAGAAATTAGGGCTGAAAACTGAAGATCGTCCCAAACCTTATAAGTTACAGTGGCTTAAAAAGGGTGGGGAGATAACAGTTTCCAAGCGTGTCCAAGTTCCGTTTTCTGTAGGAACAACTTATAAGGATAATCTTTGGTGTGATGTGATACCTATGGATGCTTGTCACTTATTGTTGGGTAGACCTTGGGAGTATGACCGTGACGTAACTCACCATGGGAGAACTAATACTTATAGTTTCCTGTTTGGGGGTGTGAAGATTACTTTGATGCCAAATAAACCTAAGGAAGTAGTTAATAAACCCACTGGTACTTTACTAACTCTTTCGCAGTTCGAAGACGAGCTGGAGGTGGGAGGTGATGTTTTTGTATTAATAGGGAAGGAGGTTTTTGAAGACGGTGAAGTTCCTGAAGCCATGATCCCTTTACTTGAGGAATTCTCTGATGTTTTCCCTGATGAATTACCTGATGGTTTGCCACCATTGCGAGATATACAACATCATATTGATCTAGAACCTGGGTCACAGTGCCTAACATGCCACATTATAGGATGAGCCCGGGAGAACATGAGGAGTTGCGCAGGTAGGTTGAGGAGCTGGTTTCCAAGGGTCATGTTCGTGAGAGTATGAGCTCGTGTGTTGTTCCTGCCCTATTGACTCCAAAGAAGGATGGTACATGGCGTATGTGTGTTGATAGTCGAGCCATCAATAAGATTACTGTGAGGTACAGGTTTCCTATTCCTCGCCTTGATGATTTGCTTGACCAGATTACTGGTGCTACCATTTTCACGAAGCTGGATTTGAAGAGTGGGTATTACCAGATTCGTCTTAGACCTGGTGACGAGTGGAAGACCGCTTTCAAGACCCGTGAAGGGTTGTATGAGTGGTTGGTCATGCCTTTTGGTTTATCAAACGCACCAAGCACATTTATGCGTGTGATGAATCAACTGCTCAGGCCTTTTATTGGCAAGTTTGTGGTTGTTTATTTTGATGACATTCTTATTTATAGTGCTTCTTATAATGAGCATGTCAATCATGTGAGGCAGGTCTTGACCTTGCTTCAAAATGATAATTTTTATGCAGCCACGAAGAAGTGTGTGTTCATGACCCTAAAGTTTTGTTTTTAGGGTATGTTGTTTCTGGTGATGGCATACATGTGGATGAATCTAAGGTAGCAGCTGTTCAGGAGTGGCCAACTCCAACTACCATTACTGAAGTTCGGAGTTTCCATGGTCTTGCTTCTTTCTATAGGCGGTTTATCCCTAATTTCAGTTCTATTATGGCCCCTTTGACAGACTGTATGAAGGGTAAGTCATTTGTATGGACGGAGGAAGCAGAGATGGCTTTTCAAGTTGTCAAGAAAAAGCTTACTACAGCGCCAATCCTGGTATTGCCTGACTTTTCTAAAGTTTTTGAGCTTCATACTGATGCTTCTAAGGTTGCAATTGGTGGAGTTCTTAGTCAGGGTGGGCGGCCTGTTGCCTATTTTAGCGAGAAGTTGACAGGACCGAAGTCGAGGTACTCTACTTATGACTTGGAGTTTTATGCAGTGGTCCAAGCTGTGAAGCATTGGCGCCATTATTTGTTTCATAAGGAGTTTGTTTTGTTCACTGACCATGATTCCTTAAGGTATATTCATACTCAAGATAAGGTTTCACATAAACATGGGCGTTGGTTGGCTTTTCTTGAGAAATTTACTTTTGTGGTGAAACACAAAACGGGTGCTTCCAATCGTGCTGCTGATGCCTTAAGCAGGAGAAGTAGTTTACTTGTAACCATGTAGGTTGATGTTCCTGGACTGGATGTCATTCGTGACATGGTGACTGTGGATCCATACTTTTCAATTGTTCTGCAGGATTTGCAATCCGGAGAGAAAACAGATTTTGTTATGCATGATGGGTTCCTATTCAAAGGGAATCAACTTTGTATTCCTGATTCAAGTCTTTGCTTGCAAATTATTAAGGAGTTGCATGGTGAAGGACATGTTGGTCGTGATCGCACTTTACAGTTGGTTCAAGCTTCTTATTTTTGGCCTACTATGAGGAAGGAAGTGGATCGTTACTTCAAGAGGTGTCGTATTTGTCAAGTTTCAAAGGGGACGACTACTAATGCAGGTCTTTATATGCCTTTGCCAGTTCCTTTGCAGCCGTGGGTTGATATTAGCATGGATTTTATGTTGGGGCTACCTCGTACTCAAAGGGGTAATGATTTAATATTTGTTGTTGTTGATCGTTTTTCTAAGATTGTTTATTTTATTCCTTGCAAGAAGACAACAAATGTAGTTAATGTAGCCCAACTTTTCTTTAGGGATGTGCACCGTTTACATGGTTTACCTTCCTCCATTGTTTCTGATCGGGACACCAGGTTTTTGAGTCATTTTTGGCGTAGTTTGTGGAAGATGGTGAATACTCAACTCAATTTTAGTAGTGCTTATCATCCTCAAACTGATGGGCAAACCGAAGTTGTTAACAGGTCCCTTGGTAACCTGTTAAGGTGTTTGGTGGGTGATCATGTGAAGGCATGGGATCAGAAGTTGTATCAAGCTGAGTTTGCTCATAATCATGCTGTTAATCGGAGCACTGGGTTTAGTCCTTTCCAGGTGGTTTATTCTGCTCAGCCACGTGGTCCTCTTGATCTTATGACTCCTCAGATTTCTAGATCTATTCCGAAGAAAGTGCAGGATTTTGTTGAGGGGTTGCATGATGTTCATAAATCTGTTCGTGACAACTTGGTTCGCGCTACTTCGAAGTACAAGCAGGATGCAGATCAAAAGAGGAGACATGTTGACTTTGAAGTAGGAGACTTTGTGTGGGATGTTTTGACTAAAGATCGTTTTCCAGTTGGTGAATATAATAAATTGTCTGCTAAGAAGATTGGTCCAGTGGAAATTGTGGATAAGATGAACTCAAATGCTTATCGTTTGAAGTTGCCAAGTCATATTCGTTGTTCTGATGTTTTTAATGTGAAGCACTTGTTGCCTTACCATGGTGATTCTTTAGATGATGATATAGTTGGGAATTCGAGGGCGAATTTTTCTTATCCAGGGGGGAATGATGGAGGCCCAAGTATTGAAGAACAGGCTGACTTGTTTCTGGAGGCCCGAGATCGCGTGAAGAGGGGTTTAGTAAAATGGGCATAACTTTTGCATCCTAAGTCCGTTTTCAGCCCGTGACCTGTCAAAACGTGCGTAAAAAGGAGACCGACGACGCGAAAATCCAAGGCCCGAAAATCCTTTTTACTATCAGTTTTTTGCATTTTTATGTTTTTTTCACTTTCAGTTGGACTTTGTCATTGGGCTACGGTCCAGCCCGTTGGATTTTTAGGGTTTTTCTTTGTTTGCAGTCATTATTTAATGAATCTGTTGTAACCCTAGCAAGACAGTTATCAGTTTAATAAAAGTTAAACCACTGGCCGTTGTGTTGTCGTGTTTTACCCTAATTTTCGGGCATTCTTCAGAATCAACGATTATTAGCAGGATTGTTTCTAGCATTCTTATTGAATTAACAGATCCAATTACTTATCTTTGTTACTTTGTTTTTTTAGTCTACATCAATATGTCAACGGAGTCTCGTGTCATACTTGTACACACATATTCCCAGGCCGACCTTCCCTCTTTAAGATTGCCAAGAGCCTTGGCATGATGAAAAGAGGATACGTATGGATTGCAACTGCTTGGCTATCAGCTGTTTTTTATTCTACCGGTATTCCTCCTAAAAATAGATGTATTCCTTGCTTCCATATCCACTTTTATACGAGTTCATCATGTTGGGAACGGTCACAACTACCCGAGCTATTCGGACCCTGTTTGGTTTGCGGATTTGTACCTTATGGAATGAGAATGATAGTGACTCATAGTGTTACTTTTAGGGAAATGGTTATGCAAGTCAATAATACACCAAACAAGTTGGTGGTTTTGATAATGGATGACTTCAGTGTCGCCCTAAAGTTACTCCACTACCCACTTCCTTACGAGTTCATCGTCTATGGGGACGGTCACAAGAATCCAAGCTACTTGGACCTTATAAACAATGTCACATCTAAGGTGAGTAGTTATTATTATCATACATATATATTGCTTTTCGGTACAGGTTAGTCGGCCACTCATATTTAGATATGTTTTTGGCAGGCATTTGAGGCTCTTCTAACCGTACTGAGTTGTTAATGACATTATGTGTCTTAAATTGTTTTGTATCAACTAAATTTGTGTGTGTAGTGACTCGGTCATTAATGAGTTGAATGTCTCAGGAGAGAACACGGTGAGCACCCTTGGTCGTATGGTTGTGTGCATCTGGCTTTTTGTAGTTCTAATTGTAAACTCGAGCTACACTGCTAGCTTGACATCAATCCTAACCGTGCAACAACTAAGATCTCCCATTAGTGGAATCGAATCTTTGATCATAAGCAATGACCTTATTGAATGTCAAGTGGGGTCCTATATTGAAGATTATTTGGTGAAAGAAGTCAACATTCCAAAGTCAAGACTTGTTGCTCTTGGCTCATCAGACGAATATGCTGAGAAAGTATTGTCGGGAATAGTTCATTGCTGCTATTGTCGATGAAAGGCCATATGTCGATTTTTTTTCTCAAAAAGCACTGTGACTTTCAGATTGTTGGCAAAGAGTTTTCAATAAGTGGGCCGGGATGGGTTTTGTAAGTACTACTATGATTAGTTGACTATAGTTCAGCTGACTGCTTACATGATCGTTTAATGTCATATTCTAAAATTTCAGGCATTTCCGAGGGACTCTCCTTTGGCTGTTGAGTGTTGATACGTCAACTGCCAGTCTGCCATACTAAAATTAAAAGAAACCGGAGAGTTTAAGAAGATTCATGATAATTTGATCAACAAATAAGCATGTGGCCCACAAAGCTCCTCATTAGTATCTGACCAAGTTCAACTAAGGCTAGGGGGAGTGGTGCAAAAAAACCCACCGCTACGTCAGCTCCACCTCAGCTTTCTCTTTCCTCTCACTAACCCACTCAAAACTCACCTTTCAAGGTTCTTAGAGTAAACGGTGTCACGGCGAGGGGCCCTCGCCGGTCCGAGGTGGCAGCCTCGCCGGTGCTCGCCGTGACACCGACCCCCCTTCGCCGTGAGCTATACGCCAGATTTCAACGAGAGGAAGAAGGAAGAAAATCGGGCCCCACATGTTTTTAGTTGGTTTTTTGTGAGTGAGTGGTGGGACCCAAGTGAAGAGGAGAGAGACTAGTTGTGAGTGAGGGGGTGTTTAGTTGGTTTTTTGTTTTGGTTAGTTGAGATGATGTGGCGCTGAGGTGGCACAAGTGAAGAGGGGAATCCCCTTCGTGACACCTTTTACTCTTAAGGAAAAAAAACCCACCACCACCTCACCTCCACCTCATCTTTCCACTATTATTTTTTACTTTTTATTTATACATTTAATTAAAAATGATACACGCGGGTATATATAAACGATACACCGATTAATTAAAAACAAAAACTTTTATTAAAAACTTTTATTAAAACGATACATGGGTAAATAAAAACATTACAAGGATACTAAAAACAACACATAAATAAGTAAAAACGATACATGGATAATTTAAGCATGAGGAAAAAAACGTAGAGAAGTTTTCACAACCTCCCAACAATGAAGATACTGAAACTGGCACCTATGCTCAACTTCAAATTCACGGAGGGCGTTATTCATAACATCCTCATCAGTAGATTCGGGTCCCCGTGCACGCCTTGCGTTGTTGTAACATTGAAAAAACCTACGCAGGGCACACGTGAGGCATTTCCATTTCCATATTAGCCTATCGTGGGCTCGTTTCCTTGGATCATCTAAATGATCCTCAATCATTTGCAAAACCGCAACCCAATAAGTACGAGTATTTGTCCGGTTTGTCACGGTGTTTTCAGCAACCCAAATCCAAGCGTGACACAAAGCTACTTCTTCCTCGGCTGTCCATAGTACATGCGCCATTTGATTTGAGAAGTGAAAGAAGAAGTTGAATTATGTGTTTGAGAGGAAGAAGATGAATGAATATGAATTGTGAGAAAAAAAAGTAAAAAGGGAGATTATATAGGGATAAATGGGGATAAGAATTAAATTTTATGAGTAAATGTGAATGGTGAGTAACTCACCGTTGGTGGGTTTTTGACTGCCTAGATAATGTAACTCACGCGTGGCTTTTTGAGGTGGGTTTGTGAGGTTTATGGCAAGCCACATGTACCCCACGAGTGGGTTTTTTTACCACTGCCCCAGCTGTTTGAGAGGAAGAAGATGAATGAATATGAATTGTGAAAAAAAAAGAAGTAAAAAGGGAGATTATATAGGGATAAATGGGGATAAGAATTAAATTTTATGGGTAAATGTGAATGATGAGTAACTCACCGTCGGCGGGTTTTTGACTGCCTAGATAATGTAACCCACGCGTGGCTTTTTGAGGTGGGTTTGTGAGGTTTATGGCAAGTCACGCGTGGCTTTTTGCCACATCGTGGGTTTTTTCTACCACTCCCCCAGCCTAAAAAGCTTTTGGGGATTGTTTCTAATATTTGGACTTGTATGTGTTGTTGGTGTTCTTATACATTTGTGTATCACTTTACAAATTCAGAAGACATCAAATGCATCATGCACTCATGAACCAAAGGCAAAAATGGTATTGCAAGTTCATGGATGATCATACGAGAAAAGAGATGATGATGTATATACGAATTAAAATAGCTAATATATTTGATGATAAAAGCTATTTATTGCTTCCATGAGGTTGTTGCCTTTCTTTTGTTGAAACGGGCAGACACATAGTATTTATCTATCTTGACGTTAGCTACAAATGAGTGACAGGTTGGGAGATATAATGGTTGTTCGTATATAAGCGCCAAATGACATTAACATCTGTCATTGTTTTCTTTTTAAAGCAACACACCGTCATTCCTTATCTAATAATGGTTCAGAAAGCGGCAAAGACAGATAGAGTTGGAATGGAAATTAAGATTTTAAACTATCATACTAATCATTTGATGAGATATGAGGAGAGATGTTGTGACTTTGTCCCACATCGGTCAATGAAAAAACTAACTATCACTATATATATAGGAATATATATACATATAGCAAAGTTTAATCAATATAAATGCTAAACGATTTGCAAATAGAGGTTAGTATGTATGTTGACTTTACTTTTTTTGTTTGAAGGAAAGACTTCTCCTTATGTATAGTTTCTTGCTACAATACTATGAATTCACATGAAGATTGTCTAAATAGACAAGTCACATGAAGATATGAGAGGACTTGTTTACATCATTTGAGGTACTTCTGTTTTAGAACAGCCCGGGTGTTCTCACATTACTTATAAGTATCATGATGAGTTTAACACTTGTTCCTCTTTCAATCTTCATGAGCATTGTCAGTTGTAGATCCAAAGAGTGATATCATAAACATCGGTTACATTGCTCAATTGCAGACCACCAATAAAAGAGTCTCGAGCATTCCAATGAAGGCTGTGGTAGATGATGTAAATTCTGATCCCACAGTACTTCGTATGTAAGCGCCAAATGACACGCCTGCAAAGATTTTTCAAGTTCATGGATGAGAAGCAAGAGGTACCGCTCATCAACAAGTTAAAGAGAAAGAGGAGGGCGTCTGGTAATATTTGATGATATTGTTATGCACCGAGTAGTTTACGGCTTGTTCAAAGTGATATACATAATTAATATACTCATCATGATCATAGGAGAAAAGAGACGATGAATATATGAATTAATGTAGCTTACGGTTGTAGCCTTTCGTTTGTTGAACCGGGCAGACACATACAGTAGTATTTATCTATCTTGGCGTTAGCTACAAACGAGTGACAGGTTGAGTAGGGATGAGCGTGGAATTGGAACCGAAATCGGTGGAATCGAGAACCAAAATTTTGAGAAAAATAGAAACTGAGAACCGAATCAAATATATTTTTCGGTTCCAGAACAGTTCCGGTTTTTTGGTTCTACCCGTATAAGAACCGATTTTCTAGAAGAAGAAAAAAAACTCATTCACCGATGAATTAAGTCAACAAAAAAAAAAAAAAAAAATCTTTTACAACTTTTTACGTTAAAAACAATAATATTTGACAAGTAAGTATAAGCTCAAATAAATAAACATTAGAACATATGGAGTGATCACACCACCACACCAAAAATCACCCCGCCACGTCAGTTTTTTCACTTCCACATCCACACAAAAAAAACAACCATCTTATCATCACACCATTTCCACACCAATTTACCCATTTTTCTATTTTTTTTCAAAAACTACCCTCAACAATTAATTTATTCAAATCTAATTTACTTTATTTATTCAAATTAAAAACATTACATTCTAAAAAAAAACAATTCGGATTAAAAAAACAATACGAAAATAAAAATAAAAGTAATCTTCACTAAGAAAGCTATTTTTTTTTGTTTTGTAGAAATTTGAAAAGTGAGTTTTCTTATTATCCCGACCCAGTCCAAACTACAAGCCCATCTACCCCAACAACCTGGCCCAGTCCAAACTACAAGCCCATCTACCCCAACAGCCCGGCCCAGTCCAAACTACAAGCCCAACATTAGATTTAGACTCCCCTTCATATCATCTCCACCATTTTTTCCCTCCCAATACTCACACAGCCGCCACAGCAAAAACCCTAATCCAGAAATAATAAAACCAGCCGTTTAGGGTTCGTTTGGTTTGGTTAAAAAGATAAAGGAGGGTTGTGTAAAGTGGAGGAGGGTGTTTTGTGTAAATGGTGGTCGTCTTCCACGCCCGTAGCTACAGCCACGGCGTCTTCCACGCTGCAACCGAAGGCGTGGTCACGCCGACCCACGCAGGGCAACGGCGAGCCACACCGTGACCACTCCGTCCCCTCTTATATAATTTCATAGGTTCACTATTTTTCTTTTACCCAAATTCGAATCAAATTTATCAGGCTCAATACCGGTTGAATTTGTATCAACTTAAAAAGCAAATTAAAAAAAGATGCTAGATTACTAATCATTTAAGATTATGTTTACAAAATGAATGTATTTGGCATGCCTAGTCATATTATATAAACCTTTTTTTTAAAGGCGAGTTAGTAGTTAGTGATTCGAGCTTACAGTGACATCCAAATGGGCAGTATGCAAGCCTCGAACATTCTCTTTAGGGGATAAACCCCACTCCCGCTTCTTAATTCGGGCCCCTGAAGGTTGTTGGTGAGACTCGAACTGAGACCTCTCGAAGAAAACCTCCCCAAGGTTACCCTTGGTGGCCAACTGAGCTAGCTTAGTTGGTTATATAAACCTTTTTGTTACAAAGTAAAATGAAAGAACTCATAAATTATTCAAACTCATTGAACGTGCCATATCAACAGTTATAGCATACAAACCAATTTTTATATTATACAAATCTAGTGATAGTAATTATGTACTAACAAGACATACATATTTCATTAATATTGAGAAGACATACATTGAATGCAAATAAAAAACAACATAAAACTTATTTCTACTGATTTGATAATGATGATAGTTGTTTATTTTTCAACGGATTGAGATTAGAGTTTAAGGCGTTCACTTTGGGTTTTTTGAGAGTAGGTTAGTTGTGGTTTTTTTATTACCTATGATATTAGCTTTTACGTATGGTAAATAATTTCTTTTAATATTATTTATAATTATCGAGTATTTGGTTATGGAACCTAGAACCGGTGGAACCGAACCGAGAACCAAAATATCTCAAAAACAAGAACTGGAACTAGAACCAACGGTTCTGGTTTCAGTTCAGTTCTTGGTTCGTGCTCATCCCTAAGGTCGAGAGATACAATGGTTCTGGTTCATCATAAATTAAGTTAAACACCAAGGTTGTTCGTATATAAGTGCCAAATGACATTAGCATCTGTCATTTTTTTTCTTCTGAAAAGCAGCATGCTGTCATTCCTTGCCTAATAATGGTTCAAAAAGCGGTAAAGACAGATACAGTTGGAATGGCAATTAATCGATTTTACTACAACAATTTTGCATGTTAGGGAGTCGTCCCTAGGGTACCACTTTTTCGACCCTAAACACTTAGGGACGACTTGTTCGACCCAAGATATTCGTGCCCAAAAATTCGATCTTAGATTTCTAGGGTCGACAAATCCTTTGAAACCTAGGGACGACTAAATGGGCCCCACAACTTTTTCGTTGAAAATATTGACTAACTTAGGGACGACTTTTCTTCGAAATTTAGGGTCGAAAAAGTCGTCCCCAAGTTTTTAATAAAATAAACTTTTTTTAATTATTAATAGAAAATCTTTTTTAATAATTAACAAAATCATTTTTAGAAAAAAAAGTAAGTAAATATAAACTTAGGGACGACTTTTTTGACCCTAAGTTATAAGAAGAAGTCGTCCCTAAGCAAATGAGAAGCCCAAATTATTAAACTTAGGGACGACCAAGTCGTCCCTAAGTTTAATAATCTAGGCTTCTCATTTGCTTAGGGGGACGACCAAGTCGTCCCTAAGTTTAATATTATGGGTGATTTTTGTTACTTTAGGGACGACTTGGTCGTCCCTAGATGTACATGGGGGTAAAAAAAACTGGGCATTTTTGCAGTTTCCAGATTTTTTTCGGAACTTTTTCCGGACAAAATCTACAATTCAAAATGGCAGAATTCGGCAAATCCACAATACAGAATAATAACAAATCAATAAACATTACAATACCACATGAAGATAAATTATCCAACGTTACGATACAGTAATCATCAATGCACTTATACATCCTAAATCAAATGTTTCACACGCTACAAGTCTCAAACTTTATTACACATGCATAATAAGAAAAAAATACTACTACAACCTCTACTCGTCGTCCTGGCCCTCGTCAGGCGAAAAGTCATTTTGCTGCTCGTCATTCCCTGATAAGTCGTCACCACTATTTTGGAGATCCCTATCTCGACCCAACTCGTCAACGGACCGGTAATCATCCTGATGAGGATTAATGATTACGCGAGAACCTCCGGGTTCGGAATGTGAAGTAGAGCCAATCTCATGAGTTGAGTTTGAGACAGGATGATAGCAATGGATAAATGTATTGTTGGTGACGGGAGTCATAGGCAAAGTGCCGGCATAGGGAGGTTGGAGTGGTTGGAGATGGTCGCGAAAAGGTGGTCGGAATTGGTCGATGGAAGGAGGTTGCAATGGTTGATTAAAAGGATAGGGTGTTGGACTAAGTGAGCCCAATCAGGAGCTATGGGGCATAAAACAGGGCCGGGGCAGGGGTACTAGGTTAAAAACTAGGAGGGTTAATTGGGTGATCAGTATTTGATGATTTGTAGTTATGGAAAACTCACCCAATGCACTCTGATATTGTGTCATATGCTGGTACGACGTCTGACCCTATTCTTGTGCCGCGTCTACCTTTAACGCTACCAAGTAAGCCCGTTGCTGCGCCTCCTGACTCAGTTTCCTCATCAGCTCCATCTCTTGCACATATTGTTCCATGAGTTGATGGATTTCATCACGGGTTGGAAAATCCGGTCGAGCTGCAGGACCGCGCCTGCGATAAGTTACAACAACAATTTTTCATTATATACAACAAGACATAAATATGAACAATTGATTTATATTTTGTTTTATTGAGGATATATAACATGCGAGAAGTGTTATTGCCACCATCCGGTAACTTTCTGCCTTGTCCCGACACATTTTGCTTATTTTGACTAGGCATGATTGTAGCCACTATTTCTTCAGCAGACATGTACGGGATGATCTTGAATTTAACTTGGTCTTGCAGGGCTTTCATCTTTAGCTGGGAAAGAAAAAAAACGGTTTAACAAATAAAATTAGTTACTAAAGCATGTAAAGAGTTATATATTACTTACATATCTTTCCTCGTGTTCTTTTTTTTAAACGTGCCATTATTTGAGTGCCCCTTCCTCCACGTTTCAACCAGGTCTCGTAGCGCCCTTCCTTGAGTTTCTGTAAAATATCAAATAAATTAATAACGAGCTATAATAAATAAACAATATAAAAGCTTTTAGTAAAATCACAAAAATTATAAAGAGTCTTACGTATTCATTTCTTCCTCGGGCGAATGGTTTTTTGCCTTGAGTGGTCGGTACCGTGTTTTTTGAACGATTAACAGTATTAATCTCACTTCTTGCCACCCTATTTGGATGTGACCACCACTCAACCAAGTCAGCCCAGTCATCTTCGGTTCTATGGTCCCACATTTTCTACAGCGGTAGATGTGCTTCTGCCTGTGCGGACGTCTCATAAACTGAATAATATTGCTTCTTGATCCTGTTCTTGTGTTTTCTATACAGCAACCTCAGTTCCAGTTTTCAACGCAAGATTAACCCGACCCGACACCCGATACACACCCTTGCCACACACCACCTCACTATGATCATTGTACCATGGCTGAAGGTCAAAATATGTCTACATAAAAACATATGAATTTAAATAAACAAACAAATTAAACATAACACACATATCTAAATGTCGATAACAATAACAATATAAGTAAAATAAACTATTTTGACCTCAAGTGTAGGAAAAATATGAGCTTTATAAGAGTCTGGAATTTCATCCCATTCGCAAGCAAGGGAAAGTGTCCGGACTAATTACCCCATAAGATGAGTCAACAGGGATGCATAATCGCCCAGAGGATGGAAGGTTTTCAGATCCTTAAATTCAAAGCCAATTGTCAAAGGTCTTTCGTTATTTTCTCTGTAAGCATTCCTTAATATTGTACTATTGGTCTCAGAACGTTGATTTGAACCTACAAAAGATATGTTATTTACTCGTAAAAATTCAAGTGACATAAATTATAAATATCAGTGTTATAAAAAAATATAACGATTTCTTACGTTGACACTGGGCCGATACAGGACGTGTGGGCCGTCTGGGTGGACCACCACCAGCATCCCCACCATGTGATCTAGGAGCTACACACGCCATCTGTAAAATAACAAGTTCATTTCAGTATACACATTTTATCAATATACACATTTTAACATATAAAAAAATTTTCATTAAAAAACAAAAGTACACACAATTTAGTTAACCAATTAATACTAATACACAAATTCATATCAATATACACATTTTATCATATAAAAACATTTTAATTAAAATACAAAATTATACATTTAAACAAATAAAAACAACTCATCATCATTTAAGCGTATAACAATTGTTTCATTCAAACTACAACTTAAACATCTAAAAATCGTTTACAAATAAAAAATTACACATTAAAGCATATAACAATTGTTTCATTCAAAATACAACTTAATATCAATTGTCATCTTCAGAATCATCGCTAGATAAAACTTCTTCAACATCATTACTAGGGTTCACTCCATCATCATCCGACACTAAATCATCATCACCATCATCAACATCATCATCATCATCATCATCATCATCATCAATGACGTGTGCAACGACCTCATCTTCATTATTAATAATATCATCATCAACCGGTGGGGCGTCCACTTCTGTCGGTTGAGTATTTACACTCAAATCCGTAAGATACAAATTAGGCAAACCAACATGCAATGTAACATCTGATGAACTGCTACCATGTATGACATCTTCATCGGACTCGCCACATCTCGATGATAAACCTGTTCGACGAAATTCAAATGAAGCGGTCGTCTAGCAAGGTCTTCAAGGTAGAATACTTGTGTTGCTTGTGTCAGGGAAATGTATGGGTTATTTTGGTGAAATAGCCTATCGGTCAAAATATGATGTATGCCTTGCTCAGTGTAAGAACGTCTGTTGCGTTTGGTTCAATTGGTAGGGTTGATTGGGTCAAACCATTTACATCGAAACAACAAAACCTTGCGGTTGCCGATATAAGTGAGCTCCAGTTTTATGGAGTTGACCATAATACATCTCTTCATCAACCCCGGGTGTTGAAACTCCGCTGCATTGAGTGGTACGAAGTATATCGCGTTCACATACCACAGACTTCACACTGTTCACTATGCAAGCGGGGTATGTACATGAACTAATAGGTCCACATGCCAAAGAGAATAACTCGTCACTACAGTCCCCACTAACTTTTTTTTCACGAGCCTACAAAAAAGAGATACAAAAAGGTTTATTAGATGAGGAAAAACTCCAAGGTAATATATCTAATGTATTTACCTTGTTATTAAACCATGCAGGAAAACTCGTTTCCACATTATCAGGCGCTTCTCTGCGAAGGTTCATGATATTAGAAGAAGTCATCGAGAAAGAAGATTTTTCAAAATTATAAAATAAAAAAAGGAAGAAACATACTCGCTGTAAGCCGAGATGTCTGCTTCGACTTCAGGACTGTTGTTAAGTATAAACCACGTAACTGCCTGCATGTCGTCATTAGTCATATGAGTTGGTTTGATTCTACCCATCGGTGTGCATACGGTCCGGAACACCTCGAATTTATCTGGTTGTCCAGGCAAATCGTCTTCATTTCTGCCAAGGCGGTTAAATCTCGTCTCGACATCCTTAAGGTAACGCGAACAAAAAGTTAATGCCTCTTCTGCAACATAACCCTCAGCAATAGAACCTTCAGGCTTTGCTTTTTATTTCGTACATAATTCTTTATCTTTTTCATGTATCTTTCAAATCGATACATCCACCTGATGCGAGTAACGGAACCTAGAATAGCCTCATCAGGTAGATGTATAACCAAATGAGTCATTATGTCAAAAAAAGCAGGAGGAAAGATTTGCTCTATATTAACCATCATAATGATCAATTTGTTTTTAGCTTCTTTCATGTCCTGCACAGTCAAACTTCGAGCACAAAGCTGCTTAAAGAATAAGCAAATCTCGATTATAGGTTTTGTAACGTCTTTGGGAAAGTATTGTTGCACTCCATAAGGAAGTAACCGATGCATCATTATATGACAGTCATGAGATTTCAGGTTCGTTATATTGTCATCATCAGCGGTCACTTTTTTCTTGAAGTTGGATCCAAAACCATCAGGTAGTCTGACTCCTTTGATGAATTTACAAAAAAGTTTTCTTTTTTCTGGAGTGAAAGAGAACTTTGGATGAGGCTTATCGAACTTCCCGTTATCTTTTTTAACTAACCACAACTCATTTCGAACTCCCATTTTTTGCAAATCTAGCCTTGCCTTTGGTGTGTCTTTGGATTTGTCGTTTTGTAACAGGGTATTCAGTAAAGCCTCAAGGAAATTCTTTTCGATGTGCATGACATCGTAAAAGTGTTTTAGTAGAAGAAAGGGCCAATACTCAAGATCTCAAAAGATAGAACGCTTACTCTAGTTCAATTCAACATCTCGATTATGGGGGCGGTTCTCTTTAGCAATTGTTTTATGTTTCCCCGGTTTACGTTTAAAGACTTTAATAATCTGCAATTGGATATCAAGTTCTGAAAACTTTTTAGGTATAGTCTTATGTTCGGGAGAACCGTAGAATTCCTTAGATTTTTTCCTTTCTGCATGATTTGTTCTTAGCCATCTTCTGTAACCAACATAAACGATTTTGCTGTTGATACGCATCGATGGAGTGTCCACATTACAAGTAGGGCATGCGTGGTAGCCCTGCCCAGTCCACCCAAACTACTTCGAGCTGGAAAATCATTGATGGTCCATAAAACTGCCGCTTTCATTTTGAAATGAGTACCGTAGCAGCGTCTTTCATCCAGACTCCCTCCCATAAATCTTTGAGTTCTTTAATCAGAGGCTGCAAGAAAACATCAATGTCCTTTGCAGGTGATTTGGGGCCGGGAATTAACATCGTCAACATTAAAGAAGTTTCTTTCAAACACATCCACGGTGGTGTGTTGTATGTTGTCAATATAACGGCCACATGCTGTAATTTTGGCTCGTCATCCCAAAAGGATTAAAACCATCAGCAGCCAACCCTAATCGAACGTTTCTAGGGTCATAAGAGAACTCAGGTTTCATCATGTCAAAATATTTCCATGCTTTACCGTCACACGGGTGATTCATTTTACCGTCTTCCTTAGACTGTCTGGTCGCATGCCAAGTCATCCACTTTGCTATGTCTTTTGTGTTGAACATACATTGTAGTATAGGTTTTATCAGAAAGTAACGCAACACCTTGTTGGCAACTAATTGCGTCCCCTTTTTCGGCTTTGGGTTTTTCCATCTACTCGCATTACAAATTGGACAAGTATCCCTCGCCTTGTTTTCCGGTGATCCCCAATATAAAAAACAATCATTTATACAAGCATGGATCGATTCGTATCCTAACCCGATCTTTTTGTATGTCTTTTTTATTTCATAGAATGAAGACGGGAAATTGTATCCTTTACTAAGGTAACATGCCTTTTGGAGAAGAGCTAGAATTTTGTTAAACCCGAAATCAGTTATTTTGTGTAAAACCTTGATGTGTGAAATCTCTGATGTAAATTCCAATGTGCTCATATCACAACCCGGGTACAAATTTTGGGTAGACCTAGCAAGTAAGTCTTCAAAATCGTTACTAGGACCCGATGTTTGGGTTGGTTGAGGACCGGTTGTTTGAGTTGGTGGAGTTTGAGAGGGTGGAGTTTCAGATGGTGGATTTGGAATATTATTTGCAGAAATATCTTCGAAGAACGCATCCATGTGAATTTGATCAGGTGAATGTCGTAATAGTGGAGGTAACGGAAGAATTGGTTCACCGTGATATATCCAAGTGGTGTAATGTTTGTCAAACCCGTATTCGGATATGTGTGCCTCAAGTTGGCTGAGGGTAACCAAAATTTCACGGTTACAACAACGACTACATAGGCAACGGAGCTTTTGTGAGATGGGGTGCAAAAATTTCTCACAATCCTCGATGAATGGAAAAAGACCATCTACAAATTCATTGGAATTACGATTGGATACAGTGGTCTAAATCTTATCAATTGTCATAACTGCGTTGCAAATAAACATACTCAGATAAATTATTTTTTTATACGTAAAATGTCATACTAACCAAATGAATATGAACTCTTTTGTTTTTCCTAGTGCAACTATGGAAGGCAATCCTAACCCACCTTTTGAATGTTTCGTCCCATATATGAATGCGCATAACCGGTTTACTATTTGAGAAAATTTCAGCAGCATTTCCCCTCTACTCCCCAAATATGTGTTTAAAGACATATTCGTAGGAGTAAAAGAGAAACACTGTCGAAATCATCTCAAATAATAAACCAGTTATACGCATTCATATCCTGAATGAGACAAAACATCAAAAAGCAGTCCCAAACAGGGGACTTTCCGAAATTAATTCCTAATAAATTAATTTCGGGCGGGTTTTCTATAGGTTGATTAACTTCCGACGGGAATTTTCCAAAATTAATCGATAAAATCCTAAAACATTCCTAAAATTATTTACTACAAAAGACTAACAATCATATATCATATATATAATATAATAAACATATGCATAATATTAATTACACACCTCGATCACGGCTGAAATAAATAAAGATATAAAGATAGAAAAAGAGGTCCGGATGAGGAAGTTGTCCCGACTGTCATGGTGCTAACCAAACACAAACATAAAAAAACATCATAAATTAGTTTGTTTTCGATATTTTATATAATTTGAAACAAACACCACCATAACGATTTCAAAAAAAAACATTACCTTTTTTCGGCTGTGACTCGGGTCTCGGTTCTCAGCTCGGTTCCCCGCTAACTCGGCTGTGACTCGGGTCTCGGCTACGACAAACATATCAAAAAAAATTAAACTTGTGCCTATTTCATATTAAGCTAATATCATATTAAGCAAAAATCCCTGTATTAAGCCCTAGCCAATATATATATATATATATATATATATATATATATATATATATATATATATATATATATATATATATATATATATATATATATATATATATATATATATATATATATATATATATATATATATATATATATATATATATATATATATATATATATATATATATATATATATATATATATATATATATATATAAAAGCCAAAATCCCTATATTAAGCCGAAATCAAATAAGCTCATAAGTATTGATATAAGCAAAAACAAACACCCACCTCTGGTGGTGGCTACTGCTGCTGCCGTGACTGGTGGTGGTGCGGTGGTTGCTATATCAAATTAAACTAGCCACAACAAACCCAATATCATTTATTATTAAACTAGCCAAAACATATAAGCTGAAAATCAATTAAACTAGAAAAAAAACCCAATATCATACCGTCAGTGGGTTGGTGGTGCGACTGGTTGACTCGTGGTGGTGGTCCGGTGGTTGACTGGTGGTTGACTGGTCGAATTAAACTAGAAAAAACAAACCCAATATCATTTTTAATTAAACATTATACCAATTAATCAATTAATCATACTAACAATTAAACTAAAAAATTAATCAAAATTAAAATATATAATCTGAAATCAAATACCGTGACTGGGAAATATATATTAATTCATGGTGATTAAACAATATATAATCCGAAATCAAATTAAAGTGCGAGTAGTGGTGGGTCGGATTGGTTGTGGTGGGTCGAATTGGTGGTGGGTTGATGAAGATGAAGATGGTGGTGGTGGGTTGGTGAAGATGAAGATGGTGGTGGGTCGAATTGGTGGTAAAGATGAAGATGGTGGTGGGTCGAATTGGCGGTGAAGATGAATTGGTGGTCGAATTGATGAAGATGGTTTAGCTCGTCCCGTATAGTTTTTTTTAACAGAATGAATGAGATGAAAAGGGATAAGATACTATATGTATCTTACGTTTAGGGACGACCTTTACTTTGTAACTTAGGGACGACTATGTCGTCCCTAAGTGTATTATTAATATATATTTTTGATAGTTTAATACTTAGGGACGACCACCCTTTGAAACTTAGGGACGACTTAGTCGTCCCTAAAATTTAGGGACGACCAAGTCGTCCCTAAGTACATACCGGGAAAACTAAACCCCGTAGCGGGTTATTCAAAATTTTTGACAAAATATTCGACAAAATTTTCGAAAAAATTGCTAAGTGTTGGAGGGTTTTTAAGGACGACTTTGCTATAATATTTATGGACGACCAAGTCATCCCTAAGTCTTTTTCATATATTTTTGCATTATTATACCTTTTATGTAATAATAAAATTAATAATAAAAAAATAATAAAAATCAAAATAAATTATTGTAATTAATATTAAATTATACGTTAGAGGTTCAACCGATGAGTCGATATGCTAGGGTTATACGTTAGAGGTTCAACTGATGAGTCGATATGTTACGGTTAACGTGAGAGGTTCAACTGATGAGTCGATATGCTCGGGTTATACGTTAGAGGTTCAACTGATGAGTCGATATGTTAAGGTTATACGTTAGAGGTTCAACTGATGAGTCGATATGCTAGGGTTATACGTTAGAGGTTCAACTGACGAGTCGATATATTACGGTTATACGTTAGAGGTTCAACTGATGAGTCGATATGTTAGGGTTATACGTTAGAGGTTCAACTGATGAGTCGATATGTTACGGTTATACGTTAGAGGTTCAGCTGATGAGTCGATATGCTAGGGTTATACGTTCGAGGTTCAATTGATGAGTCGATATGTTACGGTTATACGTTAGAGGTTCAACTGATGTGTCGATATGTTAGGGTTATACGTTATAGGTTCAACTGATGAGTCGATATGTTACGGTTATACGTTAGAGGTTCAACTGATGAGTCGATATGCTAGGGTTATACGTTAGAGGTTCAACTGATGAGTCGATATGTTATGGTTATACGTTAGAGGTTCAACTGATGAGTCAATATGCTAGGGTTATACGTTCGAGGTTCAACTGATGAGTCGATATGTGACGGTTATACGTTATAGGTTCAACTGATGAGTCGATATGTTAGGGTTATACGTTAGAGGTTCAACTGATGAGTCGATGTGTTACGGTTATACGTCAGAGGTTCAACTGATGAGTCGATATGCTAGGGTTATACGTTCGAGGTTCAATTGATGAGTCGATATGTTACGGTTATACGTTAGAGGTTCAGCTGATGAGTCGATATGTTAGGGTTATATGTTATAGGTTCAACTGATGAGTCGATATGTTACGATTATACGTTAGAGGTTCAACTGATGAGTCGATATGCTAGGGTTATACGTTCAAGGTTCAAGTGATGAGTCGATATGTTACGGTTATACGTTAGAGGTTCAACTGATGAGTCGATATGCTAGAGTTATACGTTAGAGGTTCAACTGATGAGTCAATATGTTACTGTTATACGTTAGAGGTTCAACTGATGAGTCGATATGTTAGGGTTATACGTTATAGGTTCAACTAATGAGTCGATATGTTACGGTTATACGTTAGAGGTTAAACTGATGAGTCGATATGCTAGGGTTATACGTTAGAGGTTTAATTAATGAGTCAATATGTTACAGTTATACATTAGAGGTTCAACTGATGAGTCGATATGCTAGGGTTATACGTTAAAGGTTCAACTGATGAGTCGATATGTTACAGTTATACGTTAGAGGTTCAACTGATGAGTCGATATGCTAGGGTTATACGTTAGAGGTTCAACTGATGAGTTAATATGTTACGGTTATACGTTAGAGGTTCAACTGATGAGTCAATATGTTAGGGTTATACGTTCGAGGTTCAACTGATGAGTCAATATGTTATGGTTATACGTTAGAGGTTCAACTGATGAGTCGATATGCTAGGGTTATACGTTAGAGGTTTAACTGATGAGTCGATATGTTACGGTTATACGTTAGAGGTTCAATTGATGAATCGATATGTTAGGGTTATATGTTATAGGTTCAACTGATGAGTCGATATGCTAGGGTTATACGTTAGAGGTTCAAATGATAAGTCGTCCCTAAATGTGTCGACCCTAAATTTGGCGGTAAATGCTGGTGGGAAAATGTTGGCAGGAAATGTTGGCGGTAAATGCTGGCGGGAAAATGTTGGCGGGAAAGCTAGGGTCGACTAAGTCGTCCCTAAATGTGTCGACCCTAAATTTTTATCTTTATTTATGGTAGCTCTTATCTTCACAAACTCTTATCCTCTCCTACCAAACTCACCACCACCACCACCCGATTTTGCATAAGATGGATCCACTTGAAGCTTATAAGTGTCGACGTGGAAAGGAATATATAGTGTTGAGACAGTTATATCGACGTCATAGCTAAAGGTTTATTAGTATCATAACAATTATATAAAACCCTAAACGAGATCAAAGCACATATAACGGAAGCGATTTAACAAGATCATAATTAATAACACAGTTATATAAAATTGAATTAGGGTTACATACCTTTACGCTAAAGCAATTCCACAAGACGAAGAACAAATCACCTATTCGGGTTTAAACCGTATATACCAAGAAATAGTCTAAAGTAAGACTATATTACGTTATTGTACACACGTAATACAACGAGCTAACCGTGATTCTAGCACGTGAAAACCGAGCTACAACGCTTGTAATTAATCTACCCAACAACCCTAGAGAGGGGCTAGGACTAGATTAAGTATCAATCGATCAACCAAGAAAACCAACCAAAACCCTTTTGTTGGAGGGGGTGTCGATCGACCAAAAGAAAGAGAAGGGGAAAAGATTTATGATGATATGAATTATGAGAAGTTAGGAGGTGTATTTATAGGCCTAAACCCTTATAGACCAAGATAAATAAAAGGCAACAATTGACCCCCCCCCCCCCTTGAGCCCATATTCGGTCGGCTATAACACCCCTTAGGGTGTTCCGGAATCTTCCAAACTTCTTTCCTTTTGTTTATACATACTATATATTTATTTAACGCTCGTTATAACTTAACTAATAATTATTTAAGGACCGTTAAGGTTATATAGTTACTTGCTCGGTTAAATTAATAAATACATAAATATATTTATTAAATAAATTAATAAATACAATAAATACAATAAATATATTTATTAATTATATTAACTCTTTACGTATTGTGTGCAATCCCGTAATCTCGAGTTCGATCCTATCACACGACTACTAACTATAAGTCCATAAACTTACAGCTCCCACTTGGACATATTTCGAATATCGTGATTATATTGACTAGCGTCTAGTTACACTAGCAATGTCTCTAGTAAAACTCGAGTAGGGTCTCCTGGACAAAACCTTTTAACGATTCTGCATCGTTATTATTATCCTTTTATTTCTAATACAAAGTTAATAAGGATATGGATCTCATTCATTCCTTTCATTAACCATTTTGTTTCTCGTTCACAGATTTAGCAAGATTACTAAAACAAATTTGGGTGTGGCCACACAAACATCTTACTAATCCCACGAGGGGCACAGCTGTATTAAACTCCAAAACGAAATTGGAGGAAATAAATTCCATATTGACTACGAGCAAAACTTATGAATTTTGCAACATTTCCGAAAATAATCCTTATAGCTACCAGTTACGTTTAGCGTTAGATTATTCCACAGAGATGCACTAGATTCATAACAGTTTCCTGGTATCTCAAGTCTAAGGATAACTATTTATGTTTTACTTAATGACAAAGATCCATAAAGTAATAACATATAGTTGGGATAAGTCCTATATTCGATTCATCGAATATCATCCAAAATCGATCAATATACTTTCAAGTATACTCTATCACTATTTTGATTTGTCTTAGTTTAATAATACTCCCATATTATTAATCGACAACGGACATTTAGCATAACTTGTATTTATTGATTAAAACATGTAAAATAGGATACACTTATTAAATAATAAAAGTAAACGAAACCCAATCTTTATTTTATTATATAATAATGTCATAACATCCTTTATCCAAATACTAATGATAGATTTATTGCATGAGTTCGCTAGCTAGGTGCAGCCCAATCGCCTTGGCATGCTTAACTACCTTTGGTCTAGGAAATGCCTTAGTAAAAGGATCTGCTACGTTATCATCTGTGTGAATTTTTATCAATTTGATTTCCCGAGCTTCAACTTGTTCTCGGACGTAGTGATGTCTACGCATAAAGTGTCTGACGCCTTTCATGACTCCAGGGTCATTGGCAAATATTATTGTGGCAGAATTGTCACAATACATATCAATAGGTTCTTTAACTGAAGGCATCACTCAAAGATCTTCAATAAACTTCTGAATCCAAATAGCTTCCATTGCAGCTTCTGAAGCAGCCATGTACTCAGATTGAGTAGCATGCATTGCGATCGTTGTCTGTTTCTTGCTCTTCCAGTCAACTACTCCTCCACTGATAACAAAAACGTAACCCTTTTGAGACTTCATATCGTCTTTATCACATTGCCAGGACGCATCACAGAAACCTGTAACATTCAGTTCTGTGTCTGGTTTTCCACCATATACCAAAAACAAATCTTTTGTACTCCTTAAATACTTTAGAATATGTTTAACAGTATTCCAGTGGAGCTTCCCTGGATTCTGTTGGTATCTACTGACCAAGTTCTGAGCAAACGCCACATCAGGGCTTGTGCATCTAACAACATACATTATAGATCCTACAGCCGAAGCATATGGCACCTTCTGCATGTATGCCTCCTCTTCAGGAGTTGATGCATCCATCTCATGACTCAGATTACGCTTAACTTCCATAGGTTAAAAACCTTTCTTGGAATTATACATATTATACTTCTTCAAAATCTTATCTATATAAGCATCTTAACATAGACCAATTAACCGTCTTTTCCTATCCCGATAGATCTTAATTCCCAGAATGTATGCAGCTTCTCCTAAATCCTTCATAGAAAAACATTTACCAAGATAATCCTTAACAACTTTAAGTGTCACACCCCACCATGGCGGAATATGAGGCGCGACATATGGATATCATCACAACAATAGCGTGTCTATAGAGATAACTAAATGAAATAGAAATATCATAAATGGTGACACAATGTCATGAATATATCTCAAACAATGCAGGCGTCTAGGTAAGTAGGTAACAGGTCTACCTCTTATCAAAGACATGCAATTAACAATTAACAAACATATAGGTGTCCACAAAGTATCACTTATTCAAACATAAATGAAGACTAAGAGGAAAGGGGGTTCCTCCAAATGCAATCCTAAGCCTTCCAGCTAGCCACTCCTATTCTCACGTTTAACCACATTCTCACCTGAAAGAGACACTAAAACACGTCAACATAAAGTTGGTGAGAGTCATAGGTTTAGACTCCAACGCCAAATTAGTTATAAGCTGTGAATAACAACCATTAACAAAAGAACATATGGACAATGTGCTATAATTATGTATTAACAACTAGCACTCAAGATTAACCAATCACCACAAATCCAAGGCTCCAAGCCTTACCAATAACCACAATTCCAAGGCTCCAAGCCTTACCAATCACCACAATTCCAAGGCTCCAAGCCTTACCAATAACCATGGTCCCATAGGCGCCCATACACCTATGAACCAATCCCAAGGCCCCGCCTTATCAACATCCCCTTGGTACCAAGTCAAACCACAATAACAGAGACGGTACGTGTCCCCCGATCCAAATCATTAACACAATCAAGAATCACATAGCAGTTAATCGCATAAGTGTACACATAAGTCCATCGCAAACCATAAAAACATTCACAACATTCTTTACAAAACCATACAGTATCTCTTCCATCCCATCTGGAAATCAAATCATAAAAATATATGGGACTATGAAACTCACCTGAACAAGCTTCTCCAAGTACCCGCACTCTAGCACAAATCTAAACACACAAACGTATACAATCAAGACATAAAACACATACCAAAATGGCTCATCAATCTATGATGGATATCTAACCTTCTCCTACAACTTAACCCCATTTATATGCCATAATCATCTCATTACACCCCTCTATAAAGCCCTTAACTTAGTTTATTTCATAACTCGTCCCGTTAACATTTAATCCAAAACAGTCCCGTTTTTCACACTCCGTATTATGATCCAAACGTCCACCAAACCTAAACCACATTCCTTGTAATGAAAACCCCATAAACTTATATGTGTTAGCTAAAATCTCAGCCCTTGCCCCAACATCAAAGCTAATCTTAAGTCCCCGATATACAACTTATACTTTCGCCTATTCAGATTCTACCGATTTTGAACATATGAAATGTTTGTTATGATCAGAGGGTCTTACCCTATCCCAATTGCTTAGACCTTATCCAGATCTTTTATTTAATATATGATCTAAGTCTCATGTTCATTTTAAGCTCCAATTATAACCCTAAGTATCCCAAACAATTCATAACATAAAATGAAAACAAGCTGATCCAAAAACTGTTTTGACACCCGACTGATGTAACATGTTTTTGACCCACTTCCCAACCTTCAATTTAGTTCTCATTACTTGCATTTGAAAGCTAATTCAATTACCTTCCCAGGGACATAAGATTCGAAAATTAAAAGTTTGTAGAACTCTAGATATGATCAAAATAATGGACCAAAAATTCTGCCCAGTTTTTAAAAACTTATTTAAACATGATTAAACCCTAATTACCATCACTAATCTTCATAATAACCAAAGTAATCAATTCATATGAACCCTAAACTCACTAATATCAGAAAACTCTCAAACCCTAATCCATCATAAGATCAATTACATGATTAGATTGATTAAAATCATTAATAGAATAAAGGGTTTTGAAGGTTTTACCTTAGAAATCAATGGAAGATCTTTATTTTTGAAACCCTAATTGGCCACCATTGTTGAATTTCGGCTAGGAGCTGTTATGGAGCTTAAAAATCTAATTATATTGGTTATGGATTGGGTTTGGTTAAGTCCTAAAGGCCCCCTAATCCTATTACAAGTCCATTGGGCCTGTTTTTGGGCTTTTCCTTCTTTCTTTCTTTTAGCCGCCCAACCCAAAGTCCAAAACCCCTATTTGGCCGACTTTTATACTCCACCTACTGTAAATTAACTATTAATTATTATTACCTTAAATTCTCTTAATTTATTTCAGCTCCTAAAGCCTCCGAAACCTCAAAACCGCAAAACCTGTCAAATTTACGCGTATACCGTAAAAGACGTAAAAATATACAATTTTATAAAAACTCTTAGAATATAAAATAAAATATATAACTAAGTCCTAAATGACTTAAAACCATCCCGTAAATTATTCCGGTGACTAAATACCTCTTCCGAGACCCCTAAATGCAAAACCTTAAACCGTAAAAATACGATTTTCTATAATACATATACGTATACGTAAAACCACTAAACTACACCATCTCATTTCATAGTCACTACATTGTGAGCTCATGAACATGAAATCATCACACATCGTTTCACTCACAAGGTACCCCGTACCCGAAACGATATCCAAACCACAATCTATACACACCAATTAGCACATAAACACGTAAAGACACGTAACTTGCACAAAATAAAACTAAGTGACGAACCTCAGAACCGCGGTTGTCACATCACTCCCTCCTAATAGAAATCTCGTCCCGAGATTTACTCCTTAGGATCAAACACACAAACAACAAATCATATGAGGATACTTGTTCTAAATGAACTCCTCTTATTTCCATGTGTACATTAGTTCAAGTCTCAAATTACCACATATACTAACCAACAATATTTAAATTCATTCCCAAACTCTTGACCTCAAAGCTAATAAATCTCACAAATGACTCTTTGATAAAATAAAGACTCTTATTAACACAAATCCCGAATAACCGTACATGAAAATATGAATTCTCAAACAACATTTACCAATCTTAATACATGAAATATATCATGTATACCACTCAATTCCCCCAGGTAATTCTATCCTCATAAACTACTGGTCCAATCTTTCAAAAGATCATAAATGGACCTACAAAACTTGACATCAACTTTCCCTTTTGCCAAAACATGCCACCCATTACTATAGGTGAAACTTCCTACATAACTTTGTCACTAACTCTAGTGATTTCCTCTTTTTCAACATATCATATCTTGTTACTCTCATCCTTTCCACAAACACCATTTCCACATTAGTAGTCTCTTCACGAATTTTAGTCCACCATAAGGACAACTCACCCTATCCTACCATATAGTGCCTCAAATGGCATTCATTGACTTCTAGTATGATAACTATCATTATATGAAAACTCAGACATCGCTAACGAGTTTCCCACATCCCTCTAAATCAGTCACCCAAGCTCTCAACACGACTCCTATACTTGTATCGATCTCTCACTTGCTCATCCTTTTCCAATTATCTGGATATACTCATATCCAATCTTGTTCAAAAACTCCCTTTAGTCCGTACCCTAAACTACTTAAAAATTCAAATTTCCTTTAAAAATTGACCTATGACGGTCTTTCACATATCCATTAGTTCATCACAACAAGGCTCTTCCAATCCAAATCAACTTATGATCTATACACATCACCAAAAGGACGGTTATCTTAGTTAGTCTATCAACTGCCATCCAAACCCATGCTACAACTACTTCCATTAAATTTGGATGGCTCATTAGTAGCACCTATACACTTCTTTTCTCACTTTTCTCAATGAAGGATTTTTTTTCCTTGATACTCAACACTTCCTTTATACCTACACAATGTCTTACCTTCAAGGTAATAGCGCTCCTCATCTTGTCTTAGTTAGACCAAGCCCTTCATCTCTCATGACACATCACATATATAACTCCTCAACCATTTGATGATCGATACTAAGCCTTCCAATCAAACATTATAGGCCAGTACCATTTCCTTTCCACACAACAACTATATTAGCATGCTTAGTGCCTTAGTCTACTCATTAGGCTATACCAAAGTTTTACCTTCGCTTCCTATCTCGACCTATTTCATTCATGATTCGCATCTATCCACACTTACTTCTTTTTCCTCAGCTCATGACATACATCACTATGTTATGCTTCCCGTCTTTCAAGTCATCTATACCTCAAAAATTTTCCAAGTAGCTTCACTTGTTTTTCCTCACGATCAGTTCTCCTACTCCCTCCTAATAGGGACATACTAGAGTTTTATGTGATCCCATGTGGATCACACTCTCATATTATACCCATATTAGTTTCTATTTGTCTAAACTAAGCCATATTTTAAATTCTTATTCGAATCTCATACTTCTATTTTGATCTTGCACCCAACATGAGGTACTTTCAATCATCATCTTCTAGGTACTTGGTTCTCTCCTTCCATGGTTCTCCCTAATTCCTACACTATCCCGTCCAACAGAAATTCCATACTTCATTCATCAAATCTTTGGAAATTGCTAGTGCATTGGATAATGCATAACTGTCTCTTCCGAAGATCTTTGATAACACCTTCACAAAATCGACTCTCTAATCACTTCTCCATGAACTTATTCAGCTCAGCTTCACTACTCATCCCTCGATATTGATTGCCACAAAAATTCTATCCGCGTAGTCACTAGACTCCCCTTGTTACCTCCACGAGTTCTTAATCTCACATGTTATGTATTCAATTCATCACGATCCACTAGTTCAGCTCTTTGTAACTCCACTCCGGTACTCGATCTGTCCTTCTTCGTCACGAACCATACAGAGATTCCCATCATAGTGATTGTCACCTTTACAATCCTTGCAACTTCTGTGACTCCTTCGAAATCTCTTGCTTCCTTCTAGCAGCCGACACATAGTCCTTTCAGCTCCTTGATTCACGATGTAGCTCTTCACGCACTCCTTCTCGTCTCTATGATGTTACCTAGGAACTTCACACTACCCAGTAGCCTCTAACTTCAACTCATCTACCACAATATTTCTAAAGGTACTTCAACCCCTCAATGGCTCACTCTTCCTTACTTGTTGTAATCACCATTAATCAGCCTCCTACCAATCATTCTTTCACATCCATGTTTTCCTTCACGTGTCTACTACTACATCGCCTCCATAACTATACCAATTCCCTTGCGTGTTATTTTCGCAATCTTTCCATTAGTAGAAAATTTCTACTCTACCCTCACATCCGCTGGTGCTTTCATCAATCTCCTAATGGTACTTCAACCAGCTTCTCATAGCATGACATCTCGTTCCCACGACCAGTCAACTAACTTTACTTACTCCCTTATTCCCGTAACCAATCTAAGTTTCAATACTCCACAAATCTTAATCATTCCTTCAACACAACCGTTAAAACAAAACACATCTCTGCATTCTAATATCTAACCATAAGTAATACTACCCAACTCTATGCTCTCATCCTAACGCTTCCACAACCGTATAACTAAATCAACCATGACGTGTACCAAAAGAATTCCAAACGATCGCGTCCCATAATAAATATAGGGTAAACCGAAAGATCAACCATAATGAACCCTAGCCAAAACAACTGAAAATGAAACAAGGTAATCCAAAAGATTCAATGGAGTGTGCCAACAACGAAAAATTAGACTCGTCACGGTTAGTATTACCAAATTTCGATACCTCAGAAAACTTTAAACTTTCCCCCCATTTAGTTACTCCTCATAAGAACTAAACTTCAATATTATTAAAATCAATCATACTCGTTTTGAACAATAAACTCATCTTTTATCTTCATTATTTTATCAAGGATATCAACTAGTTAGTATACTACAATCTTATTCTAACCATTATCTTGTTTACCCATATTAAACTTATTTCACTTGTTATAATGAAACCAATACATGTTTATAAAATACAGTGTTTTTTTATTTTATTCTATATTATTATTATTATTATCTTATAAAACCCATTTAGGCTGGTTATAACTAAACTACTACACGTTTACAAGGTGTAGTGTTATTATTATCATTACTATAATAAAATCTCCCTTTTTACTCTTTCCGTCTAGTTAAATACTTCTAAAACTTTAACTCCACTTACAAAAAATTTGTAAAATTTCTTTACCCCTTAAAAATGTATTATCACATGTTACATAGAAAACTAATCCAACTATTTTCAAGACAAATTATTTTATAACTTACTACCACAAACATAAAAAAAAGATATGTAAGTCACGATATCATACCATACACTTACAAATTATTTTCAAAGTCGTTTTCCTATAACTAGCCAGACTTTATTTGCAAGAAAATTTAGTAGTTCTCATTAATTAAAATACATACCCGAATGTAGACACACATCAAAAGACTCAAAATGTCGTTGGAACTCCATCAAACTCCAGCACCATAAAACACGAGCAAACACAAGCTACGTTCAAGTTATAATAACTACTGAACGACCATATATCATAACTTAACACGTACTAGTATATATACATCCGTATATATACACCTATTAAATCACCCAAAACATACTCGTTACCATACATGTTAGATCAATCAATCGCGTCATACACTCGTTTTTCCATACGAGTAATCGCCATCTTACAACATGGCATAAAAACCCATCACTAAAACCAGTCCATATCGTATGACCCCATAATCACACAACATGACTATAACCCAAAACATATAACACACTAAAAAAATATCCATACGTACGCAACTGTTACATAAACCCACATATTATACATATTCCCAAAATCAACATCTCATCATATACAAGCATGTACTAACCCTCTTTCATGCAATCATACTTAGGAACCCATTGAAGTTGTGGTACTTGTATAACTATATTGGCCACCATACTTATACAATTACCCTTTCCTCAATGCACTCCATCCTATGATGACACTTATAAGAATCAATACAACATATAACACATAAATCCATCTACTCACATAAGCTCATAACCACATAAATAATAAGGTCCAAAACTCCATCTATTAAAATAATATAGTCAAACTCTTGGAATACATAAATCCATAGTCTAGCTAAAACAACATAGATAAACTCCAACACAACATCATAATCAGTTATAAGTCATGTCGCCCATAAGAGTGGAAACAACTTAAAATCCTTCCTATCCACCTACTCCTTATGACTCGAATCACCACATGATTCTTAGGGAACATGACTTAAACATTAAAAGAAAATACTATACATTAGGTACACCAAATAACTTACTATGGTGATAGTAATTTATATATCAAAAGCAAAACATAAATTAACAGGTGACTAAGTATGGGAAACTACAGTTCAACTCATACTAGTCAAAATTCACAAAAAAATAAAATTTAGGAAAATATAATCAAGACCACACGTAATCCTATGACACCTATATGCATGGATCCTTAAGCTATAAACTAGGCTAGGCAACCTAATTCTCTATAACCATTGTCTCTGATACCATTTTGTCACACCCCACCATGGCGGAATATGAGGCGCGACATATGGATATCATCACAACAATAGCGTGCCTATAGAGATAACTAAATGAAATAGAAATATCATAAATGGTGACACAATGTCATGAATATATCTCAAACAATGCAGGCGTCTAGGTAAGTAGGTAACAGGTCTACCTCTTACCAAAGACATACAATTAACAATTAACAAACATATAGGTGTCTACAAAGTATCACTTATTCAAACATAAATAAAGACTAAGAAGAAAGGGGGTTCCTCCAAATGCAATCCTAAGCCTTCCAGCTAGCCACTCCTATTCTCACGTTTAACCACATTCTCACCTGAAAGAGACACTAAAACACGTCAACATAAAGTTGGTGAGAGTCATAGGTTTAGACTCCAACGCCAAATCAGTTATAAGCTGTGAATAACAACCATTAACAAAAGAACATATGGACAATGTGCTATAATTATGTATTAACAACTAGCACTCAAGATTAACCAATCACCACAAATCCAAGGCTCCAAGCCTTACCCATAACCAGAATTCTAAGGCTCCAAGCCTTACCAATCACCACAATTCCAAGGCTCCAAGCCTTACCAATAACCATGGTCCCATAGGCGCCCATACACCTATGAACCAATCCCAAGGCCCCGCCTTGTCAACATCCCCTTGGTACCAAGTCAAACCACAATAACAGAGACGGTACGTGTCCCTCGATCCAAATCATAAACACAATCAAGAATCACATAGCAGTTAATCACATAAGTGTACACATAAGTCCATCGCAAACCATAAAAACATTCACATCATTCTTTACAAAACCATACAGTATCTCTTCCATCCCATCTGGAAATCAAATCATAAAAAGACATGGGACTATGAAACTCACCTGAACAAGCTTCTCCAAGTACCCGCACTCTAGCACAAATCTAAACACACAAATGTATACAATCAAGACATAAAACACATACCAAAATGGCTCATCAATCTATGATGGATATCTAACCTTCTCCTACAACTTAACCCCATTTATATGCCATAATCATCTCATTACACCCCTCTATAAAGCCCTTAACTTAGTTTAGTTCATAACTCATCCCGTTAACATTTAACTCAAAACAGTCCCGTTTTTCACACTCCGTATTATGATCCAAACGTCCACCAAACCTAAACCACATTCCTTGTAATGAAGACCCCATAAACTTATATGTGTTAGCTAAAATCTCAGCCCTTGCCCCAACATCAAAGCTAATCTTAAGTCCCCGATATACAACTTATACTTTCGCCTATTCAGATTCTATCGATTTTGAACATATGAAATGTTTGTTATGATCAGAGGGTCTTACCCTATCCTATTTGATTAGCCCTTATCCAGATATTTTATTTAATATATGATCTAAGTCTCATGTTTATTTTAAGCTCCAATTATAACCCTACGTACCCCAAACAATTCAAAACATAAAATGAAAACAAGCTGATCCAAAAACTGTTTTGACACCCGACTGATGTAGCATGTTTTTGACCCACTTCCAAACCTCCAATTTAGTTTTCATTACTTGCATTTTAAAGCTAATTCAAATACCTTCCCAGGGACATAAGATTCGAAAATTAAAAGTTTGTAGAACTCTAGATATGTTCAAAACAATAGACCAAAAATTCTGCCCAGTTTTTAAAAACGAATTTAAACATGATTAAACCCTAATTACCATCACTAATCTTCATAATAACCAAAGTAATCAATTCATATGAACCCTAAACTCACTAATCTCAGAAAACTCTCAAACCCTAATCCATCATAAGATCAATTACATGATTAGATTGATTAAAATCATTAATAGAACAAAGGTTTTGAAGGTTTTACCTTAGAAATCAATGGAAGATCTTTATTTTTGAAACCCTAATTGGCCACCATTGTTGAATTTCGGCTAGGATCTGTTATGGAGCTTAAAAATCGGATTATATTGGTTATGGATTGGGTTTGGTTAAGTCCTAAAGGCCCCTTAATCCTATTACAAGTCCATTGGGCCTGTTTTTGGGCTTTTCCTTCTTTCTTTCTTTTAGCCGCCCAACCCAAAGTCCAAAACCCCTATTTGGCCGACTTTTATACTCCACCTACTGTAAATTAACTATTAATTATTATTACCTTAAATTCCCTTAATTTATTTCAGCTCCTAAAGCCTCCGAAACCTCAAAACCGCAAAACTAGTCAAATTTACGCGTATACCGTAAAAGACGTAAAAATATAAAGTTTTATAAAAACTCTTAGAATATAAAATAAAATATATAACTAAGTCCTAAATGACTTAAAACCATCCCGTAAATTATTCCGGTGACTAAATACCTCTTCCGAGACCCCTAAATGCAAAACCTTAAACCGTAAAAATACGATTTTCTATAATACATATACGTATACGTAAAACCACTAAACAACACCATCTCATTTCATAGTCACTACATTGTGAGCTCATGAACATGAAATCATCACACATCGTTTCACTCACAAGGTACCTCGTACCCGAAACGATATCCAAACCACAATCTATACACACCAATTAGCACATAAACACGTAAAGACACGTAACTTGCACAAAATAAAACTAAGTGACGAACCTCAGAACCGCGGTTGTCACAATAAGTCTTGGAATGTTACTTCCCATGATTAATATGTCATCAACATATAGGACTAGGAATACTACATCACTCCCACTAGCTTTGTGATATACACATGCCTCATCACGATTCTGAATAAATCCAAACTTTTTGATTTCTTAATCAAATCTTTTATTCCATTGACGTGATGCTTGCTTCAAACCATGCTTGCTTCAAATCATAAATGGACGTTTGAAGTTTGCACACATGTCCTGGATACTCAGGATCAACATACCCTTCTGGTTGCTGCATATAGATGTCTTCATCTAAGCGACCGTTCAAGAAGGAAGTTTTAACATCCATTTTCCATATCTCATAGTCATAGTATGCTGCTATAGCTATGAGAATCCTAATAGCTCTTAAGTCTGCTATAGGAGAAAATGTCTCCTCGTAGTCTACACCAAAAGTTTGTGTAAAACCTTTAGCTACTAAACGAGCTTTATAGGATTGTACTTTTCCGTCCATGTCGGTTTTCTTCTTGTATATCCATTTATGTCTCACTACTTTAGCATTCGGTGGTGGTTCTACAAGAATCCAAACATCATTTACTTTCATGGATTTCATTTCCTCATCCATAGCAACCATCCACTTATCCTTCTCAGGATCTAGTATGGCGGATTTATAATTAACGGGTTCACCAAGATCCCCTAACTCATCATCATCTTCTATGTTAAGACACATATTGCTATTTGCGTTTTTAATCCTTGCGGATCTACGCAGAGGAACTAATTCCGGTGGAACCGCCAGACTTTCTGGTTCTATAGGAATTACATCGCTAGTATTTTCAGAAGGTAATGTATCTATATGACTCTCCTCAAGATCATATTTTCTCCCACTAAATTCTTGGTTTACAAGATCAGATTCAAGGAAGTCTCCATACCTAGCAACAATAACTTTGTTCTCAGGTGGATAATAAAAGTAGTAACCCATAGTTTCCTTAGGGTATCCCACAAAGGTACATTTTACAGATCGTTGTTGGAGTTTGTCACCCGAGTCACGTTTCACATACGCCTCGCAACCCCAGATCTTTAAATAAGACAAATATGGCTTCTTGCCATGCCATAGTTCATATGGTGACTTATCGACCTTCTTTGTGGGAACCATATATAATATGCGAACATAATATTCTAGAGCATAATCCCAAAAGGATAAAGGTAAAGTTGTAAGATTAAACATAGATCGTACCATATCCAATAATGTACGATTTCTCCTTTTAGATACACCATTTTGTTGTGGAGTATAGGGAGAAGTAAGATGCTGAAAAATTCCATTCTCACTTAGATAATCTATAAACTCTTGACTTACATATTCACCACCTCTATCAGAACGAAGAGCTTTAATCTTCTTCCCTAATTGCAGTTCTACTTCTGCTTCGAACACTTTGAATGTTTCAAATACCTCATGTTTATGCTTAAGTAAATAAACATAACATAATGACTATAATCATCCGTAAATGTTAAGAAGTAGCTAGCACCTTTCCTTGACGTATGTCTAAGTGGTCCACACACATCAGTATGTATAAGTCCAAGTAGATCAGTAGCCCTTTCAATATTGCTATTAAAAGGTTTCTTGGTCATCTTTACAGAGATACAAGACTCACATTTATCAAACGATTCATCAATGATATTTTCCAAAAGACCTTCACGTTGAAGCTTTTGTATACGAGTCTTCCCAATATGGGCAAGTCTATAATGCCAAAGATAAGAAGAGTTATTGTCAAACTTTCTCTTCTTACTCATGCTAAATACAGACTTATCGTTCTTGGATTCATTATCATGCATGTCTAATTCAAACACACCATTCATAGAAATTGAATTAAAATAGAAAATACCATTTTTCCAAACAGAAATTCCATTATTTCAATCGTGTGAACGAATCCATTATTAACAAACAAGAAAAGGAAATAACACCCCAAACAATTGTATGTGCATAATGACAATCATTTAATCTCAGTACTAAACCCGAAGGTAAAACTAGATCAAAAGTTCCTATGGCTTCAACCGCTGCTTGTGCGCCATTGCCCACTTGCAGATATTGTTCCCCATAGGAAAGCTTCCTTTCCAGATTAAATCCCTGCAGCGTATTACAAATGTTAATACCGCATCCCGTATCATATACCCAGGAATTTAATTTGTATGTTAAATTGAACAATTCAATCATAAATAAAGTACCTGAATCTGCAGCGCTCTGCTCAGACTTCTTCTTTATTTCTTACAATTCTTCGAGGTAAAGAGGGCAATTCCTCTTCCAGTGACCACTTTCCTTGAAATGGTGACAAGTCTCATCCTTTTGAGATTGACTCCTCTTAACAAAGTTCTGCTTGTGTTTCGAATAAGTCACAACTTGTTTGCCCTTATTACCCTTGCCTTTGCCTTTCTTCTTGTTCGCTTACGGTTTTGGCTTATTCACTCTACCCTTTTGTATGGTTAGTACAGAAGGCGTAGCGGTAGATGCCTTGTCTTTCAACCCCTTTTCATAGTCAATGAGCATTGCATGCAAATCATTAACTGTCTTCCCCGTGCAATGCATATTATAGTTTCTAACGAGATCATTGAATTCCTTGTTAAGGGACCTATTGATCAAGTTGATAGCCATATTATGATCATAGGGTTGTCCTAGTGCAATGAGCTATTCCATATAACCCCTCATCTCCAAATAATGGGCACTTTCAGACTTTCTTGGAGCTTGCTTGCACTATGCAAAGCATCTACTAAGTCGTAGATCTCCACAGCTTGTGGCTTCTCGAACATAACCTTGATCTCATCAAGCATTCGCTTTAGTGAAAATAGCTCATACTTCTGTTGAAGTGCACGAGCCATTTTTCCTAGCATTAAGTAAGCCACCTCAGAGTGCTTCTTAATATTAGCAGCGTGTTCAAGCCTATGCGCATCAGATGCTCCTTCAGCAAGATCCTCCGGATAGGGAGTAGTCAAGATATCGATAGTACCCGCTGCTCTTAAGACAATTCTTAGCGAGTGATACCAATCATTGAAATTTGAGCCAGTAAGTTCAGGTCGTTCAAAGAAAGCTTTGAACGCAGAACTTATCGTGTTATTGGTGGGTTGAGCCATTTCAACAGAAATCAGTTCAAATATTAGTATTTTCGATAACAAAATACTTTCAAGAAAATAAAATTACCCCGGTATTAAAACCATATTATTTTCCTTGAATTCTAGAATTATATTGACATAGATCCATTACATCAGTTGATCTGCTAGTAATGAATGTACTCAACACAACGACTTGTCGAACAATTCAATTGACAAACAATTTTCAATTTTTAGATATTTAAGGGATTTACATTTCCAAAAAAACATTTTGCATTGTAAACATGTTTTATCTCTTCTGAATGCATTAAGTTTCCAGATCTCACCGAGTAACTTAATTAAGTCGTCTAATCTGAGTAACGTAAAACCATCATACGAATTCTCATTCTACAAATGGTTTTCTCTCCATCACAACATCATCCAAAAATCTCATTTGATGACGAAGTAATTTCATGTGTTCGTCAATTAGGAGCATTCGACTTAAATTTTAAGGGTATAAATTTTGATGTCAAAATCAATGTATGGAGAACATGCACACAATCTTCCTAACATAAGTTCAATAAAAAAATTTGTAAACTTTTTCATGAGATTAAATTTCTTCATAAATTATGTTGCGGTATTGGTTAAACCAATTAAAGAATTTACTCACAACTCATCACATCATACTTTGCTAGAACTCGGCTACGCACAAAGCAATACCCTTATTCATTGTGGTTCGGATGTGAATTTATGGTAAATCACCCTTAAGGTACAATCCAATTAATAATCGTAGGTAATTTCAATTTTGACGCACAGGCAAGCCGGGAATTTGGTCAGCGACTAATGGCATAACACCTCCTTCCTTAACTGGTACATGACCAGCGGTGCGTTATACCCACTTTATAGTTTGTCTAAATTGAGTAGGCCGTTAGATTATTATTACAATTCACCAATCAACGTAATCTTATTTAATTAAAATCTCTTAACATATCATTATTTTTAATATGATTTAGTCCATATTATTTCTTTTTAAAAAAACCCTTGTTTACATCAATTCAACAATTTTATATATAAACAAGTAAAAAAAACTAAATCATAAACACATAATAACAATTTATATGTGCAACAAATAAATCAAATAGCCACATGCATACGATTTATTCAATAATCATCAAATCTAGGTCTTTATATCTCTATATAAAAGTCTTCCCTAATTCTAGATTTATTAAATCAAATAATCACGTAGCACAAAAATCATATAAACATATAAATTTACGATCCATGAAAACATGCACGTAATCATGGATTCCCCACAAATCTTAACAATTAAATTTCTACGGATCGTAACCATACATGACATAACAATTAATCATGTAATATAATCTAAAATTATCCCACATGTAATTTAGGGTTTCAAAACAATTCACTTTTTTATAAAAAAAAAGAGTAAAAAACCCTAATTTTAAAAAAACAAAACCCTAATTTTATGAAAAACCTAAAAAACATGTAGTTTTAACTCAAAACAATTATATTTAAAAAAATTTAGATTTTCGATAAATATAACATGTTAAAACGGCTCTAGATGCCACTGAAGGTTTATTAGTATCATACCGAATTATATAAAACCCTAAACGAGATCAAAGCACATATAGCGGAAGTGGTTTAACAAGATCATAATTAATAACACAATTATAATTAATCGAATTAGGGTTACATACCTTTACGCTAAAGCAATTCCACAAGACGAAGAACAAATCACCGATTCGGGTTTAAACCGTATATACCAAGATATAGTCTAAAGTAAGACTATATTACGTTCTTGTACACACGTAATACAACGAGCTAACCGTGATTATAGCACATGAAAATTGAGCTACAACGCTTGTAATTAATCTACTCAACAACCCTAGAGAGGGGCTAGGACTAGATTAAGTATACAATCGATCAACCAAGAATACCAACCGAAACCCTTTTGTTGGAGGGGGTGTCGATCGACCAATAGAAAGAGAAGGGGAAAAGATTTATGATTAAATGAATTATGAGAAGTTAGGAGGTGTATTTATAGGCCTAAACCCTTATAGCCCAAGATAAATAAAAGGCAACAATTGCCCCCCCCCCCTTGAGCCCATATTCGGCCGCCTATAACACCCCTTAGGGGTGTTCCAGAATCTTCCAAACTTCTTTCCTTTTGTTTATACATACTATATATTTATTTAACGCTCGTTATAACTTAACTATTAATTATTTAACGACCGTAAAGGTTATATAGTTACTTGCTCGATTAAATTAATAAATACATAAATATATTTATTAAATAAATTAATAAATACAATAAATATATTTATTAATTATATTAACTCTTTACGTATTGTGTGCAATCCCGTAATCTCGAGTTTGATCCTATCACATGACTATTAAATATAAGTCCATAAACTTACAATAGATTGAAGGTCTACGTTTTCTAAGGATTTGGTAAGTTATGATTTATCTAATTGATTGGAATGGAGATGGAGGGTGAAGGAGATGAGGGTATAGAGAGAGAAAGGAGAGAAAGGGAGAAAGTAGAGAGAGAAAGTAAATTAATAAAATGAAAAGAGAAATGCAAATGAGCAACCCCTCCTAACATGCTAGGAGGGGGTATATATAGTCCACCCTACATGTGGGCTTTGGTGGGCTATATGTTACAAACTGGATCACGAGCCTATTACTCGAATATATCTTTGGAGTGACCGATCCTTCCTAAATACGTAAAAACGTATTTCCAACAATCTCCCCCTAAGGGAGGTCACACCATTTTACAAAATCTTAAACCTAGCATACTATGCTTGAGTCTTCGATCTTGTTCTTGTGAATATGCTTGATGTGATCTTTGACTTTAGTCTTGATCATGTTTCCTTGCCTTGACCTTGTGCATTCATCACTTGTGATATTCGCCTCTTCGTGACTTCATGTTCCACATACTTATACTTTTATAATTCTTGAAAGCTTCAGAGTTTGACACAGCGGAAGACTTGACCTTCGGACTTTCTTGAATTCGTTGAAGTACTTAGTGTATGTAGTATAAGCATGTGGTGACGACTTCTTCTGGATTGTACACCGCAATGCCACCTTCTTGTTACGCTGCATAAGACAGTTAGCAACAAAACATATCCACGGATGAAATGGCCTTGAACCTTTCATTCTAATTCGGTAGTATTTTACCTCCGGTCGGTGAAGACCGTTGGACGATATTAAATATCGTACTTATGACAGGTAGTTTCGATTAAGAACCTCCTTGACAAGATTTCACGGGTAAACCTGTTCTCTTTACTCGACCGTCCAAAGCTGACTGCGAACGTAAAGAGTGAATCATTTGGATAATAATATCCGCATGATTTGAAGCCGTCAATTCATGTTCCTGGAACAAGTTTGATTCATTAAAGAATCGCACCATCGTTGCTTTCTAGTTGTCACTAGCTTGATTCATATAGAATCTTGCAAGTTACCTACCAAGTGCTGTTTGATGTTAAAACTAGAAGGATTTCCATTCGTCACTGTAAATACTTAATAGTATTACTCTGAATGTTCTGGCAAGATCACAAAGATATTGCGTAGAGGCCTGGAACGTGTTTAAGTTCAATTAAGAATTAAACAACTGTTGCTTTCCAGTTATCACAAGTTTGATTCATAAAGAATCGCACAAGTTACCTACCATGAGCTTTTTGATGTTCGCTCAAGAAGGATTTCCATCTTCATTGTAAATAATTTCGTATTACTCGGATGTTCAGGCAAGATCATGAAGATTTTGCGTAGGACTCTTAATATCTTTCTTACTTTTCACATTGTGTGAACAAGCAAGGAATAATGAAAATGTGTCATAATGAGATATTTGATGATCTCAAATGGCTCTAGACTCAATCGTGCATTTTGGATTTTAGTGATCGGAGGCTGGAGAGGAGTGCCACCATTTCAATACCAATTTATTCGGAGTGAATAAATTAATAGATAATGCGTTGTCTCCGTGTGATTAAAACAAATATCTTTTGAGAGATATCTGAGTTAGCTAGGATGGGTTGTGCATTGCATCACTGGGTCCATGATGTCTATCTTTAATATCGAGCATCATAAAAATGATCTCAATAGCATACGAATTGACCCGGTTTCTGCCTAAGTTGTAAGGAGGGCTTCTTTCTTTACACCCTTTATCTTTACAATTCTTTTTCATTCTTCAACCCCTTCAATGCTTACCAATACGTCATAACTAGCACCTTGTTGTGATTGTTCCAGTGCTAACTTAAGTACTTGGTCGGCATTCAGCTACGCTCACAATATTTCTCCATCTTTCCTAAGGACTTCTATTTCTAGCTATGGAATGTCCTTGGGAAGATTACTCCGGTTCTAGAGGAATCATTGGACTTTAACCTATCCTACCATCCTTATGTCACCACAATCGTCACCGTCGTGAATTAAGATGGGGTATGGGTAAGTAACGTCACCATGAAATCCATTTGAATATAAAATCTATTTTGCTCCCCCTTAACCTATGCCATGATATTCGAAAACATTTCGCACATGTCGGGATGAGCCAGCACATTAAGCTAAACCATTGAGACACATTAAATCACATTTTCTCCCCCATATTAAAAATATTAACCCAATCGATGTTTTTAATATCAATTGATTTAATGATATTTTAAGAAAAATTTGGGAAGAAAAATGCAAAACCGATTAAATCCATTTATCTTCATGAATTTAACAAGCTCCCCCTCAAATTAATGAGGGTGTACTTGAAACGTTAATTAAATACCTTTTAAACACAAGTGTAAGGTATTTATCACGTGCAAAGATCATATATGATAATGTATTCACAAGATTAGCGAATTACGAGGTTGGACCTGAATGATGGAGAACATCATATGAAAGAAGCACATGGTTCTTGTCCACGAATGTTGGTCTTCCTCGTAACTTCTGAAATTATCTTCTCCCTTACACCACATGGACAATTGATATCGTTGTCTTGACACCAACTTGTGAACATTGGCACTTTCGGCATCGAAGAGTCTGAACGCTTGACAATTGCTCCCCCTCAATTGTTGACCCGTGTTCTACTTAAAGAGCTGTAGTCGTCGTTTGAATAGTCTCATCGTCTAGTATGTAGATATCAATTGCAACGAACTTTGGATTGTGGAGTTGATAACTACGGATTTTGAAGTCAAAGCTTTCTGGTGAAATTCTTGACTTCAATGTGAAAAGCGGGTTACTATCGGAAATAATAGCAAACCATTTTGAGCATGTTTTAAATCTTTTAAACTTACGCTCGAACTTTATTTACAACCCCGTGTCATTATTGAACGACATTTCTAGGTTCGTAAATATTATCGATTCCAGAAGACATGCTCTTGTAATCAAAACAATTTGAATACATAATTTTGAAAGATTTAGAAAAACCTTTTGAAAAATTCTTGAAAAATTGTGTTCAACGTTTTGAAAAACAATTACTTGAGCTTAAGATGTTGAATATCTTACAAAACGAGCTCAAGTCCGAGAAGTTGTAAAGTTCCCATTGTAAGGATAAGTTACCATCAGCGATAAACTTTCCTTTTATCTGAAGGACGAGCCCTAAGCTGACATTTACTTAGAAATCGTTTTCATGAGCTTGAAAACTTTGACTGTTTTAACGGAAAGCTCATGACCGAGAAAGGTTTGTTTCTCGTTATGAGGAAAAGTTCTCTTATTTAAAAGATACACTTTCCTTTCTGAGCTTAAAACTTCGAATGTTTTAAGACAAGCTCATGACCGAGAAAAGTGAATTTCTCGTTATGAGGATAAGTTATCATTAATGATAAACTTTCCTTTATTTGAAGTCCGGGTCATTGTCTGACATTTAACAATGAACCATTTACACGAGCTTAAAACCTTTGAATGGTTTTAACGTCTCATGTCCGAGAAAATTTAATTTCTCGTTAATGAGGATAAGTTTATCATCGGCGATAAACTTTCCTTTATTTGAAGAACGGGTCATCGTCTGACATTTAACGATGAGCCTTGTACACGAGCTTAAAACCTTTGAATAGTTTTAATGATAGCTCGTGTCCGAGAAAATTTAATTTCTCGTTAGTGAGGATAAGTTATCGTTGCGAGATAAACTTCCCTTTCTTTGAAGAACGGGTTACAGACTGTGATTTATCTATAAGCCTTTATGCATGAGCTTAAAAACTTGGAATGTTTTTTATATAAGCTCATGTCCGAGAAAAATGAATTTCTCGTTTTAAGGATAAGTCATCATCGTGATGAACTTTCCTGTCTTTTGAGAGCGAGTTACAGTCTGTTATGTGACTGTAAGTCCTTTGGTAAGCTTAACCATGAATCCCCTAAGACACTCGTTTCTCCGATATCTGCTTTTTCAGCAACCAAACTCTAAGAGTGTCCTTAGTTGAATGGTATACAACGATTGGACCGCTTCGTTCTTTTGGAACATCAACTTTGGTACCTGCATTCTCATTAGGAATTTGCATGCTTTGACATGGGTTAGCGATATCAATTATAGAAGCACGTGGGGGTTCACAGTTGGCTTTACTTGTGTCAGAGGCGACCTGAGTAGATGATTCACTAATCTTAGCTGGCAAACGTTTCCTTTTATAGAAAACCTTAAGTTTAGGCTTAAGTGAAGTATCATCTTTATCAATTTCCTCCCTAGCAGTCTTAGTAGGATCAGAGACTATCCTAGTTAAAGGGCACTCGTTTCCTACAAGAGTGAAAGTTCTACCAGTGGAGCGCCAAACTTTAACAAAGGGTTTGATTTTAGCTATCCACTGGGACTTAATTCTAGCACGGGAGTTCACCTCATCAAGTAATTTCTTGACACAAGAGTCATGATTTGCCGTAAAGACACATTTTCTACATGTTTTACAAGTAGCATATTTAATGTCCGAGTAATTCCTAGATGATTGATCGATGCTCCTAGGAGACGTCATGCTACGGTTAGTAGTGTTGGGTAATCTAGAAGGCATCTGACTAGGTTGGACATTGCTATCTCTTACATGTGTCTTTTGCTTAGCTTCCCTTAGACCAGATTTAAGGCAAACGTCATTTGAATTAGTTCTAGACGTGGTCTTGGTACTTTTTAGAGAAACTAGAGGCAATCATGTGATTAGGTCTTGCTAAAGCTGATTTAGTCACATTGGGCCTAGTTGGTGGAGTGACTGTTCTAGAAATATGAACCGTATCAACTTGGGAGGCAAACCGCGGTCTCGAGGATTGTAATCGCTCGGATCTAAATGCAGTAGGTTGTCTGACAGTCGGTTGTCTTACGAACTGATTTGTAGGCGGTTTCCCCAAGATTGATGGTTTTTCAAGCTTAGTGTCCAAACTAGGTCCTCTAGTTTTCCTTAACTCGTTTTTCAACACAGCTATAACAAAAATCTTTTCCTGAACATGAGCTTTTAAAGTCTCATTCTCTTTGAGCAATTCATCTTGGGATGCCAATTTAGATTCTAGCAACAGAATTTGTTTCAAAAGATTATCCTTTTCAGATTTCGAATCTAAAACTTTTTGATCCAATTTTCTTTCAAGAACAACGTTTGACTTTTCAAGTTTTTCAAAGTATGTTTCAAATTTGTCCGTTTTCTTAGAAAAATCAAGTTTGGCATCCTCAAGATCTTTTGATTGTTGAGCTACAATCGTTTCGAGCTCTCTAATCTTGGAACCAGAAGAAGTCAATGAAGCAGTTATAAGACAATTATCATGATGTTTAGCATTTTGAACACTTTCTCCCCCATTATGACTCACATCGGATGAATCAGAAGTGGTATTGCTATCACTCTTCTGCATCCCATGTTTGTCATAACTAAGTTCGAAATGCTCAATATGCGGCATGTCATCAGCATATACATCATAAACAACATTACATTGTACCATGTTCGCAGGCTCTGCGTCATAAACGGGTAACGTATCATCAAAAGAGATCTCGTGAACATTCCCTGAAGTGCCACTGGTATCATGTTGTCCTCCTGATTCCGTGCTCTTGCCATCGTTAGGCTCCAAGTTGTCAACTGTATGACCATTATGCTCTTGCATCTGCATCATAGAGTCTTGCACTCCATTATCATACGCTTGCTGAAGTCGAGATCTTTCATAAATCAAAGACGAGACCGATGTCATGAGTTTCAATATTGTACCACGGAAATCTCGAAGCTCGGTATGTGTATCACGAAGAAATGATTGGCAAATCACTTAACTTTCAGACTTGATGATATTAAATTGGAGGAAAGGCGTGAGTTGTGTCACAAGAGCCTTATATGCAAGTGCAGATGCAGAGTGATTAAAGTATTTCTTGTGGAGTTGCTCTGCTAGTTGGGTCAAGATGATGAACATCGATTCCATGAATATATGACGATCTTGACCAAAGATTGTCACAAATTCGCTCCCTCCTTGAATCCGTGAAGGAGTAACTAGATGATATTGAAGCATTTGAAATGAAGTGGTGCCATTATCACTAACTTTGTCTTGCATTTTATGTGCTTCTCCCTTTTGACATGTCGAATCGAACGAGTCCATTGAATATCGATGAAAAATGATGTGGATGTGGTTGTTTTTGGGATTTTACAATTCGTGAAAAAATCATGAAGTCGAGTTTACGAGATTTTACACCCCAACCAATTAATAAACCGTAAAACTTCGTCACAATCCTTGTTTGATGGTATTACTCTTTACTTGGCTCAAAAAATTGTTGTCGGCTCCAACGATGATAAATTAAACCGGAGACCAAAGCAAAGTCGGCTCACTCCAAAAATAAAGCCCGTCAACAAATAAATCCAAGCTACGGTAAATATAATGATCGGCCCGTTAAATATTTTACCACTTTGGTTCCTTCTAAATACCCGCCTCAATACAATGTACCAAAAACTAATATATGAAATTAACTTAATTAAAAAAGGTTAACTTGAAAATATGAAAATATAAAAAAATTAACTTAAAATTTTTTTTGCTTAACTAAAATTCAAAATTAAAAAAAAATAAAATAAAAAATAAAAAGTCTAATATATATAGCGTTTTTTTAAGGAAAAAAATCTGAAATTTAATATGTGAGAAGATGCTACCCACTTTGGTATCTCCGTCTAAGCTGAAACGTGGCTCATGTTTTGGATAACACCAAATATATCTGTATCAAAGGTCACCACACACGTGTCCTTTATCAAAAGCCAGCCTTTATATATCTTTGTTTCCTCCGCCTTCAAATATAAAAAACTCATCCGTCTCTTCTTCTTCTCCTATATCTCTACTCCCTAAAAGTCTCTCTCTCTTTTCAAGAACAAATCTTGATGTTAATGCAAGTAATGCCTAAAAACATTATTAGTGTTAACTAATCTTTCTTAGTTTTGATCACAACAAACCATACAACACATTTAGTGTAGAAACACAAAATGAATTATCTAACTAACACTATCATCAAGGTAATAATCATATCACTAACCTTTCTTAATCATACTTAGTGATCATCAAAATGATTATCCTTAAAACTCACTTTTGCTAATAAGACAAAAGACTTTTTAATAAACTTTCTTTTTTAGAAAATGTTTTATTAAAATGGAAAAAGAAAATTTGAAAATGGCATATTCCAAATGCTGTTAGAATATCCTTTGAAGGGTTTAAATACCTCAGATATTCCCACCTCACTAAAAGACAAAAAACGGAGCGGAGTCTAGTGGCGGTACCTTAAGTACCTACACGGTACCTTAGCTATATGGTACCGCGGGGTGAGATAAGGTACCGCGCACAGTATCCGTTATAGATCCGTTGTAACTTTGTCTCCTTTAAATAGTGGGTCAAATCTCATTTTCCAGCAAGCCTCTTGGACGTTTTTCTCAGCCCTAATTCTATTTTCTATAGCATAATCATTAGTAAATGATCACTTAAATTGTTAATGATGTTTACATATGATTATCCTCTTGATCCCCTCCTTTACCATGTCCAATGAGAAGATCACTCACTCACTAGTGTATTGATAAAGATGAATTTATGAGCTAGTCATATTCATCATTATACCTTTTTTGTTTTAGGTCAATCCAATGTATTTATGAATACTTGGACTAGTTGTGTTCATCCAAGTTATTTGTGGATACTTGGATTTGTTGTGTACATCCATTGCATATGTGTTTGCTTGGATTTGTGTTGTGTAAATCCAAGCTACATGTGTGTACTTGGATAAGTCTAGTTGAGTTGTAATAGATTTGATTAGGAGTTCTCACTAAACTATAAAGTGATGTGGTTGTGTCTTGTGAGTTCTCACTAAACTTTAAAGTGATTAGTAGTTGTGTTGTGTGAAGTTCTCACTTAGCTTCAAAGTGAAGAGTCGTGAAGATTGGTTCTAGCTTTCGATTAGAACTCGACATCTAGCCTTGTGTCGTAAAATGGTGAAGTAGGCAACGTCGTGAAGATTGGTTCTACCTTATGATTAGAACTCGACATCTAGCCTTGTGTCGTTAAATTGTGAAGTAGGCAACGTCGTGTAGATTGGTCCTAGCTAAAGATTAGGTCTCGACATTTAGCTTAGTGTCGAAAAATAATGTAAGCAACGATGTAAGGTTTTCTCCGCCGAGAAGGGAGCTTGTGGATATAGTGGAAATCTCGAGTAGGTGTACTCGAGGAGTGGAGTAGAAACGAGGATAGAGCCTCGTTGTCGAACCACTATAAATCTTGGTGTCTTCCCACTAGGTTGTCTCCTTCCTTGCTCTTTACTTATTTCATTATCATTATACTTGCTTATTATCCTTGCTAGTGTATTTCAATTGAACCTAATCATTATGCAACTTAGCATCAAGTAAAAGATAGTTTTGATACAAACCAAATTGAAATTAATTTTAATTTGGTCACCAATCGAAGAGAAACTATTCAATCCCCCTTCTAGTTTCTACAATTGGTATCAGAGCGATGGTCACTCAAGATCTTTGAAGTATATTGTACTTTAAAACTTGATCGATCCATTGTCTCCTCAAATTAGAAGGTCTAGTTGTACTACAGTTTCTCTTTGGTCAAAACTATCTTTTCTTTGAAAAATAGGTCTTTTAATTGATAACTTTGCATCCCACTTAAGATTAGTAGCCTTTATGCATTTTAGATATACTTTTGAAATGTATCTACTAGTTTGCATCTTGCTTTGTGTAGGTACTCATGAAGATCAATCAATTTATTGGTTATGGATTGAGTTACTTGCATTTTTAGAAGAATCATCTTCATTGATCTTTAACATCTTTGAATGATGATACCAAGATGATTGGGAATGATACTAGTCCTTGAAGACTTAGTACTCATCATAGTCATTGATTGGGCATAGCACTTATTCCTCCATGGATTGCTCTTTGTGGCCAAGGTACGCTTTCGTTCTTCCACACGCCCTTTGATCATTCTTTTGATCATTACTTGACTATGTGCTTGTTCTCGGCATCCTTGCCTTGACATTTATTTGTGGTTTGTGTTTCTTTTCTTTTATCCTCTCAAACCTTCATTGCTTGGATACTTGACTCACTATGGTGATGTAGAGTGAGTTAGTAGAAGCTTAAAGTATCAAGCATGATTTCCATGGTTTGCACCCATACGGTTAGTAGGCCCTTTGTGGGAGAGAAAGTGAATTAACACTTTGCTCATATTTTGGTTTAGACTAAGACTATTATTGAAAGTGATCTTAGTTTAGACTTGAATAATTGCTTTGTGCTTATTCATTACCAAAGCCGTTTATCGTTTCGCCGGAAAGGCACGTCTTAAACCACTATATATGACACAAGCTCTTCGTTTCAACTACTTGAAGATTGTCATTAATCCCTTGAGCATTGATCCTAGTTTTGATTCACTTCTCTTGACTTCTCTCCACTTAGTCGTTTTGCTACGAGTAGTCGTTTGTCCGTTTCGGTTCTTTTCGATATTGATTTAACTCGTAATCCTTCATTAAGGCATATTGCTTAGTGTTATGATGATCCAATGATATTCTAAAAGGCTCATGATTTAATTTTAAGTGTTTTAGAAAAACTGGATTTTCAAAATTTGGCGTTTTTCAGAGATAGAAACCTTCCTCTGTAGGCGGTTCCTTATCTCCGCGGCTCAAACCTGCGGTACCTTATCGATAAGGTACCGCGGGTAGTAACTTTTGTCAGAGCGCCAGTTTGTGTTTTTTATTCTTTTTCAAACCAAACTCTCTCTCTCCCAAAAACACACAGCCGACGGGTTTTTCCTTTTCCACCATTGTTGAAGCTTCCAAAACCTTCAATCACTAAAATTAATTGATTCCAAGTTGTGGGTTTCACTCATCCTTCATCTAACATCAATTAATTGTAAGTATTTTCTTTCAATTTCATCTATTTTGTTCTAGGGTTCATCCTTTCATAATTGGGGATTTTTAAAATTGAAATTGAATTAAAACCTTAATAGGAATGTGGGTTGACATGGTAATCCTACTATGATTCCTTAGGTTGATATTCATTAAGATTTCACTAAAACCCACTTGTAGAACAAATCCAAATTTAGGCTAAATGATTTTGGTTGAATTATGGATTTGAGATGAACCCATGAACAAGTAGGTAATGACATTGTTAATGCTTACCTAAAAACCTTGTTTTGAAAAACCAATGTTCTAATACATTGTTGATCTAACATAGATCATGTGTTCTTGGTTAATGATGGAATAGACACATTGTGAACATGAAAATGATATGGATTCAATCCTATGTTTGTCAAGAAATTGATATAACACATTTTCATTTTTCGTTTTCCTTTTTATTTTTCATATGAGTGATTGGAGAAATATTGTCTTGTGTTTGTATTTAGGTACTTAATCATGCCTTCTCAATATCAAAAAGATCATCAATACACTAAAGATTATATGCCCGACATCTCCCAAACCTATGCTTCCCCCAACTTCAAAACGCGTTTCCATCCCTTTCCACTCGTTGTTTCCATGAGGGTAGAGTCGTTGACAAGGAAATAACGGGTTATGTCTATATCCTATCTATGTTTGAGCTTTCGGGGTTTGATTGCTTGCTCAACATAGAAGAAGATATTTACCCCTTATTCCTTCTTGAATTCTTTAGCACCTACTCCATGATTGAATACAATGGACAAATCTTCATTCGTTTCGTATTGAATGATCAATTGATTCAATACTCTCTTGAAGACTTTGGTCAAATTCTCGGTGTGCCATATGAAGGCACTTGTCATTTTACGGATAAATGGAGACTTGATGCTCTCTCGAAATCCTTCGATAAACCTCCAAATTACCACACCGAAATTGATCTAGAGTTCATTCTTGAAATCGTCTCGAAAGAGCGTGATGGTAACGTCGTGAGAAGCCTTCATTCAAATGTACGAAATGTGAATCAATATGAAGTGCTCTCTAGCGACCTTAAGGATTTTATGGTTCAATGGGCCAATATCCTTAGGGAGAATGTCTTTTGTCTTGGTGGAAACCGAGATCATATCCCGGCGTGTATGGTGCATATGTTGAGTTGCATCTTCACATCCACCAAGTACAACTTGGCATTTTATATCGCTCGACGAATCAATTATGCCCTTTCGAAGCCCAAGACAAACCTTCCCTATGCTATGCTTCTAACTCGCCTTTTCAAAAGGGTTGCTCATGATTTTCCCCACCTTGATCTTTCTCGCTTCTACCCGGTTCATCGGGTTATGTTGCCCATTCAAGAGGCATATGCTAGAAAGACAAGAAGTGATCGAGGATCGAGAAAATCTGTTCATCAAGAGATGGATGATGAGGACATTGGACATGCCAACAAGTGATGGTGATGGCATAGGTACTAGTTCTCATTTCCACTCTTCGAGTAATTCCCATCCATCCTCAAACCCATTCGAGGATGAATTTGAAGACTTAGCTCCTCCTCCTCATCATTCTAGCGAAGTACCGGAAGATCTCAATATGGAGCATCTTTACCGCGAAAACCTTAGAACTCGAGGGGAATTGCACGAACACCGGGTTGAATCAAGAAAAGGTTTCAAGTTCTTGGGGAATATGATCAAGGGATTGGAGAAGAAGAGAAGGTGAAAGCATTGAAGCTTTTCAAAGAATACATGTTGGTAAACATGTATTGTTGAACAATTTTATTTTATCTTGGATATGTATTAACTTGTGATTTCATGTTAGAATTATCATTTATCTTGATCCTTTATGTTAATTATGCCATCATGTTTGTGTTTTACATAGCTTTGTGCATGCCTTTTGATAGTTAGCTTATTAGATTATGATCTGTAGTTAACTTTGGCTTGTGAAAACCTTTTGGAAAAATCTGGGTTTATCAAAAAAAGGGATGGGAAATTTTTGAAAACCTTCTGGTCGCGGTTCCATATCGACCCGCGGTTCCTTATCGATAAGGTACCGCCGGTCCTAGATAAGGAACCGCCGGTCACTGTGCACGACAGCATCTTTTCTTTACACTGTTTTCTTAATTTTGTGTAAACCTTGCATGATTTTCAGTAATAAACTGCACATTTCCTAAACTATGGTATCTAAATTCATTATTCACCTAAAATGATTTTAACCCATTACTAGTTTGGATCATCCCCTCAACCATTTAAACCCACCTTGTTTGCCATGTTCTTCACACATCAAACATACTTCCCTAAACCTTAAAGCACCCTAATCAACCATGGTGTGTACCAAAACCTCAAACACTTCCCAGAACCCCACCCCAAGAAAAACACTCAAAATAAGGGTTAAGGTAGCTAAGTCTAACTCTTCACCTTTCCTCACACCTAAGAATGAGAATGTTCCTATCCTCATTTCTTCATCACCTTCCCCACCTCTTGCACCATGCAAGACTTCTTCCACCCATGGTACTAACCACTCCATTGGTTCTACCTCCTCTTCATTCAATTCTAGAATGAATGAGCTTTCTTCACCCTTCACTCCAAGTGCACCCTTGGAAGTGACCACACAACCTCAACCAATCCAAAGCATTCCTTTTGGGAATGACTTTGATGACATTTTGGTGAGTTCACCATTTACCCCTCACAACTCACCCATTTCACCAACCTTGGAGGATTTACCTCCACACTCACCCTTTTCCCCTTTGGGGAACATGCCTCCTCTTTCACCCACATCACCCTTGGAGAACTTGCCTCCTCTACCTCCACCCAACTCAAACATCCCAATTTTAGGTGTCCCACTTTCCCTCCTCTTGGGTGATCCTTACTTTGGGTTTCAACAAACTCATGGTCCTAGTTGCCCATGTTGTCTTTACAATCACTACATCATCCATAACCTTAGGATGGACATGTATGAACTACATAGGAGGTTGCAAAACTTCTTGCTTGCTTTGTTCTCCATGCCTCCTCCTAGGAGATGAATGATGGAGTTCTTTTAATAAAGTTTTTCAACAACAAGCCAAAGAAAACCACCCATCTAGATTTTATGATAAGCTAGCTGTGTATTAGTTAGTTTTACTTATCTTTGTACTTGTTTCCTGATTAATGAATGTTTCAAGTTGTTGTGTTATGGATTTAGCTTTGTGTGATTCTATCTTTTTGTGCACACTAATCAACTTTAATTTGAAATTAAAATTGAACCTAAATCTATCACAACCCTTAAACTTGACTAAAATTGGTTCAAAATGATAACTAATTATTTTGTCACCCTTTGTCAAGACATTCTTTGTGAATGTGTTGCTTTATGCAACCCTAGCATATTTTGGTTCTAATAAAGGTAAAAATCCAAGATTTGCAATTTTTTGAAAAAGTCTTAGTTTTTCCCAAAACCCAGGAAAAACATTGTTTAAAGTCCACTGGACGCGGTTCCTTAAGGACCCGCGGTTCCTTAGTGATATGGAACCGCCGGACCATATAAGGTACCGCGGCCAGAAAGTGATTTTTGACGAATTTTTGGTCAAAACCTTTAAACCTTATCCCCAGTCAAAATTCCTTGTTTACTCAAATTGACTAAACATTCCTTGACAATACACATTTTGTATTCAAATTCTTACCTTGATTACATTTTACTTATACCCCAACCTTGAGATTTCATTCTCACACCTTCCCAACCTTGAGAATTCATTCTCACATAACCTTGAGATATCATTCTCACACTCTCACAATGCCTAACTCCTACATTCCTAACCTTGACATTTCTTTGTCACAACCCCACTCACCCAAAGCTTGCTCATCCAAGCTTTCAAAGAAACTGAAAATCTCGGTTCGAACCGTTTGGGTTAAGAAGAATGAACCATCTTCGTCCAAACCACCCAAAAACCCTACCTTCTCTCCAATCAAGTATTGGAATGAGACTTACACCATAAACCCCATCACCGGAGCAAAAGAACATGTTCCACCACCACCACAATCCTTCAATACCCCCCAACTCAATGACCTTTCCACCTTCCCAAACCTCACAAGGCATTGTGAAAACACTCCCAAACCCTTTACCCCACCACCACCAAACCCTAAGTTTGATGTCATACCCACATCAAACGATTTTGTGTTGCATCATGGATCCTCGTGTGATTGTTGCCGATTTCAACAAATTGAACTTGCTCATGTGTATGAGAAGTTAAATTTTCTTTAATTCCTCCTCACTCGACCTCCTATCCAAGTTTTCGTTTCGGTGGACAAAACTTCGAATGATGCATCGTCGTCTTTTTAGTTTTATTTTTTTTAGCAATCTTGGAAAATATCACTATTAGACTAGCTTATGCTTAGTGGTTTATTTTCCATATTTATTGCTTTTAGATACTCATACTATGTGTATGACTATCTTCTTTGTTGTATTTTTTTGTAACTTTTGTGTTATTTGTGTGCTATCTAATTAGTTCTATTTTTGAGTTGATCTTGGTTAAATTTTTACAATTGCTTATGGGTGATTCCATAAATTCTAAAGCTTTAACCCATTGACAAGCTTATCATCTTCATTTTATTGAAGTTTGATTTTGTCAATTACCTCTTTGGACATACTTAGCAAAATACTTGCTTCTAATTTGAGATTTCTTCTCTTTCTCCCTCTCAAGTTACTTAGTAGGTAGTGATCATATATATATATTGGTGTTTCTTTCCTATCTACTAACCTTTGTGTAGCATGTCACCTTAGCTCACAAACTTGGTGCCCCAAGCAAGGGGGAGCAACCACCAAGGGGGAGCTACTAGCAAAGTTCGATGCACTTCAAAGACTTATGCTAACCTTTTTGCTACGACAAAGGGGGAGAAATGATAGTGATAAACTAGTTAATAATTCCATAGTTTGTGTTTATACGTAAATGAGTTTATCGTTTGTCGTAATCAAAAAGGGGGAGATTGTTAATGCAAGTAATGCCTAAAAACATTATTAGTGTTAACTAATCTTTCTTAGTTTTGATCACAACAAACCATACAACACATTTAGTGTAGAAACACAAAATGAATTATCTAACTAACACTATCATCAAGGTAATAATCATATCACTAACCTTTCTTAATCATACTTAGTGATCATCAAAATGATTATCCTTAAAACTCACTTTTGCTAATAAGACAAAAGACTTTTTAATAAACTTTCTTTTTTAGAAAATGTTTTATTAAAATGGAAAATGAAAATTTGAAAATGGCATATTCCAAATGCTGTTAGAATATCCTTTGAAGGGTTTAAATACCTCAGATATTCCCACCCCACTAAACGACAAAAAACGGAGCGGAGTCTAGTGGCGGTACCTTAAGTACCTATGCGGTACCTTAGCGATATGGTACCGCGGGGTGAGATAAGGTACCGCGCACAGTATCCGTTATAGATCCGTTGTAACTTTGTCTCCTTTAAATAGTGGGTCAAATCTCATTTTCCAGCAAGCCTCTTGGACTTTTTCTCAGCCCTCTTTCTATTTTCTATAGCATAATCATTAGTAAATGATCACTTAAATTGTTAAGGATGTTTACATATGATTATCCTCTTGATCCCCTCCTTTACCATGTCTAATGAGAAGATCACTCACTCACTAGTGTAGTGATAAAGATGAATTTATGAGCTAGTCATATTCATCATTATACCTTTTTTGTTTTAGGTCAATCCAATGTATTTATGAATACTTGGACTAGTTGTATTCATCCAAGTTATTTGTGGATACTTGGATTTGTTGTATACATCCATTGCATATGTGTTTGCTTGGATTTGTGTTGTGTAAATCCAAGCTACATGTGTGTACTTGGATAAGTCTAGTTGAGTTGTAATAGATTTGATTAGCAGTTCTCACTAAACTATAAAGTGATGTGGTTGTGTCTTGTGAGTTCTCACTAAACTTTAAAGTGATTAGTAGTTGTGTTGTGTGAAGTTCTCACTTAGCTTCAAAGTGAAGAGTCGTGAAGATTGGTTCTAGCTTTCGATTAGAACTCGACATCTAGCCTTGTGTCGTAAAATGGTGAAGTAGGCAACGTCGTGAAGATTGGTTCTACCTTATGATTAGAACTCGACATCTAGCCTTGTGTCGTTAAATTGTGAAGTAGGCAACGTCGTGTAGATTGGTCCTAGCTAAAGATTAGGTCTCGACATTTAGCTTAGTGTCGGAAAATAATGTAAGCAACGATGTAAGGTTTTCTCCGCCGAGAAGGGAGCTTGTGGATATAGTGGAAATCTCGAGTAGGTGTACTCGAGGAGTGGAGTAGAAACGAGGATAGAGCCTCGTTGTCGAACCACTATAAATCTTGGTGTCTTCCCACTAGGTTGTCTCCTTCCTTGCTCTTTACTTATTTCATTATCATTATACTTGCTTATTATCCTTGTTAGTGTATTTCAATTGAACCTAATCATTATGCAACTTAGCATCAAGTAAAAGATAGTTTTGATACAAACCAAATTGAAAGTAATTTTAATTTGGTCACCACTCGAAGAGAAACTATTCAACCCCCCCTTCTAGTTTCTACACTTGATATACCCAAAAACCTAATCTCCTTTTTCACCCGAATGAAACTCAGCCAACCTTGTAACCACCGTCTACTATATTCTCCCAAATCTCAACTCTCGATCCATCTATCTCAGTATATTCGAGCGATCCTATGTCAAACAGCCACAAACAGCCGAGCGATCCTATGTCAACACTCGATCAACAGCCACAAATTCTCAATTATCTTGATCCTATGTCAACAATAATAAAAGCGAATCTCATCATTTATCATCTTCTCCTATCACCCACTTATTCAGAACACCAATCTCACGAATCAATAACCATGAAGAGCACAATATTTCGTTGGCTACAAGATCTTGAAAAGATCTCAGGTAGGTTTGATATTCGAGTGCAAGTCGGTTTTTTTTGTGTTCGAGGGTGTTGTGAGAGTCGAGATGGTTGTATGTGTTGAGTCAGAGTGCGAATCTAGTGTGTCGAGAGTGGAGTGATTATGAGATGAGTCTGTTTTGGTTTTGAAAGTCTGATGAGTCGAGGGTGTGAGTTTGTGTTTGTGTTTTGATTTGTCGAGGGTTTGTGGGGTGTGTTTAATGAGTGTGAGTCGATTTTTGTTGAGGGTCTTAGTCGATTGTGAGTGTGATGTGAGTCGAGTGGTCTAGGTGTTGAGTCTTGTCGATGTTGGGTTCGAAAGAGGGTGTCCGAGAGAGTGAGGGGTTCGAAAGTGAGGGTGGTGTCGAGTCTTGTAACTGTTTTGAATTTTAGAGGGAGAGGTCGAGTCTGTGATTACCGTTATGTTTGAATCGTCTTCAGTCGGAATAGATGTTCATTCGGAAAAAGAGTTCACTCAGAAAAATCCCTTCATCCGGAAAAATCATTCATGCGGAATAATCTCTTCATTCGGAAAAATCATTCATGCGGAATAATCTCTTCATCCGGAAAAATCATTCATGCGGAATAATCTCTTCATCCAGAAAAATCATTCATGCGGAATAATCTCTTCATCCGGAAAAATCATTCATGCGGAATAATCTCTTCATCCGGAAAAAAATCGTTCATGCGGAATAATCCATTCATGCGGATAGAATGGGTTGATTCGGAATAACCTTTCGTTCGGAAAAAACTTTTATTCGGAATAATCAGTTCACTCGGAATAATGGTTGACTCGGAAAAACGGGTTCACTCGGAAAAAACTGATGACTCGGAAAAAGTATTGATCCCGGAAAAAAAAACTGCTTTGTCGGCTTATCCGGAAAAACAAAAAAATTGACAGTTGATAGATATGTTTGGACTCAACCTAGATAAAGAAAAAAGCTGAGATTGGATAACAAAAAAAAATAGATTATATAAAAAAAGTGATTATAAAAAACTGATTATAAAAAAACTGATTATAAAAAGAAAACATAAATTGGATACTGATGGATCAAAATGTGATGAAAGATTGATGACAAGTTGACAAAAAATCGAGAGACTTTTGACAGTTGGACAAAGTTTGATAGAAACCCAGAAAAAGAAAACTGATCAAAATAAAATAAAAAATATAAAAAAAATATAAAAAACTTATAAAACAATAGATGAAAACTTGAAACTAATTTGACCAATAGCAATAGATCTAAAAACAAACTGATGATTTTTTTTTAAAAACTGATTATTTAAAAGAAGTTGATAAAACTTTATCAAATTGATAAGAAAAGATTATAAAATGATGATAAGATTGATAAAATTGATAAGAAACTTTATCAAATTGATAGACAAAAAGATGATAAAAAAATGAGAAAAACTTAAAAAAGAAAAGATTTTTACCACCAAATCAAAAGATAAAAAATATGCAAATCCTAAGATTCAACCATGGCTCTTGCTACCAATTGAAGGTCTACGTTTTCTAAGGATTTGGTAAGTTATGATTTATCTAATTGATTGGAATGGAGATGGAGGGTGAAGGAGATGAGGGTATAGAGAGAGAAAGGAGAGAAAGGGAGAAAGTAGAGAGAGAAAGTAAATTAATAAAATGAAAAGAGAAATACAAATGAGCAACCCCTCCTAACATGCTAGGAGGGGGTATATATAGTCCACCCTACATGTGGGCTTTGGTGGGCTATATGTTACAAACTGGATCACGAGCCTATTACTCGAATATATCTTTGGAGTGACCGATCCTTCCTAAATACGTAAAAACGTATTTCCAACAATCTCCCCCTAAGGGAGGTCACACCATTTTACAAAATCTTAAACCTAGCATACTATGCTTGAGTCTTCGATCTTGTTCTTGTGAATATGCTTGATGTGATCTTTGACTTTAGTCTTGATCATGTTTCCTTGCCTTGACCTTGTGCATTCATCACTTGTGATATTCGCCTCTTCGTGACTTCATGTTCCACATACTTATACTTTTATAATTCTTGAAAACTTCAGAGTTTGACACAGCGGAAGACTTGACATTCGGACTTTCTTGAATTCGTTGAAGTACTTAGTGTATGTAGTATAAGCATGTGGTGACGACTTCTTCTGGATTGTACACCGCAATGCCACCTTCTTGTTACGCTGCATAAGACAGTTAGCAACAAAACATATCCACGGATGAAATGGCCTTGAACCTTTCATTCTAATTCGGTAGTATTTTACCTCCGGTCGGTGAAGACCGTTGGACGATATTAAATATCGTACTTATGACAGGTAGTTTCGATTAAGAACCTCCTTGACAAGATTTCGCGGGTAAACCTGTTCTCTTTACTCGACCGTCCAAAGCTGACTGCGAACGTAAAGAGTGAATCATTTGGATAATAATATCCGCATGATTTGAAGCCGTCAATTCATGTTCCTGGAACAAGTTTGATTCATTAAAGAATCGCACCATCGTTGCTTTCCAGTTGTCACTAGCTTGATTCATATAGAATCTTGCAAGTTACCTACCAAGTGCTGTTTGATGTTAAAACTAGAAGGATTTCCATTCGTCACTGTAAATACTTAATAGTATTACTCTGAATGTTCTGGCAAGATCACAAAGATATTGCGTAGAGGCCTGGAACGTGTTTAAGTTCAGTTAAGAATTAAACAACTGTTGCTTTCCAGTTATCACAAGTTTGATTCATAAAGAATCGCACAAGTTACCTACCATGAGCTTTTTGATGTTCGCTCAAGAAGGATTTCCATCTTCATTGTAAATACTTTCGTATTACTCGGATGTTCAGGCAAGATCATGAAGATTTTGCGTAGGACTCTTAATATCTTTCTTACTTTTCACATTGTGTGAACAAGCAAGGAATAATGAAAATGTGTCATAATGAGATATTTGATGATCTCAAATGGCTCTAGACTCAATCGTGCATTTTGGATTTTAGTGATCGGAGGCTGGAGAGGAGTGCCACCATTTCAATACCAGTTTATTCGGAGTGAATAAATCAATAGATAATGCGTTGTCTCCGTGTGATTAAAACAAATATCTTTTGAGAGATATCTGAGTTAGCTAGGATGGGTTGTGCATTGCATCACTGGGTCCATGATGTCTATCTTTAATATCGAGCATCATAAAAATGATCTCAATAGCATACGAATTGACCCGGTTTCTGCCTAAGTTGTAAGGAGGGCTTCTTTCTTTACACCCTTTATCTTTACAATTCTTTTTCATTCTTCAACCCCTTCAATGCTTACCAATACGTCATAACTAGCACCTTGTTGTGATTGTTCCAGTGCTAACTTAAGTACTTGGTCGGCATTCAGCTACGCTCACAATATTTCTCCATCTTTCCTAAGGACTTCTATTTCTAGCTATGGAATGTCCTTGGGAAGATTCCTCCGGTTCTAGAGGAATCATTGGACTTTAACCTATCCTACCATCCTTATGTCACCACAATCGTCACCGTCGTGAATTAAGATGGGGTATGGGTAAGTAACGTCACCATGAAATCCATTTGAATATAAAATCTATTTTGCTCCCCCTTAACCTATGCCATGATATTCGAAAACATTTCGCACATGTCGGGATGAGCCAGCACATTAAGCTAAACCATTGAGACACATTAAATCACATTTTCTCCCCCATATTAAAAATATTAACCCAATCGATGTTTTTAATATCAATTGATTTAATGATATTTTAAGAAAAATTTGGGAAGAAAAATGCAAAACCGATTAAATCCATTTATCTTCATGAATTTAACAAGCTCCCCCTCAAATTAATGAGGGTGTACTTGAAACGTTAATTAAATACCTTTTAAACACAAGTGTAAGGTATTTATCACGTGCAAAGATCATATATGATAATGTATTCACAAGATTAGCGAATTACGAGGTTGGACCTGAATGATGGAGAACATCATATGAAAGAAGCACATGGTTCTTGTCCACGAATGTTGGTCTTCCTCGTAACTTCTGAAATTATCTTCTCCCTTACACCACATGGACAATTGATATCGTTGTCTTGACACCAACTTGTGAACATTGGCACTTTCGGCATCGAAGAGTCTGAACGCTTGACAATTGCTCCCCCTCAATTGTTGACCCGTGTTCTACTTAAAGAGCTGTAGTCGTCGTTTGAATAGTCTCATCGTCTAGTATGTAGATATCAATTGCAACGAACTTCGGATTGTGGAGTTGATAACTACGGATTTTGAAGTCAAAGCTTTCTGGTGAAATTCTTGACTTCAATGTGAAAAGCGGGTTACTATCAGAAATAATAGCAAACCATTTTGAGCATGTTTTAAATCTTTTAAACTTCCGCTCGAACTTTATTTACAACCCCGTGTCATTATTGAACGACATTTCTAGGTTCGTAAATATTATCGATTCCAGAAGACATGCTCTTGTAATCAAAACAATTTGAATACACAATTTTGAAAGATTTAGAAAAACCTTTTGAAAAATTCTTGAAAAATTGTGTTCAACGTTTTGAAAAACAATTACTTGAGCTTAAGATGTTGAATATCTTACAAAACGAGCTCAAGTCCGAGAAGTTGTAAACTTCCCGTTGTAAGGATAAGTTACCATCAGCGATAAACTTTCCTTTTATCTGAAGGACGAGCCCTAAGCTGACATTTACTTAGAAATCGTTTTCATGAGCTTGAAAACTTTGACTGTTTTAACGGAAAGCTCATGGCCGAGAAAGGTTTGTTTCTCGTTATGAGGAAAAGTTCTCTTATTTAAAAGATACACTTTCCTTTCTGAGCTTAAAACTTCGAATGTTTTAAGACAAGCTCATGACCGAGAAAAGTGAATTTCTCGTTATGAGGATAAGTTATCATTAATGATAAACTTTCCTTTATTTGAAGTCCGGGTCATTGTCTGACATTTAACAATGAACCATTTACACGAGCTTAAAACCTTTGAATGGTTTTAACGTCTCATGTCCGAGAAAATTTAATTTCTCGTTAATGAGGATAAGTTTATCATCGGCGATAAACTTTCCTTTATTTGAAGAACGGGTCATCGTCTGACATTTAACGATGAGCCTTGTACACGAGCTTAAAACCTTTGAATAGTTTTAATGATAGCTCGTGTCCGAGAAAATTTAATTTCTCGTTAGTGAGGATAAGTTATCGTTGCGAGATAAACTTCCCTTTCTTTGAAGAACGGGGTACAGACTGTGATTTATCTATAAGCCTTTATGCATGAGCTTAAAAACTTGGAATGTTTTTGATATAAGCTCATGTTCGAGAAAAATGAATTTCTCGTTTTAAGGATAAGTCATCATCGTGATGAACTTTCCTGTCTTTTGAGAGCGAGTTACAGTCTGTTATGTGACTGTAAGTCCTTTGGTAAGCTTAACCATGAATCCCCTAAGACACTCGTTTCTCCGATATCTGCTTTTTCAGCAACCAAACTCTAAGAGTGTCCTTAGTTGAATGGTATACAACGATTGGACCGCTTCGTTCTTTTGGAACATCAACTTTGGTACCTGCATTCTCATTAGGAATTTGCATGCTTTGACATGGGTTAGCGATATCAATTATAGAAGCACGTGGGGGTTCACAGTTGGCTTTACTTGTGTCAGAGGCGACCTGAGTAGATGATTCACTAATCTTAGCTGGCAAACGTTTCCTTTTATAGAAAACCTTAAGTTTAGGCTTAAGTGAAGTATCATCTTTATCAATTTCCTCCCTAGCAGTCTTAGTAGGATCGGAGACTATCCTAGTTAAAGGGCACTCGTTTCCTACAAGAGTGAAAGTTCTACCAGTGGAGCGCCAAACTTTAACAAAGGGTTTGATTTTAGCTATCCACTGGGACTTAATTCTAGCACGGGAGTTCACCTCATCAAGTAATTTCTTGACACAAGAGTCATGATTTGCCGTAAAGACACATTTTCTACATGTTTTACAAGTAGCATATTTAATGTCCGAGTAATTCCTAGATGATTGATCGATGCTCCTAGGAGACCTCATGCTACGGTTAGTAGTGTTGGGTAATCTAGAAGGCATCTGACTAGGTTGGATATTGCTATCTCTTACATGTGTCTTTTGCTTAGCTTCCCTTAGACCAGATTTAAGGCAAACGTCATTTGAATTAGTTCTAGACGTGGTCTTGGTACTTCTTAGAGAAACTAGAGGCAATCATGTGATTAGGTCTTGCTAAAGCTGATTTAGTCACATTGGGCCTAGTTGGTAGAGTGACTGTTCTAGAAATATGAACCGTATCAACTTGGGAGGCAAACCGCGGTCTCGAGGATTGTAATCGCTCGGATCTAAATGCAGTAGGTTGTCTGACAGTCGGTTGTCTTACAAACTGATTTGTAGGCGGTTTCCCCAAGATTGATGGTTTTTCAAGCTTAGTGTCCAAACTAGGTCCTCTAGTTTTCCTTAACTCGTTTTTCAACGCAGCTATAACAAAAATCTTTTCCTGAACTTGAGCTTTTAAAGTCTCATTCTCTTTGAGCAATTCATCTTGGGATGCCAATTTAGATTCTAGCAACTGAATTTGTTTCAAAAGATTATCCTTTTCAGATTTCGAATCTAAAACTTTTTGATCCAATTTTCTTTCAAGAACAACGTTTGACTTTTCAAGTTTTTCAAAGTATGTTTCAAATTTGTCCGTTTTCTTAGAAAAATCAAGTTTGGCATCCTCAAGATCTTTTGATTGTTGAGCTACAATCGTTTCGAGCTCTCTAATCTTGGAACCAGAAGCAGTCAATGAAGCAGTTATAAGACAATTATCATGATGTTTAGCATTTTGAACACTTTCTCCCCCACTATGACTCACATCGGATGAATCAGAAGTGGTATTGCTATCACTCTTCTGCATCCCATGTTTGTCATAACTAAGTTCGAAATGCTCAATATGCGGCATGTCATCAGCATATACATCATAAACAACATTACATTGTACCATGTTCGCAGGCTCTGCGTCATAAACGGGTAACGTATCATCAAAAGAGATCTCGTGAACATTCCCTGAAGTGCCACTGGTATCATGTTGTCCTCCTGATTCCGTGCTCTTGCCATCGTTAGGCTCCAAGTTGTCAACTGTATGACCATTATGCTCTTGCATCTGCATCATAGAGTCTTGCACTCCATTATCATACGCTTGCTGAAGTCGAGATCTTTCATAAATCAAAGACGAGACCGATGTCATGAGTTTCAATATTGTACCACGGAAATCTCGAAGCTCGGTATGTGTATCGCGAAGAAATGATTGGCAAATCACTTAACTTTCAGACTTGATGATATTAAATTGGAGGAAAGGCGTGAGTTGTGTCACAAGAGCCTTATATGCAAGTGCAGATGCAGAGTGATTAAAGTATTTCTTGTGGAGTTGCTCTGCTAGTTGGGTCAAGATGATGAACATCGATTCCATGAATATATGACGATCTTGACCAAAGATTGTCACAAATTCGCTCCCTCCTTGAATCCGTGAAAGAGTAACTAGATGATATTGAAGCATTTGAAATGAAGTGGTGCCATTATCACTAACTTTGTCTTGCATTTTATGTGCTTCTCCCTTTTGACATGTCGAATCGAACGAGTCCATTGAATATCGATGAAAAATGATGTGGATGTGGTTGTTTTTGGGATTTTACAATTCGTGAAAAAATCATGAAGTCGAGTTTACGAGATTTTACACCCCAACCAATTAATAAACCGTAAAACTTCGTTACAATCCTCGTTTGATGGTATTACTCTTTACTTGGCTCAAAAAATTGTTGTCGGCTCCAACGATGATAAATTAAACCGGAGACCAAAGCAAAGTCGGCTCACTCCAAAAATAAAGCCCGTCAACAAATAAATCCAAGCTACGGTAAATATAATGATCGGCCCGTTAAATATTTTACCACTTTGGTTCCTTCTAAATACCCGCCTCAATACGATGTACCAAAAACCAATATATGAAATTAACTTAATTAAAAAAGGTTAACTTGAAAATATGAAAATATAAAAAAATTAACTTAAAATTTTTTTTGCTTAACTAAAATTCAAAATTAAAAAAAGTAAAATAAAAAATAAAAAGTCTAATATATATAGCGTTTTTTTAAGGAAAAAAATCTGAAATTTAATATGTGAGAAGATGCTACCCACTTTGGTATCTCCGTCTAAGCTGAAACGTGGCTCATGTTTTGGATAACACCAAATATATCTGTATCAAAGGTCACCACACACGTGTCCTTTATCAAAAGCCAGCCTTTATATATCTTTGTTTCCTCCGCCTTCAAATATAAAAAAACTCATCCGTCTCTTCTTCTTCTCCTATATCTCTACTCCCTAAAAGTCTCTCTCTCTTTTCAAGAACAAATCTTGATGTTAATGCAAGTAATGCCTAAAAACATTATTAGTGTTAACTAATCTTTCTTAGTTTTGATCACAACAAACCATACAACACATTTAGTGTAGAAACACAAAATGAATTATCTAACTAACACTATCATCAAGGTAATAATCATATCACTAACCTTTCTTAATCATACTTAGTGATCATCAAAATGATTATCCTTAAAACTCACTTTTGCTAATAAGACAAAAGACTTTTTAATAAACTTTCTTTTTTAGAAAATGTTTTATGAAAATGGAAAAAGAAAATTTGAAAATGGCATATTCCAAATGCTGTTAGAATATCCTTTGAAGGGTTTAAATACCTCAGATATTCCCACCTCACTAAAAGACAAAAAACGGAGCGGAGTCTAGTGGCGGTACCTTAAGTACCTACGCGGTACCTTAGCGATATGGTACCGCGGGGTGAGATAAGGTACCGCGCACAGTATCCGTTATAGATCCGTTGTAACTTTGTCTCCTTTAAATAGTGGGTCAAATCTCATTTTCCAGCAAGCCTCTTGGACGTTTTTCTCAGCCCTAATTCTATTTTCTATAGCATAATCATTAGTAAATGATCACTTAAATTGTTAATGATGTTTACATATGATTATCCTCTTGATCCCCTCCTTTACCATGTCCAATGAGAAGATCACTCACTCACTAGTGTATTGATAAAGATGAATTTATGAGCTAGTCATATTCATCATTATACCTTTTTTGTTTTAGGTCAATCCAATGTATTTATGAATACTTGGACTAGTTGTGTTCATCCAAGTTATTTGTGGATACTTGGATTTGTTGTGTACATCCATTGCATATGTGTTTGCTTGGATTTGTGTTGTGTAAATCCAAGCTACATGTGTGTATTTGGATAAGTCTAGTTGAGTTGTAATAGATTTGATTAGGAGTTCTCACTAAACTATAAAGTGATGTGGTTGTGTCTTGTGAGTTCTCACTAAACTTTAAAGTGATTAGTAGTTGTGTTGTGTGAAGTTCTCACTTAGCTTCAAAGTGAAGAGTCGTGAAGATTGGTTCTAGCTTTCGATTAGAACTCGACATCTAGCCTTGTGTCGTAAAATGGTGAAGTAGGCAACGTCGTGAAGATTGGTTCTACCTTATGATTAGAACTCGACATCTAGCCTTGTGTCGTTAAATTGTGAAGTAGGCAACGTCGTGTAGATTGGTCCTAGCTAAATATTAGGTCTCGACATTTAGCTTAGTGTCGAAAAATAATGTAAGCAACGATGTAAGGTTTTCTCCGCCGAGAAGGGAGCTTGTGGATATAGTAGAAATCTCGAGTAGGTGTACTCGAGGAGTGGAGTAGAAACGAGGATAGAGCCTCGTTGTCGAACCACTATAAATCTTGGTGTCTTCCCACTAGGTTGTCTCCTTCCTTGCTCTTTACTTATTTCATTATCATTATACTTGCTTATTATCCTTGCTAGTGTATTTCAATTGAACCTAATCATTATGCAACTTAGCATCAAGTAAAAGATAGTTTTGATACAAACCAAATTGAAAGTATAAGATAGTTTTGAACCTAATCATTATCCTCTTTTCTACTCCACTCCTCGAGTACACCTACTCGAGATTTCCACTATATCCACAAGCTCCCTTCTTGGCGTAGAAAACCTTTACATCGTCGCTTACATTATTTTCTGACACTAAGCTAAATGTCGAGACCTAATCTTTAGCTAGGACCAGTCTACACAACGTTGCCTACTTCCCAATTTAACGACACAAGGCTAGATGTCGAGTTCTAATCTCAAGGTAGAACCAATCTTCACGACGTTGCCTACTTTACCATTTTACGACATAAGGCTAGATGTCGAGTTCTAATCCAAAGCTAGAACCAATCTTCACGACTCTTCACTTTGAAGCTAAGTGAGAACTTCACACAACACAACTACTAATCACTTTCAAGTTTATTGAGAACTCACAAGACACAATCACATCACTTTATAGTTTAGTGAGAACTACTACACGATCTATTACAACTCAACTAGACATATCCAAGTACACACATGTAGCTTGGATCTACACAACATAAATCCAAGCAAACACATATGCAATGGATGTACACAACAAATCCAAGTATTCACAAATAGATTGGATAAACACAACTAGTCCAAGTATTCATAAATACAATGGATTAACATAAAACAAAAAAGGCTAACATGATGAACATGACTAATTCATGGATTCATCTTTATCACAACACTAGTGAGTGAGTGATCTTCTCTTTGGACAAGGTAAAGGAGGGGATCAAGAGGATAATCATATGTAAACATACTTAACAAAGTAAGTGATCATTTACTAATGATTATGCTATAGAAAAGAGTAAGGGGATGAGAAAAACGTCCAAAAAGGGTTATTGGAAAATGAGATTTGATCCACTATTTATAGGAGACAAAGTGCAACGGCTAGCTGGGCACGGTTCCTTATCTAGCCCGGCGGTTCCTTATCGCTAAAGAACCACCTAGCTATTTAAAGAACCGCCCAGTAGACTACGCTCCGATTTTGTCTTTTAGTAGGGTAGGAATACCTGAGGTTCTTAAAACCTTCAAATGATATTCTTATGGCATATAGAATATGCCATTTTCAAATTTACATTTTCCATTTTAATAAAACATTTTCTTAAAAATAAAGTTTATAAATCTTTTGTCATATTAACAAAAGTGAATTTTAAGGATAATCACTTTGATGATCACTAAGTATGATTAAGAAAAGTTAGTGATATGATTATTACCTTGATGATAGTGTTAGTTAAATAATTCGTTTTGTGTTTTACACTAAATGTGTTGTATAGTTTGTTGTGATCAAAACTAAGAAAGATTAGTTAACACTAATAATGTTTTTAGGCATCACTTGCATTAACAATCTCCCCCTTTTTGATTATGACAAAATATAAACTCATTTACGTAGAAACACAAAATATCGAATTATTAACGAGTTTATCACTATCATTTCTCCCCCTTTGTCGTAGCAAAAAGGTTAGCACAAGTCTTTGAAGAAAACCGGACTTTGCTTGTAGCTCCCCCTTGGTGGTTGCTCCCCCTTGCTTGGGGCACCAAGTGTATGAGCTAGGGTGACATTCTACACAAAGGTTAGTAGAAAGAAAAGAAACACCAATGTATATATGATCACTACCTACTAAGTAACTTGAGAGGGAGAAGGAGAAGAAATCTCAAATTAGAAGAAAATATTGCTAAGTATGTCCAAAGAGGTAAATGACAAAATCAAAGTTCAATTGGTGGAATGGAGGTAGAAAAGAAACATCCAACCAATGAAGATGATAAATTTGTCAATGGGTTAAAGTTTAGAATTGATGGAATCACCCATAATCAATTGTAAAGATTAACCACGATCAACTCAAAAGAAAAAGAGAGAATGATCAAAGAAAGAAAACAAAAAACAACACAAAGGTTTTATATTACAGAAATATGAAAGAAACAAACAAGGTAGATAGTCATACACACAATATGAGTATCTAAAGCAAAAAATATGGAAAATAAACCACAAAGCATAAGCTATTCTAATAGTGATAATTTTCCAAGATTGCTTAAAATGTTATTGACTCCAAAACAACTAAAGTATTATTGACTCCAAGAGTGCTTAGTCCTTTAGTTGGAAAAATAAGACGACGAGGCATAATTCGAAGTTTTGTCCACGGGAACGAAAAATTTGAGAGGAGGTCGAGTGAGGAGGAATTCAAGAAAATTTAACTTCTCATACACATGAGCAAGTTCAATTTGTTAAAATCGACAACAAGCACACGAGGATCCATGATGCAAAACAAATTCGGTTGATGGGGGAAGGCCATCAAACCTAGGGTTTGGTGGTGGGGAGGAAAGTGGGTAGGAAATGTTTTCACAATGCCTTGTGAGGTTTGGGAAGGTTGAAAGGTCATTAAGTTGAGGGGTGTCGAAAGGGTTTGGTGGTAGGGGAACATTTTCCTTTTCTCCGGTGATGGGGTTAATGGAGTAGGTCTCATTCCAATACTTGATTGGAGAGAAGGTGGGGTTCTTGGGTGGTTTGGAAGAAGAGGGTTCATTTTTCTTGATCCAAATAGGTAGAACCGAGATCTTCGGTTTCTTGGAAAGCTTGGATGAGGAAGCTTTGGGTGGGGAGGTTTGTGACAATGAAATGTCAAGGTTATGAAAGGAGGAGTTAGGCATTGTTGAGGTGTGAGAATGAAATCTCAAGGTGGGTGTATAAGAAGAAAGTAGACAAGGCAAAGGTTTGAAAATAAAATGTGAAGTGTCAAGGAATGTTTAGCCAAATTGAGTAAACATAGAATCTTGACAGGGGATAGGGTGATGAAGAAAGACAAAAAACGAGCCAAAAATTGGCTATCAGTCCGCGGTTCCTTATAGGGATCGGTGGTTCCTTAGCACTTAAGGAACCACGCGACTTAATGAGCCGCGTACAGTGGACGTAGAACCATGATTTTTCAGGGTTTTGAGAAAAACTAAGACTTTTTCAAAAAATTGCAAATCTTGGAATTTTACCTCTATTAGCACTAAACTATGCTAGGGTTGCATAAAAGCAACACATTCACAAAGAATGTCTTGACAAAGGTGACAAAATATTTAGATAACATTATGAACCAATTTTAGTCAAGTTTTAGAGGTTTTGATAGATTTAGGTTCAATTTTAATTTAAAATTAAAGTTAATTAATGTGCACATAAAGATAGAAACACATAAAGCTAAATCCATAAATCATCCTCATGAAAAACTCATGGAGGGAAGAAAATACAATAAGGAAATGAAAAACAACTAACTAAAACAAAGTTAGCTTAAAACTATTTCTTGATGAGTAGTCTTCTTTGGCTTGGTTTTTCTTAAAAAACAGTTATTAAAGAAAATCATCATTCATCTCCTAGGAGGAGGCATGGTAAACAAGGTGATCAAGAAATCTTGCAACCTCCTATGAAGTCCAAACATCTCAGTCCTAAGGTTGTGAATGATGTAGTTGTTGTAGAGGCAACATGAACAATGAGAACCATAAGCTTCTAGGAACCCAAAGAAGTAAGGATCACCCATAAAGAGGGGAAGTGGGACACCCAAAATGGGAGTGTTTGAGGGAGGTGGAGGTGGAGGAGGTATGTTCTTCAAGGGTGATGTGGGTGAGTGTGGAGGTATGTTCTCCAAGGGTGAAATGGGTGATGTGGGTGAGTTTGGAGGGGTAAAAGGTGAAGTCACCAAGATATCAACAAAGTCATTCGCAATGGGAATGCTTTGGATGGGTTAAGGTTGGGTAGTCACATCCAAGAGAGTACTTGGAGTGAAGGGTGAGGTTAGCTCATTCATTCTAGTTTGGAATGAAGAGGAGGTAGAACCATGAGAATGGTTGGTAACATGGGTTGAGGTAGTCTTGCATGGAGCAAGAGGTGGTGAGGGTGATGAAGAGACGAGAATTAGAACAATCTCATTCTTGGGTGTGTGAAAGGGTGAAGAGTTAAGTTTGGGCAACTTAATCTTAATCTTAAGGTTTTTCTTTAAAGTGGAGGTTTTGGATGAGTTTGAGGTTCTTGTAGAAACCATGATTGTAATGGGTGGTTTAAGGGTCAAGGATGAATGGTTTGATGTGTGAAGAACATGGCTAACAAGGTGGGTTTAAAAGGGTGAGAGGATGATCCAAACTAGTAATGGGTTAAAAACATTTTATGTGAATAATGAATTTAGGTAACCTAGTTTAGGAAATGTGCAGGTTTTTGCAAAGAATCAAGCCAGGTTTACACAGATTAAGGAAAATAGTGTAAAGCAAAGATTCTGTCGGACACAGTAGCCGACGGTTCCCTATCTAGGATGGGCGGTTCCTTATCGATAAGGAACCACTGGTCGATATGGAACTGCGACCAGAGGTGTTCAAAAATCGCATTTCCTCAAACTTTGGTTAGCCCAGATTTTTACCAAAGGAATAACAAGCCAAAGTTAACTACTGACCAAAATATAGGAAGCTAATTAACACACAGGATGCACAAAGCTATGCAAATCGTAAACACGATGGCATAGACAACATTAGGATTAAAATAATAAGTAATCCAAACAACTAGTATTAGTTAATACATAACCAAAATAAAGTAAAAAGAAGCAAATTTTTCAACATCACATTACATGTTTAGCAACATGTATACTTTGAAACAATTCAAAGTCTTCATCTTCTTTTTTTGCCCAATCCCTTGATCATGTTTCCCATGTACTTGAATCCCTTCCTTGACTCAACCCAATGTTCATGTAATTCACCTTGAGTCCTAAGATTTTCACGGTAGAGATGCTCCATATTGAGATCTTCCGGTACTTCACTAGAGGAATAATGAGGTGGAGGAGCTAAGTCTTCAAGTCCATCCACGAATGAGTTTAAGGATGTGTGGGAATTACTCGAAGAGTTGAAATGAGAACTAGAACATATGCCATCACCGTCATTTGTTGGCATATAGGTGTCCTCATCATCCGGATCTTGATGATCAGATTTTCGCGAACCTCGATCACTTCTAGGCTTTCTTTCATATACCTCTTGAATAGGCAACATAACCCGATGAACCGCGTGAAAGCGAGAAAGGTCGAGGTGTGGAAAGTCACGAACAACCCTTTTGAAAAGGCGAGTAAGAAGCATAGCGTAGGGAAGGTTTGTTTTGGGCTTTGAAATAGCATAATTTATTCGTCGAGCGATATAGTATGCCAAATTGTACTTGGTTGATGTAAAGATGCAACAAAACATATGCACCATACAAGCCGGGATATGATCTCGGTTTCCACCAAGACAAAATACATTCTCCCTAAGGATATTTTCCCATTGGTCCATAAAATCCTTAAGATCGCTTGAGAGCACTTCATAGCGATTCACATACCGCACATTAGAATGAAGGCTTCTCACAACGTTTCCATCACGCTCTTTAGAAATGATATCAAGGATAAATTCCGGATCAATTTCGGCGTGGTCATTTGGAGGTTTGTCGTTGGATTTCAAGAGAGCATCAAGTCTCCATTTGTCCGTGAAACGACAAGTGCCTTCATATGGCACACCAAGAATTTCACCAAAATCTTCGAGAGAATATTGGATGATTTGTTCCTTCAACAAGAATCGAATGAAGATTACGCCATTGTATTCAAACATAGAGTAAGTGCTAAAGAATTCTAGAAGAAACAAGGGGTATATATCTTCTTCTATGTAGAGCAAGCAATCAAACCCCGTATGCTCAAACATAGATTTGATATAGACATAACCCATTATTCCCTCATCAACAACTCTACCCTCATGGAAATTTCGTGTTGAAAGTGATGAAAAGGAGTTTCGAAGTTGAGTGGATGCAAAGGTTTGGGAAATGTTTGGCATATATTTTTTAGTGAGTTGATGATCCTTTTGGTATTGTGAAGGCATGATTAGTACCTAAATAAACACAAGAAAATACATTTCCAATCACTCATATGAAAAATAAAATCAAAAATCAAAATATGAGAATGTGTTATATCAATTTCTTGACAAACAAAGGATTGAATTCATATCATTCTCATGTTCACAATGTGTCTATTCCATTATTAACAAAGAACATACGAACTATGTTGGATCAACAATGGACTAGAACATTGGTTTTTCAAAACAAGGTTTTTAGGCAAGCATTAACAATGCAATTACCTATTTGTTCATAGGTTCATCTCAATTCCATCTTTTAACCAATATCATTTAGCCAAAATTCGGATTTGTTCTACAAGTGGGTTTTAGTGAAATCTCAACGAATATGAACCTAAGGAATCATAGTAAAATAACCATGTCAACCCATATTCCTATTAAGGTTCTAATTCAATTTCAATTTTAAAAATCCCTAATTATGAAAGGATGAACCCTAGAACAAAATAGATGAAGCTGAAAGAAAATACTTACAATTAATTGATGTTTGATGAAGGATGAGTGAAACCCACAAATTAGAATCAATTAATTTGAGTGATTGAAGGTTTTTGAAGCTTCAACAATGGTGGAAAAAGGGGAACCCGACGGCTATGTGTTTTTAGGAGATAGAGGGTTTTGTTTGAAAAAGATTAAATTAATAAAATTGGCGCTCTGACAAGTTTTACTGCTCGCGGTTCCTTATCGATAGAGAACCGCGGGTTTGAACCGCCAGAGATAAAGAACCGCCTACAGAGGCAGGTTTTTATCAATGAAATACGCCAAATTTTTGAAAACCAAGTTTTCTAAAATACTTAAAAATATATCTTAAACCTTTTAGAATATCATTGGATCATCATAACACTAAGCAGTATGCCTTAATGAAGGATTACGAGTTGAATCGAGATCGAAAAGAACAGAAACGGACAAACGACTACTCGTAGCGAAAAAGCAAAGTGGAGAGAAGTCAAGGGAAGTGAAACAAGACTAAGACCAATTCTCAAGGGATTAATGACAATCTTCAAATCGTGGAGACGAAGAGCTTGTGTCATATATAGTGGTTTAAGACGTGCCTTTCCAGCGAAGTGTTAAACGGCTTTGGGAAGAGCTTGTGTCATATATAGTGGTTTAAGACGTGCCTTTCCGGCGAAGTGTTAAACGGCTTTGGTAATGAATAAACACAAATAAAATATTGATGCATAGACTAAGATCACTTTCAATAATAGTCTTAGTCTAAACCAAAATATGAGCAAGGTATTAATTCATTTTCTCTCCCACAAAGGGCCTACTAACCGTATGGGTTCAAACCATGGATATCATGCTTGATACTTTAAGCTACTACTAACTCACTCTACATCACCATACTGAGTCAAGTATCCAAGCAATGAAGGTTTGAGAGGATAAAAGAAAAGAATCACAAACCACAAACAAATGTCAAGGCAAGGATGCCAAGAACAAGCACATAGTCAAGTAATGATCAAAAGAATGATCAAAGGGTGTGTGGAAGAACGAAAGCGTACCTTGCCACAAAGAGCATTCCAATCCATCAAGGAATCAATGCAAAGCCCAAAAATGACTAAGATGAGTACTAAGTCTTCAAGGACTAGTATCTTTCCCAATCATCTTGATATCATCATTCAAAGATGTTGAAGATCAATGAAGATGAGTCTTCTACAAGTGCAAGTAACTCAATCCACAACCAGTTAAATGATTGATCTTCATGAGTACCTACACAAAGAAAGATGCAAACTAGTAGATACATTTCAAGAGTAGATCTAAAATGCATAAAAGCTACTAATCTAAGAGGGATGCAATATTACCAATTAAAAGACCTATTTTCCAAAAAAAAATAGTTTTGACCAAAAGAGAAACTTTAGTACAACTTGACCTTCTAATTTGAGGAGATAATGGATCAATCCAAGTTTTAAAGTACAATATACTTCAAAGATCTTGAGTGACCATTGCTCTGATACCAATTGTAGAAACTAGAAGGGGGGGGGGGGGGGGGGGGGGGTTGAATAGTTTCTCTTCGATTAGTCACCTAATTAAAATTACTTTCAATTAGGTTTGTATCAAAACTATCTTTTACTTGAAGCTAAGTTGCATAATGATTAGGTTCAAATCAAATGCATTAGCAATGGTAATAGGTAAGTGTAATGATAATAAAGAGTAAGGAAAGAGACAACCTAATGAGAAGACACCAAGATTTATAGTGGTTCGATAACGAGGCTCTATCCTCGTTTCTACTCCACTCCTCGAGTACACCTACTCGAGATTTCCACTATATCCACAAGCTCCCTTCTTGGCGGAGAAAACCTTACATCGTCGCTTACATTATTTTTCGACACTAAGCTAAATGTCGAGACCTAATCTTTAGCTAGGACCAATCTACACAACGTTGCCTACTTCACAATTTAACGACACAAGGCTAGATGTCGAGTTCTAATCTCAAGGTAGAACCAATCTTCACGACGTTGCCTACTTCACCATTTTACGACACAAGGCTAGATGTCGAGTTCTAATCCAAATCTAGAACCAATCTTCACGACTCTTCACTTTGAAGATAAGTGAGAACTTCACACAACATAACTACTAATCACTTTCAAGTTTAGTGAGAACTCACAAGACACAACCACATCACTTTATAGTTTAGTGAGAACTACTACACGATCTATTACAACTCAACTAGACATATCCAAGTACACACATGTAGCTTAGATCTACACAACATAAATCCAAGCAAACACATATGCAATGGATGTACACAACAAATCCAAGTATTCACGAATAGCTTGGATAAACACAACTAGTCCAAGTATTCATAAATACAATGGATTAACATAAAACAAAAAAGGCTAACATGATGAACATGACTAATTCATCGATTTATCTTTATCACAACACTAGTGAGTGAGTGATCTTCTCTTTGGACAAGGTAAAGGACGGGATCAAGAGGATAATCATATGTAAACATACTTAACACACTAAGTGATCATTTACTAATGATTATGCTATAGAAAAGAGAAAGGGGGCTGAGAAAAACGTCCAAAAAGGGTTATTGGAAAATGAGATTTGATCCACTATTTATAGGAGACAAAGTGCAACGGCTAGCTGGGCGCGGTTCCTTATCTAGCCCGGTGGTTCCTTATCGCTAGAGAACCGTCTAGCTATTTAAAGAACCTCCCAGTAGACTACGCTCCGATTTTGTCTTTTAGTGGGGTAGGAATACCTGAGGTTTTTTAAACCTTCAAATGATATTCTTATGACATATGGAATATGGCATTTTCAAATTTACATTTTCTATTTTAATAAAACATTTTCTTAGAAAGAAAGTTTATTAAAAAATCTTTTGTCATATTAACAAAAGTGAGTTTTAAGGATAATCACTTTGATGATCACTAAGTATGATTAAGAAAAGTTAGTGATATGATTATTACCTTGATGATAGTGTTAGTTAAATAATTCGTTTTGTATTTTACACTAAATGTGTTGTATAGTTTGTTGTGATCAAAACTAAGAAAGATTAGTTAACACTAATAATGTTTTTAGGCATCACTTGCATTAACAGCTTTGGTAAACTTTACTATGCATGGCCTCTTTCGAAGGTAAACAATCTAATGTTTTATTTATGTAATACATGTGATTATTAAAATGACATGTCATGTTATTTTTTTACTTTGTAACAACCAAAAGAAGAAGATTATGGATGTAAATATTTTAATGGAAGGATGATTTTGATCTCCAACTCCGTATAAGATCTTCCCCTGGATCTTCAACACCTCAAGGTTCACATCCAAGTTCTTCTACAGGTCCTTCTCAATTTGCACCCACTGAGTGCTCAAATTGATAGATCAAAGATCTAAAGATAAAGATGCTAAAGGCAAGACTAGAAAGGGAAAGGCATCCTGAAGACCACACATGTCAATCGGCTACAATACTTCATGAGCTTTTAAATGAAATGAAAAACCTTAGCGTTGAGTAGCAATCTGTTTGTTATTTTAATGTGTAAATTTGTATTTTATTATTATATGTTAATCTGTATGTTTAGTTTGAACTAGTTTGTGATGTGTTTTTTTCGTATTTATGAATCTCTTATCGTTGTAATATCTATGTTTAATTAAGCGCGTGTTTAAGTGTCCGTGTTGAATATATCTAAAGTTTTTTTTAAATATGTATAAAGTTTTTTTTAAATAAATATAGAAGTTTTTTAAAATATATATAAAGCTTTTTTAAATATGTATAAAGTTTTTTTTAAATATGTAAAAAGTTTATTTTAAATATGTATAAAGTTTTTTAAATAAATATAAAAGTTTTTTTAAAATATATATAAAGTTTTTTTAAATATGTATAAAGTTTTTTTTAAATATGTATAAAGTTTTTTTTAAATATGTATAAAGTTTTTTTATATATGTATAAAGTTTTTTTAAATAAATATAAAAGTTTATTTTAAATATATATAAAGTTTTCTTTTAGGGACGACTTATGTAATTTAGGGTCGAAAAAGTCGTCCCTAAATATTTCCACATAATTTACTACCGAGTTATTTGATTTATTAGCGGGTTATTTAATTTTTTTGAGATTTTTTTTGAAAATTTGGGGGGAAATTTAGGGACGACTTCCCTATGTAATTTAGGGTCGAAAAAGTCGTCCCTAAATTTTTTCAATATATTTCCCCTTTTAATCTAATACTTTTTACAGAAAATTAATTATATTAATTTTAAATAACTTTAAATAATAAAACATGATAAAAAAAGGAGAAAATAATTTTTTTTTATTTTAGGGACGACTTGGTCGTCCCTATGTTGCTGGCCCCACTTTGTCCCCACAGCCTTCCCTTGACTTGATTTTTCTTGGAAAAGTGGTGGGCCCCCACTCATTTTAGGGACGACTTTGTCGACGCTAAAAAACCTCGACCCTAAACTGTAGTTTTGTTGTAGTGGGCATACTAATCATTTGATGATATGTGTGTATGCAGGTGAGGCTGCGAGGAAAGATGTTGCGACTTTGTCCTACATCGGTCAATGAACGAACTAACTATCTTTATATAAATAAGACTATATATGAACATGTAAAGTTGGGCAGCTGGTTTAGTAAATTATTTGTAAACAGAGTTTAGTATGTTGGCTGACTTAATATTTTTTTAAAAGTGGAGACTTGACTCCTTATCACTTTATAATTTTTTTAAATGGATTTTGGATCAAGGGTTTTAAGTTTACAAGATCTACACAAGTTGTAAAAAGTGAAGTAACTTATTTTTAGTCGCCATGCATGTACTTGTTGTTTTAGTCACTGTTGGCCAAAAATGATGTAAATATTTTGTATTGAAAGCTCATTTTTTTACAACATTAAAGTACATGGAGAGCGCTACTGTTGCTATTATCGGTCCCCAAAGTTCTGAATTGGTTGGAGTACTTTCACATCTTGGCAACGAACTGTATGTTCCAATATTATCATTCACTGCTTTAGACCCCTCACTTTCACCTTTCCAGTACCTATATTTTCTCCAAACAGCCTCGAACGATCTTTATCAGATGAAAACACTTGCTGCTATAGTAAGCTATTTTTAGTTACAGAGAAGTAGTCTCAATCTTCACTGATAATGATCAGTTTCGTAATGATATCAATGTGTTTGGTAATGAACTTACAAAAGCGTTGCAGGCTATCTAGTAAAGCACAACTTTCAGTTGACAACCAATTAACTAGAGAGATTATTAAAGATACATTGGTTAAATTCATGTCAATGAGGTCTCGTGTCATTCTTGTACGCACATCAAGACCGGTCTTTCCATCTTTGAGATTGACAAGAGTCTTGGCATGATGAAAAGAGGATACATATGGATTGCAACAACTTGGCTATCAGCTGTTCTTGAATCTACTGGTATTCCTCCTAAAAATGCAGACACTTTACATGGCGTTTTAACACTTCATCCACATACACCACATTCATACAAGAAAAAATCTTTTTCAAAATGATGGTTGTGTGCATCTGGCTTTTTGTAGTTCTGATTGCAAACTCAAGCTACACTGGTAGCTTGACATCAGTTCTGACCGTGCAGCAACTAAAATCTCCCATTAGTGGAATAAACTTTGATCATAAGCAACGAGCTCATTGGATATTAATTGGGTTCCTATATTGAAGATTATTTGGTGAAAGAAGTCAAGACTTGTTGCTCTTGGCTCACCAGGCGAATATGCTGAGAAACTATAGTCGGGGACCGTTGCTGCTATTGTCGATGAAAGGCCATATGTCAATTTTTTTTCTCTCAAAGCATTGTGACTTTCAGATTGTTGGCAAAGAGTTCATAACAAGGGGGATGGATTTTGTAAGTACTAAAATGATTAGTTGACTGTAACTAATTTATGCCAATGGTTCAACAGACTACTTACATGATCGTTTAATGTCATGTTTTAAAATTTCAGGCATTTACGAGGGACTCTCCTTTGGCTGTTGATATGTCAACTGCCATATGATGCGCGTCTTGCACTCCTAGTTTTAAATTTATAAACAAGACTTATTAATTCCTTAACTACGCATACGAGCAAGTATACTCGTTCTATTGTAGCAAAGTCAGGTAAGTCTAGGTCGTCCCATGGGATTTGCGCATAATCAAAATGTTGTGGGGGTGTAGGTAATAAGGTTGTCACTACCGTTACTACCGCAAGAATTAACATGGTGAAGGTAAACATAACTAAAAGCAACACTTGTGTGAATTCCATTTCATCCGTAGGAGAGATAATTTGCGTGCATAAGCAACTATGAATCACAAATCTAAAGTATATAAATTCCATTCCATGGTATTTTTCATAGAATTCATATTAACAAATTGGTGTAGACAAACCCTTTCGGCCTATGATCATCTATTCCAATTTAATAGAATCACCATTTGCTAAGTTTGGTTTGAATGGGTTCTTTCGACCTATACCCAAGATAAATCTATTGACAAATTCATTTAACCAACTCGTCAAGGTGAGTGTCAATCACCAAGAAACCAAATTGACTCATGCATAAATCTTTTGGAATATAGTTTACCGGAAATCCTTTCGACCTCTAAATCCAATATAAAGCTATATTTCATTTGATTATCAAAACATGTTTCAAGAATTATCAACCGTAAAAACCCATTTACATTTTCTTGTTCATAAAACCAAACACCCCTTTAGAATTCATGTTCATCACACAAGTATATCACACTACTCAGAATTCAAACACATTTCAACACAATTCATAATTTTCTCAAACATTCAATAGCACTTAAATTATAATGAAGATTAATCCAAGTACAAGAATTTACCAATAGTTCTTCCAAAAACAAGAAATAACAAAAACAGAATTTGTAGCAATTCCAAGTCTCCAATTGATCAATGTTCCTCCACCCGAATCTCTCCTTCACGAAATCCGTCCTCCCCTTGAGAATTAACAGAGGTTTATTGTCTTTTGGGTTATATAAGTTTGGTGATTCTAACCTTTGTCAAGGGTTAGAATGATCAATGGATGAAGCACTATAAAACAAATGACCCTAAGGTCTAATTTATACATGTTTATGCTTGGAGAGGAGGGAATAAACTCCAGGGAATGTTAATGGGAGGCAAATGAGAAGCCTCTCATTGACGGTGGGAGTTTATGAGTGACTTTTGCTAGACTTGACTAACAACATGCTGGTGGCAACTGATGGTGGATTTGATGGTGGCACGGACTTGCTTGCGGTGGCAACTGAATTCTACTTTGATGTTGGTGGCAATTGAAGGTTGGTTTGATGGAGGCAAGCTAAGTGTTGCTGGTGGCAACTTAGCCATTTTTCCATACTTTTCCTTCTAGTCCTTCTTCTTTCTTTTCTTTCTTCTACACTTCCCAAAACTCCTTCATTATCTTTTATTCTTCACACGAAATCTTACGCTTTCATGCTTCGTTTATTCCTTCTTCTCCAATTAGCGCTTTTTATTCCTTTATTCACGTTTCTTCGTCCTTTCTTCCTACAAAACACAATAACCGAACTTTACACAATATTAGCAATAAAAGTCCGTTTATTACCACAAATAATACACCAATAGTGAAGATAACGCTTATTAATACATGTTGGATTTGAGCGTTATCAAATCCCCTCACACTTAAGTATTGCTCGCCCTCGAGCAAGTAAACTAAAATCACAAATTTAAACATAAACTTGTTTTCGACTCTCTAAATCTATAGAATACTAAAGACTCAATAAATAGTAGACATATCTTAATCCGATGGGGCGTGAGCACTCGACAATTCTATTAAAAAGGACTTTATCAATTTTTATAAATAAAAGTAAAAATACTAACCACCAAATGATCACTTCCATGTCTCTCATCATACCATCCTTGTCTTTCTCCAATTATTATTATTTATATTTTTTTAATTTTTTTTTCAACTTAAAGTACCACGTCTTGACACATTGGTCAATCGATACTACCATTTTACTTATTCTTCCTTCGTCTTCATAATTTATAGCTCATTGGCTATTTAGCCTATAGCTGTTGGCTATTTGCTTCTTTTCCGCAATCCCCTCACACTTTGTATGAGCATACGCTACAAAAAATACAAAATAGAGTAGCTAATCCTTTTTTGTTGAAATAACTCATGCGAATTCAAAGTGTGACCAACTTGATCATCAAAAATCATTTTTATAAAATAGGTGATTAGCAACAACTTTTTAAAATATTTTTCCCTTTATCATCTATTCTTGCCATAATCACACAAATTGTGATCTCACTGCGGATTAATACACTACTAAAATAAAATTTTTAAATTTAACTATATTTTTTACGTTTCTTTTGAAAAGTAACTAAATTTGACAAAATAGACCATTTTTCCTATTTGACCACCCCCTCACACTTAAGTTTGACATTGTCCTCAATGGTAATAAACGTACTTAAAAGTATAAGAAACTAGGAAAAATAAGGTCGAATGATACTACCGAAATATGAACAATGAACTCCATGTGGTTTTGTTGCATCATGAGTCTACAGAAAACTCCATATATTTCCACCAATGTTGAATTCATATGTCAATTTCTGCAAATACTGCACTAACAAAAGAATTTTTTCTTCTAAACAAAATAAAATAAAATAAAAAATAAAAATCACAATAAAGTCTAAAAATAAAAATCAACCCAAGTTATCATTTTACAATCATAATCCCTTGGAAACAAAATAAAATAAAACAAAGTTTCTTTTTGAAAATAATATCTTACAAACTTCACATGATATGGTGTCTTCAATCTTCCATATCTTCGTCATCATGAACTCCTCTTGATGATCCTCCGGCGTTAAAATTTTTGAGACCAATGGAGCTACTTCCAACGTATCCACCCGTTTGTTGATCTATGTAGTCATCAACGGACACTCCTTCTCCTCCATAATTACTTTCTTTCCCATAAGAGTAGTGTGTGTGTGGGTGAGTATAAGGTACATATGGATATGGATATGGTGGAACATTTAGTGGCTCATAGGTTGGGTAACTATAATGTGCTTGATCCGCCAAATGGTGTAGGATTGGCACGGAATGCTCAAGGATGTAGTTGTTTCTCATGGTCATACTATCTCTCCATATCATCATCCTTTCTATCTCACTTAAATTTGCATTCCATTCTCCCAAACTAGAGTTCACTTCACTCGTATCGTGCTCCTCTTCTCCTTGTTCTTCGCCTTCTTGTTGTAACGGCTCCGGATACCTTAGACATTTCTTTTGCTTGTCTAACTCTCTTTCCAAAGCTCTTATATCCCAAAATTCATTTCCAACCGGCTTCGATAACTTTTTCGTAACATTGTCGTTTAAAACATCGAGCCTTATAGCTATCCAAGTCACATAATGACCTCCACATATTTCACTAACTGTTTTTAATCCCGGGGCTTTCTTATACAAGTACTCGGCAATTCCCCATACTATATTCACTTGCCTTTCTCTACTTGCTACACTCAACAACCATAGGTCAGTTAATTGGCATCTCTCCCTAGTTCCCGATCGATGCTCAAGTTGTCCTACTATGAACCTATGTAGGATTCTCAATAGTGGATCTCTAACCGATACAAGTTTCTTAATCCCCACAGTATGTCAGCTATGCTTGCCCAATATTCGTTTACGAATAAAAACTTCTTATTGGTTTCTAATCTAGAAACGTGTAGCTCGAATAATGGATTATCTAAATCTTCCTTATCATACAATCCTAACACCTCTCCAAACTGCGCTAGTGTAAAACAGTAATTTACACCTAACAACCTAAACCAAATGCAAGGTTCATCTTTTGCATCTTCAATGTCCTTGTTGAAATAAAAAGTTGAAAAGAATTCAAGACATAACTCACTATATACCTCACCTTGTATGTCCAAGGCCCTTTTGAATGAGTAGTCCTCAAAAGTTGATCCCGACCTATGATTATAGGTCATTTTCAACTTCTTTCTCAAAGCTTCCTCGCAATTGAACTTCCTAAGCAAGTCCCAATCAGCTATTCTTGGTCTGCCAAAAGCTTTCCCTTGTAACCTCGCCAATCTCTTATTGTAGGTATGGCGTTCTATTTCTCCTAATCCTCTCCATTTAAAATGTTCATAAGACACAGCCCTTACCTTGTACGGTATCTCTTCTTGACCATACTTACGCTCGTTTTTTTCGATCAATGGGTTGGGAGGCATTGTCTTCTTTTGCTTCTAAGAAAAAAAATACAATACACAACACTTGAAATGTTAGCATGTTAGTACAACAATCAAATAAACCTATTTAAACAAAGTCTATTAAAACAAAATAAATAAATAAATACAAATAAACAAAATAAATAAAATAATTTTTTTAGAGTGACTTACCGGCGACAAGGACATGGTGTCGGCGGCAAGGTGAAATAGTGGGTGTTTTGCCGGCCGACGGCCTTGTCTTGCCGGTGGCAACCCTTCCTGTATTTTTTTTCATCCCCATTAACACTTTGTATGGTTTTCATTATCCCCAAAATGGATCAAAACATTATGAACATCATCCATTTCCGGAAACTATTTTTCTAAACAAAACAAAACTAATAACATTACACCTATAACATCAATATTCATCATTCTAAACTAATTAATCAGTCATACAACTAATTTGATGAAAACCCACTTGAGTTCACCATCATCTAATCAAAATTAATCTACCCTCACACTATCAATGGCTCAATTCCTTAAATTCATACCACATCTTAATCTATCTTCTATGCTTAATCAATTCAATCTATCATAACAAGATTCATGAAACAAAGAAAATCAAAATCAAAATCAAAAGATGGGTGTTGGATTCAATTACCTTGTTGGGTGCCATCTTAATTCCTTCAAAAAAAACACAAGAACTCAAGAAAATTTCTTTTCTTCTTCTCTCTTTCTTTCTCCTGTGTTTTTTATGTGTGTGTGGGGTGTTTGGGAAAAACTAACCCAAGTCCTCCTTATGGGTTTATTTCTTCCTAAGTTCCCAAATTTTCGTTTAACGGGTGTTATTCCGTCAACGACTTTTCAAAAATTTCAAAATATATATAAAATTCCTTAAAAAAAATGAGTAAATAAAACAAAATAACTAAACAAACGAAAATTACCAAGAACCAAAAGTGTCTAAGTCACCAAGTCATCACGAAAATAACCAAAATAGTTTTAAGGTAAAAACTGAAAATAAAAAGAAAAATCAAGCCTTTGTCTTGAATGCTTTTATTTTTTTATTCCCGTGCTTCTCTAATCCATGAAGTGTTTGATGTCCAATATATCATCGGGCTTCAACTTCTTTGAGAGTTCTCTTTTGGTAGGCTTCATCTTGAATGCTCGTGTGTACATGTTTCCACACGGTGTAGTAATTTCGATCTTTGCATGCCAAAACTTGTCTCCTTCTAGTCTTGCATACTTACTATCCCCATCCGGACCCCAATCGTGGTTCTTTAATTGCACCGGTAGCGATCCCAAGAAATCTATCATATTCTTGAAAACTAGGATGTTCTTGAAAGGATTGAAGTAGGCTTCAATAGCTAAAGCCTTTTCCATATGATCATCACAATTAAGGTATGGTGCTCCTAAAGGTCCATACAAGGAAACCCATCGGCATCTCTTCCAACTTCAAAACAACTCAACCACTCGTCTTCCATCTCGCTCTCGAAGTCCAAATACCAAGGCTTCGCCCTCGGTCTTGGTGCATAGGTGTGAACGGAAATCCCGTCATTAATTGCAATCGTCCCTCGTCCTAAGTCAATAATTGCCCCACCCGTTTTCAGAAAAGGCCTTCCCAACAATAAGGGTAGGTCTTTGTCTTCCGGTATGTCCATAATTAGAAAATCCATGACATATGCTTGGAACCCAACTTGTACTCGGATGTTCCTTACCATACCCATAGGTTTGGTTTGTGTATTATCCTCCATGGTTAGGTTTGAAAAGTATGGCTCCGGGTTGGTCAAGCCAAGGTCTTGGTAGATAGAATATGGCATGATACTCACACTAGCCCTCGTGTCGGCTAATGCATCGAACGGTGTGGTTCCATTAATGAGAATTGGGATGACGAAGTTCCCGGGGTCTTGCATCTTCTTGGGCAAACCGTGTTCAATGATTCTCTCCTTAATGTGATCATTGAATTCTTTTCCTTTTAGACGAGCTTTTTCCATCTCTATCTCATCGAGCTTTTTCTGGTAACTCGCATAATTTCCCAAGACTTCCAAAATTGGTTTGGATTCCTTGAGTTCTTCCTCTTTTTTGTTCAATATGATTCTTATCCTCTCCTTTTGTTTATTGGAGATTGGATAAGCTAAGGGAAATGGGTTGGGTATAAAGGCGGAAGGAGATCCTTCCTCTAGGTCGGCCTGTGTTGGCAAGAAGTCATTTGGAGTCAACTTGCTAGCCTCCATATTTTTGTTTCTTTTCGCCTTTCCCATCTTCACCACTTCACTTTCATCTTCAGCTTTAGGTCCATCCTCGGCCAAGAACTCAATGTAATCATCTTTTTCGCCTTTGAGGTTGGTCAAGTTGACCGTCAATGTGCCTTGCTCGAAGTCCACTACACATCTTGTTTCCCACAAAAACTTGTAACCGAAGACCACCGATGGTTCGCCTATATCCGCGTGGTCTATGATATAGAATTCTGTCAAGAACACGTAACCATGGATATTAACCCGCACATTTCGTACTACCCGTCTCCCGTAATCGGTGTAACCAACGATCATGAATCCTAACCTTCCCAACATTTCTTCCGTCATGTAATTTGTCGGGTAGGTTAGATTCAATTCTGCATCCCAAGCTATTTGCTCTTCAACTTTGCATGGAATGGCAAATTGCATAATTGGTTAGGTATACGAATGATATTCGGCCCTTTTATAGACCGCTTTTTCAAAACCTTCTTCTCGGATTACTACACTTTTGTGAGGTAATGCCTCCCACAAATCCTTCTCTTCTTGGGTCTTTTCCACATGAGTGACCTTTGAGTCACACTCGTCACTTAGTTCTCCGTCTAATTCAAGAACTCGGAAATTTCGCTAAGTGTGTTCATTTCTTTTTTTTAGAATAAAACAAACAAGAAAAAGTTAACAAACATTAGGGTTAGCGTTAGTTAAAGAAAACACAACTAATACAAATAAACATTCACTCAAATTCCTAAAACAAATAAAACAATTAAACAAACAAAATAATAAATTGTTTTTTTTTGGTCTGACAACCTTGCCGGCCGGCATGGGGGTGTTGTCGGCGGCAAGGTGGAACAGAGGAACAATTTCCGGCCGACAAGGTGATGGTGCCGGTGGCATGGTGGAGACAGTGGGCCAGTTGCCGCCCGACAAGGGTGTGGTGCCGGCGGCAACTGCCTTAGTGAAAAAAAATTTTACTTTGATTTACCATCTCTTTTTCAAAACAATTTCTGAAATTTTATAGAAACATTTTTTTTGAAGCTTTTCATTAGGGGAACAAAATCAAACAAACTAAAATCATAAAACTTTTAACCTAAACAAAATAAAGCTTAATCCAAACACTATCTAAATTACTTTTATTCTCTTTTTGTAATTTTATGTGTATGAGTGTTCTTATGAAATTTCTAGTGCAAACATAAAATAACATAAAACACATTTAATTTAAACTATGAGATCCTAAACCTATTCTCATTCAATTTTTATTAGAACTAAAACTAAATTTCTAACACCACCACTAATTTATAATGATTATAACATGAAAAGTAAACAAATCCCCGATAGCGGCGCCAAAAACTTGATGCGCGTCTTGCACTCCTAGTTTTAAATTTATAAACAAGACTTATTAATTCTTTAACAACGCATACGAGCAAGTATACTCGTTCTATTGTAGCAACGTCGGGTAAGTCTAGGTCGTCCCATGGGATTTGCGCATAATCAAAATGTTGGGGTGGTGTAGGTAATAAGGTTGTCACTACCGTTACTACCGCAAGAATTAACATGGTGAAGGTAAACATAACTAAAAGCAATACTTGTGTGAATTCCATTTCATCCGTAGGAGAGATAATTTGCGTGCATAAGCAACTATGAATCACAAATCTCAAGTATATAAGTTCCATTCCATGGTATTTTTCATAGAATTCATATTAACAAATTGGTGTAGACAAACCCTTTCGGCCTGTGATCATCTATTCCAATTTATTATAATCACCATTTGCTAGAAAACATAAAGAGATAAGTTTGGTTTGAATGGGTTCTTTCGACCTATACCCAAGATAAATCTATTGACAAATTCCTTTAACCAACTCGTCAAGGTGAGTGTCAATCACCAAGAAACCAAATTGACTCATGCATAAATCTTTTGGAATATAGTTTACCGGAAATCCTTTCGACCTCTAAATCTAATAAAAAGCTATATTTCATTTGATTATCAAAACATGTTTCAAGAATTATCAACCATAAAAAACGCATTAACATTTTATTGTTCATAAAACCAAACTCCCCTTGAGAATTCATGTTCATCACACAAGTATATCACACTACTCGGAATTCAAACACATTTCAACACAATTCATAATTTTCTCAAACATTCAATAGCACTTAAATTATAATGAAGATTAATCCAAGTACAAGAATTTACCAATAGTTCTTCCAAAAATAAGAAATAACAAAAACAGAATTTGTAACAATTACAAGCCTCCAATTGATCAATGTTCCTCCACCCGAATCTCTCCTTCACGAAATTCATCCTCCCCTTGAGAATTAACAGAGGTTTATTGTCTTTTGGGTTATATAAGTTTTTCTAACCTTTGTCAAGGGTTAGAATGATCAATAAATGAAGCACTATAAAACAAATGACCCTAAGGTCTAATTTATATATGTTTATGCTTGGAGAGGAGGGGATAAACTCCAGGGAATGTTAATGGGAGGCAAATGAGAAGCCTCTCATTGATGGTGGGAGTTTATGAGTGACTTTTGCTAGACTTGACTAACAACATGCTGGTGGCAACTGATGGTAGATTTGCTGGTGGCACGGACTTGCTTGTCGGTGGCAACTGAATGCTACTTTGATGTTGGTGGCAATTGAAGGTTGGTTTGATGGAGGAAAGCTAAGTGTTGCTGGTGGAAACTTAGCCATTTTTCCATACTTTTCCTTCTATTCCTTCTTCTTTCTTTTCTTTCTTCTACACTTCCCAAAACTCCTTCATTATCTTTTATTTTTCACACGAAATCTTACGCTTTCATGCTTCGTTTATTCCTTCTTCTCCAATTCGCGCTTTTTGTAACACTCTCATTTTTCATATCGGTACAGCGGAAGGGTCTTTCAGAGTGTTACGGGATAGCACAATAACTCCAATCATAGACAACACATAAAAATGGTTGTACAAGGTTTAACAAACATTCATTCGATAAAAAGTTTCAAAAGCGTACAACAGGTCCCAAATTATACAGGTCATTTAGTTTACAAAACATAGATCGAATGAACATTTTTAATATTATGTGGGCCATCAGAGTCGATCTCCATCCGGATTACCTTCAAGCACCTGAGATAAAAACGTGCAAAAATCATATCAGCGAATGCCGAGTGAATTCATAGAGTTTAATGAAAACCGTTATATAAAACAATCATTTAAAATCAGAACACAAGTATAATATCGGAAGTAAGTCCTCATATTGCTAGTCAGGCAATATATATCAAGCATACATCTGAAACCGTCCACGAGACCGTAGTCTCTATATTACCATGATAGGTAATATATTCATCGTAATAGCGTCGTTATCGTTTATAGGATACATTTTTATTTAGATTAGGTAGGATTATTATTAGCCGCATGACATTGTTACCTTACTATGAAAACAGCGGGCCGCGAACCCGACAAACAATTTGCCCATCTAAGTTAGCGTGTCGTCACAAAAATCACGCTATGGAATCTTCTCATACATAAATTCGCTTACCAATCAATGTGGTACGACGGGGATCAACCGTCAAGGCGCGAACTGGGGTGATCGTCCCCAAATAGTACTATCAAATGCATAAGCGTCTACCAAATCCCGGTAGTTCACAATTCATGCTAATGGAACTTTAAGTGACATAACCTAACTACTAATAATCCTTTTAGTCTCGAATATAGGGTCATAGCATCATTCGGGTCCATATCATTAAGCATACAATCGGGACTACTTGTGTTCTATTTTTATAAAAAATCTAGCATGTTATCTCCCTCGCGGGTTTACAAATCATTTTATAAAACATTTAAAAGAGTGCGAGGCTATGAACTCACATTGTTAATGAAAGGCGGATTATCGGCTACGGGCGTGCTTCGGTCACGGAAACCTATATAAATAATAATCGGTCTTAGACTCGGTCCAATGACTTTTATCAAAATAACAATATACATATGATGATTTTGTACATATGATGATGATCAAGTGGGTTTATACATCCTTGTTTACTCATTTTAGTGTTTACGTCTTGGTAACGTCTTACTAGTTCACTAGTTTTACCGATTTTACCTATCTTAAGTCTATTAAGTCTTTTATAAGTTCTTTAACTTGTTTTTACCCATTTTATACCTATATTATCAGTATATATACTTCTCATGTTGGGCCCAAATGGGTTAAGCCCAATAAGTTCTTTTTACAAGTTTTTATCTTATTAAGTCCAATTATTAGTCCAATATGTTTAGTTAGCTCGTAAATGTCCGTAATTCTTATAGTTCGGGTTTTATCGGTTTTTACTTGTCTTATTTATATATACATCAGTATATGACTTTTATAAACTTTACATTAGACGGGTTTGGTCGTCTAAGTTTTATTTGGCGAAAAACGTTAATTTTACGGCGATAGCCGAAAAAGTCGTAAAAATCAAGTTTATAGTTTTTATTACTTATAAATATTATTTTACCATCATTTATATAATTTACCCATTTAATTAACCTTTTATACATTTATATAAATAAGTTTTATAAGTTAGTGGGTTTATATTTTTATATTTTATACATTATAATGTGAGTGCTTATATAATAATAATAAACATTATTTCTAAAAATCTGATTTTTAACTTCATGTTCACCATTTTTACCATATCTAGAGTTCTATAATGACTTAGAAGCTCATTTTTGGATGACATGTTCTTCATAATATGTGCTACATATAACTTAGTTATAGCTACTGCCAATTTTGAGTTTAACTTGCCTTAACAGTCCCTACAAAACTGCTTATTCAGGTTACACCACCTAACTTGTTTTGATCATATCTCACTCATTATTTTGATTCCATTGCATGGCCAACTCTCACATGTGTATAACATCATCTACTTACTGTAAATCGATCAAACCATGCAATTTTATCAGTTCATCTTTTAGTTATCTACTGTTTTTATACAGCCAACTAAATAGTCAAGATTTTAGCTTCATTTCTTATAGTTATCATCATTTTTAAGCATATTTATCAACACTTGATCCCCACACAACATTTTTATCATCATATATACATCACATACATATACAAAATGAAAGAAAATACATTTGTTCTTTACAAAATAACAAGAGAAAAATGGAGAGGATGATCTTCTTTACCAATCCAAGTGGATTTCTTGTTTTAGGAAGACAAGAACTTGATGAACACAACAAGTATCTCCAAGACCATAAAATATCAAGAACATAGGTTGGAAAATCAGCCCTAGGACACAAGCAAATCACCTCCAAAGTTGTTAATATGGCCACCAAATGATCAAGGCTTCAAGAGAACACCTTAATAGAACTAGTAAACATGTGGTTTATGGCTAGAAAAGATAAAAGAGGGTGTTTGTTGGCTTATTTGGGACGACACAAGGATGAGAGTTGAGAGAGTTTGATGTTGGTTTTGCATGTGAGAAGTGATGGAATGAAACAAGTAGCTAGTTTTGGTGTGTTAGTGGTATGGTAAAGCTTAAGGTGTAAGCTAAGGCTTACACTTGGTGTAAGTTACTTAACTTGATGCCACATTAGTGTTGTGGTGTCAAGTGTAGCCGTCCATATCATGCTAGTGGGGTGGGACAGTGTGTTTTGTCCCATCTCACTAGTTTACGGGTATTTCTCAATTCTAGTTTTCTCGATTTGCGTGCCCTCGGGTCGTTTTACGAAAAACGTTTTTATAAATTATGAATCACCGTCACAAAACGAATCCAATAAAAATTGTCTCATCAAAAACGGAGTTCAAAAATGTAAATACGTAATCCTAAGGTTTCCGGTTTAGTCGTAAAAGACGCCAAATTATGCACGTAAGCCCAAATTTAAATCCGTAAATTGTGAGTTCGTCAACCAACACAAAAATAAGTTTCAAAATATTATACGAGAAAATATTTTACTACCTGAAAATGTTAGATTTGTCACACTTTTTATTCCTTTATTGACGTTTCTTCGTCCTTTCTTCCTACAAAACACAATAACCGAACTTTGCACAATATTAGCAATAAAAGTCCGTTTATTACCACAAATAATACACCAATAGTGAAGATAACGCTTATTAATACATGTTGGATTTGAGCGTTATCACCATACTCAAATGGGTAAATGTCAAAAATACACAATTTACTTCCCAAAATAATCTATTTTGCCCATTGAACTTTTTTATGTACGGAATACCCACTCATCATGTAGGACTTTGGTCAAACCATTTGGTCCTTTCATTAACTTTTAACACCATCCCCATCATATTCATCATATTCATCATATTCATCATCTTCAAAATCCAATCCCTAGATCCAAATCAAATCCTCAGATCCAAATCCCCACAACATACATATTCCATTGATCTAACAAATGACAATAAAGATGGACCGAGTTTAACACCGTAACGTGCTGTGGTCACCCTAGTGGCTATCTGCACGATAAGTAAAGTAGCATAAGTTTGACCATTAAAGTCAATATCCTCGAAGAACTTGGTATTACTTTTTAAGGGTGCCCTACTTTTAAAGTGGAAGTTACTGTCTTCGACCTTAGAAGTCATTTATTTTAATGTTATATAGAAGAATGAAGGTACTGTACCTCTAAAACACCTAAAATAGTTAGAAAACCGCCAAAGAGTGGCACAACATCCGCTAAGTAGTCATTGGATGTTGCATCAGGCTTTAGAAAGAAGCCACTCATTAAAGCAATGGTCCCAAAAGTGGTCACAACTATGGCTGTTGCACTAATGTAGCCCGACGGTGTGCTTAATTTGGTTAGCTCGAACTGGAGATCAATATCTGATTTCGGTTGCACCACACAAACCTTATAACATATATGAAAACAAGATAGAATTATGGTCATTAAATTGAAGATCAATCTCTAGCTTTGTTGATCACAAATAAAAAGTACAGTATTGTATAGTACTTCGTAAAAATCAATGACGAACAACTTGGGTCTGGGGATTTGATTTGGATTTGGGGATTGGATTTTGAAGATGATGAATATGATTAAGATGATGTTAAAAGTTAATGAAAGGACCAAAAATGTTAAACAAAATTCCAATTTCTGTTAAGTCAAAGTTAACTCAAATGGTTTGACCAAAGTTCTACGTGGCGAGTGGGTATTTCGTACATAAAAAAGTTCAATGGGCATAATGAATTATTTTGGAAAGTACATTGTGTATTTTTAACATTTACCCTACTAAAATTAACAGAAAGCGGAGAGTTTAAGAAGATTTATGATAACTGGATCAACAAAGAAGCATGTGTCCCACAAAGCTCCTCATTAGTATCTGACCAAGTTCACAAGGGTCAATAATACTGAGTTAAAAAATTTGACTTTTCCTCCCAAGGGTCAATGGAGAGAGAAGACATGTCCATTCACAAGCCATCATCAGACTACAATGGAGCTGGAGCTAGAGATATAGAAGCTGGGTGGAAGATCATTTAACGGAGAAACAAGCAACAACCAAATCAACAAAAAATCACAACCTCCTTTTTCTTTACAGATATCCTACACAACTGGACTGAAACCACGGTATGGAAAACCTTCTCTAAACTGGGTCAAATTTCAGATGTTTACTTTGCTAAAAAGAAAACATTAAATGGGAAAACCTTTGGGTTTATGCGTTTCATCAATATTGAAAACCCAAGACAATCTGAATTAACCCTCAACTCCTTCAACCATGGCAATCACCAACTAACTATCAACATTGTACGTTACCAAAACCTTAAACCCGTCAAACCTGCCTTCCCACCTTAAACCACCACTAACCATCACCAATCCATACAACCACCACCAAAAAACTCAAAAACCCCTCAACCTGCCACCAGCTTTCATCGAAAATCTTACGCCGAAACCCTCACTGTCTTTCCATCATCTGTACCATCTACACCCCCTCCAAAACATATAACCATCCACTCTTTCTCACCTTAAACCAGCAATCTTTCTCACACATTGATAGGGGAACTCTTCACTATCGACACCATCCCAAATCTTTAGTCCATTTGTGATGACAATGGACTCCCAAATACCCGCATCAAATACATTAGTGGGTTTCACGTTCTCATAGAACTCGAACACAATATGCAACACCCCATTTTGGTAAATGGAATGTCACGCGTGATTATGGCGTGTCATCAAATCATACAAGGATAAATGTATAAAACATCACATGACCATAAAAGAAATACCGGAAACAAACATCAATACCCCAAAAGTAGAACTCATCACACACAAACATAAGTACTATAAATGAAAAGGACTAAACAATGTCCATGGAAATGAGTATCAAAGTATAATGAAATGCATAAAGTAATGAAGGCTAGGAAGCTTCCAATCCATATGCACGTACGCTTAAAGTCTACGAGCGTCCTTGAGTACCTGCCGTTTTGGGAACATGAAAGGAAAAACGGCTGACCATAACGCTCAGTGCACGGATATACAAGTAAAGCATGAATAATATAAGCATATAAGCATAAAGCAGCGGAAAAGACTAAGTCCTGGATAACCTGGTATATCTTAGTAAAACTGGTTTTATAGTTTGAAAAGCCTTATGTTTATCTTATAAAAACTGTTTAGCATGTTTACCATTAGCCAATATAGGTCATGAAATATCAACGTGCATGAATACTTGGAGGGGTGACCTCGTCATGCAAATTAGAGGGACTGCCTCTAATTTAATATAAGTTTTAGGTAGGAGGGATCAGCTCCTTATGAAGGATGCAAGGCACACACCACATTCACCTGAATAATCTGCTGAAAACATGTAACCAAGGATGCACCCATACGCCCCATATGATAACATATAATATGGCCCAAAGCTGAAGGGACGCCACGAGCTATCACTCCGCCGTGGTGAAGTCATAACACTGGTGCCTCTAGTGTTATGGTTATGGTACCTCCATAACTAGGTGAAATTGGTCATGCATGTATATGGCTTTAGGTATCTAATTAAACATAAGCAATCAAAACATATAAAACATATACTGGGAAAACAGTTGGCTGCATACGGAGAATCCTAATAAGGAAAGAATGTCCATACTGAAAGGACGGAGAATCTGTACCTTGTGTCTAGTGAACGAAGAAGACGAAAGGAAGAGAGTCCTACTTCGATATCACTAATGCTACATAAATAATATATGTGTATAAGTATCTAATTACTGACTACGTAACTGGTTTTATATCATGTCTTTAGCTTGTTTTATATGTTCATGTCTTGTTTTACTGATTTTAGCTTCATACTACGTTTATCATGTATTCTGTCTATTCTGATTAGGTATTACTTGTATTTCTTTTATTATTATACTTTTTATGTAATAATAAGTAACTTTCTAAAAATAGCAGGTTTCCTAAAATAGAAAGTTTCCAAAAATAGAAAGTTTCCAAAAATAGACTTTTTCAAAAAATATAAAGTTTCCAAAAATAGAAAGTTTCCAAAAATAGATTAGCTACCAAGAATGGGCTTGTGGGCCCCCTTCTGCCTTGCGTGTTCTCGTGTCGTGTTTACGTGTTTTATTTAGTTATTGTTCGTGTCGTAATATATTTATTCGTAATGGTAATAAATATACGTAAATACATAATATTAAGCTCGTGATTATTTACGTTCATGTTTTCATGTTCGTATGTTCGTGATTATAATTATTGTTGAAATAATTATCGTGCATTTATACGTATAAAATACTTATCGTGTAATAAAACGTACGTAATACTTGTAATTTTCTAATCGTGAAACGTAAACGTGCTAAATAAGGAAAGTTTTAATCCTGTACGTACGATCATAAGGGTACTATTCATGGTAAAAGCATGCGGGTTTTACAACTCTTCCCCCTAAAAAGAATAATTTGTCCCTGAATTATAGATAATGTAAACTAGAAAAAGAAGAACATAGCCGAATTCAAAATTTGATATGAGGGTAAGAAGCCCGGATAGACTCCTCTGTTTCCCAAGTGGCTTTCCGCTCGGTATGATCCTTCTAAAGGATTTTAACGAATGGAATCGTCTTCCTCCTCATGACTCGTTCTTGTCTGTCAAGAACTCGTTCGGGTTCTTCTATGAAAGTGAGATCTTCACGAATCTTTTCCAGTGGATACTGAACCATGTGAAGGGGATGATACTTGTACCCTCTGAGTAAGGACACATAAAAAACATCGTGAACATGAGAAAGCTGCGGAGGTAACGCTAAACGGTAAGATACTTCACCGACTTGCTCAATGACATCAAACGGTCTGATGAATCGAGGACTGAGCTTCCCTTTGATTCCAAAACTTCTAACACCACGTGCTGGCGAAACCTTAAGGAAAATGTGATCTCCTACGTTAAAGTGTATGTCCCTACGATGCTTATCTGCATAACTCTTCTGACGTGACCATGCTTCTTGTAGTTTCTGCTTAGCTATTGCGACCTTCTCGTTGGTCAACTCAATCATTTCTTGTCCTTCAAGTGTTCGCTCATCAACCTGATCCCAGCAGACTGGGGCGCGACACTTTCTGCCATAAACCATCTCAAATGGAGCACACTTGATACTTGCGTGCCAACTGTTGTTGTATGCAAACTCTACCAAACAGATGTAGTCATCCCAATCTCCCGTCCATTCCAACGCACATGACCTCAACATGTCTTCTAATATCTGAATCGTGCACTCCGATTGCCCGTATGTTTGAGGATGAAAAGCCGTGCTAAGCTTAAGTTTTGTACCCCAAGCTTTCTGCAGACTTCTCCAGAATCGCGAAGTGAACCGAGGAATTCTGTCTGAGACGATGCTGGATGGAGCACCATGAAGTCTCATGATTTCCTTCTTGTAAGTATCGGCGAGTTTACTGACCGAATCTTCCTTGCGGATCGGTAAGAAATGAGCTGACTTGGTAAGTCGATCAACGATAACCCAAATCGCATCGTGCTTCCTCTTTGTCGGCGGAAGACCGCTAACAAATCCATGGTGATTTTGTCCCATTTCCACTCTGGAATATCTAACGGTTGAAGAAGACCGCCAGATCACTGATGCTCGATCTTAACCTGCTGACATGTAAGACATTTGGAGACGTAAGTCGCAACATCCTGTTTCATACCATTCCACCAAAAGTATTGCTTGATGTCATGGTACATCTTGGTCGAACCAGGATGAATGGAGAATGGGGAGCTATGAGCCTCAGCTAACAATGCTTCCCGGAGTTCTAGATCATTAGGAACACAAAGTCTCGTGCCCTGCCATAAGATACCATCTGCGTCTACTCGAAATTTTGTCTGCTTCTCCAAATTCTGAATTATCGCCCAGATTTCACCATCATCCTTCTGAGCTTCCTTGATCTTAGAGAGTAACTTGGGTTCCACTCTAATATTAGCCCAGTAACCGTGTTGTCCACGTACCATGATCTCCATGTCTAGTCGCTCCAAGTCTCTAATAATTTCCTCCTTTATCTCAATGTCGTTGATCATTCCGGACTTCCTACTAAGTGCAACTGCCACTACATTTGCCTTGCCTGGATGATACTGTAGATTAATGTCATAATCCTTCAACAGCTCTAACCATCTCCTCTGTCTCATGTGTCATTTCAAGTTGAGTGAAGATGTACTTCAAGCTCTTGTGGTCCGTGAAAATGTCACATGATTCTCTATACAAGTAGTGCCTCCATATCTTCAAAGCAAACACGACTGCTGCAAGTTCCAAATCATGTGTAGGGTAATTTTCCTCATAAGGCTTAAGCTTCCGTGAAGCGTACGTGATCACCTTCCCATGTTGTATGAGAACACAGCCAAGTCCCTTCCATGCATCACTATAGATCTGAAATCCACCTGTACCAGATGGGAGAGTAAGAATCGATGCGGATACTAACTTCTGCTTTAGGTATTCAAAGCTCTTCTCTCTCTCTCTTCAGTCCAGACGAATTTCTCCCCTTTCCGCATCAGTTTGGTCAATGGTAGTGCTAAACGGGAAAAGTTCTCCACGAACCTACGATGGTAACCAGCTAAGCCTAGGAAACTACAGACTTCAGTTGCTGATGTCGGTCTTGGCCACTTAGTAATAGCCTCAACCTTTGCTGGATCCATCGTGATTCCTTCTGCTGATACAATGTGACCTAAGAATGCCACCTTGTCTAACCAGAACTCACACTTGAAGAATTTTGCATACAGTTGCTTCTGGCGAAGAATATGTAATACTGTACGAAGATGGTCTTCGTGTTCCTCCTTGGACTTAGAGAATATCAGGTTGTCTTCAATGAAGACAATGACGAACTTGTTTAGAAATTCATAGAAGATTCTGTTCATCAAATCCATGAACACTGTTGGAGCATTAGTAAGGCCAAATGGCATGACTACAAATTCGTAGTGGCCATAGCGGGTACGGAAAATAGTCTTCGCGATGTCCTGCTCTTTAACCGGTAGCTGATGATAGCCTGAGCTTAGATCAATCTTGGAGAAATTTTTTTCCCCTTGGAGTTGGTCAAACAGATCGTCTATGCGTGGTAGTGGATACCTATTCTTGATGGTAATCTTGTTGAGCTCGCGATAGTCTATGAAAATTCGCATATTGCCGTCCTTCTTCTTAACGAATAAGACCGGTGCGCCCCATGGAGATGCGCTCGGTCGAATGAAGCCTCGTTCCAGAAGTTCTTGCAATTGATCCTTCAGCTCCTTCAACTCTATGGGAGCCATGCGATAAGGAGCCTTGGAAATCGGCTCAGCTCATGGGATGAGCTCGATATTAAATTCTACTTCACGTGCAGGTGGTATGCCCAGAAGTTCTTTTGGAAACACATCTGGGAATTCTGACACTATCAGCTGATCCTGAATTGATGGGGATTCAGCATCCATGTCATGAACAGTAGCTAGATATCCCTCACAACCATGTGAAAGTAATGCACGTGCTTGCAGGGTTGATATGATTTGTACAGACCTTCCGGGTACAAACCCGTTGTGAATGTACTATGGCGCATTAACATCACCGAAGATGACTCAATATGAATGGCAGTCTATGGTAGCATGATGCTTGGATAGCCAATCCATGCCCAAAATCATGTCAAAATCATTCATGTCCAGCAGAAGTGCGTCAACAGGACGAATCTTGTCATCAAACTCTAGGGGAAGGCTCTTGTACACATGGGTTATGCGTATAAAGTCTTGTAATGGCGTAGAAATATTCAGTATATTCTCTAGTGGCATGGGGAGTATCCTAACATTCTTAGCATAAGCAGTAGAAATGACCGAGTGAGTAGCACCCGTGTCAAATAGAACACATGCATCTTGACCATACATATACAAGATTCCAGTGATGGTACCTGTAGACTTTTTGACCTGATCGCGAGATGTCGTGTAAACGCGTCCACTAGTAGGAGGCGGCTTGGTATCAGCATGTCCTGATGTGCCCTCCATCTCGCCCTTGTGGCAGTCCTTCATGCGATGGCCAGGAAGACCACACTTGAAGCATGTGTCACTGTCGTGGCGACATTGCCCTGAGTGCCTACGGTTGTAGGTAGTGCAAAGAGCATGAGTATATCCTCCAGCATGTGTCCTGACTGGCTGTGAGTCTGATAAGAACAATATACATGAGACATGATAATAGGTACAAAGGACAATACGGATAAATCGTAAGATGGAATACCAGTGATAGCTGGACGGTTAGGCTATGAACCTCTCTGGTTCTGGTCCCTCCCGTTACCGTGATTCCTGGTAGAAGATTCTCTAATGTGTCAGAATTAAGAACTATAGCATGTAATCGTAAGAAAATGAGTAAGTAAAAGGACCTGCTGCTGTTGGAGTGTCTAGCGGTGTTACGGTAATTATCATTACCGCCACGCCTATCCGTAGCAGAACGGTCATGAGTCTGACCGTTTCCCTTGGGCTGAGTAGGCTGTTGCTGAGTAGCCGGCTAAGACCGGTCCCTAGTCTTCTGCCTAGAAGATATAGTTTAAAAGAGATGTAAATATTGACATGTGCTGAAAAGAATACGGTTTGGTCACCGCTGAATACGAATGTTTACCTCTTCTCGGGTCTCTCTGCCTCCCCGAACTCTTCTCTTTCTTGCAGCATCTCCAGCTTACGTGCTGCATCGGCCACTTGTGCCACCGTGTTGAACGTAGCACACACCAGGTTGTTTGCGACCGATGTACGAAGAGCCCACCAAAAGTGGTGTGCTCGCTCTTCGGGAGCACCTGCTGCACCAAGAAAACCAGCCAAGCGAAGAAAGCGCTGCATGAACTCGTTGCTATTCTCCCCAACTCTTTGTCGGATTCCATGGTACTCTCTCTTAAGCTTGTCTTGCTCAGCCTTGGGAAAGAACTGTCCCATCACCAAATCCCTGAACTAGGCCCAAGTCAAACCAGCCACCCAATTATCATCTCCATCAAACTCCTTCAGTGCCGTCCACCATGATAGCACATCACCTTCGAACCGGTAGCAGGCCAACCTCGACTTGAAGACGGGGTCACAGCCCATAGCATCGAAGATCTTCTCAATGTGAGCCAACCAGCTTTCAGCTTCACTGGGGCTATCTGTTCTCTCGAAAGCTCGAGGGCGTAGCTTATTGAATCTCTCCAGCCATGTGAGCAATGTTGCCAGAGGAGGAGGAGGAGGTACTGGGTGTTGCTGCTGATTATTGGTAGCCTGCACCTCAGCCCTGATTTCGTTCCTCAGCTAAGGAAGCATAGCTTTCATTGCAGCTTCGATTTTGAGTTGTTCCTGTTCGCGTGTGAGAACCATCTGACAGTATAACGTAAAATACATGATTAAGCTGATCAAAACATAAACTATATACATGAAAAAAATTTATACCAATAAATCATGAGAAAAATTTTATGCAAGAAAATTAGTACATGAATGCATGATGCAATTTTATGAAAACTTTTGTATGCGCGAGAGTGAACGCCTATGGTCAGTTCACTCAAAACAAAAGACATGGCGAGGGGACGCCAATGGGTCGGTCCCAAAGTTAAAAGTTTCGATAAAAGCACATGCGACTAAATAGGGCCAGTCCTGTACCAACCATTACTTAGTCATAAACCTGCGACAATGACATATATATATGTATGCATGAAAATGATGAATGCATGAAAATCGACTGTTAGTTCTAGGAAGACCATAGTGACTACCCACTAATCACAGGTCGTGTTTTGAGAGCCTACAGGTCGAAGCCTTGGCTCTGATACCATAATTGTAACACCCCATTTTGGTAAATGGAATGTCACGCGTGATTATGGCGTGTCATCAAAGCATACAAGGATAAATTTATAAAACATCACATGACCATAAAGGAAATACCGGAAACAAACATCGGTACCCCAAAAGTAGAACTCATCAGACACAAACATAAGTACTGTAAATTAAAAGGACTAAACAATGTCCATGGAAATGAGTATCAAAGTATAATGAAATGCATAAAGTAATGAAGGTTAGGAAGCTTCCAATCCATATGCACGTACGCTTAAAGTCTACGAGCGTCCTTGAGTACCTGCCGTTTTGGGAACAGGAAAGGAAAAACGGCTGAGCATAACGCTCAGTGCACGGATATATAAGTAAAGCATGAATAATATAAGCATATAAGCATAAAGCAGTGGAAAAGACTAAGTCCTGGATAACCTGGTATATCTTAGTAAAACTGGTTTTATAGTTTGAAAAGCCTTATTTTTATCTTATAAAAACTGTTTAGCATGTTTACCATTAGCAAACATAGGTCATGAAATATCAACGTGCATGAATACTTGGAGGGGTGACCTAGTCATGCAAATTAGAGGGGTTGTCTCTAATTTAATATAAGTTTTGGGTAAGAGGGATCAGCTCCTTGTGAAGGATGCAAGGCACACACCACATTCACCTGAATAATCTACTGAAAACATGTAACATAGGATGCACCCATACTCCCCATATGATAACATAATAATATGGCCAAAAGCTGAAGGGACGCCACGAGCTATCACTCCGCTGTGGTGAAGTCATAACACTGGTGCCTCCAGTGTTATGGTTATGGTACCTCCATAACTAGGTGAAACTGGTCATGCATGTATATGGCTTTAGGTATCTAATTAAACATAAGCAATCAAAACATATAAAACATATACTGGGAAAACAGTTGGCTGCATACGGGGAATCCTAATAAGGAAAGAATGTCCATACTGAAAGGACGGAGAATCCGTACCTTGTGTCCAGTGAACGAAGAAGACGAACGAAAGAGAGTCCTACTTCGATATCACTAATGCTACATAAATAATATATGTGTATAAGTATCTGATTACTGACTACGTAACTGGTTTTATATCATGTCTTAGCTTGTTTTATATGTTCATGTCTTGTTTTACTGATTTTAGCTTCATACTACGTTTATCATGTATTATGTCTATTCTGATTAAGTATTACTTGTATTTCTTTTATTATTATACTTGTTATGTAATAATAAGTAACTTTCTAAAAATAGCAGGTTTCCTAAAATAGAAAGTTTCCAAAAATAGAAAGTTTCCAAAAATAGAAAGTTTCCAAAAATAGACCGTTTCCAAAAATAGAAAGTTTCCAAAAATAGAAAGTTTCCATAAATAGATTAGCTACCTTAATTAAATATGTTTCTAAAAATAGAAATTTTATAGATTAGCTGCCTTAATTAAATAAGTTTCTAATAATAGAAAGTTTCCATAATTAGAAATAAGCTGGATTATTAAGCTAATAATATATAAGCTTAAGTTTTACTGATTAATATTCTAAGTCATGTGATATATAGTATAGTTTATTCATTTCTACATGTAAATTAAATAAACTATAGGTTATAAGATTTAATTAAACATAACATGATTTAATTAAATAAAAGGTATTAATAGTTAGGTTAAGACATGTATTAATATTTATTATTAGTATAACCTAAGTCATGAAAATTATTTAATTATAAGTCATGTTTTAATAATTAATTAATTTCTTAGTCTAAGTTAACTAATAAAAATACTTAGGTTAAAATCAAGTATTGTTATTCATAATAATATAACCTAAGTCATGTCCAAATTAAATTAATTACTTAGCATGTTAAATTAATTTAATTAATCTTGTAATTATTTAACTTGTAAAAATAAATAATTAATCTTGAAAAATAACCCGTGAACCAAACCCGTGTTTTAAAACTAAACATGTCATGAACCGGACCCGTAAACCCGTGAACCGGCCTGAACCAAACCCTACCACCAACCACCACCCACAGCCGTAGCTGCGGCGGCGGCTGGCGGCTGCCTGCCATCGGCGGCGGCTGCTGCCGCTGCCTCGCTGCTCCCCCGCCCGACACAAACAGCCACCGGCGCAAGCCGGTGGTGCTTGCTGCTGCGCCGAGACCCACACCGAACCCAATAGGGTCTCGGTTGTGGTTAACAAGGGACACCGAGAGTCTTTGACTCTCGGTTGGCTGCCGAACCCAAACAAACCAAACAAAACCCCCCTTTTCATGTTTTAATTAATCCCATAACATGTTTATTTAATTGTTTTCATAGATCTAATCATAAGCATAATTAAATAAAAGATTAAAGATTAAGGTTTTGTGTTTTACCTTGACGTGTGATTGAAAATAACACGAACACGAACCAATTAACCAAGATCTAAAAATCAAAATCGAGTTCCCCTTTGTCTTGTGTAGGTGTCGCGGCTATGGGGTCCCAAGGAGCTAGGGTTTTTATTTTTTTCTATAAAACTATTTTTATGAAAAACTCTGTAGTTTTAGTTTTTATTAATTAAACCAAGAATGGGCTTGTGGGCCCCCTTCTGCCTTGCGTGTTCTCGTGTCGTGTTTACGTGTTTTATTTAGTTATTGTTCGTGTCGTAATATATTTATTCGTAATCGTAATAAATATACGTAAATACATAATATTAAGCTCGTGATTATTTACGTTCATGTTTCCATGTTCGTATGTTCGTGATTATAATTATTGTTGAAATAATTATCGTGCACTTATAAGTATAAAATACTTATCTTGTAATAACACGTACGTAATACTTGTAATTTCCTAATCGTGAAACGTAAACATGTTAAATAAGGAAAGTTTTAATCATGTACGTACAATCATAAGGGTACTATTCATGGTAAAAGCATGCGGGTTTTACACAATACTTCTTTCGAGACCGCCCTTAACAAAAAACCCTTTACCTCTTGTTTCAAAACCGTTAAACCATAGGACGATAAGTTTCACCTCAATAATAGACTTGCTTGGATCTCCATTGAGGGGCTACCTCCTAAAGCTTGGCATGAAGCTGCTTTCTCACGCATTGTCGGTGATTGGGGTGAGATTCTTTTGCCAGAAAAATACAACCCCTCATGTAACAACCTAGTCGCTGGAAAAGTTTGTATCCACATTAAATGTATGGATGTAATCCAAGATACCTTGCCAGTCATCATCGATAATATGCATGTTTGTATTAGGGTACGGGAGCTAATAGGTGAACACGACAGTATCCTTCCTAACAATACCAACTTTGAGTTGGAAACAACAGTTCATTCTCATGATGAAAATGATGGCCTTTATCATGATGGGTCAGAGTTTGAACTATTCCAAGGTGATTCTGAGGAGAAAGGTGATGAAAACTTTCATGGAGAGGGTGGTTGGATAAAAGATGATGAAAACAAATGCAACTCATCGCCCAGGAGCTCCGAATTTTTAGGCATAAAACAATTGTTAACAGAAATCGAACATATGCATGAAAGGTCACCACCGGAAAATTTGAATTCACCAGACATGTGTAGGAGTCAATGTCAACCAAAGGCTTTAACACATATTAAGAATGTTGACAATAGACTTTCCTCACACTTTGTCCTAGAAAAACAAATGGGGAATAATAAAAATAATGTGTCAACTAATGTTGACAACAGCTTTTCTCAACCATCATGTGATACTAGGTACATATTCCTTATTCCTAAAGTTGCTAATCTGGTGGATATAAATCCTACTTATCCTACTCAGTTTCATGAGCCCACCACTCAAAACACCTCTCCTAATTTAGATCCCCTTGCTGGGCCACAATGCAAGCCCAATATCCAAAACCCAACCAAGGCAATTAACCCACACTTCAAACCCAATGAACCTTGAAAAGTTTATGCACGTACCAAACAACACAAAAATAAATTACACTCATCAGCTCCTGTGACAACCAAAAAACAAAACAAATTCAGTTCCCTTAAGCTCATAGATTCTATGAACTGTATCCACCCCACTGTTCGAAAAGCTAAAAATCCCAAACTTTCTAGATCAAACTCAATACCAAATACCCCGCATGTTTCACATTCTTACAATGACTCTTTCGTAGTGCGGTGCAACAATAGGATTATCAATAATGAACCAACCCACTCCATTGAAAGTGTAAACGAGGTTTCAAAAACAATAGAAGTTGGGTCTATCCTCGGGTACAACCTTGCTGGTGGAGAAGCAGATGTTTCTAACATTATCAAACATAGTGGTCACAATATTGTGAACCCATGATTATTGGATCTATTAATGTCAATGGAGTTGGGGCTGCTCCAAAGAAAAAATAGGTTCAAAAACTTTGTCATGATAATCATCTTAACTTTATTGGAATTCAAGAATCCAAAACCGAGAAAGTGGATACTAATTTAATTCATTCTTTATGGGGTAATAGAAGGTGTGATTTTGCTTACAAACTTGCAAATGGTTCTTCGGGTGGAATTATAGCTATATGGGATGATTCCTTATTCCACAAACATAAAACCATCCACTGTGAAGATGGCTTTCTTGCCATTTTTGGAGAATGGATAAAGATCGGGGTTGTTTGCTTGATGATTGTGGTATATGCACCGCAAGATCTAAAGAAAAAGACCACTCTCTGGAATAAAATATCTAACCTCATCCTTACTCATCAAGAGATGTCCATTGTTCTTGGTGATTTTAATGAGGTAAGATGTCAAAATGAAAGGCTTGGAACGGTTTATTGTAACAACGGTGGAAAGTTGTTTAATGATTTCATATACGGTTGTAATCTTGTTGATCTTCCAATGGGTGGCAGGAAGTTCACTAGAATGAAAAAGTATGGAACTAAGTTGAGCAAGATTGATCGCATATTAGTCACTCAACACTATGTGTCCATGTGGCCTAATGCTCAACTCACCGCCCTCCCACGTGATCTTTCAGATCACTGTCCCATTATTATCAAAACCCATCATGCCTACTTCGGCCCTATCCCATTCAAGTTTTACAACTCTTGGCTCCTTAATGATGAACTTGGAACAATCATTTCTTATTCTTGGTCTGCTCCTTTGAACCACCACTCTTTCACCCAACTACCACTTTGAAATGTAAACTCCAACTATTGAAAAATCACATTCGTGAATGGCGCACCGGAATGCTACGAAATGATGCCAATAAAATTGGCAAAATCCAAAATGCAATTCAGCTTCTTGACTTAAAAGCTGAATCCAGTGGGTTGTTAGAACTTGAAGTTCAAGAACATCTTGATTTATTGAAACAAAAGGAAGACTTGGAGCATATTCAAAGACTTGATCTTTTGCAAAAGGCAAAAATAAAATGGGCTATTAAAGGCGATGAAAACACGAAATTCTTCCATGGTATGATAAAAAACAAAATTTTGAGGTCAAGGATAAATGGTATCTTTGTGGATGGTTCTTGGGTTACAGATGCAGCCACCATCATTGAAAACATTTTTGATTTTCATAAGATGAAATTTCAAAAGTCGTCCGTCATCCGACCCACTTTGAATAGCCACCTTTTCATAACACTCTCTGATCATGATGTGTCCCTCCTTGATGCACCTTTTACGAATGAAGAAATTAAAGAAGCGGTTGGAATTGTGGCGGTGGTAAGTCTCGTGGTCTCGACGGGTTTACTTTTAAGTTTATCAAGCACTATCGGGAGGTTATAGGAAGTGAATTTATTGAGATGGTGAAAAGGTTCGAAATTGAAGGCTTTCTTCCTAGAGGCTGTAACTCCTCTTTTATAGCGTTGGTTTCTAAATGTGAAGACCCACTTCCAATTAAAGACTTTAGACCGATAAGTCTTATTGGGTGCCAATATAAAGTCATTGCAAAACTCCTTGGCAATAGACTTCTCCAAGTTGTTAATACTCTTGTTAGTGACATCCAAACGGATTATATAAGAAGGAGACAAATAATAGACGACCCTCTCATGGTCAACGAAATTATCTCTTGGGCATCAAAAAAGAAGAAACGGCTTTTTCTTTTAAAAGTGGATTTTGAGAACACTTTCGACTCTCTTGATTGGGGATTCCTCGATGATGTCATGAAACAAATAGGGTTTAGTCGAAAATGGAGAAAGTGGATCAGTGGGTGTCTCGGTTCGGCATATAGCTCAGTTCTTGTCAATGGATCACCGACTAAAGAGTTTAAAATTGAAAAGGGGATAAGGCAAGGTGACCCATTGTCACCTTTTCTTTTCATTCTAGCAATGGAAGCTCTTCATGTTACACTCGTAGATGCTAAACTAAAAAACATATTTGAAGGGGTTGAAGTTAGGTCAAATAACATAGACATTTCTCATCTTCAATTTGCCGATGATGCTCTCATTTTGGGAAAATGGTCTATTGATAATGCTAAGAACCTTTGTCGTATATTGAGATGCTTCCACTTGGCTTCCGGCTTAAAGGTAAATTTCTCAAAAAGAAAACTATTTGGTATTGGAGTATCTGATGGTGAGCTAAATATGTTTTCCTCCATGCTATTTTGTGAACCTTCAATTCTTCCTTGTGTGTACCTTGGACTTCCGATTGGGGCCAACATAAATAAGAGTAACAATTGGAAGCCAATCATCGATAAGTTCCATAACCGCCTCACGTGTTGGAAAGCAAAATCTCTTTCATTTGGTGGTAGACTAACACTTCTCAAATCGGTTCTTGGTGCTCTTGGCACTTACTACTTCTCTTTGTTCCAAGCCCCTAAGTGTGTTCTTAACTACCTTGAACTACCTAGACGTAGGTTCTTTTTGGGCGGCACTATGGAGAATAACAAAATTGCTTGGATTGCATGGAAAAAGGTTTGTTGTCAACCAAAATTTGGGGGACTTGGTATTGGAAGCCTTAATGCTTCAAATATATCCATGTTGGCGAAATGGTGGTGGCGATTATACACAGATATAAATGCGCTTTGGTTTCAAGTGATTGTGTCTATTCATGGCTTAAATGGTGGTATTGATTTGGAAGAATCATCTTTGATGCGGCTTCCCCCTAGTCCTTGGAAAAATATTTTGTCACTAAGCCATAAGCTTCTTAAAACCAATATTGATTTGCACGGGATTTTCAAGAAAAAAGTCGGTAATGGCGGTATCTTCAGATTTTGGGACGACATATGGTTTGGTGGTACTTGATTAAAAACTACTTTTGCTAGACTTTACTCGCTGGAATCAAACAAGCAGTGTATTATCAAAAAGAGATGTAGCCTCCTCAACGGTTCTATTCACTTTACTTGGGCTTGGAGGCGCAATCTAAGGTCAGGTCGGGAATTGGCACAATTGGATACTCTTATGGGTCTTCTACAACACCATTGCCCATCTCCTAATGATGATCGTTGGGACTTCACTCTTCACCACTCCAACATGTACTATGTATCTGTGATGAGAAAACACATCGACTCTATCACTTTACTCAATAGAGGTAATAGGACCAGATGGAATAGATTAGTCCCGATAAAGAACAACATCCTTGCTTGGCGTTTGATCAATGATAAACTTCCTATGCGTTCAAACCTAGATTCATGTGGTATTGATCTTCACTCCTTGTTATGCCCAGTTTGTGATGACAACATAGAATCTGCTCATCACTTATTTGTGCACTGTAAATTGACTACTGATCTATAGAGTTCTGTTTATAAATGGTGCAATGTGGATAATGTGCCTAATACGCTTATGGACCTGATAACATGGGTTGATTCAACAATCTTTCCAGCTCATGTTAAAAACATAATGGATGGAGTTATTCTAACTACTATTTGGGTAATTTGGTGCTACCGCAATAAGATTTGCTTCGACGGAAAGCCTCCACGGAAAGATACCCTCATGGATGACATCAAAACTTTCTCTTTTTCTTGGATTGTTAATAGGTACAAAACCTTTCGACCTTTATGGCTAGATTGGCTAAAGGACCCTATGTTTGCTTGTAAAAATTGTTTGTAATATGTTTCTTTTTCTAGCTTCTTGCTAGTTCAATAAAATTTCCGTTTAAAAAAAAGTATCTGACCAAGTTCAACTAAAAAGATTTTGGGGATTGTTTCTGATATTTGGACTAGTATGTGTTGTTTGTGTTCTTATACACTTGTGTATAACACTTTACAAATTCATAAGACATCAGCATCATGCAACCATGAACCAAAGGCAAAAATGGTACCGTTTGACACGCCTGCAAAGATTTTTCAAGTTCATGGATGAGAAGCAAGAGGTACCGCTCATCAACAAGTTAAAGAGAAAGAGGAGGGCGTATGGTAATATTTGATGATATTGTTATGCACCGAGTAGTTTAAGGTTTGTTCAAAGTAATGTGCATACTAAATATACTACGGAGTAATGATCATAGGAGAAAAGGAGATGATATATATATGAATTAAAATTAAAATAGCTAATATATTTGATGCTAAAAGCTATTTATTGCTTCCATGAGATTGTAGCCTTTCGTTTGTTGAAACGAGCAGACATATAGTATTTATCTATCTTGGCGTTGCTACAAATGAGTGACAGGTTAAGAGATATAGTGGTTGTGTTCATCATAAATTAATTTAACTACCAAGGTTGTTCGTACATAAGCGTCAAATGACATTAACATTTGTCATTTTTTTCTTTTTGAAAAGCAGGACGCTGCCATTCCTTGTCAGCTGATAATGGTTCAGAAAGCGGAAAAGACAGATAGAGTTGGAATGACAATTAATCGCTTTATAAACCATCATGCAAATCATTTGATGACATGCAGGTGAGGCTCTCATGAGTGTTGGGCCGATTTTTCAGCCCATCAAGATAATCCCAAAACCCGAATATAGCAGTTAGGATAGAAACGGTTATTTGGTAGTTATTACAAACTCCAAAACCATTACAACGGTTGACAATGAAACGTTACATCGTTTCATCGTACTGATTAGAATAATATATATAGAAACTCATTTGTACAAACAACTAATGATGCATATTGATTATTAAACTTATATGAAAGATTGATTCTATAAACAACTTTGCATATCTGTATATGGTGATTTAGGGTCGAAGATCCAAAAACCTTAGATTGAAAAACAATATTTGGCATCAGCTTTTGGTTACAGAACCAAAAAAAATCATCATATATACCTTTTCTGATTTTCGAATCAAAAACCAACCCACGCAATCATTTTCGAAGAATTTTGAACAAACAGGAAAAAACACGAATCACAGATTCATCATAGTGTTTTTATCAAAGGAAAATCCTACCACCGCCTAAATCATTGATCCGGCACTAGGGGTTTTTCCTAGAAAACTTGCAAAAATTCAAACCCACGAAAATAGATTATTGCCTAATCATATATTAGACAAGGATTGATTTCTAAAAATACAGATTTGTAACAAGGCAAAAAACTTACCAGAAATTCGGATATAATATCTCTCGGAAATTGGGTAAACCCCAATCAAATAAAAAATTAGGACTTGATAACCCAATAGGAATCATCACGATTCGATATATCCGAACAACATACCAGATCCCCAAAATTTCTTACGAAAACCCTAATTTTCCCAAGAACACAATCAGAGATTCAAACGGTTCAATCATCAGAACCTTTGAATAAATCAAAGGAGGATTATTAAATCCACCTTTTGACTTGCATAGAACCATCACAAAACCAAACTTTTGGTTACAGTCAAACAATGAGGAGAGGGGACGGAGTAAACAAGGAGGAAGAGAGAGACGGGAGTGTTTTATTCTCACACACCACGTGTGTTAATAAATAACACTAAAGAAGCATAAAGGACGGGTGCAATACCCAAGGACAAAAGACTGGGCCGATTATATATCTGCACCAAAGGATCGACGGGCCTAAAGCCCAAATAGATTTTATTAAAACCAAATACCCATCTTATTATTATTTGTAATATTTTTAAGAATTTTTTTTAGAAAACTTATAAACTTAAAAAAAATTATTTAGTAGATCATACTTTTAAATTGAAGTAGATTTTATTAAATAAGAAAAACTCAGATATAATTTTTTAGTGTTTTTCACTATTTATTATATTTTAGAATAATTTTATGGAGTAATTAACCTTATTTTTATTCACTATTAAAAAAATAGAAATTTCCAAGGAAATTTTTTTTATAAAAAAATTAAGCCTATTAGAATTAAAATAGCCTACTTGGCGATATAGATCTCATTAGAAAAAATAAATATATTTTTCTGGACACTATAAATGTCAAAATTATTTTAATTAGAAAATTTCTCAGTCACTATCATTAAGATAATCAATAATATGACGAATGGAGATGAAGGAGGATCAAAGAAGGAGGTTAGTACCACGAGTATACCTCATTTTCAATGTCCTATGCTTAAATCCTCGAATTATCCATTATGGGCAATTTGAATGCAAATCATTCTAGAAGCGAATGGTTTATGGGAGATGGTAGATCCAACAGATACTACCCAAATTGATAACAAGAAAGATAAGACCGCAATGGCATTTCTTTATCAATCTTTACGCGAAGAACAACTGCTTCAAATATCGAAGCACAAGACCTCCAAAGAGATATGGGATGCTTTAAAATTAAGGCATATGGGGGAAGAAAGAGTCCAACAAGCGAGATTACAAACGCTCAAATCCGACTTTGAGACGTTACAAATGAAGGAAGATGAGTCAATAGACACCTTTACTAGAAAATTGACACAATACGTGAACAAAGCCGCTAGCTTAGGACACACTTTTGAGGATTCGACACTAGTTCGAAAACTCTTAAATGTTGTACCTGATAGGTTCCTTCAAATCGTCGCATCAATCGAGCAATACTCAGATTTAAATAAGATGACTCTAGAAGAAGCGATAAGCCGACTCAAGACCTACGAAGAAAGAATTAAACATAAGAAGGGTAAACAAGTGGACAATCAAGAAAAATTAATGTTCACCCGACATGAGAAAAGGGGAAGGAATTTTAGAGGACGTGGACGTGGAAACTACAAGTTTTCACAAAATAAAAACCATGCAAAATTTAAGGATGAGAAGCAGAAAGAAGAAACTTCTCAAAATAACTATAGAAGAAACTTCAACACAACAAGGAATAGTAGAATCACTTGCTTTAAGTGCGACAAGACAGGACACATAGCATTAAAGTGTCGCACACAAATTAAGGCAAATGAATACTCAAACCTAGTCGAAGAAGAAGATTTAGAGCCAACCCTCCTGATGGTAATCTTAGAACCTCAAAATAAGAGAAAACGACTTAAGGATGTTGAGGAACAAGAAGTCTCGCTACACAAAACTAATGTAGGATATAAAGAGAGAAACATGGATAGTCAATGGTACCCAGATAATGGGGCAAGCAACCATATGACTGGAGTAAGGGAACACTTCAAGGATTTAGATGAGAAGGTTAGTGGAAAAGTAAGATTTGGAGACGGTTCATACATAGAAATAAAAGGAAAGGGTCTGTAGAATCTTGATAACTTATGAATCTATGAAGTGGGTTGAAGATTCCTAGAGAGAAACTAGAGAGAGAAAGTGAGAGAGAAACTATGTGTCTTTTTATTCAAATGAAATGTTTGGAATGAACAACAACCAACCCCTTTCCATGGTGGACCCATGACAAGCCCATGGGTCGACCGATGACAAGCCCATGGGTCGGCCCATGACAAGCCCATGGGTCGGTTTCTTACTTAATTTAATAAGTAACACTAACTACGAGCTATTACAACATAAATAATATTGTGGAGTGACCGATACTTCTAATATACGTAAAAACGTATTTCTAACAATCTCCCCCTAAGGGAGGTCACTCCACGTTACAAAGTTCTAAACCTAGCATACTATACTAAGTCTTCGTTCTTCAGCTCGTAGTCTTTTCTTCTTTCTTTTTGTTGTGAATATTTTGATTTGATCTTTTTGGCTTTGGCTTGAGAGCATTGTTCTTTTGACCAATCACGTGCGATCTTTGCCTTCTTGTGAAACTTGCCTCCTCGTGACTCCATGTTCCACACACTTATGTCTTTTTGTTGAATTCTCGAAAGCTTCAGAGTTTGGTACAGCGAAAGACTTCATTTTGTACTTTCTTGAATTTTGCTGAACTTTGATGCAGAAAAACATAAGCATGTGGGAATGACTTCAACAGGTACACCGCAACACCACCGTCTTCAACTGGTACACAACAACGCCACCGTCTTCAACAGGTACACAGCAACGCCACCATCTTTAACAGGTACACAGCAACGACACGAATAAAATGGCTTTGACATTTTATTCTAATTCGGTAGCATTTTACCTCCGGTCGGTGAAGACCGTTGGACGATATTAGATATCGTACCCGTGACGGATAGTTTCAATTAAGTAACTTCCTGACAGGATTTCACGGGTAAACCCGTTCTCTTTATTCGACCGTCCAAAGCTGACTGCGAACATAAAGAGTGAATCACTTAGATAAATTATCCTTGTGATTTGAAGCCGTCAATTCATGAAACCTGGAACAAGTGAATTTCAATTAAGATTTTCACCATCGTTGCTTTCCAGTTATCACGAGCTCAATTCATAAAGAATCTTGCACGTCACCTACCAAGTGCTGTTTGATGTTAACACTAGAAGGCTTTCCACTCGTCACTGTGATCAATAAAGAGTTACTCTGAGTGTTCTGGCAAGATCATATGATAATGCGTAGAGGCCTGGAACGAGTTTAAGTTCAATTAAGAATTAAACCACTGTTTCTTTCCAGTTTTTCACAAGATTGGTTCTAAAAGAACCGCACGTGTAACCTACCATGAGCTTGTTTGATGTTGGCTCAAGCAGGATTTCCATCTTCATTGTAATACTTGCGTATTACTCGGATGTTCTGGCAATATTACAGGAATACTGCGTAGGACTCATGAAAATCTCTTACTTTTCGCAGTGTGTGAGAAAGCAAGGAATAAACTGAAAGTGTCCTAATGAGACTTTTGATGATCTCGTGGCTCTAGACTCGATAGTGCGTTTTGATTTAGTGAGCGATGGCTGGAGAGGAGTGCCACCTTTTCAATATCAGTCTATTCGGAGTGAATAAACCAATAGATAACGTGTTGATCTCCGTGTGATTAAAACAAATACCTTTTGAGAGATATTTGAGTTAGCTGGGAAGGGTTGTGCATTGCATCACTGGGTCCATGATGTCTTTCTTCAATATCGAGAATCATTAACAAAAATGATCTCAATAGCATATGTATTGACCCGGTTTCTGCCTAAAGTTGTAAGGAGGGCTTCTTTCTTTACACCTTTATCTTTACAATTCTTTTTCATTCTTCAACCCCTTCAATGCTTACCAATACGTCATCACTAGCACCTTGTTGTGATTGTTCCAGTGCTAGCTTAAGTACTTGGTCGGCATTCAGCTACGTTCACAATCTTTCTCCAACTTTCCTAGGACTTCTAATTCTATCTAGGGAATTGTCCTTGGGAAGATTCCATCGGCTCTGATGAATCATTGGACTAAACCTATTCCTACCACCCTTTTGTCACCACATTCGTCGTGAGTTAAGCGTGTTTTGGGAAAGTATAGCCACCATGAAAAATCATTGAAAAATCACCTAAAGTACTTGTGATATTGAAATCAAAAGTTTTGTACCTTAGGTGTTTTGTTCATCAAAAACGCTCCCCCTTAACACGTGCTTTACACATATTAAGTTGGATAATCGTTAAGTCTTTTTCATCTTTTAGCCAAGTATCATTTGAGTCTCCTTAATCCCATTTTCTCCCCTTATCCAAAATGTTAACCATTAATATTTGGGATATTGAATGGATTAACCGGTCTTTGGGTAAAAATGAAATCAATGTTTGGCCATAGAACATGTTCTTAAATTAATAAGGGATAGTTGTAGTGCTTTAGTATGATATATTTTGAAAGATTTAGAATCTCGTGAGAAATTCTTGAAAAATTATCATACCGTAACACTACATCAAGCCGTAAAAGCACAATATTCACAAATTTACATATTCACATTTAAAAACCAATATAAAGTGGACCTGAAATGTACGACCCATTAGATGGATCGTTGCAGTAACTTGTGATGCACTCCATATGGTCTACCACCAACGAATCTTTCTAAACTCCTCATCAATCTACGTTCACGGAGCTTTTGATCAATCTTCTTGATCATATACTTCGCCATTTGCCGATAACCCTCATGCCAATCCTCAGTCATCTCTGGTAAAGTCCCACCCGAATTAAGATGCTCCAACTTTCCTCTGACGTATAAGAGAGTCCCATCACTGTACTTATAAAGCTCACCCACCCTCATAAACTTCATTAACCCTCGACTGTTCAAGTAGAAAATGCCGTAATTCGGGATAGAAATGCCAGTATAGGGACATCTATCTACATGTTGAGGTAGAACTTGATTCATTGGACGGGTGAGGTTAAGCTTCCTTTGGTAGCTTTCGACTCCCAATTGAAGATCTTCAACTCGTTTCTTGATAACAACGCTTCGTGTGAACATACGAAGTGCTGTATTCAAAGCAATGATGTCTTCACGAGCAATATGGGTGAGTTGATCCCGGGTCATCATAAGCAACATGTCTTCGATATCCTCAAGGTGAATGATAGAAAAATCTCCCTACTGGATTTTGTATTCTCTGTCATCCTCCCTTTTCAGACGAATCTCCGTCACATGATAATAGCCATTCTTGGCTTCAGTTTTCAGTCCCAAAATGCTGGAGATGCGAATATCGGATCTAACGTTGCTTCCTGAATTGGCTAAGCAGCAACCCCTGTACGCCCTTCGGACTCGTTCGTCCCAATGAGATGCACCTATAACAGCATACATATCATAATTACGAGTTACCCTTGGGACCCAGAGTCGGTTTACCTTTTCCTCGATCCAGGGTATTGTCCCCCAGTTGGCAGCTTTCAGCAAGGTCAGGGAGGTTGCGTACTTTGATGAACCCTTCAGAAGATACTCAAGATCATAGGTGACGAAGAAGTCGAGAGCAATTTGATTATCTTGAGAAGGATCAAGTGGAGGTGGAGCTCTTTCTGATTCATGGAGGCCTGGCCTTTGAACGGTGTTAAGAGCTTTCAGGACCTCGTCAGCATAATACTCGAACTCCATTCGGGTTAACCTGGTTTTGGCGCGAATTCTCTTATCCTTTAGCGCTCTCTTCACCAAAGACGGAGTAACCGAAGTCTTATACTCATGAGCCAGAAATGCACACAAGTAAATCAGACTACGGATACGGAGATATAGAACATCTCTGTCAGCGTCTGTGATTGGATCATATTGAGCCGCTGCCGTGATCCAAGCTTGTGGCGGTGCAGTCTCGTCAATCTCCAATGTGTCTGCCCAGTCCCGTGTGCTTGACTCAGGAACAGTAGATTATGGTTCTTGTTGTAGATGAGTAGAGACATGAACACGTGCTGGTTCTGATTCAGGCATCTCGGCGATGTCATGAACAGGCGAGTGTTGTGCAGCTTCAGGTTCAGTTACTGACTCTACAATCACAGGAGCAACAACAGAACTAACAGGGTTAGTGGTAACAGGTATAGACACATCAATAGATGTACCGGGAATCGATGACGCTGTAGTAGCATTCACATCGTGGCGCCACTTGGATCGTCTTGATTCCGTTGAAGTGGATTTTTCCTTTTCTGCAGCATCTTTCTTCGACTTGGTTCCAGACTTAGAAGGTTTCTTTGTGCTGGCTACCTTGTCCCTCTTTTTAGGCTGTGTACCATCATCATCCTCATCGTCACCCTCGTTGCTTCCCTTAGCACTCTCCTTATTTCCATCACCACCATCATCATCATCATCATCCTCATCATCATCACCACCATCATCGTCACCATCATCATCCTCTTCTTCTTCTTCTTCTTCTTCTTCACCTTCTTCTTCCCCATCACCCTCTTCTTGTTCACTTTCTTCCCTTTCTTCCTCAGGCAGAATGTGGTAAGGTACCACACTTCCAAACATCTTGAACAACCGGTCATCCTCCATGATAGCGTCATTCAGGGATTTGTAGAGTGTCCGTTGAATCTTAGATTTATCAAAATATCCAAGTTCCCTCATGCGAGCTTTGAGGATCTTCTTTAATTCAAAATCCGTTAACTCATAGGCAATTTTGTAGGCGGATTCTAAAGGATTGGATGACTTGATCATCAAGTTATCAGCCGCGAGTGTCTTCAACTCATCACGCAGTTTTGGCATAATGGACTCAACGAATTCTTTCACTCTCTCTTCAACAGAAGCTTCAAGTGCTTCTTTCTGCTCCTTGTATTTATCCCTCATAGCCTGAAGTCTCGTGATTCGTGCTGCATGCTTATCAGCTTCAGCCTGCTTAACCTGAGCTAGTTCTTCTGCATGAGCTTTTCGTGTCAACTCCATTTCTGCAGCGAACTTAGCAAGCATCTCTTCTTGGGCTTTCTTAGATGCTTCTTCACTTTGAACTCGTCTATGTAGCTCTTGGCGAAGTTCATTCATCTCTCTTTTTTGATTATCCGTATGTTTATCCAACATTTCTGCCATTACAAATGCAGCCATTGAAGATGATGCAGAGCTACTCTGGGTTGGTTGAAGAGGCTCGGTTGTAACCACAGTACTGAGAATGGGAGTTATTGGAGGTGGAAGGAATGGTGTTGAAACCGGTCGGGTTGGTAAGGGCTGTATTGGTGGAGGTTGAGTTACTAAAGGCTGAGTAGGTACCATGATTGTAGGAGCACCGGACTCCTTTTCAACACTTGCTGAAACAGGGATAGATGTCTCCTTCGAAGTAGAATACCGTTCAGGTGATCCAAACTCATAAACATCCTCTGGCTCCTCGTACTCTTCTTCAATATTTATCTGTGCACCAGAACCACTACCTCCCGTGTCTTTCCTACTCCTTTCAATAGTTATCTTCATTAATTTTCTCTCAACCTTGTCAAGAGTAGGATCATCAACATTTTCTTCGTCACGTAGAACAAACTCATCAAAAGTGCCTTTTCCCTTCTTAGCCTCAGTCTTCTTCTTCTTGGTTTCGGGTTCAGGTAAAACAGCTGGTTGCTTGCGTTTACCTTTACTCTTGACCGTAGTAGATGAATCTTCTACTGTCTGAAGGCTTGCTTTTAGCTTCTTGATTTCTAGCAGCAGTAGCTTGTAATCAGCAGAACCTTTAATTTTATCCGTCAGAAGATAATCGGGAATAGGACCAGGAATAACACCACCAGATGGTCCTTCATGCCTTAGATCCATAGTGTGATCAGCCTCTTCAGTGTGATGACGACTTGTTGCACGCCTATCAATAGTAACATCATTCTTCATAAAATAATTAATGATAAGCTTGATAAACCGAGGGTAAGGAAAGAAATTAGTCTTCAGCTTCTTGTTTTGGAAGAGTTGAAAGGTGAATTCTTCCCACAACAATAATGCATAATCTGCATTTACGCCTTTTTACATTCCATGGAAGATGTTCCTAATAGGGCCACGCAAAGCATCATGCCCACTTGTTTTCGGTGTAAGACATCTACTGAGAATACCCAAGATTGCTCTCCAAGGTTGACCTACTTTAGCGGTGGTAAACTCAGACACAACTCGTATGTCAGGACATCCAAGAGCATCGAACATCTCCATGAGTTCGTCTTTGGTAGGATCCCTCGAGAATGCCATACCTTTGGGTGTATCCCGAATGCCAAATATCTTACAGAAGTCTGAAACAGTAAGTGTCTACTGCTTGTTGTCGAGAGTGAAGGTGATCTTGTTTGAAGTGCTTTCCTTGGTAGCCCAGAACTCATACATGTAATCATAAGGCACCGAGGCAATACTCCTTAAAGCATTCTTGAAATGAGAGTGATCAAGAATTGCTATGGCGACTTTAAATCCATGGTGAGTGGATTTTGAGACTTGCTTCAGCCGGTAATTGTTTGGTATGAACTTGAGGGTTCGTGCTTCAGCAATTGCGGCTGCTCTAGAGTCTTGGATTGCTTGTACTGTTGGATTAGTCATCGTATCTGCTTAAGATAAGACATGAAAGGTTGATGCACAAAAATATATAGATATGTATCATTATTACTTCTAAGCATAACACATTTCATCAAGTAAATATAACAAGCAAACAACTATTAATCCAACAACTCTTCATCCGGAACTTTCCTTCATTCGAAACTCTTCATTCGAAACTCCTTCATTCGGAACTCTTCATTCGGAAGTCCTTCATTCGGAACTCTTCATTCGGAAGTCCTTCATCCGGAACTTCTTCATTCGGAAGTTCATCCGGAACTTCTTCATTCAGAAGTTCACTCGGAACTTCTTCATTCGAAAGTTCATTCGGAAGTTCATCCGGAACTTCTTCATTCGGAAGTTCATTCGGAACTTCTTCATTCGGAAGTTCACTCGGAACTTCTTTATTCGGAAGTTCATTCGAAACTTCTTCATTCGGAACTTCTTCATTCGGAAGTTCATTCGGAACTTCTTCATTCGGAAGTTCATTCGGAACTCCCTTCATTCGGAAGTTCATCCGGAACTTCCTTCATTCGGAAGTTCGTTCGGAACTTCCTTCATTCGGAAGTTCATCCGGAACTTCCTTCATTCGGAAGTTCGTTCGGAACTTCCTTCATTCGGAAGTTTGTTCAGAACTTCCTTCATTCGGAAGTTTGTAATCCTTGTTCATCCGGAACTTCTAAACACACCCTATTAAAGATTAATCTTAGGCGCGCATGTGAGATTTAAGGCAATCTAAGGCAACTTAACACAATCTAATGATATTCCGAGCAAAACCCACCAAAAACCCCTAATTAATTAACCCTAATTTAAGGCAGAAACCCTAATCTTGATTAACTTAATTCAAACGAATTAATTAAGTGAATTTACATGAATTAGGCGAATTTAAGAATCAAAAGATTGATGTTTGTACCTTCTAAATCGAATGAACCAGATTAGATGATTGAAAACGAGAGTTTTGGAGCTTGAGTGTGTTTTAATGGCGGAAAGATAATAAAGCAGAAAACAGTGAATGATGAAAAACGGGGGGGGGGGGGGGGGGGGGGCGGGGGGGTTTGGTTTGACTTAGGTCAATTTTTGACAATTTTCACAAATTGTCACTTAAGTCCCTACAGTTTTCACTCCTTTTCCCTTTTTATTCCTTATCTTTTCATTTTTTTTCTTAACCATTGTTAAATTTCGCCAACACAACTTAAGCATCGTAACCTATTAGCAAATCTCAAGATCTTAAAGCAATTCCTATCACATTGAACGAGCACAAGTTGTATTCTAAAGCAAGACCACTCATAAACCGTTTAGCCAATTAATTTTCCACAAACACTTTTGAAAATCTTTTTGATGACGAAGATGATTTAATATTTTCTCCCCCTTAAACGATGACCCGTTTTCTATTTAAAGAGTTGTAGTCATTGTTTAAAGAGTCAAGTATTGATGAAAGCATTTCCACTTAATATCTTGAAAAAGATTGATTCGTGGTGGCAATAAGATTTCTCTTATTTTGACAAATTAATGCACTGAGACGTACACTAATTCGTGTTAGACCAAGTTGTAAAGTAAACTTGATCCCTTTGCATGATTTGACTTGTAAATCATGCCCGAGAAAATTAATTCCCGTTGTGAGCCAACGTTTTCCAAGGAAATACGTGACTTTAATGCGAAAACCGGGTTGCAGTCTGAAATAACTACAAGCCATAATGGGCATGTTTTAAAAATGTACAACTTTTATACGGACTCTATTTATGGCGCCGTGTCAATATTGATCGACATTTCTAAAGCCGTAAATATTACCGTACTAAAAGAAATGCCCGATTTAAAAAACGAAAAGTATTTGGTTTTTCTTGATTTTATAATTTTTATGGTTTTTGTAGGATTTATATTTTTTATGGTTTTTCTTGGTTTTATATTTTTGTATTTTTCTTTTTGTGGTTTATATATATACGATAATATACATGATCACGAACAAAGGATACTCCTGAATAGTTTACCACTACTATTCAGCTGATTCTTCTGCCAATTCTTTGAGAGTCGCTGGAGTGAATGATTTCATGCCAAGCTTGTCGATCAAAAACTCGATTCGTCCTCGATCTAAGGCTTTGGTGAACATATCTGCCAGCTGATACTCAGTAGTGACAAAATACAGCTCGATCACTCCGTTCTCCACCTGCTCTTTAATGAAATGGTAGCGAATGTCTATGTGCTTGGCCCGGGAGTGTTGAACATAGTTGCAGCAAAGGGCAATGGCGCTCTTGTTGTCACAATACATCGGGATTTTGTTGAATCCCAAACCGTAGTCAGTTAATTGTGATCTCATCCAAAGGACTTGAGCACAACAACCGGACATGGCGATGTATTCAGCCTCCGTGCTAGAAATTGCAGCGCTTTTCTGCCTTTTTGAAGACCAACTGATCAATCTGTCTCCAAGGAGTTGCACAGATCCAGAAGTGCTACGCCTCGTGTCTTGACACCCAGCATGATCGGCATCTGCGTATGATATTAAAGCAATATAGGAATCTTTCGGATACCATAGACCACGATGAAGTGTTCCTTTGAGATACCGAAAGATCCTTTTAACAACATGTAGGTGCTTTTCGGTAGGCCGAGCATGATACCGGGCACACATGCATACGACAAATTGCAAATCAGGCCTGCTAGCAGTCAGATAGAGAAGGGTGCCAATCATCCCACGGTAAAGTTTTGGATCGACAATAGTCCCATTCCTATCTTCATCTAACTTAGATTTCTCCACCATTGGAGTGTCCACGGGGTCACAATTATCAAAGTTATATTTCTTTAAAGATTCTAGAGCATATTTGGATTGATTAATAAAGATGCCTCTGGGATTCTGAGAAATTTGTAATCCTAAGAAAAATGAAAATTTTCCCATCATTGACATCTGAAAGCGTGTGGACATTATCTTCTCAAAGCGATTTGACAATTCTATGTTAGAGGCAGCAAATATTATATCATCAACATAAATTTTTACCAGAAGCATGTCGTTGTTCTCCTTGAGAGTGAATAGAGTGGGGTCCACCTTGCCTTTGGAGAAGCCTTCCGAGATGAGATATGTTGAAAGGAGATCATACCACGCGCGTGGAGCTTGTTTCAACCCATAGAGAGCCTTTTTAAGCTTATACACATGATAAGGAAACTCCGTACTAACGAACCCATCCGGCTGACTAACATAGACTTCTTCCCTTAGTTCACCATTCAAAAATGTCGTCTTCACATCCATTTGATAGACGATCATGTTCATATGAGCAGCATACGCAAGGAATAGTCTAATAGCCTCCAATCTTGCAACGGGAGCAAAAGATTCTTCAAAGTCTATACCCAAGGCTTGTTTATATCCTCTAGCAACCAATCTAGCCTTATTCTTCAATACTACACCCATCTCATCGAGTTTAACCTTATAAACCCATAAAAAAGTAAGGATGTTAACCTTGTCAGGGAGAGGAACTAATTCCCATACTTCAAGTCTTTGAAATTCATTTAGTTCCTCCTGCATGGCTTCAATCCAAGATGATTGAGTCATAGCCTGTTGCCAATTTTTAGGTTCAACTTCGGAGAGAAATGCATCAAAATAGCAATAGAGTGCACTATCTTGTAATTGATGGCGTGTAGAGACTGGTCGATCGAGACTACCAATGACATTCCTAATTGGGTGATCTTTTGTCCATTTGGTGCTATGTTTTTCAATCCTAGGTGGTCTGGAGTGAACAATAGAAGGAGCTTCTTCTGAGGTAGACGCGGCTGAAGGGTTTTCAGGTATCGGTACACCAAAGAAAGGAAGCTCTTGTAGGTGGGCGTATTCCAAATCGTGATCAATAGAATCCTCTTCCACATCATTAGGCACAAGTAAGGGTGACGATTCAGGTGTAGTTTGAGAATCACTTGGTAAAGGTGCATCTGGTTCAATGTTAATTGAAGATGCATTAGATAAAGCTTCATTTGCTTGAGCAACAACTTCAGGAATTGGAGCTATCACTACAGGTGCAGGAACTTCATCATTTGGGGGATCAAAGAATTCATCAAACAACGGTTGAAACAGTTTATCCCACTCGGGCCTTGTAGGTGGTAAAAATGATGTAGAAGTAGGATTATTGGGAACTAATCCGGAACTAATAGCACCGGTTCCCATCTCATGAAGCGCGGGTTCAGAGCTGCGTTGCTCAGAAGCCATCGCTGTCAGCTCATCGAAATCTGCGTCCATAGTTTCTACAATCTTACCAAGACGACGGTTGTAAATTCGGTATGCTTTCTTGGAGGGTGAGTAACCAATGAAAATACCTATATCGGCTTTCGGTTGAAGCTTGCCCAAGTTCTCACTATTAATGTTTGGATAACAAAGAGCACCAAACACATGAAAGAATGAAACATCGGGTTTACGATCATGTAGAAGCTCGTAAGGTGTTTTTCCATGGCGTTTCCGAATGATAGAACGGTTTTGGGTGAAACATGCAGTAGATATAGCTTCTGCCCACAAGAACAATGGAGCGTTCGCATAAATCAGCATCGTCCTAGCAGCTTCCATAAGCGTACGATTCCGTCTTTCAACGACACCGTTTTGTTGTGGAGTACGTGAAACGGATGTTTCATGTGAGATACCAACTTCTTCATAGTAATCACGAAGAGTCTGGTTGACGAACTCTGTTCCATTGTCTGTACGAATACGGCGGACAGTAGTATTTAAACGTACCTGAATGAATTTCAGAAAAGTGATGATAGCCTTCGGTGCTTCGTCCTTTGTACGTAGAAATCTAACCCATGTAAACCTGGAGAAATCATCCATAATAACAAGGTTGAATTACTTACCGCTCACACTTTCAGTTCTCATTGGCCCACAAAGATCCATATGCAAGAGATGAAGTTTTTCTTGATTGGTGTCTTCAGCTTTGGGCTTGTATGATTTCTTGGTACTTTTCCCCCTTGAATACGCGGAACATAAATGGTCCTTGTGAAATTTGAGCTTTGGAAGACCACGAACTAATTCGTTTTTAGCCAGATGATTAATAGCATCAAAGTTGAGATGAGATAATCTGCGATGCCATAATCATGACTTGGTCTTAGATGCTTTAGAGAGAAGACATACTGGAGAGGCGGCCATCATGTCTTGTAGGGACAACGTATAAAGATTTGCACCACGAGAACCCTTCAACAAGTCTTTTCCTTCCAAGTTGCGGATGAAACAAGTATGTTGTCGAAAAGCAACCTCTAGGTTGGAATCACAAAACTGTCCTACTGAAAATAAATTATGACCAAGACCTTCTACATAGTATACCCTTGAAATCGTAACGTTTCCAATCTGATATTCACCATACCCCATTATCTTTGCAATATGATCATTACCGAATTTAACCGTTCCAAGAAACTTACTGACGAAATTTCGGAGCATCGAGCGATCTCCGGTCATATGCTTTGAACAACCGGAGTCCAAATACCAGAGGATGATTTGGACCACCTGAAAATATCACCCGACGAGGACAATGTAGAGGTATCGGAATCTGAATGTTCCTTGTTATTAGCAGGTACAGATTTAATAATCTTAGATTTGCTAACTTTAGGTTTCTTAGATTTCCTAGCCTTCTTCTTCCTAGTTGGTGGTGTAGATTCTAGTTAGCTTAAATCCTGAGGTATTTCTTCACTGATAGGCACTATAGTGGGGGCTGACCTAATTAAAGGGCGCGGTTTCCATACTTTAGTGCTAGTGTGCCTAACTAAAGGACGCTCAGACCTAACCTTAATGGATGCATTCCTAGTTAAAGGGCACATTGTTCCATCTAATGTAAAGGTCCTACCAGTGGGACGCCATTGCCATCCAACTTGGGCACGAGTTATACCAGTTGGCTTCCATTCAAGATTATTCCTAATGGCATTCATTTCATTCACATGATCAATAAGACACAAATCATGACGTTGGGAAAACATACATTCATTACAATTCCAACAATTCAAATTAGAATTCACGAATGGTTTAGGCTTCTGCACAGGCGCAGAGCTTTTAGTCTTAACATGATTCTTTTTATTTAAAACTGAACTAGCATTCTTATGGTGAGTTTCTACTTTCTTCTTGTTGGTACTACTAGTGGAGGGCTTGATCTTATCTTTCTTGAGTGGCGATCCTTTAGCCTTAGTAGACTCTTTTACTCCTGTAGAAGGCAAAGTGGGAACATTAGCAACATATTTTAAAGGTGCCTTACTTGATGGTGCCAATGACGGTTTTGCTCCTGGGGTCTTATTGAATGGAGTTACAGCAATGGGACGATTAGTGAGTAGTGCAGAAGCTGGTTTACCTATGTATTGCAAGTAGGCTAAGCAATATTTAACACGCTTAATATATTCATGGGCTGAATAATAGTAGCTACTTGAGGGATCTAAGGCATAAAGATCGTCTAAGATATCCCTAACAAGATCTACATGCTTAATTGCATTCCTCATATAATCATCGTAGGTAACCGGGTTTTTCTTATGGAGCGGGTTCTTATAGAGCACTACTGACTTGGTTGTTGGAGCACTAGAGGACGGTGCAGAGTCAGTAGCTAAGTTATCAACAACTTCTTGTCGGGTGAGAAGAAGTGTCTCCTTTAACTCGGCCAAAACCATGTTTTTGTCAATGAGCAGGATGTTTAAGTCAGAGATTTCCTCACACTTTTGGTTCAGTTGTTCAACATAAGATTGTTGCTGTGCTGCATTAAAAGCTAAGCGTTCTTCTATTGAACCATAAAGAGCGGATAGTCCCTGTCTTGCCCGATCCATCTCCCCTAGAATAGACGAAAGTCTAATTTCTAAGTCCTGGTTTTTAGACTCTGTAGCCTCTAGTTCCAATTTTAGTGTTTCATTTGATGACACATCTCTCTTCAATCTCATAATCTCTTCCTCTAATGCCTTAACTATTGCAATCATCTTGTCACTCGTCTCAACACCGTTTTCACAACCATTTGATATTAAAAGATCCTCATTTTGAGTTTGTTGTTTTAATTCTAAAGATATACAATGTTGTTCGAGTTGATTAAAGCGCTTTGAAAGTAAATTGTAAGAATCTTGTAGCTTTAAAAATTCAGCGTTAGATTCGTGACAAGAATGATTATCTACCTCATTTACAGCATCAGCAACATTTACAGAGAGATCACACACATCATCACATATATTCACAACATCACAGTTAATCATAGCGGATGTAAGCTCATTCGAATAATTAACATTCACAGTAGTAAGCACATCACACGAAATTACTTGGGACAAGAATCGGTCATATTCGGATAAAATCTTTTCCTTTTCAATTAGTTGTAGTTCGTAAGCGGTGTCCATTTCATAAAACACTTTTTGAACTTCTGCAATTTCAAATTCAAGATTTTCCGAAAGAGATGCAAAACTTCTTTTTAGACTTTCGACAAACGGATTGATCTCATTTTTAAACACCTCGTTCATGTGTTCGAAAGCCCATTCTCCGGCGTTTAAGCCATTTGAAGTCGTACATTCCAAAATGACCTTGTCAAAACTAACAAAGTATTGATTAATCTCTTGCAAGTTTAACCATACAGTGCTAACAGGTGGAAGATCCTTTGGAATTTCCTTAGGTCCTTCCATTTTGAAAAGTGTAGGAAGTGTACTAGGGTTTTCTTCATTTAACATGTAGGTTGGTTCTGTAATGAGATCTTTGTCCATATGGAAGCGAATTCTAAAATCCGTTTTAGCAAGCTCCTGATTCATTTTAAAATAATCACAATCGGGATATTTTGCAAAATTATATGACCTATTCTCATCAACTAGATCCTTATTGGTGCGATCATCGAAAATAACAATCGGGTCTAAGACCAATCCTAATTGGGTAGCATTATAAAGTCTTAGACTATGGATAAAAGCTTGTTTTGCATACCGTGGGTTAGGGGGAAGGCCTTTTTGACGTGATAAGTTAAATTCTCTAAACGAAGCATCAAATAAGTGCACTAGTTGAGAGGCAGCGTATTGTCTTAAAAGCAAATAATCTAGACTTCTAATCTTATTAGCCGCATTATTTTCCATTTCATTCTTCTTAGACTCGAGTAATTCAAAATCCGTTTGAAGTTTTTGAAAATTAGTGACCACTAACTCTTTTTCTTTAAGTTCGTTAGAAAGATCTGCTCTTAAGGTTTCAATTTCTTGCAAATGACCCATTTGTTTGTTTCGAAAATGATCATACTCGGGATTTGTTAGAACACTAGACGAAGGAACTAATTCCAAAGTTTGAACTTTCTCGTTTCTTAAGGCAAGCTCATCAGACAAATTCTTATTCTTAGCTAGGGTTTCTAAGAGTGCAGCATTCATTTGGCTAAGTAATGTAGCAGGAACCATGACCAAATCTTGTTGAGCAGGAGTATGCGAATGCGAAATGGCTCCCGGTTGTGATTCACTCAAAGTCTGGGGACTCACATTGATATTTCTATCATTGATTGTCTCCTCATTTGAAAGACTCACCACCGAAGACTCATTCGAATCAGCACTCTCTTGCACAACTTGATGTGGTTGAATACTAGCATCAGTGGTATTATCAGTGGTATTAATAAGTACCTCAGATCTCTTTTCTGGCCCTAGGCTAGAGATAGTTGCCATAAGAGCTGCCTGTGCAGATTGAAGTTCATCGCAGTCTGAATCATAAGCATCAAGATCATCTGCTTGGTATGCTGCATTCTGTGTAGTGACAACGTCTTGTTCAGCAATCCCTGGATCAACAAGAAATGCAAGCTCCTCTTCATCAAGTTCCCTTCCTTGTGCCTGAGCATTCACCAGATAAATCTTCTCTGCAAACCATTGACCATCCCTTCTCCTTTTGGGTTTCTTGTAATCCCTGGACATGTGACCTTCTTCCTTGCAGTTGTAGCATGTAATCATTCTCAACTTGCCTGTGGAATTAGCCCGCGGAGGAGTGTTGACCATTGGAGCAGGATTGACCGTGCGTGCATTGGTGGTTGATGTAGTAGGTCTCCCCTGATAAGGTTGAATAGGTTGAACCATTACCCTGCCATTCTCAATAGTAGCTTGTTGGCGAGAATTGGATGAATTCCTCAACTGATTGTTAGTAGGAGCTGTTCCTCTAAATCCTCGTTTGCTTAAAGTCCTTGTGAGGTAAGCAGACATAGTGGCTAACACTTCAACTGGATCAGTTCCTTGTTTGAACTCAGGAATGGGGACTTCATCATCATCACAATACAGTGCTTGGTCTTGTTGAGCTGTGTAAGCACTAGAAGGAACACTAATGTGGTCAGAGTAGTTTGATGGATATGCTGCATTCTCTTGATATGAAGAATATGAAGACTGAGCATAAGGTGCAATGCTTGCTGGGTGAGGTTGTGAAGCATATTGTGGTGAAGGTGCATTAAACCGATATTGTTGCTGATGTGAGGTGGGTGGTTGCAGTAGAATCGAATATTGGGGGAAGCTTGGTGTCATATAAGGTGATGGATGATAGGCTTGGTGTCCCAAAATATAAGGAGTGTTGTTGTGTGACAAGCTTGGTTGATTCGCCATCAAAGCTAAAGAATCAGGGTACATACCTCGAGGCGAATGGTGCATGATCACATGTTTCTCATGCTGATGAAGAAAAGCATAGAGTTGATCCAAATTGCACTTATGCAAATCCCTGGTTAACTTAACATCGGTAATATACTCACCCCATTCAGCTTGAGGTAAAGTATTCAAAAATTTGGTGTTAACCTGGAATGGAGCAATCACGAGATTGTATACATTCAGATCATTCATGAGAGTGGTGAATCTGAAGTAATAATCGTGAAGCGTTTCCCCTGGGCTGTACGTGAATCTATCAAACAGATCATACAACTGACATTCCCTTTCCTGTTTGGTAAGAGACGTACCTTGTAGCAACACCTTTAGACGTTCCCATAAATCCTTTGCCACCGTATACTGACTTACCATTCGATAGATGTCATGTGGAAGAGCTTGGAGAATGGTTTGAAGAGCCTTTTCGTCTGCATCGGCAACAAGTTGTTGAGCTGGTGTAAGTTCTTCAAACTCCCTTGGTCGAGTCACATTGTTAACCACGATGGTACCATAATCAAGTGGACCATTCAGAATTGACTTGACCATAAGCCTCCCATATACCGGTTTTCCCTTAAGGTATGACATCATACGGCCTTGCCATGCTTCAAAGACTTCTTTAATGAGCATTGGAGGGCGATTATCCGTTCCCGTAATGACGGAAATGTCGGTAAGTGATGTCATCTGAGGCATTAATGAATTCGGATTCATTTTGTTCACTTCAAAGAGACAAAGATTATCGGTTGATCGAGCAGTGAAGTAAAGTTAGTGAATTGTGTTGAGTTTTTGTTGTATGAAACCAAGATTAAATCCTCTAAAAAATCGTCGAAAAAACAAGTAAAATATCCCTTGATTCGGAACTTTTGTTGATTCGGAAGATTTTGGCTTGAAAATCCTTGATTCGTAACTTTTGGTTCGGAAGATTTGATCCGGAACTTTCCTTGATCCGGAACTTTCCCTTGATCCGGAACTTTCCCTTGATCCGGAACTTTACCTTGATCCGGAACTTTCCTTGATCCGGAACTTTTCCCTTGATCCGGAACTTTACCTTGATCCGGAACTTTCCTTTGATCCGGAACTTTTCCCTGATCCGGAACTTTCCTTGATCCGGAACTTTTGGTTCGGAACTTTTTGATCCGGAACTTTCCTTGATCCGGAACTTTTGGTTCGGAACTTTTTGATCCGGAACTTTGGTTAATCCGGAACTTTTTGATCCGGAACTTTTTGGTTCGGAACTTTTACTGGGAAAACAGAAACCTTGTTCGAGTATACAGTCGATCAAAAAAATGAAGATTAAACCCAGATTTTTACCAAATAACCCAAAAAGTTTTGTGATTTCTACAATAATATGTAAAAACTAATACTTATCTACTAATCCCAATCACAAAACACCAAAAAATCCAAGAATCAAGATGGATCTTCTTAAAGAGCACTAATACAATCAAAAACTAAATAACAACACAAACCATTACCTTGAATCACCCCATAGCTCTTGATACCAAATGTAGAATCTTGATAACCTATGAATCTATGAAGTGGGTTGAAGATTCCTAGAGAGAAACTAGAGAGAGAAAGTGAGAGAGAAACTATGTGTCTTTTTATTCAAATGAAATGTTTGGAATGAACAACAACCAACCCCTTTCCATGGTGGAAAGGGGTATTTATATCCAAGGCCCTTATTTGGGCTTGGGCCGACCCATGACAAGCCCATGGGTTGGTTTCTTACTTAATTTAATAAGTAACACTAACTACGAGCTATTACAACATAAATAATATTGTGGAGTGACCGATACTTCTAATATACGTAAAAACGTATTTCTAACAGGGTTCAATCATAATAGAGTGTGATGATGACGAACAAAGAATCATATCACATGTCTACTACATACCAAACCTAAGAAGCAATCTATTGAGCCTTGGACAATTCACAGATTTTGGTTGTAAAGTAGTAATGGAAAACGATGAATTGCGACTTTATGACATGGATAACAAGATCTCCTTAAAGGTCACAAGACAACGGAACCGACTCTACAAGGCAAACCTAAGGATAGGCACACCTATCTGCCTTTTAGCAAACTTACAAGACAAGTCATGGTTATGGCACGCAAGATTAGGACACCTAAACTACAAGTCACTCACTACGATGACTCAAAAGAAATTAGTCCATGGAATACCTACCATTAAACCTACAAAACAAATTTGTGATATATGTTTAATTGGAAAACATAGTAGAGCGCCATTCCCAAAGAAAGCAAAAGCTAGATCTACATCACCATTAGATTTAGTATATGGAGACTTATGTGGACCAATCACACCACCAACACCTTCTGGAAAGAGATACATATTCTTGCTAGTCGATGACTATTCAAGATTTATGTGGGCATATTTCTTAAGTACAAAAGATCAAGCTTTTGATACTTTCAAGGAATTCAAGGAGACAATAGAAAAGGAGCTAAGAACAACATTAAAGATGTTGAGAACTGATCGTGGAGGAGAATTCACTTCAAATGAATTCACGCAATATTGCAAAGACAATGGCATAACACGACAACTTACCGCACCTTACTCACCAATACAAAATGGAGTAGTAGAAAGAAGAAATAGAACAATAATGTCTATGACAAGATGTATGATGAAAGCAACAAACATGCCACAAGACTTTTGGACTGAAGTTGTTAGACACGCCATACACATCTTAAATAGTGCATCCACTAGAGCACTAGAAGATATCACTCCATACAAGGCAATTAAACAAAAGAAGCCAAATCTAGAAACCCTAAAGATTTTTGGTTGCATAGCTTATGCAAAGGTTCCATCACAACATCTAACAAATTTAGATGATAGAAGTATCAAAATGGTATACTTAGGAACCGAATATGGATCAAGAGCATATAGACCATTTGACCTAATAAGAAGAAGAATTTACGTTAGTAGAGACGTGAAATTTAAGGAGAATGAAACATGGGATTGGAGCGACTATTTAGACGAGCACATCAATGAAGAACCTGAATGGATCGACTTCATAATAGATAACCCTAACAAAGATGATCACCCTGATCATGAAACCAAACCAAGGGATGAAGACGAACCACATGACGAAGACGATGACTTTAACAATTTTAATGATGATGGATATACATCACCAACAAATAGCTCACCCACACATTCTCACACGACTCAAACACCATCAACAAGATCATCTCGAGTAACTTCCTAAGTTACACCAAATAACTTGACACACTCATTCAATCAAAGAAATAGTGAATCAAGAGAAACCACAAGCTCTCACCCATGACTTGATCATACACCTATAAGAGGCTATAGATCATTGAATGATGTCTACGAAGACACTAAGGAATTACTACTAGCAGAAGATGAACCTAAGAATTACAAAGAAGCTTCAAACGACCAAAAATGGATAGAAGCAATGAAGGATGAGTTAGATTCTATAAATAGAAATAACACATGGGAACTCACAACCTTACCTTATGGACATAAGCAATCTGCTTAAAATGGGTGTTCAAGACTAAGAGAGACGTAAATGGGAAAATAATCAAGCACAAAGCTAGATTAGTAGCAAAAGGCTACATATAAGAGCATGGCATAGATTTTGAAGAAGTTTTTGCTCCTATAGCAAGAATGGAAACCATTAGATTACGACTTGCCATAGCTGTAAATAGAAAATGGGAAGTGCATCATCTCGACGTAAAATCTGCTTTTCTACATGGAGATTTAAAGGAAGAAGTATACGTTGCACAACCTGAAGGATTTATAAAGAAAGATGGAAAAGTCTACAAATTAAGGAAAGCACTTTATGGATTAAGACAAGCACCATGTGCATGGAACATAAAGCTAGACAACACCTTGAAGTCTTTAGATTTCAAGAAGTGTGCATTGGAACAAGCCATCTACACGAAGGCCACACGAGACTCAATCCTATTGATAGGAGTCTATGTGGATGATTTAATCATTACTGGCACACCTAAGAAAGAAATTTATAAATTCAAAGCTCAAATGGAAGAAAAAATTGAAATGAGCGACTTAGGATTATTAGCATACTATCTTGGCATAGAAGTCACACAATCAAAGGGTGACATATCTATCAAGCAATCTGCTTATGCAAACAAGATACTAAACGAAGCTGGAATGATTGACTGCAATGAAACATTGACACCAATGGACCTTGGAACAAAGCTAACAAAGAAGACTAAAGACACATTGGTAGACTCAACTAAATATCGAAGCACAATTTGATGCTTAAGGTATTTACTACATACAAGACCCGACTTAAGTTATTCTGTGGGACTACTTAGTCGATTCATGCAAGAGCCAAAAGAGCAACACATGAAAGCAATAAAAAAGGTACTACGTTATGTAAAAGGAACGAAAGATCATGGAATCACCTACAAACATAATGGAGGAAACCAAATACAAGGATATAGCGATAGTAGCTATGGAGTTAACACTCTAGAAGGCAAAGGAACTACTGGCATTATATTTTACTATGGAGAATCACCTATTAGCTGGAGTTCACACAAACAAGCCACTGTAGCACTATCATCATGTGAATCAGAATTCATAGCCGCAACTGCAGCAGCAACTCAAGCATTATGGTTAAAGAGACTACTTAGCAAGCTCACTCATACGAAGAAGAAAAGATTACCATAATGGTGGACAACAAATCTGCAATACAACTGATGAAAAACCCAGTTTTTCATGGAAGAAGCAAGCACATCAACACTAAATATGACTTCATTCGAGAATGCGTTGAAAGAGACGACATACAAGTGGAGTTTATAAGTGGCGAATATCAAAAGGCTGACATACTCACAAAGGCACTACCGAAGATAAGATTTCTTACGATGAGGCAACTTATTGGACTACGAAATCTACAACAACATTGAAGACGGCATTTTGTGATTATGGGGGAGATGTTGGGCCAATTTCTCAGCCCACCCAAGATAATCCCAAAACCCGAATATAGCAGTTAGGATAGAAACGGTTATTTGGCAGTTATTACAAACTCCAAAACCATTACAACGGTTGACAATGAAACATTGCATCGTTAACCATTACAACGGTTGACAATGAAACGTTACATCGTTTCATCGTTTCATCGTGCCGATTATAATAGTATATATAGAAACTCATTTGTACAAACAACTAATGATGCATATTGATTATTAAACTTATATGAAAGATTGATTCTATAAACAACTTTGCATATCTGTATATGGTGATTTATGTTCGAAGATCCAAAAACCTTAGATTGAAAAACAATAATGAGGCTTCGACGAGAGATGTTGTGAGCGGTCAATGAACAAACTAACCATCACTACATAAGCAAGACTATATATAGACATATAAAAACGAGTCAAATGTATACTAAACAATTTGCAAATAGAGTTCTTTAGTATGCTGATCGACTCATTTTTCATTTTCTTTTTCTAACAACAGATCATTATAATTTTGATTAGGCATCTTTTTGGTAGCATAGTAGGCAAGTCACCTCTAAGTAAATTATTCAAGATTTGGAGAGTTAGAAAGAAGGCAAAACATTCTCCTTGCCCTACAAACAAATTTACAAAGTCGAAAAGCAAAAGAGAAAGAACCCCAACCACAACGTTGAATAACACTTTTGCATGTTTCACTAATATATAAATATTTGTTTGATTCCTTACAGATTTGATAGGGTTTAATACCAACTTTTTTCCTGCTAAATTATCATTCTAGGCTTGTTTACATCCATTGTGTGAGGTATTTCTGTTCGAGAACAGCCCGGGTGTTCTCACATTCATCTAATAAATATCGTGATGAGCTTGTCGTTTGTTCCTCTTTTTATCTTTATGATTCTTGGAGCATTGTCAGTTGTAGATCCAAAGAGTGATATCATAAACATTGGTTACATTGTTCCGCTGCAGACCACCAATGGAAGAGTCTCGAGCATTGCAATGAAGGCTGCGGTAGATGATGTAAATTCTGATCCAAGAATTCTTCCTGGAAGACAGCTCAAACTTTCTGTCCATGATACAAACTTTACTGGTTTCTACGGCATTCTTGGCGGTAAAAGAATTCTATTTTTAGTCACCATGCATGTACTTGTTGTTTTAGTCATTGTTGGCCTAAAATGATGTAAATATTTTGAATTGAAAGCTCATTCTTTACAGCATTAAAGTACATGGAGAGCGCTACTGTTGCTATTATCGGTCCACAAAGTTCTGAATTGGTTGGAGTGCTTTCACATCTTGGCAACAAACTGCATGTTCCAATATTGTCATTTACTGCTCTCGACCCCTCACTGTCACCTTTTCAGTACCCATACTTTCTCCAAACAGCCCCGAACGATCTTTATCAGATGAAAGCACTTGCTGCTATAGTAAGCTATTATAGCTACAGAGAAGTAGTCGCAATCTTCACCGATAATGATCAGTTTCGTAATGGTATCAATGTGTTTGGTAACGAACTTACAAAGAAGCGTTGCAGGCTATCTGGTAAAGCACCACTTCCAGTTGACGGCCAATTAACTAGAGAGATTATTAGAGATAGATTGCTTAAACTAATGTCAATGGGGTCTCGTGTCATACTTGTACACACATATTCCAAGGCCGGCATTTCCATCTTTGAGATTGCTAAGAGTCTAGGCATGATGAAAAGAGGATACGTATGGATTGCAACTACTTGGCTATCAGCTGTTCTTGATTCTACTGGTATTCCTCCTAAAAGTGCAGACACTTTACATGGCGTTTTAACACTTCGCCCACATACACCAGATTCATACAGGAAAAAAGCTTTCTCAAGACGATGGAAGAATTTAAGTAGCGACTCTGCTATCGGAATCAACCCCTACGGTTTATACGCTTACGATACTGTCTGGATGATTGCTCACGCAATAGACAAGTTTCTTAAAGAAGGTAGTCAGATTTCATTCTCCAAAGATTCAACATTAAGTAATACAAATGGAACATCGCGCCTTACTCTTAAAAACCTTAGCATTTTTGATGGGGGGAAGCAAATGCTAAGTAACATACTACACACGAATATGACTGGTCTGACAGGGCCTCTTTCCTTCAATACAGACAGATCTTTGAGAAATCCTTCTTTTGATGTCATCAATGTTTTACAAGCAAAATGCCGACTAGTTGGATACTGGTCTAACTACTCCGGGCTATCGGTTGAGACCCCAAACAGCGCTTTTAACGTAATACCATTAAACATTTCTTCTAAGCAAAGATTGGGAAGCGTGGTATGGCCTGGGAACACAAAAGAGAAACCTCGTGGATGGGAATTTTCAAACAATGGGAGACCATTGAAGATTGGAGTTCCACTTAGATTTGGTTTTAAGGAAATGGTTATGCAAGTCAATGGTACCAAACAAGTTGCAGGTTTTAGTACAGATGTATTCCTTGCTGCCATAAAGTGGCTTCCATATCCACTTTTATATGAGTTCATCATGTTTGGGAACGGTCACAACAACCCAAGCTACACAGACCTTGTAAATAAGGTTGCATCTAATGTACGTGATTTTTGTTATAATATAAATTGTTATTGGCTACAAGTTGGTCACTCGTATGTTTTTTTCAGGTGTTTGATGCAGCTGTTGGTGATATCACAATTGTCAGTAATCGTACAAAAGCCGTGGACTTCACACAGCCATATATAGAGTCCGGCCTGGTTGTAGTCGTCAACATACATAAAGCACACTCAAGTTCTTGGGCTTACTTGCAACCGTTTAATCCATCATTGTGGGGTGTCACTGCTCTTTTCTTTCTCTTTGTTGGAGCTGTCGTGTGGTTATTAGAACACCGTCACAATGACGAATTTAGGGGCCCACCAAGGAAACAAGTTGGCACCGTATTGTGGTGAGTACTATACTTAAATCAACTTATCCCTTTCATAATAGTTCTTAGTTAGATCCATCACCCATTGAGAAAGCTGGTCATTTTTCTCAGGTTCACCTTCTCAATGTTGTTTTTCGCACACAGTAAGCATTAAACCTTTTAACCTGTTAATCGTTGATCACCTTTTTACTATCAAACGACTCGTTCGTTAATGATTTGATTGTGTCAGGAGAAAACACTGTTAGTACCCTTGGTCGTATGGTTGTCTTCATCTGGTTATTTGTAGTTTTAATTGTTACCTCAAGCTACACGGCCAGCCTGACATCAATTCTAACAGTGCAACAACTACAGACTCCCATCAGCGGAATTGAATCATTAATCACAGGCAATGAGCTTATTGGATTTCCTGTGGGATCACATGTCGAGGATTATTTGGTGAAAGAACTCAGCATCCCAACATCAAGACTTGTGTCTCTTGGCTCCCCAGAAGAATATGCTGAGAAACTCTTGTCAAGAGCAGTTGATGCCATTGTTGATGAAAGACCATACATGGATCTTTTTCTCTCAAAGTACTGTCACTTTCAGGTTGTTGGCCGAGAATTCACTAAGAGCGGGATGGGGTTTGTAAGTATATATCTTAATAGACAAACGTTAATGCATAAGTTTGTGTGAAAAACTAAGAAAGGATAAATTTGTGTCTTTATAGTATTAAGTATCATTTCTCATTTATAATTCTCACAGGCATTTCCAAGGGACTCTCCACTGGCGGTTGACCTGTCGAATGCAATACTAAAACTAACAGATACCGGAGAGCTTCAGAAGATTCATGACCATTGGCTTAACAAAAAAGCTTGTGGCCCACAAAGCTTGTCCTTTGTAACGGACCAACTTCATCTAGAAAGCTTCTGGGGACTGTTTCTAGTTTTTGGCATAGTTTGTGCTCTTGCGCTGTTTATTCACCTCTGTAGGACACTTCATAGATTCAGAAGGCGCCATCCTAAAGTCAAGAAGCCAAGAAATAGAGGGTACCGTTCAATGCGTCTGCAAAGGTTTTTGTCGTTCGCGGACGAGAAACACGAGGAGGTATCAGGGAACAAGTTAAAAAGAAAGAGGATGGTGTCTGATATATTTATCAGGCAATGATACGATCATAGTTCTTTCAGAATGACACTATTCTGTTATAAAAGGATCAACTTGTAAAGTGTAATGATCGTTCACTCTTTAATTTCTATTTATGTGGTAGTTATATCACTTTCATAAGCATGTCAGAGCTAAATCAGACTTATGGTATCAAAGAATGCTTAATAGTAAAAGTTAAATACGTTGGCTCGGCTTCATAAAATGTAGGAGTTCAATAAACTCTTCATGAGCGAGTATACTAAAAAATGACAGTCACGCAATAGCCTGATTGTTGCCTAGTGGCGCTTATTAGCCTATATTATGTTAGATCTTGATGCCATGTATCTGAAAAGTATCTTATCCCAACACGCAATTTAATTCCAAAAATTACTTGTTCTGAACTCATACATTCACACAAGTACTGACTTGAAACAAAAAAACATATAAACAGTGTGTAGACCTTATGAATGATTTCTAAAGCCGTAATACAATCAGTTCATCATTAAAAGAAATATGCTTGTGGGTAATGTAGAGTGCATATGTTTCCCTTGTTAAGTTAGTATGCAAAACATCAATGGGAATTCCCAACTGCTGCCATGAAGGCTGCTTTCAATTCTGCCAGGAAGACGATTGATGCTTTCCATTCTTGATGCAAAGCTTAAGTGATTTTTAGGATACTGATGGAGGTAATGAAATATATAAACTCTAGCCCTTGTCATTAACTTTCGTCTTCTTGGTTCTAACCGTCGTATCGTTGGCATTAGTAGTCACGGGTCAATGGGTCATCCTTATTCCCATCGGTTGTTGGTGAGGAAGAGCAGCAGAAGTCAGCTTTGGGCTTCGGATGTTTATAAAATACGATGGGAGAAAATGCGAAGAAGTTATTCAGTTGGTTTGAACAGTTAGATCCCAGAAAAGTAGAGAACAGAAGTTGCTATATATGACTGCACTTGAGGTTCATCAGTTATGCATTTTTTTGGCAGCATTAGCAAGCAAGCCACCTCCATGTAAAGCTAATGCGTGTTCAGTCTTTATGTAAAGCTTGTTGATAAGGCTATTGTCTTTGTATCTTTTGGTGCACACCTCTCTTTTATTCATGTTTTGGAGGGTAAAGAAGGCAAAAAAAACGATCCCCGCCCCGCAGATGAATTTAAAAAGTGAAAAGCAAAAGATAAAAGAAGAACAAATGTGAAGATCAATCTATGCATGCATGTGTAAAACGTTTATTTTATACCTTACATATTTGAGAGGGTTTATGCCAACTTTTGTTGCTGAATATTAAACTAGCCCTGTATGTATCCATTCTGTTTCGAGAACAATATAACTATGAGTTTTTCGTTTGTTCCTCTTTTTATAATTCTGTTTCTTGGAGCCTTGTCAGTTGTCCATTCAAAAAATGATATCATAAACATTGGTCACATTGTTTCATTACAAACCATCCATGGAAGAGTCTCGAGCATTGCCCTGAAGGCTGCTGTAGATGATGTCAATTCTGATCCCAGAGTTCTACCAGGAAGACGACTGACTATTTCAATTCACGACTTAAACTATACTGGTGTCTATGGCATTTTTGGCGGTAAAAATATCTCCTCTGAGTGTTATTTAAATCAGTGTTAGAAAGTTATAAAATATTTTGTATCGCATACTTGTTAGAAATTTGTTTTTTTTTTCAGCATTGAAATACTTGGAGATCCCTTCTGTAGCTGTTATCGGTCCACAAAGTTCTGAGGTGGTTGAGGTGCTTTCACAACTTGCAAATGAACTGCATGTCCCAATATTGTCATTTACTGCTCTCGACCCCGCACTTTCACCTTTCCAGTACCCATACTTTCTCCAAACAGCCCCGAATGATCTTTATCAGATGAAAGCACTTGCTGCAATAGTAAGCTATTTTGGTTACAGAGAAGTAACAGCTATCTTCACTGATAGTGATCAGTTTCGTAATGGTATTAATGTGTTGAGTAACGAACTTACAACGAAGCGTTGCAGGCTATCTGGTAAAGCACCACTTCCAGTTGACAACATATTAACTCGAGAGATTATTAAAGATAGATTGACGAAAGTCATGTCAATGGAATCACGTGTCATTCTTGTACACACATATCCTGATACTGGCCTCATGATTTTTGAGATTGCCAAGAGTCTTGGCATGATGGAAAGAGGATACGTATGGATTGCAACTGCTTGGCTATCAGCTGTTCTTGATTCTACTGGTATTCCTCCTAAGAATGTTGACACCTTACATGGCGTTTTAACACTTCGCCCACATACACCAGATTCATACAAGAAAAAAGCTTTCGCAAGACGATGGAAGAATTTGAGTAATGAATCTATCGAACTCAACCCATATAGTTTATATGCTTATGATACTGTCTGGATAATTGCTCATGCAATGGACAAGTTTCTAAAAGAAGGTGGTAAGATTTCATTCTCCAGTGATTCACGATTAAGTAATACAAATGGAACCAGGGGCCTTTATTTAAAAACACTTAGCATTTTTGATGGGGGAAAGCAGATGCTGAGCAACATACTACACACAAATATGACCGGCCTGACGGGGCCTCTTTCATTCAATCCAGACAGATCTTTGAGAAATCCTTCTTTTGATGTAATCAATGTTTTACAAGCAAAAGGCCGACCAGTTGGATACTGGTCTAACTACTCTGGGCTATCGGTTCAGACGCCAAAGAGCTCTTTTAACATAATACCATCCAACATTTCTTCTAAGCAACAATTAGGAAGGGTGGTATGGCCTGGTAACACAAATGAGAAACCTCGTGGATGGGAATTTTCAAACAATGGGAGACGGTTGAGAATTGGAGTTCCAATAAGAGCTGGTTTTAAAGAAATGCTGATGCAAGTTAATGGTACGAAACAAGTTGCTGGGTTTAGCATAGATGTATTCCTTGCTGCCATAAAGTTGCTTCCATATGCACTTCCGTACGAGTTCATCATGTTTGGGAACGGTCACAACAACCCAAGCTATTCGGACCTTGTTAAAAAGGTTTCATCAAAAGTACGTGTCTAAAGATTACAAAACAATTGCTATTTTGCTACAAATGGGTCACACATATGTTTTTTGTAGGAGCTTGATGCAGCTGTTGGTGATATATTAATTGTCAGTAATCGTACTAAAATCGTGGACTTCACACAGCCGTATATTGAGTCTGGCCTGGTAGTAATCGCCAACATACATAAAGCTCACTCAAGTTCTTGGGCTTACTTGCAACCATTAAGTCCGTCATTGTGGGGTGTCACTGCTCTTTTCTTCCTCTTTGTTGGAGCTGTAGTGTGGTTATTAGAACACCGACACAATGACGAATTTAGGGGCCCACCAAGGAAACAATTTGGCACTGTATTGTGGTGAGTACTTAAAGCAACTTATCGATTTCATAATAAGCTCTTAGTTAGATCCATCACCCATTGAGTAAGCTGGTCTTTTTTTGCAGGTTTACCTTCTCAATGTTGTTTTTCGCGCACAGTAAGCATTAAAACGTTCAACCTGTTAATCTTTTATCACCTTTTTACTATCAAACGATTGGTTCATGAATAATTTGATTGTGACAGGAGAAAACACCGTGAGTACCCGTGGTCGTATGATTGTCTTCATATGGTTATTTGTAGTTCTAATTATGACCTCAAGCTACACAGCAAGCCTGACATCAATTCTAACTGTGCAACAACTACAAACTCCAATCACCGGAATTGAATCATTGATCACAGGCGATGAGCTTATTGGATTTAAAGTGGGAACATATAGCGCGACTTATTTGGTGAAAGAACTAAACATCCCAAGATCAAGACTTGTGCCTCTTGGCTCCTATGATGAATATGCTGAGAAACTCTTGTCAAGAACAGTTGCTGCGATTGTTGATCGAAGGCCTTATGTCAATCATTTCCTCTCAAAGCACTGCAATTTCCAGGTTGTTGGCCAAGAGTTCGCAAAGACTGGGATGGGATTTGTAAGTATCTTACTCAAATGTTTGACTCTTTACGGTCCCATTCAACTACTTGTCTAGTTAAATTTGTATGTGACCTTTATTAAACTCTAGGCCTGCATTATACTTCATAGAAATACGCATATCTTGCGTTTTTATTGGTAAATAATGAGTTTAACTTTTTTGTTCTTAATTTCCACAGGCATTTCCGAGGGACTCTCCATTGGCGGTTGATCTGTCAGATGCAATACTAAAACTAACAGAAATCGGAGAGCTTCCGAAGATTCAAGGCCGTTGGCTTAACAAAAAGGCTTGTGCACCACAAAGCTTGACCTACGTATCTAACCAACTTCATCTAGAAAGCTTCTGGGGGCTGTTTCTAACTTTCGGCATAGTTTGTGCTCTTGCGCTCAATATACACCTGTGTAAGACACTTAATAGATTCAGAAAAGCTCATCCCAAACTCATGAACCCAAGGAATAGAGGGTATCGTTTAAAGCGTATACAAAGGTTCTTCTCATTTGCGGACAAGAAAAAAGAGGTATCGGGGAACAAGTTAAAGAGAAAGAGGGCGGCCTCTGATATCGGACAGAACACTACTAACTGAGTACAAGTCCATATACAACATAAACGAGTTGTTTATATATAAATAATTACTGATGTGCAACCATATACAACCGTAATGTGTGAAAACCACTGATCATAGTTTTGAATAAAATGCTCGATCTCGATGCAAATGTTTTTATATGTACATTTATTATATGTTTTGATATTATGTTCTATGAATATGATCACAAGATTTACAGAAAGATCAGAGTTGCTATAAAGGAATTCTTGTAAGGCTTGAAGCACTCAGCTCCTAAGAATTTGAGATCAAAGCTCTTAAAAAATGACAATGTTTGTTATGAAAGAAGATCAACAGCTTAACTGAAGTACGTTTTAAATATCACGAGGATCATGTTAAGTTGATCATCGGTTCAAAACCAAATCGAACAGAAAAAGCAGAACCGGATATATATTTTAGTGCGTTTTTTTTAACTCAAAATCGAACCAATCCGAACCTAGCAAACAGACATAAGTATACAAAAGTGTACCGAAAATAATTGGCCGGTTTCGATCGGTTCGGTTCGGATTGATTTCTCGGTTCTTTTTGTTTTTCGGTTGGTTTTGCTATCCTGTGAAAATGGGAAAATCGGTTTTTAAACCGGTTCAGTTTGAGTCAATTGGTCAACAAACCAATTTGACGTAAACCGGATCGGTTGGTTAGATTCTATCCCGTTTTTAACCAGGCCGGATCGGTTTTAACCGGATCAGTTTGATTTTAGCCGGTTTTTAGACCGGTTCTGGCTATTTTATTTCACCGGTCACAAACTGCTGAATTGGTTTGAGAAAAATCAGTTTTTCAGAATCGGTATCGATTTTTTCCTCAATTGAATTATGAACCAGGTTTTTTCACCCGTTCTGTGTACTTTTTATATATTTTTCTTACCTATCTACTAGTCTTTGTTAGAAAAATGATATTTTATTTATAAACATAAATTTATACCATATATCAAATTATAAGAGTTAATATATATGCAGACTCTTAAAATAACATATAAACCCATTATAATAACTTTTTTAAAAATTCACTTCCTACCACTTTTTAAAAATTAAATATCTCACAAACGGTAAATCGTCAAACGAAAAAAATACACCATTGCAACGAAAATTAAATAAATTTTCTATCGAGGGGCACATTTTTATACTTTTGACGAACATTTTTTTCGATTTTATTTTTTAAGTCACGTCTGAGAGACTTATATATGATTCTCTTAGACGTGACTTAAGAAAAAAATCGAAAAAAAATTCAGTCGAAAATATATACATGTGTTTCTTGATAGAAAGTTTATTTAATTTTCGTCGCGATAGTATTTTTGTTTTATATAATGATGAACGAATTGTAAGATATTTGATTTTAAAAAAACGAGTTTTTTTTTACATGACAAAAATAGATGATAGATGGTTGTAAACTTATCCCTGTTTTTTATTAAATAGTTATGTATCTGATACAAAAATTTAAAGGAAATCCTAATCCAAAGTTAAGTCTAAGAACTGAGTACAAAGTTACAAACCAAACCAGAGAGACACTAAGGGTCCGTTTGGTTTGAATACGGGTTTTACTTTGAGTGTATTTTTATAAAATAGAGGGTTTAGGATTTGATAAAATTTGAATTTTATGAAGGTTTTGATTTTAATATAAGAGAGAGAAAATAATATTAAAAAATATATTATATATAAAAAAATACATAAAAAACTATTTATATTAATAAAGAAAAAGTAATAAATAAAAATGTATGGTTAAAAAAAAAATGGCCCCACATTTTGTCATAAAACCCTCAATCCCCACTCCTCCCCCTTACTTTTTATAAACCCCTAAAATATTACTTACCATCCTAAACCTATTTTTCAAAAGGGTAACCAAACAATTGATTTGAAGTATATAATACTAAACCCATCGTAAACCCAAAAACCAAACGGACCCTAACATAAACACTTTCCAAAAAGTCAACACAACAACCCAGCCATCACCTGCCGCCTGTCAACCACCATCATCACCATTCACCACCACCAACAATGGCAGCAAAGCTATGTCATCCTCATCATCAACCAGTCACCTCATTCACCTTAAACAACACCAATAACCTTTTATACAAACCAACTCATCTCAATCTCACTTCTTCTTCCTTCAAATGCAACAACAACAACAGCACCAATCTTTCATCATCAGTTATTACTAAAGAGCCTTCACCTGTGTTCGCCTCTGTGAAGACGTTCGCACCTGCCACGGTGGCTAACCTTGGACCTGGTTTTGACTTCTTGGGATGTGCTGTTGATGGGATAGGGGATTATGTTACGCTTAAAGTGGACCCCACTGTCCACCCTGGCCAAGTTTCTATTTCGGATATTACCGGAGCTAATGGCCTGTCGAAAAACCCGCTTTACAACTGCGCAGGTATTTCGACCATAATGAGCTTATTTCTGGCTTTACAAGCTTTCTTAGGTTTTACAAGCTTAGTTTTCGATACTTATACACTTAGCGGGTGTTTGTTTCGGGTTATATAGCTAGCTTATGGATTATTTGATTTTGGGCTTATGGGGCTGTTTGTTTTAGCTTATATAACGTAAGCTTATTTCGGCTTATATAATATACGTCTTATTTGGAGGTTTATGGGCTTATATAAGTTTGTTATGATAGTAATGAATTATATAAGCCCATAAGTCTCCAAATATGCTTAAAATTTTAGGGTTTATAAAATATAAGCCAAAATCTAGCTTACTTTCGGCTTATATGTCATAAGCCCCAATTTCCTGGCTTATTTTGAGACTTAGGGGCTTGTGTAAGTTTATCATGATATAATAAACTTATATAAGCCCATAAGTCTCCAAAATAAGCCACAAAATTGGGGCTTATGACATATAAGCCGAAGTGACACATATAAGCTTATAAACTCATAAGCCCACATATAAGCTTATATATTATTTGAGTGAAAGATGAAAAGACGTGTCCAATTTTTTTACGCTCTTAGATCCGTTGTTATACGATTGGATGTTATACCAAATACCCATTTAGACACATCTAAAATATGGAGTAGACCGAGTCACGACCTAAATATTACTGTAGTACTAACTAACTTGAACGAATGGGTCTAAATTTGCCACCTCTATGTGCAGGTATAGCCGCCATTGCAGTTATGAAGATGCTTAATGTTAAGTCAGTTGGGTTGTCGTTGAGTTTGGAGAAAGGTTTGCCTTTGGGCAGCGGGTTAGGCTCTAGTGCTGCTAGTGCTGCTGCTGCCGCTGTTGCGGTCAATGAGATTTTTGGTGGGGGGTTGAGGGAGTTGGATTTGGTGCTTGCTGGTTTGGAGAGCGAGGCAAAGGTTTCGGGTTATCATGCTGATAACATCGCTCCTGCTATTATGGGTGGGTTTGTTTTGGTTAGGAGTTATGATCCGCTAGACTTGATAAATTTGAGGTTTCCGGAAGGCAAGGAGTTGTGTTTTGTGTTGTGCAATCCGGAGTTTGAGGCGCCTACGAAGAAGATGAGAGCTGTGTTGCCGAAGGAAGTGACGATGTCTCATCATGTGTGGAATAGCAGTCAGGCGGGTGCTTTAGTGGCTGCAGTTTTGCAAGGGGATTGTGTTGGGTTAGGGAAGGCGTTGTCCTCGGATAAAATTGTGGAGCCGAGGAGGATGCCATTGATTCCTGGGATGGAGGATGTGAAGAAGGCGGCGATTAAAGCCGGGGCGTTTGGGTGTACGATTAGTGGAGCTGGACCGACTGCTGTGGCCATTACGGATGATGAGGAGAAAGGGAGGGAGATTGGGGAGAAAATGGTCGAGGCATTTATGGTTGGAGGGAATTTGAAAGCTTCGGCTTCGGTTAAGAAGCTGGATAGAGTTGGTGCTCGGCTCGTTAGTAGCGTTTCAAGGTGATGATTACAGTGAGATTTTATGGGGTAAGTTTTCTTTTGCTTGGAATAATATTTGACCAATTATACTGATTTTGGTCTTTTAATGTTGAAACTGCTAGAGGGAAAAGTATCAATGTGTAGTTTTGTTAGAAGATGGAATGTCATTTTTTCAAGTTTTGTACGGCTTATTTGATCTATTGGATTTCATGAAATAAAACGTCATCTTTGCTTTCTTGCTTTCTTGCTTTCTTTCTTCGTACTTAAATCTATGTGGCTTTGTTCTTTCCTTAGAATTTGGGGAAAAAATGATGATTGATTGGGTACAGCTTTTTATTGCACCCAGTGGCGGGACTAAATCACGGGGAATAATATAATTTGTATAAAGTGAAAGGCTAAGTTAAAGTTAAATAAAAGTAAATGGCAAAAAGTATAAATACGAAATGAATAGCAACTTCACATTTGATAATTGATAGTAAGATAAGATGACCCGACTACTAACATCACCTGTACAAGGTACTACAACAATTTGATTGTATAAGAAAGTACAGTTTCAGTTACAACATTAAGGTTATAATCTCATGTTGCAGCACAATAGAATTGTAACCAAACTGAAAGCCAAAAAACCTTGGCCTTCTAGAGATGAATTAAACCATCCCATTCATATGTAAATAGGTTGATATTGCCTACTCTTAACATTAAAAGACTTAACAGAGTGCAGATCAAACATGGAAAAAAGTACAACGGATGGTACAGCTTTCACAGTAATTCTAACAAGCAATTCTATAGAACTGTTTTAATGACTAACCATAGAAGTTATAGATAAAAGCTAAGCAGTTAAAGTGCCTTTGCCATCCTCTCAAGGTGTCAACCGTCAACACTTGACTTCAAAATTTGAATCATGCGTCTCCCTACTTAGCCTAGGCTTCTTATTATTATTACTGAAATGAGGCATCTTACAAGCAGGATACTTTATATGTGTGATCTTTTGATTTTGAAACTTAACAAATTAAATTGAGTGTGATTGTTATCTAAGTTACAGTTCGTTTCAACTTACCAAGATTATGGAGGTAGCACAGGTTCGAAGGTCAACCAAATACACGTGTATGAGTTAGTTAGCCATGTATATTTCTACGCTACTTTTTCTCAAGTAGTCTGAAAACACAACCTTCTTAACAGAAAGATACAACTTATAATTTTAAAAGTAGCATTGAGTTGATCATTGCAGGAGAAAATACTGTGAGCACCCTTGGTCGTATGGTTGTCTTTATCTGGTTATTTGTAGTTCTACTTGTACATATAAGCCAGCCTGACATCAATTCTAACTATGCAAGTATGCAACAACTACACACTCATATCAGCGGCATCGAATCATTGACCATAGGCAATGAGCTTATTGGATTTCCGATGGGACTGTATATCGATGATTATTTGGTGAAGGAACTCAACATCCCAAGATCAAGACTTGTGTCTCTTGGCACCTCAGAAGAATATGCTGAGAAACTCTTGTCAAGAACAGTTGCTGCGATTGTTATGAAAGGCCTTATGTCGATCTTTTCTTCTCAAAGCACTGCAGCTTCCAGGTTGTTGGCCAAGAGCTCATAAAACAGCAGGCTGGGATTTGTAAGTATCTTACGTAAATGTTTGACTTTCATTAAAAAACTACTACATTATACTTGACTACCGGTGCACAAATGTTAATGTAAGTTGTGCGAAAAAGTAAAAGATGTGATCTTGAAATTACAGATGATAGACTTGTTTTTCTTAGTGGAAAATTTATTAGTTGTTGATTTGATTCTTAAATTTCTCATGAACTTCCAAGGGTTTCTCCATTGGAGGGTTGATGTTGAATGCAATACTGAATTTAACCGAAACCCGCAGAGCTTCAGAAGATCCATGACCGTTGGCTTAACAAAAAAAGCTTGTAGCCTACGAAGCTTGTCCTTTGTATTCAACCAACTTCATTTAGAAAGTTTCTGGGGGTTGTTTTTTATTTTCGGTATTGTTAATACAGAATCTGGACCAGGTTGCTGATTGGTTCTGGGCCCTTCGCGGATGGGCTCAGATGTCTATAAATATGATGAGATGTGATTAAAGAAAATTTTGTAGTAATTAATGGGTCAGACAGACCCGTTTGTCACAGTTTTTTCGTTCACTTTGATCATAAGGCGTTTTGCTCTCATTCAAACACGTTACCCAACGTGTCTTTTTTTGTCACCTCTAGCTGTCAGATAAAATGCTCCCGATGCAAATGTTTTTATATTTTCATCAATTATTTTTGTTTTGATATTATGTTCAATGGATGATCACAAAACATACAGAAGTATCACAGTTGTTATAAATGGAAAGAACCAAGGGATGGGAACGGAGGAAGTTGATCATGGGATCCTAATTCACATCGTTGGTTGGCGAGGATGAGAAGCAGCGGTCACCTTTAGCCTTTGGGTGTTTATAAAGTACGATGGGCGAAAATGGGAAGAGCTTGTTGAGTTGATTTGAACAGTTAGATCCAGAGAAGTAGAGAACAGAAGTTGCTATATATACAAAACAAGATTTAGAGGTAATATTAATAAAATTCTTTTTGGCATCTTTTTAAAGACACATTTGAAGTTTAATGTGTGATGTATTGAAGGGTTAACTGGCTAATTTATTGTGATTAAAAGACACATTTGATTAATTATCCAGTTAAGCATCTTTTTGAGAGCATTAGCAAGTAAACCATCTCCATGTAAAGCTTATGCGTGTTCAATTTTTATGTTAAACTTGTTTAGAAGGTTATTGTTTTTTTATTTTTTTATCTTTTCGTGTACATATCTCTTTTTATTTATGTTTTGGAAGCTAAAGAAAGCAAAAACATTCACTCCGCCCTACAAACAAATTTAAAAAAAAAAAAAAAAGCAAATGTGAATAGAGGTTGAATTCACAGAACAATCTTTTAAAACAATGCATAAATAAATGTTTTTTTTTATTCCTTACAGATTTGAGAGGGTTCATGCCAACTTTTCTTGCTGAATATCGATCTAGGCCTGTTTTGAGAACAAAGTGGTTGTTTCTTAATTATATAATTATGAGTTTTTCGTTTGTTCCTTTTTTTATAATTATGTTTCTTGGAGCCTTGTCAGTTGTCAATTCAAAAAATGATATCATAAACATTGGTTGCATTGCTGCATTGCCATTCATCCAAGGAAACGTCTCTTCCATTGCAATGAAGGCTGCTGTAGATGATGTTAATTCTGATCCAAGTATTCTACCAGGAAGACAATTGAGTATTTCAATTCATGATCAAAGTGTTGCTGGCTTTTACGGCATGTGTGGCGGTAAACCAACTCTATTTAGTCACCATGTAATCTTTGTTATATTGATTAATGTAAGAAGAAATCTATATACTTTTTATTGAAACCTCAACATAATCTGTACTTTTTCAGCATTGAAGTACTTGGAGACACCTACAGTAGCTATGATTGGTCCACAAAGTTCAGAATTGATTCAGATGCTTTCACATGTTGCGAATGAACTGCATTTCCCTATCTTGTCCTTCACTGGTCTAGACCCCTCACTTTCACCTTTCCAGTACCCCTACTTTCTCCAAACAGCCCCGAATGATCTTTATCAGATGAAAGCATTTGCTGCTACACTAAGCTACTTTCATTTTAGAGAAGTCACCGCAATCTTCACTGATAGTGATCAGTTTCGTAATGGTATCAATGTGTTTAGTAACGAACTTACAACGAAGCGTTGCAGGCTATCAGGTAAAGCACCACTTCCTGTTGATAGCGAGTTAACTCGAGAGATTATTAAAGATAGATTGACAAAGGTCATGTCAATGGAATCACGTGTCATTCTTGTACACACATATATCAATACTGGCCTTGTGATATTTGAGATTGCCAAAAGTCTTGGCATGATGAAAACAGGATACGTATGGATTGCAACTGCTTGGCTATCAGCTGCTCTTGATTCTACTGATATTCCTCCTAAGAATGCTGAAACTTTACATGGTGTTTTAACACTTCGCCCACATACACCAGATTCATACAGGAAAAAAGCGTTTGCAAGACGATGGAAGAATTTGAGTAACGAATCTATCGGACTCAACCCATATGGTTTATATGCTTACGATACTGTCTGGATAATTGCTCATGCAATAGACAAGTTTCTAAAAGAAGGTGGTCAGATTTCATTCTCCAGTGATTCACGATTAAGTAATATAAATGGAACCAGGGGCCTTTTTTTAAAAACACTTAGCATTTTTGATGGGGGGAGGCAGCTGCTAAGCAACATACTACACACAAATATGACCGGTCTGACGGGGCCTCTTTCATTCAATCCAGACAGATCTTTGAGAAATCCTTCTTTTGATGTCATCAATGTTTTACATGCAAAATGCCAACTAGTTGGATACTGGTCGAACTATTCTGGGCTATCGGTTCAGATGCCAAAGAGCTCTTTTAACGTAATACCATCCAACATCTCTTATTCCAACCAGCGACTGGGAAGTGTGGTATGGCCTGGGAACACAAAAGAGAAACCTCGTGGGTGGGAATTTTTAAACAATGGGAGACGGTTGAGGGTTGGAGTTCCTTTAAGAGTTGGTTTTGAAGAAATTATTATTCAAGTCAATGGTAGTACGAAACACATTGCTGGTTATAGCATAGATGTATTCCTTGCTGCCATAAAGCTGCTTCCATATCCACTTCCGTATGAGTTCATCATGTTTGGGAACGGTCACAACAACCCAAGCTATTCTGACCTTGTTAACAAGGTTTCATCTAAAGTACGTGTTTAAAGATTACAAAAATAAATTGCTATTTGGCTACAAATTGGTCACATGTATGTTTCTTATAGGAGCTTGATGCAGCTGTTGGTGATATATTAATTGTCAGTAATCGTACTAAAATTGTGGACTTCACACAGCCGTTTATCGAGTCTGGCCTGGTAGTAGTCGTCAACATTAAGAAAGCACACTCAAGTTCTTGGGCTTTCTTGCAGCCGTTTAGTCCGTCATTGTGGGGTGTCACTGCTCTTATCTTCCTCTTTGTTGGAGCTGTAGTGTGGTTGTTAGAACACAGGCACAATGACGAATTTAGGGGCGCACCAAGGAAACAAGTTGGCACTGTATTGTGGTGAGTATGTAAAGAAACTTATCGTTTTCATAATAGCTCTTAGTTTGATCCATAACCCATTGAGAAAGCTGGTTACTTTTTGCAGGTTTACTTTCTCAACTATATTTTTCACGCACAGTAAGCATTAAACAGTTCAACCTGTTAATCTTTTATCACCTTTTTACTATCAAATGACTCGTTCATTAATGATTTGATTGTGTCAGGAGAAAACACCGTGAGTACCCGTGGTCGTATGGTTGTCTTCATCTGGTTATTTGTAGTTCTAATTGTCAAGTCAAGCTACACAGCAAGCCTGACATCAATTCTAACTGTGCAAAAACTACAAACTCCAATCACCGGAATTGAATCACTGATCGCAGGCAATGAGCTTATTGGATTTCGGCAGGGAACGTATACTGAGACTTATTTGATGAAAGAACTCAACATCCCGAGATCAAGACTTGTGCCTCTTGCCTCCTCTGATGAATATGCTGAGAAACTCTTGTCAAGAAGAGTTGCTGCGATTGTTGATCGAACGCCTTATGTCAATCTTTTCCTCTCAAAGCACTGCAGCTTCCAGGTTGTTGGCCAAGAGTTCACAAAGAGTGGGATGGCATTTGTAAGTATCTTACTCAAAGTTTGACTCTTTTGTTAAATTTGTATGTGACCTTTATAAAACACACTGGCCTGCATTATATTTCACAGCAATAGACAAATGTTGTGTTTTTATTGCTAAATAATTTATGAGTTTCATATTTTTATGCTTAATTCCCACAGGCATTTCCGAGGGATTCTCCATTGGCGGTAGACCTGTCGAATGCAATACTTAAACTAACAGATACTGGAGAGCTTCAGAAGATTCAAGATCGTTGGCTTAACAAAAAAGCTTGTGGCCCACAAAGCTTGTCCTATGTATCTAACCGACTTCATCTAGAAAGCTTCTGGGTGCTGTTTCTAATATCCGGTATAGTTTGTGCTCTTGCGCTGTTTATACACCTGTGTAGGACAGTTTATAGGTTCAGAAAATGTCACCCCAAACTCATGAAGCCAAGGAATAGAGGGTATCGCTTAAAGCGTACGCAAAGGTTTTTGTCATTTGCAGACAAGAAAAAAGAGGTATCACAGAACAAGTTAAAGAGAAAGAGGACGGCGTCTGATATGAGAGAGAACAATATTAACTGAGTACAAGTCCATACACAACATAAACGAGTTGTCTATATATTGCTCATGTGGACCCAGACTCACTTCCTATATATTGCTTCCTTTCTTGTTCGACTACTCTTAGTCCTACTGATGTAAATTGATTATTTATAGTTGAAGAGTAATGTATGAATCCATGTTGGATATATAAAGACTACAAGGGTGTTTCTGGATCACAGATTCTTCGTGAATCGTGTATTGACTTTCCGAATTTGATATTCTGAAAATCAGTTTTTTTCCTACGATGGTTGACAAGTTTTGCCATGTCAACAACGGTTCATCATGTAAAATACATTTGCTTTTGGACCTGTCATGGTTGCACCCAGAACAACTTAGACTAATATTATACTCCGCGCCTCCTGGCTTGTATTAGAACTAGAGGTGGGCATAAAAACCGGTTGGGCAACCGAAAACCGGTTCATAACTAAAAACCAAAACCGGTCTCAACCGTTTTTTAAATAACCGGTTAGGGCTTTTTTAGTAACCGGTTGGTGTTTTCAGGGGGTTTGACCGGTTTTTCCCCAACCTTTCTAACCGGTTAATCAGTCAGGAGCGGGATTTTTTTTCAAATTTTAAAAATTTGAATTTTATAGCCTGTAAGTGGAGCGTGTATTTGAATTTTAAATTTTTAGAAGTATTGTTTTGCCCTTTTACATTTACTATAATTAGGCGGTTGTATCATACAATCTTCACAACAAATTTACTTTCATTTTATCAAAAAAACACTCCAAATCAAAACCGAATTTGCTTCACTAATCAATTATGGCAGGAGGACGAGGTAAATGCAAAGCTAGTTCAAGTAATACAGGTGTTGGTTCTACAACTTCTAAACCGGCAAAGGAAGAAGCAACGGTTGCATAAGGGCTTACTCACAAAAGAACTGCTGCAATTTGGCAAGAGTTTCAATACGTGAGGATGACGGACGATTCGTTTAAGGCTCAATGCTTGCATTGCTTTAAATGCATGGGTCTGGTGCCAACTCGATGTCAAGGTCTCATATTGGACGAAAAGTATTGTAAGGCACTCAAAACGGGTCAAGCCTTGGTGACTCGAGAAGGGGGCATATTTGTGTACAATCCGAATGTTGTTCGAGAACAATTTGTTGGGTTGGTTATTCAAGAGGGGCTGCCATTCAACCATTTCGACAATCCTCGTATCACTAAGGTGTTTCAAATGACTCTACAACCGAAATACAACAATATAAGTCGTTTTACCCTCAAACGTGATGCTATAAAAATGTGGAAAGCGGCAAAACGAGAACTTAAAGATGGCTTTTTAAACTTAAATGCTAGTGTTAACTTAACAACGGATGTGTGGTCTACTCCACATGGGTTGTCAGGTTCGTACATGTGTGTTACCGCACATTGGGTCGATCCGAGCACTTGGCTCATGATGAAGCGGGTCATTGCATTCAAAGACTTTCCATATCCTCACGGGGCATATGAGTTATCCGTTTTGTTAGGTCATGTGTTAAGAAAGTTTAATTTGGAAAATAAGTTATTTTCAATTACATTGGATAATGCTAGTAACGATACCAAAGCCATGAGTGTAACAACCGAGAATTTTCCAGGTTTAAATAATACTATATTATGTTATTTTTTAGTTGAAATTCTTTTTGGAGAAATATCAAAGTTTCTGATTTTAAAACAGGAGTTTATTTTACGGTAGCGCGAATGTTATGGATAGATCTATTGTGATTGACATCCCTACCTAATTGTGACTGTGTGGTCAAATTAGGTACACTTACATTTGAGTCCGAGTGCGGGTGTCACGGGTTAGACACCTACATGAGCTACATTATATTATTAAAATGTCGGTTATGTTAACCTTTCGGTGTCATGAGCTTAGACAATAATAAATGCATACATTTTTTTAGTGATTTTGTATTTGTTATATTGTCACTAATGGTTGGAAAATCGTGTGGTTCATTAAACAATTCTATTATTATCAAGAACATCTATTTATTATCAGTAAACTCTGCTTTTATTAGAAACCTCTATTTATTATCAGTCAACTCTGCTTTTATCAGAAAACTTTATTTGTTATGAGTGAACTCTGTTCTTATCAGTAAACTCTAGTTATTATCAATGAACTTTATTTTTATCAGAAAACTCTATTTGTTATCGGTGAACTCTGTTTTATCAGTAAACTCTATTTTTTATGAATGAACTCTGATTTTATCAGTAAACTAATTATTATCAGTGAGCTATGTTTTTATCAGTAAACTCTATTTTTAGCAGTGAACTCTATTTTTACCAAAAAACTCTGTCTTTATTAATAAACTCTGAAATCATCAAAGAAAGTCTATTTAACAAGAAACTATGCTTTTTAAACTCTTATGTTTTTACTGCGAGGTGGAGTGGTCGATAAACTCTAACTTTTTTTGAACATTTTAAAACAAACTTATGAACTCACCAACTTTATGTTGACATTTTTAAGCATGTATTTTCATGTACTTGACTATGTGGATTATTTGGAGTCTGTTGTGTGGTTTTGGCATGTAGAGGTCGTTCTCGGATCAAGCTCTCGAATACTGATGAAGTCGCAGCCCCAAAGCTAGTCTTCCGCTGCGGTGAATTTGGGGGTGTGACAATGAGTAGAATAAAATCAAAATATGAACCAGTTATGAACAAAATATTTCTTCATAGTCGATGTGTTGCACACATCATTAACTTGGTTGTGCAAGACGGCCTAAATGTTGTCTCGATAAGTGCATTAGATGATGTTTTAGACAAATGTTAAAATATATTTTTAAAGCGGGCAACCGAAGGTATGCACAATATATTAAATGGTGTAAATATTTGGAAAAACCTTTTTGAGAACCTAATTGGGACGTTCCTACGAGATGGAACTCCACATATCATAGGTTTCTTTGTGCTTTAAAACAAAAATTGACTTTCCAAAATTTCTATGACGATTTGCATTGTAATGGTGATATCGAGTATGGGTTTGCGGTTGAAAATTGGATATTATTGAAAAACTAACCCGATTACTTGAAATCTTTAACACCGCAACAAAAATATTATCGGGAGTCTATTATCCAACGTCTCATTTAGTGTTGTAACAACTTTATTTGATATGTCAAAGCTTAAGCGAATTTGAATTTGAAGGTGGTATATTTGTAGAAATGGTCATACAAGCTAAGAAAATACTTTCAAAAATTGCCATCAATAATTAGTTGTTCCGCCACGTTAAACTCATTTTTCAATGTACCCGGGGTAGAGATGTTCATTGACTCAATTACGAGTGATTTGGTGTGTTTTGAAAATAAAGTGCACTTTGCACATGATGCAAAACAATTTTTCAACGATGCTTTCGAGTGTTTATGGAAAGTTTACTTTGAAAAATATGGTAACGCACCTTCTTCACCACATGTTGCTTCTTCATCGGGTTCGAGTTCAAGGATTCCGATAACTAAAATTTTAAATGCTTTAAAAGAAAGCACAAACAAAAGGGAGAGGTTTGAATAACAAGCATCCAACAAATTTAAGATGTATACCACGGGCAAATGGATCCATCTTGAAACCGATCAATTTTTACGCTTTGATATATTGGCTTGGTGGCAAGCAAAGGAAGAAATGTTTCCTGTTTTAACCGAAATAGCTCGTGACTTGCTTAGCGTACAAGCTACTTCAGTAGCTTTGGAGTCGGGTTTTTCAACAAGTGGAAGATGTCTATCTACTCGAAGAACAAAACTCACTCCGACGTCTTTGTAGATGTGCATGTGCTTGAAAGATCACTTAGATGCACAAGATCAGGTACAACACATGTCAAATCTTGAAAACGCCTTAGACTTTGAAAAGGAGTTCTTTGATGCCGAAGTGGAAATGAGTGAAGCGACATCACTCACCGATGAAGAACTCTCACAAGATGAAGCTGCTGTAGAAGCTAGGTCCAACGGAACATTTGACAATGAAGTCAACCTAGGCAGTTCCGAATCCGATTAGCTATCGATTTTTATTATGTTTATGTATTACGTGTGATGTATTTCCTTTCCAATGTATTTGTAATGTTCTATTAAATAAAAATGATGCTTTTAATAATTGCAGTCTTACGGTTCATCATACGCCCCAAAACGAAAAACGAAAAAAAAAACAATTTTTTTTTTAACCGGTTATAACTGGTTAGACCGGTTATATATTTTTACCCCTAGGACCAGTTAGTAACCGAACTGGTTAACCGGTCCAAACTATTTTTCTAAAAGACCAACCCGAACCGGTTATAACCACCTCAAATTAGAACTAATGTACGAACCGATCACACACGTATTATTTCCATTATACTAAAATAAATAGATGACACAAACATCACCGACAATCCTCCCCCATTTTAGTATAACCATGCAACAATACAAACACAAGAATATAATAAACAAATTTGTGCATAAATAAAAATGTCCTAAGGACTGAATTATTATTATAGTATGTTAAGCATTCTAAATATTCGAGAACCGGGGTGACCTAAGGATTGAACCCGTCAATCCATTCGAATACCTGAAGATAATATACACGTAAATTCAAATGATCATCTAAAACAATTTACTTGACACTATTTTAAGCTGAGTGTTCTAATTCATTCATAATTGTATAAAAGCCAAGTCATAAGCTTTATGAAGTACGACTACACTTCATGACCATGTAGATGATTCCTTTATTAATGTACCTGGTTACATTTTATGAAAAGAATCATTAAGAATTAAATTCATCTTAGCATCTACAGGTTCAAGCAAACTAGCCTTGGGATGTTTTGATGACGTGTATTCCAATCCATGTTCCTCGTTTAATTCAGCCTCTATCATTATATTAGAGGAGAATTCATGTCTCACCAATAAGGAATCATTAGACTTTAATCCCATCCCCAATACCAAATTGTGCACTAAGTTTCGTTTTGATCTCACAAATTCCACTAAAATTATACCATTCATGATTAACTCTCTAATCATGATGTTTCTAACACCTAGGTGTCTAGACTTGCTATTATATACTTGACTGTAAGCTCTAGCTAAAGTAGTTTTACTATCACATTGAATAGAAATAAGTGAAATCGGCTTCTTCCACAATGGAATCTCATAAATCAAATTTCTTAGCCATTCCACTTCCTTACCGGTAGTTGCTAACACAACAAACTCATATTCAGTTGTTGAGTCCGTAATGCAAGATTGCTTTTTAATACCCAAGATATGGCACCTCCCTCGAGCAAGAATGCCCACCCACTTGTACAAGAATGATCTTCTACATTAAATATCTAACTTGCATGATAATATCCTTTCAAAACCGAAGGATACGCAGAATAAGACAAACCATAATTCACAGTTCCTTTCAAATACTTTGAATACCCTTTAAATTTCTTACCAATGTTGAGTACCAAGAGTACTACTATATTTACTCAACTTTTCACCAGCATAAGTTATATGAGGTCTTGTGTTAGTCATAACATACATAAAAAAATTGATAGCTTGAGAGTATTTCAGCTAAAATATTGCCATACCTTTGAAAGTTTATGGACTTATATTTAATAGTCGCGTAATAAGATCGAACTCGAGATTACGGGATTGCACACAATACGTAAAGAGTTAATTTATTTAATAAATGTATTTATTATATTTATTAATTTATTTAATAAATATATTTATTACGTTTATTAAATTAAACCGAGATATAACTTTAACGGTCGTTAAATAATTAAGAATTAAGTATTAACAAACGTTATTGAATATATAGAAAGAGGATTAAAAATAAAGAAGGAAAAAACTTTCCTTTTATTTGTTGGGCTACAAGATTTATTAGGCCTATATAAATATCCTCACCCTCATAATTTCACACACCACAATCTCTCTTATCCTCCCCTCTCTTGCAATCGCAACACCAACACCCGTAAGGGTTGTGTTTGGTTTTTTGATTTAGCTATTAAATCTAGTCATAGCCCCTCTCAAGGGTTGTTAGGGAGATTTTCTACAAGCGTTATAGCTCGGTTTACACGTGCTAGAATCACGGTTAGCTCGTTGTATTACGTGTGTACAAGATCGTAATATAGTGTAACTTTAGACTATATCTTGGTTATATACGGTATAAACCCGAATTGGTGATTCATTCTTCATCTTGTGGATTTGATTTAGCGTAAAGGTATGTAAACCTAATTCGATTAATTATAATTGTGTTATTATTATGATCTTGTTAAATCGCTTCCGTTATGTGTGCTTTGATCTCGTATAGGGTTTTTTGTAATTGTTATGAACTATATAAACCGACAGTGGCATCGAGAGCCGTTTTTAACATGTTATAATTATCGAAAATCTAAAATTTTTAACTAATAATTGTTTTGAGTTAAAACTACATGTTTTTTAGGTTTTCTTAAATAAATTTAGGGTTTTGTTTTTTAAAATTAGGGTTTTGCCGAATTTTATATATAAAAAAAAGAATTGTTTTGAAACCCTAAATTACATGTGGGATAATTTTAGATTAAATTGCATGATTAATTGTTATGTCATGTAAATTAAAGGTTACGATCCGAAGAGATTTAATTGTTAAGATTTGAGGGTGGATCCATGGTTAACGTGCATGTTTTCATGGATCGTAAAATCGTATGTTTATATGATTTTATGTGCTACTTGTTTTATTTGATTCAATAAATCTTGAATTAGGGAAGACTTTTATATGAATATAAAAACCTATATTTGATGATTATTGAATAAATCGTTTATATGTGGCTATTTGATTTATTTATTGCACATATAAATTGTTATTATGTGTTTATGATTTAGTTCTTTTTACTTGTTTATGTTAAAATTGTTCGAAATGTTGTAAACAAGGGTTTTTTTGAAAAGAAATAATATGGACTAAATCATATTAAAATTAAGATCTGTTTGAGATCTAAATTACATAAGATTACGTTGATTAGTGAATTGCAAAAATGATCTAACGGTCTACTCCTTTTGACAAACTATAAAGTGGGTGTAACGCACCGCTGGTCATGTACCCGGTTAAGGAAGGAGGTGTTAAGCCATTAGTCGCTGACCAAATTCCCGGCTCGCCTGTGCATCAAATTGAAATTACCTACGATTATTTTTTGAATTGTACCTTAAGGTTAATTAACCGCAAATTCACATCTGAATTCACAATAATTTAAGGTTATTGCTTTGTGCTTTAGCCATAAGTACGTTGTGAATAGTTGAGGGTAAATTATTTGATTGGTTGAACCAATACCTCAACATAATTTATGTAAAAATTTAGTCTCGTAAAAAGTTTACTAAATTTTTTATTAAACTTATGATATGGAGTTGTATGCATGCTTCTCCATACATTGATTTTGACATCAAATTTATACCCTTAAAACTTAAGTCGAATGCTCCTAATTGACGAATACTAGAAATTACTATGTTATCAAATGAGATTTTTGGATGATGTTGTAATGGAGAGAAAACTTTCATAGAATGAGAATTCGTATGATGGTTTTACGTTACTCAAATTAGACGACTTAATTAAGGTACTCAGTTAGATCTGGAAACTTAAGGCATTCAGAGGGGATGAAACATGTTTACAATGCAAAACGTTTTTTTGGCAATGTAAATCCCTTAAATATCTAGAAATTGAAAACTGGTTGTCAATTGAATTGTTCGACAAGTCGCTATGTTGAGTACATTCATTACTAGCAGATCAACTGATGTAATGGGTCTATGTCAATATAGTTCTAGGATTCAAGGAAAATACTATGGTTTATATACCAGGGTAATTTTATTTTCTTGAAAGTATTTTATTATCGAAAATACTAATATTTGAACTTATTTCTGTAGAAATTGCTCAGCCCGACAATAACACTATAAGTTCTGCGTTCAAAACGTTTTTTGATCGTCCTGAACTTACTGGCCCAAACTTTAGTGATTGGTACCACTCAATAAGAATTGTCTTGAGAGTAGCGGGTACTATTGATATCTTGACTACTCCTTATCCAGAGGATCTTGTTGAAGGAGCTTCTGAAGCGCAAAGGCTTGAACACGCTGTTAATGTTAAGAATCACTCGGAGGTGGCTTGCTTAATGTTATGGAAAATATCCCCTCCGCTTCAAAAGAAGTATGAGTTATTTTCGCCTAAGCGTATGCTTGATAAGCTCAAGGATATGTTCGAAAAGCCGCAAGCTGTGGAGATCTACGACTTAGTAGATGCTTTGCATAGCTGCAAGCAAACTCCTAGAAATTCTGTTAGTGCCCATTACATGGAGATGAGGGGTTATATGGAACAGCTCATTGCACTAGGACAACCCTATGATCATAATATGGCCACCAACTTGATCAATAGGTCCCTTAACAAGGACTTCAATGATTTTATTCAAAACTATAATATGCATTGCACGGGGAAGACAGTTAATGATTTCCATGCAGTGCTCATTGACTATGAAAATGGGTTAAAAGACAAGGCATCTACTTCTACTCCTCTTGTACTAACCATACAAAAGGGTAGAGTGAGTAAGCCAAAACCGCAAGCGAACAAGAAGAAAGGCAAAGGCAAGGGTGATAAGGGCAAGCAAGTTATGACTTATTCGAAACCTAAGCAGAACTTTGTCAAGAAGAATCAATCTTAGAAGGATGAGACTTGTCACCATTTCAAGGCAAGTGTTCACTAGAAGAGGAATTGCCCTCTTTATCTCGAAGTGTTGCGAGAAATAAAGAAGAAGTTTGAGCAGAGTGCTGCAGCTTCAGGTACTTTATTTATGATTGAATTATTCAATTTGACATACAAATTAAATTTCTGGGTATATGATACAGGATGCGGTATTAACGTTTGTAATACGCTGCAGGGATTTAATCTGGAAAGAAATCTTTCCTGTGGGGAACAATTTCTACAAGTGGGCAATGGCGCACAAGTAGCGGTTGAGGCTATAGGAACATTTAATTTAGTTTTATCTTCGGGTTTAGTACTGATTTTAAATGATTGTCATTATGCACCTACAATTGTTAGGGGTGTTATTTTCTTTTCTTGTTGAATAATGGATTCGTTCACACTATTGATTATAATGGAATTTTTGTTTGGAAAGATGGTATTTTCTATTTTAATGCAATTTCTGTGAATGGTGTATTTGAAATAAACATGCATGAAAATGAATCCAAGTATAATAATAATTATGTATTTAGCATGAATAAGAAGAGAAAGTTTGACAAGAACTCTTCTTATTTTTGGCAATGTAGACTTACCCATATTGGGAAGACTCGTATACAAAAGCTTCAACGTGAAGGTCTTTTGGAAAATATCAATGATGAATCATTTGATAAATGTGAGTCTTGTATCTTTGGAAAGATGACCAAGAAACCTTTTAATAGCAATATTGAAAGAGCTACTGATCTACTTGGTTTAATACATACTAATGTATGCAGACAACTTAGACATTTGTCAAGGAAAGGTGCTAGCTACTTCTTAACATTTACGGATGATTATAGCCATTATGGTTATGTTTATTTACTTAAAAATAAACCTGAGGTATTTGAAACATTCAAAGTGTTTAAAGCAGAAGTAGAATTGCAACTAGGAAAGAAGATTAAAGCTCTTCGTTCTGATAGAGGTGGTGAATATTTAAGTCAAGAGTTTATAGATTATCTTAGTGAGAATGGAATTGTTCAGCATCTTACTTCTCCCTATACTCCACAACAAAATGGTGTATCCGAAAGGAGAAATCGTACATTATTAGATATGGTGCGATCTATGTTTAATCTTACAACTTTACCTTTATCCTTTTGTGATTATGCTTTAGAATCTGTTGTTCGCATTTTAAATATGGTTCCCACGAAAAAGGTGAATAAGACACCATATGAACTATGGAATGGAAAGAAGCCATATTTGTCTTATTAAAAGGTCTGGGGTTGAGAGGCGTATGTGAAACGTGACTTGGGTAACAAACTCCAACAACGATCTGTGAAATGTATCTTTGTAGGACACCCTAAGGAAACTATGGGTTACTACTTTTATTATCCACCTGAGAACAAAGTAATTGTTGCTAGGTATGGAGACTTCCTTGAAAGTGATCTTGTAAATCAAGAATTCAGTGGAAGAAATTATGATCTTGAAGAGAGTCATATAGATACATTACCTTCTGAAAACACTAGCGAAATAATTCCTGTAGAACCAGAAAGTCTGGCGGTTCCACCGGAATTAGTTCCTATGCGTAGATCCGAAAGGATCAAAAACGCAAATAGCAATATATGTCTTAATATATAGGATGATGATGAAGTATGGGATCTTGAAGAACATGCTAATTATAAATCCGCCATGCTTGATCCTGAGAAGGATAAGTGGATGGTTTCTATGGATGAGAAAATGAAATCCATGAAAGTTAATGATGTTTAGATTCTTGTAGATCCACCAAAAAATGCTAAATTAGTGAGACATAAGTGGATATACAAGAAGAAAACCGACATGGACGATAGAATACAATATTATAATGCTCGTTTAGTAGCTAAAGGTTTTACTCAAACTTTTGGTGTAGACTACAAGGATATGTTTTGTCACACCCCACCATGGCGGAATATGGGGCGCGACGTATGGATATCATCACAACAATAGCGTGTCTATAGAGATAACTAAATGAAATGGAAATATCATAAATGGTGACACAATGTCATGAAGATATCTCAAACAATGCAGGCGTCTAGGTAAGTAAGTAACAGGTCTACCTCTTACCAAAGACATACAATTAACAAATAACAAACATATAGGTGTCTACAAAGTATCACTTATACAAACATAAATAAAGACTAAGAGGAACAGGGGTTCCTCCAAACGCAATCCTAAGCCTTCCAGCTAGCCACTCCTATTCTCACGCTTAACCACATTCTCATCTGAAAGAGACACTAAAACACGTCAACATAATGTTGGTAAGAGTCATAGGTTTAGACTCCAACGCTAAATTAGTTATAAGATGTGAATAACAACCATTAACAAAAGAACATATGGACAATGTGCTACAATTATGTATTAATAACTAGCATTCAAGATTAACCAATCACCACAAATCCAAGGCTCCAAGCCTTACCAATAACCACAATTCCAAGGCTCCAAGCCTTACCAATAACCATGGTCCCATAGGCGCCCATACACCTATGAACCAATCCCAAGGCCCCGCCTTGTCAACATACCCTTGGTACCAAGTCAAACCACAATAACTGAGACGGTACGTGTCCCCCGACCCAAATCATAAACACAATAAAGAATTCACATAGCAGTTAATCACATAAGTGTACACACAAGTCCATCACAAACCATAAAAACATTCACAACATTCTTTACAAAATCATACAGTGTCTCTTCCATCCCATCTGGAAATCAAATCATAAAAAGACATGGGACTATGAAACTCACCTGAACAAGCTTCTCCAAGTACCCGCGCTCTAGCACAAATCTAAACAAACAAACGTATACAATCAAGACATGAACCACATACCAAAATGGCTCATCAATCTATGACGGATATCTAGCCCTTCTCCAGATCTTTTATTTAATATATAATATAAATCTCATGTTCATTTGAAGCTCCAATTATAACCCTAAGTACCCCAAACAATTCAAAACATAAAATGAAAACAGGCTGATCCAAAAACTGTTTTGACACCCGACTGAAGTAACTTGTTTTTGACCCACTTCCCGACCTCCAATTTAGTTCTAGTTTCTTTCATTTGAAATCTAATTCAATTACCTTTCCAGGGACATAAGATTAGAAATTTAAAAGTTTGTAGAACTCTAGATATGATCAAAACAATGTACCAAAAATTCTGCCCAGTTTTTAAAAACGAATTTTGAACATGATTAAACCCTAATTACGATCACTAATCTTCATAATAACCAAAGTAATCAATTCATATGAACCCTAATCTCACTAATCTCAGAAAACTCACAAACCCTAATCCATCATAAGATCAATTACATGATTAAATTGATTAAAATCATTAATAGAACAAGGGTTTTGAATGTTTTACCTTAGAAATCAATGGAAGATCTTTATTTTTGAAACCCTAATTGGCCGCCATTGTTGAATTTCGGCTAGGAGCTGTTATGGAGGTTAAAAATCTGATTATTTTGCTTATGGGTTGGGTTTGGTTAAGTCCTAAAGGCCCCCTAATCCCATTACAAGTCCATTGGGCCTGTTTTTGGCTTTTCCTTCTTTCTTTCTTGCGTCGTCCAAACCGACCCCCTTTATTAATTTTTTTATTTTTATTTTATTTTTATTATTAATTAATTTATTTATAATATTACCTTAATTTACCTTAATTTATTTCAGCTCCAAAAACCTCCAAAACCTCAAAACCGTAAAACTAGTAAAATTTACGCGTATACCGTAAAAGACGTAAAAATATACAGTTTTATAAAAACTCTTAGAATATGAAATAAACTATATAATTAAGTCCTAAATGACTTAAAACCATCCCGTAAATTATTCCCGTTACTAAATACCTCTTCCGAGACCCCTAAATACAAAACCCTAAACCGTAAAAATACGATTTTTTATAATACATATACGTATACGTAAAACCACTAAACAACACCATCTCATTTCATAGTCACTACATTATGAGCTCATGAACATGAAATAATCACACATCCGTTTCACTCACAAGGTACCCCGTACCCGAAAAGATATCCAAACCACAACCTATACACACCAATTAGCACATAAACACGTAAAGACACGTAACTTGCACAAAATAAAACTAAGTGACGAACCTCAAAACCGCGGTTGTCACATCACTCCCTCCTAATAGAAATCTCGTCCTGAGATTTACTCCTTAGGGTCAAACATACAAATAACAAATCACATGAGGATACTTGTTCAAAATGAACTCTTCTCATTTCCATGTGTACCTTAGTTCATGACTCAATATACCACATATACTAACCAACAATATTTAAATTCATACCCAAACTCTTGACCTCACAGCCAATAAATCTCACAAATGACTCTTTGATAGAACGAAGACTTTTATTAGCACAAATCCCGAATAACCATACATGCAAATACGCATTCTCAAACAACATTTACCAATCTTAATACATGAAATATATCATGTATACCATTCAATTCCCTAGGTAATTCTATACCCATAAGATACTAGTCCAATCTTTCCAAATATCATAAATGGACCTACAAAACTCGTCATCAACTTTTCCCTTTTACCAAAACATGCAACCCATTACTATAGGTGAAACTTCCTACATAACTTTGTCACTAAACTCTAGTGATTTCCTCTTTTCAGCATATCATCTCTTGTTACTCTCATCCTTTCCACAAATACCATTTCCACATTAGTAGTCTCTTTCACGAATTTTTGTCCACCACAAGGACAACTCACTCTATCCTTCCATATAGTGCCTCAAATGGTATTCATCGACTTCTAGTATGATAACTATCATTATATGAAAACTCAGACATCGCTAACGAGTTTCCCACATCCCTCTAAATCAGTCACCCAAGCTCTCAACACGACTCCTATACTTGTATCAATTTCCCACTTCGTCCATCATTTTCTAATTAGCTGGATATACTCATATCCAATCATTTTCATCAACTCCCTTTAGTCCATACCGCAAACTACTTAAAAATTCCAATTTCCTTACACAAGTGACCTATGACGATATTTCACATATTGATTAGTTTATCACAACGAGGCTCTTCCAATTCAAATCAACTTATGATCTATACACATCACCAAAAGGACGATTATCTCAGTTAGTCTATCAACTGCCATCTAAACCCATGCTACAACTACTTCCATAAAATTTGGATAGATCATTAGTAGCACACATACACTTCTTTCTCATTTTTCTCCATGAAATATTTTTTTCCCCGATACTCAACACTTCCTTTATACCTACACAATGTCTTACCTTCAAGGTCATAGTGCTCCTCATCTTGTCTCAGTTAGACCAAGCCCTTCGTCTCTCATGACACATCACATCTATAACTCTTCAACCATTCGATTATCGATACTAAGCCTTCCAATCAAACAATATAGGTTAGTACCATTTCTTTCCACACTACAACAATATTAGCATGCTTAGTGCCTTAGTCTACTCATTAGGCTATACCAAAGTTTTACCTTCGGTTCCTATCTCGGCCTATTTCATTCATGATTCGCATCTATCCACACTTCCTTCTTCTTTCTCAGCTCATGACATACATCACGATGTTATACTTCCCGTCTTTCAAGTCATTGATGTAGCCTTTTTACTATCCTTTAGGAAAAGAGCGTAAAATAGGGTAAGTACACAAGTGACTTAGGAAAATCACAAGTTATGACCCAAAGTGGGGATCGTTCTCAAGGAGGCTTGGTGTGTATGTAATGACATGATTAATTATGTGATTATATGATTATGAGAAAGAAAATAGAAATAGGATAAGAAGAGAATGACGGTTACGATGACGGATTACACTAAGACGAAAAGGTCGTACACGTAAAACCGTAAAAGCACCAAAGTTAAAAATTAACTCTAAAAATTCCTAAAAAATGCAATAAATCCTAAATAATGTATTAAGAGTTTACAAAAAATCAAAAATCACCCAAACCTTTTATTTAATTAAATAATGATTTTTTAATGCTAATTAAAGCCCTAAAAATCAATTTAATAAACAAAAAGCCCAAAATGAGTTTTATCACTTTGTAAACCTATAAAATACCCTAACTTAATATAAAACTATTTTTGAAAATTTTAAAATTAATTAAAACTATTTAAAAACAATTAAAAACTAAAATAATTATAAAAATAAATCTAAGGACAATAAAAATATTCTAAAAGTTGTAAAACTCATAACTTTGTGTAATTGAACTAGAAAAAATGAAAAACTAGAAAAAACTAACTTTTAATCTTTAATAATAAAGTAATATTAAAAATCCAAAGTTTATAAAAAAATTCTAAAAAATTACCAAAAATCAAGAAAAATGTAACTAAGACAAAAATGCAAGCCAAAGTTTCCAAAACCTTTTTAATAATTTTATATTAATTTTTAAAGTTGATAAAAAAACCTAAAATTAGATAAAATCAAAAATAGGTAAATTTGAAAACTTTAATTAATGTAAACCTCAAAAAAACTATTAAAAACTTAAAAACTATTTTTTTAGATTTTTAAAACACTTTTTCCTATTTTTTATTTACTTTCTAAAATTAAAACTTAAAATAATCCTAATAAATTAACTACACACGTGAAAAATAAGATTTTTATGCCAAAAATTCTTAAACCTAACAAAGAACAAAGGAAAAATGTAAAATGGTGAAAAGCTAAAATAAATAAGCTGAAATCAGCTTATTATTAAGCTGTTGGATTAAATAAGCTAAAACCAAATTTGCCTTAAGTATTAAAGAAACCAAGTGATAACCAGTCAAAGACCCTAAGGCAACTGGTTATCACGTTGGTGTGTGGGAGAGATGGCGCAGTTTCGAGTCCTGGCCAGTCTCTTTTTGTTAAAACTTTTTTTTTCTTTTCTTTTAGCAAAAACTTAAAACTAGTACTCCACTTAACTCAAATGGAGAAGTGTATCTGAAAAGTCCCTAGCAAGGTATGAGGATAAATAGATCTAAGTCCTAAAAGGAGGCGGATCGTTGTATATCAAAGTCCAAAATAAAGATTGGAGAAAAATGAAGAAGTCGTGGTCCAAATATGAAGAATCTCTCAAAACTTCAAGTGAAGAAATTCCTATTATGAAGAGAAGACCAAAATTTCAAGAACGTCTCTCAAAGATTTGAAGTATGAAGTCGCTGCCAAATATCGGTCCGAGAAAGGTCTCAAATCATGAAGCGATTTATGCCAATATATGAACTTTATGAAGTCCCGAGAAGCAGCTTTAAAATATTTTGTCCTTTAGCTAACTATTGATTAAATAGTCCCACTTTATTTTCAGTCTAAATAACTATCGAAATAAGTCAAACAATGCATCCTCGTGATCATTCAAGACAAAAATAAAATATAAGAGATACACCTAGGAATAAGGGAGTCTAAGTGAATAATTGGGCCACATGAGTTCGTGTTAGTTTGCTAACTTATAATAACAATGATCTCGTTTTTAAGCTTGGTATGGGGAACGTGAAACTTGAGAATGATGAACATTCATGAGAACCTAAAACACCAATGTAAGTCTTTGATTTCTTACTTATTTTGTTCTTTTGGTTTTCTTAGTGTTTAGTATTTAATAAAGGCCAAGGTGGGTTATCTATGATGAAAAATGTAAACCGTGCTTTGAAATTAGTGCATTGCATGAGGACATTGCAATGGTCAAGTGTAGGGGATTTAATAAGTGTGAAAACACTTATCTTTTACCACTTATTTCCAATAATAACAAGACCAAAACATGTATTTTATGTCGTAAAAGTCGGAATTATGCGTGGTTTGTGTTTTTATTGTATTTTAGGACCAAAAGATGCAAAAGGAAGAAAACATGGGCTATCACGGGCTTTTATCGAACAAAAAGACTAAAGACGAAGTCGAAAGATCGAGAATGCAAAAAGGACGGAAGTCCAAGGCCAATTCTGAAGATTTATCGAAGAAAAAGTCTAAAGACGGAAGTTTAATGAAGTCGAAGAACTCAAGTCTAATTTTAGAAGAAAATTATAAGACAAGTTCAACTTATATCGACAAATCCTGAGACGACGTCGAGAAAGACAAAGAAATTAAGTCGAGTCGAGACGAGAAGAAAGAAATAAGATAGCTTAAGCATGTAATCTCCCCACCTCCTATAAATACCCTCCTAATATGTCATTAGGAAGGTGTTAGGTGGTTAATCTTTTAGTAGTTAATTTTTAGTTTTTAAGTGTTTTATTTTTCTCTCTAGTTTTTATTTCAAACTTGTTAATCTTTACATTAATCTTGTAATCTTTTGATATTCATCTTTAATCAATCAAGCTTATTTTCTTAATTCTCATTCTACCTTTCTTAATCTTTTTCTTAATCTTGATAATCATGTAGTTAATCTCATCTCTTTGATTAAGTGATTGTTTTATTCATGTGATTGATCTTGTAGTTTTGATGTGGTGGATGTTTTGAGCTTATTGTGATATTTGATCTTCTAGTGTTTGGCTTATTTTTGATTAAGTTGTTTTGATAGATTTATAGAATTTCTTATTAGTTGATTTTGAATATTTTGATTATTTAGTGTTTTTATAGTTCTTAATTTGTGGCTTATTTAGTTCTTCTTAAAATTTATTTGGTTAAAGTTTTGGTTAATTGCTTGTTTGGTTTGTGCTTATTTGTGGCTTATTTCTTAAGTTTAGTTGTTACTGTTTAATTTTGTCTACGTTTTTATCTTTTCAGAAAAGGGTTTTAAACTCTGAAATCATCCTTTTTCTGAAATTGCAATTATTCCGAAATCCCCTTTTCTCTGAATTCATCATTTCTATGAATTCGTCATTTTTCCTAAAAGTTTATTATTCCGAAAAAGCTATCTTTTCTGAAAACCTACTTTTTCTGAAAATCCAATTTTTCTGAAAATCTCTTTTTTCCGAAAACCCATTTTTCTAAAAAGATCTTTATTCCGAAAATTTATTTTTTTCTGAAAAGTCAGTTTTTCCGAAGATTCAATTTTACTAAAAAAGACCATTATTCCGAAGATGCTACTTTCTCTGAAAACATTGTTATTCCGAAAATCCAATTTTTTCTGAAAAGCTTGTTTTTCCGAAAATACTATTTTTCCTGAAAAGTGTCTTTATTCCGAAAATTCATTTTTCTGAAATTCCAATTCTCAGACTTAGTTTAGTTAGGAATTTTCTGAATTGTTTCTATTTTCTAAACTTTAATTTTTCCCGCCTTTTTACTTAGCATTGTTTTAACTTGTTTTATCTTAGATTAAATTTTCAAGCTTTCAACGACATTTTTATTTTTAGTTTAAAATAGATAACCAAACCTTTTTATTTTCCACCAAGAAAAATTGAGTCGCACTTTCTACCAGTAATCAATTCGAAAAGATCGGTTTAACAAACTTTCATACGAGCTTAAAAACCTTGTATTATGGCTTTCTTGGCTAGTTTTTGATGGTTTGCTGGTTGTTTTGGCAAGACAAGACACCCCCACAACCAGTTGGGTTGTGGGGAGTCACAATATACAAGAAAAAACTCACCTAGCACACAAAAATCAAGCACACATGCCCATTTTCAGTCATTGACATAGCCTAGGGGTCTGAATGGTTTAAGCTGATGCAAATGGTCGGTTTGTGAGATACAAATGAGCAACCCTTGGACAAATTACTACCAAATAACAAGCAAACTAACAATACCCCTATAAGTTCATAACTTTTAACTAAATCAAAAACTGGATGGTCAAATTTGTAATAATTTAGGCAGTTAAAGTTTACTGATGAACTTTATCAAGTCTATCCAAAAATAAAACATACAAATCCAATAAAACCTAACCAAACTCAAAACCTATGATAACAATAAGCTAATACTGGTAAATCAAGTGTGTTTAGGCAGTTTCTCTAGTTTAATGTCACCTTAAACCAGTTAAGACCCTTAACCCAAACACCCCTTAACTTACTGAAAACAACTTTTTTACAAACCAAATGAGATCAAAACTTAACCAAGTTGATTCATTCCACTTCTAACATGCATATAAAACCTAAATGAACATAAACTAATTAACAAACTAACACTTAACAGTCAACTAGAGCAAATCATCCACAAACTCAGAAAAATTCAAAAAACTATTGCAAAAAGGATCAAGCACAACCTTGGTTAGCTGAATTCCATCTTTTGTCACTAGTTAAGAACCCACAAGAGTGTAGAGAGAGCCTGTTGCATGAATCCAAGAAGGACCCTAGGCCAATAATGTCTTCAAATTTCTTCAAATGGAAAAAGTGAAATGAAATGATGAGATAAGAAGGACTTGTTGATCTTTCACACCTGCACAAAACACCACAAGACCAGGAAGAAAAAGAAGCAATAAGCTGATCAATAAGCTCAGTGTCAATGAGCTTATAGATGAGCTTATGACTTTAAGTTGAGTGACAAAAAATTTCTTACTTAATCTTGAAAAACAGAAACTTTCACAAACTTAATATATCAAAATCTTTTGATATATATGAAACTCAAACAACTTCAACAACTCTTGAAACCAGATTATAAGTAAAAGTTTTAAAAAGATACCGCTTTTCAACCATATGAAAAAACGGATTATAATTTTTAAAAACTTGAACCTAAAAATCAACAGATGAATTATGGAACTCAGAATATTGCATTAGTAAACACCAACTTTTGATAATAAAAAGGGATTACAATTTTGATAAAATACCAACTTTTATTTAAAAAAAAAGGAATTACAAAAGAAATGCAAATTCTGGAACAAAAGGGAAATGCACATGTTGCATTCTCCTTTTATAGTAATAATAGAACATTCTAGGCTAATGAAAAAAAATAATGAAACTTGAAACCCTAGTACAAGTAATTCCCAGAATTGCCCTTGGAAATATTCGAATCCTTGGTCAAAAGTGGTGGCATGTGATTCTGAATGAAGTCCAGCTGTTGAGAAGCAATCTTGAACGTTTATTTGTGCTTGGGGACAAAGAAATTCGATCCATCCGTTGGTTTTGTCCCCTCCTAGGGTTTAGGTGAAAGAGACGGGGCAGGGGAGGGTCCTACCCAACACATGGGTGTGTTAGGATCATGGTTTTGGTGTGGGTTTAGGTGACAATGATGGTAATTAAAGATCTGGAGGTGATAAAACAAAAACCCTTTGTTTTGATTCCAATTTGAACTAGGATTAGTCTAGGGGTTTAAGGGTGATGAATATGGGATTAGGGGTGTTAGATCCGTTTAGGGGTTAATAAGTTTTAAAAAAAACTGTTTGCCACCAAAAATCAGTTAATAAATCCGGTTTTAAAAATAAAATGGTGAGTGGGGTTTGACGTGTAAGGATGGGAGGATGTGATTGGTGGGTTTGAAGTAGTGGGTGACGTGTCAGCTAGGTATTGGAGGTTATAAGTTTAGTTGTCTGGGCAGTTTCAGTCCCTTGCTTCCTTTGTGCTTGTCAAATATCTTTCAAACAGCCAAAATCAACTATCCCTTTATAATGAAGTTTCATTATTCCTACTTTGGCCACCAAACCTTTTTGCAAAAGTATTCAAAGGGCTTTTTATGAATTTAATGCATACTTCAAGGGCTAATAATGTCATGTCTTGAAACTTTTGGACCAAACTTGTAATAACTGAGGTTTTCAAGGGTCTAAAGTGACAAGTCTTCAAAAGTTGAGGGACCATTCTTGAAAATCTTCAAATCTTCAAGGACTTCTTTGGAAATTCATGATTCGGGTCTGGTTCTTTGTGCGGCTTCCTTTCCCGTGTTCGTTTTTTATTGATCCTTGTGATCTTTTGTCATTTCCTCAATATCCGTACCTAAAATACACAAGCAACAAACACAAGCATATATTTGGCATTTTTAATGATATTTAATGCATTTTAAGCCCTTTTTGGACGATGAGACTATGTATAAAAGCAGTCTCATCAGTCATCTATACCTCAAAAATTTTCCAAGTAGCTTCACTTGTTTTTCCTCACAATCAGTTCTCCTACCCCCTCCTAATAGGGACAGACTAGAGTTTTATGTGATCCCATGAGGATCACACTCTCATCTTATACCCATATTAGTTTCCATTTGTCTAAACTAAGCCATATTTTAAATTCTTATTCAAATCTCATACTTCTATTTTGATCTTACACTCAACATGAGGTACTTTTAATCATCATCTTCTAGGAATACTTGGTTCTCTCCTTCCATGGTTCTCCCTAATTCCTACACTATCCCGTCCAACAGAAATTCCATACTTCATTCATCAATTCTATGGAAATCGATAGTGCATTGGATAATGTATAACTGTCTCTTCCAAAGATCTTTCATAACACCTTCACAAAACCGACTCTCTAATCACTTCTCCATGAACTTATTCAGCTCAGCTTCACTACTCATCCCACGATATTGATGGCCACAAAAATTCTATCCGCATAGTCACTCGACTCCCCTTGTTACCTCCACGAGTTCTTAATCTCCCATGTTATGTATTCAATTCATCACGATCCACTAGTTCAACTCTTTGTAACTCCACTCCGGTACTTGATCTGTCCTTCTTCGTCATGAACCATACGGAGATTCCCATCATAGTGCTTGTCACCTTTCCAGTCCTTCCAACTTCTGTGACTCCTTCGAAATCTCTTGCTTCCTTCTAGCAGCCGGCACGTAGTCCTGTTAGCTCCTTGATTCACGATGTAGCTCTTCATGCACTCCTTCTCGTCTCTATGATGTTACCTAGGAACTTCACACTACCTAGTAGCCTCTAACTTCAACTCATCTACCACAATATTTCTAAAGGTACTTCAACCCCTCAATGGCTCACTCTTCCTTACTTGTTGTACTTCACCATTAATCAACTTCTTACCAATCATTCTTTCACATCCATGTTTTTCTTCATGTCTCTACTACTACCTTGCCTCCATAGCTATACCAATTCCTTGCGTGTTATTTTCCCAATCTTTCCATTGGTAGAAACTTTCTACTCTACCCTCACATCCGCTAGTACTTTCATCAATCTCCTAATGGTACTTCAACCAACTTCTCATAGCATGACATCTCGTTCCCACGACAAGTCAACTAACTTTACTTACTCCCTTATTCCCGTAACCAATCTAAGTTTCAAAACTCCATAAATCTTGATCATTCCTTCAACACAACCTATAAACCAAAACACATCTCTCCATTCTAATATCTAACCATAAGTAATACTACCCAACTCTATCCTCTCATCCTAACGTTTCCACAACCGCATAACTAAATCAACCATGACGTGTACCAAAAGAATTCCAAACGATCGCGTCCCATAATAAATATAGGGCAAACCAAAAGATCAACCATAATGAACCCTAACCAAAACAACTGAAAACGAAACAATGTAATCCAAAAGATTCAATGGAGTGTGCCAACAACGAAAAATTAGACTCGTCACGGTTAGTATTACCAAATTTCGATACCTCAGAAAATTTTAAACTTTCGCCCCATTTAGTTACTCCTCATAAGAACCAAACTTCAATACTACTAAAATCAATCATACTCATTTTGAACAATAAACTCATCTTTTATCTTCGTTATTTTATCAAAGGATATCAACTAGTTAGTATACTACAATCTTATTCTAACCATTATCTTGTTTACCCATATTAAACTTATTTCACTTGTTATTATGAAACCAATACATGTTTATAAAATATAGGGTTTTTTTATTCTATTCTATATTATTATTATTATTATTTTATAAAATCCATTTAGGCTTGTTATAACTAAACTAATACACGTTTACAAGGTGCGGTGTTATTATTACCATTACTATAATAAAATCTCCCTTTTTACTCTTTCCGTCTAGTTAAATACTTCTAAAATTTTAACTCCACTTAAGAAATTTTTTGTAAAATTTCTTTACCCTTTAAAATGTATTATCACATGTTACATAGAAAACTAATCCAATTATTTTCAAGACAAATTTTTTATAGCTTACTACCACAAACTTAAAAAAAATATGTAAGTCACGATATCATACCATACACTTACAATTTATTTTCAAAACCGTTTTCCTAGAATTAGCCACACTTATTTGTAAGAAAATTTAGTAGTTCTCATTAATTAAAATACATAACCGAATATAGACACACATCAAAAGACTCAAAACGTCGTTGGAACTCCATCAAACTCCAGCACCATAAAACACGAGCAAACACTAGTTACGTTCAAGTTATAATAACTACTGAACGACCATAATCATAACTTAACACCTACTAGTATATATACATCCGCATATATATACCTATTAAATCACCCAAAACATACTTGTTACCATACATGTTAGATCAATCAATCGCGTCATACACTCATTTTTCCATACGAGTAATCACCATCTTACCACAAGGCATAAAACCCATCACTAAAACCAATCCATATCGTGTGACCCCATAATCACACAACATGAGTATAACCCAAAACATATAACACAATCAAAAATAGCCATATGATAGATAGCCGTTACATAAACCCATATATTATACATATACCCAAAAATCCACATCTCATCATATACAAGCATGTATTAACCCTTTTTCATGCAATCATACTTGAGAACCCATTAAAGTTGTGGTACTTGTATAACTATGTTGGCCACCATACTTATACAATTATCCTTTCCTCAATGCACTCCCTCCTATGATGACACTTATAAGAATCAATACAACATATAACACATAAATCCATCTACTCACATAAGCTCATAACCACATAAACAATAAGGTCCAAAACTTCATCTATTAAAATAATATAGTCAAACTCTTGGAATACATAAATCTATAGTCTAGCTAAACAGCATAGACAAACTCCAACACAACATCATAATCAGTTATAAGTCATGTCTCCCATAAGAGTGGAAACAACTTAAAATCCTTCCTATCCACCTACTCCTAGTAACTCAAATTACCACATGATTCTTAGGGAACATGAATTAACATCAAAAGAAAAATACTATACATTAGGCACACCAAATAACTTACTATGGTGAAAGTAATTTATATATCAAAACCAAAACAAAAATTAACAGGTGACTAAGTATGGGCAACTACAGTTCAACTCATACTAGTCAAAATTAACAAAAAATAAAATTTAGGAAAATACAATCAAGACCACACGTAATCCTATGATGCCTATATGCAGGGATTCTTAAGCTATAGACTAGGCTAGGCAACCTAATTCTCTATAACCATTGTCTCTGATACCATTCTGTCACACCCCACCATGGTGGAATATGGGGCGCTACATATGGATATCATCACAAAAATAGCGTGTCTATAGAGATAACTAAATGAAATGGAAATATCATAAATGGTGACACAATGTCATGAAGATATCTCAAACAATGCAGGCGTCTAGGTAAGTAGGTAACAGGTCTACCTCTTACCAAAGACATACAATTAACAAATAACAAACATATAGGTGTCTACAAAGTATCACTTATACAAACATAAATAAAGACTAAGAGGAAAGGGGGTTCCTCCAAACGCAATCCTAAGCCTTCCAGCTAGCCACTCCTATTCTCACGCTTAACCACATTCTCACCTGAAAGAGACACTAAAACACGTCAACATAATGTTGGTGAGAGTCATAGGTTTAGACTCCAACGCCAAATTAGTTATAAGATGTGAATAACAACCATTAACAAAAGAACATATGGACAATGTGCTACAATTATGTATTAATAACTAGCATTCAAGATTAACCAATCACCATAAATCCAAGGCTCCAAGCCTTACCAATAACCACAATTCCAAGGCTCCAAGCCTTACCAATAACCATGGTCCCATAGGCGCCCATACACCTATGAACCAATCCCAAGGCCCCACCTTGTCAACATCCCCTTGGTACTAAGTCAAACCACAATAACTGAGATGGTACGTGTCCCCCGATCCAAATCATAAACACAATCAAGAATTCACATAGCAGTTAATCACATAAGTGTACACACATGTCCATCACAAACCATAAAAACATTCACAACATTCTTTACAAAACCATACAGTGTCTCTTCCATTCCATCTGGAAATCAAATCATAAAAAGACATGGGACTATGAAACTCACTTGAACAAGCTTCTCCAAGTACCCGTGCTCTAGCACAAATCTAAACAAACAAACGTATACAATCAAGACATGAACCACATACCAAAATGGATCATCAATCTATGATGGATATCTAACCTTCTCCTACAACTTAACCCCATTTATATGCTATATGAATCTCATTAAACCCCTATATATAGCCCTTAACTTAGTTTAGTTCATAACTCGTCCCGTTAGCATTTAACCCAAAACAATCCCGTTTTTCATACTTCAAACTATTGGTCGAACACCCCCTTAACAAAAGTAACATGTCTTGTAAAATAAAACCTATTCCCTTACATGTGTTAGCTAACTCTCCCCTTTGGCCTCAACCTTAAAGCTACTGTTAAGGCCTCCATATATATATATATATATATATATATATATATATATATATATATATATATATATATATATATATATATATATATATACTTTTACCTATCCAGAATTTACTGATTTTGAACATATTAAAAGTTTGTTATGACCAGAGGGTCTTACCCTATCCCATTTGCTTAGCCCTTCTCCAGATCTTTTATTTAATATATAATATAAATCTCATGTTCATTTGAAGCTCCAATTATAACCCTAAGTACCCCAAACAATTCAAAACATAAAATGAAAACAGGCTGATCCAAAAACTGTTTTGACACCCGACTGAAGTAACCTGTTTTTGACCCACTTCCCTACCTCCAATTTAGTTCTAGTTTCTTTCATTTTAAAGCTAATTCAATTACATTTCCAGGGACATAAGATTCGAAATTTAAAAGTTTGTAGAACTCTAGATATGATCAAAACAATGGACCAAAAATTCTGCCCAGTTTTTAAAAATGAATTGAAACATGGTTAAACCCTAATTACGATCACTAATCTTCATAATAACCAAAGTAATCAATTCATATGAACCCTAATCTCACTAATCTCAGAAAACTCACAAACCCTAATCCATCATAAGATCAATTACATGATTAAATTGATTAAAATCATTAATAGAACTAGGGTTTTGAATGTTTTACCTTAGAAATCAATGGAACATCTTTATTTTTGAAACCCTAATTGGCCGCCATTGTTGAATTTCGGGTAGGAGCTGTTATGGAGGTTAAAAATCTGATTATTTTGCTTATGGGTTGGGTTGGTTAAGTCCTGAAGGCCCCCTAATCCCATTACAAGTCCATTGGGCCTGTTTTGGGCTTTTCCTTATTTCTTTCTTGCGTCGTCCAAACCGACCCCCTTTATTAACTTTTTTTATTTTTATTTTCTTTTTTATTATTAATTAATTTATTAATAATATTACCTTAATTTATTTCAGCTCCAAAAACCTCCAAAACCTTAAAACCGTAAAACTAGTAAAATTTACGTGTATACCGTAAAAGACGTTAAAATATACAGTTTTATAAAAACTCTTAGAATATGAAATAAACTATATAATTAAGTCCTAAATGACTTAAAACCATCCCGTAAATTATTCCCGTGACTAAATACCTCTTCCGAGACCCCTAAATGCAAAACCCTAAACCGTAAAATACGATTTTCTATAATACATATACGTATACGTAAAACCACTAAACAACACCATCTCATTTCATAGTCACTACATTGTGAGCTCATGAACATGAAATCATCACACATAGTTTCACTCACAAGGTACCCCGTACCCGAAACATATCCAAACCACAACCTATACACACCAATTAGCACATAAACATGTAAAGACACGTAACTTGCACAAAATAAAACTAAGTGATGAACCTCAAAATCGCGGTTGTCACACGTTTTCTCTTGTAGCAGAATTAAGAGCTATTAGGATTCTCATAGCTATAGCAGCATACTATGACTATGAGATATGGCAAATGGATGTTAAAATTATCTTCTTGAACGGTTGCTTAGATTAAGACATCTATATGCAACAACCGGAATGGTATATTGATCCTAAGAATCCAAAACACGTGTGCAAACTTCAAAGATCTATTTATGGTTTGAAGCAAGCATCACATTAATGGAATAAACGATTTGATGAAGAAATCAAAAAGTGTGGATTTATTCAAAATCGTGAGCCATGTGTATATCGCAAAGCTAGTGGGAGTGATGTAGTATTTCTAGTCCTATATGTTGATGACGTATTAATCATGAGAAGTAACATTCCAAGACTTAAGTTGTTAAGGATTATCTTGGTAAATTTTTTTCTATGAAGGATTTAGGAGAAGCTGCATACATTCAGGGAATTAAAATCTATCGGGATAGGAAAAGACAGTTAATGGTCTAAGTCAAGATGCTTATATAGATAAGATATTGAAGAAGTATAATATGCATAATTCCAAGAAAGGTTTTCAATCTATGAAAGTTAAGCATAATCTGAGTCATGAGATGGATGCATCAACTCCTGAAGAGGAGGCATACATGCAGAAGGTGCCTTACGCTTCGGCTGTAGGATCTATTATGTATGTTGTAAGATGCACAAGGCCCGATGTGGCATTTGCTCAGAACTTGGTCAGTAGATACCAACAGAATCGTGGGAAGCTCCACTGGACTGCTGTTAAACATATTCTAAAGTATTTGAGGAGTACGAAAGATATGTTTTTGGTATTTGGAGGGAAACCAGACACATAACTAAATGTGACAGGTTTCTGTGATGCGTCTTGGCAATGTGATAAAGACGATACGAAGTCTCAGACGGGTTACGTGTTCGTTATCAATGGAGGAGCAGTTGACTGGAAGAGCAAGAAACAGACAACGATTGCAATGCATGCTACTCAATATGAGTACATGGCTGCTTCAGAAGCTGCAATGGAAGCTATTTGAATTAGGAAGTTTATTGGAGATCTTGGAGTGATGCCTTCAATAAAAGAACCTATTGATATATATTGCGACAATTCTGCTTCAATAATATTCGCCAATGATTCTTGAGTCATGAAAGGCGCCAAAAACTTTAAGAGTAGACATCACTACGTCTGAGAACAAGTAGAATCTCGTGAAATCAAATTAATAAAAGTTTACACAGATGATAACGTAGCTGATCCTTTTACTAAGGCTTTGCCTAGACCAAAGGTATTTAAGCATGCCAAGGCTATTGGGTTGCAACTAGCTAGCGAACTCATGCAATAAATCTGTGATTAGTATTTGGATAAGGATGTTAAAACATTATTATTTAATAAAATAAAGATTGGGTTTCGTTTATTCTTATTACTTAATTTTGTATCCTATTTTACATGTTTTAATCCATGAATAAATTGTTATGCTAAATATCTGTTGTCAATTAATAATATGGGAATATTATTAATTTAAGACAAATCAAAATTGCGATAGAGTATACTTGAAAGTATATTGATCGATTTTGGATGATATTCGATGAATCAAATATTGGACGTATCCCAACTATATGATTTTACTTTGTGGATCTTTGTCATCAAGTAAATCACAAATAGTTATCCTTAGACTTGCGATACCAGGAAACTGTTATAAATCTAGTGCATCTCTGTGGAATAATATAACGCTAAACGTAACTGGTAGCTATAAGGATTATTTTCATAAGTGTTGCAAAATTCATAAGTTTTGCTTGTAGTCAATATGGAATTTATTTCCTCCAATTCTATTTTGGAGTTTAATACAGCTGGGCCCCTCGTGGGATTAGTAAGATGTTTGTGCCACACCCAAATTTGTTTTGGTAATCTTGTTGAATCTGTGAACGAGAAACGAAATGGTTAATGAAAGAAATGACTGAGATCCATATCCTTATTAACGTTGTATTAAAAATAAAAGGATAATAATAATGATGAATCATTAAAAGGTTTTATCCAGGAGACCTTAATCGAGTTGTACTAGTTACGTTGCTAGTGTAACTAGACGCTAGTCAATGTAATCACGCTATTCGAAATATGTCCAAGTGGGAGCTGAAAGTTTATGGACTTATATTTTTAATAGTCGTGTGATAGGTTCGAACTCGAGATTACGGGATTGCACACGATACGTAAAGAGTTAATTTATTTAATAAAAGTATTTATTATATTTATTAATTTATTTAATATATGTATTTATTACGTTTATTAAATTAAACCGAGATATAACTTTAACGGTCGTTAAATAATTAAGAGTTAAGTATTAACGAACGTTATTGAATATATAGACAGAGGATTAAAAAGAAATAAGGAAAAAACTATCCTTTTATTTGTTGGGCTACAAGATTTATTAGGCCTATTTAAACATCCCCTCACTCTCATAATTCTACACACCACAATCTCTCTTCTCCTCCCCTCTCTTGCAATCGCAACACCAACACCCCTAAGGGTTGTGTTTGGTTTTTAAATTTAGCTATTAAATCTAGTCCTAGCCCCTCTCTAGGGTTGTTGGGTAGATTCTCTACAAGCGCTATAGCCCAGTTTACACGTGCTAGAATCACGGTTAGCTCGTTGTATTACGTGTGTACAAGATCGTAATATAGTCTTACTGTAGACTATATTTTGGTTATATACGGTATAAACCCGAATTGGTGATTCGTTCTTCATCTTGTGGATTTACTTTAGCGTAAAGGTATGTAACCCTAATTCGATTAATTATATTTATGTTATTATTATGATCTTGTTAAATCGCTTCCGCTATGTGTGCCTTGATCTCGTTTAAGGTTTTGTGTAATTGTTATGAACTATATAAACCTTCAACCTTTATTAGGCGTTAACGTTACACTAGAATCCATAGTAGTACCAACACATGAACACTTACTATAACTAAATCTTCACTAAGATTTTCTCTATATAATGAGATTGGGTTATAGGTATACCCTTGTCCGCCCGTTTAATCTTAATTCAAAGGATCACATTCGCCTCCCCATGTTCTTCATGAAAAACTTTGATGATAAGATCTTTGGTCTCATCAACTTGTCGATCAGTACCAAATATCAACATATCATCAAACATATAGACAAATTATCACAACCGAGCTAGAAGAATCAAATCAGCTATAAATACATATGTAAGATTGATTCAACGAAAATCCACTTGAAAAATCACCTCATCAAAGTGCCATTGCTTTGGTGCATGTTTTAGCCCATATAATTATTTCACAAGTTTACATACCGTATGTTCATTATATGGTTAACCTTCTGGTTGATTCATGTAAACTTCTTCCTCAAGGTCACCATTCAATAGTCTATTTTCACATCTATTTGATGAATAAATAAATTGTGGATTTCTAATAATGCAATCAACAATCTGATTGTAGAAATGTGCGTTACTTGTGCATACGTATCAAAATAATTGACACGTGGGGGTTTTTGTTTGAACCCTTGTATGACCAACCTAGGTTTGAGCTTATCGATAGTTCCATCAACCTTCATCTTCTTTTTAAATATCCATTTACAACCCGATGGTTTAGAACCAGGTGGTAAATCACACAACACCCAAGTGTGGTTCTCTGAAATTGACAACATTTAGTCATCAATGGCTTCCTTCCAAAATGCAACATCTCGGGACTCCATTGCATGTTTAAAGGTCTTAAGATCATCCTCAGTCTCTCAAGAATAATAAGAATATTTCATCCCCACTTCATCCCTAAAACCTTCTACCAAAAACAATTGGAAATTAAGACCGAAATCTTTTGTAATTCAACCTCTTTTATTTTTCCGAAAAAAGGTGTGGTTCTTGTTCCATAATACCTTCTAAAGTATCTGAATTATCCTCCTCACAATTGTTAGGATTCAGATCTTCAGGCCTTTTAATTGATGAAAATTGCATCAGGCTACTCAATCATGGTATCGACCGACACCGACTCATTAAGTTCTATAACATAAAACCTATAATCTTTAGAATTTTCTGCATATCCCGTGAAATGAAATGAATGCCTTTTTTCACCCAAATTCTTCTTTTTGGGTTCGGGTAATTTCACAATGCCTCTACAACCGTAAACTTGAAAGTAATTCAAATTTGGACGTTTCTTGTACCATAGTTCATATGGGACTGTTTTGTTCCTTTTTATGGGACTGTCTTATACCATAGTTGACCATTTACTTTTAAATTTGATTTTTCTATTCAGCTATACCATTATGTTGCGATGTGTATTGTGTCTTGGTTTCATGGATGATTCCAACAAATTCATAATAATGGGGATCCATGTATTCACCCCCCACGCACACACACACGGTTAGTCCTAAGACCTTTAATCGATATGACTAAATGCAATTCCACCTTGGTTTTGTATGTTTTAGAATTTTCTAATGCTTCATCCTTTGAATGCAATAAATACACATAGCAAAACCGACTTGAATCATCAATAAAATTCATAACATATTTTTTATTTCCTAAGGAAGGTGTGGAATCAAAATCACATAAATCACTATAGACCAAAACCAAAATAGTCGATTTCCTAGTAAGCATACACGTTTTGCATTTTTAGAATGTATATCAAAAGCCATAATTAGTCCATCTCTTTGACATCTCATACATTCTCCTAAAATTAACATGTCTTATTCAAACATGCCATAACATTGAGTTTTCTAAATTAGTAGATGTCATAAAAACATAATTATCACACTATACTAATTTATTTAACATTCAAATGGAACATACGATCACAATAACATCCAAATCCCATAAACATACCAGAATTGGATAGGACATATATATCTGACTCAATTACTTGCTCATAACCTAAATGATTTAGACACTAGACACAAGACTCTTTCAAACCATAGGTACAAATAATATATAACTAGACGTGTGTATTTGCGCATAGCTGCGAAAATTACCTGACGACAAATAATTAACGATATGATAAATGACTCGTTCGTCAAACCTGTAAACGATGACTCGACCGAGTTGACCTGTGGTCGAACCCATGACCCAGCGACTCGACCGGGTTGACCCGATGGTTAATATCGTGACCTGTTAACTCGACCGGGTTGACCCGATGGTTGAACCAGTGAGACTAGGTTGACCTGACGGTTGACCTGTGACCCGATGATTCGACCTAGTTGTCTCAGTGGTCGATTTTGTAACCTGGTGATTCAACCTGGTCTATTTGATAATTAAACTCGTGACCCAATAATATTGAACATTTAAAAAACCTTTATTAGAAATGTTGAAAAAATCAGACTTAAGACAAAAATGTAAACCATGATATGTAGTATAGATATGAGAATTTGCAAAAAACGTCCTTATGGTTTGGTCAAATTGCAGATTTGGTCCATCAAGTTTTGAAATTGCAAAAATTGTCTATGTGGTTTGGCAAAATTGCACATTTTGTCCGTTTATGACCCGAAATGACTAAAATACTCTCATCTTCGTTCTTTGGTTTTTATATGAGCAAGGGTATTTTACTAATTTCAGATCGTAAAAAGACCAAGAGTACAACTCAATGTTTGCTACACGGACGATTTTTGCAATTTTGAAACTTTCCGGATCAAACATGTAATTTGACCAAACCACAAGGACAACTTTTGCAATTCTCTCTAAAGATATAGAAGAATTGTTTTTCAAGATTAACAACATCATTTTCTAATATATGCTCAACTCCTTCATCCACCATGCATCATTTACACATGTTTCATGTTCTTGAACCATCTTTCATCATTAGACATGTGACCAGTAACACGAGTCAAGCCACCAACATTGTGTTTGGTATACCATAATCAATGATGGTATAGAAAAGATAATTACAATGTAATAAAATATGGAGAAAATTTCAGTTTTGGCCATGTCCCCCTGGCTGTAGACCTTTTCTAGCCAAACATTTATGTTTTTCCGGTTTTGGCCATGCTTTACTTTAAAAATGCTCTACCAAGCCAAGCGTATGACACGTGGCATGCTCTACCCAACTATTTCAGGCCCACCAATCATTAACCAAAAACACTTTATCGAATCTAGCATTTTGTACTTTAGTACACGTCGGATGCTCTACTTCCCATGCTCTACCTGAATCTAGGAAATTGTACCTTTTTCTAAAAAAGTTTTCCATCGATTTTTTCGTATACTCCTAAACTATTTTCTCATAATCAATATTTTTTTCTCCCTCGTCGCCTCTTTTGAAAAAGACACACACCTCTATTGCTCCACTTTTGATTTTTCTGGTCACCGTTATTCCAGTTAAACACAAATTCAACATGATTAAACCCCATCCACACTCACCATTTCTCTGATTATACACCAAGCCTTCCAATTTAATCACATTATACAACTAATCCGTCCTTTTTATATCCATTATTCACCAACGCCACCAATACCTCCTCACCGGTGCATTATATTATGGATGGAAGTATGATTGTAAGTTATAATTGATTCCCTAAATTTTTAATTTTGTCTAATTAATTAGTGTATGGTTGTAAGATTTAATTCCACTATTATTTTAGGCTTACGATGCTAGAGTTCGTATTAGATCGAAGTTGCATATTCTTCATACCATGCGTGATTAGTTGATTTTGAAGGCTCAACGTTTTAATATGTTTAGACGGACTGTTTTTGGTCACTGGTTAGATATTAAAACAACATCCAATGATAATCACATGTTGAATTATATATTACAACACCAACGATTAATCGAAAACGCTAGTCCAGAGGTCCCTTTTATTTTTGATATTGGTGTCCAGACATATGAATACGGTCGCAAAGAACTCTGCTTAATCACCGGGTTCCAGTTTGGAAAAATTATGTTGGATTTTAATGAGAAAGATAAATCTGACTTCCGTGTTCGTGTATTCTCCGAGAAAAAAAACATACGTGGTTTAGATTTGATCTCCCTTGTTTAAAATGAAGTTAGCTTCAATGAGTTGGCTGACAATAATGTTGTGCGTGTATGCTTGCTATTAGCTTTGGACTACGTTTTTATGGGTCATGAGCTCAAGCACGTACTTCCTAAAGCTATAGTAAATTTGGTGGATGATTTTTTAAAATGGAATGCATTTCCATGGGGTGAACATATGTGGCCACTTTTCCACAGTGGGCGTATAACATTGTCGACGAACAGGGAGAAACATTTGAAAAAGCTCAAGGCTAATCCCCAATACTTGCCAATATATGTTTTGTATGGATTTGTTTTTCCATTAAAGGCTAGTTGTATTTTTATATGCATATTACTCATTATTTATTTTATGATAAAAGTCATTTATCTTCATTGTTATTAATTGTGTTTTATTTTCATTCCAGATATGGGCTTTGGAGATTTTTTCCAACTCTTACTGTTGGTGGGACAAAAATGAAAAGTTGTTTCCCCGTGCTCTTGCGTGGCGTTATGCAAATCCGTTTGATAAGAATCAAGAGAATTATAACAAATTGTTTTCTACAGCAAGTTGTAGCATACTAACTCCTTTACCTCAAGAGAGAAATGCACTTTGGTGGAGGTCTAACTTGGAATATTTCAACAAAAAAACTACACCAAGTCCATCAATTCTAAACTTGTACTTAGATCTGCCTCGCGTGGTTGTACGGTGCCTCGTCCTAAGGTACATGTGTAGAAACAGGTTGCACCTAAGTCCGATCTTTCACAGGCTCGTCCTGATGTGGAGAAACAGGTGGCATGTCAACCCGATATTAAACTCAAGCAGATGATCACACAACAAGCAACTCAGATTAGTGCGCAAGCATCTTAGCTTAGTGCGCAAGCATCTCAGCTTAGTGCGCAAGCATCTCAGATTGATGAACTGAAGCGTCATCTAGAAAATATTCATAACTTTCTTATCCAACAAACTATTGTTAAACATAATGACAAGGTTTGTTATTTGTCATTATTTTCGCAATTTAACCTATCTTAAAATTAATATTGAAAGGACCTTACCTTTAGGTGTATCTTGCAGAACAAGTTTGGATCCGAAAACGTTGTTGTTGATCTAAGTTCAAAGGTTTGATCATGTGTTTCCTAAAATTTCATTATGCTTCATTTCTATAAGTCTATATGGTTTGACATACTTTTGTTGTCCCATATATTTATATGATATAATCACGAATTTATGAAAGAAAATAGAAGAAGAAGATGAATTCTAGTGAGAGAAAGTAGAGAGAGAAAAGAGAGAGAATTGGTTGGAACTTAATGATATTAGATTGAAAGTGAGAATAATGAACAACCAACCCTCCTAACATGCTAGGAGGGTAGTATATATAGTCCACCCACATGCGGGCTTTAATGGACTATATATTAGGCCGGGCTTGTCTTTTGGACTTTAATTAGTTTAAATCCAAGCCCGTAAATCACGACTAATTAACTACCTATTACAACGTTCTAAATAATGTTACAATAATAATCTATGATCGAGCATTCTTGTTTGACTCAATATTTTGAGGATAACAATCTCCCCCAATGTGAGGTCATACCCTTCTGATATTTGGAGATCAATGGAGATTACGAATCTCGTCATAAATGAGCCTTGAACGTGTAACAGTAGTTTTGTTCCTTCATGATGTGATCTTTGAGCCTTTGTTGTTGTCTTTCGACTTTGTCTTTTAGTCTTGAGATCTTCAAATCATCCTTGACTTGTCAATGCCATCTTGCGATCTTGTGTCTTTATCCACATGCTCACACTATCAATTGTTGGATAAGTCTTTGGGCATGAATATGTGGTTATGAATCTTTGACTTTGCTGAGTACACCGGGACGCCACCTTCTCGAGACAAAACATAGACACGGACTGAATGGCTTTGACATTCGTCCTAAATCGGTAGTGTTTTACCTCCGGTCGGTGAAGACCGTTATACGATATTAAATACCGTACCTGTGATTTGGTAGATTCAATTAAGAATTTCCTTGACAGGGTTTCGCGGCTGTACTAGCCGTTCTCTTTACTCGACCATCTCAAAGCCAGACTGTGAACATAAAGAATGAATCAATTGGATAAATATCCGCTTGATTAAAGTCGTCAATTCAATTTCCTGGAACAAGTTTGATTCATTAAAAATCTTACCATTGTTGCTTTCCAGTTGACACAAGTTTGATTCATAAGAATCTCACAAGTTACCTACCGTAGCGCTGTTTGATGTTGACGCTAGAAGGATTTCCATTCGTCACTGTGAATATTAATGAATATCACTCTGAATGTTCTGGCAAGACCATAAAGATACTGCGTAGAAACCTGAAACGAGTTTGAATCAATTCAGAAACAAACCACTGTTGCTTTTCAGTTTTACATATGTTCAATTCATAAAGAATCTTACACATGACCTACCGCAGTGCTGTTTGATGTTAACACTAGAAGGATTTCCACTCATCATTGTGAATACTAAGTAGTATTACTCTGAGTATTCTAGCAATATCACAAGGATACAGCGTCGGACTCTCTTGATCTTCATCCGTGTGTCCTAACGAGAATTGATTGATCTCTTGGCTCTAGACTCGATTTGTGCACTTTTAGTGGTCGGAGGCTGGAGCAGATGCCACATATTCAATATCAACTATCTCGGAGTGAGAAAGTCAATAGAAGTCGTGTTGATCTCCGTGATAATAAAACAAACTTCTTTTGAGAGAAGCCTGACTAGCTAGGAAAGGGTTGTGCTTCACATCATTGGGTCCATGATGAGTTGTCTTCATGATGTGTTGACCCGGTTTCTGCCTAAGTTGTATGGAGGGCTTCTTTCTTTACACCCTTTATCCTTACATTTCTTTTTCATTCTTCAACCCCTTCAATGCTTACCAAAACATCATTAATAACACCTTGTTGTGATTGTTCCAGTGCTATCATCAGTACTTAGTCGGCATTCAGCTACGTTCACATTCTACTCTATCTTTCCTAAGGACTTCTAATAATCTATTGGATTGTCCCTGGGAAGATCCCTCCGGTTCTGGTTAGACCATATGACTAAACCTAACCACCCTTTTGACACCAATAACTTCGTGAATTAAAGATGTTGTGGGTATTTGATCGTAACCATGAGTGTTTGAGTCTTTAGATCACATTTTAATCACATTTTCTCCCCTATCTCTAATATATAAGATCTTTTGATATTAGAGATACCAAATTTGATTAAAATATATTTTGAAAAAATAGTCTTGAAAATCTTCGGGAGAAAGATGTGTCAAACTTAGCATGAAATTTGGAGCGCTCCCCCTCGAAAATTGATCCAATGGAATTGTCATTACGAGGATTTGATCCACATTAAACTTTTGAGGATAGGAGTTGTTGAACACACAACTTTTGAAAGATTTTGAATATCATTGAGAAATTCTTGAAAAAATTGTGTTCAACGCTTTTTGAAAAATCAATTCTTTTTGAAGAAAAGGTTTTTCTAAAGCATAAGCTTGAGTTCATAAACTTTGAATGTCTTGACGAATCCACTCAAGTGTAAGAAGATTTAACTTCTTTTGCTAAGGGTAAGAGTACGAACTCGTACACTCCCCCGTGAATATAGTTCCGGGTTGCAATCTGAAAGTGATTACAAGCCATTGTGTTGAGCTCAAAACGTTGAATGTTTTGTGACAAGCTCAACCCTAGATAGATTGCTCTACCCGTTGTTGGAAATATTGTCCAAAAGAGACAATTTCCTTTAAAAAGATAGAAATGACATGTTTTGAAAAATATTTACAACTTTCATTCGAGCTTTATGTACACACCCGTGTCATTATTGAGCGACATTTCTAGGTACGTCCATATTATCGATACTGAAAGACATGTCGAGAAGAATATTTTTGGATTATCAAAGATTTTTTAATTTTGTATTTTTCTTTTTCATTAATATTTACAGGTAGATGTTTGATAGATGAATCAAGCAGGCTTCTTTGCCAGAACCTCCAGTTCTGCTGGAGTCAAACATTGTGACACCCCCAAATTGAGTCAAACGCAGCGGAAATAATATTTTGGTGTCACGTAGGTGGATCAATAGCAGACAGAATATAGAGCAACAGATAAAAGATTATCCTTACATTTATTACATGATTGAAAGTGCAAATAGTATTAAAATAGTCTTTAACATTGTTCGATAGTTTGATTTATTCCCAATTTATAAAACCCCAGATGAGCTCTATAAATGCAGCCTATCATGATGCTTGACTCCATGCACACCAATACCTGCTTCACTTTCCTGAGAAAACATGCTTAGAGAGTCAACATAAAGTTGGTGAATTCACAGGTTTAATTAAAATAAGTTTGGACATTAAATATTCACTGAAGTAGTAATGCACAAAGCATCAATACTTAAAAGTAATTACATTCCCATATTGCCCGAAACTGAAACTTGACAGTTAAGTCCTTAACAAATAAGGACCCTTCGCCTTATCAATCAAGGCACCCATAACAAAAATAAGTGCTGACATGTGAAACATCTATTGTCCTGGCCTAGGCACAGTGATCATGACTCACCCAGATGGGGACGGTCAATCCCAAATAGATCTATTTATAACATTCAGGTAATTCAATAATTCTAACAGTTTCGGATGCACGGGTCATGCGGGTTCATCTACAATAGGCAATGTAACCAAAAGTTTCACAGTTCAATCCATGTCCATAAAATAAAATATGTTGCATGTTTTCTTCCCCATTAAAAGGTTTAAAAGTTTGTCAATATATAAATTGGGGCCATGAACTCACCTCAGTAGTACAGCAATAAGTCAGTGGATAAATCCGATAAGGATGCTCACGATACAATCAACGACCTAAATAATTATAAGGTCTCAGTAAATGCATAACATAATGCATAAAAGTTCTAGAATAAATCTGTACATGCTTAAACTCGTTTTAAGCATTTTATTACAATACTTGTATTTTTGTTCATCGTTTGTACAAGTTCTAATAGTATTTATTTTAAGTATAAAATAAATAATAAGGTTAAATTAATTAATTCAATTAATTAATATTTTGTACTTACGTTGTTTATAAAACACTTTAAATATTTATAAAGGATAATTTTATATATATTTAAAGTAATAGAAAATAAATATAATAAATATATTTATTTAATTTATATTGAACATATAAATAGGGTTTATAAAACGTATAACATTTTAATTAACATCCACATTTACGTAGTGTTTATAATTATTAAATTATAAGTTTGGAAAAATAACAATTGTTACGTTTATTTAAGTTTTACGTTTTAAATAACGGTTTAAATATATAGGATTTTAAGGTTTGTAATACTTTGTATAAAATACGTTTTAGTCCTTTTAATTAAATAAATGCCCGCCGTTAAATTACTTTTATACCCCTAGGGTTTCTAAATCTTTCAAGTAATTACAGTTTTGGTCCCTCCCTAGTTACACGTGTAACTAGGGTTTCTTTAAGTTTCATTAAATGGCAAAAGTAGTCCCTAAAGTATACGGCTCAAATTAGGGCTTATTAAAGTTTCACAACTTGGCAGTTTTAGTCATCCAACCTTCGGCTATATTTAAGTTTAATTACAAGTTTCACAAATGCCCCCTAGGGCTTGTATATGTTTCGGTAAATGGCAGGAATAGTCCCTAGGGTTACTTAGGGTTTAAATAAGTTTGCTATCTTGGCATATTTGGTCCCTAAGGCTTATACTAGGTCTCGGCTAAAATCCAAAGTGATCCTTAGGTTTTCTAAAGTTTACACAACTTACCCTAACATTATATTAATTCCTTTTTAGTCCTTTTTATCACCTTTAAGTTTCGGATATGTTCAAAACACACCCTAAACTCTCAGCAATATTTATAAGTAGTCCAAAAGTTTTTGTTTTTGAAATATAAGTTTCTACACTTGTTTATTTTAGATCCCTTTACTTTATAAATTTATAAATCCAACCCGAAAGTTTTATACTTGTCATATTTAATCCCAAATTTAGTAGATCTATTAGTTTAATCCAAAACTATTATAGATCTATACTTTCAACATGAAACTTTACCAAAATTATACTTTGGCACTAAAAGTTTTATAAAAACATTTATTTAGTGAAAATGATTATTTATCTAGGCAACTTATTATAGTGAGCTTAAAACTAACCTTATAAGGTATAATAATGATCTTAACATTTTAAGGCACCTAAAAACATAAATCTAATGTTTCTAGTTATATATAAACATTACAAGATTACCCAAAATAATATTATGAGCTTAAAGCTCACGTCCAAAATTCATGCATGGTTAGGTTTTCATGGTTTTTCAAGTTTAACAAGATCATGGTGATGTGTTCTTCATGGTTGACAAGTTTTTACATCATTTCATGTTATAACAAAAATCAAGCCGTGGGCTATATTAGGTTTTTAGGGTTTCATTATTTGTTTAAATGTTAACTTTTACCAAGAATAACCATGTACATAATAATATGTATGAAAGTAAATGTATTAGAAAAGATAGGTTTTAACTTGGACTTACTTGTTTAGATAGGTTTAGGAGGGATATGAGAATGAGTAGAAATAAGTGACAAGCTTTCAACAATGGAGGTCTAGGGGACCTTAAACAAGCCGTGAGCTTCAAGTAGGCTTCTAGGGTTCTTGTTCTTGCTTCAAGGATCAAGGTTTCTTGTAGGATGAGCTTAGGATTAACCTTTAGATAGTATGAGACATGATCCAAGTGTAGGAAATAAGTTTGAAAGTTTGAAAATGGTGGAATGTGGTGTTTGCCGTAGGTAGTGAGAGAGATAGATGAGATTGGTTTTCAAGTGAATTATGTTGTGAGTTGTATGTGTTTCGGCTTAAGACAAGGAGAGAGGGTGAATCAAGATGAATCCTAGTACTTGGTACTTAGTATCTCACCAAGATACACATAATCTTTGATGGATACACTTGTTATTACACACATGCTCAAAACTAGCAAACTTCTTTTCTTCCTTTTTGGTTTGCAACCGTGGGTTTCGCAAGTCAAAGGGGACAAGTCTTTTAAGTATAGTGACATGCATGAGGGATTGTGTGTGTAAGTGTATAAGCATGGTTTGTGTAAGTAATGGTGTAAGTAAAGTATGGCTTAGGATAGAGTTTTAATGGAGTAAGTATGATTACTAGTAGGTTAGCTAGCAAATGATGGTAGTGTATGCATGCATACATCTACACGTCTAATATATGCATGGGGGAGGGGTATTTGTTAAATTTTGCCAAGTGTTGTATGATAATAATAGTATTTGTATATTATTGTAGGTATTTTTTGTGTTGTAGGTATTTTTGTTGAAGCTTTTAGGTAATTTAGTGAAAGTGTATATTAAATACATCATAAAAATTATTTTACTTAAATAAAGTAAATAAGTGACAATGTAAAATAATGTACATTGTTTTAAAGTGTTTAGGTGTTTATTCCTTTTAGGTAATATATGTAAATATATACATATAAAATAAATCCAAGTACTTAATAAATAAATTAAGTAAGGTTAAAGTTTATCTCAAAATATGTACTGAGGTGATGAGTTTATTATTCAATCAAGTGGCCAGTCAGTTGCCAGAGTAGTCAATAAATGACTAAAGGTTCATATAAATGTAAAATAAATATGAAAGGTAGTATGACAAAAGGTATATGATAATTAATAAGTCATATAAAAGTGAAATTACATAAATTCCAAAAATAACTAGTACAACAGTTGACAAAGTCAATAAGGTAAAATCAGAGGTTTTACAGCACCATCCCGTTATTTTAGCTTTGTCCTCAAAGCTTAAGATAAAGCTATTGGTCAGGTGAAAAAGTGTGGGTACTTGGTCTTGAACGAGTCTTCTCGTTCCCAAGTGAACTCAGGGCCTCTCCTAGAGTTCCAACGTACTTTGACCAACGAGATGCGACTGTGTTTCAATTTCTTAACTGTCCTCTCCATGATTTCTACTGGTTCTTCTACGAACTGGAGTTTGTCATCAAATTGAACTCCCTCCAATGGCATAGGCATTGGTTCTTCAGCATAGCACTTCTTCAGGTTAGACACATGAAAGGTAGAGTGTACCCGACTCAGTTGCTGGGGCAACTCTAAACGATAAGCTACTTCCCCGATCCTGGCTATTTCTTTGAAAGGGCCAACATAACGTGGATTCAGTTTTCCACGTTTGCCAAAACGTACAACACCCTTCCAAGGTGATAACTTGAGCATAACACGGTCACCTACTTCAAATTGCATAGGTTTGTGTTTCAGGTCCGCGTAGCTCTTTTGTCGATCGCGAGCAGCTTGAATTCTCTGCTTGATGAGGACTGTTGGGTCTACTAGATGTAGATCTTGCAGCCTGTCAGGACCGGTGAATGACTTCTGTAATCACAAGTCAAATCACAAAGAGACTCTATACAGAATATGAATGTAGAATATAAATATAATTAAGAAGAACAGAATAACTATAAAGACTTGATCCTTTCTAAGGATTTCTAATATTGATAATGACTAGAACTACGTTTGGTGAAGGTGTGTATAACCCTTCTGCCTAAGGTTCCTTTTATACTACAAGGAAACCCTAATACATCATTAAAGAAAACGTGTAAAACTGATATGCATATCCTTTCCTAACATATCTCATGCATATCCTAACAGAATATTAAGTAACTAATAAAGTTTGACTTCGACTAGGACCAGGAGCAGGACTTGCTCCTACTACTACTAGGACCAGGAGGAACTACATACCTCCTAGTCTACCTATTACATATAACTATTACAATGGTCCTAACAATCCTCCCCTAAACTTGAATTTGACCTGTTGAGTTCAAGTTTCCTGGAAAACGTGCAAAGAAAGCCCGAGGATTGTATCAGCAAAACAAAGAGCAGCATCAACAAGATAAGAATTAGAGTAACAGCCGCAACATGAAACACTAGAAGCTTCTCCAAAGCGTGGAACAAATCAGCATCATGTTGAATCTTTTCAGCAACATGAGCAGATTTGATGAGCCTTTACCAAGTAGCTGCTCGCTCTTGGGCTAGCTAGTCATTCTGGTGGAATAAGCATCACCCTGGGAGACCAGAACCCAGCCCAACTCTTAGAGCGTGAATCAATGGTGAGTGGGAGTACCCTGATGATTTTAGGCAAATCATCACAGCCGTCAATGGATTTGATGCGTCTTTACCAGAAGCCGTACCCCTCTGGACTCGCCAACTCTTAGCAATGAAGCATCGGTGAGTTGAACACCCTATAGCTTTAAGCAAGCTATTACAGCTATCAACGGATTTGATAAGATCTTTACCAAGAGCCGTACCCCCTTGGATTAGCCACTTTTCAGTCCAAGACTATGGCAAGTGAAAACCATCCAGTTTTGGGTAACCTGGCAACCATCAACGGATTTGAGAATCGCACCAGGAGCCGTACCCTCAAGGTGAATCAACTTTTTCTTGTCGATTAGACATGGTAAGTTGAGAACCATTTGTCGTGTGGACCACGTCCAACACCAAGTGAAACCACCAAGTGAAACCAAGTACCAGGACAATCGCAAATCAGTAACCAGAACCCACAATGTTAAGCAGCCAAGGGATATTATTCACAAGTATAAAATCTAAACTGTGTTAAAAGTATAAGCAGATATTATATAAAAAGTGTATAATTTTTTTTATTTTTTTTATTTTTTTTTTAAACTATAAAGAATGAAGTTCACCAATCACTGTACATATTGGTGAAAAGTATGAAAATAAGAACAAATGAACAAAAATACAAAGCATAAATACTTACAACCCAATCACTTCACATACCAGAAGCAGCCTTCTTATCTGCTAGCAACCGCGCCTGAATACCCTCTACCAATGCCGTGGCCATACTTGACTCATTTCCAGAAGGAGCAGTAGAAATTTGCAAGTGACTTGCCAACATCGCCTCCATGGAAGAAATAGTCAAAGGATACTCCACATCCGTCAGCATAAACACCATATGACCAGATTCTAATTCCAACATATGAACACCACATCCAGCATATAGCTTCCAGCGCAGAAGCTCCCATTGCATTTGATCCTTCCATATGCCCGAAATTGGAGCATTAGGAGGAGCATCCAACATCAGCTTGAGATCAGCCCAGATTCGCAGACCAGGCCATGAAGACACAGCCATGGGGTCAAACGGCATACTAGAATCAACAAGCCCATACAATGCCATAAGATCCATACGGTCAGCCCAAGACAATACACCCTGCAAACCCGTTGCCAAACGCACAGACCCATCACTCAAAGTAATCCGATGGGATACGCCACCAGGAAGTGTCGTAGAACGCTCAACCATATAACCAATAATATTCCCATTGCCTAAGGGTAAGTCAGAATCGCTGTCTGAAGCTGCATCAATTAAATTCTCAGGATCACGCTTCTAAAAAGGAACTGTCTTACCACGGCGAACACGACGAGCCTGTTTCTAGCGAAGGGAACGTCTTGGTGTGGGATCAGTAGGTGTTGATTCAACCTTTACCTTAACCACAGCAGCAGCAGGAGAAGCAGTAGAAGTAGACTCATGAATGTGTCCACCCAATGGACCACTAGGAGCTGCATCAGAAGTAGGATTAGATTGAGTTCCAGGAATTGGTGGTGAGGGAGATGGCACATCAGATGTAGTAGGTATGGTGGTGGTAACAAAGGTGCTTGCAGGAACATGTGTGATGGTGGTAGTAACAGGTGTGGTGGTAGAAGCATGAGTGGCGGTAGTAGTAGCAAAGATGGTAGTAGCAGGACCAGCAGTAGAACCCAACGGAGCAACCAAAGGTGTAGTAGAAGGACCAACGGAAGTAGCAACAAAACCAGAAGGACTAGCAGCAGAACCAGGAGTGGGTGCAGACGAAGGACCAGTAGAATCAGCAGGCGTAGAAGAAGTCATACCACGAGGATGGTAAATAAATCTTTCCGGAATAGGTTGACTCTGACGCTTAACCATCTTTTCATAAAGGGCCTTTAGCTCATCAAAAGTCAAAGCCCGCACCCGAGCCCAAGTCCAAGGAGCATTGAAATGAGCAGCAGATTGATATTTCACATAACGTTGCATCTGCTGGCGCTCCTCAGCCCGAGATAAAGGTCTGTTCCTTCTCTGTTTCTTAAGTTCTGCAGCAAGAGCCAACTGGTGCTTACGCATCATTACCATAGCCCGCAGAATACAATTGTGTTCATCAACATCATCACCCAAAAGATCTTTAAACTGAGCATAATCTCGAGTGAGAACAGTCAACACTTGCATCCATTCACTATCACTCTAATGCATGGCATCATGCTGAATTTGTGCACGCCTGCGCTCTCGAAGCTCTTCCTCAGCAGCCCTATCAGCTTCATCAATCTCAGCTTGAACCCGACGAGCAGCCTCCTCACCAAGTCTTTCCTCTTCAATCTGGAGACGGGTACGCTTGCGAGATGGGGATGGAGGATCAGTCATTGGGGCCTTGCCCTTCAAATCATGAGAGGGACCAGCATGAGAACCAGCAGCAGGATCAGAATCACCACCCATAGAAGGGGGAATAGAACCAGGAGAAGGAACATTGGAGGACGTTGGAGGAACCGGCAAATCATCATAAACTTTATCAGCAAAGGCAGCCTTTGCCAACAATGTCAAGCTATCCTCAACATTCTCCGCACCCTCATCCTCAGAATCTGAATGGACCACATGTTTCTTGCGACGACGTTGTTGAGTTTCCAACGCCTTGATGCGATCAGCCAGAGGAAGAACAAACTCCCTTGTAAGCTTCCGATGTTGGTTTAAAACAGCTTCCAAACAAATCATCCGCTCATGGTACCTGCGCATAAGATCAAGCAAAGATATCAGTGTAGTAGGCTCCTCTGCCTGCCCACCAAGAGAACTTGGATCAGGGAAAGCATCACCGGAGCCCGAAGCAACATGTGGGTCAACCTGTGGAGTACTAGCATCAAACGGGGTATTAGTCGAGTGTGGGGCAGGACTAGGAGGTGGAGTCTCCACAAATGGAGACCTTTGTGGGACTGAGGAAGGACCAGCCTTGGTAGGAGATGGTTTTTCAACCACCACCTCCTCAACCAGCTCCTCCTCTACCACAGGAGTGGCACCAACAGTAGGAGCCTCCTCCTCCATGGGGTCATCATCAAGCACAACAAACTCAGGGGCCTCCTCCTCCTCACCCATAGGACCCTGAGCCAACCCTAACATGGCTTCAGTCAGGGGCCTCCAGTCCCCAGTAAACCCATTCATCATATTGTAATATACTTTAGCTGTAAGTTTAGACGGCACATGCTCAGTCCTATCACGAGGAATACAAACAAGGATTTGCTGAAGAAACCTAGGGTACATAAGAAACTTCTTTCTCGAACCAGCAGTAGACAAATTACTAACCATCCCCTCAAATAGATAATGAGAAAAATTAAACACTCTACCTTGGGCTAAGCAAAAAAGACCAGTAGCCAAAGGAGTAGGGAAAGCATCCCAACTCCCAGACTTGGGGCTCATACAATGGATTAAAAAGTAGATCAGAAGCTTCCATTGGGGGGGAAAACCTATTTTTCTGGAAGTTAAACTTCCCCCCATGTTCATATCCTAAAGCAGCCATCCCCTCCAATACTTCAACATTGGGGATGGATTCAACACCACCCTCATCCTGAAGATGAAGAGAAGAGCGTATAGAAGCCTCAGTCACCACATATGCACATCTATCTATGGTAGCATGGAGTGCACGTGGACGACCAGCCACATTCACAAGTTGAGCAGACGCCCAAAATTGTCTAATCACACTATCATATATGGTGGGACATACAGTAAATGCAAACCTTAGGTTGGATGCTTCAATGTAATCAAGGATGTCAGCAAAATGTTCACGATGGGGACCATCACCCAGATAAGCAACTCGGTTGTGAGCAGGTTGATAAGCAAGAGCAGCCATGGATCGTGATTAATGGAAGGAAGAAGGATTGAGATTAGGGTGTAGAGAGTAGAAGCGGTTTTGTGTGTGTGTTAATTGTAATGAGTGAGTCAAAGGTGTATGTTGACCATATATAAAGAAAGTGGTAAATGTTCATTGACCCCTATTAATGGGGGGTTGCCCTTTCAAATTAAACCATAATTGCATAGTAACCACTTGCTCTTTTTAACATAATAACCAACTCCCAATTAACATGCGGAATTCAAACTTGTAAATACCAGGATTGGGAGCGTTGACCAAAAGTCAAAGCACACAATGGTCAGACCAGGAGCAAAACGTGATTAACAAAGGACAAAAGGAATGAACAGTATGCCAGACCAGTACTTGGAGCCAAACACCACTTGACATGGAAGGATTTTAAACCACCAGAAGCCAACCAATTATAACTAGAAGCTGACCAAAGGGGACCAGAAGCCAGTCATGTAAGGCCATATCCATCAGAAGAGAGCAAAAATCCTCCATCATAAGCACCACACACCATCAGAACCAAGAAACTATGTTGTTAAATACTATCAATACGTTAGTCTGACCTAATATGTACACAAAGCCTCCCCTTAGGCTTTGCCTCCCCTCAATCCTAGACCTCAAGGATTGACCATCCCAATATGAACCACCAAGTGGTTAAACCGAGGACCATCAAAAGCTTTAGTCAGCAAATCAGCAACATTGTCATCCGTATGAACTTTAAGAACCTGTATCAGCTTCTTCTCATTGGCATCCCGTATAAAATGATGCCGAATTTCAATATGCTTCGTCCGCTGATGAAAAACAGGATTCTTCACAATGCAAATAGTGCTTTGATTGTCAATAAAAATTTTGGTATTCATAAAATTGAAACCATAATCCAACATCTGATTTTGGATCCACAAAACTTGTCCACAACAACTAGCAGCCGCAACGTATTCAACTTCTGTTGAAGAAGTAGCTACGATTGTCTGTTTCTTGCATTGCCATGAAATAAGTCGACGACCCAAAAATTGACAACCACCAGTAGTAGACTTCCTATCATTATTAGCACCAGCATAGTCACTATCACTATAGGCTTCTAGAACAAAAGGAGATTCTCTAGGATACCATAGACCCAATTTAGGATGAGCCTTGATATACTTGAAAATCTTCTTCACTGCGTTTAAGTTCGAAACCGTTGGAGTCACCTGGTATCTAGAACAAGCACTTACTGCAAACATAATGTCCGGACGTGATGCAGTCAAATACATGAGGGAGCCAATCATAGACCTGTACATGTGAACATTTACCGGGGGGTCTGGCTCATTCTTAAGTTTGATTTTAGCAACTTCATAAGGAGTTGCTGCTGGTCTAAGAGGATCCATGTCAAACTTCTGAAGAATCTCATGGACATATTTATCTTGACTGATGAAAATCCCATCCGATTGTTGCTTGACCTGAAGACCAAGGAAGAATGACAGTTCTCCCATTGCACTCATCTAAAATTCGCCTTTCATCAAGTGTTCAAACTCATCACACCACTCCTTCCTTGTAGAACCAAAGATAATGTCGTCCACATAAACCTGAACAAGGATAATATCCTTGGAATTCCGCCGAAGAAATAGTGTTTTGTCAATAGTACCTCTTCTATAGCCATTCTTTAACAAGAAAGTTGAAACACGCTCATACCAAGCTCTAGGAGCCTGATGTAACCCATATAGAGCCTTGACCACCTTGTAGACTTTCTTGGGATGAAGTGGATCTACAAACCCCTTAGGTTGAGTAACATACACTTCCTCGTTAATTTTTCCATAGAGAAATGCACTCTTGACATCCATCTGGAACACCGTAAAGCCAACATAAGAAGCAAAGGCCAAAAACAGACGAATGGCCTCGATCCTTACAACCGGCGCAAAGACTTCAGTATAGTCAATGCCCTCAATTTGAGTGTGTCCTTGTGCGACAAGCCTAGCTTTATTCCTTACGACAATTCCCCGTGCATCCTTCTTGTTCTTGAGAATCCATTTGGTATTGATAGCTGTCTTTCCATCTGGTAAGTCAACCAGAACCCAAACATTCTGAAACAAGAATTGCTGCATTTCCTCCTGCATAGCCTCCACCCAACTTTGATCCTCAAGAGCATGAGAAACAGACCTAGATTCCACCTGTGAAAGAAAACAAGCAAACAAACAGTGCTGAAAGTCCGTATGATTATTACGCTTTTGATCCTCAATATAGCCCACAAGAGCATGATGATCAGACGAGGCCTTCTGCTGCATTCTGTGTGTTTTGACAGTAGAACCAGGATCTCCAATAATTTGAGTGGTAGGATGATCTTTATGTGATTGCAAGACTGGATTGGAAGAAACCTCCACTTCTAGTGCCAAGTTATTGAGATCACCAACAAAGTCAGCATCATATGAAGCATTTTGGAAAATCCCATCTACCGGTTGTTTATGAATATCATCCAGCTTGGTAGAAGACTTCTTTTCATGGTTCCCCAAATCAGAAGGACTGGAGAAACGAGTATTGGAAGCAGACTCACTAGTCGGAGTACCAGTAGGTGATAAGCTAGCACTAGGAGCAGAAGCTGGAGTACCAGGAGCAACTTTGTCAGTAGGCTCAACCAAGGGAAACTCAAAACTACCTTGAGCAGCTGCTTTAGTAGCTTCTTGTTGTTGTTTGAGAAGAGTGTCAAGAGCTGCTTGGGAATCCTGTACATCCAATGGAGTTGCATCACTAGGAGGAGTAGGAGAAACCGTGGTGGAATAGGATGGAACCACAAAAATGTCATCCTCATCATATGAATCAGAAAGACTAGAAGGAACACCAGTACTAGAATTTGCAAACACTTGTGGTCCTGCATCATGGTTAGTTTTGAAACGAAAATATCCTAACGAATCACTAAGATAGTCAAGATCAAAATACCATTCTGGACCTTTGCCTTGGATGTTTGACTTCTCCTTAAAATACCTGAGATTAATAGTTTCAATTATCCGTTTGGCTTGAAGATTGTAGACACGATACGCCCGAGAATGAGCTGAATATCCCACAATGTATCCTTCATCTGCCTTGCCATCAAACTTCCCCAAATAGTCACTAGTATTCAGAATGGTGACTGGACACCCAAAAGGCTTCAAATGAGCAATATTTGGAACTTTGCCCGTGAGCAGCTCATAAGGAGTCTTCTTGTGAGGATTGGTAATAGAAACCCTATTCAAAACATAACTTACAGCATTAACAGCTTCTGTCCAGAACATGGTTGGAAGCTTAGAATCGGCAAGCATAGTTCTTGCTGCTTCTATTAGTGTCCTGTTCTTTCTTTCTGCCACACCATTCTATTGAGGAGTCCTAGCAGCACTATAATCTCTTTTGATGCCCTTAGCATTGCAAAGTGCGATGAGGTCTTTATTTTTAAACTCGGTTCCATTGTCGCAACGAATACCTTTAACTTTCTTGGACAACTGATTCTCTATCAAGGTAAGAAAATCTCTAAGAATTGAGTAGGTCTCACTTTTGGCAGCCATGAAGAACACCCACGTAAACCTGCTATAACCATCAGTTACCACCAAACAGAATTGCTTGTGGTCAATGCTCCTGATGGAAGTAGGACCAAATAAGTCCATGTGTAGTAGCTGCAATGGTTCAGTAATAAGACTTAGAGCAGTAATGGCCTTGAAGGATGCTTTGTGCTGTTTGCCTTTGCTGCAGGCAATACAATTTATATCATTTCGAAACGTCTTGGGAGGTAAACCAGAGACCAGATTCAGATGTGCAAGTTTGTGAATGGTCTTGAAGTTCACATGCCCCATCCTTCGGTGCCATTTAGTGGCTTCATCTTCTGAGGCTTTTGCAACCAGACATGCTAGTTGACCAGTAGGGTTGACTTCATTCAACTTGATGCTATAGAGATTGTGTCTTCTAGGGATTCTGAGTAAAACTTGTGAGTCATCCGGAAGCTGAAAATCTTTGGAAAGCACAAGTGCATCAGTATCGGTGAAGAGTACAAACTGCTTCTTGTCACAAATCTGAGAGACCGATATCAAGTTGAAGTGTTGAAGTGCTTCCACATAGTAGACCTCCTCAAAATTTAGATTTGGAGTCTTTATCGTTCCTTTGCCAGTGATTCTGCCTTCACCCCCACCAAAATAGACCTTGCCTCCATGAAATGGTACAAAGTTAGAGAGAAGACTTTTATTGCCAGTCATGCTCCTGGAGCAACCACTATCAACAATACCTAGACTAGGATCCTGGTATGGAGTAACCTGAGGTGAGATGCCCATAAGAGCAAACTCGTCTGCTTCTTCTGCATCAGAGAGATTCCCAGCAATCATTGCAAACACGTCAGTCGAGGATTCAGCTGATTCCAGAGTAGAAGCCTGATGATCATTCCAGTTGACCATAGAGTCAACAGATACCAATGCCTTCCTGTCATCTTTTACCTCCTGAACCTTGAAAGCGGAGTACCTGCCCTTCTCCTGATCATTCTTGCTAGGGCACTCCCTTGCAAAGTGACCCTGTTGCTGGCAGTTATAGCATCGTACCTTGCTTCTATCGAATCTTGCTGGCTCCCGAGGGTTGTAATTAAATTTCCTTCCTGCTTTCTTCTCAAACTTGTGAACCCTAAGAGTAAGCATGGCCATCTGCCATTTAAGATCCATCTCATCCAGGTCAAGTTTATCGACCTGTTTGAAGTCATCAAAAGCAAGTTGTTGTTCAGCATTAACATCAGCCACAAAAGAATGAAGAACAGCTTCTACCATACTACCAGACTTGGCAGTAGGATCAGGAGCAGAAGTATGTTGAACAGTATGCTGAGAGGAGACAGTATTGCTTGGGCTACTTGCATATGACATGGGACTAGATGCCATAGAACTCACAAAGGCTGAATTAGCAGGAGTGGGAAAAGAGTCACTTGAAAATCCTCTTACATGGGGTTCAAAAGTTCTGAGCCTATGAAACAGATCATCAAAAGTGAGATAGTCAAGCCCACCTTTGGCTTTGAGAGAGATCACCACCTGATTCCATGAGTAGGGTAAGGCTTTAAGAAACCTTGCATTAATGTCACCATCATCAGGCTTTGACCGAAGTTGATTCAACTGGCTCAATATCTTCTGGAACCTATCATACCCTTGATTTAGACCTTCAGTTTCTGAGATTTTGAATTCTGTGAATTCATCTCTCAGCATGGACCTTCGCATTTTCTTTGACTCCTCATTCCCGCCGAACCTTGCTTTTATGCCATTCCAGATCTCTCTGGCATCATCCAAATGGTAGAAGTCACCCATGTGATCTTCAGGAAGAGATTGAAGCAAAATGGTTTTTGCTTTTACCCATGGTGAAGGTGTGTATAACCCTTCTGCCTAAGGTTCCTTTTATACTACAAGGAAACCCTAATACATCATTAAAAAAAACATGTAAAACTGATATGCATATCCTTTCCTAACATATCTCATGCATATCCTAACAGAATATTAAGTAACTAATAAAGTTTGACTTCGACTAGGACCAGGAGCAGGACTTGCTCCTACTACTACTAGGACCAGGAGGAACTACATACCTCATAGTCTACCTATTACTTTGAAAGGGCCAACATAACGTGTATTCAGTTTTCCACGTTTGCCAAAACGTACAACACCCTTCCAAGGTGATAACTTGAGCATAACACGGTCACCTACTTCAAATTGCATAGGTTTGTGTTTCAGGTCCGCGTAGCTCTTTTGTCGATCGCGAGCAGCTTAAATTCTCTGCTTGATGAGGACGATCTTGTCTGTAGTCTCCTGGATTAACTCTGGTCCAGTGAGCTGAAATTCACCTACTTCTGCCCAGCACATAGGTGAACGGCATTTGCGACCGTACAGTGCTTCAAAAGGGGCAGCCTTAATACTGGCATGATAACTGTTGTTGTAGGAGAATTCCACTAAAGGAATGTGGTCAACCCATCCATTTCCAAAATCAATCACACACGCTCGTAGCATGTCCTCTAGAGTCTGGATGGTCCGTTCACTTTGACCATCAGTCTGCGGATGATAGGCAGTGCTCATATCCAAATTTATACCTAAGGCTCGTTGGAAAGCCTTCCAGAAGTTTGATGTGAACCTACCATCTCGATCACAGATTATCGGCACTGGTATTCCATATTTGGTCAATATCTCCTTCAGGTACGTCTTTGCTAGTTTTGCAAGAGAATCGTTCTCCCTAATTGGCAGGAAATGAGCGGACTTGGTGAGTCGATCGACGATTTCCCAGATAGTATCGTAACCGTGAGATGACTTTGGGAGTTTGGTGACAAAGTCCATAGTGATGTTGTCCCACTTCCATTCCGGTATCTTGGGTTGCACAAGTAAACCCGATGGTTGATAGGTGTGTAATCACCCATCCTTTTTACCACTTAATTACAATAATAACCGAGCCAAAACGTGTATTTTAGGTCTTTTATGTCATAATTATGCGTGGTTTGTGTTTTTGTTGTAATTTAGGACGAAATTGTGAAAAGTAGAGAAAACACGGCAATTACGGGCTTTTATTGAAGAAAAAGATGAAAGATGAAGTCGAGAAGTCAAGAGTGCAAAAAGAAAGGAAGTCCAAGACCAATTCTGAAGATTTATCAAAGAAAAAGTCAAAAGACGGAAGTTTACCAAAAGCCGAAGAACTCGAGTCTTATTTATTGAAGAATTAAAAGACGAGTTCAAAGAAATCCCGAGCCAAAAGTCATTAAAGTCCAAGATTAAAGAAGATTTAAAGGCTTAAGGACTAATGGTGCAATTAACAAAGAGATTAAGAAGGAAGGGCCTAATGATGCAATTAAGAGAAAATGAAGGAAGGGAGGAAGCTTCCTAATCCTCCCCTATATATAGTCATTAGCATTTCATTTTTACACTTGTTGGCTAACTTGACAAATTAGCTCTTCCACTTTTATTTTATGCACCTTTAATTACTTGTCATTTTTAATACATGTTTTGCACTTTAATTATCCTTTTAATTCCAAGTAAGTTTTTAATTTGCGTTCTTTAAATTCGTGTCTTTAATCTTTCTTTATCATTTGATCAAGCTTATTTTTACCAATCTCATTCTACTCTTCTTCTTTTTGATTCGGTTACAATTTCGGATTAAGCAAACTTTTGCTTAATCCATTTGCTTATTTGATTAAAAGTCTTGTCTTTTCTTTTTCTTTTAAGTCTTAATTCGAAATAGCCATAAGTTTGACAATCTTATGTGCTTATTTGGTATTTAGCTTAATTGATTTCAAGTTTTCTTAAAAATTTTACTTTTCACGTTTTTAATTTCATTAAGTTTCGTCTTTTAAATTTTGAAAAGGTCTTAACTTTTTAGCTTATTGTCTTGTTTTGTTTTCGTTTCATTTGAGTTTATTTTGTTACTGCTTATTATTTATAGCTTATTTAGTTCTTGTGCTTATTACGAATTTGTATCCATCGGAAAGTAAGGGTTCTCCACACATTGCGACGGCTTGCTTTACCACATTCCGATAGTGACAGTTTTGGACAAGGGTTTTGCATTCTGATCCGGGATTGCGATAGGAGTAACATCACCCTCATTCCGATCTGGGGTTGCGATCGCACATTGCGATCGCACATTCCGACGGCTCTTGAGGCTTACTTAGTCGAAGTGCTGCCCAATTTTCCTAAGCGACATTCCGATCTGAACTGCATTGCGATCTGAAATTTTCCGATCTGAACCATATTCCGGTCTAGGGGTGTTTGGTTATTCCGATCTGAAAAGGTGACACATTCCGATCTGGTGTTTTCAATCAACATTCCGATAGGGGTTGTGTGTTCATTCCGATGGTGAGTCTGATCGGAATATATTCCGATTAGGGTAGTTTTCATATTTTGTCTTGTTTAATTTTTAAGTTATCATTTTAATTATTTGTCTAATTTCAATTCTCGTCACGTTTTAATTTTAAGTCGTTTAATTAATTTACTTTAAAAAGTTTAAATATTGTGCCATTTACATTTAATTAGTTCAGATTTAATTAAGTGCATTTACTTTTAGTCTCGCTTTTAAATTTCCGTCATTAATTGTTAAGTTAGATTGTAAATTTACATTTAAGTCTTTGCACATTTAATATACTACAACGACACAAAATTATTGTTTCCACCAAAGAACGACTGAGTCGCATAGTGAACCTAGATCAATTCGATTAGACCAACACAACGAACTTAATTTTCTTACTAGGTAAAAGCCGAACATTAAAATGGCGCCGTTGCCGGCTCTTTTCGTAAAGATTAACGGTTTCTGTGAGAGACGCGTTGCTTTTTGGGATCCGTTCACTCGTGAACGTTATTTTTCGTGTCAAAAATTTTTCAAAAAAATCCCAAAAACATTTGAAAAATCATAAAAAGCATTTCTTTTTCAAAGTTTTGCACCAAAAATATTCCTCTTTATCCTCTATTATGTTTAATTCTTTTCTTTACCCCTCTTCTCTATAATTCTTCATGGATTCGTCTTGCGGTCGGTGTGGGAGACCATGGCATGGTTTTCAAACATGTCAATGGTGTACTTGTGAGCGGTGTGGTTTTGATATCGACGATACACAATTTGGATTTTGTCCATTTTGCAATTCAACAAATTCATACTTCAACTCTTATAATACTTTCCCACCCTCTCCCGTCTATGACAATCCCTATCCTCAACATGCACCGGGTTTTTCTCCATACCCGTGGTGTTATATTTGTGGGGGCCCTCACGATGCTTCTTCTTGTGATCCGTCGAAGATCTTTGAGAAACCACCGTGCTATCATCCCAGTGCATTTAACTTTGAGCCCCCACGTCACACCGTCAATCATCAACCTTCTTTCGAACAATTGAGTACCCAAGAACAATGGGCTACTCTTGTTACTCAATTTCAAAACCTCGAAGAAGCTTTCCATAAATACAACGCAAAATGTTAAGCGGATCAGCAACGAGAGCAGGTATCTAACCTTAATGCTTATACTCCTCCTCTTGTGCCTCCATATTATTATGACAGTGATGACGATGAGAGTCCTATTTCTTTGACCGATGAGAATGCTATTCCTTCTCCCGACTTGCCGGAGACTAAGGATTCAACCATCCTAAGGGATGAGGATATTAGTACAATTCCTGCAAAGGAATCCGACGAATTCAATACGTCTAGTGCTGATAACCTTGTCCCTATTCCAAGTGAATCTGAGTTGACATCCGACAGTGACGATGAGTATGATGCACTTTCTTCTGATGATGTTCCTTCCACCAACACTTTGGAAGAGGATTCTTTGGCTTTCTCCAATCCTCTTTTTGATCAAGATGATGATTTTACTTCTAGTGATGACGAGTCACTATCTGATGAAGACGTTCCGAAGGAAACTTTCAAGATTTATTCGAACCCTTTATTTGATTTTGATGACGATTACATATCTAGTGAGGTGAATCCTCTCTTTGACGAAGGGATTGAGTACATTGCTAGCTCTGATTCTCCTACTATTAATGAGCATGCTTTGTTAGCCATGCCCCCTTCTATCGCAGAGGTGGAGAGTTCTGACTCTACTGGAAAGGTATCGCAGGTGGAAGGTAATTCTTCTCTTACTTCTCCTACTATATTGCCCCCTCATCCTACTGAATGCACGCCCAATCGGGTGATGTATCAATTTCCCTCTCCAGGAAATGAGGATGAGTGCTTTGACCCGGGAGGTGAAAATGACCATTCTATGATTGATAACATTACGGCTTTGCCAATTGGTCCGCATCCATTGTCTTTGGAGGATGACAATGTGATTCCTATACCCACCCCACCTCCCGAGGATCATGATTTTACATACTTCTCGTATGTTGAAAGGACCTTTCTACCGTTTAAGACTTATCCTCCTGCCTCTCCTTTGTTATATTCCTCCGGGAATGAGGATAAGGTCTTTGATCCCGGTATTACATTTGAGGCCTCCCATGGACCATTTAATTCGGGGAAGAGTCAGGCTCGTGACTCGGATAACAAAAACAAGCGCTTTTTGGGAGGCAACCCAATTATCTATCTATCTTTTTCTTTGTTTTTACCATAAGTGTAGGGGAGACCCTTTGGTTTGCTATTTCCTCTCCTCTCTTAATCAGGGATTCGATCTTCAATGATCCACTCTTGATGATTCTTGACGACCCATGATTCTGTGTTCCCTTCTTTTCGGTTCTATCCTAAACTCTTTTCGATTCACTATTTTATATTTTCCAATATTAAAATAGGAATCTCGTTAGTTGTCTTTCCCTTAGCAAGATTTAAACAAAGTGCACAATGTCCTAAGTGTAGGGGAGTTTACTCCCACATGCTTAAACATTGAGGACAATGTTTATCTTAAGTGTAGGGGGGACTTCTATCGAAGTTAAGTGGTCTTTTCCTTGTATTTGTCCTCATTTTAACCGGAAAATCAATTTTTCGACATTTTTCAAAATTTTTGATCTATTTTGGCCCATTAGTTTTGCCCTTTGTATAGTTATTTCCTTTCCTTGTTAGAATAAATTTTTAATAAAGTGGTTTTAATTTTCAAACGTTGTGAATCTTTTGACTCAACCCGAGTTTACTTATCTAAGTTTACTCTAGCTAGTATCCTTAATGTGTTTAAGTCAAGTTTTGCTAGGCTTTTATATAGGGAGCTATAAAACGCGAAAGTCTTAACTCTCGCGGGTTAAGAACAAGAACTTTTTGCAAGTTTCTATAATTGATCCTAGAGAGTCGTTTATCAAGGGAACTTTAAAACGTGATTTTTAAACTTGAAAAAGTCTAAGAATTTGCAAGATCCTATAGGCGACTCGAAAACCCAAAACTTTGATTTAATAGGCTAAGCATCCACGAGTCTCATTACTTGAGATTTTAAACTGTGGAGAACGAGAGATGATATAGTCAATTATAAGTTTGGTATTCTTTCGGGAATTTATGTGAGTTAAATATAAGCTTATTCTCCCATCGCTTGCTAATAAATTTATCTGCAATAAATAAGGTTGTACGATTTGAAAAGTTACTTAGCTTCTAGCCCAAGATCGTTTAAAAGTTGCTCGGTATGGATTAGATTTTTATAGCCAAGGCATAACTTATTGAAGCGGGATGCGAAGATTGGCGAGTCCGAAAAGGCCCTAACAAGGCATGAGGGCTACATTTTGTTGCTAAAGATCCAAAGTGATGTGAAGAATCATTTATCGAAAATCAATATGAAGGATCGAGACACACGATGAAAAGCAAAAACTCCCCAAAAGTCATGGAGAAGCGTATCCGAAAAGACCCTAGCAAGGTATGAGGATAAATAGATCTAAGTAATAAAAGGAGGCGGATCGTTGTATATCAAAGTCCAAAATAAAGATTGGAGAAAAATGAAGAATTCGTGGTCCAAGTATGAATCTCTCAAAACTTCAAGTGAAGGAATTCCTATTGTGAAGAGAAGGCCATTATTTCATGAACGTCTCTCAAGGTTTGAAGTATGAAGTCGCTGCCAAATATCGGTCCAAGAAAGGTCTCAAATCGCGAAGCGAGTTATGCCAAGATATGAACTTTATGAGGTCCCGAGAAGCAGTTTTAAAAGATTTTGTCCTTTAGCTAACTATTGATTAAATCGTTCACTTTATTTTCGGACTAAATAACTATCTAAATAAGTCAACAATGCATCCTCGTGATCATTCAAGACAACAATAAAATATAAGAGATACACCTAGGAATAAGGGAGTCTAAGTGAATAATTGGCCCACATGAGTTCGTGTTAGTTTACTAACTTATAATAACAATGATCTCGTTTTTAAGCTTGGTTTGGAGAAAGTGAAAACTTGAGGATGATGATTATTCATGACATTTCCAAAACCCAAGGTATGCTTTTTGATTTCTTTATTTTGAATGTCTTTAATTTTCTATCTCTTTAATAAAGGCCAACGTGGATTGATTATGATGAAAAATGTAAACATGCTTTGTAACTAATGCATTGCACGAGGACATTGCAATGGTCAAGTGTAGGGGATTTGATAGGTGTGTAAACACCCATCCTTTTTACCACTTAATTACAATAATAACCGAGCTAAAACGTGTATTTTAGGTCTTTTATGTCAGAATTATGCGTGGTTTGTGTTTTTGTTGTAATTTAGGACGAAATTGTGAAAAGTGGAGAAAACACGGCAATTACGGGCTTTTATTGAAGAAAAAGATGAAAGATGAAGTCGAGAAGTCAAGAGTGCAAAAAAGAACGGAAGTCCAAGACCAATTCTGAAGATTTATCGAAGAAAAAGTCAAAAGACGGAAGTTTACCAAAAGCCGAAGAACTCGAGTCTTATTTATTGAAGAATTAAAAGACGAGTTCAAAGAAATCCCGAGCCAAAAGTCATTAAAGTCCAAGATTAAAGAAGATTTAAAGGCTTAAGGACTAATGGTGCAATTAACAAAGGATTAAGAAGGAATGGCCTAATGATGCAATTAAGAGAAAATGAAGGAAGGGAGGAAGCTTCCTAATCCTCCCCTATATATAGTCATTAGCATTTCATTTTTACACTTGTTGGCTAACTTGACAAATTAGCTCTTCCACTTTTATTTTATGCACCTTTAATTACTTGTCATTTTTAATACATGTTTTGCACTTTAATTATCCTTTTAATTCCAAGTAAGTTTTTAATTTGCGTTCTTTAAATTCGTGTCTTTAATCTTTCTTTATCATTTGATCAAGCTTATTTTTACCAGTCTCACTCTACTCTTCTTCTTTCTGATTCGGTTACAATTTCGGATTAAGCAAACTTTTGCTTAATCCATTTGCTTATTTGATTAAAAGTCTTGTCTTTTCTTTTTCTTTTAAGTCTTAATTCGAAATAGCCATAAGTTTGACAATCTTATGTGCTTATTTGGTATTTAGCTTAATTGATTTCAAGTTTTCTTAAAAGTTTTACTTTTCATGTTTTTATTTTCATTAAGTTTCGTCTTTTAAATTTTGAAAAGGTCTTAACTTTTTAGCTTATTGTCTTGTTTTGTTTTCGTTTCATTTGAGTTTATTTTGTTACTGCTTATTAGTTATAGCTTATTTAGTTCTTGTGCTTATTACGAATTTGTATCCATCGGAAAGTAAGGGTTCTCCACACATTGCGACGGCTTGCTTTACCACATTCCGATAGTGACAGTTTTGGACAAGGGTTTTGCATTCCGATCCGGGATTGCGATAGGAGTAACATCACCCTCATTCCGATCTGGGGTTGCGATCACACATTGCGATCGCACATTCCGACGGCTCTTGTGGCTTACTTAGTCGAAGTGCTGCCCAATTTTCCTAAGCGACATTCCGATCTGAACTGCATTGCGATCTGAAATTTTCCGATCTGAACCATATTCCGATCTGGGGGTGTTTGTTATTCCGATCTGAAAAGGTGACACATTCCGATCTGGTGTTTTCAATCAACATTCCGATAGGGGTTGTGTGTTCATTCCGATGGTGAGTCTGATCGGAATATATTCCGATTAGGGTAGTTTTCATATTTTGTCTTTTTTAATTTTTAAGTTATCATTTTAATTATTTGTCTAATTTTAATTCTCGTCACGTTTTAATTTAAGTCGTTTAATTAATTTACTTTAAAAAGTTTAAATATTGTGCCATTTACATTTAATTAGTTTAGATTTAATTAAGTGCCATTTACTTTTAGTCTCGCTTTTAAATTTCCGTCATTAATTGTTAAGTTAGATTGTAAATTTACATTTAAGTCTTTGCACATTTAATATACTACAACGACACAACATTATTGTTTCCACCAAAGAACGACTGAGTCGCATAGTGAACCTAGATCAATTCGATTAGACCAACACAACGAACTTAATTTTCTTACTAGGTAAAAGCCGAACATTAATGGTCTCTGGTGTTCAGTTATTACACGAGCACAGTTCAAACATTTCTGAACGTAGGTGGCAATGTTGGCTTTCATATTCGGCCACCAATATAACTTCTTCATATCCTGATACATCTTTTTAGATCCGGGATGTATAGAATATTTAGACTTATGAGATTCGTGCATGATCACGTTCCTCAAATCTCCATAGCAAGGTAACCAACTTCGTACGTGAAGGCATAGGGTTCCGTCTGCTCTGGGTTCTAACTTCTCCTTGCTAAGATCGGTTCTGAGCATTCCCCCGACATCTTCCTTCACGAGGTTTTCAGGCAATTGGGCTTGAGTCTGAGCTTCCAAAATCTGTTTGGGTAGATCCAAACTGATTGTCATAACTAATGCCCGAACTCTCATAGGAGGGTCCGTTTCCTTACGACTTAAAGCATCAGCAACCACGTTTGCTTTACCCGGGTGGTATTTGATCTCGCAGTCGTAGTCACTCCGTAACTCAATCCAACGGCGTTGTCTCATGTTCAACTCCTTCTGATCCAATACGTGTTGCAAACTTTTATGGTCAATATGCACTGTGCACTTTGTTCCGTATAGGTAATGTCTCCAGATTTTGAGAGCAAAAACTACGGATCCAAGTTCTAGATCATGAGTGGTGTAATTCTTCTCATGCTTCTTCAATTGTCTTGAAGCGTAGGCAATCACTTTCATTCTCTGCATCAATACCGCACCTAAGCCCTTGTGTGAGGCATCACAGTATACCACGAAATCATCGTTGCCTTCAGGCAAGGCCAGTATGGGTGCACTGCATAACTTCTGCTTGATCAATTGGAAAGCTGATTCTTCCTTCTCCCCCCAATCGAACTTTATTCCTTTCTGTGTAATTTTGGTCATCGGTTTGGCAATTTTGGAAAAATCTTCAATGAATCTGCGGTAGTACCCGGCAAGGCCTAGAAATTGGCGGATCTCTGTCGGTGATTTAGGAGATACCCAATCCTTGACAGATTCGACCTTTGCTGGATCCACGTGAATACCGTCACAATCGATGACATGACCAAGGAATTGCACTCTGGGAATCCAAAATTCACATTTGGAGAACTTAACATAGAGCTGCTCCTCCTTGAGTACCTTTAGTACTTGTGCAAGATGTTCCCCATGTTCTTGTTCGTTCTTGGAATAAATGAGTATGTCGTCAATGAAAACTATCACGAATTTATCCAGGTAGGGTCTGCACACACGGTTCATAAGGTCCATGAAAATAGCTGGTGCATTGGTCAACCCAAATGGCATAACCTGGAATTCGTAATGACCGTAACGGGTTCTAAAAGCAGTTTTTGGTATATCTTCCTCCTTGACTCGTAGCTGATGGTATCCAGATCTCAAGTCAATCTTGGAATACACACTTGACCCTTGCAGTTGGTCAAATAGGTCGTCAATGCGAGGAAGCGGATAACGATTGTTCATAGTTAACTTATTCAGCTCTCTGTAATCGATGCACATTCGAAAAGAACCATCTTTCTTTTTGACAAATAATACAAGAGCTCCCAATGGTGAGGAACTGGGTCGAATGAATCCTTTGTCAGATAGTTCTTGAAGTTGTTCAGCTAGTTCTTTGATCTCTGATGGTGTCAACCGGTATGGAGCTTTAGCTACAGGTGCCGCTCCAGGAACCAAATCAATTTGAAATTCTACTTGTCGGGTCGGTGGTAAGCCTGACAGCTCATCAGGAAAGACTTCTGGAAAATCTCGGACGATGGGTACGTCCTTGATTTGCTTCTTCTCGGGCTTGTCTTCTTCATCTGTTTGAGAAATATGGGCCAAGAAGATAGGACATCCTCTCAACAAATATTTCTGAACTTTTGTACAAGAGATAACACTAAGTCTAGTGTCAGCGAGGTCGGTGTTACCGTCACCTGGAATGATTAGAGTTTCGTTTCCCCACGGAATACAGACTAGCTTTTCGTCACAAACAATGATTGTGCGGTATCTCGCTAACCAATCCATGCCAATAATAACACCAAAACTACCAAGGTTTACGGGGATAAGGTCAATGTTGAACGGATGTTTGGAAAGATTTAAGGTACAACCTCTAATGATAGTGGCAGCATCTACAGTTTTACCGTCAGCTAATTCTACGGAGTAACGGTGATCTAAGCTTGTAGGAATAACTTCTAGTACTTGGCTAAATTCAGTGGATATAAAACTTCGGTCTGCTCCAGTATCAAACAAAACATATGCATAACGATTATTCAATAGGAACGTACCAGTAACGACATTCGAATCGGGGTTGGCTTTTGCATTGCCGACCACGTACACTCTGGATGAAGCTCCTCCACTGTTCTTGTTCTGGTTGGCCCGCTGAGGGAAACTTGGTCTCACGTGTCCTGGTGATACACACTCATAGCACACAACTCCCTTCTTGGGTCCATTGTTGTTTCCTCCAGTAGCGTTGTGGTTCCCCTGCTGTCCATGATAGAAGGTCCTAGCGCTGCTGTAGAACAGCGCGCTCAGTCTTTCCGGCCGCTAGCAGAGCAAGAATGTCTGCTACATCCTGGGCCTGGCGTGCGGCCAGTGCCGTGATCTGGGCCTGGACGGGGTCAGCATGTCTGGCCCGGGAACCCTCACCGATCTCATAGGTGGAATCGAGAGGTGCCTCGTACCTCCTTTTACGAGGTGGCAGAGACTCGGGTGCATGCTCCCGCAGTGAAGTCACAAGTGGTACAGGTGGTATAGCAGCAGGAGGCTGGACCTCTTCCCCAGCGGGAGAAATAGGTGGAGTAGAGATAAGTGCCTCGATGGATGCGGCGTCGACAGAGGCGTGACTATCGCCGGAATCACTAGCAGATAACCATCCACATAAGACGGTCGTCGGAGATACGGCAGCAGGTGTATCGGTAGGTGAGTCATGATAAATCTGAAAGTAATATAGTTTTAATTGATATAAGTATAAACTTACTCAAGTTAAAAGTTTTGGGAAATATAATTTAAAATTATATAATAGTGCCATTTAACACTCGCCATGCTAAAGGTTACGTTAATACTTATAAGATTAATCAACCGGATGTTAATAATCAATGCACAGGCAATCACACAATCGATGTATGCTCTACAGTCTATATGCTTAACTATTCTAGTCCCGAAAATCCCAAAAGATTTTTTTAAAGCAGTTATAGTTCAGATTATATAAAAATTTTATTTTTATATTTATTTTAATTTTGTTCTGATTCTCTATAACTATCGCTCTGATACCATTCTGTGACACCCCCAAATTGAGTCAAACGCAGCGGAAAAAATATTTGGGTGTCACGTAGGTGGATCAACAGCATACATAATATAGAGCAACAGATAAAAGATTATCCTTACATTTATTACATGATTGAAAGTGCAAATAGTATTAAAATAGTCTTTAACATTGTTCGATAGTTTGATTTATTCCCAATTTATAAAACCTCAGATGAGCTCTATAAATGCAGCCTATCATGATGCTTGACTCCATGCACACCAATACATGCTTCACTTTCCTGAGAAAACATGCTTAGAGAGTCAACATAAAGTTGGTGAATTCACAGGTTTAATTAAAATAAGTTTGGACATTAAATATTCACTGAAGTAGTAATGCACAAAGCATCAATACTTAAAAGTAATTACATTCCCATATTGCCCGAAACTGAAACTTAACAGTTAAGTCCTTAACAAATAAGGACCCTTCGCCTTATCAATCAAGGCACCCATAACAAAAATAAGTGCTGACATGTGAAACATCTGTTGTCCTGGCCTAGACACAGTGAGCATGACTCACCCAGATGGGGACGGTCAATCCCAAATAGATCTATTTATAACATTCAGGTAATTCAATAATTCTAATAGTTTCGGATGCACGGGTCATGCGGGTTCATCTACAATAGGCAATGTAATCAAAAGTTTCATAGTTCAATCCATGTCCATAAAATAAAATATGTTGCATTTTTCTTCCCCATTAAAAGGTTTAAAAGTTTGTCAACATATAAAGTGGGGCCATGAACTCACCTCAGTAGTACAACAATAAGTTAGTGGATAAATCCGATAAGGATGCTCACGATACAATCAACGACCTAAATAATTATAAGGTCTCAGTAAATGCATAACATAATGCATAAAAGTTCTAGAATAAATCTGTACATGCTTAAACTGGTTTTAAGCATTTTATTACAATACTTGTATTTTTGTTCATCGTTTGTACAAGTTCTAATAGTATTTATTTTAAGTATAAAATAAATAATAAGGTTAAATTAATTAATTCATTTAATTAATATTTTGTACTTACGTTGTTTATAAAACACTTTAAATATTTATAAAGGATAATTATATATATATTTAAAGTAATAGAAAATAAATATAATAAATATATTTATTTAATTTATATTCAACATATAAATAGGGTTTATAAAACGTATAACATTTTAATTAACATCCACGTTTACGTAGTGTTTATAATTATTAAATTATAAGTTTGGAAAAATAACAATTGTTACGTTTATTTAAGTTTTACGTTTTAAATAACGGTTTAAATATATAGGATTTTAAGGTTTGTAATACTTTGTATAAAATACGTTTTAGTCCTTTTAATTAAATAAATGCCCGCGGTTAAATTACTTTTACACCCCTAGGGTTTCTAAATCTTTCAAGTAATTACAGTTTTGGTCCCTCCCTAGTTACACGTGTAACTAGGGTTTCTTTAAGTTTCATTAAATGGCAAAAATAGTCCCTAAAGTATACGGCTCAAATTAGGGCTTATTAAAGTTTCACAACTTGGCAGTTTTAGTCCTCCAACCTTCGGCTAAGTTTAATTACAAGTTTCACAAATGCCCCCTAGGGCTTGTATATGTTTCGGCAAATGGCAGGAATAGTCCCTAGGGTTACTTAGGGTTTAAATAAGTTTGCTATCTTGGCATATTTGGTCCCTAAGGCTTATACTAGGTCTTGGCTAAAATCCAAAGTGATCCCTAGGTTTTCTAAAGTTTACACAACTTACCCTAACATTATATTAATTCCTTTTTAGTCCTTTTTATCACCTTTAAGTTTCGGATATGTTCAAAACACAACCTAAACTCTCGACAATATTTATAAGTAGTCCAAAATTTATGTTTTTGAAATATAAGTTTCTACACTTGTTTATTTTAGATCCCTTTACTTTATAAATTTATAAATCCAACCCGAAAGTTTTATACTTGTCATATTTAATCCTAAATTTAGTAGATCTATTAGTTTAATCCAAAACTATTATAGATCTATACTTTCAACATGAAACTTTACAAAATTATACTTTGACACTAAAAGTTTTATAAAAACATTTATTTAGTGAAAATGATTATTTATCTAGGCAACTTATTATAGTGAGCTTAAAACTAACCTTATAAGGCATAATAGTGATCTTAACATTTTAAGGCACCTAAAAACATAAATCTAATGTTTCTAGTTATATCTAAACATTACAAGATTACCCAAAATAATATTATGAGCTTTAAGCTCACGTCCAAAATTCATGCATGGTTAGGTTTTCATGGTTTTTCAAGTTTAACAAGATCATGGTGATGTGTTCTTCATGGTTGACAAGTTTTTACATCATTTTATGTTATAAAAAAAATCAAGCCGTGGGCTATATTAGGTTTTTAGGGTTTCATTATTTGTTTAAATGTTAACTTTTACCAAGAATAACCATGTACATAATAATATGTACGAAAGTAAATGTATTAGAAAAGATAGGTTTTAACTTGGACTTACTTGTTTAGATAGGTTTAGGAGGGATATGAGAATGAGTAGAAGCAAGTGACAAGCTTTCAACAATGGAGGTCTAGGGGACCTTAAACAAGCCGTGAGCTTCAAGTAGGCTTCTAGGGTTCTTGTTCTTGCTTCAAGGATCAAGGTTTCTTGTAGGATGAGCTTAGGATTAACCTTTAGATAGTATGAGACATGATCCAAGTGTAGGAAATAAGTTTGAAGGTTTGAAAATGGTGGAATGTGGTGTTTGCCGTAGGTAGTGAGAGAGAGATAGATGAGATTGGTTTTCAAGTGAATTATGTTGTGAGTTGTATGTTTTTCGGCTTAAGAAAAGGAGAGAGGGTAAATCAAGATGAATCCTAGTACTTGGTACTTAGTATCTCACCAAGATACACATAATCTTTGATGGATACACTTGTTATTACACACATGCTCAAAACTAGCAAACTTCTTTTCTTCCTTTTTGGTTTGCAACCGTGGGTTTCACAAGTCGAAGGGGGACAAGTATTTCAAGTATAGTGACATGCATGAGGGATTGTGTGTAAGTGTATAAGCATGGTTTGTGTAAGTAATGGTGTAAGTAAAGTATGGCTTAGGATAGAGTTTTAGTGGAGTAAGTATGATTACTAGTAGGTTAGCTAGCAAATGATGGTAGTGTATGCATGCATACATCTACACGTCTAATATATGCATGGGGAAAGGGTTTTTGTTAAATTTTGCCAAGTGTTGTATGATAATAATAGTATTTGTATATTATTGTAGGTATTTTTTGTGTTGTAGGTATTTTTGTTGAAGCTTTTTGGTAATTTAGTAAAAGTGTATATTAAATACATCACAAAAATTATTTTACTTAAATAAAGTAAATAAGTGACAATGTAAAATAATGTACATTGTTTTAAAGTGTTTAGGTGTTTATTTCTTTTAGGTAATATATGTAAATATATACATATAAGATAAATCCAAGTACTTAATAAATAAATTAAGTAAGGTTACAGTTTATCTCAAAATATGTACTGAGGTGATAAGTTTATTATTCAATCAAGTGGCCAGTCAGTTGCCAGAGTAGTCAATAAATGACTAAAGGTTCATATAAATGTAAAATAAATATGAAAGGTAGTATGACAAAAGGTATATGATAATTAATAAGTCATATAAAAGTGAAATTACATAAATTCCAAAAATAACTAGTACAACAGTTGACAAAGTCAATAAGGTAAAATCAGAGGTTTTACAAACATCTCATACCAATTTGCCTAACTAGATACGCAAACCTCTATTTCGAAAGAGCTTTTGTAAACATGTCAGCTAATTGGTAATCAGTTCCAACAAAGTATAATTCAACAATACCTCTTTCAACTTGTTCCTTAATGAAGTGATATCGGACATCAATGTGCTTCGTGCGGGAATGCTGTACCGGATTGCAGGAGATGGCTATGGCAGACTTTGAGTCACAGTACATAGGTACTTTATCAAAGTGGAAGCCATAATCCGTGAGTTGTGTTCTCATCCAAAGAACTTGAGCACAACACGGAGATAGAGACACATACTTCGCTTCGGCTGATGAAGGTGACGTGCAATCCTGCTTCTTGGAAGACCATCCCACAAGCTTATCTTGACCTAGAAATTGTGCACCACCAGAAGTACTTTTTCGTGTATCAAGACACCCTGCATGATCAGAATCTAAATAGGCCGTTAGAAAGAAACCGGTTTCCCTCGGATACCAGAGTCCCATGTGAATGGTATTCTTAAGGTACCGAAAGATCCGTTTAACCTCCTTGAGGTGCTTTTCAATGGGTCGTGCTTGATATCGTGCACAATAGTATGTAGCATGATGAATATCAGGTCTTCTTGCTGTCAAGTACATGAGGGACCCGATCATGGAACGATATCTCGTTTGATCTATGGGTAATCCCTCCAAATCAACATCTAGGGATGTGGTTGATAATGGCGTCCCAACGGGGTCACATGATGTCATACCATGCTTTGTGATTATCTCTTGACAATACTTAGCTTGGTTAATGAAGATACCACTTGGGGATTGGTGAACTTGAATTCCTAGAAAGAATTTTAGTTCGCCCATCATAGACATTTCAAATCTGTTGTGCATTAATTTTTCAAACCATTTTGAAAGTTTTGGGTTTGTAGACCCGAAAATAATGTCATCAACATAAATCTGCACAAGCAAAATGTCATCCCCATATTTATAAGTGAACAAAGTTAAATCAATGGAACCTTTTGAGAAACCTTTGGAGACCAGAAATTTTGAGAGCTCGTCGTACCACGCCCTTGGAGCTTGCTTGAGTCCATATAGTGCTTTGTGGAGACGATACACGTTGTCAGGATAATGAGGATTGACGAATCCTGTGGCTGCGTGACATAGACTTCTTCCTTCAAAGTACCGTTAAGAAATGCCGTCTTTACGTCCATTTGGTAGACAATGAATCCCTTATGTGCAGCATAAGAAGAAAAATCCTGACCGCATCCATTCAAGCTACTGGTGCAAATGATTCTTCAAAATCAATACCCTTTTTCTGTCCATACCCTTTAGCCACTAGCCTAGATTTATTCTTGATGATCGTGTTCTCTTCATCCATATTGTTTTTCCAGATCCATCGAAGATTTAATGGTGTTACATCGTACGGTCTGTCAACAAGTTCCCAGACTTTAAGTCTTTCAAATTGTTGAAGTTCATCCGTCATCGATTCAATCCAAGCATGATCAGCCATGGCTTCTTTGATGTTTTTCGGTTCATCTGAGCTCACGGCGAGTGCGAACATACAAACATCGCCATCGGTGTGAAGTTGTCGTCTTGTACGAACGGGCTGTGAAGGGTTTTCAATGACATGAACCAAAGGATGATCTCGGGTCCAATGATGTGTTGAAGGATGTCGTTGATAGAATGTATGCATATTTGACGGATCAACATGGAGAGTAGAAGACTCTCCAATTTCGTGTACCGGTGTACCGAATGGGTTGATAAATTCGTCTTCATCAGATAATGCATTGTCTGTTTGATTTGTGTTCTCTGGAGCAACGACAGTAGTTGTGGATGTTGTTGGATCGATTGTTGAAGTGATATTCCGAGGAGGTAAATCTGCAGCAACCGGTGTTAAAGTAGATGAAGTTGTATCCTTTTGTAGACGATGATCGATATCATCATTCTTATCATGAGTGACAGCGGAAGACTTCGATACAACTTGTTTCTCCCCCGTGAAATATTCATCATACATTGGTCCATATAACATTTCCAACTCTTCAATTGTCGTGTCGACTGTCATATCAGCTCTAGGAACATTTTCTGGAACCAGCGTTGAACTTGACGGTTCATTGCTGTGGTCTTGAGTTCCGAGTTCCGTGCGGTTGTGAACGGAAGTCGTTTGTCGTTGTGGATCGGGACTTAAACTGTTTTGTTCAAGTGCCATTTCTTGTAATTCATCAAATCGGATGTGAATAGTCTCGACTATCAATTTTGTTCTCTTGTTGTACACTCTATATCCCTTAGACTGCGTTGTATATCCTACAAGAATACATGCATCACCTTTTTCTTTCATCTTATCCAAATTTTCACCATCTCGAATAATGTAACAAGTACATCAAAAAACATGAAGGTGTTTGAGTGAAGGTTTTCGATCATGAATTATGTGATATGGTGTCTTTTCGTGTCTTGTGATAATTAAGGAGCGGTTTTATGTGTAGCATGCGGTTGACACGGCTTCGGCCCAAAAGTATAGTGGATGTTTTGAAGCGGATAATAATGTTCGAGAAGCCTCAAATAAAGTACGGTTTCGTCTTTCAACAACTCTGTTTTGTTCGGGTGTTCGAGCAATAGATGTTTCATGTTCAATCCCTTCGGCTTCAAAATAGTTTCTTAGTTTTGAATTCAAAAATTATGTACCTTTGTCAGTACGGACCACTTTAACTTGAGCTTGAAGACCACGTTGTATCAGTTTAAGAAAGCTGATGAGAACTTCAGGTGTTTCATCCTTGGACCTCAAGAAGTGAGTCCATGTGTACCTTGAGTAATCATCGACAATTACCAGAATATATTTCTTTCCATTTATACTATGAACACGCATGGGACCACACAGATCCATGTGAAGAAGATCTAACCGTCCTTTAGAGCTTGGTGTGGTCTTTGTTCTGAAGCTACTTCGTTTAGCTTTACAAAGTTCACAAGAAGAACAAAGATGATCTTTGATGAATTTCAAACTTGGAAGGCCTCTCACAATATCTTTCTTGGAAAGCAAGTTGATGGTATTAAAATTAAGATGAGATAAACGTTGATGCCATAACCATGCCTGAGTCGTTGAAGCTTTAGCCATGAAGCAAATTGGAGTTGATGAAGTTGTGTCTTGAAGTGAAATTATGTAAAGATCAGTACCCCGTGTACCAGTAAGTAAGTCATTCCCATCATAATCACGAACAAAACATGTCTTCTTTCTGAAAGCAACTTCCAAATACGCATCACATAATTGACCAACCGAGAAAAGATTGTGATTGAGCCCTTCGACGTAGTATACCCTTTTGATTGTAATGTTCCCCTACACCAAATCTCCAAATCCTAGGATCGGTGCAAATTGATCATTTCTGAATCGGACCGTACCCAGGAACTTCTCCACAAAGTTAATTAGAAGCTTGAGATTCCCCGTCATGTGCTTCGTGCATCCAGAGTCCAGTATGAAGAGAATTATTTGTATTACCTGCAGAGGAGTTAGAACACGATGGAGCATTCGCTAAATTGGATACCACAGTAGTTGTGATAGTAGAATCATTAGTGTCCTTATCAACATTTAAAGGCAAACTAATACTCGTTTTCACATTTTCTGTTCTAGCTTTCGGCATCCATTTATATCCTGGAGTACATTTATTAGCAAACCACCATTTCCAAGACTTACTAGCAGACTCATATAATTCCTTAATTCTGCTTCTAGGGTTCTTAGTGGTGGAGTCTGATGCATTACTTTTCTTAGTGGGAGTTTCACCAGAATGGTTTACTTTGCGTTTGGGTTTACTAGCTCTAATAGGCATTGCAACTTGCTTCTTAGTTCTAGTATCTATGCCTTTGACTTTATTCATAGCACACATAGAATGATTAGCAGTAGCACACTTTCTACATTTGACACAAACAAATTTCACATTCACAGCATTTAAATCGTCATTACATGCGATAACAGACTTTTTATTCTTAAAAACATTCAAATTCCTAGGGTGTTCTTCTACTTCCTTCATCTTCCCTTGATTCTTGTGTTTCCAGACCTTATCATTCACTTGCGTGCGCTTAAGCTGAGGTCGGCTAACACTAGTTGTGGAAACTATTCATGTAGTAGAAGACACACGAATATTAGTATTTCTAGAAGTCTGAGGCGAGTGAGTATCTTTGTTTGTGGGCTTAGTGGGCATTCTATACATCCCTGGTTTAATCACATTATTGTGCTTAACGCTTGGTGCTATAGTATTCCTTATGGGTTGATTTTGTGGTAACCTTTCCTTTCCGTCCATCTTGGGGGCAAACACAGGTTTTGCAAACGAGGAATTTGATAAAGCAGATGGTTTTCCCAAGATAGAGGATCTATTCACTTTAGAAGCATTGGGTTTTCTAACAACAGGTTTCTTAATGCTAGGTTCCACGACTTTCCCACCCATTTTAGCAACGAGTTTCTGCAACTCTGCTATCGCTTTGTCGCTGTCTTGTAACTGAGCTTTCAACCCTTTAATTTCCAAATTATGTTCATTCATTTCTCGAAACGTTTGGGAAAGTTTTTCTTGCAATTTATTATCATGTGGAAAAATACCAACATCTTTTTGCAAAGCAAGTTCAAGAGAATGACAATGTTTTTGAAGGAAATCAGTTTTGTGTTGAAGTAACTCAAAAGCCTTTTTATCAACATTTTCTTTATGTTTCGAAAGCTCAATTTCAAGACGCTCACATTCTTTGAGCTTATCAAGATATTTGCATGCAACATCAGAATATTCATCAATATCAGCACAAGATGTAAAATAAGCACACATAACATCGTCAGAAACACATTCTTGCAATAGTAAATTATATTCATCTGAAAAATCAGACTTCTCCATTTGAAGATCTTCAATGTGTTTCTCAAGAGATTCAACATATTTTAAGTCATCATACATTTCAGTCCGAATGAACTCCTCAAGTTGAAGAACAGTTTCTTTAATCAATTTCGTGTTAGGAATTAAGAGTTCTTTCACAAGCAAGGTAATATCTTGAGGAATCGGACGTGTCCACTCAGCATTTTCATGTTTTGCCCAGTCTCTTTCAACAATAGATTTAACATTATCTATGTGGTGTTTAAGAATGCCTAATGTTTTCCTACTCTTGCTTTTAGATTCATCTAGAGGGAGGTAGTTTATGTATTTGTAAACATTAGATTTCTTAGGGGCAAAAGCTTTCTTCCATTAAATTCTCTTTTGTTTGCATTCTAAAAACACTTCCTCACGGGTTTTCTGAGTCTGTTTGTTGAAAAGACCATAAAGACTATTCTCATAGGCATAATTATATGGTTTAACAAACTCCTTATTGATAAGAGGTTGACTATCATCATCCCAAAGAGCAGTCTCTTCACTATCGGCACTTACAGGCATGCAATCAAGATCAGTCCTTTCAGTCTCATCAAGATAAAGACACGGGTTCGCAGCTTGAGCTTTGGCAAGGTACGCAGGACTTGCAAAGCTAGCTTGACCCTTAAACATTGATGGAGGTGCTAGCATTCTTACGGATTGAATAGAATCGTGCGTTTTATAACAACTTTCTTCAAAAATTCGACTTGTTCTTCTAATTTCGTTACTTTTTCAGTTTCTTTATCGTATCTACTTTTGAAGTCTTGTTTTAACGCATCTACCTCTTGTTTCTTATCCTCAAGAATTTTAGCAGAATCGGTAGTGGTCATAGAGAGCTTTTGTTCAAGTTCATTTACTTTGGTATTGGCAAGGTACGTTTTTTGACGTTCATCCATTAAGAAAACATTATATTGACGCTTCTCTTTGGCTAATAACTCAAGAGTTGTATTATATTTGTTTTCAAAATCGTCCTTTTGACTTTTTAACGCACTTCCCTTGTACCCCTCAAGCTCTTTGGTTTTCTGAAGGAGCTCATCTCTATAGCTTTCAGTCATCTCAGTAGATTTGATAAGAACAGCTTTGCATTCTTCAAAATTTTGAGTGAGCGTAGCGTTTTCCTTCTTTAATTGCTTTTGACTCTTTTTATTTTTAGTGACATCTTTTTGTAAAGTAGCAATTAAATTAGCAAGCGCAATACGTTCCTCTTCATCATATTCATTTGCATGTTGATCATCCTCAGACTCATTATTGCACATGTCTGATAAATCGGGTGTGGTATTGCTATCAACCGTTTCCATCATACACGTGTCATTAATGGCATTGGGTAGATCACTATGCTCAGGAATATCACCAAACACATTATATTCATCAGTAGTGTGTACCTTATCGATTGGCTCAGTGTCAAAGATAGGGTCATTGTCATCTTCAGTAACTTTGAGAACTTCTTCAACCTTTGCCATGTACGAGTAATGTGCATCGAGCTCTTGATCAGAATCTTCATCATCAGTATCATCAAGCATTGCTCCTTCCTCAGTTGACAATTTAACCCCTGCTTCCATTTTCTTGCATAGCATCATCTTTTCCTTGTGATAGCTGGAGTCTCTAACCATTTTCGGCTTCCTGCATTCCTTTGCCATATGCCCATAACCTTGGAAATTAAAACATTGAATCCCACTTTGCTGAACCACTTGACTTCCAACCGTTTCCCTATTCCCAGTAGTAGCAGCAATCCTTTGAGTATCATACTTGGCAGTTTGTCGATCATACCTTGTAGAACCCTCAACATGCATTGGATTATGTCGATCATACCTAGAAGGACTTTCACCACGTCGACGTGTGTCATACCTTGGAGGACTCTCAACATATCAGTTCTTTGTGTTAGATGATGTGCGAAGATTGTTGTTGGTGGGTTTGTAGATTTTCTTGTAAGTCTTCATTATGAAAGCAATTTGTTGTTTCATCTCTCGATTCTTTTGAGCTTGGTCTTCATCACTATCTTCTTCAGATGATGATTCAGATGGTGGTGATGGTGCTCTTGGCACTTTACCTCGAGATTTTGTGGATGATGAAGACTTAGATGATGTGGAAGATCGTGGTGAAGATGATGTAGTGGAATATGACTTAGGAGCATGAGAGTGATGATCTTGAACATGTTGAGTTGTAGTCACTAAAGCAAGTGGATTAGCCGTCTTTGCAACACGTTCAGTTCGAATCTCATTTGCTTCATTCTGAAATTGCTTCAAGATGTCAAAGAGTCGATGATATGAGACCTCATCTAAATCTTCTTGTTGTTTCACCAAAGTGACGAACCGTGTCTACTCGGGTTGAAGTTGTTGAAGAAATTGAACATTGACTTGCATGGTGGAGACTTGCAGATTATTTCTTGTCATGTCATTCATCATCTTATAAAACCTGGAGTAGTAAGAGTTAATTGATTCTCCATCCCTTGAAGTAAACTTGCCAAAATTCCAAAACAAGTTTGTTTTGACATCTTGTTTGTTGAGTGATTCTCCTTGTTGCAAGCGTTCAATCGTAATCCACATCTCATGTGCTGTCGGGCATGCATCAATCGCGGAGTAAATATCATCCCCAATCCCACTTAAAACCATATAGATGGCTTCCTTCTCCGCATCATGCCAAGCATAATTTTCAGGTGTGAGATCGGCTCTTGTTTCATCACGTTCACTTGCAGGTATTGGATCAGTAGTATCTGTGGCTGCTCTTGGAGGAATTGAGATCTTCTTAAATATATATGGTCCATGAGTAATACATTTCCTCAAGGCATCACCATTAGGTCTTGTATCAAGGTATCGTATGAACCGTGATTGCCATTGAGCATACCGACCAGACACAAGCATTGGTGGTCTTTCTTTCTTACCTGCCACCATTATGTTGTTGTTCGTCACACGATATTCGACAGTAGAATCCATCTCAATATTCGCTGAAATGATGAAGTGAATATGGATCTTAAGTAGATTTGTTTTGATTGTTGTTGTGGTTAAAATTCCGAAAATTGCAATTTTTCTTCAGTCCGACAATAAATTCCCCAGTCCGACAAAACGGTAGACCAAAAAATTTTGTGATCGCCAAATTTTGAAATCGAGCTAGAAATGTCCTAAAACTAGTATGGAAAAAATTTGAATTTACTTGACGGAAAAATTTTAACTTTTTTTTTAATCTTCGTGTAAACGATATTCCGAAACTAGTCTAGATCGTGGCTAAGTCTAAAAAATACTCGAACAAAATTTGGCTAAACAGATCTGAATATCCCATCGCAATGTTGTCCCATCGCAATGTTTTCCATCGCAATGTCTGTCGCAATGTCTGTCGCAATATCCTATCGCAATGACCCCCTGTCGCAATAACCCAGTCGCAATAACCCCTGTCGCAATGTATCTCAATCGCAATAGTGAATCGCAATCTCAATCGGAATATCCAATCGCAATGACAGTCGTAATATCCAATCGCAATAACAGCCAATCGCAATCTCGATCGGAAACCAATCGCAATCTTCAGTCGCAATCTTCAATCGCAATGATAGCCAATCGCAATCTCAATCTGAATATGGATCGCAAAGAGAAACCCTTTCCTTTTGCGATGGTTTCCAATCGCAATAAGGGGCTGTTCCGAGATTTTTGCTAAAAAAATGAGATTTTTGACAAGAAATCCGTGATTTTAACCAATCCAAAACAACCAAATCCCTACCACAACTATGTAGGAGATTTAGATCAAGATTTAGAGCATGGAAAACACACAAAAAAATGAATTTGTGAGATGAGATAGAGATTAAATCTTACGAATCAAATAAAAAAAACAACCAATCACATATCTACCCCATGGCGATTGATACCAATTGTTGTCCCATAAATTTATATGATATAATCACGAATTTATGAAAGAAAATAGAAGAAGAAGATGAATTCTAGTGATAGAAAGCAGAGAGAGAAAAGAGAGAGAACTGGTTGGAACTTGGTGATATTAGATTGAAAGTGAGAATAATGAACAACCAACCCTCCTAACATGCTAGGAGAGTAGTATATATAGTCCACCCACATGCGGGATTTAATGGACTATATATTAGGCCGGGCTTGTCTTTTGGACTTTAATTAGTTTAAATCCAAGCCCGTAAACCACGACTAATTAACTACCTATTACAAGATTCTAACTAATGTTACAATAATAACCTATGACCGAGCATTCTTGTTTGACTCAATATTTTGAGGCTAAAAACTTTTATATCTGTTTGTGTAGAAATCGGCTGTTTTTTATGAGCATTACTCTAAATCCCACGTTGAAAGGTTCAGTTTACCGCCGCTGATCTTAACCCTTTATCCACTGTTGGTGATCATTCCCAGTCTCATTCTGTTAAGGTTTGTGTTTTATTTTGGTATACTTAACCAATTCTCCACTTTAAGTATGTATAGTATTTTATCTAATTTCCTTTAAATAATTATATAGGTTGCGCATTAGGAGATGTAATGATTCTACATTAATGGTTGATAAAGTTGATAAGGTTTGTTTTCATGTATTCATTTTTTAGGACATTTGTCCAATGTTTTTTTTTTCAAAAATTATCCTTTTTTTAACAGAAGGACTCTGTACTTCCACCGGATGATGTTGCTAAGGTTGATGGTAATGCGTTTAGTGTCTCGGATATGATTGACAAGCCCGATTATAAGGGCTGTGGGCATAAAGACATAGTTAATAATTACACGTATTTATTAAATTTACCCTATCCTTGTTTATTCAATTTAAGAGACAAACATCAATATTAACCGATATTCCATGGATTTTAATGATTTTTCGAATGAGTCGGTACTTCCGGAAAATCATATTGCTAACTTTGCCCATGATCAAAACATTCCTGCTACGGATGACAAGCCTCATCTTATTGACTCAAGAAAATTATGTCGATTCTTTTGGATGGTCGTTTGAGATCCTATACAATATAAAAAAAATATGTAAAACAAATTATTAACATGGAAGAAACATTTAGTTTATCATCTGTAAAAAAGGTACAAACCTCTATCCAAGCCTTTAGTTCCTTGCACTTTTAAATCATTCTTGAATTCAGGACATTCTTTTGGTTGGCCAGTTCCTCTGTGGTAGGAATTTTACGAGTTCTTTCAAAAGGCTCAAAAGGCGTCCTGATGACATCGACATACTTCCTTTTATTGTTTTCACAATGTTTTAGGGCTACCTTCATATGGGATGATGACCTATTTCCTCCAGTTGATCTGAAGCAGGACTCATTCTCCATTTGTTTATTCAACCTGTTCTGCCTATGCTTGTACAACCTTTGGATCTCAGACTGTATCATATGTTCATCCTCTTTTGTAGACACTAAAGCATGATCATTTTGCCTCTACTCACACAAACGAATAAAATACTCCTCTTGCTTAGAACTGCTTGGGTATTCGAATTGCTGTAAAATGTATAAATGTATTGTGAGACAAAAAATAATAAACACATATGTAAAACATGAAAGACAACATCAAGTGCGGGAAAAAAACAATGCAATCGTACCTCACAGTTATCTTCAACTTCTAGCGATTGCGATAAGTTTCACAATCCATTTAACAAAGCTAATGAGGCTTAATCCTCTCGAACAACAGCTTTTGATGAAGTTTCAAATAACAACATAGCATCTCCAGTCTCAACATCAATGCAATGGTCTAGACCAAAGTCCTCCAAATATAAATTAGAGTAATTAACTATCGTATCACTAGTGGCCTACAACTCTTTTAAACATTAAAGTAATTACCTTTATAGTGTTTTCTTTCAGGGGTGTTTCAAAAATTCTCTTTAAATCCTCCTCTCTTGAAACAGTAAGCATCTGAAGAATTAGAAAGATAATTAGAAAAGAACATAAATTATGGAAAAATAAGATAGTTTAACAGTGGTGGCAAAAAATAATCTATATAATAGACTCCAATTTAAAGATTCGGACTCTCAATGTCTTAACCACTGTAGGTAGGGTCATCAAACTTTCAGAGATTGCTTCCAGATTTATAACACGATCAATTAGAGTATTATCTTCACTCTTGTCTTTACCACAAGATACATTAACATCCGCATCCCTTTGTTGGTTAGCCATACGAGTTGCATCTCTTTTTTCAGATATTCAGCATAAAGACCTCCAACAGAAACAGGAGGAGTCCTCGGTGCATACCACAAAAAATAATCATAGCTACGTGTGTACCAATGGGACTGTCATTCAACTTTCGTGGGGTATAACTCAATTGGCGCCTAGTGCAAAACAGGTTTATTGTATATTAGATAAATATATCAGCAAAATTATACAATAAAAATTCATTTTTTACCTTGACAAATAGATCAACAAAATTATCCAAGTTGTTAAATTCAGGCGTCTTAGACCATGAGACTGCTCTTGGGATCATGTCTAAGACCTTGGACCACCAAATACTGGAGTCACTAGAATACTCTAAGATCCATATCTACAAAATAAGGTAAATAATTGTTTTCAAACATTAGATAACATCGGGAATAAATGACTTCGTAAAATTATATAGGTGACCGTACAAACCTTGAATGCGAAAAGAAAACCAGACAATGAATAACTAGGGACATATTTGCTGCTTTTCCTCATCCCATTAATATGTTCACTCCTATGACTTGCCAGCAACATTTATAATCGCTTCATAAAGCTGCCTCCAAATGTGCTTACCCCATGCAAACTATGAGATCTCGTATTTTCTGGTAATTATTTTACTCTTATATATTATTTTAATCATTGATAATATTTATTCGGAATTATAAAATTATTTTTATTTTATATTTCCATATTTATTTAAATCAAATATTTTGATTTAAAAGCACCCGCGTGCATTTTTATAAAAGTTTACTTGAATCAACGGAACGAGAACCGAGGGCTAAATATTTCGACCTAAAGATGTTAATCTTTACATTGTATTAAGTCTATACCGATAACAGGCACAGTAATAGATTCTTGTATTTCACATTTTTACTGTCGATTGTTTCAATGTTCGATGTTTTCGATGTTTTCTTTTAATGACGTGTTAAGTCGAGCCGGGAGTCTATATTATCTTATTTTGAGTACGTTTTAACTTTTGAGAAGTATTGTTACGAAACCTGAGTCCCGTAAATATTTGTAAAATTGACTAATAGTCATTTCTCGCTTTTTAACAAAGTATTTACTTTTTAGTCCAAACAAATTCAAACTTGGAAATACTAACCCCTCCACCTACATACCATATATATATATATACCATTTTATTAATCTAAAAACACACACTAAACACATACTAACCATTTGTAAAACAAATATCACTCTCTTCATCCTCCTCCTCCTTGCCGTGACTTCCACCCCAAAAACACCCCTAAATCATCATCATCCACTTTGATTTAACAAAAACTAATCTAAGACCCTATCTTAGAATTGAAAGGTGATTCCAAATATGTAAAAATATTTCACATGCAATAAGATTTCATGTTTTTATGATTTTATGTTTGGGATGATGCTTGATCATCATATATGTGATGATCATGGCTAAATTTTCATGTCTTGATGTTTAAAAAATAAAATTTTGATTTTGGTTCTTTGTTTTTGATACATGCAAGGGTTAAGGTTATTAGAGATTGATATGAAGGTGTTAGTAGTAGTAGAAAAATGAAAGATTTGTGTTGAAAAAGTGGTTTGTTATGATTTTTAGAGTAGGCAGTAAGTTAAGGCTTACTTTGGGTATTTTAAACTTGGTTTATTGTTAAACTAATAAGATAGTGTTGTATATATTTTTGTTACCTTCGATTTGGTATAATTAGAGCTTCTAACTCAAAACGAGGAGGAAGTTACGATAGTTTGATTATTCGTGTACCGGGAGACGAGTATCGGCACAATCCGAAATTGTTGTCGATATTTGGATCGAATCTCAGAGACTATAGAATGAGTTTCAAAAATAATCAAAGGCTGTTATTGGACTATAAACCTGGGGTTATGAGTCTATTATCAAACTTAAGTGTCGGTTGTGTAAACGGTATTGGTTAGAAAGGTCAAAATGGTTTTACGAGTCAAAGGCGTAAATATGTCCGGTATTTATAGTTCGAAGATGTGTCTGGCAGGTGGTCTTAGAAGTAAAAACATTTGACGAGCTTTTTAGATGACTTTCTATAGATAGTAAGTGAGTTCCTCAAGTCGTTTCATAAACTTTTAACGTGTCTAAGTAAGGTAAAACAGCCCGTACATTTGGTATGTGCCGGCAGATTTTTATCGAGAGCATTATCTAGTAAAAGTAAACTTTTAGAGGTGTCTAAAAGTATCACTTGCATGGATTTTTCTTACGTGTCTTAGCATGGTTTATGTGCTAATTTATATTTTAGTGTTTTCTAAACATTATTTTCATATCTTCTAAACTTTCGCGTCCTGTTATCGTTGGTCTCGGATGACTTAAAGTTGCTTGATTTTCCGTTGTTTCTACTAAGCCCTCAAGTTCTGTGTTGATTTCACCTTATAGCTAAGGGGAGTTCATAGCCCCTTTCACTAGTTGTTCACTGTTTCAAAACGCGGGGTGAGATTATCATGTTGGAACACAATCTTTTAAACTGTATGCTATACAGAACTGTATGCTGCCAGATGAATTCATTGATATTATTACTTTTAGTCTATAGCCTTAAGTTTCTTCTCTTGATCATGAACTGTTAATTGTCCCGTATGCTTTGCGCTAAGCGCGAATGTTGTGGGTGGATCCATTGGGATTGACAATCCCCGTCCCGATTACCTTGACGCACTTACATTTGTTTATACTTGAGTATTAGGCTAAATACTCACTAGAGGAACTTACAATGATTGTTAAGCTTTGGTTTCATGAACTAAATAGCAATAATATATATCATGACTATGGAGAATGTACATAGTCATTCCACCCCCCCCCCCCCCATTATTGTTTTACAAACTTACTGTGTTCCATTACTTAGTTTACAAAACCTATGAATATCACTCAACTTTTTGTTGACGGGTTTTACATATTTTAATCTCAGGTAATAATGCTTAATATGCTTGGATGAGGTTCCGCAGGATGTTGGCAGCTTGGAAAGATCTGTGTTGTGTTATATTTATGCTTTTGATATAAATAATGTTGTCAAAGTCTTCCGCTTATCATTTGTATTCCTTGTTGACAATCAATTATGCATATCTAAAATATCTTCCTATTCTATTTTCTCCATTTCCATGAATCTTGAAATAACATACTTATACAAGTTTACACTGAATTTTGTATTGTGTTGTTGACAGAAACATGCCGCCTACTAGAATTCATAGGGATGATGGACCCAGGAGATCCCATCGGGCTACTATAGAGAGAATGATTGCAAAAAGGGTAAAGAAAGTTGTTGCTAAATACGAAACGAGCCGAGAGACTCAAGCTAAAGGAGAAAGTTCTACAAGTGAAAAATTATGTTCACACAAGACCTTCATGTCTAGAAAACCCCACTCCTTCGAAGGGACCGAAGGCATTGTTGGGTTAACACGTTTGTTTGAAAAGATGGAGCAAGTGTTTGGGACTTGCAAATGTGCTGAAGAGGATAAGGTAATTTATGCTGCTACTACTTTGGAAGGTATTGCACTTACTTGGTAGAATTGGAATATTCGAACCTTGGGTCTTGATAATGCAAACAAAATCCCTTGGAGCGAGTTTAAAATAATGATGACTACTGAATACTACCCTGAGACTAAGATAGCTCGAATGGAGCATGAGTGATGACGTATAGTCCCCATCCGGGTCATGAACCCGGCCCACGGGTACTACCCGTATCCGGCCCATCACGAATGGTTTGGATTAATGATATCTCAGCTTATGGGCTTGAATGAATAGTGGCCGCATAAGATGTATGCGGCCCACGACCCGGCACGACCGGAACAGGGTTAGACAGAATCTCAATCCTATCAGGATTGGGATTTGAATTGAAGAATAGGATATACACTCACCATAATTAGAAGATAACAATCAAGCTAATTATGGTGATTATATTATGCTTGGGGCCGAAGTAAAGCAGTAAGCCCATTAGGGTTTCAAGCCTATATAAGGAACCCCCAGGGTTCCACAAAGGTATTACATTCTACATACTCTAAACTCACGTCCGATTCTTAAACCCTCACCGATTACTTACTCTCACACCGGAGCCTAATCGTGGGATACATTCCCACGGTAAGCCTAACGCGTGTTGCTTTAGTGTGCAGGATCTCAGCAAGATAACTCACTTGGTGCAAGGGCCGGAGCCCAGCCAACCCGAATTAAGCCTAATTCGGGTTTAGCAAGGATCATCCAACTTTTGTATCAACAAGTTGGCGCCATCCGTGGGACCGACCACACTAAGCTAGAGCAAATTTCATCTCGATCTCTTTCAATGACGAAAGGACATCCGCAAGGAAATCCCAGGAACACGAATTCTGCGAATCGGAAGTCCTCAGGGGACGGGATACTCATCCCCACTCAGTCCCCTAGCAACCAAACAGGAGGACCAAATAACCGAAGTGTTTTTCAGTCCATGGGTGGGACAGGCACGTCCGCAAATACCCCACCACCAACCATGAACATGGACAACCCTGACCCAGGGAGTGCGCCTAAGGCCCCTAACAAGGAGCCGCGTAGGCTATCAACTGAAGAAGAAGTGGAAGTCAAACCACTCAGTGAGGAAGACCTCGTTTGTGTTCTCACGCAGAACTTTGAGAGGATCGTCCCGGGTATTGCGTCAAGGCTAAACCTAGGTAGGAACCTCCAATCTAGGCTTAACTTTGGTAGGGTCGTGTCCGGCACCTCTCTTCAAAAGAAGAAGAGGGCACGAACCCAGGAACGAAACCTCTTTGAGGAGAATCCCCAACCTCGTAATGTGTTCGAACGCATACGGGATCGTGTTATGCAGGAACTAATGCAATCTCGTGAAGAAGGAGATAGATCCGACGATTCAACCGAACGGCCGGACTTGGAATTAATCAGAAGCAATCGCCGCACAAGCGTGTGGGATAGGGTGAATACCGGGAAGAAGGCTCCTAGCTCTTCTCGTAGAGATCCTCAACTGAGAGGAGGGGCACCGCCCCCTTCCCCCGGCCCCTCAGGAGAAGATTCGGATGATCATCCACCCAAGCGTCGCCGACCTAGGCGTACTCCTCCACTGCCATCGGACGATGAGGGGTACTACGGTGGCCCTTACTATCGTGAGGTGGAAGGGGAAGATCTCTCCCGCCCATGGTGTGACCCTAATCTCACCCGTCCATGGTGTGATCCTAGGGAAGATCCTTTTACCCTCCACATACGGAATTACTCCAAGGATAAGAAACGTCGCATGCCAGCTACGTATTAAACAGAATATAAGATAAAACACAGTTTAAGGATTTAAAACAGTAAAACAAGGTAAGAACACATAAAATAAGCTAAGACATGACATAAAACCAGCTACGTATTTAGTAAGCAGATACTTATTCATGTATATATTTATGTAGCACTAGTGATTCGGAAGTAGGATTCCTCTCAGTTCATCTTCTTCGTTCACTGGACATAAGGTACGGATTCCCGTCCTTTCAGTATGGACATTCTTTCCTTATTAGGATTCCCCGTTTGTAGCCAACTGTTTTCCTGTAGTATAAGTTATGTGTTTGATTGCTTATGTTTAATTAAGATTACCTATAGCCATATACATGCATGACCAGTTTCACCTAGTTATGGAGGTACCATAACCATAACATTAGAGGCACTGATGTTATGACTTCACCACGGCGGAGTGATTGCTCGTGGCGTCCCTTCAGCTTCTGGCCATTTATATTATATTTATCATGTGGGGCGTATGGGTGCATCTTAGTTACATGTTTTCAGTCAGGATTTCATGGTGAATGTGGTGTGTGCCTTGCATCCTTCACAAGGAGCTGATCCCTCCTACCCAAAAACCAGTATATTAAATTAGAGGCAGCCCCTCTAATTTGCATGATGAGGTCACCCCTCCAAGTATTCATGCACGGTGGATTTTCATGACCTATATTGGCTAATGGTAAAATATGTTAAACAGTTTTCATAAGATAAACATAAGGCTTTTCAAACTATAAAACCAGTTTTATGAACATGTTCCAGGTTTTCCAGGACTTATACATTACTGTTGCTATTAAGTCTTTATTATGTTTTAGTCATTTATACTATGTCTATATCCGTGCACTGAGCGTTTTGCTCAGCCGTTACTTTCCTTTCCATGTCCCAAAACGGCAGGTACTCAAGGACTGAATGGAGCATTTGGAGGATACGCATAGGATGGGAGCTACCTTAGATTCCTTTTCCTATTGCCTTCATATTTATGCTTGTCTAGTCTTCCTTTTTGTTTATTTACTTTATTTATGTTTTGGGCTTATGTTTGGGAACCGATGTTTGATTCCGGTTTTCCCTATGGTCATGTAATGTTTATGCATTTATCCTTGTATGCTTTGATGACACGCCATAATTACGCGTGACATTCCATTTATCAAAATGGGGTGTTACAATTATGGTATCAGAGCCAAGGCTTCGACCTGTAGGCTCTAAAACTCGACCTGTGACAAGTGGGTAGTCACCAGGAGCTTCCTAAGCCAACGTCTGTTATTCTACGTATTGATGTTTTCAGCGCATTGTTGTTTTAACCAGGATGTTTTCAGCACCATGAGGTTTTAACCTTGATGTTTTCATCGATATTGTTTTACTAATATGGATGGACAACCGTCATTCATATTTAGTTATGTGTCATTGTTTCATGCATAATGTCCCTCGTGAACTGTGGCTATGTGGACTGAACCCCAGTAGTTCATAATTAGTCACATAAATTTTTTTTCTGATAAGTATTGACAAATGAGTTTCATTTATTTATGTTTCATGTATCATTGTTGCAGGGATTATGAGCAAGTAATGGTTGGTACAGGACTGGCCCTATTTAGTCGCATGTGCTTTTATCGAAACTTTTAACTTTGGGACCGACCCATAGGCGTCCCCTCGCCATGTCTTTTGTTTTGGAACCGACCCATAGGCGTTCCCTCTCACATATAAAGGTTTTATAAACTACATTACGCATTCATGCACTGTTTTTCATGCATAAAATTTTTCTCATGATTTAAATTGGCATAAATTTTTTTCATGTCCCCTCATAAGTTATTATGTTTTTATGTCAAGTATGTTTTCATACTGTCATGGTTAACTTCAGTTTCATGCTGATTATGTTATACACTTCTTCGTTGTAGATGATTTCATGTTTCTTCATGATAATTCCGTCTTCATGTTGATTATGTTTTACGCCTCTTTTGTTATTTACGTTGTCCTGCAAGACATTGTTAGATTTCATTGAACCATGCTTTCATGATAGTCATGGTTGGTTTTCATTAGTCATGCTGTCAGGCAAAGCATCGTTGAATTTTGTGTAACCACACTTTAACGTTTCCGTTATAACCAGAACGATGTCTATGCTAATACTGCCAGGTTATCATGATGGTTTTCCTAACCGTTTAACCGGTATACTTTCCTTAAATCATGACAAATGATCGACCCCATACCGATCATTTCATGTGCATTCCACGTGTACTCCACGTACCGTATTCCATGTGTATTACATGTACCTTAATCCATTTGTATTCCACTTGCAATACTTCACGAGTATTCGCTAGTCGATTCTGAATCATCTCAGGCGTATTTTCTATTGCTAATATTCTACAAGATTGCTGATGCCGCTCATAACTTGGAGATGTTACTAAAGGTTGATGCTGCTGACGTTCGGAGACGCTACGAGATGCGGATGCTGTTCACAACCTGGAGATCCTACAAGACGAAGACAAAGGCGTCGGAGCAAAGCAATTGGACGAGAAGACGCTTCACCATCAGACGATTTTCATCAATCATTGTCCCTAATTCTTAGTTACATGTCACACGTCATTCGGCTGTCATTTCAGCCATATGAGTACAAACCGGTACCAGCCGGCCACTCAGCTGAATAGTTACATGAATCACGGTCAGGAGAATGACCATCATGGAAATGACAGACAGGACGGTAGTAACCACTACTATGACAACAACTATCCTAGAAATCGCAACCGAAACTCTGGCCACGGACGTGACCAGAAATACAAGGATTAGTAGTCCAACCGATCCGCCAAGTCTGGCATAATAATCTAATATTGTAGTTCTATTGAGTTACGTCTCAAGACACATGTCAAGACACCAGTCAAGACACATGTCTCACGTATACTTTCTGAAGACACATGTCAAGACATCAGTCAAGACACATGTCTCACGTATACTTTCTGAAGACACATGTCAAGACACCAGTCAAGACATATGCCATGCTTATAGTTCCAAGACACGAGTCAAGACACATGACTCACGTCCAACTATGGAACATGTCTAAGAAATTAAGGGTATCCTCCAAGGGTATATCCATTTGGTTGTGCCATGTATTAATCAGGCCACAAGAATTTCAATACCATTACCGGCGCATCAGTGAGAACTGTCATGTTGCCGATGTCACTTTCATTTCTTTCACCATATTTTATATATTCATGACCACGAAGGACGCCTTTCGTATTCCCACCTATACGAAGGTTTTCCTTCAGCTTAGTGATGAGATCCAAGCTGCTAACGCATTTCCTCGGACAGACACGAGGTGAATTTTATCCTAATTATGGACTATGAACAGCACACCATGCTATGATTCATAATTATGTACAGTAATGTTCAGGCTCCTGAATACATTCAGTTTGATTTTCCATCAGGAAAATCTGTACAAATTATCTATGCTTACAAGCATGTGCGTTGTTAGCCATGGTAGCTAAAATTTTCTAGCTGTCAGTAAGACACGACCACTTAAGTCTTTTACGCATAGCCAGTTGATTATTCCAAAATCTTCCTATGCATTCCAGAAGAACCTACAAGGAGAAGGATGGTACCATGAGATTATGTGTCGACTACCGTCGATTTAAACAAATCACCATTCATGACCGTTATTCTCCTCCACGTATTGACAACATGTCCAATCGACCTTATAGTGTTAATCACTTTTCCAAGATCGAACTCATGATCATGCTGCCAACAGTGACGAGTGAAAAAGCAGGACATGTCCATGACTGCTATTCGTACACGACTCGGTCATGCTAGATTTATGATTTTGAATTAGTCTCATCAATGCTCCAACAACATTATGGACTTAATAAATTGAGTTTCCATGAACTCCTAAGCAAATTCATCAGTGTTTTCATTGAGGATAACCTGATTTCTTCTAAGCCTAGAGAAGAACAGGAAGACCCTATCTGCACTATGTTGCAAATTCTATGACAAGAGAAATTCTATCCTGGAAATTTTTTTTTCCAATATCAATTCTGTTTGATTACAGTAACACACTGAATCACATGGGTTTCTATGGTTAATCTTACCATGACTCAGCTTATACGTAAAGGAGAGAACCCTACACTACATTGGGTGTTCTAGAAAATCCTACGCTAGGAGAAGTCTAGATTCAGAGACTCAGAGTTTAGCAAACTCCTATGTATCAAGTTCTACGAAGCAATATACAGTTACGTTCATATCTAGGTACCTGACATACCAACAGGTTAAGATAGGACACCAACAAACTGGGATGTTTTCATCATCTGAAATTGTGAATTGAAACGGGACAAGATCTCCATGGATTTTGGTTACCAGATTAACGCAAACTCAGAAGAAACATGATGTTATCTGGGTCATCGCAAACAGTTTGATCAAGTCTGCAGAATCCTTACATCCGTAAGGATTTCAGAACCAACAGATTGATCGGACATGTTCCAGCCAAGGCTCATCTGACCACTTGGTAATTCCTCAGCTATCGGGTCCGACAAAGATTCGCAATTGTACTCCTAAATTACTTCACGTCTTCATTCTGATTCCACGACTTGCTTTCACGCTCGCGTTCATGACACTATTCACGTTCATGATCGTATCTGGGCTTACGATTTTACGTTCATTTCGTTCTGGGGTGTTTTACAAGAACTTGAGAGACCAGACCCAAGATTAGTATAACTCTCCATCATCAGATAGACGTTTCACGTCATATTCCACGTCTCACCTTGTAGCGTTTGGCGTTACCGCCATTGTATTCTATGATCACGAAATCTTTCACATGTCATGTTCATTCCACGTTCCTCATATCATGATCAAGATATGTTACACGTATCATGGATCACGATATGTTTACTCATACTACACTCGCCATATCTCCACGTAGCACGTTCAAAAAATTTCACGTATCACGTTCAAAAATTTTCACGTACTACGTTTCTTTATGTCTCGCGCATCGTTTCTAAGTATCAGTTAAGTCAGATTGTCTTGCATCATAACGTTTCAGTTACCCTAGCACGTTAACTCTTATTTTCCTCGATCGAATTTAGGGGATCTACCTTCCGTTAATAACCAAGAATTTCTTCGTATTCCAAGTCAAGGTCAGGAGGACCAAGATTTATCATTTGTGTCAAGATCTTCTGAAGGAACCGTTCCAAGAGGGAGGCCACTTGGAAATGGACAAGTTCATTTGAACTTTTATCTTTTTTTTTCTTATCAACTAGATATGTCCTTTCAGTCACGTCACGTTCCATGTCCTTTCAAGACATGTCACGTTCCGCGTTCCTTCTGCCAGGAAACCCGCACGTTCATTAATCTTACATACCCTTTCAGTTTGATACAGGTATGTTTCTCTTTCAGTTACGTTATCTATAATTCGGGGACGAATTATTATTTTTAGGGGGAAGAGTTGTAAAACCCGCATGCTTTTACCATGAATAGTACCCTTAAGATCGTACGTACTAGTTAAAACTTTCCTATTATAGCATGATTACGGTTACGTGTTAGGATTTTACGTATTACGTACGTGTTAGAACACGATAAGTATTTACTACGCATGAGCACGCAATAATTATTTGACAATAAAGAATCACGAACATACGATCATGAAATCATGAACGTAATTTAATCACGAGCTAATATTAATTACGTATATATATTTATTACGAACACAAATAAATATATTAAGTCACGGTTAATATTTAACGAGAACACGTAAAACACGAACACGAGAACACACGAGAACACACCAATATTTTAGACACGGAAAACATTCGGGTTACCCCTTGTGGGCCCCATTACCACGAAATTAAGGAGGGGGGATGGGCTTAGCCCATCAATTTTACTAAAAGGGGTTAAATATTTTCTTACACTACTCATTTTTAGTTTTACAGAAGATTTTAGAAAAAAACCCTAAAACCCTCTTCCTTGTTCTTCTTTGTACCGCCACCCTACAACCACCACAAGGAGGTGGTTTGTGATCTTGGATCTTGGAATTTTGCTTGGTGATCGTGTTTGTTCTTCATCCTTTTGATCCACGAATTCGGTAAATTCTTTTTAAATCTTTTCTTTTGATTTAATCTTTTTATAGATCAAGAACATGTTATGATTTTACAAAAACCTAATAATTAAACATGGATCTAACATGATTTGGTCTTAAATAAAATCAAAAGGGTGTTTTAAGGGGTGTTTGTTTTTGGCCGCAGGCTGCACCGAACCCGAAGGGGTTTCGGTTTGGCCAAGCCGACCACCACCAAGACCATACGGTCTTGGTTGGTGCGTGTGGATCCTACGGCAGCAGTAAAACACGGGGTACCCCGAGTTGGTTCGGGGTACGGTGTCGATTTCATGTCCGGTTCATTGTTTTTATCTTAGATCCGGTTCATGGTGAATGTTTAGTTTTTTTTATGTTTATGATCTTATGTTAAAAATTAAATTAATAAAATGACATTAATTTAATAACATGACTTAGGTTGTTTAGTTATTAATAATCATGAAATTAATTAACCTAAGTATTTGTATATTTAAGACTTATAATTAATTAATTATTTTAAAACCATGGATATAATTAATTAATTAACATGACTTAGGTTATATTATTAATATATAATAATACATATTTTAACCTAAGTATTTAACTTATTTAATTAAAAACATGTTATACTTTAATTAAATATTTTAACCTATAGTTTAATTTAATTACATGAAATAATTATTAAACTATATATTATATCATATGACTTAGAAAATAATCATGAAAACACTTAGACATATATACTTAGCTTATTTAATCAGCTTATTTCTAATTATGGAAACTTTCTATTTTTAGAAACTTAATTAAATAAGGCAACTAATCTATTTATGGAAACCTTCTATTTTTAGAAACTTATTTATTTCAGGCAGATAATCTATTTTTGGAAACTTTCTATTTTTGGAAACTTTCTATTTTTGGAAACTTTCTATTTTTGGAAACTTTCTATTTTTGGAAACTTTCTATTTTTGGAAACTTTCTATTTTTTGTAACTTTCTATTTTTGGAAACTTTCTATTTTTGGAAACTTTCTATTTTTGGAAACTTTCTATTTTTGGAAACTTTCTATTTTTGGAAACTTTCTATTTTAGAAAACCTGCTATTTTTGGAAAGTTACTTATTATTACACAGTAAGTATTATAACACATGAAATACCAGAAATACTTAATCGGATTAAACAGAATATAAGATAAAACACAGTTTAAGGCTTTAAAACAGTAAAACATGGTAAGAACACATAAAATAAGCTAAGACATGACATAAAAGCAGCTACGTATTTAGTAAGCAGATACTTATTCATGTATATATTTATGTAGCACTAGTGATTCGGAAGTAGGATTCCTCTCAGTTCATCTTCTTCGTTCACTGGACATAAGGTACGGATTCCCGTCCTTTCAGTATGGACATTCTTTCCTTATTAGGATTCCCCGTTTGCATCCAACTGTTTTCCCGTAGTATAAGTTATGTGTTTGATTGCTTATGTTTAATTAAGATTACCTATAGTCATATACATGCATGACCAGTTTCACCTAGTTATGGAGGTACCATAACCATAACATTAGAGGCACTGATGTTATGACTTCACCACGGCGGAGTGATTGCTCGTGGCGTCCCTTCAGCTTCTAGCCATCTATATTATATTTATCATGTGGGGCGTATGAGTGCATCCTAGTTACATGTTTTCAGTCAGGATTTCATGGTGAATGTGGTGTGTGCCTTGCATCCTTCACAAGGAGCTGATCCCTTCTACCCAAAAACCAGTATATTAAATTAGAGGCAGCCCCTCTAATTTGCATGATGAGGTCACCCCTCCAAGTATTCATGCACGGTGGATTTTCATGACCTATATTGGCTAATGGTAAAATTTGTTAAACAGTTTTCATAAGATAAACATAAGGCTTTTCAAACTATAAAACCAGTTTTATGAACATGTTCTAGGTTTTCCAGGACTTATACATTTCCGCTGCTATTAAGTCTTTATTATGTTTTAGTCATTTATACTATGTCTATATCCGTGCACTGAGCGTTTTGCTCAGCCGTTACTTTCCTTTCCATGTCCCAAAACGGCAGGTACTCAAGGACTGACTGGAGCATTTGGAGGACACGCATAGGATGGGAGCTACCTTAGATTCCTTCTCCTCTTGCCTTCATATTTATGCTTGTCTAATCTTCCTTTTTGTTCATTTACTTTATTTATGTTTTGGGCTTATGTTTGGGAACCGATGTTTGATTCCGGTTTTCCCTATGGTCATGTAATGTTCAGGCATTTATCCTTGTATGCTTTGATGACACGCCATAATTACGCGTGACATTCCATTTATCAAAATGGGGTGTTACACGAACGATGGCCCATGCCTATATGGTGCCAGATGTTCAATTCAACCTTGATTGGCAATGCCCGTGATTGGTTTGAGGGACTTCCTCCCCGAAGCATCGACAGCTTCACTGAGCTGCGCATTGCGTTCAAAAACAATTATACTCAGCGAAAGAAGTATAATAGGGATCTGGTCTCATTAGAAACCGTCAAACAACGGCCTGGAGAATCTACGAAGGCTTTCACGGAACGTTTCAATGACGAGTGCACGCGCACAAAAACGATGTCGTAGCTCCTAAAAATTTCTGATTACATGCATGCCATAATAGACAAGGAATTAATTAGGCGCCTCAATGACAAGCGACCGGAGAAGTATGACGACCTCATGGAAAGGGTCAGGAATTTTATAAAAGGGGAAACCATGGTAGCCGCGGCCTATCCTACAAAAAGAAACAGCTATCGATCGAACGACCAGCCCAGGAGACAGTCGGGTGGTCAAAGCAACCAAGGCAGTAGAAGGGGCTCGGACTACAAGAGCCAAAACAAAGGAGGACGGTTGGAGGACAAATTCACCCCCTAAAGATGTATTACCGGGAAATCTTGTTGACAGAAGGGGCGAACTTCCCAAGGCCTCCCCCAATGACGACCCCGGTGGACCGCCGTCAAGGAAATCGCTTCTGCGAATTCCACAATGACAAGGGCCACAGCACGGAGGAATGCATCCAGCTTAAGAAGCACATTGAGTCACTGATCAAGTCATGCAAACTCAAACATTTGGTCAAGGATTGGAAGGATGGAAAGGATAACAAAAATCACGATAAGAAGGATCCCCAAAAGGACAAACCTTCGACTATATACATGATCCAATCTTGGCAACGCCATACAAAGCAGAAAATTAGTCAAAAAATTTCATGCGGCAGAGAAATCTCATTCCCTCCCATTACGGCAAGTGACGTGGCTGATGCACCCCTCACGATTGAGGTAAGCATTGGAACACATAATGTCCGCCGTATGTATGTGGATGGAGGGTCGTCGGCGGAAGTACTCTATGAACATTGTTTCGTACAGCTACGGCCAGAGATAAGAAGCAAACTAGCACCGGCTACGTCGCCGCTCATTGGTTTTAGTGGAGACACTATCTGGCCAATAGGACAACTGTGTCTGCTAGTAACCATTGGGAATGAAGAGCACTCCACCAAGGCGTGGATGAAATTTATGGTGATACGCTCACACTCTCCATACAATGGGATTATTGGAAGACCAGGCATCCTGGCCATACGGGCAGTTCCTTCCACGGCTCACGGGATGATTAAGTTCCCTGTTGAAGGGGGAATTGTTACTATCTACAACTCGATCATGCCAGCATCTGAATGCCATGCCGTGACGGCACCGGTCCAGCCTGTTCCCATTAAGGAAGGATCACCGCCCCCTAATTGGAAGGTGGCAATCCATCCCGATTACCTGGAACAAGAGGTGTCTATAGGAGGAACGCTCTCGGATAACGGAAAGAGGGCCATGTGCTCTCTCCTGAAAGCGAACCTGGATGTATTCGCACGGGAGCCTAAGCATATGACAGGTGTGTCACGCTCGATAGCAGAACACAAACTTCAAATCCGCCAGGGATATCCTCCTGTTAAACAAAAGAAGCGTGGTCAAACACCAGAGCGCAGTCAGGTAATACTGGATGAGGTACGGAAATTAGTAGACGCGAGAATTATGCGCGAGGTATACTACCACGAGTGGTTATCCAACCCAGTCATGGTCAAGAAGCATGACGGGAGTTGACGCATGTGCGTGGACTTCACGGACCTGAACAAGGCTTGTCCGCAGGACTGCTATCCGTTACCGGAAATTGATTGGAAGGTGGAATCCCTATGTGGGTATCCTTTCAAGTGTTTCTTAGATTCGTACAAAGGGTACCACCAGATCCAGATGGCGGAGGAAGATGAGTAGAAGACGGCGTTTCATACTAGTCAGGGCGTGTACTGTTACACAAAATGTCGTTCGGACTGAAGAACGTCGGGGCGACATATCAGCGACTTGTTGATAAAGCCTCCGACTCACAGATAGGCCGCAACCTTGAGGTCTACGTTGACGATCTAGTCATCAAAAGTCATACGGAGGAGGCACTTCTCCGTGACGTCCAGGAGACGTTTGACACTTTGAGGAGAAACAACATGAAACTGAATCCAAAAAATGCACGTTTGCGGCAACTGAAGGGATGTTCCTTGGATACATGATTGATTTAAACGGAATTAAGCCTTGCCCGGAAAAGACAGACGCGGTGATACAGCTACCATCTCCTCAGACACGAAAAGAGGTACATTCATTAAATGGAAAGCTGGCCGGGCTAAACATGTTCCTGTCGAAATCCGCGGAGAAATCACTACCTCTATTCAAGATGGTCAAGAAATGCATAAAGAAAGGAGATTTCCGCTTGACAAAGGAGGCAGAAGAGGCCTTTAAGCAGCTTAAACAACACCTCGCAGCTCTTCCTATGCTAGTTTCTCCCCGACCTAAGGAAGAGCTCATTATGTATCTGTCCGCTACACATGGAGCAATAAGTGCAGTACTGATGACGGACAGGGATACAGTCCAGACTCCGGTCTACTTCATAAGTAGAACACTACAAGGGTCGGAGCTGAATTATTCCTCTATGGATAAGTTGGTGTTATCACTTGTCACACCCCACCAAGGTGGAATATAGGGCGCGACGTATGGATATCATCACAACAATATCGTGTCTATAGAGATAACTAAATGAAATGGAAATATCATAAATGGTGACACAATGTCATGAAGATATCTCAAACAATACGGGCGTCTAGGTAAGTAGGTAACAAGTCTACCTCTTACCAAAGACATACAATTAACAAATAACAAACATATAGGTGTCTACAAAGTATCACTTATTCAAACATAAATAAAGACTAAGAGGAAAGGGGGTTCCTCCAAATGCAATCCTAAGCCTTCCAGCTAGCCTCTCCTATTCTCACGCTTAACCACATTCTCACCTGAAAGAGACACTAAAACACGTCAACATAAAGTTGGTGAGAGTCATAGGTTTAGACTCCAACCCCAAAATAGTTATAAGCTGTGAATAACAACCATTAACAAAAGAACATATGGACAATGTGCTACAATTATGTATTAACAACTAACATACAAGATCAATCATTCCAAACCAAATCCAAGGCTCCCAGCCTTACCAAACACCATGGTACCATAGGCGCCCATACACCTATGTACCAATCCCAAGGCCCCGCATTGTCATTATCCATTGGTCCCATAGATGCTCACACATCTATGTACCTCCCCAAGGCCCCGCCTTGTCAACATCCCCTTGGTACCAAGTCAAACCACAATAACTGAGACGGTACGTGTCCCCCGATCCAAATCATTAACACAATCAAGAATAACATAGCAGTTAATCACATAAGTGCACACACAAGTCCATCACAAACCATAAAAACATTCACAGTATTAGTTACAAAACCATACAGTGTCTCTTCCATCCCATCTGGAAGTAAAAAAAACATAAAAAGATATGGGACTATGAAACTCACCTGATTGAGCTTCTCCAAAAGTCCGCGCACTAGCAAAAAGCTAACAAACAAAGCACACAATCAAAACATGAACCAAACACTAAAATGGCTCATCAACCTATGATGGACATCTAACAGTCTCCCATATATATACCTCATTTATATGCTCTAAGCATCTCATTACACCCCTCTATAAAGCCCTTAACTTAGTTTACTTCATAACCCGTCTCGTTAACATTTTACCCAAAACAGCCCCGGTTTTTAGGTCTCCAAACTATAAGCCAAACTCCCACCTAAACATACCCATGATCTCTCTAAATGAAAACCTATGCCCTTACATATGTTAGATAACTCCTCACTTTTTCCCCGACCTTAAATCAAGTGTTAAGGCCTCGATATATATATATATATACTTCTGCCTATCCATATTTTACCGATTTTGAACATACAAAAAGTTTGTTATGATTAGGGGGTCTTACCCTAACCCATTTGCTTAGCCACCCTTCCGGTCTCTTATTAATATATAAACCAACACCCATGCTCATTAGAGGGCTCAAGTGTACTCCTAAGTACCCCAATCACCTTGAAACATTAAATTAAACCCGACTGATTTCAAAACTGTTTTGACCTCTGACAAATGTAACCTGTTTTTGACCCACCTCCAGACCTCTAATTTAGTTCTCGTGTCTTTCATTTGAAAGCCAACTCAATTAACTTTCCAAGGATACTTGGATCGCAAAATAAGAGTTTGTAGAACTCTATATATGGTCAAAACAATTGACCTAAAATTCTGCCCAGTTTTTTAAAAACGATTTTAACATAATTAGTCTAATTAATTACCCATAACTCCACTAATTACAAACCCTAATTCACCTAATCATTATAATATCATTAATATACAAATTTTAATTTAAACCCTAATCTAAATCCATCATGTATTGATTAATAATGCTTTAAAAATAATTTAATTGAAAAGAGGATTAAAGGTTATACCTTAAAATTAATGGAAGATGAAAACTATGAAGAAACCCTAAAAGACTCCATTGATGCCGACTTATTTTTGATTTCCAGGGGATTATGAAGTTTTTTATTAATAAAAACATTATATACTTATTCCTAACAAGTCCTAACCCAAGTACACAAGCCCACTTTCCTTTTTTTTCTTTCCTTTTGTTTTAATTGTATACAACCGACCCCTATCCCATAAATTTCGTTTTTTTTAATTTAAATTATTAATAATTGTAATAATAATATTACCTTAATTTTCCTTAATTTATTTCAGCTTCTAAAGCCACCAAAACCTCAAAACCGTAAAACTAGTCAAATTTACGCGTATACCGTAAAAGACGTAAAAATATACAGTTTTATAAAAACTCTTGAAATATGAAATAAAATAATTAAATAAGTCATAAATGACTTAGAACCATCCCGAAAAATACTCCCGTGACTAAATACCTCTTCCGAGACCCCTAAATGCAAAACCCTAAACCGTAAAAATACGATTTTCTATAATACATATACGTATATGTAAAACCACTAAATAACACCATCTCATTTCATAGTCACTACCATGTGAGCTCATGAACATGAAAACATCATACATCGTTTCACTCACAGGGTACACCGTACTCGAAACGATATCCAAACCACAATCTATACACACCAATTAGCACATAAACACATAAAGACACGTAATTTCACGAAATATGCACAAACATAAAACTGAGTGACGAACCTCAAAACCACGGTTGTCACATCACTCCCTCCTAATAGAAATCTCGTCCCGAGATTTACTCCTTAGGATCAAACACACAAACCACAAATCACATGTGGATACTTGTTCTAAATGAACTCCTCTCATTTCCATGTGTACTTTAGTTCAAGTCTCAAATTACCACATATACTAACCAACAATATTTAAATTCATTCCGAAACTCTTGACCTCACACCCAATAAATCTCACAAATGACTCTTTGAAAAAAACAAAGACTCTTATTAACACAAATCCCGAATAAGCGAACATGCAAATATGCATTCTGAAACAACATTTATCAATCTTAATACATGAAATATATCATGATACCACTCAATTCCACCAGGTAATTATATACTCATAAGCTACTGGTCCGATCTTTCCAAAGATCATAAATAGACCTACAAAACTCTACATCAACTTTTCCATTTTACCAAAACATACCACCCGTTACTATGGGTGAAACTTCCTACATAACTTTGTCACTAAACTCTAGTGGTTTCATCCTTTTCAACATAGCATATATTGTTGCTCTCATTCTTTCCCACAAACTACATTTCCACATTAGTAGTCTCTTTCACGAATTTTAGTCCACCATAAGGACAACTCACCCTATCCTTCCATATAGTGCCTCAAATGGCATTCATCGAATTCTAGTATGATAACTATCATTCTAGGAAAACTCAGACATCGCTAACGAGTTTCCCACATCCCTCTAAATCAGTCACCCAATCTCTCAACACGACTCCTATACTTGTATTAATTTCCCACTTCGTCCATCCTTTTCCAATTAGCTGGATATACTCATATCCAATCATGTTCATCAACTCCCTTTAGTCCATACCGCAAACTACTTAAAATTCCAATTTCCTTACACAAGTGACCTATGACAATATTTCACATATTGATTAGTTTATCACAACGAGGCTCTTCCAATCCAAATCAACTTATGATCTACACACATCACCAAAAGGACTGTTATCTCAGTTAGTCTATCAAATGCCATCCAAACCCATGCTACAACTACTTCCATAAAATTTGGATAGATCATTAGTAGCACCTATACACTTCTTTCTCTCTTTTCTCCATGAAAGATTTTTTTTCCTGATACTCAACACTTCCTTTATACCTACACGATGTCTTACCTTCAAGGTCATAGTGCTCCTCATCTTGTCTCAGTTAGACCAAGCCCTTCGTCTCTCATGACACATCACATCTATAACTCCTCCACCATTCGATTATCGATACTAAGCCTTCCAATCAAACAGTATAGGTCAGTACCATTTCCTTTCCACACTACAACAATATTAGCATGCTTAGTTCCTTATTCCACCCATTAGGCTATACCAAAGTTTTACATTCGGTTCCTATCTCGGCCTATTTCATTCATGATTCGCATCTATCCACACTTCCTTCTTCTTCCTCAGCTCATGGCATACATCACGATGTTATGCTTCCCGTCTTTCAACTCATCTATACCTCAAAATTTTCCATGTAGGTTCACTTGTTTTCCTCACGACCAGTTCTCCTACTCCATCCTAATAGGGACAGACTAGAGTTTCCTGTGATTACATGCTGATCATACTATCATATTATACCCATATTAGTTCCTATATGTCTAAACTAAGCCATATTCTAAATTATTACTCAAGTCTCATACTTCTATTATGACTTTGCACCTAACATGAGGTAATTTCAAATATCATCTTCTAGGAATACTTGGTTCTCTCCTTCCATGGTTCTCCCTAATTCCTTCACTATCATGTCCAACCAAAATTTCTCACTCAATTCATCGACTCTATAGAAATAGTTATTGCATTGGATAATGCATAAATGTCTCTTCCAAAGATCTTTCATAATACCTTCACAAAACCGACTCTCTCTAATCACTTGTCTACGAATTTATTCAGCTCCAGCTTCACTACTCATCCCTCGATATCGACTACCCAAAGATTCAATCTTCGTGTAGCATGTGACTCCCTCTTGTTACTTCACAAGTCCTTTAACTCATATGTTGTGTAGTCACTCCATCACGATCTATTGGTCCAGCTCTTCGTAGCTCCACTCTGCTACCCCGATTTTTTTTCCTTCTTCATCTCTAACTATAAGGAAATTTTTCCATACTTGTACTTGTCACTAATCCAGTACTAGCAACTTCTGCGGCTCCTCTAAGATCTCTTGTATTCTTCTTGCAGCCGGCACGTAGTCCTTGCAGCTTCTTGCTTCACGATCTAGCTCTTCACACACTCCTTCTCATCTCCATGATGTTACCTAGGAACTTCACACTACGTAGTAGCTTCTAACTTCAACTCCTTTATCACAATATTTCTAAAGGTACTTCAACCCCTCAATGGCTCACTCTTCTTTACTTGTTTTACTTCACCATTAATCAGCTTCCTACCAATCAATCTTTCACATCTATGTTTTCCTTCACGTGTCTACTACTACCTTGCCTCCAAAAATATACCAATTCCCTTGCGTGTTATTTTCCCAGTCTTACCATTAGTATAAACTTTCTACTCTACCGTCACATCCTTTAGTACTTTCATCAATCTCCTAATGGTACTTCAACCAACTTCTCATAGCATGACATCTCGTTCCCATGACCACTCAACTAACTTTACTTACTCCCTTATTCCCGTAACTAATCTAAGTTTCAAAACTCCACAAATCTTAATCATTCCTTCAACACAACCTTTAAACCAAAACACATCTCTCCATTATAGTATCTAACCATAAGTAATACTACATAACTCTATCCTCTCATCCTAACGTTCCCACAACCGCATAAATAAATCAACCATGACGTGTAACAAAAGAATTCCAAACAATCGTGTCCCAAAATAAAATATAGGGTAAAACGAACCCTAGCCAAAACAACTGAAAACAAAACAATGTAATCCAAAAGATCAATGGAGTGTTCCAACAACAAAAATTAGACTCATCTCGATTAGTATTACCAAATTTCGATACGTTAGAAAATTTAAAAATTTCATCCCAATTAGTTACTTCTCATAAGAACCAAACTCCCATACTACTAAAACCAATCATACTCATTATTAACCATAAACTCATCCTTTATCTTCATCATTTTATCAAGATATCAACTAATTAGTATACTACAATCTTAACCATTATCTTGTTTACCCATATTAAACTTATTTTACTTGTTATTATGAAACCAATACATGTTTATAAAATACAGTGTTTTTTTTCATTTTATTCTATATTATTATTATTATTTTATAAAATCCATTTAGGCTGGTTATAACTAAACTACTACACGTTTACAAGGTGTGGTGTTATTATTATCATTACTATAATAAAATCTACCTTTTTACTATTGCCGTCTAGTTAAATACTTCTAAAATTTTAACTACACTTAAGAAAAATTTTGTAAAATTTCCTTACCCCTTTAAAATGTATTATCACATGTTACATAGAAAACTAATCCAATTATTTTCAAGTCAAATTTTTTTTATAGCTTACTACCACAAACTTAAAAACAATATGTAAGTCACGATATCATACCATGCACTTACAAATTATTTTCAAAACCGTTTTCCTATAATCAGCCACACTTATTTGTAAGAAAATTTAGTAGTTCTCATTAATTAAATACATACCCGGATGTAGACACACATCAAAAGACTCAAAACGTCGTTGGAACTCCATTAAACTCCAACACCATAAAACACGAGCAAACACAAGGTACGTGCAAGTTATAATAAGTTAATAACTACTGAACGACCATATATCATAACTTAACACATACTAGTATATATACATCCGCATATATATACCTATTAAATCACCCAAAACATACTCGTTACCATACATGTCAGATCAATCAATCGCGTCTTACACTCGTTTTTCCATACGAGAAATCACCATCTTACCACAAGGCATAAAACCCATCACTAAAAACGAGTCCATATCATGTGACCCCATAATCACACAACATGAGTATAACCCAAAACATATAACACACTAAAAAATAGCCATATCATAGGCAGCTGTTACATAAACCCATATATTATAAATATACCCAAAATCCACATCTCATCATATACAAGCATGTACTAACCCTCTTTCATGCAATCATACTTGAGAACCCATTGAAGTTGTGGTACTTGTATAACTATGTTGGCCACCATACTTATACAATTACCATTTCCCCAATGCACTCCCTCCTATGATGAGACTTATAAGAATCAATACAACATATAACACATAAATCCATCTACTCACATAAGCTCATAACCACCTAACCAATAAGGTCCAAAACACCATCTATTAAAATAACATAGTAAAACTCTTAGGTTACATAAATCCATAGTATAGCTAAAACATCATAAACAAAAACCAAAACGAGAACATAATCAGTTATAAGTCATGTCGCCCATAAGAGTGGAAACAACTTAAAATCCTTCCTATCCACCTACTCCTACATGATTCTTAGGGAACATAACTTAAACATCAAAAGAAAAATACTATACATTAGGTACACCAAATAACTTACTATGGTGAAAGAAATTTATATACCAAAAGACAAACAGAAATTAACATGTGACTAAGTATGGACGACTATAGTTCAATCCATACTAGTCAAACTCACAGAAAACGAATCAACAATACTCAGAAAATACAATCAAAACCATACACACATATTCCTATGACGCCTATATGCAGGGATCCTTAAGCTATAGACTAGGCTACTAGACTAGGCAACCTAATTCTCTATAACCATTGTCTCTGATACCATTCTGTCACACCCCACCATGGCGGAATATGGGGCGCGACGTATGGATATCATCACAACAATAGCGTGTCAATAGAGATAACTAAATGCAATGGAAATATCATAAATGGTGACACAATGTCATGAAGATATCTCAAACAATGCAGGCGTCTAGGTAAGTAGGTAACAGGTCTACCTCTTACCAAAGACATACAATTAACAAATAACAAACATATAGGTGTCTACAAAGTATCACTTATTCAAACATAAATAAAGACTAAGAGGAAAGGGGGTTCCTCCAAATGCAATCCTAAGCCTTCCAGCTAGCCTCTCCTATTCTCACGCTTAACCACATTCTCACCTGAAAGAGATATTAAAACACGTCAACATAAAGTTGGTGAGAGTCATAGGTTTAGACTCCAACCCCAAAACAGTTATAAGCTGTGAATAACAACCATTAACAAAAGAACATATGGACAATGTGCTACAATTATGAATTAACAACTAACATTCAAGATCAATCATTCCAAACCAAATCCAAGGCTCCCAGCCTTACCAAACACCATGGTACCATAGGCGCCCATACACCTGTGTACCAATCCCAAGGCCCCGCCTTGTCATTATCCATTGGTCCCATAGATGCTCACACATCTATGTACCTCCCCAAGGCCCCGCCTTGTCAACATCCCCTTGGTACCAAGTCAAACCACAATAACTGAGACGGTACGTGTCCCCCGATCCAAATCATAAACACAATCAAGAATCACATAGCAGTTAATCACATAAGTGCACACACAAGTCCATCACAAACCATAAAAACATTCACAGCATTACTTACAAAACCATACAGTGTCTCTTCCATCCCATCTATAAGTAAAAAAACATAAAAAGATATAGGACTATGAAACTCACCTGATTGAGCTTCTCCAAAAGTCCACGCACTAGCAAAAAGCTAACAAACAAAGCACACAATCAAAACATGAACCAAACACTAAAATGGCTCATCAACCTATGATGGACATCTAACATTCTCCCATATATATACCTCATTTATATGCTCTAATCATCTCATTACACCCCTCTATAAAGCCCTTAACTTAGTTTACTTCATAACCCGTCTCGTTAACATTTTACCCAAAACAGCCCTGGTTTTTAGGTCTCCAAACTATAAGCCAAACGCCCACCTAAACATACCCATGATCTCTGTAAAGGAAAACCTAAGCCCTTACATATGTTAGCTAACTCCTCCCTTTTTCCCCAACCTTAAAGCTACTGTTAAGGCCCTGATATATATAATTCTGCCTATCCGTATTTTACCGATTTTGAACATACAAAAATTATGTTATGATTAGGGGGTCTTACCCTAACCCATTTGCTTAGCCACCCTTCAGGTCTCTTATTTAATATATAAACCAACACCCATGCTCATTAGAGGAATCAAGTGTACTCCTAAGTACCCCAATCACCTTAAAGCATTAAATTAAACCCGACTGATTTCAAAACTGTTTTGACCTCCGACTGATGTAACCTGTTTTTGACCCACCTCCGGACCTTCAATTTAGTTCTCGTTTCTTGAATTTGAAAGCCAACTCAATTACCTTTCCAGGGATACTTGGATCGCAAAATAAGAGTTTGTAGAACTCTATATATGGTCAAAACAATTGACCTAAAATTCTGCCCAGTTTTTTAAAAACGATTTTAACATAATTAGTCTAATTAATTACCCATAACTCCACTAATTTCAAGCCCTAATTCACCTAATCATTATAATATCATTAATATACATATTTTAATTTAAACCCTAACCTAAATCCATCATGTATTGATTAATAATGCTTTAAAAATAATTTAATTGAAAAGAGGATTAAAGGTTATACCTTAAAATTAATGGAAAATGAAAACTATGAAGAAACCCTAAAAGACTCCATTGATGCCGACTTATTTTTTATTTCCAGGGGATTATGAAGTGTCTTTATTAATAAAAACATTATATACTTATTCCTAACAAGTCCTAACCCAAGTACACAAGCTCACTTTCCTTTTTTTTCTTTTTTTTCTTTCCTTTTGTTTTAATTGTATACAACCGACCCCTAGCCCATAAATTTCGTTTTTTTAATTTAAATTATTAATAATTGGAATAATAATATTACCTTAATTTTCCTTAATTTATTTCAACTTCTAAAGCCACCAAAACCTCAAAACCGTAAAACTAGTCAAATTTACGCGTATACCGTAAAAGACGTAAAAATATACAGTTTTATAAAAACTCTTGAAATATGAAATAAAATAATTAACTAAGTCCTAAATGACTTAAAACCATCCCGAAAAATACTCCCGTGACTAAATACCTCTTCCGAGACCCCTAAATGCAAAACCCTAAACCGTAAAAATACGATTTTCTATAATACATATACGTATACGTAAAACCACTAAATAACACCATCTCGTTTCATAGTCACTACCATGTGAGCTCATGAACATGAAAACATCATACATCGTTTCACTCACAAGGTACATCGTACCCGAAACGATATCCAAACCACAATCTATACATACCAATTAGCACATAAACACATAAAGACACGTAATTTCACGAAATATGCACAAACATAAAACTGAGTGACGAACCTGAAAACCGCGGCTGTCACATCACTGGTATATGCCACGAAAAGGTTGCGCTGATACTTTCAGGCGCACCTAATTGTGGTTATCACTGATTAGCCAATAAAACAGATCATCTCCAAACCAGACGTGGCCAGTAGGCTACAAAAGTTGAGCATTCTACTAGGAGAGCATAACATCTCCTATAGACCAAGGATAGCGGTCAAAGGCCAAATCTTGGCAGACTTCCTAATTGAGAATCCAGAAGAGGACGGACCAGTGATACAACGAGAGGAAACTCCAGCAGAACCATGGGACTTGTTCACTGACGGATCCTCATGCACGGACGGGTCAGGAGCTGGCCTCATCCTTACTAATCCGGAAGGAATGGAGTTTACCTACGCCCTGCGTTTTGAATTCACAGCCACTAATAATGAGGCAGAATATGAAGCGTTGATTGCGGGTTTAAAAATCGCCGCTAGAATGGGAGTCTGCAACCTTGAGGCTTACGTGGACTCACGGCTTGTCGCGAACCACATTATAGGAGGTTACGTAGCCAAGGAGGATAACATGGTCTGACACTTGGAGAAAGTCAAGTCACTCATAGCTACTTTCATCAAGTTTTCTATCAAGCAGGTACCAAGAGGTGAAAACAAGAAGGCGGATGCTCTTAGCAGATTGCGTCTACAAGTTTCGCCCACTTATCCAAGCAAGTCTTGGTAGAAATACTAAAGGAAAAGTCTATAACAGAAGGGGAAATCGCAGCTATAGTTGAGGAAGATGGGCCTACATGGATGACCCCGATCATCAGCTATTTAACTGATGAAACCCTTCCGAATGATGAAAAGGTGGCACGGCGTATTAGAAGAAAGTCGCAGCACTTCGAGCTTCAAGAAGGTATCCTATACAAGCGCTCCTTCTAACAGCCGTGGTTGTGGTATGTCGGGCCACGCCAGGCTACCTATGTGATCAGTGAGATACATGAAGGGTCATGCGGTATGCATGCAGGTCCCCGATCTGTAGTAGCACGAGCTCTACGCACAGGATATTATTGGCCTACTATGCATAGGGATGCACGTGACATGATTCGTAGATGTAGTGATTGCCAAGTACACAGGCCAGTACCGCGACATCCGCAGCAAGAACTAATGCCCATCACATCCCCATGGCCATTCTATAAATAGGGGATTGACATCGCAAGACCTTTTCCCGTTGCTTCAGGGGGGAGTTAAGATCTTAATCATCGCAATGGACTACTTTACATGATGGATAGAAGCTAAGGTGGTTAAATCTATTACGGGCAAGCAGGTTAAAAAGTTTGTTTGGGAAAATATCGTGTGCCGTTTTGGCTTGCCAGGAGAAATCATCTCGGATAACGAGAAGCAGTTCGCGGATAATCCATTCAAGGATTGGTGCGCAGCATTGAATATCACGCGGCGCTTCGCATCAGTTAAGCACCCGCAGACCAATGGTCTTGTGTAGCGGGCAAATAGAAGCTTAGGTGAAGGCATCAAGGCACGCTTGGACAAGCGAAGTTCCAAGTGGGTAGATGAGTTGCCGCACGTTCTATGGGCGCATAGGACTATGATTAAAACAGAAAATGGGGACACTCCATTCAAGTTGGCCTACGGGACCGAGGCTGTTATACCAGCAGAGATTGGAATGCCGACCATCCGCACGACGGAGGTTAATGTCGTCATGAACGTTGAGCAACTCCGGATTAATCTGGACTTATTGGAGGAAAAAAGAGAAATAGCGGCTATCAATGAGGCCAAGTCCAAGGCACGGATGAAGGCTTATTACGATGCCAAGGTTAAAGGTGTTTCCTTTCGACCGGGGGATTTTGTTTATCGTGCTAACGAGGCATGTCGCGCGGAGAATACAGGAAAGCTGGGCCCCAAATGGGAAGGGTCGTATGAGGTTACGGAAGCCTTGGGACTAGGTGCGTACGCGTGACATGGATGGTCGTGACCTGGAACGTACATGGAATATCTGTAACCTAAAAAAATGCTATCTTTGAAAGGCTACGGCTTCCGCATGGACACTTCGCTATAATTGGCTTCAATGAAGATCCATGTATTTTTTGTTTTCATGCTTTCTAGGTTCTATTTGTTTTAGGATTTTCATTCATGTCAAAAAAAATCGTAAACATTCTAATAAAATGTCGTGGTGCCTAGCTAGCTCCACGGCTCGTTCTTGTGCAAATTATTGTCATGTCTTTTAGATTCCTTGTGCAAATTCTTGTCTTATAGATTTAATTATTATTTATGCCATATACTATCTCTTGTTCATATGCATTCATTCAAAAACGTACATGTACTATTCGCTCCCAGGCGGGGTAAGAGGATTAAGTGAACCTAATAATTCAACTTGTCGCATAAGATGGATGCAACCCCAGCGACGCGGATCATGTATCCTTGCTAGACACCTTACTTACAAGAGGTGGTAATAAGTTTCCACATACCGTACTTACATAGTAGCGGACATGCTAAAGACACACGCTGCACGTCTTGTGAAATATAGACTTAGTTTTATTCTTGATAAGCCATGACATGTCATACAACATAGATACATGATATCTAAAGAAAATAAACAAGTTTCAAATCCAACATACAAAATGGCCGTGGTTACCAAGGACTTATATATATAAAAGTTCTAACAATATTGTGAATCCTAGCCGTGTACATGCACGGACGAATAAGGTACAAAGGTACAAGTGTTTACAATATAAATTACATAGGGGGTAGGAACTCTCCTATCTCTCTCTTTCCTTCGGCAATCAGGGCACGGAGGACCTCGCCGCGAGCACCCTTGCCACCCTGCGCCCTAGTCATATTGGCATCCAACGCCTCGGCTAAGAGTTTTTCACCTTTCATCACCTTCAAAACAGAGTCGTATGTTGGCAGGGTCAGTTGGATGGGATCGGTGGTGACCTTGGCCATGACCGCTTCATTGGGAGCATCCTTTAGCGACTCAAGATCATCTAGGAAGGGGTGCTAGATTTCCCCAAGGTCGGCCATGGAGGCGGTCATCTTCTCTTCTGCTAGAGGATTATGGTAGGCGTGTTGGGTGATGTCTTCATTTTTTCTTATCAACTCCACAGCCTTGATCAAGCCCTCGTTCCTACCACGGTCAATACCGTCCGATACAACATCCGCAAAAGCCTGCACAAAATAAGGAGCCTCCGTTACCTGGGTCACGGAAAGGCGCATCCCATGGCCCACCATCCATCTACGCCCAGCTATGACCGTGAGAAAGGGAGGGCACAGCACTTCGGCACAGTCCGTTGCTATCCTGTTCAGTTCTTCTTCTGCTACCGTGGCTCGCTCTTCCATGGTGATCTGTGCATGGATGAGTTCTTCCTTGAGCGAATCGCGTTCTTGTGCGATGGTGAAGGCTTGTTCTATTACGGCTTTGGCTGCAGATACCTGTAAATAATACTTGGAATTACTATGAGACAATATGGGTCTTATGTGAACAATGAATATCAGTAAAGGCGTGTACCTTCTCATTCGATGCAGCTAGGAGGGCTTCCAGCTCAGCAATGCGTCCCTCGCGGGCATTGGTGTGGTTGGCTTGTTCCTTGATCGTTGATTCCGCTACAACCAAGGCTGCCTGCAAGGAAGTTATAGTCTTCTCATGTTTTTCCACCAGTTCTTCTCTACGAGCAATCGTCCTCTCAGCACGGCTCATGTTGGCCAAGGCTCCTTCCAGACGGCGCCGTAGGGACGCGCCGACTGTTACCTGGTGTGCCGTGGCCACGTCATACTGCTCCAGCAGCGTCTCGTGCTCGAGTTCATCCAAGTCTTGTGCCAGCGCTGGAGGAGTTATGTGGTCCATAAGTTCTTTGCACCCGGACTCCGCCTCTAATCTTGTTAAGTTGGACAAGTTCCAGGCTGGACGAAGGTTGGTGTCAGGTCCCTCAGAGCATGGCTCCTCTTCATGAGTTAAAGGAGGGAATGGTGTTCTCATTGATATCACGGGTGAGGGTTTCCTTTCCGCCTCCTTTTCCTGTGCTACTATTGACGGATCCGCCCTGCTATTGAAACACACTTATGAGTTTTTGTTAGTGGATTATGTATTAGGAAGTATTGTCAGCACTTACTTTATGTCAGTCAAAGGTCCTGTGGTAGAAGGAGCCACGGCATTCACAGGAGTTGCCTTCCAGACTTGGTCATCCACATGTGGCGAGGGGTTGCCTTGAGGCATGGTGGTACTGCTTCCCTCTTGGAGCAGTAGGTGGTCCTGCCTTAGTTTCTTTGGGGGAGCATTGTGTTCCCCCGCCTCAGCCTCCACGTTCCTAACCACTTTCCTGGTGGTCTTGCGTTTTCTGGTTTTGGGCTTTGATGGCTGGGGGGATCCGGAATCCTGTGTTATTTCGTCTTCTCCACCATCACGATTGAAGGATGGATCTGTGTGTTGTTCCTCTTCATCTTGGTGCGGCGGGGTGTTCTCCAACAGCAGCTCCTCATCGTCTTCATTGTGGAAATCTAGGGGGACTTCAGAATCGCGGGCTCTCCTTCATCTGACCGCTGCTCAGTCGTTTCTTCCAATGGGATAGTCATGTTAGCAGTGGCAGCTAGTAGGGGGTTCGCCTTCTTTCAATGGTCGGGACCCTTGAGGAACTTTGCTTGGATCACCTTGGTGTAGTAATCTGAACAACTTCATCTCTGTGGACATTTGCATGCATAAGGGTTAGTAAATTCCCAAGTGTTGTAGGACACGTTTGCATCTAATATATAGAATACCTACCCTGTCTACGCTCGGTCAGAAAGCACGGATATCTATCCTCCCTCCCATAATAGTTGCGGTTGATCCCTACTAAGCAGAGGAAGTGCTCCGGCAGGCCCTTATGGAACTCAGTGCGGTGGGTGTCTAATATTTTTAAATCCTTACTGCTATAGTCCTTGGATGAAGGAGGGTAGTCAAAGCGCACTTTGGTTTTACGAACAAAAGGGGCGGGGAATACTTTTTCATCTACGAAAAAGTAGTGGTCGTACCAACTCTTACGGGAATCTAAGGGTTTCCTATAAGTCATGGGTGTGGTCGCGGATCGTTTCTTAAACGATAGCCACACATTCACCATTTGGGGGGAGTAAATAACCCTAAATAGATTCACGGTAGGGGTTACCTCACATGTGTAGCAGGTAATCTCAAATTAGTTGATCATACATGCCCCTATGCAATGAAGTTGGGTTATGTGGAAGTCGTAGTACAAAAGAACATCTACTAGGAACCTAGACAAGGGGATACGGTAGTTAGCCGAGTCAAAGAGGCGCGTATACACGCCTATCTTTCCTCTCGGAGCATCTGTAATAGCTTCACCGTCACCTGGATAGGTAGGGTGTACGCTTTCGGGAATGTAGTACTTAGACAAAAAGTCTATGTATTTTTCCGGAGGCATCACATTGACGATGTCCGTGATGATAGGGTTATCTTACACCATGATTTATAAAAAGGATTAGAAAGGCGCGGTGATCTAACTTGAGGTGGTGAAAATCTGTGGGATAAGAAGAGAAGGAATGAAGAATTGAGCACAAGTGTAACAATGGCGGAAAAGGGGATATAAACTGTGTGTTTACACAGTAGCACACACCAGCTCTTTTATAGGGTTGCCTCGATTTACGAGGTAACATGGATGTTCGACACGTGTAATCCACTACGCCTATCTAACGGTGGGGGTCTCTAACACTTCTGAAACGTCAGAAGGGGCCCACGGGTCATCTCTTACCCAGTTTTACGTGGCTCAAGGGTGGGCCTGATTGGTGCACTTTTGCAGAAGAGACGTCCGACTAATGACTGCCATTAATGCATTCATTAATGTTGTCTCGGCCGGCCTTTTTTGGAGCGGATATATTTATGACAGCAGTATTTACGGGACATTCATTAGTCTAGAGGTCACGCCTACGGCTGTAACAACTAGACTGGGGGGACATGATGACGTATAGTCCCCAGCCGGGTCATGAACCCGGCCCACGGGTACTACCCGTATCCGGCCCATCACGAATGGGTTAGATTAATGATATCTAAGTTTATGGGCTTGAATGAATAGTGGCCGCATAAGATGTATGCGGCCCATGACCGGAACAGGGTTAGACAGAATCCCAATCATATCAGGATTGGGATTTGCCTTGAAGAATAGGATATACACTCACCATAATTAAAAGATAACAATCAAGCTAATTATGGTGATTATCTTATGCTTGGGGCCGAAGTAAAGCAGTAAGCCCATTAGGGTTTCACTGCCTATATAAGGAACCCCCAAGGGTTCCAAAAAGGTATTACATTCTACATACTCTAAACTCATGTCCGATTCTTAAACCCTAACCGATTACTTACTTTCACGCCGGAGCCTAATCGTGGGATACATTCCCACGGTAAGCCTAACGCGTGTTGCTTTAGTGTACAGGATCTCAGCAAGATAATTCACTTAGTGCAAGAGTCGGAGCCCAGCCAACCCGAATTAAGCCTAATTCGGGTTTAGCAAGGATCATCCAACTTTTGTATCAACAATAAGATATGGAATTTACAAATGAAAAATGATGATATTGAATCCTACACTAATAGGTTTCATGAGTTGGTCTTAATGTGTCCTGAAATGGTTCCAGATGAGAAGAAGAAAATAAAAAGGTATGTCAAGGGTTTTCCTGAAAGGATTAAAGGGCACATTACTTCATCAAAACCTTCCTCCCTACATGAAGCAGGGAACATGGCTCGTGAATTGGTCGAGCAGTCTGTGGAAGGTAAAGTTGCTAAGTCAAATGCTGATAACAAGCAGAAATTGGAGGATAATAAAGGAAACAATCAAGGGAATAATCAGGGTAATAATAGTAACAACAACCGAGGCAACAATAGAAACTCCAACAGGAACAATAACCGACAAGCCAATAAGACACAAGAGTCAGCAACCATGTATGCAGCTGCTCGTGTTGTTCATGTTGCTCATGTTACTCCTGATGCTCCTGTTACTCATGCTGCTCCTATTGCTCCTACTACTCCTGCTGGTAGATGAGGTTATACTAGGAATCTGCCTAAGTGTGACCTATGCAATTGGCATCATCTTGTCGGTGTGTGTCCTCCTAAATGTGCAACTTGTAAGAGAATTAGTCATAAGGAAGGGAACGGTAATGTCGTGTGCTTCAGTTGTGGTGAGAAAGGTCATTTCCAGAATAGGTGTCCAAAGGCTAAGGAACTACAGAACGATGGAGCTCGAGACAGGGTGTATCATGTGGGTAATAATGCTCAGCAGAATCCTCAGGTGGTCGCGGGTACGTATCTTCTTAACGATCACTATGTTAGTGTTTTATTCGATTCTAGTGCTGAGAAAAGTTTTGTTTCTTCTGCCTTTACTCCTTTCATTGATATTACTCCTTCTGCTTTAGACACTGGCTATGAAGTAGAATTAACATACGGTAAGATTGTTAGTAACAATACAGTCTTGCGTGGCTGTACCCTCGACTTTCTTAGTCATTTATTTTTAATCGACCTTTTACCGACGCGTCTTGGTAGTTTTGATGTTATTGTTGGTATGGATTGGTTAGCGTCTCATCGTGTTGTCATTGTTTGCTTTGAACGATCGTGCGTATTCCTATTTCTTTGGGTAAAACCTTAGAACTTCGTGGTGAGAAGCCGGATGACAATCTGAATTCCCTTCTTTGTATCAAGGCTGATAAGAAAAAGTTTGATGATATTCGTATCGTTTATGAGTTTCTTGGAGTATTCCCAGATGACTTGTTAGGATTACCTCCTGTGCGCGAATTTGAATTCCGTATCGATCTTATTCTGGGTGCACTGCCTGTTGCTAAGTCGCCCTATCGCTTAGCCCTGTCTGAAATGAATGAATTATCGAATCAGCTTAAGGAATTATAAGAGAAAGGTTTCATTAGACCAAGTCATTCGCCGTGGGGAGCGCCTGTGCTCTTTGTTAAGAAAAAAGTATGGTGCAATGAGAATGTGTATTGACTACAGGGAATTGAATAAGTTGAAAATCAAGAACCGTTACCCATTCCCTCGTATAGATGACTTATTTGACCAATTGCAAGGTGCTTGTTGTTTCTCCAAGACAGACCTTCGTTCAGGTTATCATCAGTTAAGAGTGCATGAAAGTGACATCTACAAAACCGCTTATAGAACTCGTTATGGTCACTTTGAATTTACCATTATGCCATTCGGTCTTACCAATGCTCCTGTCGTTTTTATGGATCTAATGAATCGTGTTTGCAAACCCTACCTTGATAAGTTTGTCATAGTATTTATTGACGACATCCTCATTTACTCGAAATCTAAAAAAGATCATGAAAACCATCTGAGAACAATCTTAAGTCTTCTAGAGAAAGAAAAGTTGCATGCCAAATTCACTAAGTGTGAATTTTGGTTGAAAGTTCAGTTTTTAGGACACGTGGGAAATCAGGATGGTATACCCGTGGATCGTTAGTAAAGTCGAAGCAGTTAAGAATTGGAATTCTCCTAAATCGCCTACTGAGGTTCGTTCATTTCTCGGATTAGCCGAATACTATCGCAGGTTCATCTAAAACTTCTCCAAGATAGATAAGCCTTTAACCCTGCTTACACAAAAGAACAAGGAATACATTTGGAATGAAGAGAAAGAGCAAGCCTTTTGCTTACTAGAGGAGAAATTGTGTAATGCTCCAGTGTTAACACTTCCATACGGACCAAATGATTTTGTAGTTTATTGTGATGTATCCCATCAAGGTTTCGGGTGTGTCTTAATGCAGCGAGGAAAAGTGATTGCTTATGCCTCCAGAAAACTTAAAAACCACGAACAGAACTATACTACTCACGATTTGGAGTTAGGTGCAGTAGTATTTGCCTTGAAATATGGAGACATTATCTTTATGGGACAAAAAGTGTAATATACACTAATCATAAGAGTCTTCAATATATCTTTGACCAAAAGGACTTGAATATGCGTCAAATGTGTTGGTTAGAACTCCTTAGTGACTATGAATGTGAAATTAAGTACCACCCAGGAAAGGCTAATGTTGTGGCAGATGCCCTAAGTAGAAAGGAAAGACTTAAACCTAGGAGAGTGCGTGCTATGAGTATAACCATTCAATCTAGCCTCAAGACTAGGATTTTCGAAGCACAGAAAGAAGCTGCAAAGGACTTTAAAGGCTCCAGCTGAATTGTTGCGAGGATTAGATGCTCAATTTAAAAGGAAAGAAGATGGAACAATTTACTTTGTTGGATAGATATGGATTCAATTAGTTGGAGGAATAAGAAAGTTAATAATGGACGAAGCACATTCTTCAAGATATTCAATTCACCCTGGTGCAGATAAGATGTACTACGATTTAAGGGATGTTTATTGGTGGCCTGGTATGAAGAAAGATATAGCAGAGTACGTTAACAAGTGTCTGACTTGTTCAAAGATTAAAGCAGTACATCAAAAACCCTCAGGTCTTTTACAACAACCAGAAGTCCATGAATGGAAATGGGAAAGGATTACAATGGACCTAGTTACAAAGCTGCCCAGAAGTAGTGGTTGTTTTGATGCAATTTGGGTAATTGTTGATAGATGAACCAAGTATGCTCACTTTCTCCCTATTCGTGAGGATTATAAAACTGAAAGATTAGCTCGAATTTACATCAATGAGATTGTTACAAAACATGGAGTACCGGTGTCGATTATTTTTGATAGGGATGGTCGTTTTGCGTCTCATTTCTAGAAAGCACTTCAAAAGGCGTTGGGTACGAAAGTATTAATGAGTACTGCATATCACCCAAAGACGGATGGACAAAGTGAACGTACTATCCAGACTTTGGAAGACATGTTGCGGGCATGTGTTATGGATTTTGGTGGTAGTTGGGACACTCATATACCTTTGGTCGAATTCTCCTATAATAGTAGTTATCATAAAAGTGTCAAGTGTTCGCCATTCGAGGCTTTATACGGACGTAAGTGCAGATCACCAGTGATATGGAATGAAGTGGGTGAAAGTCAACTGATAGGGCCTGAATTAGTCCTAGAAACTACAGACAAGATTGTACAGATTAGGGAAAGACTAAAAACTGCTAGAAGTCGTCAGAGTTACGCAGACAAAAGACGCAGACCTCTCGAGTTTCAAGTCGGAGACCGTGTGCTGTTACGTGTATCTCCATGGAAGGGTATTGTGAGGTTCGGTAAAAGAGGAAAACTTGCACCACGTTTTGTAGGACCATTCGAGATCATTGAGCGTGTTGGTTTGGTAGCCTATCGATTGAAGTTACCTCAGGAGTTAAGTTGTGTTCATGATGTATTTCACGTTTCCAACCTTAAGAAATGTTTAGCCGAATCAGATGTTTAGATATCTTTAGAAGAATTAAGAATGGACGAGAAAATGTACTTCATTGAAGAACCGATAGAGATTATGGATCGCCAAGTCAAGAAGCTGAAACAGAGTTGGATTCCTATCGTTAAGGTTCGTTGGGATTCATTTCGGGGTGCTGAGTTTACTTGGGAAAGCGAAGATCAGTTCAAGGCTAAGTATCCCCATTTGTTCTCGTCTTCTTCTTCTTCCATCTCCAGTTAAACTCTGAGGAACCAGAGTTCCTTTAGGGGGTAGACTATGAGATCTCATATTTTTCTAGTAATTATTTTACTCTTATATATTATTTTAATCATTGATAATCTTTATTTAGAATTATAAAATTATTTTTATTTTATATTTCCATATTTATTTAAATCAAATATTTTGATTTAAAAGCACCCGCGTACAATTTTACAAAAGTTTACTTGAATCAATGGAACGAGAACCGAGGGCTAAATATTTCGACCTAAAGATGTTAATATTTACATTGTATTAGACCGTTAACGGGCACAGTAATAAATTCTTGTATTTCACGTTTTTACTGTCAATTGTTTCAATGTCCGATGTTTTCGATGTTTTCTTTTAATGACGTGTTAAGTTGTTGTCCCATATAATATGTGATGATTAAAAAAGAAAGAAAGGTAGATAAGAGATGGAAGATTTCTAGAGAGAGAAAGTAGTGAGAGAAAGTAGAGAGAATGGTTGGAACTTTTGGAGGATTAGATTAGAGAGAGAATATGAAAATGACCAACACCCTTCCTAACATGCTAGGAAGGGTATTTATAGCCTTTGCTTACATGTAGCATAATGGGCTATATGATTATGGGCCCGGCTTTCCTTTTGGGCTTTGGTTACTTATGAATGAAACCTTAGCTTAAAGTTAAGCCCGTAATACACGACTAACCTTGTAACACCCCATTTTGATAAATGGAATGTCACGCGTGATTATGGCGTGTCATCAAAGCATACAAGGATAAATGTCTAAAACATTACATGACCATAAAAAGGAAATACCGGAATCAAACATCGGTAGTCCAAAAGTAAAGCTCATCACACACAAACATAAGTACTGTAAATGAAAGGACTAAACAATGTCCATGGAAAGAGTATCAAAGTATAGATAATGCATAAAGTAAGGAAAGGCTAGAAAGCTTCCAGTCCATAGGCACGTACGCTTAAAGTCTACGAGCGTCCCTGAGTACCTGCCGTTTTGGGAACATGAAAAGGAAAACGGCTAAGAAATACGCTCAGTGCACGGATGTATAATAAAGCATGAATAATATAAGCGTATAAGCATATAACAGCGGAAGAAACTAAGTCCTGGATAACCCGGTTAAGTCTTAGTAAAACTGGTTTTATAGTTTGAAAAGCCTTATGTTTATCTTGTAAAAATTGTTTAACATATTTTACCATTAGCCAATATAGGTCATGAAAATCAACGTGCATGAATACTTGGAGGGGTGACCTCGTCATGCAAAAGAGGGGTTGCCTCTAATTTAATATATTGGTTTTTGGGTAGGAGGGATCAGCTCCTTGTGAAGGACGCAAGGCACACACCACATTCACACTGAGTAATCTGCTGAAAAACATGTAACTAGGATGCACCCATACGCCCCACATGATAAATATAATAATATGGCCAAAAGCTGAAGGGACGCCACTAGCAATCACTTTGCCATGGGGAAGTCATAACACCAGTGCCTCTAGTGTTATGGTTATGGTACCTCTATAACTAGGTGAAACTGGTCATGCATGTATATTGCTTCAGGTATTCTAAATTAAACATAAGCAATCAAACATATAAACTTATACTATGGGAAAACAGTTGGCTGCATACGGGGAATCCTAATAAGGAAAGAATGTCCATACTGAAAGGACGGGAATCCGTACCTTATGTCCAGTGTACGAAGAAGACGAACGGAAGAGAGTCCTACTTCGGTATCACTAATGCTACATAAATACATACGTGTAGAAGCATCTGATTACTAAATACGTAACTGGTTTTATATCATATTTAGCTTGTTTTATATGTTCGTGTCATGTTTTACTGTTTTAAGCTTTATACTGTGTTTATCTTATATTCTGTCTATTCTGATTAAGTATTACTTGTATTTCATGTATTATTATACTTGTTGTGTAATAATAAGTAACTTTCTAAAAATAGTAGGTTTCCTAAAATAGAAAGTTACCAAAAATAGAAAGTTTCCAAAAATAGAAAGTTTCCAAAAATAGAATTACTGCTTAAAATAGATAAGTTATTAAAAATAGAAAGTTTCCATAAATAGATTAGCTGCCTTAATTAAATAAGTTTCTAAAAATAGAAAGTTTCTATAAATAGATATAAGCTGGTTAAATAAGCTAATTGTATAAGCTTAAGTGTTTTCTGATTATTATTCTAAGTCATGTAGTTATAAAGTATAGTTTATTAATTATTACATATAAATTAAATAAACTATAGGTTAAAAGTATTTAATTAAATATATCATGATTTTAATTAAATAAGGTAAAATACTTAGGTTAAAACATGTATTATTAACTATTAATAATATAACCTAAGTCATGTTAATTAATTAATTATAGTCTTGGTTTTAAATATTTAATTAATTATAAAGTCTAATTAAATATAAATACTTAGGTTAAAATTCATGAACTAATAATTAAATTTATAACCTAAGTCATGTACATTAAATTAATCATGTCCTGTTTTTTATTAATTTAATTTAAGTCTAAAACATAAAATCATAAACCTTAAAGAAAATGATTTAAGAACCGGGCCCGTGACTAAAAACCATGAACCAGACCCGTAACTAACACCATAACCCGAACCACGTCGGGTTTTCCCCTTGGTTTTGCTGCTGCCGTGGGACCACCCCACCATACTGAGACCATATGGTCTCGGTGGTGGGTAATAAGCCAAGCCGAGACCCCTATGAGGCTCAGTTAGGCGTCGGCTAGACCACAAACACCCCTAAACCATTGATTTGATTTACCCCATGATCATTAACATGTTTTAATAGTTGTTTTTAATTAGTTTAATAAAAACACCATGATTTTATGTGATTCATTAAATCAAAACATAAAAGAAAAGGGTTAAAAAGTTATACCGAATACGTGAAACAAATAAGGATGAACACACACGAATCCTTGCACAATTTCCAAGATCAAAATCAACCTGAAACACCCTTGTGGTGTCCTTGAATCCGGCGGCCAAAGAGAAAAAGAAGAAAAGGGATTTTTAGGGTTTTAGTTATTTTCTTGTTTTGTGATAAATGACACAAGTTTTTCATAATTCCCTTGTTTAGTAAAATTATTATGGGCTTGGCCCATTTCTTTGGTGTAGCCGCGGGTAGGGGGCCCCACTTGGGGTAACCCGTACCTTTTTCCGAGTCTAAATATTATAGTGTGTTCTCGTGTTTTATCTTGTTCGTGTTTTTCGTGTTCTAATTAATTTACGATCGTGACATAATATATTTATTCATGTTCGTGATAAATATATATATATATATATATATATATATATATATATATATATATATATATATATATATATATATATATATATATATATATATATATATATATATATATATATATATATATATATATATATATATATATATATATATATATAATTAATATTAGCTCGTGATTCAATTACGTTCATGATTTCATGATCGCATGTTCGTGATTATAATTATTATTGGAATAATTATCGTGTGTTCATACGTAATAAATACTTATCGTGTTCTAACACGTACATAATACTTAAAATTCTTATACGTGAAACGTAACGTGCTATAAAAGGAAAGTTCTAATCATGTACGTACGATCTTAAGGGCATTATTCATGGTAAAAGCATGCGGGTTTTACAACTCTTCTCCCCTAAAAAGAATAATTCGTCCCCGAATTATAGATAAAGTAAACTGGAAAAAGAAGAACATACCCGAATTCAAAATATGAAATGAGGGTAAGAAGCCCGGATAGACTCCTCTGTTTCCCAAGTGGCTTCCCGCTCGGTATGATCCCTCCAAAGGATTTTGACGAATGGAATCGTCTTCCTTCTCATGACTCGTTCTTGTCTGTCAAGAACTCGTTCGGGTTCTTCTATAAAAGTGAGATCTTCACGTATCTGTTCAAGTGGATACTGAACCATGTGAAGGGGATGATACTGGTACCCTCTCAGTAAGGACACATGAAACACATTGTGTACATGCGAAAGCTGCGTAGGTAACGCTAAACGGTAAGATACTTCACCGACTCGTTCAATGATATCAAACGGTCCGATGAAACGAGGACTGAGCTTCCCTTTAACCCCGAAGCGTCTAACACCACGTGCCGGCGAAACCTTAAGAAAGACGTGATCTCCTACATTAAAATGTATGTCCCTACGATGCTTGTCGGCGTAACTCTTCTGGCGTAACCGTGCTTCTTGAAGTTTCTGCTTAGCTACTGCGACCCTCTCATTAGTCATCTCTATGATCTCTAGTCCTTCAAGTGTTGGCTCGCCAACCTGATCCCAGCAGATTGGGGCGCGACACTTTCTGCCATACAACATCTCGAAAGGAGCACACTTGATACTTACGTGCCAATTGTTGTTGTATGCAAACTCCAGCAAACAGATATATTTGTCCCAATCACCCGTCCATTCCAACGCACATGACCTCAACATATCTTACAATGTCTGAACCGTTCACTCTGACTGCCCGTCTGTTTGAGGATGAAAGGCCGTGCTAAGCTTAAGTTGTGTACCCCAAGCTTTCTGCAGACTCTTCCAAAATCGCGAATTGAAACGAGGATCTCTGTCTGAGACGATGTTGGATGGAGCACCGTGGAGTCTCATGATCTCTCTTCTATACGTATCGGCGAGTTTTGTAGAAGTGTAAATCTTGCTTATGTTTTAGAGAGAGAAAGAGATAGAGAGATGGTGGATTAAACACAATTCTAGAGAGAGAAACAAGAGTAAACTATGTGAAAAATGATTAACCACACCACCCTCTCCATCAAAGGAGAGGGTTTATATACCCAAGCCCTTGTCATGGGCTTGGGCTTACATTTGGGCCGGCCTACACATGTTGTAGGCTAGGCTTGTTCTTGTTTAATAAATAAAGAAAGTTAACTAAACTACGAGCTATTACATGGACTATTAATGGAGTGACCGATCCTTCTTAATACGTAAAACGTATTTCCAACAATCTCCCCCTAAGGGAGGTCACTCCAAACAAGGGCATTACCCAAGTTACAATAATTAAATAAACCTAGCATACTATGCTTGTCTTGAGCTCGTAGTCTTCGTCTTTCTTTTATTTTATTTTTCTTTTCTGGTGAACATGCTGATGTGATCTTTGATATCAGTCTTGAGCATTAATCTCTTGCCTTGATCTCGTGCATCCATCACTTGTGATCTTCGCCTCTTCGTGACGCCATGTCCCACATACTTATACCTTCGTAATTCTTGAAAGTTTTTGAGTTTGATACAGCGGAAGACTTAACTTTTAGGCTTTCTTGAATTAAATGAGATATTAAGTGCATAAAGTATAAGCATGCGGGGACGACTTCTTCTTGGATTCCGCAACGCCACCGTCTTCAAATGCCGCAACATAAGTAGACACGAACGAAATGGCTTTGAACATTTCATTCTAAATCGGTAGCATTTTACCTCCGGTCGGTGAAGACCGTTGGACGATATTAGATATCGTACCCGTGACGGATAGTTTCAATTAAGTAACTTCCTGACAGGATTTCGCGGGTAAACCCGTTCTCTTTATTCGACCGTCCAAAGCTGACTGCGAACATAAAGAGTGAATCATTTGGATAATAATATCCGCATGATTTGAAGCCGTCAATTCATGTTCCTGGAACAAGTGAAATTCAATTAAGAACTGCACCATCGTTGCTTTCCAGTTGTCACGAGCTTGATTCGTATAGAATCTTGCAAGTTACCTACCAAGTGCTGTTTAAGGTTAACACTAGAAGGATTTCCACTCATCACTGTGAACACTAAGGTATCACTCTGAGTGTTCTGGCAAGATCACTAAGATATTGCGTAGAGGCCTGGAACGTGTTTAAATTCATTTAAGAATTAAACCACTGTTGCTTTCCAGTTATCACAAGTTTGATTCATAAATAATCGCACAAGTCACCTACCATGAGCTTTTTGATATTTGCTCAAGAAGGATTTCCATCTTCATTGTAAATACTTTCGTATTACTCGGATGTTCAGGCAATATCATGAAGATTTTGCGTAGGACTCTTAAAATCTTTCTTACTTTTCACAGTGTGTGAAGAAGCAAGGAAATATGAAAGTGTTTCCTAATGAGATATTTGATGATCTCAAATGGCTCAAACTCAATCGTGCATTTTGGATTTTAGTGATCGGAGGCTGGAGAGGAGTGCCACCTTTTCAATACCAATTTATTCGGAGTGAATAAATCAATAGATAATGTGTTGTCTCCGTGTGATTAAAACAAATATCTTTTAAGAGATATCTGAGTTAGCTGGGATGGGTTGTGCATTGCATCACTGGGTCCATGATGTCTGTCTTCAATATCGAGAATCATTAAAATGATCTCAATTGCATATGTATTGACCCGGTTTCTGCCTAAAGTTGTAAGGAGGGCTTCTTTCTTTACACCCTTTATCTTTACAATTCTTTTTCATTCTTCAACCCCTTCAATGCTTACCAATACGTCATAACTAGCACCTTGTTGTGATTGTTCCAGTGCTAACTTAAGTACTTGGTCGGCATTCAGCTACGTTCACAATCTTTCTCCAACTTTCCTAAGGACTACTATTTCTAGCTATGGAATGTCCTTGGGAAGATTCCTCCGGTTCTAGAAGAATCATTGGACTTAACCTATCCTACCATCCTTATGTCACCACAATCTTCATTGTCGTGAAATAAATGGGTTTTGGGTAAGTATATGTCACCATGAAAATCCATTTTGAAATGCAAATCCATTTTGCTCCCCCTTAACATATGACACGATATTCGAAAACATTTCGCACATGTCGGGATGAGCCAGCACATTAAGTGAAACCATTTGTGATAATATCCCATATTAAATCACATTTTCTCCCACATATTAAAAATATTAACCCAATCGATGTTTTTAATATCAATTGATTTAATGAAGTTTTAACAAAGGTTTTGGGAAGAAAAATGTAAGTCCATTTTATCTTCATGATATCAAACGTATGAGATATGATACCGATTTGTAACATGATCACATATTCACCATATTAAAAAGAATTGACAAGGTTGGACCTGATAGATGAGAACATCATATGATAAGATCAAATGGTTCTTGTAGCATATGTTGGTCGCCTCGTCACGTCTGAAGTCTTCTCTTGACACCACGTGTACGATTGGTATTGTAGTCTTGACACCAACTTGTGAACGTGGAACGTTCGGCATCGAAGATTCCGAATGCTTGACAATTGCTCCCCCTCAATTGTTGACCCGTGTTCTATTGAAAGAGCTGTAGTCGTCGGTTGAGTAGTCGCATCGTCGAGTATGTAGATACCAATTGTAGATTGCTATGGTTGTAGAGATGATAGCTTCATAAAAACAAGACTTCTCTTGTTTTAACAAATAAATGCACTGAAATGTACATATATTTGTGTTAGACCAAGTTATAAAGTAAACTTGATCCCTTACAAGGTTTTAAAGTAAACCTTGCCCGAGAAAATTAATTCCCGTTGTGAGCCAAAGCTTTCATAAGAAATACTTGACTTTAATGTGAAAACCGGGTTGCAGTCTGAAATAACTACAAGCCATTTTGGCATGTTTTATGATATATTTACAACTTTTGTACGAACTCTATTTATGGCGCCGTGTCAATATTAATCGACATTCCTAACGCCGTAAATATTATCGTACCAAAAGACATGCCTTTGATAAAATAAAGTGAAAATATTTTTGGATTTTTTTATGAATTTTTCAATTTTTATGGTTTTTATATGGTTTTATATTTTTGTATTTTGCTTTTGTGGATAAAAATATAAACAATATATACAAATGATCACCAAGGATACGGAGAATAGTTTTACCACCACTATTCTTTCGCTTCATCTGCCAGTTCCTTTAGAGTCTCAGGCGAGAAAGTTCTCATTCCTAGCTTGTCGGCCAAAAATTCAATCCTAGCGCGATCTAAAGCCTTCGTGAAAATATCCGCCAATTGATACTCAGATCGGACAAAGTAAAGCTCTATTACTCCATTTTCCACTTGCTCCTTGATGAAATGGTAGCGAATGTCAATATGCTTTGACCGAGAGAATTGAACATTGTTGCAGCATAAGGCAATTGCACTCTTGTTGTCGTAGTACATCGGAATTTTGTTGAAACCTAGACCATAGTCGGTTAATTATGATCTCATCCAAAGAATTTGAGCACAGCAACCGGACATAGCTATGTATTCTGCTTCCGTACTTGAAATTGCGGCGCTTTTCTGCCTTTTCGATGCCCAACTGATTAGTCGATCTCCTAGTAGTTGCAAAGTTCCACTCGTGCTACGCCTTGTATCTTGACAACCCGCGTGATCCACATCTGCATATGCCATTAGGGCAATAGAAGAGTCCTTCGAATACCAAAGTCCCCGATTAATGGTTCCTTTAAGATATCGAAAGATCCTTTTAACAGTAGCTAAGTGTAACTCAGTAGGACGAGTTTTATACCTAGTACACATACATCTAGCAAATTGAAGATCAGGTCGACTAGCTGTGACATACAGAAGAGTACCGATCATTCCACGATAAAGTGTCGGATCAACAGCAACTCCATGAGGATCTGCATCAAGCTTAGTTCGTTCCACCATTGGAGTATCCACGGGCTCGCAAGATTCCATCTTGTACTTCTTTTGCGATTCAAGGGCATACTTGGATTGATTGATAAAGATGCCTCTGGGACTTTGAGATATCTGAAGACCTAAGAAGAATGATACCTTGCCCATCATTGACATCTTAAACTTGGAAGACATGAGTGTCCCAAACTCGTCGGATAAGGTTTGGGTCGTGGCTGCAAATATAATATCATCAACATATATTTGTACCATAATCATATCTTTACCTCGTTTCTGAATGAACAGCGTGGGATCCACCTTGCCTTTAGCAAAGCCTTGCGTAATGAGGAATTGTGACAATAGATCGTACCATGCGCGAGGAGCTTGCTTCAACCCATAGAGAGCCTTCTTAAGCTTGTACACATGATTAGGATAATTAGGATTCACAAAACCATCCGGTTGTTGAACATAGACCTCTTCCTTGAGTTCACCATTAAGAAATGCCGTCTTCACATCCATTTGATAGACGATCATATTCATATGGGTTGCATAAGCGAGGAATAGTCGAATAGCTTCCAAACAGGCAACAGGTGCAAAGGATTCCATAAAGTCGATGCCCAATAAATGCTTGTATCCACGAGCGACTAGTCTAGCTTTGTTCTTCAATATTCCGCCTAACTCATCGAGTTTCACCTTGTAAACCCATTTCAAAGTGAGTAACTGCACTTGATCAGGGCATGGGACAAGTTCCCAAACATCAAGACGTATGAATTCGTTAAGTTCTTCTTGCATAGCTTCTATCCAACAGGATTGAGTGAAAGCTTGTTGCCATGTCTTAGGCTCAACTTCAGTGAGAAAAGCATCAAAGTGACAAAACATTGCACTTTCTTGTAACTGACTTCGTGTGGATACCGGACGATTAGGGTCACCAATAATAGAATCTATAGGATGATCCTTTATCCACTTGCTGTCATGTTCACGAATCCGTGGATTGGAGTAAACTGTAGTAGGATCTTCCTCTGAGGTGGACGACCCAGCTTGATTAGGGTCGGGAATTGGTACACCAAAGAATGGAAGTTCACGCATTTGAGCGAATTCCAAATCGTGATCATCATCCTCTTCATCATCAATAGGCATGACATGGGTAGTTGAAACATGTGTTGGTTGAGAATTACTTGTTGAAGGTATATCTTGACTATTAGGTGCAGATGTATCTGATTGTGAAACGGTTGCTGGAGCGACAACTTCGGTTACTGGAGCTATTACCTCAGTTTCTGGAGCAACAATACTTGGAGGAGTAAATAATTCATCAAAGAACGGTTGAAACAACGTATCCCATTCCTTCCTAGTAGGTGGTGTAAATGATGATGAAGTAGGGTTGTTTGGGACAAGACCATAACTAATATTATTGGGTCCCATTTCATGAAGTGCGGGTTCAGAGCTGCTTTGCTCAAAAGCCATTGCTGTCAGCTCATCAAAATCAACATTCATAGTTTCGAGGATCTTGCGAGAGTTACGGTTGTAGATTCGGTATGCCTTCTTTGCGGGTGCGTAACCAATGAAAATACCAATATCAGCCTTAGGTTGAAGTTTTCCTAAATTGTCACCATCATTATTTGGATATAAAAGAGAACCAAATACATGAAGATATGATAAATCTGGTACTTTTCCATGGAGAAGCGCTTAAGGTGTTTTACCATGGCGTTTACGAATTAGTGACCGGTTTTGGGTGTACACTGCTGTAGATACTGCTTCTGCCCATAAAAACAATGGAGCCTTTGCGTAAATTAACATCGTTCGAGCAGCTTCCATAAGTGTGGAGTGCGTGCAACTGACGTTTCATGAGATATGCCAACTTCTTCATAATAATCACGCAAGATTTGATTCACAAATTCGGTTCCATTATCTGTACGAATGCGTCAGACAGTAGTGTTGAGACGCACTTGAATCATCTTGAGAAATCCAATGATGAATTTAGGTGCCTCATTTTTTGCTTTAAGAAATTTCACCCATGTAAACCGAGAGTAATCATCGACAATGACGAGGATGTACTTTTTGCCACTAAGACTTTCAACACGCATTGGTCCACAAAGATCCATATGCAAAAGATAAAGTTTCTCTTGGTTGGTGTCTTCCGTCTTGGGTTTATATGATTTCTTAGTGCTTTTCCTCATTGTACACGCGGAACACAAATGATCCTTGTGAAATGATAGTTTAGGAAGACCACGAACAAGTTCGTTTTTCGCCAAGTGATTAATAGCGTCAAAGTTAAGATGAGATAACCGTCGATGCCATAACCATGACTTAGTCTTCGATGCTTTGGAGAGAAGAAATACGGGAGAAGCGGCCATCATGTCTTGTAGAGACAAAGTATACAAATTATTCCCTCGAGTACCTTTCAATAAATCAACCCCTTCCAAATTACGAATGAAGCAGGTATGCTCTCGAAAAGCAACTTCTAGGTTTGCATCACAAAATTGTCCCACAGAAAATAAGTTGTGACCAAGACCTTCCACGTAATACACTCTTGAAATTATTACGTTCCCAATATGATATTCACCATAACCCATTATCTTTGCAATATGATCATTACAAAATCGAACCGTACCAAGAAACTTGCTGATGAAATTTTTGAGCTGAGAGCGATCTCCGGTCATATGCTTGGAGCAACCAGAGTCCAAATACCAGAGAACAATTTGGACCACCTGTTTTCAATAACAACAGTAGACAATGCATTGGAAACTATTGGTTCCTGAGTGTTAGCAGATATAGATATAGAATTATCAGAATTGCTAACATTTTTAAGACCCTTAGACTTCCTGCGTTTTCTAATGTGAGTTTTAGCACTAACAGGTTTTACTGTTCCAACTTTCTTAGGTTTTGGATTATTCGCGGGCACTACAGTGGGAGTAGACCTATTTAAAGGGCACTTGGTTCCTACAGTAGTGTCAGTGTTCCTAGTTAAAGGACACGTTTGTGTTTTGGTAACCTTGGTACTTCTAGTTAAAGGGCACGCTTTCTGCACTTCAGTGGGAGTGATCCTAGTTAAAGGGCACGTATTTCCTACTATAGTGAAAGTTCTACCAGTGGGGCGCCACATCCAACCAACTTGGGTTAACACTTTCCCAGTCGGTTTCCATTCTAATCCATTTTTCCGGGCATGCATCTCATTCACATGGTCAATAAGGCAAGAATCATGACGACTAGAAAACATACATTCATTGCAATTCCAACATTTCAAATTAGAATTCACAGTAGGCTTAGAACGTTGCACAACCGCAGAGCCTTCAGGTTTAGCTACATGATTCTTTTTATTCAAAACAGAAATAACATTCCTAGGATGGGCTTCTACTTTCTTCTTCACTTGACTACTAGATAGGGGCAAGATCCTATCATTCTTCTTGTTTCTTTTAAGCTTAGATCTTTGAGCCTTAGTAGTGGTGCTTACTCCTGTAGAAGGCAACACGGGAATATTAGAAGCTGGTTTTGATTCCGCCTTATCTTTAGTGACCAATGTTTGAGAAGGTTTAGTCCTAGGGCCCTTATTAAATGGTGTGACTGCTATAAGGTTCCTTTTGATTGCACTAGAGGACGATGCTGAGATAGTGGTTGCGTTATCCACAACATTCTTACCTTTTAGAGTACGAAGTGTTTCCTTTAACTCAGCCAAGACCAGATTCTTATCACAAATTTGTTCCCTCAAATCAGATATTTCCACTAAATTTTGATTCAATTGTTCAATCAATGATTGATTCTGTGCAGTGGTTTTAACACATGTGGGCTTTACTGAATCGAAGAGTCGTGTATCTTTCTGTTTTAAGTTAGCAACTTTGGACAAAATCTTGGAAACTCGATTATCTAGATCAAGTTTAAAATTCTCAGCGGCCTCAAGTACGTTCACACAGTTAAGCTCCTTAGATTTCTCTATGTCTATCGGCAATTGAGCAACTTTGTCCCTTGGCTGACGCTGTTTTGATTGTAAATTCAATTGAAAATTCTTTTCAAAGTTTGCATCATCAATATTAACACCTTCGAATGACGTTTCAAAGATTTCTTGAATAAATTGTTGCTTGCATTCAAGCGAAATACAATGTGTTTGAATCTCATCAAAACGTTTTGAAAGCGAAGAATATGAATCTCGAAGCTTTAAAAATTCAGCGTCAGATTCGTGACAATTACCATCTACCATATTATCCACAGATTCAACATTATGCACAATAGAATCATTATCAATACTTGTATTCACACAGACGGAAACTATATCATGAGACATCACTTGATTCAGAAGCAGATCATTTTGGCGTGAAACCCGTTCAATTTCAAGTAAACTATTTTCATAAGCATCTTCCATTTCATTGAAAACACGTCTAACTTCTTCTATTTCGAAAAACAAATCTTGATCAATATTACGAAGACAAGCTTTAACATTGTCTACAAACGGAACAATTTCATCTCGAAACGCAGCTCTAGTGTGCTCAAAGTTCCATTCACCTTCCGTTATGGCCGTGGCCGTCGTACGTTCCAAAATGACCTTGTCAAAATCGGCTAAGTGTTGGTGAATCGTATTTAAGTTAACGGACGCCTTACTTACCGGTGGAATTAACTTCGTTAAATCCTTTTTGACAAGTGTAGGAGACGTACTAGGAAGGTTTTCATTTGACAAACTTTGAGGCACAAGAACTGTTAATTCTGCTAATTCCTTTTGTAAGCGAATGCATGTCTTTTTCGAAAATTGATCTTTGTTATGTTGATCATAATCAATTGTATGGAATTTTGAAATCATTTTAGAATGAGTTTCATCTGCAAGTGACTGTGTCTTCTCGGTACTACGAACAAAAGGTGCTTCTTTCGATTTGCCAATTATGGTCATATCATAAAGACCGAGAATATATTCATGAGCTTGTTTTGCATAACCGGGATTAGGTGGTAAATCTTGAAGACGCTTAAGTTCGAGTTCTTTAAATGATTTGGTTAAAAGATGAACCTTTTCTGTGGAAGCGTATTGTTTTAAAAGCTGTTTTTCTTTGAATTTAAGAAGTTTGGTAGCATTAATTTCCGATTCAACTTTTTTAGACTCGAGAATTTCGAAATCTATTTTAAGTTTCTGAAAATCATTGACAACCGACTCTTTTTCTTTTAATTCATTGGAAAGATTAGCTTTTAATGACTCTATTTCTTTCAAGTGTTCTATCTTTTCAAAACGAAATTGGTCAAATTCAGAACATTTTATTTTCTCTTCTTGAGGGATCATTTCAAAAGTTTTGATCTTTTCTTTATGCAACGCAAGCTCAGCAGTTAGGGTGGAATTCGTATCTATGGATTGTCGGAGTGCCATATGCATTTGATCAATAATATGTTTAGGCACCATGACCAAATCATGTTGAGCATAAGATTCCATATATGTCGTAGCATTTGGTTGTGGTTCATTCAAATGTGTAGGTTTGGGTACCACATCATTTGAATTACTAGTTCCCGAATGCTGTTCGAGGTTGTCATTTTCATGCCCAACTTGATGTTGGTTATCATCAATATTATTAGATGTGGTTGGTACCTCACTGACGACATCAGAACCGTAGTGAGAGAGATTAGCAACGAGAGCAGCTTGGGCAGAGTGAATGTCATCACAATCAGAATCATATGCGTCAAGGTCATCTGCTTGATAAGCTGCATTAGAAGTGGAAACGACTGCAATGCCTTCAGTATCTGCTGCCCCTGGGTCTGCAAGAAATGCCAACTCCTCTGAATCCAAAATCTTCCCCTTAGACTGAGCATCAACCAAATACATATTCTCACGAAACCATGCATCATCCCTTCTCCTTTTCGGCTGAGTGCATTCCCTAGCCATATGACCTTGTCCTCGGCAATTGTAGCAAGTCACAACCTTCTTAGGACCAATAGGACTCCCATTTCCACTAGCTTGAGAATTCACAGCTTGATTGTTCCCAGTCCTTGTAGGAGGTCCATATGAATTCTGCCTTCCCTGAATAGGTTGCACCGTCACTTGACCATCTTGAAAAGTGGCTTGTTGTCGAGGATTTGATGAGGTGCGGAGCTGATTGTTTGTTGGTAGAAATCCTCTAGTTGCAACAAGTTTTGACAAGTAGGCTGTGAGATGGTTTAGAACATCAGCTGGCGTATCATTTGGAGTAAAGACTGGTGCTTGGATTGGTGGAAGTTCATTAGAGTAGAAAGCTTGTGCTGGTTGTGCTTCTATTGGAAAATATCCTTGCTGAGGAGTATAGCCCAATGGAGAAGTGTTGGCTTGTGATGGTGATGTCTGATATGGTGGTTGCTATGGAAAAGATTGTTGATGAACACTTTGTTGATATGCTTGTTGTGGCATCATTAGTGGTTGAAAAGATGGTTGCTGTGGTTGCTGATAGTTGTGTGGTGGTGGCTGCTGCAAGTATGATGGTTGCTGATAAGTATAAGCCATGTTTTGTTGAGAAGCAAGTGGATCATGAACTTGAGGTGTAGACAACCGAGCCTCGATCACATGGCATTCGTGTTGTTGAAGAAAAGCTTGAAGTTGATCCACATTGGTGTTATGCAAGTCCTTAGCCAATTTAACATCCGTCACGTATTTTTTCCATTCTGGAGGAAGAGTGTTCAAATACTTGGTGTTCAATTGAAAGGTAGGAATTGCCATGCCATAGATATTTAGCTCATTCAACAATAGGGTAAATCTCAGATAGTAGTCATTGAGAGTCTCCCCTGGCACATAGGCAAACTTATCAAACGCATCATAAAGCTTACACTCTCGTTCTTGTTTAGTTAACGAGGTGCCTTGCATTAGAACCCGAATTCTATCCCATAACTCTTTGGCAACTTTACGTTTGTTGACGAGTTTGTAGACATCTGGAGGAAGGGCTTGGAGAATGATGTTTGTAGCATACTTATCACATTTATCTTGAATCTTCATATCTCCAGTCAATTCACCCGTTGTGCGAGGACGAGTGGTCGTACCTTTCGTCACTGTACCATAATCTAATGGTCCATTGAGCACTGATGCCCAAATAAGATGTCCGTTCTCCTTGTTCAACATATAAAGTTCCATTCGGGAAGTCCAATCCTCGTACATATACGTCTCCAACATTGGTGGACGATTATCCGTACCCGATAGGATGGACTTATCCGTAAGAGATGTGTACTCCATTTCGATAAGTTAAGATTTACAAAAAATGATCGAACAATGAGAGAAAGTAAATGTGCTTGTTGTCGTGTGTTGAAGTCGAGAAACTAGGTTAAAATCCCCTAAAATTGTCTTCGTGAGAAACCAAAAATTCCCCTGCAAAATTACACTCGTTCTAAATCATGTTTTTCGAAAATCTTGAAAAAAATCGTGAAAAGTTCCAAAGATTTCGCTATGTGAAGATTCCTCAATAAGGTACAATGATTTGGCAATCCCTTTGTGGATTTGATTCAAATTCGCAATCACTCAAAAGAATCCGCAATTAGTAAAATGCATGAATTCGCAATGCATAAATCCGCAACTTGTGACTGATTTCGCAATTCCTTGGGAAGATTCCGCAATAATTCAAGTTACAAGATTTCGCAAAAAATTGCAAGATTCCGCAATTGTTGAGATTTCGCAATGATTCAATTTCGCAACTCCTAAATCCAAGATTCCGCAATATGCTAATTCCGCAACTTTTGAAGATTCCGCAATACTAATTCCGCAATGCTGTAAATCCGCAATGAATCCAAGAATTCGCAATATTCTGAATAGATCAATCCGCAATACACAATTCCGCAACTTTTGCAAAGATTTCGCAATTCTCAACAATTTCGCAATTCCACCATTGCGAAATTATACCAAATGTTGCGAAATTTGGAGAAAAACAAGGAATTCGTTTGTACTTTAAGAAATACGAATCTTGAAGCCAAAAGTGAATCCAAACACTCAAAAATTTTGCGTTTTTGAGCGATCCAAGTAATCCAAATCACTAATACGTGTATATAGATGAAATTGGTGAAGATCAAACCACAAAAAAACACCAAAAAGATTTTTGGACGTGGGATTAGGAGATCAAAACACACGAAATTCTATAAACACAAACACAAAAACAATACACTCATCCCATGGCTCTGATACCATTTGTAGAAGTGTAAATCTTGCTTATGTTTTAGAGAGAGAAAGAGATAGAGAGATGGTGGATTAAACACAATTCTAGAGAGAGAAACAAGAGTAAACTATGTGAAAAATGATTAACCACACCAACCTCTCCATCAAAGGAGAGGGTTTATATACCCAAGCCCTTGTCATGGGCTTGGGCTTACATTTGGGCCGGCCTACACATGTTGTAGGCTAGGCTTGTTCTTGTTTAATAAATAAAGAAAGTTAACTAAACTACGAGCTATTACATGGACTATTAATGGAGTGACCGATCCTTCTTAATACTGACCGAATCTTCCTTGCGGATCGGTACGAAATGAGTTGATTCGGTAAGTCGATCTACGATAACCCAAATTGCATCGTGCTTCCTCTTTGTTGGCAGAAGACCAGTAACAAAATCCATGGTGATTTTGTCCCACTTCCACTCTAGAATATCTAACGGTTGAAGGAGACCGCCAGATCGCTGATGCTCGATCTTAACCTGCTGGTAGATAAGACATTTGGAGACGTAAGTGGCAACATCCTGTTTCATACCACTCCACCAAAAGTACTGCTTGATGTCATGGTACATCTTAGTCGAACCAGGATGTACAGAGAATGGGGAGCTATGAGCTTCAGCTAACAGGGCTTCCTGGAGTTCTTGGTCATCAGGAACACAAAGTCTCGTGCCCTGCCATACGATACCATCTGCATCTACTCTGAATTCTGTCTGCTTCTCCAAATTCTGAACTATCGCCCAGATTTCTCCATCATCTTTCTGAGCTTCCTTGATCTTAGAGAGTAACTCGGGTTCTACTCTAAGATTAGCCCAGTAACCGTGTTGTCCACGTACCATGATCTCTATGTCTAGTCGCTCCAAGACTCTTATGATTTCCTCCTCAATCTTAATGCCGTTGGTCATTCCGGACTTCCTGCTAAGTGCATATGCTACTACATTCGCCTTTCCGGGATGATACTGCAGATTAATGTCATAATCCTTCAACAGCTCTAACCATCTCCTCTGCCTCATGTTCAATTCACGTGGAGTGAAGATATACTTCAAGCTCTTGTGGTCTATGAAAATGTCACATTATTCTCCATATAAGTAGTGCCTCTATATCTTCAATGCAAACACGACTGCAGCAAGTTCTAAGTCATGCGTAGGGTAATTTTCTTCATAAGGCTTACGTTGCCGTGAAGCGTACGTGATCACTTTCCTATGTTGCATGAGAACACAGCCAATTCCCTTCCCCGATGCATCACTGTAGATTTGAAATCCACCCGTACCAGATGGGAGAGTAATAATAGGTTCAGATACTAGCTTCTGCTTCAGGTCTTCAAAGCTCTTCTCTCGTTCTTCAGTCCAGACGAATTTCTCCCCTTTCCGCATCAGTTTGGTCAATGGTAGTGCTAAGCGGGAAAATTTCTCCACGAACCTACGGTAATAGCCAGCTAAGCCTAAGAAACTGCGGACTTCAGTCGCTGATGTCGGCCTTGGCCACTTAGTAATAGCCTCAACCTTTGCTGGATCCATAGTGATTCCTTCTGCTGATACAATGTGACCTAAGAATGCCACTCTGTCTAACCAGAACTCACACTTGGAGAATTTAGCATACAGTTGCTTCTGGCAAAGAATCTGTAGTACTGGACGAAGATGGTCTTCGTGTTCCTCCTTGGACTTTGAGAAAATCAGGATGTCATCGATGAAGACAATGACGAACTTGTCCAGAAGTTCATGGAAGATTCTGTTCATCAAATCCATGAACACTGTTGGAGCATTGGTCAGGCCGAATGGCATGACTACAAATTCGTAGTGGCCATAGCGTGTACGGAAAGCAGTCTTGGCGATGTCCTGCTCCTTAACCCGTAGTTGATGATAGCCTGACCTAAGATCAATCTTTGAGAAGTGTTTGGCCTCTTGGAGTTGGTCAAATAGATCGCCTATATGTGGCAGTGGATACCTATTCCTGATAGTGATCTTGTTGAGCTCGCGATAGTCTATGCAAAGACGCATACTATCGTCCTTCTTCTTAACAAATAAGACCGGTGCGCCCCATGGAGAAGCGCTCGGTCGAATGAAACCTCGTTCTAGAAGTTCTTGCAGTTGATCCTTCAGCTCCTTTAACTCTATGGGAGCCATGCGCTAAGGAGCCTTGGAAATCGGCTCAGCTCCAGGGATGAGCTCGATATTGAATTCCACTTCTCGTGCAGGTGGTATGCCCGGAAGTTCTTCTAGAAATACATCTTGGAATTCTGACACTATCGGCTGATCATGAATTGATGGGGATTCAGCATCCATGTCATGAACCGTAGCTAGATAACCCTCGCAGCCATGTGACAGTAATGCACGTGCTTGCAGGGTAGATATGATTTGTACAGACCTTCCGGGTACGAACCCGTTGTGAATGTACTCTGGTGCATTAACATCACCGAAGATGACTCGCTATGAATGCAGTCTATGGTAGCATGATACTTGGATAGCCAATCCATGCCCAAAATCATGTCAAAGTCATTCATGTCCAACGGAAGTGCGTCAACAGGATGAACCTTATCATCAAACTCTAGGGGAAGACTCTTGTATACATGGGTGATTAATACAGAGTCCCTCAAAGGTGTGGAAATATTGAGTCTATTTTCTAGTGGCATGGGGAGCATCCTAATGTTCTTGGCATAAGCAGTAGAAATGACCGAGTGAGTAGCACCCGTATCAAATAGAACACACGCAGCTTGACCATACATATACAAGATTTCAGTGATGGTACTTGTAGACTTTTTGGCATGATCTCGAGATGTCGTGTAGACGTGTCTAGTGGTTGGAGGCGGCTTGGTATCAGCATGTCCCGATGTGCCCTCCATTTCGCCCTTACGGCAGTCCTTCATGCGATGTCCAGGAAGACCACACTTGAAGCATGCGTCCGTTTCGCGACGACATGGCCCTGGGTGCCTACGGTGTCAAGTAGAGAAAAGATGATGAGTATATCCTCTAGCAGGTGCTTTGGCTGGCTGAGAACCTGATAAAACATTTTACATGAGACATGATAATAGGGTACAAAGGACAATGCGAATAATTGTAAGATTGAATACCAGTGATAACTGGACGGCTAGGCTGTGAACCTCTCTGGTTCTGGTCCCTACCGTTTCCATGGTTCCTGGTAGAAGATTTGCTAAAGTATCAGAATTATGAGTTATAACATGAAATCATAAGAAAATGCGTAAGTATTAGGACCTGCTGCTGTTGGAGTGTCCAGCGTTGTTACGGTAATTATCATTACCACCACGCCTATCCATAGCAGAACGGTCGTTAGTCTGACCGTTTCCCTTGGGTTGATTAGGCTGCTGCTGAGTAGCCGGCTGAGACCGGTCCCCAGTCTTCTGCCTGGAAGATACAATTTAAAGAGATGAAATATTAGACATATATAGAAAGAATACAGATTTGTCACCGCTTGATTACGAATGTTTACCTCTTATCGGGTTTCTCTGCTTCCCCGAACTCATCTCTCTCATGCAACATCTCCAACTTACGTGCCGCATCGGCCACTTGTGCTACTGTGTTGAATGTAGCACACACCAAGTTGTTTGCGACCGATGTGCGAAGAGCCCACCTGAAATGGTGTGCCTGCTCTTCAGGAGTACATGCCGTTGCACCAAGGAAACCAGCTAAGCGGAGAAAGCGCTGCATGAACTCGTTGCTATTCTCCCCAGCTCTCTGTCAGATCCCATGGTACTCTCTCTTTAGCTTGTCTTGCTCAGCCTTGGGAAAGAACTGCTCCATCACCCTATCTCTGAACTGAGCCCATGTCAAACCAGCCACCCAATTATCACCTCCCTCAGGCTGCTTCAATGCTAACCACCAATTTAATACATCGCCTTCGAACTGGTAACATGCCAACCTCGCCTTGAACACGGGGTCACAACCCATAGCATCGAAGATCTTCTCGATGTGAGCCAACCAGCTTTCAGCTTTACTGGGGCTATCTGTTCTCTCGAAAGCTCGAGGACGGAGCTTGTTGAATCTCTCCAGCCATATTGCCAATATCACTGGAGGAGGAGGAGGAGGTGCTTGGTTTTGCTGCTGATTTTCGGCAGCCTGAACCTTAGCCCTGATGTCATTCCTCAGTTGAGGAAGCAAAGCTTGCATTGCAGCTTGGATTGCTGCATTGAGTTGTTCCTGCTCGCGTGTGAGAACCATCTGACAGTATAACATAAAATACATGATTAAACTGATCAAAACATAAAATATATATACATGAAAAAAAATTATACCAATAAATCAAGAGAAAATTTTCATGCAAGAAAATTTGTACATGAATGCATGATGTAGTTTTATGAAAACTTTTGTATGCTCGAGAGTGAACGCCTATGGTCAGTTCACCCAAAATAAAAGACATGGCGAGGGGACGCCTATGGGTCGGTCCCAAATTTAAAAGTTTCGATAAAACACATGCGACTAAATAGGGCCAGTCCTGTACCAACCATTACTTAGTCATAAACCTGCGACAATGACATATATATGTATGCATGAAAATGATGAATGCATGAAAACCGACTGTCAGTTCTAGGAAGACCATAGTGACTACCCACTAATCATAGGTCATGTTTTGAGAGCCTACAGGTCGAAGCCTTGGCTCTGATACCATAATTGTAACACCCCATTTTGATAAATGGAATGTCACGCGTGATTATGGCGTGTCATCAAAGCATACAAGGATAAATGTCTAAAACATTACATGACCATAAAAAGGAAATACCGGAATCAAACATCGGTAGTCCAAAAGTAAAGCTCATCACACACAAACATAAGTACTGTAAATGAAAGGACTAAACAATTTCCATGGAAAGAGTATCAAAGTATAGATAATGCATAAAGTAAAGAAAGGCTAGAAAGCTTCCAGTCCATATGCACGTACGCTTAAAGTCTACGAGCGTCCCTGAGTACCTGCCGTTTTGGGAACATGAAAAGGAAAACGGCTGAGCAATACGCTCGGTGCACGGATGTACAATAAAGCATGAATAATATAAGCATATAAGCATATAACAGCGAAAGAAACTAAGTCCTGGATAACCCGGTTAAGTCTTAGTAAAACTGGTTTTATAGTTTGAAAAGCCTTATGTTTATCTTGTAAAAATTGTTTAACATATTTTACCATTAGCCAATATAGGTCATGAAAATCAACGTGCATGAATACTTGGAGGGGTGACCTCGTCATGCAAATTAGAGGGGTTGCCTCTGATTTAATATACTGGTTTTTGGGTAGGAGGGATGAGCTCCTTGTGAAGGATGCAAGGCACACACCACATTCACACTGAGTAATCTGCTAAAAAACATGTAACTAGGATGCACCCATACGCCCCACATGATAAATATAATAATATGGCCAAAAGCTGAAGGGACGCCACGAATCACTCCGCCGTGGGGAAGTCATAATACCAGTGCCTCTAGTGTTATGGTTATGGTACCTCTATAACTAGGTGAAACTGGTCATGCATGTATATGGCTTCAGGTATTCTAAATTAAACATAAGCAATCAAACATATAAACTTATACTATGGGAAAACAGTTGGCTGCATACGGGGAATCATAATAAGGAAAGAATGTCCATACTGAAAGGACGGGAATCCGTACCTTATGTCCAATGAACGAAGAAGACGAACGGAAGAGAGTCCTACTTCGGTATCACTAATGCTACATAAATACATACGTGTATAAGCATCTGATTACTAAATACATAACTGGTTTTATATCATGTCTTAGCTTGTTTTATATGTTCATGACATGTTTTACTGTTTTAAGCTTTATACTGTGTTTATCTTATATTCTGTCTATTCTGATTATGTATTATTTGTATTTCATGTATTATTATACTTGTTGTGTAATAATAAGTAACTTCCTAAAAATAGCAGGTTTCCTAAAATAGAAAGTTACCAAAAATAGAAAGTTTCCAAAAATAGAAAGTTTCCAAAAGTAGAAAGTTTCCAAAAATAGAATTACTGCTTAAAATAGATAAGTTCCTAAAAATAGAAAGTTTCCATAAATAGATTAGTTGCCTTAATTAAATAAGTTTCTAAAAATAGAAAGTTTCCATAAATAGATATAAGCTGGTTAAATAAGCTAATTATATAAGCTTAAGTGTTTTCTGATTATTATTCTAAGTCATGTAGTTATAAAGTATAGTTTATTAATTATTACATGTAAATTAAATAAACTATAGGTTAAAAGTATTTAATTAAATATATCATGATTTTAATTAAATAAGGTAAAATACTTAGGTTAAAACATATATTATTAACTATTAATAATATAACCTAAGTCGTGTTAATTAATTAATTATAGTCTTGGTTTTAAATAATTAATTAATTATAAAGTCTAATTAAATATAAATACTTAGGTTAAAATTCATGAACTAATAATTAAATTTATAACCTAAGTCATGTACATTAAATTAATCATGTCCTGTTTTTATTAATTTAATTTAAGTCTAAAACATAAAATCATAAACCTTAAAGAAAATGATTTAAGAACCGGACCCGTGACTAAAAACCATGAACCGGACCCGTATAACACCATAACCCGAACCACGTCAGGTTTTCCCCTTGGTTTTGCTGCTGCCGTGGGACCACCACCACCATACCGAGACCATATGGTCTCGGTGGTGGGTAATAAGCCAAGCCGAGACCCTTATGGGGCTCGGTTAGGCGTCGTCTAGACCACAAACACCCCTAAACCATTGATTTGATTTACCCCATGATCATTAACATGTTTTAATAATTGTTTTTAATTAGTTTAATTAAAAACACCATGATTTTATGTGATTCATTAAATCAAAACATAAAAGAAAAGGGTTAAAAAGTTATACCGAATACGTGAAACAAATAAGGATGAACACACACGAACCCTTGCACAATTTCCAAGATCAAAATCAACCCGAAACACCCTTGTGGTGTCCTTGAATCCGGCGTCCAAAGAGAAAAAGAAGAAAAGGGATTTTTAGGGTTTTAATTATTTTCTTGTTTTATGATAAATGACACAAGTTTTTCCTAATTCCCTTGTTTAGTAAAATTATTATGGGCTTGGCCCATTTCTTTGGTGTAGCCGCGGGTAGGGGGCCCCACTTGGGGTAACCCGTACCTTTTTCCGAGTCTAAATACTATAGTGTGTTCTCGTGTTTTATCTTGTTCGTGTTTTTCGTGTTCTAATTAATTTACGATCGTGAATTAATATATTTATTCGTGTTCGTGATAAATATATATATATAATTAATATTATCTCGTGATTCAATTACGTTCATGATTTCATGATCGCATGTTCGTGGTTATAATTATTATTGGAATAATTATCGTGTGTTCATACGTAATAAATACTTATCGTGTTCTAACACGTACGTAATACTTAAAATTCTTATACGTGAAACGTAACGTGCTATAAAAGGAAAGTTCTAATCATGTACGTACGATCTTAAGGGCACTATTCATGGTAAAAGCATGCGGGTTTTACAAACCTACTACCTATTACAACGTTCTAATATACGATACATAATAAATATATGACCGAGCATTCTTGTTTGACTCAATATTTTGAGGCTAACAATCTCCCCCAATGAGAGGTCATTACCCTTTATGAGAGGTCATTACCCTTTGTCATTTGAAGATTTGTAAAGATTACTAATCTCGCCATAAATGAGTCTCGAACGTGTAATAGTAGTCTTGTTTCTTCATGTTGTGATCTTTGAGCCTTTGTCGTTGTCTTTCGACTTTGTCTTTAAATCTTGAGATATTCAAATCATCCTTGACTTGTCTTTGCCATCTTGCAATCTTGTGTCTTCATCCACATACTCACACTTTTAATTGTTGAATATTTCTTTAGGCATGAGTATGTGTTTTTGAATCTTTGACTTTGCTGAGTACATCGTGACGCCACCTTCTCGAGAAAAAACATAGATACGGACTGAATGGCTTTGACATTCGTCCTAAATTGGTAGCGTTTTACCTCCGGTCGGTGAAGACCGTTATACGATATTAAATATCATACCTGTGATAGGTAGATTCAGCTAAGAATCTCCTTGACTGGGTTTCGCGGCTGTACTTGTCGTTCTCTTTACTCGACCGTCTCGAAGCAAGACTACGAACATAAAGAGTGAATAAATTGGATAAATATCCGCTTGATTAAAGTCGTCAATTCAAATTCCTGGAACAAGTGTGATTCATAAAGATTCTTACCATTGTTTCTTTCCAGTTGACACAAGCTTGATTCATAAGAATCTCACAAGTCACCTACCGTAGCGCTGTTTGATGTTGGCGCTAGAAGGATTTCCATTCGTCACTGTGAATATTAATGAATATCACTCTGAATGTTCTGGCAAGACCATAAAGATATTGCGTAGAAACCTGAACGAGTTTGAATCAATTCAGAATCAACCCACTGTTGCTTTTCAGTTTTACATATGTTTAATTCATAAAGAATCTTACATATGACCTACCGCATTGTTGTTTGATGTTAACACAGGAAGGATTTCCACTCATCATTGTGAATACTAAGTAGTATCACTCTGAGTGTTCTAGCAATATCACAAGGATATGGCGTAGGACTCTCTTTGTCGTCATTCTGTGTGTCCTAATGAGATTTGATTGATCTCTAGGCTCTAGACTCGGTTTGTGCACTTTTAGTGGTCGGAGGCTGAAGTAGATGCCACCTATTCAATATCAACTATCTCGGAATGAGAAAGCAAATAGAAGTCATGTTGTTCTCCGTGACAATAAAACAAACTTCTTTTGAGAGAAGCCTAAGTAGCTAGGAAAGGGTTGTGCTTTACATCACTGGGTCCATGATGAGTTGTCTTCATGATGTGTTGACCCGGTTTCTGCCTATGTTGTATGGAGGGCTTCTTTCTTTACACCATTTATCCTTACATTTCTTTTTCATTCTTCAACCCCTTCAATGCTTACCATGACATCATTACTAGCACCTTGTTGTGATTGTTCTAGTGCTAGCATCAGTACTTAGTCAGCATTCTGCTACGTTCACATTCTACTCCATCTTTCCTAAGGACTTCTAATAATCTATTGGATTGTCCCTGGGAAGATCCCTCCGGTTTTGGTTGGATCATAGGACTTAAACCTAACCACCCTTTTGACACCAATAACGTCGTGAATTAAAGATGTTGTGGGTATTTGATCGTAACCATGAAAACCACTTCAAATGTCTAACAAAGTGTTTGAAAAACATTTAACACCTTGAGAGTGTCGTTTTAGAAATGCTCCCCCTTCACATGTGCATCGATAATCGAAAGTGTTTCGCACATGTAGGTAAGAGTTAAAGTGATTGAGTCTTATATAAGATCACATTTTCTCCCCTATCTCTAATATATAAAATCTTTTGATATTAGAGATACCAAATTTGATTAAAATATATTTTGAAAAATAGTCTTTGAACATCTATGGGAGAAAGATGTGTTAATCTTTTGCATGAAGTTGAAATGCTCCCCCTCAAAAATTGATCCAATTGAATTGTCATTGTGAGGATATGATCCACATTTCGCTTTTTGAGGATAGGAGTTGTTGAACACACAATTTTTGAAAGATTTTGAATAATCATTGAAAAACTCTTGAAAAATTGTGTTCAACGCTTTTTGAAAAATCCATTCTTTTTGGCGATATGGTTTTTCTAAAGCATAAACTGAGTTCATAGACTTTAAATGTCTTGACAAATCCACTCAAGTGTAAGAAGATTTATTTTCTTTTGCTGAGGGTAAGAGCACGAAATCGTACACTCCCCCGTGAATATAGATCTGGGTTGCAATCTGAAAGTGATTACAAGCCATTGTGTTGAGCTCAAAACCTTGAATGTTTTGTGACAAGCTCAACCTAGATAGATTGATCTACCCGTTGTTGGAAAAATTGTCCAAAATAGACATTTATCTTTATTAAAAGAAGAAATGACATGTTTTGAAAAATATTTACAACTTTCATTCGAGCTTTATGTACACACCCGTGTCATTGACATTTCTAGGCACATCCATATTATCGATACTGAAAGACATGTCGAGAAGAATATTTTTGGATTTTGAAAGATTTTTAATTTTGTGTTTTGTTTTTATATGTTTTATATTTTTGTATTTTACTTTTTAAAGGTATTTACAAGTAGATGTTTGATATATAAATCAAGCATGCACCTTTGTCAGAACCTCCAGATCTGCTGGAGTCAAACATCTCATACCAATTTGCCTAACGAGGTACTCAAACCTATCTTTCGACAAAGCTTTCGTAAACAAGTCGGCTAATTGGTAATCCGTTCCAACAAAGTATAGTTCAACGATACCTCTTTCAACTTGTTCCTTTATGAAGTGGTATCTGACATCGATGTGCTTCGTGCGGGAATGCTGTACCGGATTGCATGAGATGGCTATGGCCAACTTTGAGTCACAATACATAGGTACTTTATCAAAGTGGAAGCCATAATCCGTGAGTTGTGTTCTCATCCAAAGAACTTGAGCACAACACGTAGATAGAGACACATACTCCGCTTCGGCTGATGAAAGTGACGTGCAATCCTGCTTCTTGGAAGACCATCCCACAAGCTTATCTTGACCTAGAAATTGTGCACCACCAGAAGTACTTTTTCGTGTATCAAGACACCCTGCATGATCAGAATTTGAATAGGCCGTTAGAAAGAAACCGATTTCCCTCGGATACTAGAGTTCCAAATGAATGGTATTCTTGAGGTACCTAAAGATCCGCTTAACCTCCTTGAGGTGCTTTTCAGCGGGTCGTGCTTGATATCGTGCATAATAAGACGTAGCATGTGAAATATCAGGTCTGCTTGCTGTCAAGTACATGAGGGAACCGATCATGGAATGATATCTCGTTTGATCTATGGCATTTCCCTCCAAGTCAGCATCTATCAAGGTGGTTGATAATGGTGTCCCAATGGGGTCAGATGAAGTCATACCATGCTTTTTTATTATCCCTTGACAATACTTAGCTTGGTTTATAAAGATACCACTTGGGGATTGGTGAACTTGAAATCCTAGAAAGAATTTTAGTTCGCCCATCATTGACATTTCAAATTTGTTGTGCGTGACTTTTTCAAACCATTTTGAAAGTTTTGGGTTTGTAGACCCGAAAATAATGTCATCAACATAAATCTACACAAGCGAAATATCATCCCCATATTTATAAGTGAACAGATTTAGATCAATGGAACCTTTTGAGAAACCTTTGGATACCATAAATTTCGAGAGCTCATCGTACCATACCCTTGGAGCTTGCTTGAGTCCATAAAGTGCTTTGTGGAGACGATACACCTTGTCAGGATAATGAGGATTAACGAATCCTTCCGGCTGTGTAACATAGACTTCTTCCTTCAAAGGACCGTTAAGAAATGTTGTCTTCACGTCCATTTGATAAACAGTGAATCCCTTATGTGCACATAAGCAAGGAAAATCCTGACCGCTTCCATACGAGCAACTGGTGCAAATGATTCGTCAAAATCAATTCCCTTTTCCTAGCCATACCCCTTAGCCACTAGCCTAGCTTTGTTCTTGATGATCGTGTTTTCTTCATCCATCTTGTTTTTCCAGATCCAACGAAGATTTAAAGGAATCACATCGTATGGTCTGTCAACAAGTTCCCAGACTTTAAGTCTTTCAAATTGTTGAAATTCATCCGTCATCGATTCAATCCAAGCATGATCAGCCATGGCTTCTTTGATGTTTTTCGGTTCAGCTGTACTCATGGCGAGTGCGAACATACAAACATTGCCATTGGTTTCAAGCTGTCGTCTTGTACGAACGGGCTGTGAAGGGTTTCCAATTACTTGAACCAAAGGATGATCTCGGGTCCAATGATGTGTTGAAGGATGTCGTTGGTAGAACGTATGCATATTTGACGGACATGGCGAGTAGAAGACTCTCCAGATTCGTGTACCAGTGTACCGAATGGGTTGATAAATTCTACTTCGTCAGATAATGCATTGTCTGCTTGATTTGTGTTCTCTGGAGCAATGACAGTAGTTGTTGATGTTGTGGGAGCGGTTGTTGATGTGATATTCTGAGGAGGTAAATCTGCAGCAACCCGTGTTGAAGTAGATAAAGTTGTATCCGTTTGTTGACGACGATCGGTATCATCATTCTTATCATGAGTGACAGCAGAAGACTTTGATACAACATGTTTCTCCCCCGTGAAATATTCATCAAACATTGGTCCATATAATATTTCCAACTCTTCAAGTGTCGTGTCCACTGTCATATCTGCTCTAGGAACATGTTTTGGAACCAGCTTTGAACTTGACGGTTCATTGCTGTGGTCTTGAGTTCTGAGGTCCGTGCGGTTGTGTACAGAAGTCTATTGTCGTTGTGGATCGGGACTTAAACTATTTTGATCAAGTGCCATTTCTTGCAATTCATCAAATCTAATATGAATAGTCTCGAGTATCAATTTTTTTCTCTTGTTGTACACTCTGTATCCCTTAGACTGAGTTGCATATCCCACTAAAATGCATGCATCACCTTTCTCTTTCATCTTGTCCAGATTTTCACCATCTCGAATAATGTAACACGTACATCTGAAAACATGAAGGTGTTTGAGTGAAGGTTTGCGATCATTAATTATGTGATATGGTGTCTTTTCGTGTCTTGGGATAATTAAGGAACGATTTTGTGTGTAGCATGCGGTTGATACGGCTTCGGCCCAAAAAAATAGTGGTAGTGTTGATGCAAAAGTTGGTTGATCCTTGCTAGACCCGAATTAGGCTTAATTCGGGTTGACTGGGCTCCGGCTCCTACACCAAGTGAATCGTTTGGTTGGGATCCTGCACACTAAACAGCACGCGTTAGGCTTACCGTGGGAATGTTTTCCACGATTAGACTCCGGCGTGAGAGTAAGTAATCGATTTAGGGTTTATGTGAGTTTAGAGTATGAATCGTAATACCTTTGTGGAACCCTTGAGGGTTCCTTTTATAGGCAGTGAAACCCTAATGGGCTTTCACTGATGCTTTGGCCCCAAGGAAGAGATAACCACCAGAATTAGAATGATTGTTATCTTCTAATTCTGGTAGTGAATATCCTCCTCCATTGGGATAAAGATATACCTAGACAGAATATTATTCTGTCTAACCCTATGTCGGCCGCACCGGGTCGTGGGCCGCACACATGTGCGGTTACTGTTCATCCAAGCCCATAAGCCTGAATGACATTATTCCACCCATCTGTGATGGGCCGGATACGGGTAGTACACGTGGGTCGGGTTCATGACCCGGTTGGGGACTATACGTCATCATGTCCCCCCAGTCTAGTTGTTACAGTCGTAGGCGTAACCTCTATACTATCAAGGTGCTCTCCGGACATACCAAGGAAAGACCTAGGAAATGAAACATTAAAATTTTTGTTGTTCTGGCCGCACGTGGCGACCCGTCGTAGGAATAGTTGATGAATACTACCTCAGCCGCACGCAACGGCAGAGACAACTTAAATGTAACATTAAATACGGTCTTACGTAAGAGCCGCATAACCTGACACAAGAATAAAAAACATTAATGATAGTCAACTATCCAGTCGCATGCCTGCAAAAGTGCACCATTAATGCGCACCCTTGAGCCACGCAAAACTGCTAAGAAGTGACCCGTGGGTCCCCCTCTGATTTTGCAGAAATGTCAGAAATCCTATCCATTGGATAGGCTAGGTGGCTGACACGTGTCGAATATCCATGGTACCTCGGAAACCGAGGCAACCCTATATAAGAGCTGGCATGCGTGTTTGTTACACACACAACTCACCCCTTCTTCCGTCATTGTTAATCTCAAGCTTTTATCTCCAAAATTTTTGCCTTCTTTTCCACGGATTTTCGTCGCCGCAGGTTAGATCATCACGCCTTTAAAAACCTTTTTATAAAACATGGTAAAGGACAACCCCCTTATCACGGATGTCCTTAACGTGATGTCTGCGGAAAAATACCTCGACTTTCTGTCGAAGTATTATGTACCCGAAAGCGTACACCCCACCTATCCAGGTGATGGTGAAGCGATTACGGACGCACCGGCGGGGAAAGTAGGCATATATACACGCCTGTTTGACTCGGCCAACTACCGTATACCCTTGTCCAAGTTCTTGGTAGACCTGCTGTTATATTATGACTTTCATATAACCCAACTTCACTGCATAGGGGCGTGTAAAATCAACCAGTTTGAGATTACATGCCATACATGCGGAGTAACCCCCACCGTGAACCTTTTTAGGGCTTTCTACTTTCCTCAGTTAGTGAATGGGTGGTTGTCGTTTAAGAAACGACCCGGAAATGCCCCCATGACATATAGGAAACCTCTAGACTCCCTTAAGAACTGGTACGACCATTACTTCTTTGTAGATGAGAAGGTGTTCCCCACCCCCTTCGTACTTAAAACCCAAGCCCCCAAAGACTATCCGCCCAAATCCAAAGATTATAGCAGCCGGGACCTGAAAATACTAGATACCCATCGCACAGACTTCCATAGAGGGTTGCCGGAACATTTTCTGTGCTTAGTAGGGATAAGCCGCCGTTACTTTGGGAGGGATGACTTATACCTGTGCTTCTTAACGGAACAGGGAGAGGGTAGGTCCAATATATATGTTGTAGATTTGATTCGTCACACATGTGTAGAACTTTTACTAACCCATATACTTGTAAAAATTCTTTTGCAGAGATGAACCTTCACGGACTAATCCGCCAGGGCGACCCCATGAAGGTAGCGGAAGGATTCCGGCCGTTGAAGCCGAATGAGCTCCCCTTGCTAGAAGCACTAGCCAACCGTACGATACCGCTCGAAGAGACATCCGAGCCTAGATCGGACGAAGAAGAGCCCGCCATCGAGAAATCCCCATTGGATTTCCACAATGAAGATGGCGAAGACCCATTGCTAGAGGGGGGAACCACCAATCAAGAAGAAGATAATGACCCCAATGAAGACACCACTCAGGCTTCCGGGTCCACCCCGCTTACCTCTAGAAAGAGAAAGACAACCAGGCGGGTGGCGAAGAAAATGGGGGAGGAGGCCGGAGTCGCGAATGCTCCCCCCAAGAAGCTGAGGAAAGACCACCCGCAGTACCAAGAAGGAAGTGGCACCACGACTGCCCAGGCCGACCCCACCCCGAACATGGAAGGGCCAGTTTTGCGAGTCGAACCCTGTGAGCGTCGTAGCTCCTACCGGCCCAGACTCTGTCATTGGCACCTCGTAAGTACCCCCCCGTGAGTATGATTCATATCTTTGTATGATGCATAGACTAATATTGTTAAATAACAGGGCTAATCCGGCAGCCGTAGCGCAGGGGGAAAAAGGGAGAAATCCATCCCCCGCACCAACCAATAAGCCCCCATCACCTGCCGCCCCACACGCCAAGGAGCCGCGCCCCGAGGGGCCAGAAGAAAACCTGCGCTTAGCATGGAATCTATCAAGTTTGACACGGCTGGAGGCAGAATCTGAGTGTTTAGAATTTATCGAACACATCACCCCGCCTGCCCTCGCCCAAGATCTAGATGAATTAGATCATGAGGCCCTTATAGAGCAGTTTGACTTATCGTCCGCACACCAGGTGACGGTGGGTGCCGCGCTAAGACGCCGTCTAATCCAGGCCCTCACTAATGTGAATCGTGCAGACAAGAGGATAGCCCGCCGTGAGGCGATGGTCGTGAAGAACGAGAAGACCATCGCATCATTGCAGGCGGCATTATTGACAGCCGAGGCAACGGTGAAGGAGCAGGCGCATCACGCCGACGCCAGAGAGAAGCGTATTGCTGAGTTGGAAGCCCTCGTAACCGCATCAAGCGAGAAGGTAAGCTTTCGAAATGTTGTACATACACTCGTACTTTTTGTATGCATGTCACCCAAGAAAAATATATATCCTGGTAATAACTCCAAATTTCATATGTAGGTGTCTGCGGCTGAGGCTGCTACTAAGGCTGTGACCGTGCAATCCTTCAACATCGCCCAGGAGCGTGACGCGCTGAAGGAAGAATTGACGCGGACCCAAACCAACCTTGAAGAGCAGGTTGCCTCAGCTGATGAAGAGCTAAGCAAGATGGTTGTAAGTTGCGCTGAGAGGGTATGTCCCCCCTACTAACCGCTACAGCCGGTCGTAGGTGGATTATCGGGCAAGGACTGCGACTTGCTGTAAGTAGGGCATTGGACGCTCCACACCTACTGCAGGCGTTTGCCGGGGTCGTATCCGATGGAATCGACCGTGGTAGGCATGAAGGCCTGGTCAAAGCTACAGAGATGATAGGGAAAAATTAAGATATCACACAGCATCCGTATCACAATCTTTCCGCAGCGGATAATATGACTGCGTCCATGAATGCTTTGGTAGAAATCCAACACCCTCTCCTAGATGAGCTTGAGGCAATGAAGGATGCTCCAAACGAGACGATAATGTCCCGGCTGAGTGCTGATCCCATTCCTTTGACATTGGCCACTTACGATTCCGCATCCAAAACAATGAAAGGCGAGAAGCTGCTTGTAGAAGCACTGGATGCTATTGCAGTCAAAGCCCGGGATGGGAAGGACGCTCGTGGGGAGGTCCTTCGTGCTCTAATTGAGGAAGGGAAGAAGGACCTAGGGGAATTCCTACCCCCTTGTAACTTATCTGTTGTAAACACTTGTGATTTTATTCGTCCGTGTATGTACACGGCTAAGACATATTTGTAATAACTTGTCTTTTTATTTAGAAGTCCGTGACGACCACGGCCATTTTGTTTATTTTTACTTTTGAAACTTGTGTATTTCATTGTATTCCAATGCCGCATGATATGTCACGTCTTACACATGAAAAAGAAAAATACATACAAGTCTATAATTTACTAGACATGCGACGTGCGTCTTTATTATGCGGAGCACTGTGCGGCTACGGCATATGAGACTTACCCCAACGTCTTGTGAGTAAGGTGTCTAGTAAGGATACATGATCCGTGCGGCTGGGGTTGCATCCCTCTTACGCGGCAAGTTGAATTAGTAGGTTCACTTAATCCTCTTACCCCGCCTGGAGGCGTATAGTACATGTACAGTAATTTGAAAGAATGCATATGAATAAAACATAACATATTATAATATAAGTAAAATTCATACGACTAACAAAAAATCTAAAAAATGATTTGCACGAAACAGGCCGTGGAGCTAGCTAGGCACCACGGCATTTTATTAGGACGTTTACACTTTTGTTTGAACAATAATGACAAGCCCTAAAAAACAAGAAGAGAATCTAAACAAACATAAGAAAAACAAAACAGATAAAGCCGCATGGTTCTTTATTAAGACCGCATATAGCGAAGTACCCATGCGGAAGCCGTAGCTTTTCAAAGATAGCACCTTTTGAGATTGGAAATATTCCATGTGCGCTCTAGGTCGCGGCCATCCATGTCACGTAGCTTGTACGCGCCTCGTCCCAAGGCTTCAGTGACTTCATACGGTCCTTCCCACTTAGGGCCCAGCTTTCCTGTGTTCTCCGCTCGACTTGCTTCGTTAGCACGATAGACGTAGTCTCCCGGTCGAAAAGAAACACCTTTGACCTTGGCGTCATAATAAGCCTTCATCTTAGCCTTGGACTTAGCCTCATTGATGGCTGCTATTTCCCTTTTTTCTTTTAACAGATCCAGGTTGATTCGCAGTTGTTCATCGTTCGTGACGACATTAACCTCCGCCGTGCGGATGGTAGGCATTCCTATTTCTGTTGGTATAACAGCTTCAGTGCCGTAAGCCAATGCAAATGGAGTATCTCTGTTGGCTGTTTTGATCATAGTTCTATGCGCCCATAGCACATGTGATAACTCATCGACCCATTTACCACTTCGTTCATCCAGACGCGCCTTGATGCCATTCCCCAAGCTTCTATTAGCTCGTTCGACGAGGTCGTTTGTCTGCGGATGCTTAACAGATGCGAAGCGCCGCTTGATGTTCAATGATGCACACCAATCTTTGAACGGGTTGTCCGTGAACTGCTTGCCGTTATCCGAGATGATTTCTCCTGGTAACCCAAAACGGCACACAATATGTTCCCAAACAAACTTCTTAACTTGTTTGCTTGTGATAGACTTGACTGCCTTGGCCTCTATCCATCGTGTGAAGTAGTCCATTGCAACAATCAAGAATTTAACTCCCCCCGCAGCTACAGGAAATGGTCCTGCAATGTCAATTCCCCACTTATAGAATGGCCATGGGGACGTGATAGGTGTAAGCTCCTGCTGCGGGTGTCGCGGGTACTGGCCTATGCACTTGGCAATCACTACACTTGCGAATCATGTCGCGCGCGTCTCTGTGCATGGTGGGCCAATAATATCCTGTTCGTAAGGCTCTAGCTACCACGGATCGTGGACCTGCATGCATGCCGCACAACCCTTCGTGTATGTCACTGATTACGTAAGCGGCCTGACGTGGTCTAACACACCGCAGCCACGGCTGCAAGAAAGAGCGTTTGTAAAGGATGCCTTCTCGAAGTTCGAAATGCTGCGATTTCCTTCTTATGCGCCGTGCTGCTTTTTCCTCGTCTGGAAGGGTCTCACTAGTCAAATAGTTGATAATTGGGGTCATCCATGTAGGTCCATCCTCTTCAACTATAGCAGCAACCTCCCCTTCTGTTATAGATTTCTCCTTGAGTATTTCCACCAAGACTTGTTTAGACAAGTGAGCGAAGCTTGTGGATGCGATCTTGCTAAGAGCGTCCGCCTTCTTGTTCTCGCCCCTTGGCACCTGCTTGATGGAAAACTTACTGAAAGTCGCGATTAGCGACTTGACTTTTTCCAAATACCTGACCATGTTGTCCTCCTTAGCCACATACCCACCTAGAATATGGTTCGCTACAAGCCATGAGTCCACGTAGGCCTCAAGGTTGCGGACTCCCATTCTAGCGGCGATTTTTAAACCCGCAATTAATGCTTCATATTCCGCTTCGTTGTTGGTGGCCGTGAACTCAAAACGGAGGGCGTACGTGAATTCCATTCCTTCTGGATTTGTGAGGATGAGACCTGCTCCGGACCCATCCGTACAAGAAGATCCGTCCGTGAATAACACCCATGGTTCTGTTGGGATCTCGTCTTGCTTGATGATTGGCCCTTCCTCATCCGGCTTCTCGATCAGGAAATCTGCCAGGATCTGGCCTTTAACAGCCGTCCTTGGCCTGTAAGATATATTGTGCTCCCCCAATAGGATGCTCCATTTCTGTAGCCTCCCTGCCACATCTGGTCTAGAAATAACCTGCTTGATTGGCTGATCCGTAATGACTACAATTGGGTGCGCCTGAAAGTACCGGCGCAACCGCTCTGTAGCAAACACTAGTGCTAACACCAATTTTTCCATGGAGGAATAATTCAGCTCCGGCCCTTGTAGTGTTCTACTTATAAAGTAGACCGGAGTTTGTACTGTATCTCTATCCGTCATAAGTACCGCGCTTATTGAGCCATGAGTAGCTGAGAGATACATAATGAGTTCCTCCTTTGGCCGGGAGCTACTAGCATAGGGAGAGATGCAAGATGCTGCTTGAGTTGGCCGAAGGCTTCCTCGGCTTCCTTCGTCCACCGGAAGTCTCCCTTTCTAATGCAATTCTTGAGTGTATTAAATAGGGGTAATGACTTCTCCGCGGATTTAGATAGGAACCTATTCAGCCCGGCTAACTTCCCATTCAAGGACTACACCTCCTTCCGTGTCTGAGGGGACGGCAGTTGTATCACTGCGTCCGTCTTCTCTGGGCAAGGTTTGATGCCATTTGGATCGATCAAATATCCAAGGAACATTCCCTCCGTTGCTCCAAACGTACATTTCTTTGGATTTAACTTCATGTTAATCCTTCTCAGCGTGTCGAATGTCTCTTGGACATCCCGGAGAAGTGCCTCCTCCGCGTGACTTTTTATCACCAAGTCATCAACATAGACTTCCAAGTTGCGGCCTATCTGTGATTCAAAAGCTTTGTCCACCAACCGCTGATATGTAGCACCGGCGTTCTTCAGTCCAAACGGCATTTTCGTATAGCAATACTCGCCCTGGCTCGTATGGAACGCCGTTTTTTCTGCATCCTCCTCCGCCATCTGGATTTGGTGATACCCTTTATATGCGTCCAAGAAGCATTTAAAAGGATACCCACATAGGGACTCCACCTTCCAGTCGATTTCCGGTAACGGGTAACAGTCCTGTGGGCAGGCCTTGTTTAGATCCGTAAAATCCACACACATGCGCCAACTTCCGTCATGTTTCTTGACCATGACCGGATTGGACAACCACTCGTGGTAATATACCTCGCGCATGATGCCTGCATCCACCAGTTTCCGTACTTCCTCCAATATCACTTGGCTGCGCTCAGGCGCCTGGCCGCGCTTCTTTTGCTTGATGGGTTGGTACCCTTGGCGGATCTGGAGCTTATGCTCTGCTATCGCACGTGGCACACCTGTCATATGCTTTGGCTCCCATTCGAATATATCTAGGTTTGCACTTAAAAGGGAGCACATGGCCCTTTTGCCGCTATCCGAGAGCGCCCCTCCTATGGATACTTCCTGTTCCGGATAGTCGGGGTGAATGGCCACCTTCCAATTGGGAGGTGGTGATCCATCTTTGGGCGGAACAGGTGGAGCCGGTGTTGTCACGGTGTGACACTCGGATGCCGGTACGATTGTGTTGTAAATGGTAACAATTCCCCCCTCCACGGGGAATTTAATCATCCCGTGCGCCGTAGAGGGTACCGCCCGTATAGCCAAAATGCCTGGTCTGCCTATGATTCCATTGTACGGAGAGTGTGAGCGTATCACCATGAAGTTCATCCACGCCGTAGTGGAATGTTCCTCATTCCCAATGGTCACAAGCAAACGTAATTACCCTATCGGCCAAATAGTATCTCCACTAAAGCCAGTAAGCGGCGACGTGGACGGTACTAATTGGCTTCTTATTTCTGGGCATAACTGCACGAAACAGTGTTCATACAGTACCTCTGCTGACGATCCTCCATCCACATACATGCGATGAACGTTGTGTGTTCCAATGCTTATCTCGATAGTGAGAGGCACATCGATCACATCGCTTGCCGTGATGAGAGGGAACGAGATTTCCCTGCCGCGTGAAAATTTTTGGCCAACTTTCTGCCTCGTGCGGTGCTGTCTGGATTGGATCATGTATATAGTCGAAGGTTTGTCCTTTTGGGGATCCTTCTTATCATACTTCTTGTTGTTGTCTTTTCCATCCTTCCAATCCTTAACTAGGTGCTTGAGTTTGCCTGATTTGATCAGTGACTCAATATGCTTCTTGAGCTGGATACACTCCTCTGTACCGTGGCCTTTGTCATTATGGAACTCGCAGAAGCGACTTCCTTGCCGACGTTCCGGGGGAGTGGTCATTGGGGGAGGCCTTGGAAAGTTCGCCCCTTCTGTCAGCAAGATCTCCCGGTAGGACATCTTTAGGGGGGTGAACTTATCGTCCGACCGTCCTCCTTTGCTTTGGCTCTTATAGTCTGAACCCTTGTTATTGTTCTGATTACCTTGACCGCCTGACTGTCTCCGGGACTGGTCATTTGACCGGTACCCATTTCCTCGGGATGGGTAGGCCGTGGCAACAGCTGTTTCTCCTTCTATGAAATTTCTGACCGTTTCCATGAGGTCATCATATCTCTCTGGACGCTTGTCATTGAGGCGCCTGATCAGTTCTCTGTCTGTTATGGCGTGCATGTAGTCAGAGATTTTCAGGAGCTCCGGCATAGTTCTTGTGCGCGTGCACTCATCATTGAAGCGTTCAGTGAAGGCTTCTGTGGACTCCCCCGGCCGTTGCTTGACAGTTGCCAATGAGACCGGATCCCTATTATACTTCTTCCTTTGAGTATAATTGTTCTCAAACGCAGTGCGTAGTTCCATGAAACTATCAATGCTCCGTGGGGGGAGTGCCTCAAACCAGTCACGGGCGTTTCCGATCAAGGTCGAATTGAACATTTGGCACCATATGGGCATGGGCCATCGCTCAATTTTAGCCTGCGTATCAAATATTTTAAGGTGATCCACAGGATCACCGGACCCATCATAAGTCTTGATACATGCCGGCATGCGACGTTTGGTGTCCTCAGAATAGTTCCATATGCGGAGGGTGAACGGGTCTTCCCTGGGATCCGCCCATGGTCGGGTGAGCCTAGGGTCATCCCATGGTTCACACCATGGACGCGAAAGATCTTCCGCTTCCGCATCTCGATAGTAAGGGCCACCATAATACTCATCATTGCTTGGTGGTGGAGGGGTGCGCCTAGGCCGGCGGCGCTTAGGCGGATGGTCATCTGAGTCCTCCCCAGACGGGTCTGGGGACGGCGGTGGTGCCCTATCCTTTGAATAGGGACCACTTTTTTGGGATGAACCAGGAGCCTTTCTCCCAGTGTTCATTCTGTCCCACACACTCGGGCGACGTGCGGTTCTGGCCAGCTCTCGATCTGGTCGTTCGGGTGAGCCATCCGACTTTTCTCCCTCTCGTGATTGCATTAGTTCCTGCACGAGGCGATCCCCTATGCGCTCAAACACATTCCGGGGTTGAGGAGTTTCCTCAAAGGTGCCCTGTTCCTGAGGCCGAGCTCTCCTTTTTCTCTGATTTTGGGAGGAGGTGATTGGTCCGGTGTCACCAAAGTTGAGTCTGGACTGGAGGTTCCTTCCCAGATTCAGCCTTGATACGATCCCCGGGACGATCCTCTCGAAGTTCTGCGTGAGAACTCGAGTAAGATCCTCCTCGCTGAGTGGTAGGACCTCTACCTCTTCCTCTACTGATGGTCTGCGCGGCTCCTTGTTAGGAGGGTTGGGCGCACTCCCTGGATCCGGATTGTCCAGGGTTGAGGTAGGTGGGGGTGTAGTGGAGATCGTGCTCGTCACCCCCAAGGGCTGGAAGCCACCACGGTTGCCAGGTCCGCCTGCAAGGCGGCTAGGTGATTGGCTGGGGATGAGTATCCCTTCCCCTTGGGACTTCCGGTTTCCAGGATTCATATTCCTGGGATTGGCTTGCTGATGCCCCTTCGTCATTGGAAATTCGAGATGAGGTCTTGTTCTAGCTTAGTGTCATGGGTCCCACGGATGGCGCCAACTTGTTGATGCAAAAGTTGGTTGATCCTTGCTAGACCCGAATTAGGCTTAATTCGGGTTGACTGGGCTCCGGCTCCTGCACCAAGTGAATCGTTTGGTTGGGATCCTGCACACTAAACAGCACGCGTTAGGCTTACCGTGGGAATGTTTCCCACGATTAGACTCTGGCGTGAGAGTAAGTAATCGATTTAGGGTTTATGTGAGTTTAGAGTATGAATCGTAATACCTTTGTGGAACCCTTGAGGGTTCCTTTTATAGGCAGTGAAACCCTAATGGGCTTTCACTGATGCTTCGGCCCCAAGGAAGAGATAACCACCAGAATTAGAATGATTGTTATCTTCTAATTCTGGTAGTGAATATCCTCCTCCATTGGGATAAAGATATACCTAGACAGAATATTATTATGTCTAACCCTATGTCGGCCGCACCGGGCCGTGGGCCGCACACATGTGTGGTTACTGTTCATCCAAGCCCATAAGCCTGAATGACATTATTCCACCCATCTGTGATGGGCCGGATACGGGTAGTACCCGTGGGCCGGGTTCATGACCCGGTTGGGGACTATACGTCATCAGGTAGTTTTGAAGCAGATAATAATGTTCGAGCAGCCTCAACTAAAGTACGATTTCGTCTTTCAACAACTCTGTTTTGTTCAGGTTTTCGAGCAATAGATGTTTCATGTTCAATCCCTTCGGCTTCAAAATAATTCTTCAGAGTTGAATTCAAGAATTCCGTGCCTCTGTCAGTACGTACCACTTCTACTTGAGCTTGAAGAACACGTTGTATCAGCTTAAGGAAGTTAATGAGAATCTTAGGTGTTTCATCCTTGGACCTTAAGAAGAGGGTCCACGTATACTTTGAGTAGTCATCGACAATTACCATAACGTATTTCTTCCCATTGATGCTTTGAACATGCACGGGGCCACACAAATCTATATGAAGAAGATCTAACCGTCCTTTAGAGATTGGTGTAGTCTTTGTCTTGAAACTACTTCGTTTAGCTTTACAAATCTCACAAGAAGAACAAAGTTGATCTTTGATGAATTTCAAATTTGGAAGGCCTCTCACAATATCTTTCTTGGAAAGCAAGTTTATGGTATCAAAGTTAAGATGAGATAATCGTTGATGCCATAACCAAGCTTGAGTCGTTGAAGCTTTAGCCATAAAACAGATTGGAGTTGAAGATGTGGAGTCTTGTAGTGAAATAGTCTAGAGATCAGTACCCCGTGAACCGGTAAGTAAGTCATTCCCATCATAATCACGAACAAAACATGTCTTCTTTCTAAAAGCAACCTCCAAATCCGCATCACAAAATTGACCAACCGAGAAAAGATTGTGATTGAGCCCTTCGACGTAGTAAACCCTTTTGATAGTGATCATTTCCGAATCGGACCGTACCCAAGAACTTCTCCACGAAGTTAATTAGAAGCTTGAGATTTCCCGTCTTGTGCTTCCTGCATCCGGAGTCCAGTGTGAAGAGAATTATTTTGATCACCTGCAGAAGAATTAGAACACGATGGAGCATTTGCTAAATTGGATTCCATGTTAGTTGTGATTTCCGATTCATTAGTTTCCCTAGTTTCATCACTTAGAGGCACACTAACGCACGTAGTCACATTTTATGTCCTAACTTTAGGCATCCATTTATATCCTGGAGGACATTGATTAGCAAACCACCATTTCCAAGACTTGCTAGCAGACTCATATAATTCCCTAATTCTGCTTCTAGGGTTCTTAGTGGTGGAGTCTGATGCAATACTTTTCTCAAGGGGGGAGGGGGTGCACCAGAATGGTTCACTTTGCGTTTTGGTTTTCTAGCACTAATAGGCATCGCAGTTTGCTTCTTAGTTCTAGTATCTACGCCTTTGACATTATTCGAAACACACATAGCATGATTAGCATTAGCACACTTTCCACATTTCACACAAACAAACTTAACATTCAAAGCATTCAAAGTCGAATCATTCAAATTGTCATTACACGCGATTACAAACGTTTTATTCTTAGAAACATTGAAAATCCTAGGGTGGTCTTCTACTGTCTTCATCTTCCATTGACTTTTGTTTTGCCAAACCTTTTCATTCATGCGAGTGCTCTAAAGCTGAGGCCGGCTAACACTATCAGTGGGGATTCCTCCTGTAGTAAAAGACACACATCTATTAGTGTTTCTAGAAGTCTGAGGTGATTGACTTTCTTTGTTGTGTGTGGGTTTAGTGGCCAATCTATACATCCCTGGTTTAACCACATTTGTGTTCTTAATGCTTTGTGATCGAATATGTGTTTTGGGAGTGTTTTGTGGTAACCTATCCTTCCCATCCGTCTTGGGGGCAAACCCAGGTTTTGCAAATACAGAATTAGATAAAATAGATGGTTTTCCCAAAACAGAGAGTCTAGTTACTTTATGCGCATTTGGTTGTCTCACAACAGGTTTCTTAACACTAGGTTCCACAATTCTCCCACCTATCTTAGCAACGAGTTTCTTCAACTCTGCTATCGCTATTTCCTTGTCTTGTAACTGAGCTTTCAACTCTTTAATTTCAAAACTCTTTTCATTCTTTTCTCGACACATTTGGGAAGTTTTTCTTGCAATTTATTATCATGTGGAAAACTTCCTATGTCTTTTTGCAAAGCAAGTTCAAGAGAATGACAATGTTTTTGAAGGAAATCAGTTTTGTGTTGAAGTAACTCAAAAGCCTTTTTATCAACATTTTCTTTACGTTTTGAAAGCTCAAGTTCAAGACGCTCACATTCTTAGATCTTATCAAGATATTTGCATGCAACATCAGAATATTCATCGATATCAGCACAAGATTGAAGCGTAACACAAAAAATATCTTTGGAGAGACATTCTTCTAAGAGTAGATCATATTCGTTTGAAAAATCTGATTTGTCGTTTTGAAGTTCATCAATTTCTTTTTCAAGAGACTCAATCATCAAACATTTCAGACGGAATCAAGTTTTCAAACTCAAGAACGTGTTCTTTTATTAGCTTCGTAATTGGTATTAAAAGTTCTTTCACAAGCACAGTTATGTCGTGAGGAATCTCTGTTTTCCACTTATCTTTTTGACGTTTTTCCCAATCGCTTTCAACAATTGATTAATCATTATCAATATATTGTTTAAGAAAACCAAGTGTTTTTCTACTTTTGCTTTTAGAAGCATCAAGAGGCAAATAGTTAATATATTTAAAAACATCCGTTTTCCTCTTAGTGGCAAAAGCTTTCTTCCATTGAATTCGTCTTTGTTTGCATTCTAAAAACAATTCCTCACGAGACTTCTGTTTTTGTGGAGTGAAAAGACCATAAAGACTGTTTTCATAAGCATAATTATATGGTGTCACAAAGTCTTTGTTGACCGGTGATTTACTCTCCTCATCCTAAAGGGACGTCTCTTCACTATCGAGGCTAGCTACTGGGTAATCCTGATCGGTCCATTCGGACTCATCAAGATATAAGTGAGGGTTAGCAGTTTGAGCTTTTTCGAGGTACTTGGGGGTTGTAAAGCTAGGTTTACCCTTGAAAAACGACCACAGAGCTATCATTCTAACGGTTTGAATAAAGTCATGCGTTTTATAAACAACTTTTTTCAAAAAATCGACTTGTTCTTCGAGATCCTTTACTTTTTCAGTATCTTTGCCTTGTCTATTTTTGAAATCTTGTTTTAATTTTTCAACCTCTTGTTTCTTTTCGTCAAGAATTTTAGCAGAATCGGTGGTATTCATAGAAATCCTATGTTCGAGTTCATTAACTTTTTTTGTGGCAAGGTACGTTTTTTGAAGTTCATCACTTAATAAGACGTTAAATTGATGTTTTTCTTTTGTTAACAAAGCAAGAGCTTCGTTGTATTTATTTTCAAAATCGTCCTTTTTAACGTTGAGAACACGAATTTTGTACCCCTCAAGCTATTTGGTCATTTGAAGAAGCTCAGCCCTATAGCTATCAATAGTCTCACTAGATTTTATAATAGCGGCTTTGCTTTCTTCAATGTTTTGAGTGAGCGTTGTGTTTGCCTTCTTTAACTGATATTGACTCTTTCTATTTTCATTGACATCTTTCTGTAAACTAGCAATTAAATTAGCAAGCGCGACACGCTCCTTATCATCATACTCATTTGCATGTTGATCATCCTCAAACTCATTATTACACATGTCTGATGAATAGGGTGTGGTATTGCTATCAACCGTTTCCATCATACACGTGTCAGTAATTGTTGTTGGTAGATCACTATGCTCATGTGTATCACCAAACACATTATATTCATCATCATGTTGTACCTTATCAATTGGCTCGGTATCAAAGATAGGACCATTGTCATCTTCAGTGACGTTAAGGACCTCATGAATCTTTGCCATGTATGAATAATGTGCCTCGATTTCTTGGTCAGAGAGTTCATCATCTGTGTCGTCAAGCATTTCTCCTTCCTCAACTAATAACTTGATCCCAGCTTCCATTTTCTTGCATAGTAGAATCTTTTCCTTATGATAACCATAATCTTTGACCCTCTTTGGCTGCCTGCATTCCCTAGCCAAATGCCCATAACCTCGGCAGTTAAAACACTGAATCCAAGTTTGTTGCACATATTGAGTACCAACAGTTTCCCTATTTCCAACAACAGTAGCAACCCTTTGATTATCATACTTTGCGGGTTGTCGATCATACTTTGGAGGACTCTCAGCACGTCTGTGTGTATCATACCGTGGAAGACTTTGAGCATAGTTGTTCCTTGTGTTAGATTATGTTCTGAGGTTGTTGTTGGTAGGTTTGTAGATTTTCCTGTATTGTTTCATAATAAAAGCCATTTGTTGCTTGAATTCCCTATCCTTTTGAGCAAGTTCCTCATCACTGTCTTCTTTGGATGATTGCTCGGGTGTGGGTGATGGTGCTCTTGCAACTTCTTTGCCTCGGGATCTTGTTGGAGCATGTGACTTAGAGACAATGGATGATCGTGGTGATGATGATTGAGTGGAGTAGGTCTTTGGAACACGAGAACGATAATCTGGGTAATGTTGAGTGGTAGACACCAAAGCAAGTGGATTTGAAACCTTTGCAGCACGTTCATCTCGAAGTTCATTTGCTTCATTTTGAAATTGTTTCAAAACATCTAAGAGCGTGTGATATGAAACTTCATCTAACTTTTTTTGTTGTTTCACCAAGGTGACAAACCGTGTCCACTCTGGTTGAAGTTGCTGTAGAAATTGGACATTGACTTGCATGGTGGAAACTTGCAAGTTGTTTCGGGTCATGTCATTCATCATTTTGTAGAATCGGGAGTAATAAGAATCAATTGATTCCCCATCCGTTGATGTAAACTTGCCAAAGTCCCAAAACATCTTAGTTTTCATGTCTTGTTTGTTAAGTGATTCACCTTGTTGCAATCTTTCAATGGCCGTACACATTTCTTTAGCAGTAGAACAAGCATCAACCGTGGAATAAATATCATCTCCAATGCCATTGAGAATTAAGTATATTGCTTCCTTTTCTGCATCAAACCAAGCACGGTTCTCTGGTGTGAGGTCGTTTCTCTTTTCATCACGTTCATATGCAAGTTGTTCTTCAGTTGTGTCTGTAGCTGGTACTCCAGGAACTTGAATCCTTGAGAGTTTATAGGGTCCATCAAAGATACATTGCCTTAAAGCATCACCGTTAGGTTTTGTGTCAAGGTAACATAGAAAATGGGATTTCCATTGATCATATCGACCCGACACAAGCATTGGTGGTCTCTCTTTGTTACCCGCCACCATTATGTTGTTGTTCGTCACACGATATTCTGCAGTAGAATCCATCTCAATATTCTCTGAAATGATGAAGTGAATATGGATCTTAAGTAGATGTGTTGTGATTGTTGTTGTGGTTTAAATTCCGAAAATTGCAATTTTTTCTTCAGTCCGACAATAAATTCCCCAGTCCGACAAAACGGTAGACCAAAAAAAATTTGTAATCGCCAAATTTTGAAATCAAGCTAGAAATGTCCTAAAACTAGTATGGAGAAAATTTGAATTTACTTGACGGGAAAATTTTAACTCTTTTTTTTAATCTTCGTGTAAACGATATTCCAAAACTAGTCTAGATAGTGGCTAAGTCTAAAAAATACTCGAACAAAATTTAGCTAAACATATCATCGGAATGTTGTCAGAATGTTGTATCGGAATACTGTCGGAATGTTGTATCGGAATGTCTGTCGGAATGTATAACTGTCGAAATATGAGCTGTCGGAATACCTATCGGAATCACTGTCAGAATAAGGCTGTCGGAATAAGGCTGTCGGAATCACGGTCGGAATATTAAAACCCTTTTCCGATGGAATTCTGTCGGAATGCTTGTACTTTTCCGAAACTTTTGGTAAAAAAGTGAGATTTTTTACAAGAATCCGTGATTTTAGCCAACCAAAAGCAATCAAATCCCTACCACAACTATGTAGGAGATGTAAATCAAGATGTAAAGCACGGAAAGCACAAGAAATACTTGAATCCGAGATGATTATAGGAGTAAATCACACGAACCAAGTATAATATCAACAACGAATCACAAAACTACCCCATGGCGATTGATACCAATTGTTGTCCCATATAATATGTGATGATTAAACAAGAAAGAAAGGTAGATAAGAGATGGAAGATTTCTATAGAGAGAAAGTAGTGAGAGAAAGTAGAGAGAATGGTTGGAACTTTTAGAGGATTAGATTAGAGAGAGAATATGAAAATGACCAACACCCTTCCTAACATGCTAGGAAGGGTATTTATAGCCTTTGCTTACATGTAGCATAATGGGCTATATGATTATGGGTCGGGCTTTTCTTTTGGGCTTTGGTTACTTATGAATGAACCTTAGCTTAAAGTTAAGCCCGTAATACACGACTAACCTATTACCTATTACAACGTTCTAATATACGATACATAATAAACATATGACCGAGCATTCTTGTTTGACTCAATATTTTGAGGCTACCATAAGTCGAGCCGGGAGTCTATATTATCTTATTTTGAGTACGTTTTAACTTTTGAAAAGTATTGTTACGAAGCCCGAGTCCCGTAAATATTTGTAAAATTGACTAATAGTCATTTCCCGTTTTTTAACAAAGTATTTACTTTTTAGTCCAAACAAATTCAAACTTGGCAATACTAACCCCTCCACCTACCTACCATATATATATATATACCATTTTATTAACCTAAAAACACACACTAATCATATACTAACCATTTGTAAAAAAATTATCACTCTCTCCTTCCTCCTCCCCCTTGCCGTGACTTCCACCCCAAAAACACCCCTAAATCATCATCATCCACTTTGATTTAACAAAAACTAATCTAAGATTCTATCTTAGAATTGAAAGGTGATTCCAAATATGTAAAATTCTTTCACATGCAATAAGATTTCATGTTTTTATGATTTTATGGTTGGGATGATGCTTGATCATCATATATGTGATGATCATGGCTAAATTTTCATGTCTTGATGTTTAAAAATTATAGTTTTGATTTTGGTTATTTGTTTTTTATGCATGCAAGGGTTAAAGTTATTAGGGATTGATATGAAGGTGTTAGTAGTAGTAGAAAAATGAAAGATTTGTGTTGAAAAAGTGGTTTGTTATGATTTTTTGAGTAGTGATTTTAGGCAGTAAGTTAAGGCTTATTTTGGGTATTTTAAACTTAGTTTATTGTTAAACTAGTAAGATATGGTTGTAGAGATTTTCGTTACCTTCGATTTGGTATAAATTAGAGTTTCTAACTTAAAACGAGGAGGAAGTTATGATAGTTTGATTATTCGTGTACCGGGAGACGGGTATCGTCACAATCCGAAATTGTTGTCGATATTTGGATCGAATCTCGGGGACTATAGAATGAGTTTTAAAAATAATCAAAGGCTGTTATTAGACTATAAACCTAGGGTTGTGAGTCTATTATCAAACTCAAGTGTCGGTTTTGTAAACGGTATTGGTTAGAAAGGTCAAAATAGTTTTACGAGTCAAAGGCGTAAATCTGTCCGGTATTTATAGTTCGAAGATGTGTCGGGCAGGTGGTCTTAGAAGTAAAAACATTTGACGAGCTTTTTAGAGGACTTTCTATAGATAGTAAGTGAGTTCCTCAAGTCGATTCATAAACTTTTAACGAGTCTAAGTAAGGTAAAACAGCCCGTACATTGGGTATGTGTCGACAGATTTTTATCAAGACCATTGTTTAGTAAAAGTAAACTTTTACAGGTGTCTCAAAGTATCACTTGCATGGATTTTTCTTGCGTGTCTTAGCATGGTTTGTGTGCTAATTTATATTCGAGTGTTTTCTAAACATTATTTTCATATCTTCTAAACTTTCGCGTCCCGTTATCGTAGGTCTCGGATGACTTAAAGTTGCTTGATTTTCCGTTGCTTCTACTAAGCCCTCAATTTCCGTGTTGATTTCACCTTATAGCTAAGGTGAGTTCATAGCCCCTTTCACTACTTGTTCATTGTTTCAAAACGCGGGGTGAGATTATCTTGTTGGAACACAATCTTTTAAACTGTATGCTATCCAGAACTCTATGTTGCTAGATGAATTCATTGATGTTATTGCTTTTAGTCTATAGCCTTAAGTTTCCTCTCTTGATCATGAACCGTTAATTGTCCCGTATGCTTTGCGCTAAGCGCGAATGTTGTGGGTGGATCCATCGGGATTGACAATCCCCGTCCTGATTACCTTGACGCACTTACATTTGTTTATACTTGAGTATTAGGCTAAATACTCACTAGAGGAACTTACAATGATTGTTAAGCTTCGGTTTCATGAACTAAATAGCAATAATATATATCATAACTATGGAGAATGTACATAGTCATCCCCCCCCCCCCCCCCCCCGATTATTGTTTTACAAACTTACTGTGTTCCATTACTTAGTTTACAAAACCTATGAATACCACTCAACTTTTTGTTGACGGGCTTTACATATTTTAATCTCAGGTAATAATGCTTAATATGCTTGGATGAGGTTCCGCAGGATGTTGGCAGCTTGGAAAGATATGTGTTGTGTTATATTTATGCTTTTGATATAAATAATGTTGCCAAAGTCTTCCGCTTATCTTTTGTTATCTTAAAACTTTAAAACCATGATGTAATGGTACTTTGTTATGTTTTAAAACTTGTGGGACCGATGTTTTAAAACTCTGATAAACCGTGATGTAATATATATGTCTTTTATTACATCATTTTTGAGTCATTTATAATTCATTGTCACTTGTACCTTGATGTGGGACCCCCTTGTTGCCTAGTTGTTCCATGTCAGATTCTGAGGGTCTCACACAAACGAGTTCCAATAATCAAGACGTTTAATCATCCTAAGAAATACATCATCCACAACAAACACCAAATCCCGACCCATGAAAATAACCTCCAAAGTTAACAACAGACATATTCGGATTGCATCTTCATCAGAAACTTTAGTCCATTTTTCATCATCCTCCATAAAAGCTATTAAATCAATAACATCATAGCCTATCTTTTGAGGAAATAAACGGTTACGGAAGCTAAGTCGGCCAAATTGAAAACCAGTAACTAGGCAAAATCACGACGGCCAAAATGGAGACTATGTCCATTAACAGAGTATATGAGTGGTAAGTCGTAACTATCATCATTAGCATGGTTTTGTTTTTGAAACATGTAATGAATCATGCCATCATCATTATCAAAACAGGTTACATCAAGCCATGGTCCGAATCATGTGGTTTCAACGAGAGCACGACGCTCTGAATTCAGACGATCTTTGATTAACTTGAAGTAATGTAGCTTGTTTTTAAAATGAATCCTAGCCGAATAATCCTATAATAACAAAGATACCGTAAATGAGATTAACAAAAATTAAAAACAAAAAAAAAATCGATTTATCCTAAAACCATGAGCATATATGTTAAACAGTGTAGACAATTAAGCTCTGGGATCTATAAAGATAATTAACTAAAATATAACAAATGTGTATGTTCAATTAACTTATTAAGCATCTACCATTAACAAAACATTATATAAAGATAATAAATCAAAATGTAATTATAAACAAATGACTATAAGATGAAACGATGGAGAAAATAATACCATATCATCCATAATCATACTTGTGCGAAATTCTGGCAAGGGTCGGCCGGAAAATAGTTGTGTGTGAGAAGGAAGAGAGAGATAATGTTGAATTAATTTGAACTAATGTGAATTAATCGGATATTAAAATATTATTTAATTGATAATCTTTCTTTCCCGAGGTAAAAATGTTAAATCCTAAAAAAGTGGGTAGAGCAGTGTCAGATTAGAGCAGCCGCCATAATAATGGGTAGAGCACATGACATGGACATAAATACAAGAGACGTAAGTAGATATAGTGGGCCAGGGGTGGGGCAACCCAATGATTAGTGGGTCCAAAAAAGTACGATAAAGCAGGACAGGTGTCAACCGTTGGTATGGGTAGAGCACATTTAGGTAGAGCATGACCAAAACAGGAAGAGAAGTGTTGTCTGGCCATAAAAGGTCTACACCATAGGAACACGGCCAAAACCGAAATTTTCTCTAAAATATGTTGTTTGTTTACATGATTCATTACAAGACTTATCACACCAGTAGCATTCTTTATAACTACTTTTTTTTCCATTACGTTTATAATAAATCGAGTTACATAAAACTAAATCATTAAGTAACCATATTAAATAAATTTCTCATCGTTAATAATTGTTTTAATCTTTTTGTTATGACTTAATTATATTTTATCAAACAAACCAAACATAATTAATAACTATAATGAATCATTACATTACATTATTTATTTCATTACGTCGTTTATTCTATTCATCATATTTCATTATGTCCTCTAACAAATCGAGTCATTTTTTTCCGTACGCATGTGCATAAGAAATTTCAGAAATTACCAAAACATTATTAGAGTTGAAAGAATAAACATCCTGAATAATCTGATCTTTCGGTGAACCTTCGGCACTAGACCTTTCGTGTCCACTGCCACTTTTTTCGGTAGCATTTTTATCTAAGTTTTGAAAATCGATTTTTTAATGGATCTAGTGGAGACCGGGTTACCTTCAACGTGGTTTTCTAAAGAAGTAAGTATAAAATTTATATTTGCAAATAGAGACAAATTATGTTTATATGCTTAAATTTGAGTTATTTGGACCTTTTTCTTAACTAATGGATTAAATGGGTATTGACTTTATTTTAGTTGGACTATTTGGACAACATAAAAGCATTTGTTAAATAAATGGGTATTATGGACTATTTGTACAACATAAAAGCATTTGGTTAAATTAATCTTGATTCTATTTGTTTCTTCTTTAATAGTGTCCATTTGACCCAAGTCCATTTGGTCCAATGTCCATTTAGTCCAAGTCCATTTAGTCCAAATATTAAAATTTGTCCATTTATTCCACGTCCATGGACCAACGTCCATGGACCAACGTCCATTTAACTCACTACCCATACACGTCAAGTCCACCCATTTAGCCACTCTTATTTGCAATGATCAGATGAAAATTATATATATAAATCATGAAAGCTTTAATATAGTAAACATATAAACTGAATCTATTAACAAATATAATATGTAAAAATAAAATTACGAATACGTATAATTTATATGTTGGTAAAAATACACGAAAAAATGAAACTCGACACGGGTTGACCCGGGTCACCTAACCGAGTTTCGAAAAAATAAAAACCGACTTAAAATGATCTGTTTTTCGGTCGAAACCAAGTCAACCGGTTGATCCGGCCGGATCAAACCAGGTTTCAAAGGATAAAAATCCTCTCAAGTTGAAGATAACTTGATTGCATATATTGCCCAATTAGAATTTAGATAAATGTATACAAGTTTTTCTTTTAATGAAATACAAAAGGCTCACATATATTTATCTTTATTCTGATTGGAGAAATTGATATATTAAGTTGGTTTCAACCTGAGAGGATATTTTTCCGGTTTCAAAACATTGATTTTTACCGAGTTTTATACAATCACGTTTTATGTGGCCAACTTTATGACATCTTTAATAAGAGAAATGATTGCCAGATCTAACTAATAATAATGATACACTTATAAATGCGCGATCTGTGGAAATAAAAATTGATTGGTAATCACTTATTCTCGTTTAATTGATTAACACATAATGGCGGATCTGCAACATTTATTTTAGGAGAGTCGAGTTAATTTATACATCCAAAATAATAAAATGGACAATAATTTTGAGATGGAAAGTAAAATTTTTACACTACTGGTCACAAATTTGTGAGGGCTCCCTAGTCCCTTAAAATATGATGTTTTGACATATATACCCTTATATCATGTCTACTCATTTTTATTCAACACACAATACTTTTGAGTGTGCTAATCAATTGATAATTAATGGAGTGTGTAAATCACCACGGGTTGTCCAACATTCCCTTTGTCATTTTCTTACACCCGGAGTGATTCCTCAACAATCAAATGACTACCAAGTTGTACCAATGACATTTTGGTGTTTCAAAGTATGTTTAAACTCTTTCTAGGATGGTGGAAGTTTATCAATTGCTTTCTTGTTTTACTATCCTAAAACTTGCTGGTGGAATGGAAAAATTGTTTTGGCCTAAAAGCACCTGACAAAGATAGTAGTAAATCTTCCATAGATTTAGCTTTTACGTACAATCCAAGGATTAATTCTGGTTAATAACTTATTGTTTTCCTTCTGTTTTCTTAATTTTCTTTGAGCATGTTCTACCTGTCTGGTGCAAACACGTAACAAACAGTTGCAATCTATCACAAGTAGGAACATTATCAAAGGTGTTTTGCTATGAACTCATTCTAACCCGTTACCCAAAGTGCCTTTTATTGTCACTATGAGAGTTTTGGTCTCTGAGTTGTGAGACTGCAAACAAGTGTAGCCAGGGGAGCAAAATAATCTCTGTGTTGTCTTTAGTTGAGTGTGCTGAAAGCTCTTAAGTGTGACAGATATGTAGGGAAGATTATGCTTATTTCCACATTAGGATATGCTTGTTTTGACCCGCTACCCGACCTGTCAATAACATTTCAAATTTCATACACATATTGATGTTTATAAAATTCAAGAGAATACATGTAAAAAGCAGTGGTTCAACCTGGTCAGCCCATCCCATTCTCACCAAACCCTTTTGATTTATTTTTATAACAGGCCATATCAACCAGAACTAGTTTTGACCCGTACAACTCGGCCTTTTGCTTACCTCTAGAAATAATGGTAAGCTAAAACTAATTATAAGTATGCTCGTGTGTTAAAATGAAAATTTATGGTAGTAACTGATTTGTATGACCTTCAAGTTCTTGACTTCGAGATAGATTACAAGTGTAACATGACTGCGTTTTTTTTTTTTTTTTTTTTTTTTTTTGTGTCTTAAATGTGGATCTTCAGTTGAAGGAAACAGAACAATGCTAGTTACGGATTATTAGACTTGGTACTGTCCGGTAACTACTGGGTTACTATATCTGAGTGAAGCAGTCAACTGCCAAGGTCTAACATCCTGCAGTCCAACATATATATCAAAAACCAATAGACAGCAGTGGTATTGTGCATAAAGTTATAGAAATCAAAAGTAAGCATTTTTTTTCTATAAACTTATAAGGTTTACTGGGGTCATGGTACCTGTAAAGTTGTGCAAATTGGAGGAAACTTATTTTAAAAGCGACGAATGCATGTCCTAATCAAACGCCCCACTAAAAAAAACTTCTATGTCTGCAATCAAAAAGGCTAATGCACTTGCTACCAAATGTTTTGTCTTTGACATGACATATATAGAAATTTATAGAGCCATATGGTACCTCTAACAAGTTAAAATACATGACCATTATTGATAACAAAAGAACGATGACTGACAATACACGCGAAGTGACTTAACTTTCTAATAAAACCATTTTAATTTTTAACGCATGTGCAGATGAATAGTTGAACTTAATCATATGTTATAACTAATGATTACAAGAAAGAGACAGAAATCTATAGTTTGAAAGAGTTTTTTCATTTGATACATGTTAAACGGGTTTGGTAAATTGCTAGATTTTAGTTTGTAACGAATATGGCATGTCCTATTCGATTAGTGGGACGTCTTTGCATAAATGAGCTTTCACCAAGTTATTATACTATGCAAGTGGTACCATCTTTGGTAGTGCTTACAACTGCTGTAGTATATGAAGTAGGAAATGAAACAAAATATCAGTTAAATTAAGAAGCATAAGACAAAATTCTCCCTGATGCATCCTGCATTTCATATTCATACATATGACCAAGTTGTTCTAGGGTAGTTGGAATTTAATGTATTAAATGATGCAATATTGAGGATTATAAGATGCCCACTGCACTAAAAACAAACAGATTGGTGACAATGGCTTTGCTAGTGTAAGGAAAACCAAATAAAGTTACTTCTGTGACATAAGGCAAATTAAAAATGTAGAGCGTGCTCATGAGCCAAACTGCAAATTGACTAATGATTACCAGTGGAGTGATTTGAATAACCGTAAAGTTCTCAACTTCTTCGTATACAAACGCAGTTTGTGTGCAACAGTGTCTTAAATTCTGCTTTCCGTAGCAATATTATAGTGAACTACGGAGTAATAGAGTAATAAAGTACATAAAGGGCTTACAGTCATAAAACACTAGTAAATCACCAAAGGGCAGCAGTTGGTAACCACCTCCGAAAAACTCATACACATTAGAGAAATTTGGTCGATAAAAAGTCAAGGGTTCGAGTCTCGCTTCCTGCTACTTCAGTTGGTGCCCAGTGAGTTGCCGGAGCTTCCTTCTGGGGTGGACAATGGATGATGCCAAAAGGCACCCGAGATCAGGGTGTTCCCGCTAATTCACACCTTTTGCGATTCAAAATCAATGAAAATCTTTGTATGTGGAAACAGAGGCATTTGACTATATTCAAAATTCCGCAGGCTAACATTTAGTACATCAACCATTCTGATACTTCATATGATCAGGAAGTGATTTGCGTGTATAAAATGGCACCATTCCAATAACAAAACAAATAGCATAACTTAGCACACCAGTGGTTCTAACCAACAATGCTATTTGTTTTCATTTCTAATTTTACTTTACTGTGATAGAAAAGAGATCATAAATCTTGAGATCATGCATCAAGTCTCATGCTTCAAGTCTCTTCGTAAGTCTTTGAAGGGTTCAGATCTGGTATTTGACATGAAGTTTGGTTCGGGATCCTCAAGTTGAGAAGGAATGTTGCTTATACATCATCTTAAACGATATTTGCATTTTTTGACCTAAACGTCTATGCTTTACTTGACAATAAAAGGCATATAACGTACGGCAATTGGTACAAACAATTACTACATTAACAGCTAAATATTTTTAATTTCCTGTTCCAATCCACAACAAAATTTAAACCAAACCAAAAACATCATAAGAAAAAAATAAAACACACTGCAAAACCGCAGATGGAACATGTCAGTTATTCTTTGCTGCAGCAGCTTGTTTTGCACCGACAGCAAAGAACTCTGTAATAACTTCAAGTGGCATTCCTTTAGTTTCTGGCACCTTCAAGAAGACAAATACCCACGCTATGATGCACACAACGGCATACAATCCAAAAACACCGGAGAGACCAATGGAAGTTAGCAAGACCGGTAGAGAGTATGTCACGATGATGTCACATATCCAAAATGTAAGGGCACAAATGGCAATGCACAATCCACGAACTCGTGTTGGGAAAATCTCAGCACATAGGATGTTTGGGATTGGACCAAATCCCATAACAAAACAACAAAAATAAACCACAACACTAGCCGTTGAGATGGCTGCATTTACAATGCTCCCAAAGTTTATTAAACTTCCAACCACCAAGATTACCAACGTCAAAATCAAGACCGGAATTGTAGTCAGCAACAGAGTCCTGCAGTATATCCACCCAAACAGTGATCATCAAGGGATAATTCAGGACATATACAGAAATTATAAAAAAATGGTAAACATTTACCTTCTTCCAGAAATATCCATGAGCCTCATGGCGACAGCAATGCAAGGAAGCATTAACAAAGTTGTGATGCAACTGATAAGAAGAGACGATGATGTGGCACTGATGCCAAGATTTGATAAGAGAACACCAACACCTGCCTGCTCAAGAATCTGAGGTGTGTAGTAAAGTACTCCATTGATGCCAGAGAACTGCCAACGTAATTAAGGAAAAATTCAAATATCATGAGAGAATTACTTCATTTAAAATCACCTTTTCCTTAAGCATTTCTTTCTCCATCAAAAAATAAAATAAAAATTGTTACCTGTTGAAGTATCTGAAGACCAACACCAACAAACAAGGCATGTTTGACTCCTGGTTCGAAAAGATCCCTCCAGCTTGAGCCTTTCATTGCGGCTTCAGATGGGTGAACCATAGCTGGTCCAACCGGATGCTGGTCCACAAGATCCTTAGAGTAAAGTGCAGGTTGACTAACTAAAGCTGCAGCCTGGAAGACATCACCATCTGTAACCATATCACCACCACCTCCACCAACAACAGAAACCAAAGAACCGCGTTGAGATCCCATGCCACCAGCTTCTTGGTGCAGATAGATTCTCTTAAACCCGCCTTCCTTTTTGCCATCTTCGCCTTCTCTTTCTGTCCATTGCCATGCAAGCTGCCAACCACCTCCAATCCCTGTGCTACTCACGTCACCCGCATTTTGCACAACACTACTGTTTCTAACACTTAGAATGCTTCCATGTGCAGCAGGCTGAATCATGTCTTTTTCTACACTCGTAGTTTGGCGGGATATCAATGGAGAGTGCAAATTATCATCAGAATCGTTACCACCGCCAGCATCAGATCCATAATCATCACCTTCTCTACCACCATCACTCTCTTCATCCCAGTCCTCGTGTTTAGCTTGATTTCCGGTAACACTGAACATGCTTCCAAAGTGAGGGAAAAGCATGCTTCCTTTGCTACCAGCAGCATCCGGAAGCCTCTCGTGAACACTACCGAAGAGGGTGACAAGTGGGTCCATAAGAGGTACACTCGGGTTGATAGTACTTCCTTGACGAGATGCGATACCAAGCATACTTTGTCCAGTGACGGGTCGAGCGATCCATGAGACCCCTGCTTCCTGACCGTACAGCTTAATTTTAGCAGCTTCATCTTGATCCTGTTCAAGATCATTTGCAGGAGCGATTATGTATTCTTCAATCGATGTATCTCCTCCAACTCCAAGCCCTTCAACTAGTAAGGCCATCTCACCTGTGTAGTGAAGATAACCACATGAGCAAATACAAGTATCCAATGACAAATCAAACAGTTTTGAATGACAACTCCGTAATTCTATCAAATGATAGATCAGATCAGACACCTAAAAGTGGCATGGTGAGCGGGGCAATGAGTCTACTTACACATTTTTCTCCAAATAATAGTTACGTGACGTGTAAGTTAGCATGTTTACAATGATCTAGGACGTTCTATGCAAAAAAAATAGTTTTGGGTTAGTTTCAACCATTTGACCCATGCGACCACATTTGACCCATATGGCTTGTAGCTAAAAATGTATAGGTGTGGTACACGGGTCCTTAGGCTAGTTTATGATATAACAAAATTCAAATTAACCCACTATCAAAATTGTCACTTTAATGGACCACAAGTTGGTACAAGAAGGAAACAGTTGAGAAGAAAACATACCTGAGACGTCTTCTTTGCCACGTAGCCTCTGCAAAACTTGCTTGGCTTCCTGCATTCTTCCTTTGCTAACAAGCCACCTTGGAGACTCGGGTAAAAAGAATATGGTAAGAAAGAAATACGCAAGTGAAGGGATAGAGAGAACACCAAGCATCAATCTCCAATTCGGCGACTCCATTAACGACATCCCAAACACCATACAGTAGGAAAGAAACATCCCACCAGACCCCGTAAACTGAGGCAAAGTATTAAGCGACCCTCTAATTTCAGGAGGCGCCGTCTCAGATATATAAACAGGAACAAGAGTGACTGCCAACCCGATCCCAAGACCATCTAACAACCTAGCCAATAAAAGCACATAAACATTGGGAGACCACAACATAACTAAACCACCAACAAAGTACAAAACCGAAGAGATTATAAGCATGGGTCGTCGACCAAGCCAATCTGCTATCCCACCAGAACAAGTAGTAACCAAAGTCGCCCCAATCAACGACATAGCCACAATTAGCCCCTCAATAGTTGGCGCACCTTCCAACTCAAACTCTTTCTTGATGTATAACACAGCCCCTATATCGCGCAAACAGTTAAATTATTTTAAATCTTTTTAACCATGGATCTAATAATAAAATTAAGATCTTAAAGTAACATACCAGCAATAGTAGCATTATCCCATCCTTGAAGCAAGTTACCAACAGCAGCAGCAACAGCTACTAGCACAGCTCCACTCATTTTCTTCTTCTTCTATAAACTACACAAATCAAATCACAATTTTATAAAATTAAAAAAAAAAAAAAAAAAACAGATCAAGATATAAAATTATAACTAGCCCATCTAAAGATAAACAACCCTATCATGATCTCTAGTAACATTTATATAGTAAAAAAAAGTACACTAACTTTTAAAAAACAACAAAAAAATGATCCAAGTGATATGGGTGAAGCTGAATCTAATAACAAACTTATATAATCCAAAGAAATGAGCTTATGAAACCAAATAAGCTATAAGCCGGCTATATAAGCCAAAACAGAAAGAAAAAAAAACAAAATGACATACCAATGAAAGAAAAAGAAATGATTATTAATGCTTCATGCGAATAAAATGTGTTATGTTTATGGTTCTGATAAACAACAGCGACAGACTCGAACAAGACTTATGTTTGAGTTGGGCTTGCTTTCATTTTAAAGTCGACATCATTGGACTTGTTTAAGAATCCAACTCTAAGGACTAAAAGTGGTAAGTAAGTGTAAGTTGAAGGACTGAAAATAGTAAGTAAGTGTAAGTTGAGGGAGTAAAAGATGAAAAATGAAGGACCGTTCCTTTTGCCTTTAGCAACAGCCGCTGAGTGAACGACACTTCAGCGTCTACGTCATCAATCTTGGATCTGGTTATACAATAATGCAGAAAAACAGATTATTAAAAATAGCATTTCAGATTTTTTTATATAAAGAATTTTATTTTATTTTCTTGAGTTAAATATGTTTACCTTTTTATATTTTTTTAGACCATAGGTTTGGAATCGGTTCTATATTTTATAGAATAGCAGATCTCATATTATCTTTCATTAAATATGTTTTCATGGATACAAATAAATCAAATATTTGGTGTTTAATACAGTATTTTGTAATTCTGATAAAATGGTTTTGCTAACTACCATCTTATGGGTGTTTTTTATCATTTGTAATTAAAATTATTTCTAAATATGAATCTATCATTTCTTTAAATACATAATTTTAGCATATTTAATTAAGGTAAGTTAGTTTTAACTAGCATGGTACCCGCGAAATGCAGTGACGGGTACCCGATAACTATTTTTTAGCGAACAAATATTACATTTTAACTCATCAAATATATATTTAAAGTAAAAAATTAAATCAAATTAAAATAAACTCAATTTCATTGAAAATTTAAAATTTTAACAAAAATATATTAAAATAGATGTTAAATTAAAGAGCACGAAAATTTTAAAAAAAATGGTGAAATTAGATTATAAAAAAGATAAATAATTAAAAAGATATATTAATTTAAAAATAAAATTTTTTTAAATAGTTTGTTACAAATGTTATTACAAAAGTTTGATTCAAAAAATGAATGGATATGATTAATTTATCAAATATGATCTAATGGTTTAAATTTAACAATCTTATATTAAATTTTGACTTGGAGTTAGATTTGGTAATTTTAGGTTCGGATTAAGATCGGAGATAGGTTTGGAGTAAGGCTCTTTATATAATAGTATAGATAAGGTATGTATTAATATCAAGTAAGTTAATATTTGAAATTGTTTTTAACTACGAAAAGATAAAAAAACACTCGTAGAATGGTGATATGTATTTGTTAATTTTGTAAAATTATTGAAAATTTATGAAAAAAATATAATTTTTATTTAACACAATCTAATTTATTTAAAATTTAATCATTGAGTTTTATTTATTACCTTTTCTTTTTTAAAGTCTTTTTTTTTAAATTTGACATTAATTTTTTTAAAATACTTTTACCAAAAAGTTTTCTTTTTAGCTTTTTAAAAAAAATATATAAAAATGAAAAGGATTATATTAAAAAATTACTTTTTATTTATAAATAAAAAATAAATAAATAAAAAATCTCTACTCATCGTTTTGCTTTACAAAATATATAATACATATTATGGAGCAGTAAACAATTAAAACTAGTGCAATACAACGGGGACATAAAAGGACATAAGGTGTCAAACGATTTCATAGTAGCATTTTGCATTAAGATTGAACGTTAACGACAAGTCTAATAATTTTTAATTTTATACTACGTATATTGTTTCTCTATTTGGAAATCACAAATGATAGCCATTTGAGCAAAGATGTTAGTGGGGGATCTAATTAAAAAAAATAACAGATAGTTGAAATTCACTGTTTCAGGTCCCAATTAAATTATAATTCTATATCACAATCATCATGATGTTTAATACAAGTTGTTTTCCCCTGTAAACTAACAAAACAACGTAGATCTAGAGCAGTGGCGGACCTACTAGGGCATGGGAGAGTCCCGGCGTTTGGAAAGTTTGTACAAGTATTGTTAATATAGTTTTTTTTCTTAAAGTTGTTTTTCACTTTTTTTTATATATGTTTAAAATAATTTATTTTTTGTAAAAATAAATGTTTTTAATTCTGTCATTAATCTAGGGAGGAAGGTACCACAACAAGTACCTCGTCGAGATGACATGGCAGCCTCGTCGAGGCTCGTTGCCTCTAGTTGCCACACCTACCCTCTCTTCGTCGTGGAGATTTTAGAAATCCGAAATTTGCAAAATATATCCGTTGATAAAGTGAAAGGGGTATTTTTGTGAGTGAGGGGTATTTTGTGGGGCCCAAGTGAATAGGGTTTGGGTGTGTTGTGAGTGAAGGTGTATTTTTGTTAATTGGTTTGGTGTGATGTGATGTTGAGTTGGCAGCTGATTAGACAAAATTTTAAAGAGTTACCTTGTTGTGACACCTTTATCTCTAAGTATTATAGCGAATGTTATAAATAAAGAGAGGGGCGTAAAACATGATTAAGTCTCGTGTCTAGCGGCTATTTGCAGTTTTAAGACGTGGATTAAGACAACCCATATTATGAAAATATGTATAACATAAATCGTATAACATGTTTCGTATCTTTACAATAAAACGTTGTACATAATTTATTAGGGTGAGCATGGGTTCAAAATCAAATTGAAACGACAAAATTGAACCGAATCAGAAACCGACTTTGAGAAAAACATGAACCAAAAATCGAATAGAGCAAAATTGAACCGAATAAATAGCTTATGTGGTATTTTTCTTGGTTTTAACTCGAACCGAGCAATACTAAACCGAAAACCTTAACATACAGAACCGAAGACCGAACCGAAAATGATTGGTTCAGTTTCGGTCGATTCGGTTTTAGTCGGTTTATCGGTTCGGGTCGATTTTCGATTGATTTTGCTGAGCCGTGTAATGAATAAAGCTAAAAAAAACTATCATTACATGTAATACTCTTCATTAAAAAAAAATTATCTTAGTTTCATCTAAAAAATATGTCACGCCTCACGTCTTTTGATGCCACATCTCACGCCACACCTACGGTCGACGCTTTGACCTATTTCGTAAAGTGAAAGTCACGCCTTACGTCATATCACCACCATGACGCGCCTATTAGAAAAAGACTGTGTCACATCAATGTTTTTTTTATTTTGCTTTATAACTCGTAACTTGATCAAAAAATCTGTCTAAATACATCACTCAAGTTATAAGACATTTTGAACCTCACATTTTATATTTTTTTCATCTATTAAAAAAACAACACATTTTGTTAAATAAACATCGTAAAGATCATAGTTGGGATACATCACGTCTTTTTGAAAATAATAAAGAGATGTAGTGTTGAAATGTGTATGTAGAAGTATGCGTAAATTAAAAGATTTAATAGGTTTTTGTAGAAATTAGAAGGAGTTGGATAATTTCTCATCGGTTTATCTCCTAATTAAAAAAATTTCAATTAGATGAGTGCCAAAACTATCTTTTACTTGAAAGCTAGTTGCATAATGATTAGGTTCAATTCTAATGCATTAAAAATAAGTAATAAGTGTAATGATGTTGAATGTAAGTAATGAGTAAGGAAAGAAACAACCTAGTAAGAAGACACTAAGATTTATAATGGTTCGACAACGAGGCTCTATCCTCGTACCTACTCCACTCTTCGAGTACACCTTACTCGAGATTTCCACTATATCCACAAGCTCCCTTCTTGCTGGAGAAAACCTTACAACGTCGCTTACATTATAGTCCGACACTAAGCTAAATGCCGAGACCTAATCTTAGCTAGGACCAATCTACACAACGTCGGCCACTTCACCATTTTACGACACAAGGCTAGATGTCGAGTTCTAATCCAAAGCTAGAACCAATCTTCACAACGTTGCCTACTTCACCATTTTCCGACACAAGGCTAGATGTCGAGTTCTAATCCAAAGTTATAACCAATCTTCACGACTCTTCACTTTAAAGCTAAGTGAGAACTTCATACAACACAACTACACATCACTTTTATAGTTTAGTGAAAACTCACAAGAAACAACCACATCACTTTATAGTTTAGTGAGAACTAACACAACTTATTACAACTCAACTAAACATATCCAAGTACACACATGTAGCTTGGATCTACACAACACAAATCCAAGCACACACATATGCAAAGGATTTACACAACTCTAATCCAAGTATTTACACATAGCTTGGATGAACACAACTAGTCAAAGTATTCACAAATACATTAGATCTACACAGGACACAAATAATCAAATGATGAACATGACTAGATCTTTAGGAGAGGATGATCTTTATCAAGGCTTCATCTTTAATCACATCACAAGTGTGTGAGTGATCTTCTCTTTGGACAAGATAAAGAAGGAGATCAAGAGGATAATAATAAGTAAACATACTTAACACATTAAGTGATCATTTAAAAATGACTAGGATTAGATAGGAGAAAGAAGGCTGAAAGAGATGTCCAAAAAGGGTTAATGAAAATACAGATTTGATCCACTATTTATAAAAGGCAAATCCCAACGGCTAGCTGGGGGCGGTTCCTTAACTACCCAGGCAGTTCCTTATCGATAGGGAACCGCGTAGGCACTTAAGGAACCGTGGAGTGTAGACTCCGCTCCTTTTTGTCTTTTAGTGAATCTGAAATATTTGAGGCTATTTAAACCTTCAAAGGATATTCTTATGGCATTTGAAATATGCCATATTTAAATTTACATTTTCATTTTAATAAAACATTTTCTTAAAAATAAATTTTATTAAAAATCTTTTGTTACATATGACAAAAGTGAGTTTTAAGGCTAATCACTTTTATAACCACTAAGCATGATTAAGATATGTTAGTGTAATGATTATTACCTTGATGATAGTGTTTGTTAGATAATTCGTTTTATGATTGTGTTTGACAATAAATATCTTTGTAATTTGTCGTCATCAAAACTAAGAAAGATTAATTAATACTAACAATATTTTTAGGCATTGCTTTGCATTAACAATCTCCCCCTTTTTGATTACGACAAACTATAAACTTATTTACGTAAATTACAATATTATTCGAATTATTAACGAGTTTATCAATATCATTTCTCCCCCTTTGTCGAAGCAAAAAAGTTGGGATAAGTCTTTGAAGAAGAAAAGAACCGAACTTTGCTAGTAGCTCCCCCTTGGTGCTTACTCCCACTTCCTAGGGGCACCAAGTAAATGAGCTAAGGTGACATGCTACACAAAGGTTAGAAGAAAGAAAAAAAATACCAATGTATATATGTGCACTACCTACTAACTAACTTGAGAGGGAGAAGGAAAAGAAATCTCAAATTAGAAGCAAGTATTTGCTAAGTATGTCCAAAGAGTGTGTGTTGACAACATCATAGTTCAATTGGTGGAATAAAGGAAGAAAAGAAACATCCAAACCAATCAAAGATGATTAAAATGTCAAGGGGTTAAAATTTAGAATTTATGGAATCACCCATAATTAATTGTAAGTTTTAACCATGATTAACTCTTTAACAAATGTGTGAAAAATATTCATACACACAAGAGAAAAGAAATAACATACAAGATAAATATTCATACACACAATATGAATATTTAAAGCAAAAAATATGGAAAATAAACCACTAAGCATAAACTACTCTAATAGTGATAATCTTCCAAGATTGATTAAGTTTTATTGACTCAAACAACTAAAGTACAAAATGTGCCTTAGTTGGAAAAGAAAGACGACGAAGCATCATTCGAAGTTTTGTTCACGGGAACAAAAACTTTGAGAGGAGGTCGAGTGAGGAGGAATTCAAGGAAATTTAGCTTGTCATAGATATGAGCAAGTTCAATTTGTTGAAAATGACAACAAGCACACGAGGAACCATGATGCAAAATGAAGTCGTTAGATGGGGGAGGTACATCAAAAAGAGAGTTTGGTGGAGAGGGAGATAATGGATAAGAGATGTTTTCACAATGCCTAGTGAGATTAGGGAAAGAAGATAGGTCATTGAGTTGAGGAGAGTTGAAAGGTTTAGGTGGTGGTGGAAGAATTTCCTTTTCTCCGGTAATTGGATTTAAAGAGTAAGTCTCATTCCAATACTTAATCGGAGAGAAAGAAGAGTTCTTGGAGGATTTTGGAGAAGAATAATCATGAGGATTCTTGTTCTTTTTTTTATCCAAACGGGTCGAACCGAGATTTTCGGTTTCTTTGAAAGCTTAGAAGAAGAAGCTTTAGGTTGAGAAGATTGTGACAAAGAAATGTCAAGGTTTGGAATGGAAGAGTTAGGCATTATGGGGGATGAAGAGATGAACTCCCAAAAGAGAAGAATTTAAAGAAAATAGACAAGTCAAAGATTTGAAATGAAAACAAAAGGTTTTAGGAAATGTTTAGCAAAATTGGGTAAACAAAGAATCTTAACCAAGACAGTGGTCAAAGAAGAAAGACAAAAAATAAGCTAAAAGTAGCTTTCCCGTACGCGGTTCCTTATGGGAGCCCGCGGTTCCATATCGATATGGAGCCGCCTAGTGGCTAAGGAGCCGCGTCCAGTGGACCAAAGACCATGATTTTCAAAAGTTTTGGAGAAAAATAAGACTTTTTCAAAATTTTGCAAATCTTGGATTTGTACCTCTTTTAGCACTAGAATATGCTAGTGTTGCATAAAAGAAACACATTCACAAAGAATGTCTTGACAAAGGGTGACAAAATATTTAGATAACATTTTGATCCAATTTTAAGTCAAGTTTTTAGAGGTTCTGATAGATTTAAGTTCAATTTTAAATAAATTGAAGTTGATTAATGTGACCACATAGGTTAAAACATATAAAACCAAGTCCATAGATCATCCTCATGAGAAATTCATGAAGGAAAGGAAAGGAAATACAAGAAAGGAAATAACAGCTGACTAATACAAAGTTAGCTCAAACTAGGTCTTGAATGCATAGTCTTCTTTGGCTTGACCTTCTTTAAAAGCATTTTATTTTGAAAACCATCATTCATCTCCTAGGAGGAGGAGGCATGGAGAACAAGGTAAGCAAGAAATCATGCAATCTTCTATGAAGACCAAGCATCTCCAACATTAGGTTTTAAATGATGTAGTTGTTATAGAGACAACATGGGCAATTTGCCACCATGAGCTTCTAGGAAACCAAAGAAGTAAGGATCACCCATGAAGTGAGGAATAGGAATGCACAAAATAGGAGCAGTAGTGTTTGAGGGTGGAGGAGGTGGTGAAGGCATAGTGTCCAAGGGTGAGATGGGAGAATTTGGTGGAGTGAAAGGAGAGGTAACCAAAGGCTCAAGGACAAAGAGAATGCTTTGTAGAGGTTGAGGTTGAGTATTCCCATCCAAAGGAGGACTAGGATTGAATGGAGAGGAAAGCTCATTCATTCTTGATTGGAATGAAGAGGAGGTAGAACCATGTGAATGGTTAGTACCATGAGTTGAGTTTGTCTTGCATGGAGCAAGGGGTGGTGAAGGTGATGAGGAAATAAGAATAGGAGAAATCTCATTTTTGGGAGTGCGAAAAGACAAAGGACCAATATTCGATAACTTAATCTTAATTTTAAGGCTTCTTTTGGAAGAGGAAGTTTTGGAAGAGGTGGATGTTCTAGTGGACACCATGGTTGTGTGTTAAGGTTTAGAGAAGAGTTGAGGGGATGAAGAACACAATCAACAAGAGAGGGTTTAAGAAGAGAAGGGAATGATCCAAACTAGTAATGGGTTAAAATTATTTTAGGTGAATAATGAAATTAGCTAGCCTAGTTTAGGAAATTGCAGGTTTTTGCAAAAAAATTATCAAAGTTTTACACAGACTAAGGAAAACAGTGTAAAGCAAAGATTCTGTCGAAACAGTGACAGGCGGTTCCTTATGTAGGGCCGCGGTTCGATATCGATAAAGAACCGCGGTTATGATAAGGAACCGCCACCCGTAGGTTCGAAAAATGGCACTTTCAGAAACTTTTGCTAGCCCAGATTTTATACCAAGGTTTATCAAGCCAAAGAGAACTATAAATCAAAATCTAGGAAGCTAACAAACACATAATATGCATGAAGCTATGCAAATTGAAGGATTAATAGCATAGACGATTTAGGATTAAAATACTAAGTAATCCAAAAACAAAGTATTAGTTAGCAAACATAACATCCTAAAAATAAAAAGAGAATAAGGATAAATTGTTCAACAATTCAAACATTTTTACAAACATGTTAACCTTGATAAACCAAGCTTCATTTCTTCTTCTTGCCAAGTCCCTTGATCAATTTGGTTATGCTCTTGAACGATCCTCTTGACTCCACCCGATGATCATACAAATCACCTTGGGTTTTAAGATTAGCTTGGTAGACATCCTCAAGACCAAAGTTCTCCGGAAGTCCACTATTGGCATAGTGAGGAGGAGGGATGATTTCTTCTAACCCTTCCATGAAAGTGTCCATGGATGGGTGGGAGTTACTCGAAGAACCAACGTGAGCACTTGTGCCTACGCCACCACCTTCACTTGGTGACATATCAAAGTCCTCATCATCGGACTCTTGTGGATCGGAATTTCTCGAACCTCGATCACTTCTAGTCTTTCATGGTTGTACCCTTTGAGTAGGTAGCATGACATGTTCGACCGAACGAAAGCGAGAAATGTTGATGTCGGGATAGTCTTCACCAACCTTCTTAAGAAGGCGAGTAAGGAGCATGACATAGGGAATATTTGTTTTGGGTTTGGAAAGAGCATAAGTGATTCGTCGAGCGATGTAGTATGCGAGATTATACTTGGCGTTGGTAGCGATGCAACATAACATGTGCGCCATACACGCCTAAATATGATCCCAGTTTCCGCCAAGACAAAATACATTTTCCCTAAGGATGTCGGCCCAACGGACCATACAATCATTTAGGTCGCTTAAGAGAACCTCATAGCGTTTTACTCGATGCTTGGTAGAGTGGAGGCTTCTTACAACGTTTCCACTACGCTCTCTATAAATGACATCAAGAATGTAGTCAAGGTCAATCTCTTCGTTTGCATCTGGAGCACAGTCGAATGGTTCAAGGTGATAATCAAGTTTCCATTTATTAGTAAATCGACAAGTGCCCACAAATGGAACACGAAGAGCTTGACAAAAGTCTTCAAGAGAGAGTTTAATGAGTCGACCTTCAAGGATGAACCTAACATATACTCTACCGTTATCATAAACGAGAGAGTATGTGCTAAAGAACTCTAAGAGAAATTTGGGATATATATCCTCTTTGATGTCCAACAAACAATCAAACCCAATTTCTCCGAACATCGATCGAGTATATATATATATCCCTCAATATCCTCTTCGAAAACTCAACCCTCGTGAAAGCAACATTTTTGGAGTGAGGAATAGGTGTTTGTAAGTTGAGGGGAATCACACATTTCGGAAAGGTTTGGCATATATTGTCTAGTGTATTGGTGGTCTTGTTGTAATTTCAAAGGCATGATTAGTACCTAAATAAACAAAAATATTTCTCCAATCACTCCTATGTTACTTATAAACCAAAAATCAAAAAGATGAGAATGTGTTTCATCAATCTCTTGACAAACCAAGGTTTAATCCTTATCATTCTCATATTCACAATGTACCTAGTTCATCATTAACAATGACACACTGACCATGTAAGATCAACAATGAACTTGAACATTTTTTTTTCAAAACAAGGTATTTAGGTAAGCATTTAACAATACCATTACCAACTTGTTCATGGGTTCATATCAATTCCATCAATCAACCAAAATTATTTAGTCAAAATTAGGATTTGTTCTATAAATGGGTTTTAGTGAAATCCTAATGAATATGAACCTAAGGAATCATAGTAACAATACTATGTCAACTCTTATTCCTAGTAAGGTTCTAATTCATTGTCAATTTTAAAAATCCCCAATTATGAATGTATGAACCCTAGAACAAATTAGATAAAATTGAAAGAAATGACTTATAGATAATTGATCTTGGATGAAGGATGAGTGAAACCCACAAATCGAAATCAATTAATCTTGAGTAATTGAAGGTTTTGGAGAAACAACAATGGTGGAAAACTGGGTATTCTCGTCACTATGTTGGAGAAGAGAGAGAAGGAGTTTTTGAAAAAGTGATATTTAATAAAAACTGGCTCTTTAGTCGCGGGTACTGGACGCGGTTACTTATCGAAAAGGAACCGCCTGTTTGAACCGCGTCAATAAGGAACCGCCTACAGTGGCGTGTTTTAATCAAGGAAAATGAAATAAATTTTTAAAACCATTTTTTAGAAAAAAACCTTAAAATATGTCTTAAGCCTTTAGGAAATCATTGGACCACCACAACACTAGGTAATAATGTTTTATTGAAGGATTACGAGTTGAATCAAGATAGGAAAAGACCGAAACGGACAAACGACTACTCGTAGCAAAGAAGCAAAGAGGAGAGGAGTCAGGAGAAGTGAATCAAGACCAAGAACATTGCTCAAGAGACAAATGGCATTCTTTAAATCGAGGAGACCAAGAGCTTGTGTCATATATAGTGGTTTAACACGTGCCTTTCCGGCGAAAGTTTAAACGGCTTTGGTAATGAACTATTCCAAGCAACTTTGATGCATAGAATAAGATCATTTTCAAGAGTAGTCTTATTCTATTTCAAAATGTGAGCAAAGTATAGATTCACTTTCTCTCCCACAAGATCGGATAATTATTGATAGGATTAACAATAACAATATCCTTGGAATATTTCAATTCCAAATGTGTAAAATGCACGTACAACTTAATGAAGTAGTTTGGTATCTCAAGGGGTTCACCAATCATCCTAGAGATGAGCTTAATTGCACAAGTTACACATGATATTGGGCCACTAACCGTAAGGATGCAAACCATGAAAATCATGCTTGATACTTTAAGCTTCTACTAACTCACACTACATCTCCATAGTGAGTCAAGTATCCAAGCAATGAAGGTTTGAGAGGGAAAAAGGGAAGATTCACAAACCACAAACAAATGTCAAGGCAAGGATGCCAAGAACAAACATATAGTCAATTAATGATCAAAAGAATGATCAGTAGGGCGTGTGGAAGAACGAAAACGTACCTTGGCCACAAATTGCATTCCAAGCTTTCAAGGAGCCAATGCAAAGCCCAACCATGACTAAAGTGACAACTAAGTCTTCAAGGACTAGTATCACTCCCATCCATCTTGATATCGTCATTCAATGATGTTGGAAATCAAAGAAGATGTCTCTTCTACAAGTGTAAGTAACTCAATCCACAATCAATTGAATAGTTTCTCAATTGATATCATCATTCAATGATGTTGGAAATCAAAGAAGATGTGTCTTCAAGGTTTTGTAGAAACTAGAAGGGGGGTTGAATAGTTTCTCATCAGTTTATCTCCTAATTAAAATTTCTTTGAATTAGGTGAGTGCCAAAACTATATTTTACTTGAAAGCTAGTTGCATAATGATTAGGTTCAATTCTAATGCATTAACAATAAGTAATAAGTGTAATGATGTTGAATGTAAGTAATGAGTAAGGAAAGAAACAACCTAGTAGGAAGACACCAAGATTTATAGTGGTTCGGCAACGAGGCTCTGTCCTCGTTCCTACTCCACTCCTCGAGTACACCTTACTCGAGATTTCCACTATATTCACAGGCTCCCTTCTTGGCGGAGAAAACCTTACAACATCGCTTACATTATTTTCCGACACTAAGCTAAATGTCGAGACCTAATCTTAGCTAGGACCAATCTACACAACGTCGCCCACTTCACCATTTTACGACACAAGGCTAGATGTCGAGTTCTAATCCAAAGCTATAACCAATCTTTACAATGTTTCCTACTTCACCATTTTCTGGCACAAGGTTAGATGTCGAGTTCTAATCTAAAGCTAGAACCAATCTTCACGACTCTTCACTTTGAAGCTAAGTGAGAACTTCACACAACACAACTACACATCACTTTTATAGTTTAGTGAGAACTCACAAGACACAACAACATCACTTTATAGTTTAGTGAGAACTAACACAACTTATTACAACTCAACTAAACATATCCAAGTACACACATGTAGCTTGGATCTACACAACACAAATCCAAGCACACACATATGCAAAGGATTTACACAACTCTAATCCAAGTATTTACACATAGCTTGGATGAACACAACTAGTCCAAGTATTCACAAATACATTGGATCTATTCAAGACACAAATAATTAAATGATGAACATGACTAGATCTTTAGGAGAGGATGATCTTCATCAAGGCTTCATCTTTAATCACATCATAAGTGTGTGAGTGATCTTCTCTTTGGACAAGATAACTAAGGAGATCAAGAGGATAATCATAAGTAAACATACTTAACACATTAAGTGATCATTTACAAATGACTATGATTAGATAGGAGAAAGAAGGCTGAAAGAGATGTCCAAAAAGGGTTAATGAAAATGCAGATTTGATCCACTATTTATAGAAGACAAATCCCAACGGCTAGCTGGGGCGGTTCCTTAACTACCCAGACGGTTCCTTATCGATAGGGAACCGGGTAGGCACTTAAGGAACCGCGGAGTGTAGACTCCGCTCCTTTTTGTCTTTTAGTGAATTTGAAATATCTGAGGCTGTTTAAACCTTCAAAGGATATTCTTATGGTATTTGGAATATGCCATATTCAAATTTACATTTTTTTAATAAAACATTTTCTTAAAAATAAAGTTTATTAAAAATCTTTTGTTACATATGACAAAAGTGAGTTTTAAGGTTAATCACTTTTATGATCACTAAGCATGATTAAGGTATGTTAGTGTAATGATTATTACCTTGATGATAGTGTTTGTTAGATAATTCGTTTTATGATTGTGTTTGACAATAAATGTCTTTGTAATTTGTCGTGATCAAAACTAAGAAAGATTAATTAATACTAACAATGTTTTTAGGCATTGCTTTGCATTAACAGGTTTGATTTTTAAAAAGTAAAAATTAGCTAAATTGGGTATTATTTTATCATACGGCATGGAAAAGCATTTACCAATAACTTGGTAAAAAAATAAGTCTTTCACAAAAGGTTTTTTTTATAATCTTTAGTCAGATTAATAAAAGGGTCTCTAAAAACTTGATAGAATAGTAAACAAACTCATGTGAATATTACACGATTTCATATACATAACCATTTGTGTGATTTTGATCTCGGCCACTTATGTGCTAAATTGGTGCTTTGTTCAGAGACGAGGATCTACTCGCCACAGGTATCCTTTTTCCTCTTACAAATTTCGATCATCTTTAGAATAATATCGAAACAGTTCTGGCACACTAGCAATAATATATTTTACAACTCTACAAATTTCACCCAGTTAAGTTAAAATTAGCATGCGCCAGTACACCACACATACTATGCTTTATTTAATTAAGGAAAAAAAATACACCGTTCCTCCTTATGGTGTGCGTTGACCGATGTCGTTCGTCCTTTGACCAAAAAAGTTTCACCGTTCAGCCTTAACTTTAAAACCTTTGTCGCCGTTTGTCCCTCGATTTAACGGGGCCCACAAACAAATGTCAAGTTGTTTAACCACAAGAGTAAATTCGTCTTTTCATATCTTGAGCCTACCATTACCAGCCACCAACATCTTCATCTTCCTCTTTTCAACTTTATCTCCATCTTCATAACCACACCCGCCAACACCATTATCTTCATCTTTTCCCCAACATCACTAAATTAAATACATAAAAACAATTTAGTTTATCATATCTTTCCTTCAGAGTTCAGACAATCCAGCGGACCAAACCTCAACAGGGAATTAAAAAGTCAAGTAGGAAACTTTGAAAATATGCTAACTTGTGGCTCTATATTCGGCTCACCAGTTCCATGGCATTCTGAAACGATGTAACTTGTTAGATTATCTATAAAAGAAATAGCAGTCACTCAAATGATGATAGTCATGAGGGTGTTCGGATTTGCCCATTTTAAATTGTGCTTTGTAACATGAGCATATACCAATGTGTATAATAGATGCTACTAGATAAGCATTCCATCCAAATACTCACTGTTTACGTGCCTTGAAAGTAAGGAAATAATCAAATAAGCACTTATATGAACAATCCCAAAGGTATGTCTAAAAGAGATTATAGCAACCTAAAATTGCAATAATCATTGTTCAGCATTTTAGAAAAAAATAGATATGCTTCTGAAATTTTGATATATTTACAAGATTACTTGATTTTGTCACAATAATGAACAACCTTAATCCAAGGCTTAATACCTAATATTTCTAAAATATGTATGTTTGGATGAATTACATTGATGTGATTATAACACACCTTTGCTAATAGTTTGAGTTGGACTGTTTCGGTTTTTCAGTCTTGAGGAATCTTTATATCTGTTTTCTCCAAGAAAAAAACACGGTCATCAAAAACATAAGGTTTTAGGTCTTCTTTCACGGTCTCCAAAGGAATTTCTAGAACTTCTGTTATAGAAGTCACAACAGCCCCGTTTGCACTCTCCTAAACAAAATCAAAAACATCAAATTAAGCCACATTACCCATTTGTATAAAATAGGTCGATTTGGTCTATCTTTTATCTCTAACCCACTTGATTCGCCCATTTTCCACTACTAGCATTCTTGAATCCTAGTGATAACATGTTTCAAGATCTTCTCTCACCTTAATTCCAGTAACAACATAACTACCCACTACCCAGATCCGTTCGACCCAGATCCACCTTCGTTGCAACCGCCATTCAGACCCATCATCGTTGCCGCTAATTCCACCAACACTGTATGAAATATATGATCACTTAATATGGATTTTGTGCAAGTGATACGAGTTAAAGATTATTGTGTGAAATATATGATCACTCAATATGTAAGATTTAAGTAAATAAGTAGATTAGATTTTGTAAAGACCATATAAGATGGATAGTAGGTGAAGTGTAGTGGATAGTGGTTCTTATAAAGAGGTGAAAGGACAAGTTTGCCCCTGTGGCAATATGACTTCACGATTAAATGTGGGGCCAGTTAAACCGAGAGACAAACGACGGAAAAGGTTTCAAAGTTCAGGTCGAACGATGCAATTTTTTGGTCAAGGGACGAACTACGTCGGTCAACGTAAACCATAAGGACGAACGGTGTATTTTACTCTTAAATTAAGTCTCTAAGTTCTTGCAGAATGAAAGGTTGTCTATCTCAACTAATGCCAAGATATAGATGTCTCCTGGGGCAACCATTTGTGAAAATCATTAGTAATTCTATTTTTATTGAAGCTAGAAGTATTTTTTTCGGTTTGCCCCCTTGACGTATTTGTGTTTGTAGTTGTGTGCATATAGATTATCACTTTCCTGGCATTGATATCCTTAAGATGCAGAAATGCAGTATGCAACTGTATTAGAGGTTTGTTTTTACTAATTTTTATGTGAGAATAATGATTTATATCCGGTGTTAAACTAGAGATGGACCCAAATTGTTGTGAGCTATTCTTACCGGGCTACTTACCTAGCTTAATACCTTATCTTTGTCATGATGGTAGAACAAAGTATGATGACATGTTACACGATAAGCAACTTCCACACATATATTGCGAGATATCTGATAACTTTTGCCTATCCCCTCCTAACAACTCTCAACTTTTATATGCTACTTTTGAATTTTGTATATTGCCGCAAATTTTCACAATAACTATATATAAAGCAACCTATACTCAGTGTACTGTCACTCTCAATGTAATTGTCAATATTACTCTCAAAAGTATACACTCCTATAGAATCTTCCAAACAACTTTCGCATGAAACATGCTGGAGAGAAAGATGAACATGCCATTGTTCGTACCAAATTTTCAATCAATAACCTGATGAACAACACGTAATCACCCTCTATTTTCGTTCCTTATACTTTATAGTTTAAGTTTATTGTTGGATTCATATTTCAATATTCGACTAAGAAAATTATAATTCTACATGTAGGATTTTGTTGATGAGGATGTTCCAATAGCACTGATTAATCGAAATAAGAAACACCATCTCAAAACAATGGCAGAGAAACAGGTTGCGTCGTCTACTTGATGAAGAAGTAGATGAAGAAGAGGGTGAAAACAAAAAACTGTGGGAAGTCAATGGAGATGAATGTTGCAACTACACCATACAAAAGAGTTGAATACAATAGTTAAGGTTTTTACCCATTTTGATAAAAGTCAGTTTGTTATTTTTGATACTATTGGGTTACATTGTACCATAGGTTTAATATTTTTTTCATACTACTTATCACCTTTAAGTTATGATTTTATAGGCTTATTCATCCGTTCATGTTTACATCTTCGTATCATAAGACTCTGGAGTTGAAAGTAATAGTTATTCCGAAAATTTATAAGCAACTAACTAATGGCGTAAGGAAAACTGATTCATTTTTTACATGGTTGCACGGGCATTACACTAGTTTCAGATGGTAAGATGAGGTATGTTTGGAGAAACTGGTGGGAGCTAGGAATGTTTGAGCTTATATCTTTGTAAAGTTGTGTGAAAAATTAGTTAGAACTAAAGCTTAATACTGTAAACCCTGTAAATTTCAGGTTTTGACTATTTCAACTTTGTATACGTCACCTCATGATATCTATATGTATTTATACCATCACCTTTACATGAAATCTTTTAGCAATCATATGCATCTCATGAGCATACATCATTTTAAATCATCTGAACATGGAAACAACTGGATCACAATATTTCACTATGATTATGAATATTTAATCATAAGGACACAGCCACATTTGTATGACTACATTTTATGCGCATACGGGACATCAAACAATCAATTCTTTTGGGACTTTTGAGTCACCTGAACACATGATCACTTGCATTCATCATATTGGTTATAACAGCCCAAAACCATGATCACAATTAATAAGTGTCTACTTAAGTATAAATTCATAAGTTTTAAATATATTAAAATGTACATATATATATATATATATATATATATATATATATATATATATATATATATATATATATATATATATATATATATATATATATATATATATATATATATATATATATATATATATATATATATATATATATATATATATATATATATATATATATATATATATATATATATATATATATATATATATATATATATATATATATGTTTTCGTACACTATGATTGACTTTAAGCTACGACACCAACTACGTTTATACTTAAACAATACCTTAAATCATTTTTATCCTTTTGACATACTTTTGATATAATAAAATCTTTCTAATATAAAAACGACCATACTTTCACCAAGGGCCCTAAACTTAACCAAAATTTACCTAAACCTATACACACTCACACAATATTTCAACCATACTTCTAGTAACATTACCTTGGCACAAAAATTAAACATAATAATACTTAGACTTGTTTTTAGCCGAATATATACATATCCATAACATATAATTACCAAAACTCTTACCATTTTCACACTTGACTTTTAAATTATATACAAAGTATATCATTAAGGCATACACTATACAAAACGTTTCCTATCCTTGACTAAGACACCATACCACCGGTTTTACATATATATAAACCATGGGAAGATGTACAATTTGGGCATTTAAGGATTGTACTAGTTAGTTATTTGAAAAGCAAGACATCTATCCCCTTCCCATGTCTATTAGACGTGTAGTGAACCAACACCATACACCAAAGCCTTGTATACCATTTTGCATTTAATGAAAACACTATACAAGCCCTTTTTTGTCTCTTGGTTTGCTATGCATGCGACGGCAAGATATGGCGAAAGGTCAAGTGTACAACATTGGCTAATTAAGGCATTTCCTTACCTAGTACAAACCAAAAATCCTCAAATCTAGCAACTCCCTCTCACTTAGACGTGTACAAGCCCAAGCCACAACTATCAAACTCACAACTAAGATATTTTCCCTACTTGAAGACTCTCACTTCACTCACTACCTAAAAACACACGGCTACACCCTCACAAAACACCTTGATATCTCCTAGCATTTACTCTTAGTCTTCTTCAAGCATTTAGTGTTCTTATCCAAGATACTTCACATTTAAGACGAATCCAAGACCCTTCAAGGTTGAACCCGACGTCCCAAAAGTCCTCAAGCCCTAGTCATCACCTCATTTCTTGAAAACAAGTAAGTATAAACCACCTTTAAGTCTTTCTTACTCTTTTTCATGTTTTCATGCATGTACATGTTATGAAAATGGTGTTTATGTTGCATGCACACGTTAAAACTTGTGAACAAACCCTAAAACGACATATAAGCCCACGTCTTATATGAAGTTATGGGTGTTCTCGCCTTAAAATTCTTAAAAACGTGTACACATGAACTTAGGTAACTTAAATAAGCCCTAGTATATCACTTGCCTTAAAATGTGTACTAAACTTAAAATAAGCCGAGACATTTACTTCTTATAAACTTATAAAACTTAAATATAAACCAAGGATTTAACTTGTTTAGGCTATGTTGTTAAGCCGTAACATGTAACCCTAAAAAGCTTATATAAGCCGAGCCTTAACTTTAGCTTATTTAAGCCCACTAACGAATAAGCCATAGCTAAATAAGCCCATAAGTCATTAAGCTTTCAATTTAACATAAACCCTAGGTTTTATCTAATATAAGCCGAGACATATAAGCTAAACCTAAAGCCTTAAATAAGCCCATGGAATATAAGCCTAAATTAATTTAGCAAGTAAGTAAATTTAATAAAAGCCTATGGTAAGATTTTGGCCCACTTAGTAAAACCTAAAAAGTTACTAGTCACTCACTTAAATTACCTAGTAAATTTATTTAAGCCCTTTAGGCCCATGTTAATTAAGCCGAGACCAAGGATGGGCTAGCCAAGCCCATTTACAAAATTGTGGTGACTTTTTGGGCCATATATGACAATTGGTGAAAGTTAAGTCCAAACTCATAAATTAATAAAACTTGTATAAACATTTCGTGACTTTTGTATAGTGCAAGGGTCATTTGTGTTAGTTTTCATACTATAAGGTGCGTTTGTTTTCAAACCGTGAGCTAAAAGGAAACCACAAGGGCCTTAGTTGCCAAAACCTAAACTTAATTGAAGCCTTAGTTGCCTTATTAAACAAACCGAGACCATAAGGGTCATTTGTGCCATTTATGAAACTTAATATAAGCCCTAACTATTCCCTTTTAATAAAACCGAAAGTTTAAGGACCTATTGTGTCATTTGCAAACTCAAAACAAACCCTAACCCTTATTAAATATATTCCGAGACATATGGGGGGTGATTGGTCATTTCCCCAAAGTATTTAAAGCCCTAGGGGCGTCTTTGTAAATAAAACTAACCAACAAGGACTAACGGTGTAATAGACTTAACGAACGAAACCTTAAGGTTTACTTTTGTAAATTGTCATACTTACAAGGACTTGCTAGTACTTTTAATTTAATTAAAGGTATTAATAAAACATTTTATTGAACTAAGTCATTTGGTTCATTAAATAAATCACTAAGTTTATTTACGAAACTCTACATAAACTGACAAACCCCGTTAATTATATTTTTGGAAACCTTAAGGAAAGTAAATTGTATTTTATTTTCTTATAATAAATTAAATAATACAAAATCTATTTATTTAATTTATTACCCAATTTACTAAACAACTTATATGTATATTTTTAGAAGCTAAAAATATGTATATACCTTCGGTTCACTATAAGTGTAAAACACATAAACCATCGTAATAACTTATTAATTTGTGATCATGCATTTTCATATGTACAATTCATCATGCATTATTATTTTTGCATACACTGAGGCATTTAAAATTACTTAGGTAATTTCTCCAGTTCGTGATCATATTGTGCCAGTTTACTCAGTGACATCATCCTCACCACCTCATTACCACTAAGGTGAGTTCATGGCCCCATCTTTACTGTTTTATAACTGGGGGAGAAAACATACAAAAACTATTTATATGCAAGCATGCACAGACAACAAAAATTTATTGCCTACTTTTTGCCCCATCCCCGTGGACTGTAATAGTTAATAGTGTAGCGCGAAATGTATGGATAGATCTATTCGGGTATTGAAAACACCCGGTCTGTCGTGATCAGCTGTCACGTATTGCTTAGGCCAAGCAGCATGTTTATGTCATTGTCGGATTAAGGGAAACCACATCAGGATAGACCCAATGGGCATACTGAGAATCATGTCTAGCTTCTATTACAGGGCAGTAGGAACTACTATAGTATTGGGCTGTGATGTCCTGCTATCACCGTGGTGCTTTGCATATTGATACTCTATTTATTTAATTAAACCTGTGAATTCACCAACTTCGTGTTGACCCCCACATTTTACTTTATATGTTTTCTCAGGAAAATAAGCAGGTTCATGCATTGGATTCCAGCATTATAGGGAGCATCATGTTTACCATCGGGCTGGGATATTTACTTCTGTTTTATAATAAATGTGGTTTTCAGACAAGATACTAAATGTGTACGATTAATTCATGTAATATGTTTCAAATGACATTTATGATCATTGCTCTATATGCTATGTGTTATCGATCCACCCAAGTAACACCCCAATTACTATTCCACTGCATTTGACCAACAAGGGGGTGTTACAGAAATGGTATCAGAGCGCATAGTTATAGAGAACCAGATCATTAGTAAAAATTTTAATAAAAAGAAAAATTTTAAAACTGGACTATAACTCGAAATTTTAAATCAATAAAGTAAAAAGCAAAATTGATTTACGGGGAACCTTATAAGTTAGGCATATAGCATTGTAGAGCATGCATATTATGTGAACTAACTTCACATTGATTTATAACCTCATGGTAAATAAATCACATAAGTATCCATCTATACTTTTGACAATCATGGTTAAAAGATTTAAAAACCACATCGTATATGCATCATAAAACTTTTTAAATTGTGTAAGATGAAGACTTACTTAACTTTAAAAATGCTATTTCCAGATATCATGACGACACCTACTATCGTGACTACTTTTTGAGGAGCTTATGGTTCCTACCATCCCACCCTTGTCACCGACATCAGTATTAGTTGGACCCGCGTCTGACCCCGCGTCTAGAGATGACCAGCCATACGGAGTCATCATACTCTCAGATTCACCTACTCCTTCACCACCTACTGTACACCCTACTTCACCACTACTTGTGGTACTTGCATCCCCTCCTAGAGAGGTGGACCAGGTCGTACCTTCCTTACCACCCTTACCACCACCTTATGTACCTCGCACTCACCCCACTAGTGTTTTGTCACCTCGTAAGAGGAGACGCGACACTATCCCTGACTCGACCTTTGAGATTGGAGAGGGATCGGGAGTCGAGTAGGCTAGACATAGCGCCCTTCAGGCATAGGTCGATGCACTTATAGCCCGACAGGCGCAAGACACCGCCCTTATCCACTCCCTACTACAGGCGGACCAGCAGGGTCGCGCCGTGCTTCAAGAGAGATTTAACTCTCTCTACTGGGCCGTGGCCAGCGAGTCACACACCACCCAGGAGACCATACACTGGTTGTTAGATGAGGTATCTTACCTCCGCTATCGCCTAGCTTCGCTAGAGAGTCATTCCTATGAAACCCGAGCCGCCATATACACACAGGAGGACACCTTCAAGACCTTCGTGGACCTGGCAGATCTTCGTCACTAGGGGATCACAGCAGAGACAGAGCAGTTACGGAGTGCCGACACTACACGTCAGCGCCAGCTACTCGAGACTATGAGATACACCCGAGAGACCCGGAGTGCCGTGATTCGCATGCAGGATGAGCGTACACCCGCACCACCAGCTGGACCATCTGCACCTGCAGGTAGCCATACTAGTGTAGGCTAGATTTCATTTGTACATCATGACAAGCCTTGAGTTGCATCTCAGCTCGCATGATTTAGCTCTTTTGTACTTGTATTTCTTTTCAGTTGTATTTCTAGCACCTAACCTTAGTAGGTAGGTTATCTTTTGTTGTACTACAAACATATGTACCACTATTTTAGACAAGCTTACTGTACCCCTGTCTTAGATTGGTTGTACTTGTACTATATTGTTGTTTGCCAGAAATAACATGTTATCCTCCACCTGTTTGTTTACATTTATATTATTATGAACTCTTGACGGATTATAAAATTTGTTGTGAATTCTATGAATAAACATTACCCATGCAGTTTAATATAACCATCTTGTTTATCAGCTAATAAATCTCGATTTTTCTTATGAATATAGAAAAATGCCACCAAGACGCGTTCGACCAAACCCCGCAGAAACACTTGCGACGACTATGTCTGATGAACAGCTCAGAGTACTCATTGAGCAAGGCATTACTGACGCCTTAGCTGCAAGAGAAAACCGCCCCAGCGGAACTCATGGAGACAGTGAAAACTCCAATAATAGAAACCGAGAAGCTCGAGGATGTACTTAACCTGACTTCCTAAAGTGCAAGCCCAGCTACTACAAGGGCAAGGAAGGGGTGGTCGAGCTCATGCAATGGTTTGAGAGAACTGAAACAGTGTTCCGTATAAGTGACTGCAATGAGGAAAACAAGGTGAAATTCGCCACTTGTACACTCTTGGAACACGCTCTCACATGGTGGAACTCACAAGTTGCTACCCTCGGACACGTTGGAGCCTATGGGATGACCTGGGCTGCATTGAAAGACAAGCTTACCGTGAACAACTGTCCTCGCAGTGAAATCAAGAAGCTGGAGATTGAATTGTGGAATCTCAAATGCACCAACTTTGACATCACGGCCTACAACCAGAAGTTCCAGGAACTAACTTTGCTGTGTACCCGTATGTACCCTAAAGTGCCGGATAAGATAGAGAAGTATGTTAGTGGACTTCCAGACTCTGTTCATGACAGTGTGCTTGCATCTCGACCTACTATAGTCGAGAGTGCCATTGAGTTTGCCACAAAATTAGCTGACAAACGTGGGCGTGATCATTTGCTTAGACAGGCAGAGCACAAGAGGAAAGTCGATGAGAGTTACCGTCATCAGCCCCAGCCCAAGAGGCAAAGTTTAGGTCAAGTCTGCAGTGCTGTTTCCTCAGGACCACCTCCATACGTGGGGAACAAACCAAAATGCTCAAAGTGTAACTTCCATCATTACTCTACTGATGATTGTCGAAGGCCTGGACAGAGCAACACACATGCTCCGACCAACAGGAACAACTCCAGTGCCAGCTATAAGCCTCACAATGGCAACAGGCAAAACTTCCGTGGAGGTGGACATCAGGGAAACCGTCAGCTCACTGGAAGTGGAAACATGGCTCGTAAGGAGATCCGTTGCTATGGTTGTGGAGAGATCGGACACATCAGACCTGATTGCCCAAAGCGTGGAAATAAGAACGAAAGTCAAGGCGGAGCACCCGCCAGAGTTTATGTCATAGGAGAAAACAGGACCAACCCCGACTCCAATGTAGTTACTAGTACGTTTCTTCTGAACAATCGTTATGCAACCATTTTATTTGATACAGGAGCCGATAGGAGTTTTGTATCCACCGAGTTTAGTAGCTTACTAGACATCCTACCAACCCCGTTAGACAACTGTTACAGAGTCGAATTAGCAGATGGAAAAATCATTGAAACTAATACCATCCTAAGAGGCTGTACTTTAAACCTTCAGAATCACCCATTTGATATTCAATTAATACCCATACAACTAAGTAGTTTTGATGTCATTATTGGTATGGACTGGTTGGCAAGATATCATGCAACTATCGTGTGTGACGAGAAGCTAGTCCGTAAACCATGGGGAAATACAGAGCTAATAATCCGAGGAGACGGAAATTCGGATAGAACAGACACTAGACTGAGCGTAATCTCGTGTACCAAAGCCCAGAAATATCTACTAAAAGGATGTCCTATCTTTTTAGCACATATTTCCAAGACAAACAAAGAAGGAGAACCCGAGAAGAAACAAGTCAAGGATGTACCAATCGTCCGTGACTATCCTGAAGTCTTCCCAGACGACTTACCAGGACTGCCTCCGACTCGCCAAGTGGAATTTCAAATCGACTTGGTACCGGGAGCTGCGCCTGTAGCTAAAGCACCCTACCGCTTAGCACCAGCCGAGATGAAAGAACTCGCAGAACAACTTCAAGAACTGTCAGACAAAGGTTTTATCAGACCCAGTTCCTCACCTTGGGGAGCCCCAGTGTTATTTGTCAAAAAGAAAGACGGTTCTTTCCGAATGTGTATCGATTACAGAGAACTGAATAAGTTAACTGTGAAAAACCGCTACCCACTACCACGAATCGACGACCTATTTGATCAGTTACAAGGATCAAGCGTGTACTACAAGATCGACTTAAGATCCGGATACCACCAGCTGAAGGTCAGAGAAGAGGACATACCAAAAACAGCTTTCAGAACACGTTACGGTCATTATGAATTCCAAGTCATGCCATTTGGACTGACCAACGCACCAGCCATATTCATGGATCTCATGAATCGAGTGTGTAGACCCTATCTGGACAAGTTCGTGATAGTGTTTATTGATGACATCCTCATCTATTCCAAGAATGAGCAAGAACACGGAGAACATCTTGCTCAATGCTAAAACTACTTAAGGAGGAGAAGCTGTACGCAAAATTCTCAAAGTGTGATTTTTGGATCCCTAAAGTGCACTTTCTCGGTCACGTGATTGATAACAAAGGAATTCAAGTGGACCCCGTGAAAGTCGAATCCGTGAAGGATTGGGCATCTCCCACGTCGCCAAAGGAAATTCGTCAATTTCTAGGTCTTGTCGGTTACTACCGAATATTTATCGAGGGATTTTCTAAGATAGCTAAATCAATGACGAAACTTACCCAGAAGGGCATAAAATTTGAGTGGGGAGAAAAAGAAGAAGCTGCATTTCAGACCATCAAGCAAAAGTTGTGCAGTGCACCTATTTAGCTCTACCAGAAGGTAACGAAGACTTTGTTGTCTACTGTGACGCCTCGCACAAGGGTTTGGGAGCTGTGTTGATGCAGAGACAGAAAGTGATTGCTTATGCTTCAAGACAACTGAAGAAGCACGAGCAGAATCACTCCACCCATGATCTAGAGCTTGGATCTGTGGTGTTCGCTTTAAAAATCTGGAGACACTACCTGTATGGGACAAAGTGCACGGTGCATACCGATCACAAGAGCTTACAACATATTCTAGACCAGAAGGAACTAAACATGAGGCGACGTCGTTGGATAGAGTTGCTCAGCGACTATGACTGTGACATCAGATATCACCCAGGTAAAGCCAACGTAGTTGCAGATGCACTAAGCCGAAAGGGAACTGATTCTCCCATGATAGTTCGAGCCCTAGTTATGACCATTAGCTTGGACCTACCCAAACAAATATTAGAGGCTCAGCTCCAAGCACAGAAGCCCGAGAACATCGGAAAAGAAGACATAGGAGGAATGCTTAGGACTGACCTAAGCAATGAGAAGTTAGAGGTTAGAACAGACGGAACATTGTGTTTACACGGAAGAAGCTGGTTGCCGTGCTACGGAGACTTGAGAAACGTGATCATGCACGAATCTCACAAGTCCAAGTACTCCATCCATCCCGGATCTGAAAAGATGTATCAAGACGTGAAGAAATTATACTGGTGGCCGAACATGAAAGCAGACATTGCCACATACGTGAAGAAATGTCTGACTTGTTCCAGAGTTAAAACAGAACATCAGCGACCGTCGGGATTGTTAGTCCAACCCGAAATACCAAAATGGAAATGGGACAACATCACCATGGATTTCATTACCAAGATTCCTACATCATCCCACGGTTACGATACAATTTGGGTAATCGTTGACCGCCTCACAAAATCAGCTCACTTCTTACCTATCAGGGAAAATGATTCCCTGAGCAAGTTAGCCAAAACGAACTTAAAGGAAGTTGTGACGAGACACGGGATACCAGTCTCAATCATCTGCGATCGAGATGGCAGATTTACGTCAAACTTCTGGAAAGCTTTTCAGCGAGCTTTAGGAACAAATCTGGATATGAGTACCGCATACCATCCGCAGACCGACGGCCAGAGTGAACGAACAATCCAAACCCTAGAAGACATGCTAAGGGCATGTGTGATCGACTTTGGAAAAGGATGGGTCGAGCATATACCATTAGTTGAATTCTCCTACAACAACAGCTACCATGCCAGTATTAAGGCAGCACCATTTGAGGCCCTCTATGGCCGCAAATGTCGATCACCCGTATGCTGGGCAGAGGTGGGGGAATTTCAACTGACAGGACCCGAACTGATCCAAGAAACTACCGAGAAGATCACCCTCATCAAGCAGCAAATTCAGGCTGCCCAGGATAGGCAAAAGAGTTATGCAGACAGAAAACATAAACCCATGGATTTTGCTGTAAGTGACCGTGTTATGCTAAAGGTATCACCTTGGAAGGGTGTGGTACGGTTTGGAAAACGGGGGAAGTTAAATCCACGTTACGTTGGACCCTTCAAAGTGATTGCCAGAATCGGAGAGGTCGCCTATCGTCTAGAGCTGCCCCAGCAGCTGAGCCGGGTGCACTCTACGTTCCATGTCTCAAACCTGAAGAAGTGCTACGCGGATGAACCGTTAGCCATGCCATTGGAGGGAGTCCATTTTGACGACAAACTCCAGTTTGTAGAAGAACCAGTGGAAGTCGTGGAGAGAGAAATTAAGAAGTTAAAACGAAGCCAGATTCCGTTAGTGAAAATACGATGGAACTCTAGGAAAGGTCCCGAGTTTACTTGGGAACGCGAAGACTTGTTTAGAGCTAAGTACCCACACCTATTCACCTGAGCAGTAACGTCATCTAAAGCTTTGAGGACAAAGATAAAATAAAGGGTTAATGCTGTAAAACCTGTAAATTTCAGGTTTTGACTATGTCAACTTTGTATACGTCACCTCATGATATCTATATGTATTTATACCATCACCTTTGCATAAAATCTTTTAGCAATCATATGCATCTCATGAGCATACATCATTTTAAATCATCTGAACATGGAAACAACTGGATCACAACATTTCACTATGATTATGAATATTTAATCATAAGGACACGGCCACATTTGTATGACTTTATTTTATGAGCATACGGGACATCAAACAATCAATTTTTTTGGGACTTTTGAGTCACTTGAACACATGATCACTTGCATTCATCATATTGGTTATAAAAACCCAAAACCATGATCACAATTAATAAGTGTCTACTTAAGTATAAATTCATAAGTTTTAAATATATTAAAATGTATATATATATATATATATATATATGTTTTCGTACACTATGATTGACTTTAAGCTACGACACCAACTACGTTTATACTTAAACAATACCTTAAATCATTTTTATCCTTTTGACATACTTTTGATATAATAAAATCTTTCTAATATAAAAACGACCATACTTTCACCAAGGGCCCTAAACTTAACCAAAATTTACCTAAACCTATACACACTCACACAATATTTCAACCATACTTCTAGTAACATTACCTTGGCACAAAAATTAAACATAATAATACTTAGACTTGTTTTTAGCCGAATATATACATATCCATAACATATAATTACCAAAACTCTTACCATTTTCACACTTGACTTTTAAATTATATACAAAGTATATCATTAAGGCATACACTATACAAAACATTTCCTATCCTTGACTAAGACACCATACTGCCGGTTTTATATATATAAACCATGGGAAGATGTACAATTTGGGCATTTAAGGATTGTACTAGTTAGTTATTTGAAAAGCAAGACATCTATCCCCTTCCCATGTCTATTAGACGTGTAGTGAACCAACACCATACACCAAAGCCTTGTGTACTATTTTCCATTTAATGAAAACACTATACAAGCCCTTTTTGTCTCTTGGTTTGCTATGCATGCGACGACAAGATATGGCTAAAGGTCAAGTGTACAACATTGGCTAATTAAGGCATGTCCTTACCTAGTACAAACCAAAAATCCTCAAATCTAGCAACTCCCTCTCACTTAGACGTGTACAAGCCCAAGCCACAACTCTCAAACTCACAACTAAGATATTTTCCCTACTTGAAGACTCTCACTTCACTCACTACCTAAAAACACACGGCTACACCCTCACAAAACACCTTGATATCACCTAGCATTTACTCTTAGTCTTCTTCAAGCATTTAGTATTCTTATCCAAGATACTTCACATTTAAGATGAATCCAAGACCCTTCAAGGTTGAACCCGATGTCCCAAAAGTCCTCAAGCCCTAGTCATCACCTCATTTCTTGAAAACAAGTAAGTATAAACCACCTTTAAGTCTTTCTTACTCTTTTCATGTTTTCATGCATGTACATGTTATGAAAATGGTGTTTATGTTGCATGCACACGTTAAAACTTATGAACAAACCCTAAAACGACATATAAGCCCACGGCTTATATGAAGTTATGGGTGTTCTCGCTTTAAAATTCTTGAAAACGTGTACACATGAACTTAGGTAACTTAAATAAGCCTTAGTATATCACTTGCCTTAAAATGTGTATTAAACTTAAAATAAGCCGAGACATTTACTTCATATAAGCTTATAAAACTTAAATATAAACCAAGGATTTAACTTGTTTAGGCTATGTTGTTAAGCCGTAATATGTAACCCTAAAAAGCTTATATAAGTCGAGCCTTAACTTTAGCTTATTTAATCCCACTAACGAATAAGCCATAGCTAAATAAGCCCATAAGTCATTAAGCTTTCAAATTAATATAAGCCCTAGGTTTTATCTAATATAAGCCGAGACATATAAGATAAACCTAAAGCCTTAAATAAGCCCATGGAATATAAGCCTAAATTAATTTAGCAAGTAAGTAAATATAATAAAAGCCTATGGTAAGATTTTAGCCCATTTAGTAAAACCTAAAAAGTTACTAGTCACTCACTTAAATTACCTAGTAAATTTATTTAAGCCCTTTAGGCCCATGTTAATTAAGCCGAGACCTAGGATGGGCTAACCATGCCCATTTATAAAATTGTGGTGACTTTTTGGGCCATATATGACAATTGGTGAAAGTTAAGTCCAAACTCATAAATTAATAAAACTTGTATAAACATTTTGTGACTTTTGTATAGTGCAAGGGTCATTTGTGTTAGTTTTCAAACTATAGGGTGCGTTTGTTTTCAAACCGTGAGCTAAAAGGAAACCACAAGGGCCTTAGTTTCCAAAACCTAAACTTAATTGAAGCCCTAGTTGCCTTATTAAACAAACCGAGACCTTAAGGGTCATTTTTGCCATTTATGAAACTTAATATAAGCCCTAACTATTCCCTTTTAATAAAACCGAAAGTTTAAAGACCTATTGTGTCATTTTGCAAACTCAAAACAAACCCTAACCCTTATTAAATATATTCCGAGACATATGGGGGGTGATTGGTCATTTCCCCAAAGTTTTTAAAGCCCTAGGGGCGTCTTTGTAAATAAAACTAACAAACAAGGACTAACGGTGACGAACGAAACCTTAAGGTTTACTTTTGTAAATTGTCATACTTACAAGGACTTGCTAGTACTTTTAATTTAATTAAAGGTATTAATAAAACATTTTATTAAACTAAGTCATTTGGTTCATTAAATAAATCACTAAGTTTATTTACGAAACTCTACATAAACTGACAAACCCCGTTAATTATATTTTTGGAAACCTTAAGGAAAGTAAATTGTATTTTATTTTCTTATAATAAATTAAATAATACAAAATCTATTTATTTAATTTATTACCCAATTTACTAAACAACTTATATGTATATTTTTAGAAGCTAAAAATATGTATATACCTTCGGTTCACTATAAGTGTTAAACACATAAACCATCGTAATAACTTATTAATTTGTGATCATGCATTTTCATATGTACAATTCATCATGCATTATTATTTTTGCATACACTGAGGCATTTAAAATTACTTAGGTAATTTCTCCAGTTCGTGATCATATTGTGCCAGTTTACTCAGTGACATCATCCTCACCACCTCATTACCACTAAGGTGAGTTCATGGCCCCATCTTTACTGTTTTATAACTGGGGGAGAAAACATACAAAAACTATTTATATGCAAGCATGCACAGACAACAACAATTTATTGCCTACTGTTTGCCCCATTCCCGTGGACTGTAATAGTTAATAGTGTAGCGCGAAATGTATGGATAGATCTATTCGGGTATTGACAACACCCGGCCTGTCGTGATCAGCTGTCACGTATTGCTTAGGTCAAGCAGCAGGTTTATGTCATTGTCGGATTAAGGGAAACCACATCAGGATAGACCCAATGGGCGTACTGAGAATCATGTCTAGCTTCTATTACAGGGCAGTAGGAACTACTATAGTATTGGGCTGTTGCTATCACCGTGGTGCTTTGCATATTGATACTCTATTTATTTAATTAAACCTGTGAATTCACCAACTTCGTGTTGACCCCCATATTTTACTTTATATGTTTTCTCAGGAAAATAAGCAGGTTCATGCATTGGATTCCAACATTATAGGGAGCATCATGTTTACCATCGGGCTGGGATATTTACTTCTGTTTTATAATAAATGTGGTTTTCAGACAAGATACTAAATGTGTACGATTAATTCATGTAATATGTTTCAAATGACATTTATGATCATTGCTCTATATGCTATGTGCTATTGATCCACCCAAGTAACACCCCAATTACTATTCCGCTGCATTTGACCAGCAAGGGGGTGATACAAAAACGATAAAATCACATTAAAATATTTGAAGTTAAGTCAGTTGTATTTTCAGCTTGTTGCGTGATAATCAGTTGTATTTTGAAAAGTATTCAATGTATTTGACTAACTATAATACCTGTAAGATCGCTTTAATTGGCTTCGGCTTATGGAGGCTTATGACTTATAAAAACTTCGATAAGTATGTATGACAAACAATGTTTATTTTCTAAGTTAACTTATTTTAATAGCTCAAAACATTATAAGCTCTATAAGTCTCACGTTAAACATAGTTGTAGTTGTTGACGCAATATATCAAGTTCAAAACCTTTTTTAAGCATGATCTAAATTTGAATACTTTTTTATATGTTTAATCGATTTAAATGATATTATTTTAACGCCAATGTCACATAACCTTTCATTTTCACCATGTTGTCATCAATTTTACTTTCATAATGATCGTCGCTTCACTTATCTTTTACCTATGCATGATTTATAAGCAAAAATATTGTAGATGACACTTACACAAACGAAAAAACACTTTCAATCACCTAGAACCGTATATGAGAATGTGTGAAATGTGTTATCGTACAAGACCCTCAACTTTTAAGAGCCTAAAATGTATATCTAGTTATATATTTGATGCCTCAAAGTTCACAAACAAAAATTGTTAATATAATACAATTTTATGTTGTAAATATTTGTTAAAAACTTGAAATAACATCATTACAGTACTATGTTTTTGTTTCAAAATATATATTGATCACATGGTTAGTTGTCACATAATATTTTACACACGCATCCATCATTTAGCTATGAAACTCCTTTAACCATTTCTTATCAGCACGAATTCGTTCAATATTTTGCTCTAGGGCTAATAACTTGAAAAACCATCATATTATCAACTTTTTCCTCTTTTAGGTATCCAACTTTTTTTGTGTGCAACTATAACAACAAACTTGTTCTTTTTTCCTTTTGTGAGCAGTGTTGACTAAAATCCCCTACAACATTTTCATAACTGGTCCTTTATTACAAATTAGATTCTTAGGTCCTATAGCAAATCACTAACTAACAATAAGTAATTAATAAAAATCACTAATTAAAAATCTAGATAATAAAAACAAATCTTAATTTAATTCAAATCCAAATGATGATGAATGTATACACAAAATAAAAACATGACACCACATAAAAACATCACATAAACCTGCTGCATTACATAAACTTATCACTGATTCAACATTCAAGTTACCATAATTTCCAAGTTTCCAAAGTGGTAGCACAACTACAAGCTTATTAATTGCCGAAAAAAGTCTGCAATGACTCCGGGCTATCCACAAGGGTAGTCGCCATAGGATTAGTCGGCTCGCAATGTCGAGTCGGAAACCTAGGTATACCCAAAAAAAATTGTCGAAAAAAGTATGGAACTTGTTTACTAGTCCTGACTAGTTTAGAAGATAATTAAAACTTACAACATTCACACACCTAATAACATAGACAGTAATATTGTTACGTTACATGTCCCAAAAGATTATGCAACACTTGATCATCAAACACCTACATTCCTTTTCCCCTTGCTACTACCCTCTACAACAACTCCTACACTCGCATTCCTCATTCCAAACTCCTTCTTAATTTTCCCCCAGATATTAGGACTAGCCAAGCCCAATATCACATCATCTATAAAGACTGGGCTCTTCATAATACCTAGACTCCCTTTTTGAGCACTTGTTTGAATTTGCAAGGGTTGGAAAGTACAATTCATATACCATTGGAGCATTGGGCTTTATACTTGGAAGGAGAGTGTGCTTTAGACTTGGTAGGAGTGTGTGAAGGAGAAATGTCTTTATTAGTACTAGAGGAATAGAAAGGGGTCCTCTTATCCTTCACAAGTTTTGGCTTTAGACTTGGGTTGTAGTGTATCTAAAAATCAAATTGCAAGTTTAGCCAAAAAAGACACATGTGCAAAACATCAAGTAGGCCATTTCTTTGGGCAAGGTATGCTTATTGTCAACATGCTAGATCTATACATGGATTTACAACTTGATTATATACTTAGACCTATATAAAAATGAGTATACCTAGTATGTACTACTGACTTTCAACTTTGACATATCCAACATTGATTGTAAACTTATTAAACAAGAAATTTAAAAAATTAGAACATGTTGGATCTATACATAGCATTACAACTTGACTATATACTTAGACCTATATAAACATGAGTATACCTAATATGTAGTACTGACTTTCAACTTTGACATATCCAACATTAAATGTGAACCTGTTAAACAAAAAATTAAAAAAAAAATAGAACATTATCAAAGTTTATATAATATAAATAACTTAACAATTACCACATATTTACCTTTAGAACAACCTTTGGCCCTATCCATCTTTTCCTTTAAACCTGTTAAACAAAAAATTCATATAATTATAACATAAACAAGGTTTATATAACATAAATAACTTTACTACCAAATATTTACCTTTAAAACTACCTTTGACCCTATTCATCTCTACCTTTGAACCTATAAAACAAGAAATTCATATAATTAAAACATAAACAATGTTTATATAAATTAAATAACTTTATAATTACCACATATTTACTTTTAAGACTACTGCCCTTTTTTAGTTATGTAATATCAAAATCCTTAATACTTTTATCATCATCATCAGTCGTACAATCATCCTCATATACTATTTCATAATCATCCTCATCACTAGACTGGTCATCCTCATCACTAGACTGATCATCCTCATCACTACACTCACAGTCCTCATCACTAAACTTAGATTGACCTCTAGAGCCAGAAGGTCTGTCATCCCCAAACCGTTCAAATCTTCCTCCCTCGTACCATTTTTATAGGTCTTCTCGTATTCTCCTATTTCCATGCTTTGGTGCTGAAGTTGGTGGAACTCTTTTGTTGAAGTAGGTGAAACTCTTTGTTGTAGTAGTTTCCTTACCTGGACATCTAATTCTAGGATTTAATGAAGTAGGTGGAACTATTTTACTGAAACCCCTTATTCGACTAGTTTCCCTAATTAGACCTCTTTTCATAACTGAACCTCTTCACCGATGTAATGGTGTAACTTTAATTCCAGGATTTGCTATAGTAGGTGGAATGTTTTTACTTAATCCGTACCTAGACCTCTAATTTCAGGATTTGATGCAGTAGGTGGAACTCTTTTAGTGAAACCCATTATTGGACTAGTTTCCCTAACTGGACCTGTAAAACCCGCATAAAATACCTAAGATCATTAAATGCATGAAAACAAGTATAAATTAAAACTTTACGATTAATTAATATATGACACGTGTCATGAACATTTAATGTAAGTATTAAGTACATTAATTAATTAAGACAAGTATTACGTATGTTATGTATTTATTTACCATAAGTATTTACGTGTAAGAGATAAAACATGACAAGAATTAAAACACGAGACTACAACATGAACATACACGTGAATTACTTAAACACGGAAAACGAAATAATAATATACTAAGGGGTGTTATGAGACGGCACAAAGGAGAAAACAAAAGGGGCTTATAGCCCGACCCATTAACCCATAATATCTAGTAAATAAAACATCTAGGAAAATTCATTATACACTTTTATAGAAAATAAACAAAACCCTACTCTCTCTTGTTCTTGTTGCCGCCAGTTTTCACAAGAACAAATAAAGAAGAAAAATTGTTTGATCTTGATTAAATTACGGGTTTGTGTTTGTGGTTCCTAATCCTTAATCAAGACACGCATTTGGTATCTCTTAAATCCTTAATCTTTTATTTATTTTCTTTTATTCATGAATTAAATAAACCAACTATGAACATACGACTAATCATGACTAAACATGGAAGAAATCGGGATTTAATAGGGTTTTGGTTCGGTTTTTACGCAAACCGAGAGTCAAAGGACTCTCGATGGTGTTTTTGTCTCGGCCAGCCGCACCCTTATAAGGGGCGGTGGCTGTTGACTGTGGCCAGCCGTAACACCAAACACCCTCAGCGGGGGCAGTTTGGTTAAAACAGTGGGAAACCGAGAGCCTATGTCTCTCGATGATAAAGCTATGCACGCAGGGGAACCAACAGCAGCTAAGGGTTGTGTTGGTCAGGGCAGTGGCAAACCACAGCCTTGCGGCTATGGTGTTGCTTGTAGTTAGAGCCAAAGTCGAGACCTCAAGGTCTCGGTGTGGAGTTTTCTTGGGGCTCGGGTATAGCCGAAACACACAAAGGGTGTGTTTGGTTAATTTTGCTAAAATACATTTAAGTTGTATTTAATTAATTAATTATATTAAATAATGCATGGTTTAATTTAATTAATTAAAACAAGGACTTATGATATAATTATCTAATATAATTATCATGACATAAAAATATGGTTCCATTTATTTAATAAACTATAGGTTATAATAATTGTTAATATAATTATTCATGAAATAAGTTTATGTTACATTTAATTAATTAAGAACTTAGCTTAATTAATTTGTTTTATTTCACCAAGGTTTAATTAAATTAATACTATACTTTAATTTAATTATACAATAAAAGTTTAATTAATATAATCATGTTATATTATTAATTAATAGTTACTTATAAAATCATGTTACATTATTAATTAATAATCATTATGTTAAGACTAAAGTATTTATATTAATAAACTTTACTATATTATTAAATTTAAATAAATCATGACTTATAATATATGATTATTAAACTTTAGCTTATATCATATATTTTTTGATAAGCTTATTACTAATTATAGAAACATGCTAAATATGGAAACATACTAATTATGGAAACATGCTATTTATGAAAACATACTATTTATGGAAGTATACTATTTATGGAAACATATTAATTATGGAAACATACTAATTATGGAAACTTTCTATTTTTGGAAACATACTATTTATGAAAACTTTCTATTTTTGTATACTTACTATATATGGAAACCTGCTATATTTGGAAAGTTACTATATATAGAAACCTGCTATTTTTAGAAAGTTACTCATTATGAAATAACAAGTACAATAACACATAAAACATGAAATACATTAATCAAGAACACATGAAACACTAAGAAACACATGATAAAACATGAAACAGTAAAAACAAGTCAAGAACATGTAAGACAAGACTAGAAGAAGCAAAAAACAAGTTTAGAACACATCAAGTAAACTAATAATCAGTAAGTATACGTTAAACAAACAACTCATTCATGTCCATTTATTATGTAGCACTCGTGAAGTCGGAGTAGATCTTCTGCTTTCATCTTCATTTTCATTACTCGACATAAGGTACGGATATCCGTCCTTCAGTAAGGACATTCTTTTCCTATATTTCGGATTTCCCGTTTGCAGCCATCTGTTTTCCCCAGTATTTTACAATACACTTTTCAGTAATTACTATGATTAGCATTTTAAACTGCCTGAGCTATATACATGCATGCCATGTTTCACCTAGTTATGGAGGTACCATAACCATAACACTTGAGGCACCGGTGTTATAACTCTTCTGCGACGAGAGTGATTGCTCGCGGCGTCCCTTTCAATTATTGGCCTTTTATATTAATATCATGTGGGTCGAATGGGTGCATCCTAGTACATGTTTAGCAGATTACATGGTAACTGTGGTGTGTGCTCTACATCCATTACATGGAGTTGATCCCTCTACCCAGACTATTATAATTAGAGGCAACCCCTCTAATTGCATGACGAGGTCACCACTCTATGTATTCATGCACGTTGATACCTTCATGACCTATATGGGCTATTGGGCATTTAAAATACAGTTTTTATGATATAAACATGTCTTTTCAGATATAAACCAGTTTATAAAACATACTTCAGGTTTTCCAGGACTTACATTATTCCGCTGCATTTCATACTTTACTTATGTTTCTGACATTCATATCATTGTCATATATCCGTGCACTGAGAGTATTGCTCAGCCGTATTTTCTTTTCATGTTCCCATACGGCGGGTACTAAAGGGTAGAGTTAAGCAATCAAGAGTATGTGCATTAGGATGGAGGCTCCCTTGACTTAATTTATTTTAATGCATTTATATATTTCTGCTTTGTTGGACATTGTTTAGTCCTTTTTCTACATTCCGTACCTATGCGTTGTGTGTGAGCTTATGTTTGGGACCGATGTTTGTTTCCAGTTTCCTTTATGGTCATTAATGTTTTAAGACATTTATCTTGCATGCTTTGATGACACGCTATAATTATCATGTAATGGTCCACTTGTCAAAGTGGGGTGTTACAGGACCTCTTTTCATAACGAACCTATTTTCCTATGTGGTGGTGTGACTTTAATTCCAGGATTTGCTGCACTGGGTGGAATATTTTTACTCAAACTCATTATTGGACTTGCTTTCCTAGGTGGTGGGCCAAGTTTAGAACTCTCAGAACTATATGAAGTGTTTGATTCAATTTTAATGACAACTGCAAACATGTAACATATCCAAGTTAATGGCACAGAATGAAACAACCTGTTATGCCTAAAAATGTTACTTGCATTTTTCGGTCTCATTTTGTTTTGATTACGACAATATATAAAAACAAGCATTTATGAAAACAACAAAAATCGAATTCTTGAGTTCGAGTATTTTTTATTTCATCCATTATCACTTAGTATGAATAAACAAAATCTTAACCTAACTAAATGATCAAGGATTTACATTTTTCTAAAACTCATATTTATTCAAAAGTGACAAATATTTTTAAACAAACTTTATTTTTTAAGAAATGTTCTTTTAAATTAGAAAATAGAAATGAATATGGCATATTCCAAATAGTAAAAGAATATCCAATCTGGATAAAAACTGCACCAGATGGCATTCCCCCACTAAAGGACAACAAGAAGCGGACTCTATAGCCGGCGGCTCAAAATAGGTATCTGCGGCTCAATATTAATAATGAGTCGCGAGCTTATTTACGAGATAGAGCTGTTGGACCTTTGTCCTATAAATAGTGGACCATTTCAAGATTTCCTTTTTCACCTCTTTTGCACACAAATTATCATATTCAATCCACCATCTTTAATCACACAAATCTTTGGTTATTTGGTTGATTATACTCGTTTAGAAGTGAATATTTATCCTTTCCTCTCATCCTCTTAAGTGCAAAGAGAAAAACGCTTTTATCCTTGAAGTGTTGTGTCTAACTCAAGATCCATTGAAGATCAACACTCTATTTCATTCTTGTGTCATTGTGAAGTTCCAAATTGTTGTGTATATTTGGAAGTTGTGTATGTGTTGTGGTTAATACTTAGTCCTCAAAGTATATATTGGTGTAGATTGGTCCTAGCTAACATTTGGTCTCGACTTTTAGCTTAGAGTCAGAAATTGTTGATTAGTGAACTCTCGAGTAAGGAGTACTCGAGGAGTGGAGTAGGAACGAAGAGTGAGCTTCGTTGCCGAACCACTATAAATCCTTGGTGTTCGAATTGATCTTTCCTTTCCTTATCTTCATTATACTTTATTGCATATACTTGTGATTATTAGTTTAGTTTACATTTATCATTTATTCATATTGTGCCTAAGAAGATTTCACATAAATCACTTAAATCTAGTTTTTGAAAAGGATTTTTGAAAACCGATCTTTGATCATTTTAACTAGATAAACTATTCAACCCCCTCCTTCTAGTTTCTACACAACCAAATCAACAAAATCCATGGGCTGTTTTATCCCAAACAACGCTTTAGCTAGGTTTACATAATTATACATGCTGCTTTTATCCCAAACAACGCTTTAGCTAGGTTTACAATAGTTATGCATGCTGATTTAAAGGCAAAGTATACATGCTGTCAACATGTTTAGACCTATACAAACATGAGTATATATGGTATACAATACAACTTAAGGAAACCCAGGAAAAGTGTGAGGTATACCAAGGCACCTCATGATAAGGGCAGTGAACATGGTTAGTCATACAATCTTTGGGTAGTGAACATGATATAATCACAAGCACATCATTGTTTTGGCACGTAACATGGTTCACCTTTCCAAGCAACTTACAAAACTAAACCTAAACCTATACAATACAAATAACCATTTCCAACCAACTAAAAAAGATAAAACTAATGCATAAAAAACCTACTATTTTAAGCAGGGAGGACCATATCAAGACAACAATGTGGACCACATGCCAAAAAAAACATACTACTATTTTTAACAATAGAAGGATCATAAATCTATAAGAATCCAGTCAAATGTATTAAACAATGGAATAAGATAAACCTTAATCTTTACCACTACATATTTAACCTAATCATTAAATTGAAGATCTACATTGATGACGTATAGTCCCCAACCGGGTCATGGACCTGGCCCACGGGTACTACCCGTATCCGGTCCATCACAAATGGGTTGGAGTATTGTCATTTGAACCTATGGGTCTCTAATGAACAGTGGCCGTATGTGTCACGTGCGGCCCACAACCCGGTACATCTAGTAAGGGGTTAGACAGAATCACAACCTAATTAGGATTGTGATTCACCCTAAAGTAGAGGATATACATTAACCATAATTAGAAGATAACAATCAACTAATTATGGTACTTATCTTTTACTTGGGGCCGAAGCTTCGGTAAAAGCATATTGGGACTTTACCGCCTATAAAAAAGGAACCCTCATGGGTTCCACAAAAGGTACTATCACATTCATTCCCACATCTCACTAATTATTAACCCTGAACCGATTACTTACTCTCACGCTAGAGTCTAATCGTGGGATATGTTTCCACGGTAAGCCTAACAGGGTGTTGTTTACAGTGCAGGATCTTAACCATACATTCATTTGGGGCAAGAGCTGGAGCCTCCTACACCCGAATTAAGCCTAATTCAGGTCAAGCAAGGTGCATCCAACTTTTGTATCAACAAATTGGCGCCATCCGTGGGACCCTACACTAAACTCTACCCATGACGAAGGGAAACCAAGTCAAGGACTCCAAAAGAATGTCGGTCGAAAGTCGGGTGCAAAAACCCCGGCCATCCAATCCCTAGGGGGAGGAGCGGGGCCAGGCCCGTATCAAAACATTGCAAACCAACCCCTACGAGGGATGGAATCTCAATTCAGTACCCCTGCATCAACCTTGGTTCTGAAAAACCCAGATCCTGGGTCAGCACCACCGCCTCCTAACAAAGAGAAGTCACGGCCTCCGGTCACAGAGCCTGAAGTTGACACAATCATCCAAGATGTTAATAACGAGAGCATCAAAGACTATGTGACTCAGAATTTTGATTCAATTGTCCATGTCATAACAGCAAGGATGAACCTTGGGAGGAATCTCCAAGCCAGGATGAACTTTCATAGCGTCGTGGGCGACACGCCCCAGCGGTCACGAAAAAGGAACAGGAAGCGTCGGGCTGGCGCAGCTCCACGAGTTGAGGAACCTCCCCAACCGCGGAATGTCTTTGAACGGATTGGAGACAAAATACTTGAGAATATCGAGGCAAACCAAGGGGACGCAAACCTCTCGGACAAATCCCTGGAACATAATGTCCAAGAAACGTCTCGGGATAACACTCGTCGTGTGAGCGTCCTGGACAGGATAGAACCTCCCTAGGGGAGGGATATCACAACTCCACCACTGACTAACAGTTATCGTGGTCGCATAAGGCGTGGAAGGCACTCACCCAGTGATGATCCGTCTGGATCTGACTCCAAGGACCATCATCCTAGACGTCATAGGGTGAGATACTCCTCTTCGGAATCATCAGGTGGCAGCAGGGAACGCAGGAGGCGATCAAGCTGCCGCTCCCATCGGGTTGATGAAGACCTCTCTCTCCCATGGTGCCTAGGGAAGGAGGACGCATTCACAAGTCGCATCCGTGATTACTCTGAGGACAAAAAGCGACACATGCCTACCTGTGTGAAAACTTACGATGGATCCGGGTGACCATCTAAAAGTTTTTGAAACTCAAGCAAAGATTGAACGATGGCCTATGCCCAAATGGTGCTAGATGTTTAATTCGACACTCATTGGGAATACACGCGATTGGTTTGAAAGGCTCCCACAACGAACCATCGATAGCTTTGATGAGTTGCGGATCGACTTTAGAAGGAACTATACTCAAAGGAAGAAGTATAACAGAGTCCCAATTTCACTATCTACAGTGAAACAAAAACACGGGGAGTCCACGGAAGACTTCACGGAGCCTTTCAAGGACAAATGCACAAAAATCAAGGCATGACCTGAAGTTCTAAAGATATCCGACTACATGCACGCCATAACGGATAAGGAACTAATTAGGCGTCTGAATGACAAGCACCCTGAAACATTCGAAAAGTTAATGAAAAGGGTTATGTGGAAACTAGAAGGGGGGTTGAATAGTTTCTTAGATTTACTTGTTAAAAGACGGTTTTCAAAAATCCTTTTCAAAAACTTAGGCTTGAGCAAATATGTGAAACCTTCTTATACACAATATGAACAAGGGATAGTGCAACTAAACTAATAATCACAAGTATAAAGAATAATGAATGTAAAGAGATAAGGAAAAGAAAGATCAAACTAAACACCAAGGATTTATAGTGGTTTGGCAACGAAGCTCACTCCTCGTCCCTACTCCACTCCTCGAGTACTCCTTACTCGAGAGTTCACTAATCAACAAGCTCCTTAAGGTGGAGAAACCGTACACAATATTGCTTATCCAATTTCTGACTCTAAGTTAAAAGTCGAGCCCTAATCTTAGCTAGGACCAATCTACACCAATATAATTTAAGGACCAGGTATTAACATTAATACAGTTACCCCTGCTACACTCTCACTCCAAGCTATGCCTGCTGAGCAAGATGCATTGCGATTTCCTCTTCTGTGGGCGCACCTATGACCCGGGACGGGAAGAGAAAGACTTTTTTCTACGGCGAGCTTTTACCCAACGGGTTTTTGGTTTTTACCCGCGGGTATCGGGTATCCACAATTAAATTTCGTTGGACATAATTGTGCGTAGAAAGTTGAAAAAAACAATGAAAAACAATCAAAATACCCTAATATAATTTTTTAAGTGTTTAGAAGATGAAGAATACTAATTAAGTATCATATCATGTGATTTAATGTATCAGATAAATCATTGTTTTATTTAAAGTTATAAAATCGAAATATGCTTGATCATAAACATTTTAATGCATACAAAATATAACTAATATAAGCATTTTATTTGTTTATTAATCTTCATCTACTATTTCGCACACATTTAAAAATTATATGAATAACAATAAACGATATGTATTTTGGTAAACGAGTACGTATACGGGTAAACGGGTACGTATACGGGTAAACGGGGCGGGTATTACTAAAACCCGAACCCGTACCTACGAAAAATAAAATATCCCCACCCGAACCCGCATCCAAACCCGAACCCGACCCAACCGGTTCGGGTTTCGGTTTTCTCCATCGGTTTCGGGTGCTTTTGCCATCCCTATTAATACATACACAACTTCCAAATAGACACAACTACTTGGATCTTCACAACAATGAATAAATAAGATTTGATCTTCAATGGATCTTTGAGGTAGACACAACACTTCAAGGATGTAAGTGTTCTTCTCTTTTCACTTGGAGAGGAAGAGATAGGAGAAGAAAGATTCACTTCTAAACAAGTAGTAATCAACCAAATGACCAAGGATTTGAGTGATTTTAGAAGTATGAAAGAACCTGGGAATATATGTGCAAAATAGGTGAAGAGAAAATCTGAGAATGGTCCACTATTTATAAGACAAGGCTCCAACGGCTATATCTGGCCGTGGTTCCTTATAGCTACCCGCGGTTCCTTATCGATAAGGAACCACATAGCCACTTAAGGAGCCGTCGGAGTAGACTCCGCTCCTCTTGTCTTTTAGTGGTATGGTTCAAATATGGTGATTAAAATATCTTGAAAGGATATTCCAAACCAAGATAGAATATGCCATTTTCAAATTTTCAAATAATTAATTTAATAAAACATTTTCTTAAAAATTAAGTTTAATAAAAACTTGTCACACTTAATAAAAAGTGAGTTTAAGAAAAGATTAAATCATTGATCACTTAATTAGGATGGGTACTTGTTTGTACATACCTTAAGTGATCATGGTTGAAATGAAAAATACTTGAACTCAAGAATTCGTTTTTTGTTGTTTTCGTAAATGCTTGTTTTTACATATTGTCGTAATCAAAACAAAGCGAGACCGAAAAATGCAAGTAACATTTTTAGGCATCATTGCATTAACAATCTCTCCCTTTTTGATTTCGACAGTACATAAACTCAATCACATAAAAAACAAGATTTTCGAAGACGAGTTTATTTCACTTCTCCCCCTTTGTCGAAGCAAAAAGGTTGCAAAAGCCTTTGTAGAAGAGAAGAATCGGACTTTGCAAATGCTCCCCCTTGGTGCTTACTCCCCCTTGCTTGAGGCACCAAGGAATCGAGATATGGTGACAAGCTACATAGAAGGATTAGTAGAAGAGAAGAGACACCCAACAAGATATAGCAAAGGTTACAAAAAAATAAAAGAGAAGAGACCAAGATCCAAGATAAGTCATCTTAAACAAAAACATGAATAAAACATACAAGTAAACAAAACATACAAAGATGTATGTAAAATAAAACAAGCCAAAAGAGAAGCATAAATCTAATCCTAGTTAAACTAGAACTCCAAGATTTTCTAGAACTAGATGTCTTAAAGGTAAGCAACCAATGCTTAGTAAAAGGCAAAGTAGTGGCGGAAGGAGGTGGTGGTGGCTTGGTAGTAATCTCATAGTCATAGTGAAGTGGAAGTTTGACTAAGAGACTTTTGATGTAATTCAACTCCTCATAGATATGAGCCATAACAAGATATTGATATTGAAAACAATGACAATATGTTCCATGATGCATGACATTATCATGTGAAGGAGGAAGAACACTAATGGCTAGTGGTGGAAGAAAAGAAGTTCCACAATCATTGATGACGTATAGTCCCTAGTCGGGCTGGAGAGTCCAACTCATGGGTCCTACCCGTATCCATCAAGACCCTAAATTAAGCCTAATTCGGGTCAAGCTCGATCTATCCAACTTTTGTATCAACAAGTTGACGCAATCTGTGGGACCCTACACTAAGCTATAAGTAATGACGAACAACGGCGCAAACCCGTCCCAACCAAAGGGAGGATCCGAGAAGCCAACAGGGCCATACTCAAGCTTCGAACCACTTAATAACCCAGGTCGTGGAAGGAAGGGATTGCAAGTATCTTTTTCCCCACTAGTCACCCCTACCCCACAGACAGTAGGGGACACATCATCCTCTCGGGAAATCCCTGATCCTACCCACAACGATGCCCTAGATGCAAGGGCTGTGGTAGACCCGCAAACCGAGACGGAAATTCCTCCCACGACGAAGCAGTATATGAGCGACTATGTCGCAAAGAACTATGAAGCTCTAATTCCACTTATGAGAGTGCAGATGAGAGCAAATCCGGTAAGAGATCTACGGATCAGCCTAGACTTCGACAAGGAACTTAAGGCCATGGAAGGGTCAAGACGTAACAAGGAAGCTAGGAAGGAAAGGAGGAAAAAAGAGAAAACAACTGACATTCCAGCATCTCCTTCTGATGCGCCCCTTATTGAAGACGCATCGTCCTCGGACAATTCTGAGAACCCAAAGAGAGAAGACAACTTCATTACACCAGTTAATAACCATCGGCGCACAAGCGTGAAAGACATATTAGGGCCCAACCCTTCTGGCAGACGAAGCGCCATTAATTGACTGGGCCGCTTGGAAAGAGATTCATCCCCGGATTGCGAGGACAGGAAAGAAGCAGTAATACTGAAAAAAAGCGTAGAAGAGATTCCTCAAGCAAAAATTCCTCGGACTCTAATTCCAGCGATCGCCATCCTCGCCGTAAAAGGGTCGCCCTTTCATCCACCGAGGATTCTGATTCCTCTGACTACAACAGAAAGCATCGCAGGGCACTTAAGAAACCAAGGATGCGTAGTGAAGAAGAGTGGACCCTACCATGGCGTCGCGAGAAAGGAAGTGCGTTTTCAAAACGCATAACCACTTTCAAAGATAATAAAAAGCCACGCATGCGGTCCAATGTCAAAACCTATGATGGTACGACAGATCCAGATGATCACTTAAAAGTGTTCGAATCTCAACCCGGGATAGAACAATGGCCAGAGGCCGTGTGGTGCCACATGTTCAACTCAACGCTCATCGGGAATGCCAGGACTTGGTTCGACCGCCTCCCGAGAAGGAGCATTAATGGATTCGAAAAGCTTAGGAGAGTATTCAGAAGAAATTATGTGCAACAGAAAAAGTACGACAAAAGCCCCGTCTCACTTGCGAGAGTGAAGCAGCGGCACAATGAAAGTCTCGAAGACTTTATGGAGCGCTTCAAATCTGAATGCAACCAGATTAAAGATTGCCTTGAATTTCTTAAAATTTCAGGATTTCTCACGGGCATCACTTACCCGGATCTATTAAAGAAGTTGAACGACATAACCCTAGGAACATTTGATGGGGTAATGAAGAAGGTCCGAGCATTTATTCAGGGTGAAACCACAGCAGCGGATAGCAGGCAGATGACATCAGGCTACAAATACCAAGACCGACCCAAGAAGCAGTCATATGGGCAAAACATCAGTCGTACCTTGGACTTCCAAGGCACAGTGAAACAAGGGCGCAATAATAACAGCAATAAGTTTACCCCGCTACAAAAAACGTCCAGGAAGATATTTTTATCTAAGGGCGCAAGCTTTCCAAAACCTAGTCCGGTGATGGGCTCGACAGACAAACGGGACAACACAAAGCATTGTGAATACCATGATGATAAAGGACACGCTACCGATGAGTGCATTCAACTGAAAAGACACATTGAAAGCTTGGTCAAGGCAGGGAAGTTAAACCACCTGATAAGACACTTGAGGAAGAACACGGACACGAAGAAAAGTGAGGCAAAGAAGCAGAAAGATTAGCCCATAACCATTTACATGGTAGAAAGGGAAAAGTCTTTCATGCAAAGGAGAACGATCATGGAATTTATGCGCGAAAAGGAGATAACATTCCCTATTCTCTTAGACATGGACTACAGGGTCGGATCATTGACTATCGACATAACCCTCAGGGACCATGCTATAGAAAGCATGTGTGTTGGTGGAGGATCAACAACAAACATACTAAACGAACATTGCTTCGCACGACTGCCATGTGAAATAAAGAAAGAGATAAAGGATACCGCACAAGTTCTCACAGGTTTTAATGGTAATAAAACCTGACCGCTAGGATACCTCTGCACACAGGTAACTATTGGAAGCACAGATCACTCGAAAACTGTGTTGATGGATTTCATGGTTGTACGATCCCAATCATCGTACAACAGGATAATAGGACAGCCAGCGCTAAAAACACTACGCGCTGTACCCTCTATAATGCATGGTATGTTCAAATTCCAGTGCAAGATGGGGTAGTCACCATCCGCAACATAGATACGCTCGAAGGGGGTAGTAGCACTTCTAGCCACGGCGCGAAAAGGAAGGATGCAGAAAGGAGTGAGCGCAACATGGAATCCAACTCACGGATGAGGAAGAGGAGGTGCGTCTCAGAAGATTCCCATGCTAAAAGTATCTTCATGCGCAAAGGCTCACCAGCATGGCTCCCATGGGTCCTCTTTTTGACAGGCTTCGCAAGAAAAGGAGGGCCATATGCAGGGTTCATCCTCACAGATCAGGGTGACATAAAAATTACCTACGCACTGCTGTTTGACTTTTCCACAACAAATATGGAAGCAGATTATGAAGCCCTCATAGCAGGTCTAAGATTGGCACTCAGAATGGACATAAAAAGCCTAGTGGACTACGCATACAACCCTTTGTTGGCAAGCAGGGTCGCGGGGTCATGCGAGCCATGAGGACATACGCTAATCCAATACACGCAAAAGATGAGGGCCATAACGGTTCGCAGAGTTTGCTATACGAAAAGTTTCCAAAGAAAATGGTGAAATCTCAGCTGACATGGATCAACTCTCAATTGTGAACATGGATAACCTTCCTAGTAACGTGCTAGTTGATTTATCTTACACAAAAATATAAGCATGGATCCTAAGACACCAACATGGATGACACCTATTATGGAGTTCCTGACACATAATACATTACCAAGCAATAGAAGGAAAGACAAACAAGTGCAGACGAGAGCAAGGCACTTTAAAATCATCAAGGGAAAGATGTACAAACAATCAAGTAACGGGCGAACACTGCAATGTCTAGCGCCAGAGCGAGCACGGGCGGTCGTGGAAGCCGTACATAAAAGGGCATGCCCGCGTGGCCCGATAGCTGTGGTTGATGAGATTGCTCGCTCAGGGTATTTTTGCCATTTATGCATAAGGATGTTCGTAAAAGGGTGGCGCGATGTATCCAATGTCAGGCGGACCCATGTCATAGGAAAAATCCTAACATGATCACTGGGCCACCCTCAACAAAAAGCGCAAAAGAAGATGGAATCCTCTCAAGGCTGGGGCATACTCTAGGTTCTATGACCATGTCGATAGGAAACATGGCGCGAAGGGTAACAGCAATACTCCCACCGCAAGGTAACCACCAGCAACAAAGCAAAGGAGCAATCGCCCCTCCAGCCAGAATAATTGCCCGCACTATGCGACAAAGGGATCAAGCAAACAGACTATCAGCAACACGAAGCATGCAACAACACCGAGGAACAAATAAAGGACTCTCATGGGCTAGGATAAACACGAATAGCTATGCGCAGTCGGTATCCAGTATCGTGAGGAGTAACTCAAGAGACAACTAGGATTTTGGACGGTATTCTTCCTGAGATGTTGTGACAACCACGGTTTTGAGGTTCGTCACTTAGTTTTATTTAGTCCATATTTCGTGGAATTACGTGTCTTTATGTGTTTAAGAGTTATGTGGTGTGAATAGAGTGTGGTTTGGACATCGTTTTCGGGTACGGGGTACCATGTGAGTGAAACGATGTGTGATGTTTTCATGTTCATGAGATCACATAGTAGTGACTATGAAATATGATGGTGTTATTTAGTGGTTTTACGTATACGTATATGTATTATAGAAAATCGTATTTTTACGATTTAGGGTTGTGCATTTAGGGGTCTCGGATGAGCTATTTAGTCACGGGAATAATTTACGGGATGGTTTTAAGTCATTTAGGACTTAATTATATAGTTTATTTCATATTCTAAGAGTTTTTATAAAACTGTATATTTTTACGTCTTTTACGGTATACGCGTAAATTTGACTAGTTTTACGGTTTTGAGGGTTTGGAGGTTTTTGGAGATGAAATAAATTAAGGTAAATTAAGGTAATATTATTAATACATTAATTAATAATAAAAATAAAATAAAAAAAATAAAATAATAAAGGGGGTCGGTTTGGACGATGCAAGGAAGAAGGAAAAAAGAGGAAGTTGTTAAAAGCCCAGATTGAGCCCAATTATGAAAGCATTTTTATTAAATCCTTTAAAAACCAATCATAATATCAAAAAGATCAGTTTTTTTCTCTCCTCCACCCTTTTTGGCCGAAATATTATGAGCCCTAATTTAGGGATTCATCAAAAATAATTTTCTTGAAGATTTGAGGTAAAAATCTTGATTTAATTCTTATAGTTTTCATGTTTTATATCATTAAGGATTCAAGTATTATCTAATCAATTTATATGATGGATTAGGGTTCTTAATATATCTGTAATTAGGGGTTTTATAACAATTAACATGATTAGGATAATGATTGGTGATAATTAGTAATGTTAATTAGGGTTTAATCATGTTTAAATTCGTTTTTAAAAACTGGGCAGAATTTTTAGTCCATTGTTTAGATCATATCTAGAGTTCTACAAACTTTTAATTTTCGAATCTTGTGTCCCTGGAAAGGTAATTGAATTATCTTTCAAATTCAAGAAACGAGAACTAAATAGGAGGTTAGGAAGTGTGTCAAAAACAGGTTACATCAGTCGGGTGTCAAAACAGTTTTTGGATCAGCATGTTTTCATTTTATGTTTTGAATTGTTTGGGGTACTTAGGTTTATAATTGGAGATTCAAATGAACATGAGACTTAGATTATATATTAAATAAAATATCTAGAGAAGGGATAAGCAAATGGGATAGGTTAAAACCCTCTGATAATAACAAACTTTTCATATGTTCAAAATCAGTAAATTCTGGATAGGTAAAAGTATATATATATATATATATATATATATATATATATATATATATATATATATATATATATATATATATATATATATATATATATATATATATATATATATGGAGGCCTTAACAGTAGCTTTAAGGTTGAGGCCAAAGGGGAGAGTTATCTAACACATGTAAAGGCATATGGTTTCTTTTACAGGGCATGTTATTTTTTGTTAAGGGGGTGTTCAACCAATAGTTTGAAGTATGAAAAACGGGACAATTTTGGGTTAAATGTTAACGGAACGAGTTATGAACTAAACTAAGTTAAGGCTTTATATAGGGGTGTAATGAGATTCATATGGCATATAAATGGGGTTAAGTTGTAGGAGAATGTTAGATATCCATCATTGATTGATGAGCCATTTTGGTATGTGGTTCATGTCTTAATTGTATACGTTTGTGTGTTTAGATTTGTGCTAGAGCGCGGGTACTTGGAGAAGCTTGTTCAGGTGAGTTTCATAGTCCCATTTCTTTTTGTGTTTTGACTTCCAGATGGGATGGAAGAGACACTATATGGTTTTGTAACTAATGTTGTGAATGTTTTTATGGTTTGTGATGGACTTGTGTGTGCACTTATGTCATTAACTGCTATGTGATTCTTGATTGTGTTTATGATTTGGATCGGGAGACACGTACCGTCTCAGTTATTGTGGTTTGACTTGGTACCAAGGGGATGTTGACAAGGCGGGGCCTTGGGATTGGTTCATAGGTTTATGGGCGCCTATGGGACTATGGTTATTGGTAAGGCTTGGAGCCTTGGAATTGTGGTTATTGGTAAGGCTTGGAGCCTTGGATTTGTGGTGATTGGTTAATCTTGAATGTTAGTTGTTAATACATAATTGTAGCACATTGTCCATATGTTCTTTTGTTAATGGTTGTTATTCATAGCTTATAACTGATTTGGCGTTGGAGTCTAAACCTATGTCTCTCACCAACTTTATGTTGACGTGTTTTAGTGTCTCTTTCAGGTGAGAATGTGGTTAAGCGTGAGAATAGGAGTGGCTAGCTGGAAGGCCTAGGATTGCATTTGGAGGAACCCCCTTTCCTCTTAGTCTTTATTTATGTTTGAATAAGTAATACTTTGTAGACACCTATATGTTTGTTATTTGTTGATTGTATGTCTTTGGTAAGAGGTAGACCTGTTACATACTTACCTAGACGCCTGAATTGTTTGAGATATCTTCATGACATTGTGTCACCATTTATGATATTTCCATTTCATTTAGTTATCTTTATAGACACGCTATTGTTATGATGATATACATACGTCGCGCCCCATATTCCACCATGGTGGGGTGTGACAGAATGGTATCAGAGCCAATGGTTATAGAGAATTAGGTTGCCTAGCCTAGTCTATGGCTTAAGGATCCCTGCATATAGGCGTCATAGGATTACGTGTGGTCTTGATTGTATTTTCCTAAATTTTATTTTTTGTGAATTATGACTAGTATGAGTTGAACTGTAGTTGCTCATACTTAGTCACCTGTTAATTTCTGTTTTACTTTTGATATATAAATTACTTTCACTATAGTAAGTTATTTGGTGTACCTAATGTATAGTATTTTCTTTTGATGTTTAAGTCATGTTCCCTAAGAATCATGTGGTGATTCGAGTTACTAGGAGTAGGTGGATAGGAAGGATTTTAAGTTGTTTCTACTCTTATGGGCGACATGACTTATAACTGATTATGATGTTGTGTTGGAGTTTGTCTATGCTGTTTTAGCTAGACTCTGGATTTATGTATTCCAAGAGTTTGACTATATTACTTTAACAGATGGAGTTTTGGACCTTATTGTTTATTTGGTTATGAGCTTATGTGAGTGATGGATTTATGTGTTATAATTGTATTGATTCTTATAAGTGTCATCATAGGAGGGAGTGCATTGAGGAAAGGGTAATTGTATAAGTATGGTGGCCAACATAGTTATACAAGTACCACAACTTCAATGGGTTCTCAAGTTTGATTGCATGAAAGAGGGTTAGTACATGCTTGTATATGATGAGATGTGTATTTTTGGGTATATGTATAATATATGGATTTATGTAACGGTTGTCTACCATATGGATATTTTTTAGTGTGTTATATGTTTTGGGTTATACTCATGTTGTGTGATTATAGGGTCACACGATATGGACTGGTTTTAGTGATAGGTTTTATGCCTTGTTGTTAGATGGTGATTACTCGTATGGAAAAACGAGTGTATGACGCGATTGATTGATCTAACATATATGGTAACGAGTATGTTTTGGGTGATTTAATTGGTATATATATGCGGATGTATATATACTAGTATGTGTTAAGTTATGATATATGGTCGTTCAATAGTTATTATAACTTGAACGTACCTTGTGTTTGCTTGTGTTTTATGGTGCTGGAGTTTGATGGAGTTCCAACGACGTTTTGAGTCTTTTGATGTGTGTCTACATTTGGGTATGTATTTTAATTAATGAGAACTAATAAATTTTCTTGCAAATAAGTCTGGCTAATTATAGGAAAACGATTTTGAAAATAATTTGTAAGTGTATGGTATGATATCGTGACTTATATATCTTTTATTTCAGTTAGTGGTAGTAAGTTATAAAAAAAAATTCTTGAAAATAATGGGATTAGTTTTCTAGGTAACATGTGATAATACATTTTAAAGGGTGAAGATATTTTACAATGATTTTCTTAAGTGGAGTTAAAATTTTAGAAGTATTTAACTAGACGGAAAGAGTAAAAAGAGAGATTTTATTATAGTAATGATAATAATAACACCACACCTTGTAAACTTGTAATAGTTTAGTTATAACCAGCCTAAATGAATTATATAAAATAATAATAATAACAATATAGATTAAAATGAAAGAAAAGAAACACTATATTTTATAAACATGTATTGGTTTCATAATAATAAGCGAAATAAGTTTAATATGAGTAAACAAGATAATGGTTAGAATAAGATTGTAGTATACCAACTAGTTGATATCCTTGATAAAATAATGAAGATAAAAGATGAGTTTATGGTTAAAAATGAGTATGATTGATTTTAGTAGTATTGAAGTTTGGTTCTTATGAGAAGTAACTAATTGGGACAAAAGTTTAAAATTTTCTAAGATATCAAAATTTGGTAATACTAATCGTGACGAGTCTAATTTTTCATTGTTGGCACACTCCATTGATATTTCGGATTACATTGTTTTGTTTTCAGTTGTTTTCGCTAGGGTTCATTTTACCCTATATTTTATTTTGGGACACGATTGTTTGGAATTCTTTTGGTACACGTCATGATTTAGTTATGCGGTTGTGGAAACGTTTGGATGAGAGGATAGATTTGGGTAGTATTACTTATGGTTAAATATTAGAATGGAGAGATGTGTTTTGGTTTAAAGGTTGTGTTGAAGGAATGATTAAGATTTATGGAGTTTTAAAACTTAGATTGGTTACGGGAATAAGGGAGTAAGTAAAGTTAGTTGACTGGTCGTGGGAACGAGATGTCATGCTATGAGAAGTTGGTTGAAGTACCATTAGGAGATTAATGAAAGTACTAGCGGATGTGAGGGTAGAGTAGATAGTTTCTACTAATGGAAAGATTGGGCAAATAACACGCAAGGAAATTGGTATAGTTATGGAGGCAAGGTAGTAGTAGAGACGTGAAGAAAAACATGGATGTGAAAGAATGATTGGTAAGAAGCTGATTAATGGTGAAGTACAACAAGTAAGGAAGAGTGAGCCATTGAGGGGTTAGAAATATTGTGGTAGATGAGTTGAAGTTAGAAGCTACTGCATAGTGTGAAGTTCCTAGGTTACATCATGGAGACGAGAAGGAGTGCGTGAAGAGCTACATCGTGAAGCAAGGAGCTGAAAGGACTACGTGTCGGCTGCAAGAGATTTCGTAGGAGTAACAGAAGTCGAAAGGACTGGAAAGATGACAAGCACTATGATGGGAATCTCCGTATGGTTCGTGACGAAGAAGTGTGGAGTTACAAAGAGCTAAACAAATAGATCGTGATGGAGTGACTACATAACATGGGAGATTTAGAACTCGTGGAAGTAACAAGGGGAGTCGAGTAACCACACAAAGATAGAATTTCGTGGCAATCAATATCGAGGGATGAGTAGTGAAGTTGAGCTGAATAAGTTCGTGGAGAAGTGATTAGAGAGTCAGTCTAGTGAAGGTGTTTATGAAGGATCTTTGGAAGAGACAGTTATGCATTATCCAATGCACTAACGATTTCATAGAGTTGATGAATTGAGTGTGAAATTTTGGTTGGACATGGTAGTGAAGGAATTAGGAAGAACCTTCGAAGGATAGAAACAAGTATCCCTAGAAGTTGATGATTGAAGTACCACATGATAGGTGCAATGTCAAAAAGAGAGTTATGAGACCTATGTAAGAATTTATAATATAGCTTAGTTTAGACAATGAAAACTAATATGGGTTTTAGATGAGAGTGTGATCCGAGTGGAATCACGAGAAACTCTAATTTATCCCTATTAGGAGGGAGTAGGAGTGTTGGTCGTATGGAAAAAAGTGAAGCTACTTAGGTAATTTCGACGTGTAGACGACTTGATAGACGGGAAGCATCACATCGTGATGTATGGCATGAGTTTAGGAAGAAGAAGGAAGTGTGGATAGAAGCGAATCATGAATGAAATAGGTCGAGATAGGAACCGAAGGAAAAAACGTTGGTAGATCCTAATGAGTAGAATAAGGCACAAAGCAAGCTAATATTGTTGTAGTATGGAAAAGGGAATGACACTGGCGTATACTGTGTGAATGGAAGGCTTAGTATCGATAATAAAAGGGATGGGGATCTATAGATGTGGTGTGTCATGAGAGACGAAGGGCATGGTATAACTGAGAAGAGACGAGGAGCACTATGACTTTGAAGGTAAGACATCGTGTAGATATAAAGGAAGAAATGTAGCTAATTGTCTTAGAAAGAGTTGAATATGTTCAAGGGTAAGTTGAGTATAAAGGATCACTAAAAAAATCTTTCATTGAGGAAAGTGAGAAAAGAAGTGTATGGGTGCTACTAATGAGCTATCCAAATTTAATGGAAGTAGTTGTAGCATGGGTTTGGATGGCAGTTGACAGAACTAACTAATGAATATGTGAAAGACCGTCATAGGTCACTTTTGTAAGGAAATTGGAATTTTTAAGTGGTTTGGGGTACGGACTAAAGGGATTGGATGAACATGATTGGATATGAGTAATCCGGCTAATTAGAGATGAATGGACAAAGTGAGAAATTGCTACAAGTATAGGAGTCGTGTTGAGAGCTTGGGTGACTAATTGAGAGGGAGGTGGAAAACTCGTTAGCGATGCCTGAATTTTCATATAATGATAGTTATCATACTAGAAGTCGATGAATGCCATTTGAGGCACTATATGGAAGGATAGTGTGAGTTGTCCTTATGGTAGACTAAAATTGGTGAAAGATACTACTAATGTAATAATGGTGTTTGTGGAAAGAATGAGAGCAACAAGAGATGCAATGTTGAAAAGGGGAAACCACTAGAGTTTAGTGACAAAGTTATGTAGGAAGTTTAACCCATAGTAACGGGTGGTATGTTTTGGTAAAAAGGGAAAAGTTGATGTCAAGTTTTGTAGGTCCATTTATGATCTTTGGAAAGATCAGACCAGTAGCTTATGGGTATAGAATTATCTGGGGAATTAAGTGGTGTACATGATATATTTCATGTATTAAGATTTGAGAAATGTGATTTGAGAATGCATATTTGCATATACGGTTATTCGGGATTTGTGATAATTAGAGTCTTTGATTTTCAAAGAGTCATTGTAAGATTTATGGACTATGAGGTCAAGAGTTTGAGAATGAAGTTAAATATTTTTGGTTACTATATCCAGTAAATTGAGTCATGAACTAAAGTTCACGTGGAAATGAGAGGAGTTCTTTTAGAACAAGTATCCTCATGTGATTTGTTGATTGATGTGATTGATCCTAAGGAGTAAATCTCGGGACGAGATTTCTATTAGGAGGGAGTGATGTGACAACCACGGTTTTGAGGTTCGTCACTTAGTTTTATTTTGTCCATATTTTGTGGAATTATGTGTCTTTATGTGTTTATGAGTTATGTGGTGTGAATAGAGTGTGGTTTGGACATCGTTTTCGGGTACGGGGTACCATGTGAGTGAAACGATGTGTGATGTTTTCATGTTCATGAGATCACATAGTAGTGACTATGAAATATGATGGTGTTATTTAGTGGTTTTACGTATACGTATATGTATTATAGAAAATCGTATTTTTACGATTTAGGGTTGTGCATTTAGGGGTCTCGGATGAGCTATTTAGTCACGAGAATAATTTACGGGATGGTTTTAAGTCATTTAGGACTTAATTATATAGTTTATTTCATATTCTAAGAGTTTTTATAAAACTGTATATTTTTACGTCTTTTACGGTATACGTGTAAATTTGACTAGTTTTACGGTTTTGAGGTTTTGGAGGTTTTTGGAGCTGAAATAAATTAAGGTAAATTAAGGTAATATTATTAATACATTAATTAATAATAAAAAGAAAATAAAAATAAAAAAATAATAAAGGGGGTCGGTTTGGACGATGCAAGGATGAAGGAAAAAAGAGGAAGTTGTTAAAAGCCGAGATTGAGCTCAATTGTGAAAGTATTTTTATTAAATCCTTTAAAAACCAATCATAATATCAAAAAGATCAGTTTTTTTCTCTCCTCCACCCTTTTTGGCCGAAATATTATGAGCCCTAATTTAGGGATTCATCAAAAATAATTTTCTTGAAGATTTGAGGTAAAAATTTTGATTTAATTCTTATAGTTTTCATGTTTTATATCATTAAGGATTCAAGTATTATCTAATCAATTTACATGATGGATTAGGGTTCTTAATAGATCTGTAATTAGGGGTTTTATAACAATTAACATGATTAGGATAATGATTGGTGATAATTAGTAATGTTAATTAGGGTTTAATCATGTTTAAATTCGTTTTTAAAAACTGGGCAGAATTTTTAGTCGATTGTTTTGATCATATCTAGAGTTCTACAAACTTTTAATTTTCGAATATTATGTCCCTGGAAAGGTAATTGAATTATCTTTCAAATTCAAGAAACGAGAACTAAATAGGAGGTTGGGAAGTGTGTCAAAAACAGGTTACATCAGTCGGGTGTCAAAACAGTTTTTGGATCAGCATGTTTTCATTTTATGTTTTGATGTTTGGGGTACTTAGGTTTATAATTAGAGATTCAAATGAACATGAGACTTAGATTATATATTAAATAAAATATCTGGAGAAGGGATAAGCAAATGGGATAGGTTAAAACCCTCTGATCATAACAAACTTTTCATATGTTCAAAATCAATAAATTCTGGATAGGTAAAAGTATATATATATATATATATATATATATATATATATATATATATATATATATATATATATATATATATATATATATATATATATATATATATATATATATATATATATATATATATATATATATATATATATATATATATATATATATATATATATGGAGGCCTTAACAGTAGCTTTAAGGTTGAGGCCAAAGGGGAGAGTTATCTAACACATGTAAAGGCATAGGGTTTCTTTTATAGGGCATGTTATTTTTGTTAAGGGGGTGTTCAACCAATAGTTTGAAGTATGAAAAACGGGACTGATTTGGGTTAAATGTTAACGGAACGAGTTATGAACTAAACTAAGTTAAGGGCTTTATATAGGGGTGTAATGAGATTCATATGGCATATAAATGGGGTTAAGTTGTAGGAGAAGGTTAGATATCCATCATAGATTGATGAGCCATTTTGGTATGTGGTTCATGTCTTAATTGTATACGTTTGTGTGTTTAGATTTGTGCTAGAGCGCGGGTACTTGGAGAAGCTTGTTCAGGTGAGTTTCATAGTCCCATGCCTTTTTGTGTTTTGACTTCCAGATGGGATGGAAGAGAAACTGTATGGTTTTGTAACTAATGCTGTGAATGTTTTTATGGTTTGTGATGGACTTGTGTGTGCACTTATGTGATTAACTGCTATGTGATTCTTGATTGTGTTTATGATTTGGATCGGGGGACACGTACCGTCTCAGTTATTGTGGTTTGACTTGGTACCAAGGGGATGTTGACAAGGCGGGGCCTTGGGATTGGTTCATAGGTGTATGGGCGCCTATGGGTCCATGGTTATTGGTAAGGCTTGGAGCCTTGGAATTGTGGTTATTGGTAAGGCTTGGAGCCTTGGATTTGTGGTGATTGGTTAATCTTGAATGTTAGTTGTTAATACAAAATTGTAGCACATTGTCCTTATGTTCTTTTGTTAATGGTTGTTATTCACAGCTTATAACTGATTTGGCGTTGGAGTATAAACCTATGACTCTCACCAACTTTATGTTGACGTGTTTTAGTGTCTCTTTCAGGTGAGAATGTGGTTAAGCGTGAGAATAGGAGTGGCTAGCTGGAAGGCCTAGGATTTTATTTGGAGGAACCCCCTTTCCTCTTAGTCTTTATTTATGTTTGAATAAGTGATACTTTGTAGACACCTATATGTTTGTTATTTGTTGATTGTATGTCTTTGGTAAGAGGTAGACCTGTTACATACTTACCTAGACGCCTGCATTGTTTGAGATATCTTCATGACATTGTGTCACCATTTATGATATTTCTATTTCATTTAGTTATCTATATAGACACGCTATTGTTATGATGATATACATACGTCGCGCCCCATATTCCGCGATGGTGGGGTGTGACAGATGTCGCACCACCAACATGGATCATTTCCTTGGCTATGGACAGCCCCTAATAAAGATCCATGTATTTTTTCTTTTTCAATTGTTTTAGGATTTCTCTTTTTTTGTTCTTTGTTTCAGCATTTGCAAAAGTGTGAATAAAACACTACGGTTACTAGCTAGTTCCGCGGTCTAATTATTTCTTTTTTTATCTTTTATGCGTAAGAGTATTTTTCTTTTCTGAAAATAAAATTTGGCCCTCCGGTGTACATGTACAATGAAACATTTCCAGGTGAAATAAGAGGAGTAAGTTTAACCTACTAATTAAACTTGTCACGTAAGAGGGATGCACCCCCAGTGGCGCCGGATCAGGTATCCTTTGTTAGGCAGCTTACTATAAGACGTTGTAGTAAGTGTGGCATTCCTTATACCTTATGATGAATATGCACAAGACACAGTGTGCACGCCTAAAAAACACGTTATTATCTATGACATCGCTTATGGTAGTAGTGGCAGGTCCACACGTAATGAACTTTCAACTCGCCCATAAGCTCAGAGTTACACTTCATTGAATGTACTCATAAACAGGCACTCACACTCACAATCTCAGGCGTGGGTGCAAAGACCTGGACATATATATATACAAATAAATATGAACATGGTGCAGGACGCTATGTGCATACAATAGCGCAGGTCGCTATAGACGTTAAAGAGTTCTTACTTTACAAATAACGTATATGGTTACAACAACGCACATAGTGCGACGAAATGCCTTCTGTAGCAGATCGCTAGCTGAAAGCGATCTCTTTAATTTGCGATGCGATGGGTTCAGCGACGCACGACGTTGTGCCCACGCCTCCTTCATATACTGCAAGACGCGTGTTTGATATACATCAATGGAAGGCAGACTCACGGGTACACGATCAGAACGGTTAGGATGCGCCAGACCTAGGCTAATGACAGCGCTTTCGGCAGAATACTTATTCTTCTTCGCCACGCGTTTAGCGTGATGCTTTAACTTGTCCTTGATCAAAACCATTTTTGGAACACCTGCAACATAAATAGGAACTTGTAATTGGGAGATATTTGGCTTGGCCATGTCAGGGGGATTTTCCTCCGCTTCTTCTTCACAATGACTTGCCAGAGTGAGTCCTGCCATGATCACGTTAATTGGTTGGTCTTTGTCCTTTTCGATAACATCTATGATTGGCAGGGGAAGATCTTTCAATCTGCAGAACGCGGCATCGAAGCCTTCTTGAGCATAACGAGAGTAAATGGCACTACCTTCCAAGGGTCCTGTCAGTAAGCCATCTTTGAAGGCGCGCTCCATAGCAAGACTTTCCCCAATAGTTGGGTAACAACAAAAATATCCTTGCTTGCTTTCTTCAGGCCAGGTAGCTCCACGGCACTTTTGACAGCCAATGACAGACAGTTCTTAATTAACCATTGATTCTCAGTGAGCACAACTGTCAAGTGCGGATATAGCTCCTCATCGAAGTCGGTGCTCATATACTTCAGAGCTTCTGCCTTCTTATCCATATCTTGATGACAGTTGGCAACAAAATTGTCACAATTCAAAGTGAGGGCCCTCATACCCTCCTTAAGCTTGGACATGGCCCAACGGTTTTCCTCCTCTTGTCTCGATCGAAGGCGGCCCTCTCGAATTATAGATTCGGATAAAGATGCCTTATCATCCTCTAAGTACTGAATGGATCCGGCATTTATACTGGAAAAAGCGCGCAGACGTACGAGTTTAACTTTGGCGCACACAAGCTCATGGTTCTTTTGTTCCGTCACTCGGGTAATTTCCAAGTTCACTTCTGTCAGACGCTTAGAGAGATACGACATCTTCTTTTTCGGATTTGAGGCTCACGTTACTTCCTGCGACACGACTGTGTCCAACTCTCTCATAAGCATTTCATCGGGCATTTTGTGCAAAAGTTGGGCACGTTCGGGAGGAGTTAGATGTTGGTGGAAGTCCTCACATGTGGTCGCGCTATCCAGTGCGCATGAGCGTGTGCACTTCCAGGGAGGAAGGAATTTTTCAGACTTCGAAGTACTAGTGTCAGCTTTGGTAACTTCAATGCATGGGCTGCAAATTTGATATCATGAAAGTGTTAGAAGATGATTTTTTAATTACATTACAGGAAAGTAAGGAGCGGAATTACGATATACCTTGGCACATGTGTATTCTTGCGTAGCCTTGAAAGAAAGCCCCATGAAGTAATGTCAGCGTGCGGTCTGGTCAGCCGTGTCCTGCTCTTCTTAGGAATTTGATCTGTTGGGGAGCACGGTAACCTTTTGTAGCTAGGGACAGGGATGATCTCTTTTGAAGGACCAGCGCGCGAGCTATCCTCAAGACCATAGTCTTTCTCAGTTACCAGATCCACGTCTTCCGACGAAGACTCCATTATGCATGACACACTCCGAATGGGAGTGGAATTTAGTGCGTCTATCCTCTCTGTACCTCCGCTGGTTGTCGGAAGGGGAAACTCCAGTGTTACGGTGCGTTGACCAACGCGCCATCCATTAGATAGCTTGAATGGTGTAAAGGGTCGAGGATGCATGGTCACTTCGCACGGATGCTCGCGCTTCACTAGTTGCGTATAAGTTAGCTCTGTCAGAATATGGAGCGAATATGAGAACATATGCATAACACATTTGAATTTTAAAATCCTTATCGAATAAGGAAATGGATTTCTTACCATGATCAAAGTTGTCAAAGTACTGCGGAAGGTGATTCGCAGGGAGAGTAGAATGATGACTAAGCCCTTATACATTTAGTATCGCCTCTAGGTATTCCTGCATTGGTATTTGGTCGGAATCTATTCTCTGCGTGTTTGCTTCGTTATAAGTGCCAGGGATGGGGCGGTCATCTTTCATCATAGTCTCGGGAGTAATAAAATCATAGTCGAATGGGAATACAACCTTGTCTACCCAGAAAAATTTATCATTCCATTTTTCAGAGAGTCTATCTTCACCTTATAACATTGCAGTTGGTCGGGGCGTTTCGCAAAGGATATCCACCTGTTTATCCAGGATGGGCGATAGAAGGCGCGGAACAAATTTATGGTTGGGTCGATGTTCTTTAGTAAGCAGTTTATCTCAAAATTAGAAGTCTTTGCGGCACCGATGCAGTGCAACTGTGAAAGGTGTATGATGTAGTAGCTTAGCACGTCGATCAAAAAACGGCTTAGTGGTATACGGTTGTTGGAAAACTAAAAAAACCTGGTATATACACCAATTTTTCCAGCAGGATAGCTTCCTATGTGTGCTTGTGGATCTGGCACAGTCGGATGGAGGTCTGCAGATATATGATATTTGGTGGCAAAACTAGAAATTTCTTGTTCTGATATGCGTGACGTCACATTGAATAGCTGTGTCACCATTTTTCCTTTTACTAGTACTTCAGTTGGGTGTGGATTTGAAGATGTTTTATGCTACGGTGATTACTTCTTGTTGTTTTCAAAAATGGCGGAAGGCTTTTGAAATGATGTGAAGGAGGTTGAAGGTCAGTAGAACTGCATTTATATACACTTTCGACACAAAGGATCATGCGACATGTATCCAGCGAGTTAGTTCATCCTACGGTGTTTATTAGTTGGTCCCTCTAACGTGGTTGATGCCTTTCCCGGTTCCCAAAGAGGGTTGGTACTAGTGGTGTATGACGTGGATGCATATTCGCGGGCAAATTCAAAATCATTTCATAGGCGTTGACATTGCGCACGAATTTCTTTTACGAATACGGGATGTCTGCGAGGGGCCTTAGAAGGTTAATAGTCTACTTGTCGCGGTTTGAACCTACGACCACTAGACTAGGGGACATGATGGCGTATAGTCCCTAGTCAGGCTTGATAGTCCGCCTCACAGGTCCTACCCGTATCCATCAGGAATGGATTAATACATATGCGATGCGCGCACAACCCAGAAGGCCCAGTAAGTCGTTGTCGCGCATATGGTTCATTACTTAACCGTGTCCTCGTCGCACGGCGACAGGATCAGGCAAGAATATAATCTATCATATAGATATATTCGCCTAAAGGGAAGAGATATACACTTACCTTCGTTATGCGATAAGGATCAAGCTATTCTGGGTCTTTATCTCTTCCTTTGGCCGCAAGAGTAGGGGAGCCTAGCCAAGACTCTCTCGGGTATAAAAGGAACCCCATATGTTCCACAAAGGTACAATTCACACAACACCCTAAGCCCTAATATACTCAAATCGATTACTTACTCTCACTATGGAGTCTAATCGTTGGTCACAAACCCACGGTAAGCCTAACGGTGTCTGTTTTTAGTGTGCGGGGTCCTTAAACAAGTTTCACTTGGTGCAAGAGCAGGAGTCTACAAGACCCTGAATTAAGCCTAATTCGGGTCAAACTCGGTCTATCAAACTTTTGTATCTACAATCATCATTCTTAGAAGGAGAAGAAATGTGATTTTGAGTGTTCTTGGGTAAATTGGGATTGAAAGCAATTGGAGAAAATGAAGGAGAATCAAGGCTTTCATTTGGAGAATAAGACATTTTGATTTGAGAAAGGATACAAAATGCTCAGGGTTAAATAGAGAAAGTTCAAGATATTTTGAGGGTGGTCAAAGGGTTGAAACAAAGATTCCAAAAAGTGTTGTGACAAATTTAGAGTTTCATAAATACCCAAAATGGAAAGCACTGCATGCGGTTCCATTTCTCCACCGACGGTTCCATATTGATATGGAGTAGCGGTCTCTTTAAAGAACCGCCTACAGTGGGTGGATTTTGGTGATGAAGGAGGATTTTCTAATTCAGCAAATCCTATTTTTCTAGTCTAACTAATCATAGAGATATGCTAAGAAGCAAAGATAGACAAAGAAAACACACAAGAACTCACTAAACAAGGTTTTGACCAAAATACATGGATTTTAAAGAAAATCGATGTTGGAGGTGTGTTGAACTAGACAATAAGTCATGACACAATGATCCTTCATAGTTCACTTTTGTTCTTGCTATACTTGAGAGACACATACAGATGAATTATGTAAGCTCAATATTAATAGCAAGAAGCTATGAAAAACGTTTTTAGATTGAATTAACAATGCAAAACATTTCTCGACCATTTTCAAAAGAACTTTGAGAATTTTGAAAAAGAGAAGAGAGGTTTTTCAAAAAGAGTTTTCAAGACTCAATGACTCACAGAAAAAAAGACTAAAAAGATAAAAAGACTTGATTAATAAAATGCGCAATTAAGGAATATGTTCCATTAAACCTAGACCTAGACGCAAGAATTTAAAAGGTTCCCTCTTAAGTGGCTTAGTGAAGATATCGGCTATGTTTTCTACCGAGGGCACTTTTCAATCGAAATGTTCCCCTTTTGAACATTATCCCTAAGGAAATGGTGGCGAATCTCTATGTGCTTGGTTCGCGAATGTTGCACGGGATTCTTGCTAAGGTCTATTTCACCCTTATTGTCGCACGTGATGGAAACATCATCAAGAGAAGTCCCGTAATCAACAAGCGCTTGCTTCATCCATAGAGCTTGTTGACAAGCTTTATCAGCACTCACATACTCGGCTTCCGTGGTGGATATTACAAGAGCGGTTTGTTTCTTGGAGTACCAAGAAGTTAAACAACAACCCATGAAGGTACAAACTCCACTAATGCTATTCCGGTCCACATAGTCTCCCACATGATCCGAGTCCGTGTAGACAATGGTTTCTACACCGGTCCCTTTAGGATACCATAATCCTAAATGTATAGTGCCCTTAATGTATCAGAAGATACACTTAACCGCTTCAAGGTGAGAGGTATTGGGAGCCTCTTGGAAGCGAGCACAAAGGAAAACACTAAACATGATATCCGGTCGACTTGCCGTTAGGTACAACAAACTACCAATCATACCTCTATATTTGGTGTTGTTTACCGACTCACAATCATCATCTACGGTGAGTTTAGTATCCGAGGCCATAGGGGTCTTAATCGGTCTAGAATCTTCTAATCCAAATTTCTTTAGCATTTCTTTAACATACTTGGATTGATTAAAGAAAATACCATCGTCCATTTGTTTAATTTGGAGTCCTAAAAAGAAGTTAAGTTATCCCATCATACTCATTTCAAACTCGTCATGCATGATTTTGGCAAAGTCATCACACAATGATTGACAAGTTGAACCAAATATAATGTCATCAACATATATTTGTATGATAATGAGGTGAGAACCTTTCTTCTTTGTAAAGAGCGTATTATCTACCATCCCCATGGTATATGTTTTACAAGAAACGATTTAAGACTATCATACCAAGCTTTGGGTGCTTGTTTAAGACCATAAAGAGCTTTCTTAAGCTTGTAAACATGATCCGATTTCTCAAAATCAATGAAGCCGGAGGTTGAGCCACATATACCTCCTCATTGATCAAATCGTTAAGAAATGCACTCTTTACATCCATTTGTTGAAGCTTAAAGTCTAAGGCACAAGCGTAGGATAAAAGGATTCTAATGGATTTTAATCTTGCTACGGGTGCGTATGTCTCATCATAATCAATACCTTCTTGTTGATTATAGCCTTGAGCTACAAGTCTAGCCTTGTTATGAGACACAACACCATTCTTGTCTAACTTATTCCTATATACCCATTTGGTTCCTATAATGGTAGAGCTTCTAGGTGGAGGAACAAGTTCCCAAACGTCATTAGCAATGAATTGATTCAATTCTTCTTGCATAGCGATGACCCAACTCTCATCCATCAAAGCTTCTTTAACATTCTTTGTTTCAATCAAGGAGACGAAACAATAGAAGTTACTTTGATTTTGGACTTGAGATCTTAGGGTCCTTTGATTTAATTCGCCTATAACGTTGTCGAGAGCATGATCCTTTGAATCCTTAATGCTTACTCCCTTTTCAACATTAAGGTCTTCAACTCTTATGTTTCTAACATCTTTGGCTTTAACTATGTCTATTTCATTCAAGTCATCATCTACCAAAGGTGATGTCTTAGATGAAGGAGGGGTTTCATCAAATGTCACGTTAAGTGATTCTTCAATTACACCCCAGGTTCTATTGAGGACTATGTAGGCTTTGTTAGTTTGGGAAAAACCTAAAACGATACCTTCATACGACTTTGGGTCGAACTTAGTAAGGTAATCTTTGGTGTTGAGAATAAAGCACTTGCTTCCAAACGCCCTAAAGTATTCCAATGAGGGCTTCTTACCTATAAGAACCTCATAGGGGGTCATTCCTAGGAAAGGTCGAATAAGAATTCGGTAGAGTATATTGGTCGATGTATCCACGGCATTGTACCAAAAATTTTGAGGCAAAGATTGCTCGTTTAACATCGTCCTACTCATCTCTTTGATGGTCTTATTCTTCCTTTCAACTACCCTAATTGATTGTGGAGTGCGAGGAGCCGAGAAGTTATGGGTAATACCATGAGCTTCACAAAAGGCACCGAATTGCACTTCATTATCAAATTCTCAACCATGATCCGTCCTAATAGAGACAATTAAACATCCTAGTTGATTTTGGATTCTTCGACTAAAGATTTCAAAGTGATTGAAAGCCTCATTCTTAGACGCCAAAAATCTAGTCCAAGTGAATCTAGAATAGTCGTCAACTATGAATAGGGTATAAAGGTTACCTCCATAACTCCGTATGGCCGAAGGTCCAAAGAGATCCATATGTAGGAGCTCTAAGAACCGAGAGGTTGATATCAAATTCTTGGCTTTGTGACTTGAGTGAACTTGCTTCCCAACTTTGCAAGCACCACAAAAGTGACTATCAAACTTCATCTTGGGGAGATGTCTTACCAACTACTTAGAGACTAAAGATTGAATTAAACACATATTAGCGTGACCTAATCTCATATTCCAAAGAGTAGAACTATCATCTAAAGTCGCTAGACATAAGTTGTCCTTTGACTTCCTATTGACCTTCATGACATAAAGCCCATGCTTTCTAACACCTTTTCCAATGACCTTTCCATCTTTTACGATTTCACTGTCATATTCCGAAAAGATGACCTTACACTTATTGTCATAAATTTGACCTATAATTAGAAGTTTATAACCTAAGTTATCTACGTGCTCTACATTTTCAATGGTCATGGAGTTAAGAGAAATCGTACCTTTGCCAATGATATTACCACGTCGATTACTAGCGAATGTAATGTTACCTCCATCATCTGTTTTTTAGTGCGAGAACAAACATCAATTACTCGTCATGTGTTTAGAACAACCACTATCCTTAATCTACTCGTCGGGCTCTAAATCGATTCCCAAGCATATCTAGGTAACAACACACAAGATCAAACATTTGGTCCCCAATATCTCATGGGTCCCAAGTTTTTAGTTCCAAACATCCCTTGCATTTGGTTGGGATGCATGAATGGAGGAGACATTCCCCATGGGGAAAATATTGTTGTTGATAATTGTTCCAATTCATATGGCCATTTTGTTGTCCATTGTTTCTCCTAGGTGTCTTTCATCTTGATCTAGAATTATTGTTATTTCTTCTAGGTGTTGGAGTTTTACTTCTAGGTCGTGACTTAGCTTGATCATCCCTTTTTGGTGTAGGTGTTCTACTTCTAGGTTTTGACTCATTACGTACTCTTGGAGGAGTAGATGTTTGTCTAGATAAATTTCTAGTTCCCATTAGAGGTTTACTCAAGGGCTTGTCGAATTTACATAGAGTAGTTTTTTCAAGAATAGGTACTTTGACCTTGTTAACAAGAATATGTTTTGGCCCTTCACCTAAGATAGACTTTTTAGAAAGTTTAGGATTCTCACAAAAACCAACTTTTGTCCGCGGTTCTTTATCACTACCCGCGGTTCCATAGCTATAGGGAACCGCGCCATATACTATCATACCGCGTACAGAGGTTCGTTTTTCTGAAAACCTAACTTGTTTAGGTTCACTAGTAGATGCTTCATTAGTGTTATATCCCAACCCAAGTCTTTCCTTAGAATGAATTTGTTTGTTTAACATATCATCAAGAGCACTAGTACCTTTCATGAACTTTTCCAATTTAATGGAGGTACTCTTGAGATCTTCATTCTCTTGTCTAAGGTTTTCACATTTTAGACAACCTAAATCAACTTCTTTGTTTTTCTCAAGCTTAGCTAATTTATCTCTTAGCTCACTAATCTCAATTTCAAGCTTAGTTCTAGTTGATTTTAGCACTTTGTTCTTTTCAATGAATTTAAGGATAAGTTTGTGTAAGTTATTGTATTGTTCTTCTAATTCGATATCATCTTGAGAAGAACTATTATTGCTATAATAATCAGTTTCAGAATGTACCTCTTTAGAAGTGTGAGCCACAAGACATTTCTCATCTTTGGGGTTGTCATCAACATCTTCACCGCCATCGCTCCATAAACCTCCAACGAATGTCGTGTGGTTCTTCTCACGTGAAGGCTTAGGACAATTACCGTTGAAATGGTACGGATCACCGCATCTAAAGCATTTTCTATCACCTTTATCATCCTTGGTAAATCGGTTTTTGGAGAAGGATTTCTTGTCGTTGCTTGGTTGCCTCACGTGTTGACCTCGTCTCTTGAAGAACTTCTTGGAGTCTCTAACCGCCATGGCATATTCCTCATCATCACTATCCGAGGAGCTTTCATGGTCACTTTGCGCCTTCTTGGCCTTCAGTTCTAGAGACTTTCTTTCACTCTTGGTTTTCACCATTTCTGATCCTTCAAAATTATCATCTTATGAACTTTCAAGTTTCCAATGAGTTCATCGAGTGATAATGTGGCGAGATGCTTTGATTCTTCAATCGCCGTGACTTTGGCTCTCCACTTTGGATGCAATACCCTAAGAAACTTCCTAACATTGTTCTTGCTAGAAAAACATTCATCAAGTGCTTTTAGACTAGTAATAAATGTGTTAAATCTAGCAAATGCACTATCAATAGTGTCATCTTCTAAGATGACAAATTGTTCATATTGTTGAACAAGAAGATCGATTTTACTTTCTTTGAATTGGCTACTACCTTGGTGGGTTACTAAAAGAGTGTTCCAAATATCTTTAGCGGTTTCACACATAAAAACCCTTTCGTAATTTTTCTTTGGTAAAACATTATAAATCATCATTTTAGCCTCATTATTTTTAGCAAGTTTCCTTTTAGTGTCATCATTAGCTTTGTCAAAAGTGACTATCTCTTTGCTTTTAGAAACTTTATTATATTGATAAGGCAAAAAATCACCATGGGTAATAAGATGCCAAATATCTAAATCTTTTGATTTCAAGTAAGTCTCAAATCTATTTTTCCAATAAAAAAAACTATCAGTTTCAAAAAGAGGCGGTCTTTGCATAGATTGACTTTCTAGGTACTTGTTGGAATCCATAGATCGATTCAAGTTTTAAAATACAATATATTTTAAAAAGGCTTGAGTAACCACGCTCTAATACCAATTGTAGAAACTAGAATGGGGGGGGGGGGGGTTGAATAGTTTCTTAAATTTACTTGTTAAAAGACGGTTTTTAAAAATTATTTTCAAAAACTTAGGCTTGAGCAAATATGTGAAACCTTCTTATACACAGTATGAACAAGGGATAGTGCAACTAAACTAATAATCACAAGTATAAAAAATAATGAATGTAAAGATAAGGAAAAGAGAGATCAAACCAAACACCAAGGATCTATAGTGGTTCGGCAACGAAGCTCACTCCTCGTCCCTACTCCACTCCTCGAGTACTCCTTACTCGAGAGTTCACTAATCAACAAGCTCCTTAAGGTGGAGAAACCGTACACAACGTTGCTTATCAAATTTCTGACTCTAAGCTAAAAGTCGAGCCCTAATCTTAGCTAGGACCAATCTACAACAATATACTTTAAGGACTAAGTATTAACCTTAATACATACACAACTTCCAAATAGGCACAACTACTTGGATCTTCACAACAATGACACAACAATGAACAAATAAGATTTGATCTTCAATGGATCTTTGAGGTAGACACAACACTTCAAGGATGAAAGTCTTCTTCTCTTTGCACTTGGAGAGGAAGAGATGGGAGAAGAAAGATTCACTTCTAAACAAGTAGTAATCAACCAAATGACCAAGGATTTGAGTGATTTTAGTAGTATGAAAGAATTTGGAAATATATGTGCAAAAGAGGTGAAGAGAAAATCTGAGAATGGTCCACTATTTATAAGACAAGGCTTCAACGGCTATATCTGGCCGCGGTTCCTTATAGCTACCCGCGGTTCCTTATCGATAAGAAACCGCATAGCCACTTAAGGAGCCGCCAGAGTAGACTCAACTCCTTTTTGTCTTTTAGTGGTATGGTTCAAATCTGGTGATTAAAATATCTTGAAAGGATATTCCAAACCAAGATAGAATATGCTATTTTCAAATTTTCAAATAATTAATTTAATAAAACATTTTCTTAAAAATAAAGTTTAATAAAAAATTGTCACACTTAATAAAAAGTGAGTTTTAAGAAAACATTAAATCCTTGATCACTTAATTAGGATGAGTACTTGTTTGTACATACCTTAAGTGATAATGGTTGAAATGAAAAATACTTGAACTCAAGAATTCGTTTTTCGTTGTTTTTGTAAATGCTTGTTTTTACATATTTTCGTAATCAAAACAAAGCGAGACCGAAAAATGCGAGTAACGTTTTTAGGCATCATTGCATTAACAGGTTAGATCCTTTGTGTAAGGGGAGACCGCGGTCTATTCCACAAAAGGAAATCAGGGTTATCAGAATCATGAACAACCCAAAAAGCAACCAAATCAGGTGAGTGGAAGGAGCCTGGACTACCGTGGTCAGCAAAGGGGAGGACGAGTTGGTGACAAATTTACCCCTCTAAAAATGTCTCCACGCGAGATATTGTTGTCGGGGGGTGCAAACTTCCCACGGCGACCTCCTATGACAACTCTAGTCGACCGCCGTCAGGGAAATCGATTCTGTGAGTTTCATGATGATAAGGGCGACGGCACCGATGAGTGTATCCAGCTCAAAAAATATATTGAGTCATTGGTAAAATCAGGACAACTCAAGCATCTCGCCAAAGATTAGAAGGACGGGAAAGATAAAAAGGGTGACACAAAGGACCATCCTAAAGACAAGCCAACTGCCATATTCATGGTACAATCAGGGCAGCGTCGGACTAAGCAAAAAATTAGTCAAAATTTTTCCCGTTCCAAGGAGACCTCGTTCCCTCTCATAACTTCAAGCAACGTATAGTCCCCAACCGGGTCATGGACCCGGCCCACGGGTACTACCCGTATCCGGCCCATCACGAATGGGTTGGATTATTGTCATTTGAACCTATGGGTCTCGGATGAACAGTGGCCGCATGTGTGACGTGCGGCCCAAGGCCCAGTACATCCGGTAAGGGGTTAGACAGAATCACAACCTAATTAGGATTGTGATTCACCCTAAAGTAGAGGATATACACTAACCATAATTAGAAGATCACAATCAACTAATTGTGGTACTTATCTTTTACTTAGGGCCGAAGCTTCGGTAAAAGCCCACTGGGACTTTACCGCCTATATAAGGAACCCCCAAGGGTTCCACAAAAGGTATAATCACATTCATTCCCACATCTCACTAATTATTAACCCTGAACCGATTACTTACTCTCACGCCGGAGTCTAATCGTGGGATACGTTCCCACGGTAAGCCTAACAACGTGTTGTTTAGTGTGCAGGAGCTTAACCATACATTCACTTGGTGCAAGAGTCTGAGCCTCCTATACCCGAATTAAGCCTAATTCGGGTCAAGTAAGGTCCATCTAACTTTTGTATCAACATACATATTTACGTTCTGGTGATTCATCCTGCTGTTGTTGATGATGATCAATTTATTATCGTGTGCGTGATTAGGATTGGTGGATTAGAGTTTATGGAAGATGGGTGTCCAGATAGTGAAGATGTAGTTGGAGTAGATTGATCAAGTGGTTGGGTGGATTAGGGTTTGGGTTTGTTGTGGAAGCTGTGTGTGGGAGTGAATCATCAAGTGATCCTTTTTAATAACAAGAGGATTAGTAACTAGAAAGGTACTGTATTTGGTTGGAAATGGTAGGACTAACAAGGACTAACAATGGTATGACTAATAAGGACTAATAATGTAAAAGAGTTATGAAGTGCATTGATCATTTATGTAACTAGAGGGGTATTTTAGTCAGCATTGCCCACTAGAGAAAAAACACAAATTTGTTATTATAGTTGCACATAAAAAAATTGGATACCCACAAAAGAAAAAGAATGGTAATATAATGACTTTTCAAGTTATTTGCCTTTGCTCATGCATGAACAAATAATCATGTCTCACATTAGTGATTATGGGTGTGATTTGAATCAAGTTGGCCGGGTTTGGATCAATTGGCCAAAGTCGGATCAAGACCTAAAATTTCATACATGAACCTTACCCTATATGAACTCAGATTACTCTGGTTAGAGTCAATTTTGGTCGAGTAAACTCGAGTCGGATCAACTCGGATCGGATCAATCCGCATATGAATAAAATTAAACAAAATTTCTTTCTTTACTCTTTTTAAATAGTAAATATATGAAATTAATATTAAAAAAATAGAAAATTATTATTCGGGTCAATTGGGTTAACCCGAAACCGAATTGACCAAACTTTTCATACCTTTCGACGGTATCGGATTAGTTGGATCAACCCGGATAATTTTTTCGACCGGATAACAAATTGGGTTATTCAAGTTTATGTTCAGATCGAGTTTGGATCATATCATGTTAACCTCTCCATGCGTTGTATTTTCATTAATATGGCTACTCATACTTTTTATTCTTTTTTATTTTGTATATTTGGTTTTACGGTTTTATAACAAAATTAAAAAATAAAATAAAAAATAAGAAAATAAAGTGCAAAATAGAAAAGGTACATATGAAATTTTCGAAGGTTTTAATAACGATACCCTTTCTACTGTAGCTGGAAAAACAAAGCACTACTAAAATACTTATAAAATCAATCAATGATGTTATTGACTCATTGTTTAATGATTGTACTAGGAAATGGAAGGAGAATAATTTGAGGTTTTGTGCAAATTTTAAAGTGTGATGTGACATTGAGAAGAATCGTATCAGTGTCATAAATGAATTTTGAAATTGTGAAACCAATTACTACTCCACCTTTAACTCCGTCGACATTGAAATTAGCGCCATGTGTTCCAAATCAATACGACTCAAATAAATAAACACAATCGCAAAACTAATTTTAACACAAGCAATTGAAACACAACTAAATAATTTTGAAGTAATAGCAACATGTTATAAAATCAAATTTATACTACTAAATGCACAAATACATTAAATGAAATAATCAATACTTATAGTTAATAGAGTACTCCTTTTGAAACATTCTTCTACTTAAGACGTTAGGTGTCATAACCCCTAAAACAAAATCACGTCACTAAAAAATACAGTTAAATCAGCGTTACGTCGGGATAACACCAAAACAATATCAACCTCTTTAATCATAATACCAATCAACATTATTTTTACTTTTATTTTTCATAAAACCCACTTAACAATTATTTCATTCTTTAAACAAACTACATATTTCATTAATAAACTAAAAATACAAATTACATTACGAATTAAAAAAACATTAAATCGAAATAAAAAAACATTACGGAAAAAAAAAATAAGACGCTCCGATCCCGTCATCTTCGCTCAAATCTCATACTCATTTTAGCTTTGATAAGTTATTTTTTATTCTTAATCCAATAGGCGTCGTCGTCAACCAAATCCCTAGTGGAGGTAGTTAAAAACCGCAACTCTCCAAACGCACAAGGGTGCGGTCTTTTTCGGCTTGCGTCTCGTAAGTCTTTTCGGCGGCTTCCCGTTTGACACGAAGTTCTTGCTCCATTAACTCCGCGAATTGGAACGAGGGGTTACTTCCATTGGTGCTCGTCGTGGCGTCGGGCTTAGATTTTTTGGCGGACCTTGGTTTACTGGTGGGACGTGGTCTCCATCATGGCCGAATTGATTCTCTTGGGTAGCCCCGGGGACGTCTCCGGCTACGTGACCGGGTGCGTCCCATTTGGTATGGAATCTCACGACCGCTCAAGCGTCTTCTTGAGTAAACGAGATCGCTCGATGCTCTTCACGGTTTCATCATATCCACATCGTTCTTGTCACTTTTTCCAAACGTTTTGCCCGTTTGAAAGCGGCTTTAAACTTTTGACAATTGACATTCAAAGTATAACATTTGCTAGATATCATATTCGTTGTATGTTGTTGGAAATTTTTCAAGTTGAACTCGTTCATTAGCGAATACAAGACGTATCGCCTTTTTTATACCGCCCGACATTGTTACCTTCCAAAACGAAGATGCAAGACAATGCTAACAATTCTTCTTCGATCGGTAGCCAACGACCCGATGCAATCGGCTCATCGTTAGCAACATTTTTTCCTTTCTTTGTCTTTGTCTTCTTACGAGTACATTTTTTTGTCTTTATCTTCTTACGAGTACCTTTTTTGTAGGTGACTCGACTTGTTGAGTGAGTGATTGATCGGTTTGAGATGTGAATGAAAATGGGTCTTGGAATTCACGGTTCATGGCTTGTGATTTTTTTCATCGAAGACAAGCTTGTTGTTGTTCTTGTCGATGGTGTTGAAATGCTTCCATCAAAGTAAAGCCGGGAAAGGGTGGATTGTGAGTCGAAGGGTTTTCGGCACAAGCCTCGTTCATCATATTAACGAAGCCGTATTAAGCGTGGTCGGACATTTTTTGCTAGTTAAAATGATAAGTATTTAGTAAAAAAAAATTGTGCTTTGAGTGAATATATTAAGTTGTTTATATAGTAGTGTAAGGGAGGGTAAAAATGAAAAATATTTGAACGCTAGATACCTAGCACTCTAAGAGTATAATAATATTTTCACATTAACTAATTCAAATAATTTACGTCATAATCTCAAGTAAATAGTTTTATTTTTTAAAACACCTCAAACCTAAAAATTACTAATTACAAACTAATAAAATACATAAAACTTCATACAATTCATATGTTGATACATATATTTATAAAAATAGGACGGATCAACGGGTTCATCCGAGAATCGAAATCACCACAGGTTCGATTAGTTAATAAAAGTCGTCCGAAAACGAATAGGAGATAACCGGTTGGAACCTGTAAAAAAGGTAAACCCGACATAATTAGGGTCAATGTTGCAAAACAAGGTATACAAGGTCGATTAATCGTCGCTTAATCGCTACAAGGTCATTAACCTTACCGATTAATGTAAAGGCCGATTAGTGACGGTGTCCACTGGGGTGAATGGCAGTCAAGGGAGGTCAGACTTGCTTGAAACCTGTAAATCTTGTCAAAAATACCAAAAACTCACTATAAACTTGTATTTATCACTTGTAATAACTATTTATATGTATGATAGTTGGATTTTATGAATAATCATGCTGAAAATACCTAAAACTCGTTAGAATACCCAAAATTTGCTAAAAATGTCGATCCGATTAATCACCGAGTAATCCCACCTAGAACGATTCAAGCTACAAGGTGGTCGACCGACCCACTAGTGATTAACGATTTTTGCAACATTGATTAGGGTTATCATATTTTTCTGTTTTTCGGGTTAATCAGAGGATAACGATCGCCGCAACGCGCGAGTACTCTGCTAATAACTTATAAATTAATCAAAACTTCAAGAAAATAGTTCCCTTCTATCACTCAAGTTATAAGACATCGCTCTGTCTCATAAGTTTTGAAAATTTTCATTTATCCAAACAAAATAGCACGTTAAATTAAAATTAAATTTTGCTAATTAAATAAATAACTAAAAAAACTTAAAACTTAAAGTACTAGAACTAAACTAGTTTTACAAAAAAATATTCGGCTCGATTTTCATTTTTAGCCTCCTCGATAATAACCTTGTCTATAGATTCATCCCGTCGATATTGATGCAAGCATCTTCATGTCGTTCCTTGTTTCAGCCTCAAATATATCCGCCTTTTCCATAGCCTCGTTTCTTATTTCTTTAATCTTGTTGTTGCATTATTTCGTGACATATTTGTTTTGAAGAAGAAATAGCATATATGTTATAAGATTGTTAACTTTTAGACTTCAGTTATTTGTTGGATGGACGTGGTAAATTATTATCTCTATATTAGCCCGGGTTCTTCTTTGGCTGGCTGTCTTTGGATTCATTCTATAGTTTTACGTATATAGATTCAACCATCTATGCTTGTCTTCTAAAAACTTTTAAGCTTTTTTTAAGAGAAAAGCTTTTCTCTCCGTTGTCTTAATACATGATGAGTTCAACACGAATCATCAAATTTTCATCATTTCACCACTAACCATCGCGGTTTGATTGAGAAACGAGTTATAGTTATGGAATTTCGTTTCACGGGGCTCACTTTTTGGTCAACATGTTTTTGGAATGCTTAAGGTAACCTATTTTTTTACCCGGTTATTGTATTCCGTAAGATATTCGTACCAAGAATCTTGGTTTTGTTCGAAACCCCTGTTCGGATCCTCGGACACGTGTAACGAACATTATGTGAAAACCAACTCTTAGATTTGAGGCTAAAGTGTAAGAGTTATTTCAGTTTTCTTTGCACAAGCTTTTTTTTGGGGTTTTTAGCATTTGCTTTTGCCATGTTTCATGGGTGATTCCAACCCGCACTTAGGATTGTTGGAGGTGTGGGAATTCATGGTTGGTTTTGTTGTTGATATTGTTGTTGGAAAAACTCAGGTTGATATAATTCTTGTTGGGAAATTTGGGTTTGTTGGAGTTGTTGAATTTAGAATTGAAAGAATAGTTAAAGTTGATCGGGTATAGGATATGGGTGAGAGTTGGTAAGTTTGGGATCTCATACAACGAACCACATGGTGAAAGTTGGTTCGCATTTGAGGTAATGAAATATGCGAATGATGGGCATGTTTGGATTGGGTAAAGATGAGGAATTTGAAATATGATTTTGCGGGTTGGGGAACACTAGATTGATTCTTGGATCATTATTATTTTTTGAGTTTAGTTGTTGAAGTAAGATAGCTATTGTTGAGGTATGAACGTAGAAATGTACGAAAGTTCAAAAGATTTAAAAGGTATTTATAGAATATTTAAAAAGTAAAAAAAAATTAAGAAAAATGTTTCTTTCTTGTCAAGATAATGGTTATATAATAACCTCTCAACGTCTCTTTTTTAGGAAAGGTGTGATGGAGAGCTGGTGCTCGCCAATTTGAGGTGGTATCCTCTCCTGTTTTCGCCACGACACCCCCTATTCTTCAGTTGCTCGTCACATTTTGACGAACAGAGAACATAAAATATTATACGAGCGTTTGTGTAAGTGGATGAGGCCAAAATGGAGAAGAATGAAATGTTATAAGTGCGGGGGTATTTTGTGAGATGACGATGAGGTGGCAGCACCGAGACCAAAAAAAAACATTTCTTCTCCACCATACCATTTGCTCTTAAATAAACACTCTTGGCCGTTGCATACTTGAAATAAAAAGAAACAAAAGAAAATAACGCAAAACGCGAACGACATGACGGTGCATGAAACGTTGTGACAATTACGTTATAGGGAACCGACAAGCCTATAAAACCCCATATCAAGTGCTCTTATAGTAGTAATACACAACTTTGCGGGTTAGGGAACACTGGATTGATTCTTAGATCGTTATTCATTTGTTGGGTTTAGTGGTCGAAATAAGATAGCTATTATTTAGGTATGAACATAGAAATGTACAAAAGTTCAAAAGATTTAGAGGGTATTTACAAATCATCTAAAAACTAAAAGATTAAGAAAAATGTTTATTTCTTCTCAAGATAATGGTTATATAATAACCTCTCAACGTCCCTTTTTGAGGAAGGGTGTGATGCGAGACTGGTGCTTGCCGGTTTGAGGTGGCATCGTCGGTGCTAGCCGTGTTTGCTGGTTTTTTTGCCACGACACCTCCCTATTCTCCGGTTACTCGTCACATTTAAAATATTATACGAGCGTTGGTGTTAGTGGGTGAGGTCAAAATGAAAAAGGGTGAAATATTACGAATGATGGGGTATTTCTGGAGGTGACGTTGAGGTGGCAGCACCGAGACCAAAGAGGAAACGATTTCCTCCACATCATACCATTTGCTCTTATATTAAACACTCTTGGCCATTGCACACCTGAAATAAAAAGAAATAAAAGAAAATAACGCAATACGCGAGCCGACATAACAAGTGCTCTTATAGTAGTAATACACAACTATAAGCAATGTTGTGTATGTTTCAGACTTAGAAAACTTTATCCAAAAAACAATTGTTGTTTACATGCTAAAGTAAAAGTTATCGTATTGATAACAGCTATCGCAATCGCAATAGCAATCGATGTCATCATGTCGACATAAGAAAGAAGCTTTAGAGCATCTCCAATATCACTTTACAAATAGATTTTTACTGTTTCAGGAAGCTTTTCAAAAGCTTTTTAGCAATGGAGTGTAAGACTTTTTGAACCACTTTGAACAATGACTCGTTAAACTTAAACCAGTTTGAGCATTTAATGTAGTGTTATTTTATTCACAAAACTAATTCTTCTTTTTGTGTTTAGACCATATTTATGATGGAAAAGATATTTAAAAGCTTTTTTGCATTGGACTGTTAGGTTTTTAAAAGGTTTGCATTGATTGAAAAAGTGACATGGCAACTTCAAAAAGTTATTGTGGTTTTGGGCGCTGGAGATACTCTTAACAGTAATTAAGTATACAACTTAATGCTCTAAGATTGGTATCTCAGATTCAATACTTCACGAAATAATTATGCGTACCTTTTTTATTGGTATGCATGTTGTGTAATTTGTTTAATACGCGATTTTTTAAAAAATATATAGCTCGGACCGATGTTTGCTAGTTGAATGTGATGACGATGAAGATAAACATAATGTTCATACAAATTTTTGAAAGAACTTTCCAAAAATGAGTTATTCATGTTTTGATTAGTATCTTTTTGATTTTTTCTTTCCTTTACAGCTAAGTTAATTTTGTGAAATTTGTTATATGAGTGCAGCATATCCCGATAAATAAATGAAGGGTTACGTTCATATATTGGTAATGTACTATCCATCATTACATATCTAGGTAATGTACTATTTTTATTACAAATATTGCTATAAAAACCGGCTATACTTTTCTATTCTAGGTAATATTATCGGCTCATGATGCCAACTAGATAATTAATTACCACGTTCGTATTTTTTTTATTTTATTTTCCAACTATGTATATCATATATACTAATAACCCAACCCGACCCAATCTTTTAACCTAAAAACCCAACCTATACCCTAATTCGTATAAACACAAAATCGCCCCCATCTCATTCATCTTTTCATCTTGAACAAACAAACCCTAATCCACCATGTCTAGTTACATTCAAGATCAGCTTTGCAAATGTGATCTCCCACTAAGAGTTTCAACATCTTGGACTTCAAATTACCCATGTCGTAGGTTCGTTGTTTGTCCTAATCGATACAACCCTGGTAAAAAATGCACTGTTTGGGATTGGTACGATCTAGAGCTCGAATCCGATTGGTATCGTATGAACTTGTTTGAGATGTACAGTCTATTAAATCCACAACATAGACGTCAAATGGCTCAAGAAGGCATTTGTCACAGGAGGATTGAAGAGCTTGAAGCTCAATTGGGTGAAAATCACAATGAAATGTGCATTCGTCAAAGGAGGATTGAAGAGCTTGAAGCTCAATTGGGTGAAAAGCCCAATGAAATGGGTATTCGTCAATGGAGGATTGAAGATCTTGAAGCTCAATTGGGTGAAAAGCACCATGAACTGATGAAAAGCAAGGAATCGTTGACTTTTTGGAAGTCAATGTTTTTAGGATTTGCAATTGTTATGTGCCTTGTTTTGGCCATGAAATAGATGTTTAGGTTGTATTGTCAAATTCCATGTCTGTTCTTTTGTACTCTTTTATTTGCTGAACAGTTGCGAAATTGTATGGGGAAATTTGTAAGGTTTTAAGTAATGAAATGACATGGTCACTCTTTGCACATGCCAGGATTCATGCTAATCTTTTGCAATATTAAAATACATTGCACATGCCAAGGCTAAAAAAATCACTAAGTTTTGAATAAGTCAATAAAAAGGCCAAAATTACACAGATAATAAGCTGGTCAAGGGAACAAAATTTCATTAAGTGGGGAACACAACCATTATTTTCCACAAGCATGTCTTAACATTACAAAAGATAAAGCTTAAAAAGTCACAAAATATAAGGTTCATTGTCTAGATATCAAAGATAATCTTTTAACAACCCTAAGGACTAACATCAAATGCCTTATTAGGTGTTGAACCAGTACTAAATTTATCAAATTTGTAATCCTTTCCCTTTTTCATTTTGATCCTCTCTGATCTTTGCCTTAGTTTGACTGGTCCAGGTGGTCTTTTAGTTTTCTTCTTTGTTGCAGGAACACTTGGACCAACAATGTTTGAATCAGCATGTGACCTTGATTCCTGAGTGTTCATATATGGGTGTCTGAAATCACATGTAGGATCTAAGTGAGCCTCTGAAAGTGGGATTTTTACTCGTTATGAAGTTCGTTGTTCTCGGCGTCTAATCGAATTGATCTCCGGTTGAATGTGTGACTCAGTAGTCTTTGGTGGATAAAAGAAAAGGTTGTCGTTGTGTAACAAAATAAAAATGCAAACTTTAAAGTAAATGGCAGATTAATAAAAGGATAAACTAATAAAGACTTAAACGTAATATATATAAAAGCTTGAAAAGATTTAGACTAAAAATAAAGGCTTTAAAAATAAATGACGAAAAATTAAAACTCAACAAAAAGTAAAATTTGAAAACTTTAAAATAAAACTAAGACAAAACAAATGTAAAATAACACTAAGTAAAAATGGCAGGAAAAGTTAAATTTGAATTTAAAAATAAAAACAGGAAATAAAAACTGAAAAATGCATTCCGATAGTAACTTGGATCGCAGTCTCGATCGCAACTTGGATCGTAGTCTATGATCTTAGTCTAGATCTTAGTCTATGATCTTAGTCTAGATCTTACTCTAGATCTTAGTCTATGATCTTAGTCTAGATCTCAGTTTATGATCTTAGTCTATGATCTTAGTCTAGATCTTAGTCTATGATCTTAGTCTAGATCTTAGTTTATGATCTTAGTCTAGATCTTAGTCAATGATCTTAGTCTAGATCTTAGTTTATGATCTTAGTCTAGGTCTTAGTCTATGATCTTAGTCTAGATCTTAGTCTATGATCTTAGTCTAGATCTTAGTCAATGATCTTTGCCTCAGATCGTAAGCACATATCGAAGTCTGGATCGTGAGTAGTGATCGTAGTATTGGATCTCAAGTAGAAACCCTAAGGCTTATGCGATCACAATTCTCGATCGGAACCATTAAAGCCCTAAGACATAGTTACGATGGAATACAAGAGGAAAATAAGCAAAGACTGAATAAGCACTTTTCTAATAAGCACTTGCCAAAAACTTAACCAAATCAATATTAAAAAGAACTAAATAAGCCACGAATAAAAAACTTTCAAAACTCTAAATAAGCAAGATTTATAAAATAAACTTTAAAAAGATTAAAATTTTAAGAACACTTAAAAGAAAATAAGCTAAACATGAAATAAGTAAAAATAGCAATAAGCTAAAACCATAAATCGTTTAAAAACATTGATAAGAACAAAAAGATGAAAACTTTAATCAAATAAACACCAAGATGAAACAAGTTACTTACTTTGAACCGAATCAAAATCAAAAACAAAAACAAGAGAGGTAGAATAAGATAGATGATGAAAAGCTTGAAATTAAACTTAAAGATTAAAGATTCAAAACAAGATTAAAGACTTACATGGATAACTTGAAAGAAAGACAATATGAAAAGACAATATGAAAAAGTGCTAGAAAATAAAGCGGAGAGCTAAATGAATTTAGCTAACACCCTTCCTAATGACATAAGGAAGGTATTAATAGGAGGAAATGGAAGGAGTGTGTTGCTTCCTTCTTTCTTTTTCGTCTTTTCGTCTTTTAAATTCTTCGTCTTTCTCGACGTTGTCTCGGGATTTGCCGATATGAAATGAACTCGTCTTATAATTTTCTTCTTTTATTAGACTTGGTTCTTCGACTTCGTTAAACTTTCGTATTTAGACTTTTTCTTTGATAAATCTTCAGAATAGGCCTTTGACTTCCGTTCTTTTTGCACTCTTGATCTTTTGACTTCGTCTTTTGTCTTTTCCTTTGATAGAAGCCTGTGAAAGCCCGTGTTTTCTTATCTTTTCACATTTTGGTCCTAAATCACAACAAAAACACAAACCACGCATAATTCCGAATTTTACGACAATAAGTACACGTTTAGGCTTGGTTATTATTATAATTAAGTGGTAAAAGGATGTGTGTTTTCACACCTATTAAATCCCCTACACTTGACCATTGCAATACCCTCATGCAATGCATTAATTACAAAGCAAGATTTACATTTTCCATCATAATTAACCCACCTTGACCTTTATTAAACATAAGACATTAAGGAAACTTAAAGAGATAGAAAATTACAAAATATTTGAAGGAAGAAAACAAGTAAAGAGATCGAAGACTTACATTAGGGCTTTGGTTGTCATAAATGTTTATCACCCTCAAGTTTCACGTTCCCCAAACCAAGCTTAAAAACGAGATCATTGTTATTATAAGTTAGCAAACTAACACAAACTCATGTGGCCCAATTATTCACTTAGACTCCCTTATTCCTAGGTGTATCTCTTATATTTTATTGTTGTCTTGAATGATCACGAGGATGCATTGTTGACTTATTTCGATAGTTTATTTAGGCCAAAAATAAAGTAGGACGATTTAATCAATAGTTAGCTAAAGGAAAAAATCTTTTAAAACTTCTTCTCGGGACCTCATAAAGTTCATATCTTGGCATAACTCGCTTCACAATTTGAGACCTTTCTCGGACCGATATTTGGCAGTGACTTCATACTTCGAATCTTGAGAGACGTTCTTGAAATAATGGTCTTCTCTTCAGAATAGGAATTTCTTCACTTGAAGTTTTTGAGAGATTATTCATATTCGGACCACGACTTCTTCATTTTCTCCAATCTTTATTTGGGATATTTATATACAACGATCCGCCTCCTTTTAGGACTTGGATCTATTCATCCTCATACCTTGCTAGGGTCTTTTCGGATAGATTTCTCCATGATCTTTACGGGAGTATTTGTTTTTCGTAGTGTGTCTCGATCCTTCATATTGATTTTTGATAAATGATTCTTCACATCACTTTGGATCTTTAGCAACAAAATGTAGCCCTCATGTCTTGTTATGACCTTTTCGGACTTGCCAATCTTTGCATCCCGCTTCAATAAGTTATGCCTTGGCTATGAACTCTAATTAATACCGAGCAACTTTTAAACGATCTTGGGCTAGAAGGTAAGTAAGTTTTCAAATCGTACAACCTTACTTATTGCAATTATATTTATTAACAAGCGATGGGAGAAAAAGCTCATAATTAACTCACATAAATTCATGAAAGAATACCAAACTTGTAATTGACTCTATCATCTCTCGTTCTCTACAATTTAAAATCTCAAGGAATGAAACTCGTGGATGCTTAGCCTATTAAATCAAAGTTTTGGGTTTTCAAGTCATCTATAGGATCTTGCAACTTCTTAGACTTTTTCAAGTTTAGAATTCGCATTTTAAATTTCCCTTGATAAACGACTTTCTAGGATCAATTATAGGAACTTGCGAAAAGTTCTTGTTCTTAACCCTTAAGAGTTAAGACTTTCGCGTTTTAAAATTCCCTATATAAAAGCCTAGCAAAACTTGATTTAAACACGTTAAGGATACTAGCTAGAGTAAACTCAAATAAGTAAACTCGGGTTGAGTCAAAAGATTTATGACGGGCCTAATATATCAAAGACATCTAAACTTATTGAAACCATTTTATTTAACTTTATTCTAGCAATGGAAGAAAATAACGATAACAAAGGAAAATACTAGAAGGCCAAAATAGATCAAAAATTTTGAAAAATATCGAAAAATCAATTTTTCGGTTAAAATGGGGACAAATTAATGGAAAAGCCCACTTAACCTCGATAGAAGTCCCCCCTACACTTGATATAAACATTGTCCTCAATGTCTAAGCATGTGGGAGTAAACTCCCCTACACTTAGGATATTATGCACGTTGTTTAAATCTTGCTAAGGAAGAGACAACTAAAGTGATTCCTATTTTAAAATTGAAAAATATAAAATAGTGAATAAAAAGAGTTTAGGATAGAACCGGGAAGACGGGTACACGGAATCACGGGTCGTCAAAAGTCATCAAGAATGGATCTTTTAAAGCTCGAATCCCTGCACATCATAAGAAAGAAGACAACAAACACATACTAGGGTCTCCCCTACACTTATTATAAAAACGGATAAAAAGGATAGATATTCGGGTTGCCTCCCAACAAGCGCTTGTTTTTGTTCACCAAGTCACGAGCCTGACTCATCCCCGAATTAAATGGTCCATGGGGAAGCCTCTAATGTAATAGCGGGATCAGAGACCTTACCCTCGTTCCTGGAGGAAAATAAAACAGGAGAGGCCGGAGGATAAGTCTTGAACGGCAGAAAAGTCCTCTCAATAAAAGAAAAATAAGTGAAGTCTTGATCCACGGGAGGTGGGGTGGGTAAAGGAATCATAATGTCATCCCCAAAAGACATATGGTTATCACTGAGCGGCAAAGCCGTAAAGGTGTCAATCATATAATGGTCAATGTCACCTCCCGGGTCAAAGCACTCATCCTCAGTAATGGTCTCCAAAGTATGGGATAAGAGGTGCTCGGGAGGGGGATTTGGGACAATAGCTTCAAGCATTAAAGTATCAAAAAGAATATCTTCCTCCGTGTCATCATCATCAATACCCGGAGGTATTGAGTGAATGTCGATTTATTCCATAAATGTGTCATTATTTACAACGGGAGTAATAGACGGGGGCAAAGACTCGGTATTTAGAGCAGAATTCAACGCTTCAATTTTAGCAATAAGAAGATGAACTTTCAATAATTTGTCGCGAAGAATAACGTCTTCCACCTCATCTACAAGACCAAGTTCAGTGGTGAACTTCTTGTAAGTCGGAAAGAATAAATCAACATCGTCCTCTTCTCCCGGAGGAAATGAGGAAAGATGAGAAATTTCAAAAGTGAAATTCTCATAGCATGGAGAAAAATCATCATCATTAAGAGCGACCTCGTCCGTAAACTCAGCAAAAGTAGGGACATTACAAACCTCCTCAAATAAGTTGTCGAGAGCAAATTCACTAATCTCACTCGATGAATCACAATCCTTAGACGCATTTGGGATATCGAGAGAAGGAATTACAATTGCACTAGGATGTTGAGCAACAAGATCATTCCAAGAAATAGTATTCTCATCATCATCATCATCATCATAATAGTATGGACGCACAAGAGGAGGAATATAATCACTAATATTAGATACTTGCTCTTGTTGAATTCTCTCTTGATGTTTTTCGAGATATTTAGTGAAACATTCATTAATGTTAAGAACTTGATTCAAAAGAGTGGCTAGTGACTCATTAGGAATTGCAAAAGAGGGTTGATGATCGAGGGAGTATTGTGGGGGCTCAAAATTTTGAAAACCGGAATTATAGCGCGGAGTTGGTTCATAATAATTCATCGCTTGACAATAAGAAGTATCGTGAGGGCCCCCAAAACTATTACAACACGGGTATTGAGAAAAACCCGGTGCGTCTTGTGGATAGCTATTACCATTGTCATAATTGTAACCCGGTTCTTGCTCGTCATGAGACTGATATCGAATCGGACACGAAACATGCTAATGAGAATCGTTTCCACAATATATACAAGAGGGGGAGTAAGTGCATTAGATGCAAAGGATGAGTTAATCGAATTGCACGAGGGACAAAATCCAAAATGTGTATTGTCGATATCATTTCCGCACCGCTCACATGTACACCATTGACATGTTTGAAAACCATACAATGGTCTCCCACACCCTACGCAATAAACATACGAATCCATGAAGAATTAAAAATTAGAGGGGTTTAGAAAAAGAACTAAACATAATAGAGGATGAAGAGGAATATTTTTGGTGCAAAACTCTTGAAAAAAGAAATGCTTTTTATGAGTTTTAAAATGTTTTTGGAGTTTTTGAAATTTTTTATTTTTTTAGGATTTTTGAAAAATTTTGAAAATTTTAGCAAGAAAAATAACGTTCACGAGTGAACGGATCCCAAAATCCAACGCGTCTCTCATAAAAACCGTTAATATTCACGAAAAGAGCCGGCAGCGATGCCATTTGAAAGTGGGATTTTTACTCGTTAAAAAGTTCGTTTTTCTCGGCGTCTAATCGAATTGACCTCCGGTTGAATGTGTGACTCAGTCGTCTTTGGTGGATAAAAGAAAAGGTTGTCGTTACACTTGTGTAACAAAATAAAAATGGAAACTTTAAAGTAAATGGAAAATTAATAAAAGGATAAACTAATAAAGACTTAAACGTAATATATATAAAAGCTTGAAAAGATTTAGACTAAAAATAAATGCTTTAAAAATAAATGACGAAAAATTAAAACTCGACAAAAAGTAGAAAACTTTAAAATAAAACTAAGACAAAACAAATTTAAAATAACACTAAGTAAAAATGGCGGGAAAAATTAAATTTGAATTTAAAAATAAAAACAGGAAATAAAAACTGAAAAGTGCGTTCCGATCGTAACTTGGATCGCAGTCTCGATCGCAACTTGGATCGTAGTCTAGATCGTAGTCTAGATCGTAGTCTAGATCGTAGTCTATGATCTTAGTATAGATCTTAGTCTATGATCTTAGTCTAGATCTTAGTCTAGATCTTAGTCTATGATCTTAGTCTAGATCTTGGTCTATGATCTTAGTCTAGATCTTAGTCTATGATCTTAGTCTAGATCTTTGTAACACCCCACTTGGATAAGTAGACCGTTACGTGTATGTATGACGTGTCATCAAAGCATAAGGTAAATGTCCTAAAACATTAACCGACCATAACGGAAATACCGGAATCAAACATCGGTAATCCAACCTAAGCTCAGAACATGAAAAATAAAATATTGAAGGAAAGGACTAAACAATGTCCACATAAGCAGAATAATGTAAGAAGTGCATAAAGTAAGAAGTCCGGATAGCTTTCATTCAATGCACATGCTCTCAGAATCCTAAGAGCGTCCTGGTGTACCTGCAGTTAGAACGTGAAAGAACTACGGCTGAGCATAACGCTCAGTGAACGGATATAAAGCATGATAAGGAATTACTGAAATGAAACAGATGATAAAATACTGGAGTTGTAAGACTGATAAGTAAAGTTACAGCGGAAATCTGTGTATAATCTGTAAAGTCTAATTTGTAAATAATAAAGCTGAACTATTATCTGTTAAATCTGAAAACATGCATTTGCTGTATTTTAATTGCCAGAGCTTATATAGGTCATGTGCTGTAACAACGGTGCATGAATAACTGGAGGGGTGACCTCGTCATGCTGTAGAGGGGTGACCTCTAAATACTGTGCTGGGTGGAGGGATCAGCTCCAATGTGAAGGATGTAGAGCACACACCACATTCACCCTGATAACTTGTAAACTGATAAGCCTAGGATGCATCCATACGCCCCACTAAACATACTGATAAAATGGCCAAACTGAACATGAGTGGGACGATGCAGGATATCACTCTCCTGCATGTGAGTCACGACACCGGTGCCTCTAGTGCCATGGTTACGGTACCTCCGTAACTAGTACATAAACTGGTCATGCTTGTATATAATGCTCAGGCAATTTATTTAGTTATTAACATGATTACTGATAAGCTTAAACACATACTGGGGAAAACATTTGGCTGCAGACGGGGAATCCTAATCATGCATAGGAAAGGAAGTCCTTACTGAAAGGACGGAAAATCCGTACCTCGTGTCCAGTAATGAAATAGAAACGAAAGCTGGAAGGTTTACTCCGACTTCACGGATACTACATGAATAATGGACGTGAAATGAGTTGACTGATATCGGTTTATTTTCTTTTTATTGATCTTAACTGTTCTCAGTTTGATTTATTTTATTCTTATAATACTGTCGTGATATATAAACTGATAAATCTGAGCCTTCTAAAATTTCTTTTAATCGTATTTCGTTCTACTATTTGTTTATGACATAACACGTATTCTGACGTTATACTAAATATATATTTGGTAACCTGCTATAAATAGAAAGTTTCCTAATTAAGAAAGTTTCCAAAAATACTTTATTTCATTTACTAAAATTATACTCTTTTAAATCTTTATAAAACTAGTTTAATATAAATAAATTAATTTACTACATAAATCATTTAAAGCATTTATTTATAAAAGTGAATTAAAAAAGGTATAATCAAGTCGTCGTTTTTATCCTTTTAATTATAGTCCCGAGCCTACCGAGATACCCCCTCTCGGTCGCACTAAAACAATTTGACATATATATTAAATCCTGCCTATTAGAATTAGCGACAGAAACATCTGTCACTAAAAATGTGACTAAAAACTGATTAAAAAACTGTCACGAAAACTGCGACAGAAAAGTTGTCGCAAATCTGTCGCTAATCTCAAACTTAACAGCCACGATTTCTATCCAGAATTTCCCATTGATTACACCTATTGTTCCCACTGATTTAGTACTTTTCTCATTGCTTTTAGTACAACCAAATACCACCTTTTTATTATATATTTATACCGAGAGTTAAAACTCTTGATTTCCCTTTGTTTTTGCGACTTACCCATTGCCACTAGATCAAACGCACCCCTGCTTTTCTTTTTGGGTTCGGGCTGACCACTGCACAACATCACCGAGACCTTAGGGTCTCGGTTTTTTTAACCAAGAAAAAACCGACACCCTAGACTATCTATATACCCCTGTTGGGGTTGTTTGCTCCCGGCTGGAACAAAGAAACAACACCATGCCGGCTGTTGGTCACGGATGGGCTCGTAGGCAGCATATAGGTCTCGGTTTTCATGAGAAAAACAACCACCTGACACCCTTTTATTTATTTTGGTTCCACTTCTTGTTTACCTACATATTAAAGATCAAAACGAAAGAGAGGAAAAGAACATTACCTATTCACGTGATTAAGGATGAACATATAAATCAAAACGATTGAAGGATCAAAATCGTTTCTTTCTTTGTTGGTAGATCACAGCCGGCGGCCACCCATAGGAACCCTAATCCTATATTTTTTTTTGTTTCTGATTTGACAAGGGAGGGAGGTTACCCCGTCTTTTTTTTTCTTTTGGAATAAGGTTGGGCTTCAAGCCCATTTGTTGTCCCTTCTCTTAAAATTTTGCCCCCTTTAATATATATATAGTTTTTCCTTTGTTTTTTTTTTGACATTGTAAATTATTCAGTATGCTAAAATAATACATAAGTAATATTTTCTGAACTTAATAAATATTTTTCTGAATAATTATATATATATATAGTTTATAATAAATCGAGACTGTGTATTTAATATTCGAAATTTTAAATACGGGTTTACAATTCTTCCCCTCTAAAAAGAATAATTCGTCCCCGAATTAAGGATACACTATACTGGGTTTTACAATTCTTCCCCTCTAAAAGGAAAATTTTGTCCTCGAATTATAGGTAATTTAAGCTGATCGAAGTAAAAGCTGAAAGTATACGTAAGCTGAAAGACATATAAGCTGAAAGGACACATATGCTGAAAGGACATGAAAGCTGGAAAGGTATATGAGCTGAAAGAATAATTCGTATTCTAGTTAAAACACAATACTGCTGAAATGTATGAACCTGACATGACTGAGTGAACATGGAACGTAACATGACTGAAAGAACTTAACAGAATTATTGAAGGAACGATGAGAGGTCCGGATAAACTCCTCCGTTCCGAATGGCTTCCCGCTCAAAACGATTCCTTTAAAGGTCTAAACATAAAAAAAAATCTTGGTGCTGTTAGCCCTGTCCTGATGAATGCTGAATAAATTCTGGTTCCATACTTTAGATGGATTTTCTGGATCTGCTAGAATTAGTAAGCTATAGCATGTAAGGATACATGAAACGGTACGTACAAATATCCTAAAACTATAACCTTTATATCTCCGAGTAAGCTGCTGAAACATATAGGGACGAACTACGTGAACAATTGTGAACGTGCTACGTGAGCGATTGTGAACGTGGTTCATAATTATATGAGGGACGCTGGCATGGGATATATCGTAAACGTGATCTGTGGATCATACTATGAACGTGATACTAGACATATCATGAGTGTATGTTGATTGAGGAAAAATGCCAAACGATACGGCTTGAGACGTGAACCGTCTGCCTGAGTATGGAAACGCTGTGCTAAACTTGAGTCTTGTTTCTTAAGTTTTCTGTGACCATACACGTTTAACAAACTGGGTAAAGTGTATCGTGAGATGGAACACGAATCTGGACGTGAACAATGTTATGAATGCGAACGTGAGCTTAAATCATGAGATAGCATAAAACATGAACTGAAATGGCATCATACTGCGAATGAGACGTAACCTGTGAAATTAAAAATAAATGTGAACGTGAATGAGAACGTACACATGATCGTGAACATGAACGTGAGTGCGATTTCGAGAACGCTAATTTCTATCTGACAAGATTGTTGATGGAATACTTTGGAATCATACGACTTACTACTAAATTCTCCGCAGGTCCACTACTGCGTAATCCTTTCGGATGAAAGAAAATGCGTAGGCTGATTACATGGTCGACAATGACTTAGATAGTATTATACTTTTTCTGGGTTTGTGGTAAACTGATAACAAAGGATTGTAGCAACTCACTACCACGACGGCGTTCAATCTTGAACCTGCGGTATGTCAGGCATCTAGGTATGAACATAGTTGCATCAATGTGTGATACTGCTTCTATCAAAATTCTGCCTTGGAAATCTGGTTGACTAGTCATGGGAAATTTTAGGGAGAACTGTCAGCAATTTCTGCTGTAGTAGTCAATTAAGTTCTAGAAAATTTGGTACTTCGATCACAGGCGTCGGTCGAGACCATCAGGTGATGGCCTTCACCTTCGCAGGATTGTCTGAAATTTCTTCTACTGAAATAGGGTGGCTTAGAAATGCTACCTTGTTCATCTGGAATTCATATCTAGAAAGCTGCGTATATAATTTTTCTCCTATCGGAGAATCTATACAACTGTGAGAAGATGATTATCTTGTACCTCTCTAGAATTTAGAAGATCAAAATGTTATCAAAGTACATACTGACGATTTTGTCTGCGAAGTCATAAAAAAATTTATTCATAAATTTCATACTATAGCTAGAGCATTAGGGAGCTCAGAGTATAATTCAAAATTTTTGAGAGACTATAGTATGTGCAACAACAGTCTGGAGAATATCACGTTCTTCCACTCGCCACTGGTGGTTGTATGGTCGGGAGTTTTTTTTCCTGGAAAAATGTTCAAGGCATCGTAGCAGGTCAGATAAACCTTCTATACGTGGAATGAATATCAATTAATAATGGTGATCTGGTAGATTTTCCGGTGGTAGATACATGATCACATGTTACTGGCCTTCTTACTGATGGACAGAAAAATGATGCACCTTCTGGTGATGTGTTAGGGCGATTAAAACCTCGTTTCGGTAATTCTTGTAGCAAATGCTGCAACTCTTTAACTTAGCTGAAGCCCTGCAATAAAGAGTTCTAAAAACAGGTTCTGTTCTTGAGACTAGCTCGATGTTAAATTTATGTCTCGTGGTTAGGAAGTAATTTCTTGAAAACTTTCTGAAATTACACCTGGAAACTCTGGAATAATCTACTGATCATGAATTTAAGGAATTTCAGAAGTGAATTTATAACTGGTAGGTAAAAAGTCTTCGTAGCTATGGACTGATAAGCCACGTGCTTGTAAGGCAGAAATAATTTGTATTGATTTTACTGGCAAAAAGTATAATAATATATTCGGAATTTAGTAAGACGGATCTCGTCGTTAACTGAAAGGAAAACCTTAATAAGTATGGGTGATATTGTGGAGTCTTTTCTGGCTGAGAGGTCGGTAAATACCTGTTTAAAACTAAAGCTGCCATAGGAATACGTGAAGTAAACATGGCGACTTTTGCTGAATGAGTTCGTTTGTAACCTCACCAATGAATACTGCGTGTCTAACCTGAATAATACAGCAGTGGTGGTGACTGAATTTTTAATGGTCTGACTTATCCGTGGCGTGACACAACGGGTATACCCCCTTGGAGGGTACCCTGAATTTCCAAGGACCTGGTTTGGGAGGCATACTGGTGTTATGAATCTGACTCGTACTTCGAGAAGATATTCGTATGACGTGTACCATGATTGGCGTCCTGATATGTGTCTTCCGAAATGATACCTAAGACCTATGTCTTGACTGATGTCTTGACACGTGTTTTAGTAGATGAATCTGAACAAGGCTGAAAGTTTTGGTAACTGCTAGGGTTGGCGGACCGGTTAGACTGATGACCTCTTTATCTCTGGTCATGTCCGTTCCGAAGTTCCGATAGCTACTGACTGATTAATATAAGCACGATGGTTGTCATTACCGCTTTGTCTATCAGTTTCATGACGGTCATTATTACGACCGTGATTCCTGTAACTATCCTGTTGAGTGGCCGACTGAGTACCGGTTCCCACTCTTCTGAATAAAAGGTTAGCTGAGTGAAGTGTGACATCTAGCTGAGAAAATAAAAGCATGAAAGGGCATGGTAGTGTCTGATGGTTGAAGTATATTCTTGTCAAAAATTTAAAATTTTTTAGTTTCCGTCCTTGCTTTTGAAGATTCTTCATAGTATAAACAGCATCAGCATCTTGGAAAATCTCCAAAGTGCCAGCAACATCAGCATTTGTGAGGTCTCCAAAATATTATCAGCACGCTATCTGGTAAAATCTTCTCTCGAGCAGCATCAACATTTGATAGAATATCGACAAGTGGAAACGCTTGAGATGATTGAGATCGTTTACACTACACATAGAGTAAGGTACATGGAGTACACCTGGACTACTGTGCATGGGTACACAATGAATACTGCACATGGAGCATATCTGAGGTACTGTACGTGGAGTACACATGAAATATTGTGCATGGGGTATAACTGAAAATTTTGCTGATATGATCGACACTGGTGTCAATCGCCTGGCATGGTCAACGAAAGATAATTTGATTTAACTGGTTAGCAAATTGAACTAAAATGAGGTTAACATGATAGGCTGAGAATTTTTGTGTAGACTTAATGCTGGTTGTATAGAGGCTAAAAAGTATGATTAGACGGAGTTTCATCAATGTTCAGATGAAGACATGATTGACAAAGACCAGAACATGATTTATCATGAAATAGGATTTAACTGTAGTCCTTTTGTATTTTAGCCTTAAGGCATCATCACCTTGCTGAAAATGAAATCAGCATAAGAAGACATGAGACTTAATCAGCATGAAAACGACGTCCACATGAGAGTATAAAACTTGACTGATACAAGGAACATAGAAGGATAATCGACTGAAGTTTAACATCAACTGGTGTGGATGACTATGGTTAAATCCACGAAATTTACAAGAGAAAGCATGTGACTAAGTATGGGCGATTCTGGTTCGATCTATACTTGTCAAAATTTTCTAAGAACTGTCATGTATAGAAATTTACATTTTGGGACTAAATATGGATGGTTGTAGTCCAGTCCATACTTGTCAAATTTTTTATGAAACGTCATGATATGACAAAGGTGAACAACTATGGATCGGTTCACAAAACAACATTCAACTGAAAAACATGAAATTTGATCTGAACATTGGTGAACGTATATGGGTTGGTTCACCAAGTAATATTCGACTGAAAGCATGAATCTGTCAAGAGTAAGGATGAACGCCATTGGGTCGGTTCACCAATACAAAAATCTGAACGGGTAAGGGTGAACGCCTATGGGTCGGTTCACCAAAACAAAATTCGCTGAAAAGCACATGCGACTAAATATGGCCAGTCATGTACCAACCTTTTACTTAGTAAAAAACTTTAAGAAAATCGACTGATAACTGAAGAAAAATGACTGATAAATGCATGAGAAACATGAAAGATAACAGCGCCAAAATCTGGGAAGTTCCTGGTGACTACCCACTAGTCACAGGTCAAGTTTTAGAGCCTACAGGTCGAACCAGGCCCTGATACCATAATTGTAACACCCCACTTGGATAAGTGGACCGTTACGTGTATGTATGGCGTGTCATCAAAGCATAAGGTAAATGTCCTAAAACATTAACTGACCATAACGGAAATACCGGAATCAAACATCGGTAATCCAACCTAAGCTCAAAACATGAAAAATAAAATATTGAAGGAAAGGACTAAACAATGTCCACATAAGCAGAATAATGTAAGAAGTGCATAAAGTAAGAAGTCCGGATAGCTTTCATTCAATGCACATGCTCTCAGAATCCTAAGAGCGTCCTGGTGTACCTGCAGTTAGAACGTGAAAGAACTACGGCTGAGCATAACGCTCAGTGAACGGATATAAAGCATGATAAGGAATTACTGAAATGAAACAAATGATAAAATAGTGGAGTTGTAAGACTGATAAGTAAAGTTACAGCGGAAATCTGTGTATAATCTGTAAAGTCTGATTTGTAAATAATAAAGCTGAACTATTATCTGTTAAATCTGAAAACATGCATTTACTGTATTTTAATTGCCAGAGCTTATATAGGTCATGTGCTGTAACAACGGTGCATGAATAACTGGAGGGGTGACCTCGTCATGCTGTAGAGGGGTGACCTCTAAATACTGTGCTGGGTGGAGGGATCAGCTCCAATGTGAAGGATGTAGAGCACACACCACATTCACCCTGATAACTTGTAAACTGATAAGCTTAGGATGCATCCATACGCCCCACTAAACATACTGATAAAATGGCCAAACTGAACATGAGTGGGACGATGCAGGATATCACTCTCCTGCATGTGAGTCACGACACCGGTGCCTCTAGTGCCATGGTTACGGTACCTCCGTAACTAGTACATAAACTGGTCATGCTTGTATATAATGCTCAGGCAATTTATTTAGTTATTAACATGATTAGTGATAAGCTTAAACACATACTGGGGAAAACATTTGGCTGCAGACGGGGAATCCTAATCATGCATAGGAAAGGAAGTCCTTACTGAAAGGACGGAAAATCCGTACCTCGTGTCCAGTAATGAAATACAAACGAAAGCTCGAAGGTTTACTCCGACTTCACGGATACTACATGAATAATGGACGTGAAATGAGTTGACTGATATCGGTTTATTTTCTTTTTATTGATCTTAGTTGTTCTCAGTTTGATTTATTTTATTCTTATAATACTGTCGTGATATATAAACTGATAAATCTGAGCCTTCAAAAATTTCTTTTAATCGTATTTCGTTCTACTAGTTGTTTATGACATAACACGTATTCTGACGTTATACTAAATATATATTTGGTAACCTGCTATAAATAGAAAGTTTCCTAATTAAGAAAGTTTCCAAAAATACTTTATTTCATTTACTAAAATTATACTCTTTTAAATCTTTATAAAACTAGTTTAATATAAATAAATTAATTTTCTACATAAATCATTTAAAGCATTTATTTATAAAAGTGAATTAAATAAGGTATAATCAAGTCGTCGTTTTTATCCTTTTAATTATAGTCCCGAGCCTACCGAGATACCCCCTCTCGGTCGCACTAAAACAATTTGACATATATATTAAATCCTGCCTATTAGAATTAGCGACAGAAAAATCTGTCACTAAAAATGTGACTAAAAACTGATTCAAAACTGTCACGAAAACTGCGACAGAAAAGTTGTCGCAAATCTGTCGCTAATCTCAAACTTAACAGCCACGATTTCTATCCAGAATTTCCCATTGATTACACCTATTGTTCCCACTGATTTAGTACTTTTCTCATTGCTTTTAGTACAACCAAATACCACCTTTTTATTATATATTTATACCGAGAGTTAAAACTCTCGGTTTCCCTTTGTTTTTGCGACTTACCCATTGCCACTAGATCAAACGCACCCCTGCTTTTCTTTTTGGGTTCGGGCTGACCACTGCACAACATCACCGAGACCTTAGGGTCTCGGTTTTCTTAACCAAGAAAAACCCGACACCCTAGACTATCTATATACCCCCTGTTGGGGTTGTTTGCTCCCGGCTGGACCAAAGAAACAACACCATGCCGGCTGTTGGTCACGGATGGGCTCGTAGGCAGCATATAGGTCTCGGTTTTCATGAGAAAAACAACCACCTGACACCCTTTTATTTATTTTGGTTCCACTTCTTGTTTACCTACATATTAAAGATCAAAACGAAAGAGAGGAAAAGAATATTACCTATTCACGTGATTAAGGATGAACATATAAATCAAAACGATTGAAGGATCAAAATCGTTTCTTTCTTTGTTGCTAGATCACAGCCGGCGGCCACCCATAGGAACCCTAATCCTATATTTTTTTTTTGTTTCTGATTTGACAAGGGAGGGAGGTTACCCCGTCTTTTTTTTCTTTTGGAATAAGGTTGGGCTTCAAGCCCATTTGTTGTCCCTTCTCTTAAAATTTTGCCCCCTTTAATATATATATAGTTTTTCCTTTTGTTTTTTTTTTGACATTGTAAATTATTCAGTATGCTAAAATAATACATAAGTAATATTTTCTGAACTTAATAAATATTTTTCTGAATAATTATATATATATAGTTTATAATAAATCGAGACTGCGTATTTAATATTCGAAATTTTAAATACGGGTTTTACAATCTTAGTCTATGATCTTAGTCTTGATCTTAGTCTATGATCTTAGTCTAGATCTTAGTCTATGATCTTAGTCTAGATCTTAGTCTATGATCTTAGTCTAGATCTTAGTCTATGATCTTAGTCTAGATCTTAGTCAATGATCTTAGCCTCAGATCGTAACCACAGATCGAAGTCTGAATCGTGAGTAGTGATCGCAGTATTGTATCGCAAGTAGAAACCCTAAGGCTTATGCGATCACCATTCCCGATCGGAACCATTAAAACCCTTAGACATAGTTACGATGGAATACAAGAGGAAAATAAGCAAAGACTGAATAAGCACTTTTCTAATAAGCACTTGCCAAAAACCTAACCAAATCAATATTAAAAAGAACTAAATAAGCCACGAATAAAAAACTTTCAAAACTCTAAATAAGCAAGATTTATAAAATAAACTTTAAAAATATTAAACTTTTAAGAACACTTAAAAGAAACTAAGCTAAACATGAAATAAGTAAAAATCGCAATAAGCTAAAACCTTAAATCGTTTAAAAACATTGATAAGAACAAAAAGATGAAAACTTTAATCAAATAAGCACCAAGATGAAACAAGTTACTTACTTTGAACCGACTCAAAATCAAAATCAAAAACAAGAAAGGTAGAATAAGATAGATGATGAAAGCTTGAAATTAAACTAAAAGATTAAAGATTCAAAACAAGATTAAAGACTCACATGGATAACTTGAAAGAAAGACAATATGAAAAAGTGCTAGAAAATAAAGTGGAGAGCTAAATGAATTTAGCTAACACCCTTCCTAATGACATAAGGAAGGTATTTATGAGAGGAAATGGAAGGAGTGTGTTGCTTCCTTCTTTCTTTTTCGTCTTCTCTTCTTTTAAATTTTTCGTCTTTCTCGACGTTGTCTCAGGATTTGTCGATATGAAATGAACTTGTATTATAATTTTCTTCTTTTATTAGACTTGGTTCTTCGACTTCGTTAAACTTTCATCTTTAGACTTTTTCTTCGATAAATCTTCAGAATAGGCCTTTGACTTCCGTTCTTTTTGCACTCTTGATCTTTTGACTTCGTCTTTTGTATTTTTCTTCGATAGAAGCCCGTGAAAGCCCGTGTTTTCTTCCCTTTTCACATATTGGTCCTAAATCACAACAAAAACGCAAACCACACATAATTCTGACTTTTACGACAATAAATACACGTTTAGGATTGGTTATTGTTATAATTAAGTGGTAAAAGGATGGGTGTTTTCACACCTATCAAATCCCCTACACTTGACCATTGCAATGCCCTCATGCAATGCACTAATTACAAAGCAAGATTTACATTTTCTATCATAAATAACCCACCTTGGCCTTTATTAAACATAAGACATTAAGGAAACTTGAAGAGATAGAAAATTACAAAATATTTGAAGGAAGAAAACAAATAAATAGATCGAAGACTTACATTAGGGTTTTGGTTGTCATGAATGTTTATCACCCTCAAGTTTCACGTTCCCCAAACCAAGCTTAAAAACGAGATCATTGTTATTATAAGTTAGCAAACTAACACAAACTCATGTGGCCCAATTTCACTTAGACTCCCTTATTCCTAGGTGTATCTCTTATATTTTATTGTTGTCTTGAATGATCACGAGGATGCATTGTTGACTTATTTCGATAGTTTATTTAGGCCGAAAATAAAGTAGGACGATTTAATCAATAGTAGCTAAAGGACAAAATCTTTTAAAACTGCTTCTCGGGACCTCATGAAGTTCATATCTTGGCATAACTCGCTTCACGATTTGAGACCTTTCTCGGACCGATATTTGGCAGTGACTTCATACTTCGAATCTTGAGAGACGTTCTTGAAATAATGGTCTTCTCTTCATAATAGGAATTTCTTCACTTGAAGTTTTTGAGAGATTCTTCATATTTGGACCACGACTTCTTCATTTTTCTCCGATCTTTATTTGGGATTTTGATATACAACGATCCGCCTCCTTTTCGGACTTGGATCTATTCATCCTCATACCTTGCTAGGGTCTTTTCGGATAGATTTCTCCATGATCTTTACGGGAGTATTTGCTTTTCGTCGTGTGTCTCGATCCTTCATATTGATTTTTGATAAATGATTCTTCACATTACTTTGGATCTTTAGCAACAAAATGTAGCCCTCATGTCTTGTTAGGACCTTTTCGGACTCGCCAATCTTCGCATCCCGCTTCAATAAGTTATGACTTGGCTATGAACTCTAATTAATACCGAGCAACTTTTAAACGATCTTGGGCTAGAAGCTAAGTAACTTTTCAAATCGTACAACCTTACTTATTGCAATCATATTTACTAACAAGCGATGGGAGAAAAAGCTCATAATTAACTCACATAAATTCATGAAAGAATACCAAACTTATAATTGACTCTATCATCTCTCGTTCTCCACAATTTAAAATCTCAAGGAATGAGACTCGTGGATGCTTAGCCTATTAAATCAAAGTTTTGGGTTTTCAAGTCATCTATAGTATCTTGAAACTTCTTAGACTTTTTCAAGTTTATAATTCGCATTATAATGTTCCCTTGATAAACGACTTTCTAGGATCAATTATAGGAACTTGTGAAAAGTTATTGTTCTTAATCCGTAAGAGTTAAGACTTTCGCGTTTTAAAATTCCCTATATAAAAGCCTAGCAAAACTTGATTTAAACACGTTAGGGATACCAGCTAGAGTAAACTCAAATAAGTAAACTCGGGTTGAGTCAAAAGATTCATGACAGGCCTAATATATCAAAGACATCTAAACTTATTAAAACCATTTTATTTAACTTTATTCTAGCAATGAAAGAAAATAACGATAACAAAGGAAAATACTAGAAGGCCAAAATAGATCAAAAAATTTGAAAAATGTCGAAAAATCAATTTTTCGGTTAAAATGAGGACAAATTAATGAAAAAGCCCACTTAACCTCGATAGAAGTCCCCACTACACTTGATATAAACATTGTCCTCAATGTTTAAGCATGTGGGAGTAAACTCCCCTACACTTAAGATATTGTGAACGTTGTTTAAATCTTGCTAAGGAAGAGACAACTAAAGTGATTCCTATTTTAATATTGAAAAATACAAAATAGTGAATCAAAAGAGTTTAGGATAGAACCGGGAAGACGGGTACACGGAATCACGGGTCGTCAAAAGTCATCAAGAATGGATCTTTGAAAGCTCGAATCCCAGCACATCATAAGAAAGAAGACAACAAACACATACTAGGGTCTCCCCTTACACTTATTATAAAAACGGATAATAAGGATAGATACTCGGGTTGCCTCCCAACAAGCGCTTTTTTTTGTTCATCGATTCACGAGCCTGACTCGTCCCTGAATTAAATGGTCCATGGGGAAGCCTCTAATGTAATACCGGGATCAAAGACCTTGTCCTCGTTCCCGGAGGAAAATAAAACAGGAGAGGCCGGAGGATAAGTCTTGAACGGTAGAAAAGTCCTCTCAGTAAAAGAAAAATAAGTGAAGTCTTGATCCACGGGAGGTGGGGTGGGTAAAGGAATCAAAATGTCATCCCCAAAAGACATATGATTATCACTGAGCGGCAAAGCCGTAAAGGTGTCAATCATAGAATGGTCAATGCCACCTCCCGGGTCAAAGCACTCATCCTCAGTAATGGTGTCCAAAGTATGTGATAAGAGGTGCTCGGGAGGGGGACTTGGGACAATAGCTTCAGGCATTAAAGTATCAAAAAGAATATCCTCCTTCGTGTCATCATCATCAACACCGCTGAGGTAATGAGTGAATGTCGATTTCTTCCATATATGTGTCATTATTCACAACGGGAGTAATAGACGGGGGCAATGACTCGGTATTAGGAGCAGAATTCAACGCTTCAATTTTAGCAATAAGAAGATGAACTTTCAGTAATTTGTCGCGAAGAATAACGTCTTCCACCTCATCTACAAGACCAAGTTCAGTGGTGAACTTCTCGTAAGTCGGAGAGAATAAATCAACATCGTCCTCTGTCTATTTCCATTCTCTCAAACATGTCATCTTCTGTATTTGTTTGTTTGATAGTTTTTGGACCCATCTCCCGTTGTTCATCCTTTTGCCTTTGATCTTCTAGCTCATCCAACAAGCCTTCCATATACTCATGTTCCATATTGTTAAGCATTTCGTCTTGCTCTTCCATCAAGTGTAAAACACAAAGTTGTTAGGACTTATTAAATCTTGTAACTAAAGAAATTTCAAAAAGAAGCAAGATTTAAAGTTACTTACCATGAATTGGGCTCTGTGTGAAAATCCACCCCTAAACCCTCTACCTTCACGTCTGCCACCACCTCTTCTACCTCTGGTAGCACCCCTAGACACCCCCGGCACCTCTTCTACCTCTAGCACCACCTCTATATACTCTCCCACCACCTCTTGAACCTCTTCTAACACCATCAGTCCCCAAACCCCCATTACCTTCACCAACATCAGTCCCCAAACCCCCATTACCTTCACCGCCATCAGTCCCCAAACCCCCATTACCTTCACCACCATTAGTCCCTAAACCCCCATTACCCTCACCTCTGCTACCACCTCTTCTACCTCTGCCATGGGCCCTAAATCAAGCATGTTGAAGATTTGGTTCCCTTCTTCTACCAGGAACCCTTTTAACAAGCACAAGTTTTAGGACATACTCATTCCTAAAACAAGACACATTTTATTCCAAGGTATTGTTAGGTCATGTTTTGGTAAACCAATCCTCTTTGAACTTGGAAACTAGGGTCAATGGTTTCCTCATCAGGGTCATTGAAAGAGTCACCATCTTGAGGTATTGGACCATCACAAAACCCCCTAAACATCCCACTAGTAGTGCACAATTTGTTAAGAAACGGGTCTTGAATGCTTAACTCGTTAATAACGACAGCATCTTCTCCTTCATTCTGAAAGTCTACACCTTCAAAATCCTCACAGTCATCACTACTGTAGTATTCATCACTACTAGACCCATCAGAAACAGAAACAGAAACGTTTCCATTTAATTCTTCATTAACAAAATCTTCAATATTATAACCAAAATGCTCAACATACAAATCTATAAACCATTTTTGTTGATAACCAACCCTAACAAAATCCTCAACATCAGAATATGTCCTAATTGGTTTTATACCTAAACTCATTTTAGTCTTAATAGGACAATAGTATAGTGAAAAGACAGGATTATGGACCAACCTACTAATGATTTCTCTGACATGGTTAGTCATTTATTTATTTAACATCAGCTTCAAGGTACCTTAATGACTTTTGGACGAACACACCATCATGGTGTAAATTAACCGTAAACACTTGATGTGTAAAAAAAATTAGGGTTACAAAAATTAGGGTTAGCGAATTAAATCAAATTAAAGCAAGATTAGTGTAATTAATCGACAATTATATTGTTTGCTTTATTCGTCTTCATCGATTTGCTGAGTTAGTTTAACTAATTTTGATTCCAGGGTTTGTTCATAATTGGGGGGAAAATTAGGTCGGAGAGATGAAGTTGTGTTTGTTGTGGAACTGTGTGTTTGATCGAAGTTATATGTTTATATCCTACTCAGCCAATGAGGTGATGTAATATCCAATGTGGCAGGCCACGTAATAAAAAAATGACGTGTCGGTATATTTTTGTGTGAAACTGGAAATGAGCCGGTAATATTACCTAGAATAGAAAAGTATAGTCGATATTTATAGAAATATTGGTAATAAAAATAGTACATTACCTAGATGTGTAAATGATGGATAGTACATTACCAATATATAGACTTAACCCATAAATGAATAGTAAATTATACGTTTGGTCCTTGATATTTCATCTTGGGGTAAGCATCGGGGCATGACTAATCTGACCTAACAGAAAACCAACCCGAAAGCGAGTTAATAAAAAATGGCAACCGAGAACTGGATCGGATTTAAAGAAGGTCATCGAAACCGAATCGACTAAGTTTGCTCGGTTCGGTTTAGATGGTTGGAACCGACTACGTGTCGGTTTTGACTCGAACCGAACCGAAACAAAACTAAACAAACTAACCGAACTAGATATCCCGAACCACGTAAGCTCAGTTTGGTTTGATTCGGTTCGACTGATTTCTCGAGTTGATTTAGCTTTTAGTTTGCTCAATCCTACTTTCATCCTATGGGAGGAGTAGGTACCTAATTTGGGAGTAGGTGCCTATCTGTTATAGACATTCATTAGCACCTACATTTCGAACCCACCACACCTCATACTTTCTATAAACTTTTGGTATTAATTATTTTGTCGTTTTCAACATTATGTTATCAATGAGGTTATTTTGTTGTATTACATTACTTTTGTCAGTTATATAAAAAACATCTTTTTATCGAACACACCTGTGTTAGATTAGTTTTTTTTTTCTAACCTCACTTATTCTCACAATTCACTCTTATTAGTCACCGGAATTCCCACTAAACATTAAATACACATTTTATAAACTATATCTCACAAAATACCTCACTTACACTCACAATCTAATTAAATATTCAGATATAGACCGACTTCACACACAAATACCAAACAGTGAGCACCTCACTATCGTGATGTGTATTTGGCTAGTTTCGCTCGCGACCCACCTTGCTCACCTCAAGGTGGTGCGTGACGTGAGGCCTCACGCATCCTTTACTCGAGACTGCTAAATACAGCCTTATAGAAAACTCATGACTGAAATATTACTGATTATAGAAAATAGTTGTTGGGATCCCGATGGTAAGAATTAACCGGTTTTAGAATCTTGCTTTTAATTGATTAGATCAAATTATCAAGTCACAGTTTAATCGGTTCAAACGGATTTTTTGCTCAAAACATATGTTTAACTATTCAATCAAGTAACGGTTTAACAAGTTCAACTCAAGTTTTAAAACACTGAAATTCAGTATTAGTCTTATATATTGCGATAAATAAAAAATAAAAAAGAGAGGGTATGTATGCACAAGCAGCCAAAGTCTAAAACATCCCACGATCTCTTAGAGCAGGGGAACGGCGGGCTACTAGCCTTGGCTGATACCACCAGCCTAAAATGATGAACGGCGCACTGTATCAAAGTTGGTGCCAAAAGGTGGGGCGCCAAAGACACCAGATAGGCTTTTAATATCACTATTGTACCACTTGACATCATTTTTTTTTTAATAATTATATTCTTACAAAATGTGATGCTAACAAACTCTCGCGCTAAACCTATGAGACACTTATTTTCTTTGACACTAAATTTAAGCTTTAGCCAGTTCCGTTACTTTTAATCACATAAAAAAAATACTAGAATCGAATCCTTGCTAATTTAACTTCCATAAAAAAAAAAACTTCCATACAACATAAATAATATACATACGTATTTCCTGACATGACGATAATATAGTGACAATTTGTTTGGAGGCTCTAAGGTATTATCAATGACTCAATGTCGAGTCATCATTAGAAAACTTACGAGCTAACGTAGAATCATCTACAACAATTGAATGTAACATGGAAATATACATTGACCACAAAAAAAATAAGAAAATAAAAGTAGAATGGTGTACAAAAAATCTAACAGAAAAGCTAACGTCAAATATAGATCTATTAGAAATATACTACGTAGATTTGAACATGTTATAACTTATAAGCAGAAAAAAAAATACAGTTTTAATGGTACATTTTACAAGAAGAATATGCACTAAATAAAACTTGTCACATGGTTTATATTTATAACTTTACTCGATGTTTTAAAACCCGGGTTTTAAATCAACCTGGTCGAGTCATCGGGTCCGAGTTAACCCGGATCGATGTGAGTTAACCCGATTTTTTTAAAAAAAAAAATATTTTTAATAATTGACAAAAATTATATATAAAAACTTTCGTATATTGAAGATATAAGTTGTTTACCAACTAATATAATATGTAAAAATAAAATTTCGTCGCAAATACATGAATTTTACAATTATTTTAAAAAACCCCGAAAAAATCAAAACCCGGCCTGATCTCGAGAACCAGGTTGACCCAAATCACCTCAAACCCGGCACGTCAAGACGAGTTTCGAAAATGTGAAACCCGAGTCAATATGACCCGTTATTTTAGCCGGAACCGAGTCGACCAGAGTCTGAAAACATTGAACTTACACTTACTAACAAACAAATTATGGCTGATTAAAACATATTATAAAGTTTGGAGACACATTTAAATATTCTAAACATGTAAAAGATGACTCTTGACTATGATCTTTGATTGAAATTTTATACTATTAGTTTTTTTTATAGAAGTTAATTGTATCGTATTACAAAAGTTTATTTTATTGGTATCATTTTCTCGCAAATAGCGAGCCATAAATTATAATTTAAAAATAGATTAGAGTTTAAACCGGCGAAAATCAGTGAGGGTGTCACCTAGACACGATGAATTTACTTTGGCCACCACAGTGTTGCCTCTTAGTTCACTTGGATAGGAGCTCATAGCATGAGGCAAAGTCTTTGAAGAATGGCTAGTTTGATATCAAAATATGCATTAAATTAGTGTTTTTACCAATTTACATGTTTTAAAATTAATATTATATTAATGATATTTGTTATTAACATTTTTCTAATTTTTGTTATAGGAGTACCAGATAAAAAAATCAGAGAAATCACATAAAGATAAAAAAACAAAAATATACTTACGAAATTTGTGAGTCGATGTGTATTTTTCTATACCTTTTTGTGAGACATTGAGTATTTTTTTTTTTTCCTTCTTATTTTGTGCATATAAGAGACAAGCTAGAAAAATCTTTATTTCAATTTTTTTATATTTTAGCTTTTCATTAAATGGTGTTTGAAGTATTTGTAAATTCACAATTCTTATCATGTTAATCCATGGTTATAAATAGCGTGAAGCGTGGCGTTGCGGCATGTCCAAGCTACACGCTTTAGCGGCTAAGGCGAAGCGTTAACGTTTTTATAGCGTGACTTATAGCGGCACAACATATAAAAATATTTATTTATTTTATGTATTTCAATACTATATTTATATTATGTTCATAATAAGTGTTGTACATAATAATTAAAGTTATAAAACTCTCCTTACATGTAATAATATTCATTTTTTGGAGTTGAATTCAAAAAATAATCGCACCTCATGTCGTAGCGCGCCTTGACCTATTGCGTAGCGCGGAGGTCACGCCTCAAGCTTTAGCGCGCCTTACGGCGGGTTATAGCGAGCTATTTAGAACTATGTGTTAATCACTGCATTCACTAATTGTGAATCCACCAATTAAACTAGCAGAATTTTGATTAGTGAACGCATTTGAAGAGCAGATCCTTTTCATCCCATAAAATAGTTTAATGCTGTTTAGATGCCATGTTATGTTCAATTGACACTGAGTTGTCATATGGTGCAGACAACATGCACTTACGAAATTAGATCTTGTGGTCTTCATTGGTTAAAAAATAATGATATACTATATATTTCTGCTAAATAATTAAACAAATATACGAATAGAAATTATAACAAAGAATATTCTATTATTGTCCTTCTATAATCAAACATCATAACATAAAGCTCATGAAATAACATGTGTTTTGTTGAGTGTAGAACATGTCTTGGTAACCAAAATGTAAAAAAGTACGGAAATCACAGTACGTCCATAAATCGTGGAAAAGTGTTTTTGAAAAAGTACATTTTAAGTACTCCATTCTACATTTTTTTTTTCTGTTGAACACAAAGTATCATTCTACACTTGTAACGTGAGTATGTGACAATTGATTTACACTCCAGTTTTTTTACTACTGTAGAACACTCATTTTCTTGCATCACATGTCTGTACCACTTTTACATCTTAAATGTCTGTCCTTAAATAAATGTCCACCGTTGACTATTGAAATCATTTTACTTCGACTTTAACTTTAATTTGTTTTGTTTGTGTTATATAATAATTGATGCAAATTATATGAATGAATTGAGTTTTAAATGTATCTTCGTTGGTATAATTTTTATTAAGTATTACCTAACATAAACAAAATAATTTAAGGTTAAAGTTGAAAAAAATTGATTGCAAAAGTTAATAATGGACATTTATTTAGGGAATGAGAGAGTATGTGTTTACACTAAAATGAGCAAATAAAAAATATTTTTGTAATATAGTAGTAGTCTTTATTTCTGATTTTGTTGAACCCAATCCTCCTAGCAATGCAATAAATTGTGCATCACTTGTGATTGAAGAGTAGTTAATTTATCTTAGGTTTTTTCTTTTATTGACAAATTAAGACTAAGATTGATGTTAATTGAGATCAAAAGATATAATGAGAATGCAACTGAAAGTTTGAAAAACCAAACTAAGTGAAATTAAAGATACAAATCTACTTATTCAAATGAAATAAACAACAATTGAGATCAAAAGATATATATGTGAAATTATGTGCTATTAATCGAGAATTACACTTAAAACGACATTCTAATAAAATCTTCGATTAATACGGGACGGGTGTGGTGGAGCTTCACGCCCCAACGAGATCGAGACGGGTTTAGAGATAACTTTAGTAATCAGGTTTGGAGATGAGGATAGTCGTTGCTCCGCTCCAAACCCGTCCCGTTACCATCTATACTTACATACTACTTCATATATTTTTTAATAATTTATGTTGTTTTTTCCGTTCATTGTTTATGTTTGTTCGTCTTTCTCTTAATAAACGAACATAAACAAATACAAATAACCCCATTTACTTGATGCTTGGTCAATTGCTCATGGATAAGGATGAGCATTTCGAACCGAATCACGAATTCGAATCAGAACCGTACCAATTCCCGGTACCTGAATCTCGTTCAATACGGTACTCGGATTACAAAATAAGGTGAAACAAAATTTGGGACCACTATTCGGTATGAGACCGGTATTAAATCGGGAAATTCTCGAGAAAACGGGAAATTCCCGATTTCCCGGTGTAAAACCCGCATACTTTTACCATGAATAGTGCCCTTAAGATCGTACGTCCTAGATTAAAACTTACCCTATTTAGTATTGATCACATTCATGTGCTAATAATCAAGCAAGTGCATACGTGTATGACATGATAAGTATCGATTACGTACAAACTCATGATAAACAGTTAATAGATATTTCACGTGAACATAATTAAATCATGATCACCATTTTAAAACACGAACTAAAATAATTACGTAAATACTTAATTACGAGTGTAAATAATACGATAAACTACATGATAAAATAAACAGAAACACTTTAAACACGAACACGTTTAACCACGAACGAACACGAAACATCGGGACACGAGAAAAGGTACGGGTACCCCATGTGGGGCCCCATACCCACGGCACACATAACAAGGTGGGCTAAGCCCATGGATTTTTACAAGAAAAGGGGGGGTTATGGTAACTTTTCATTTCATTTTACATTTCAAGCAAAATAAACATTTAACCTAAAAAGGTTTTCTCTCCTTCCTTTTTGTTCTCTTTGTGCCGCCACCCTAAGACCACCATAGGTGGTTGATTGGTTGATTTTGATCTTGAAAACCATTGCTATAAACCGTGTTTGTTCATCCTCTTCCAAGCTACGTATTGGTATATCATTCTAAACCTTTCTTTTTAATTCTTTTTAAATCTTTGATTATTTTCATGAACATGTTATTGTTATTCTTATTAAAACATGATAATTAAACATAGATCTAACATGTTTTGGGGTTAATTAAAATCAAAGGTTGTTATATGAGGGTGTTTGTTTTTGGCCGCCTAGTATAACCAACCCGAGGGGGGGTTCGGTTTGCTTTTAGCCGCCACCACCAAGACCATTTTGGTCTTGGTTGGTGCATGTGGGACCCACGGCAGCAAGGGGACACAAGTACCCCGAGTTGGCTCGGGGTACGGTGTCGAGTTCATGCCCGATTCATGGTTCGTTGGTTAAATCATGATTTATGCTACATGTTAATATTATGAATTATGAACTTAGGATATAAATTAATTAATAACATGAGATATTAATTAAACCATGACTTAGGTTATTTCTTAATTATTAATTTAGCATGATATTAATTTAACCTAAGTATTTTTATGTTATAAGTTATAATTAATTAATTATTTAAAACATGCTTATAATTAATTAATTTAGACATAACTTAGGTTATATTATTAATACATATTAATATACATTTTAACCTAAGTAATCTATTCCATTTTAATTAAACACATGTTATACTTTAATTAAAATGCTTAACCTATAGTTTAATTAAAATGCATGAAATAATAATTAAACTATACACTATATCATATGACTTAAGAAATAAGCTTATAAACACTTAGACTTATATTTTAGCTTATGCAACCAGCTTAATTCTAATTATGGAAACTTCTATTTATAGAAACTTAATTAAATAAGGCAACTAATCTAATCATGGAAACCTTCTATATATGGAAACTTATTTAATTAAGGCAGCTGATCTATTTTTGGAAACTTTCTATTTTTAGAAACTGATCTATTTTAAGCAGTGAATTCTATTTTTGGAAACTTTCTATTTTAGGAAACTTTCTATTTTTGGAAACTTTCTATTTTTGGAAACTTTCTATTTTTGGAAACTTTCTATTTTTGGTAACTTTCTATTTTTGGAAACTTTCTATTTTTGGAAACTTTCTATTTTTGGAAACCTGCTATTTTTGGAAAGTTACTTATTATTACACAGTAAGTATAATAATACATGAATTACCAGTAATACTTTATCAGATTAATCAGAGTACAAGGTAAACACAGATAGGGCTTTAAACAGTAAACCATGACCTAAAACATACAAAGTAAGCTAAGATGAGACATAAAACCCAGTACGTAATCAGTGATTCGATACTTATACACGTGTGTATTCATGTAGCGTTAGTGATCCAGAAGTAGGAGTCTTTCTTCCGTTCATTCACTGGACTTGAGGTACGGATTCCCGTCCTTTCAGTATGGACATTCTTTCCTTATTAGGATTTCCCCGTATGCAGCCAACTGTTTTCCCCAGTATTTGTTTTATTGTTTTGAACTGCTTATGTTTAATTAGCATAATCTATAGTCATATACAAGCATGACCAGTTTCACCTAGTTATGGAGGTACCATAACCATAACATTGGAGGCACTAATGTTATGACTTCCCCACGGCGGAGTGATTGCTCGTGGCGTCCCTTTCAGTTTTGGCCATATTATTATATCATGTGGGGCGTATGGGTGCATCCTAGTTACATGTTTTATTCAGTATTTCATGGTGAATGTGGTGTGTGCCTTGCATCCTTCACAAGGAGTTGATCCCTCCTACCCAGACCAGTATATTAATTAGAGGCATCCCCTCTAATCAGCATGATGAGGTCACCCCTCTAAGTATTCATGCACGTGACCTTTTCATGATCTATATGGGCTATGGTATATATATGTTAAAACAGTTTTCATAAGATAAACATAAGGCTTTTCAAACTATAAAACCAGTTTTCTCAATACTTAACCAGTCTACTCAGAACTTAGTCTTCCGCTGTTATATGTTACATGCTTATCCTATTTCATGCTATATTGTACATCCGTGCACTGAGCGTCTTGCTCAGCCGTTTTCCTTTTCATGTTCCCAAAACGGCAGGTACTCAGGGACGCTCGTAGATCTCAAACGTACGTGCATATGGACTGGAAGCTTTACTGTCTTTCTTTACTTTATGCATTTCCTTTACTTTAATACAGCTTGAAATGGACATTGTTTCGTCCTTTCCTTTTACAGTATTTATGTTTGTGTGTGATGAGCTCTACTTTGGGGTTACCGATGTTTGATTCCGGTATTTCCCTTTTATGGTAAAATAATGCTTAGACATTTATCCTTGTATGCTTTGATGACACGCCATGATTATGCGTAAGATTCCATTTCCAAAATGGGGTGTTACAATTATGGTATCAGAGACAAGGCTTCGACCTGTAGGCTCTCAAATATGACCTGTGATTAGTGGGTAGTCACTACGGTCTTCCTAGAACTGACAGTTGTTTTCATGCATTCATCATTTTTAAGCATACATATACATGTCATTGTTACAGGGTTTTTGACTAAGTAATGGTTGGTACAGGACTGGCCCTATTTAGTCGCATGTGTTTTATCGAAACTTTTAGATTTGGGACCGACCCATAGGCGTCCCCTCGATATGTCTTTTGTTTTGAGTGAACTGACCAGAGGCGTTCACTCTCGAGCATCAAAAGTTTTCATAAAACTGCATCATGCATTCATACAAAAATTTTCTTGCATAAAATTTTTCTCGTGAAATTTTTGGTATAAATTTTTTTTCATGTATATATATAATTTATATTTTATGTTTTGAACTGTTAATCATATGTTTTATGTTATACTGTCAGATGGTTCTCACACGCGAACAAGAGCAGCTCAATGCTGCAATTCAGGCTGCCATGCAAGCCTTGCTTCCTCAACTGAGGAATGACATCCGTGCTGAAGTCCAAGCTGCCAACAATCAGCAGCAGCAGAATCAGGCACCTCCTCCTCCTCCTCCAGTGACACTAGCAGTGTGGCTGGAAAGATTCAACAAGCTCCGTCCTAGAGCTTTTGAAAAGACTGATAGCCCCAGCGATGCTGAAAGCTGGTTGACTCATATCGAGAAGATTTTCAATGCTATGGGCTGTGACCCCGCATACAAGGCGAGATTGGCATGCTACCGGTTTGAAGGCGATGTACTCAACTGGTGGCTAGCCTTGACGCAGTCGGAAGGAGGTGATGATTGGGTCGCTGGTTTGACATGGGCCCAATTCAAGGAGAGAGTGATGGAGCAGTTCTTTCCCAAGGCAGAGCAGGACAAGCTCAAGCGAGAGTACCATGAGATACGACAGAGAGCGGGCGAGAATAGCAACGAATTCATGCAGCGCTTTCTTCGCTTAGCTGGTTTCCTGGGAGCAGCAGCTGGTACTCCTGAGGACCAGGCACACCACTTTAGGTGGGCACTTCGCACCTCGGTCGCGAACAATCTAGTGTGTGCTACGTTCAATACAGTAGCACAAGTGGCCGACGCAGCAAGGAAGCTAGAGATGCTGCAGGAGCGAGATGAGTTCGGGGAAGCTGAAAGACCCGACAAGAGGCAGAAAACTGGGGACCGGTCTCAGCCGGCTACTCAGCAGCAGCCTCATCAGCCCAAAGGAAACGGTCACACTAACGACCGTTCTGTTGTGGAAAGGCGTAGCGGTAATGATAATTACCGTAACAACGCTGGACACTCCAACAACAGCAGGTCCTACTATTTACGCATCTTCTTATGATTTCATGTTATATCTCTCATGCTGACACTATATTAACCTCTACCAGGAACCACGGTAACGGGAAGGACCAGAACCGCAGGGGTTCGCAGCCTAACCGTTCAGCTATCACTGGTGAACATCTTATGATGCATATGTCTTATACTCGTGCATATACTTTATCTTAACACATTTTGTCATCAGCAAGCCCTCAACAAGCAAGGACTCCTGCTGGAGGATTCACTCATCCTCTTTGCAATACTTGCCATCGCAGACACCCTGGCCCATGTCGTCGTGATTCCGACGCGTGCTTCAAGTGCGGTCTCCCTGGCCATCATATGAGAGATTGCCGTAAGGGTGAGATGGAGGGTACCTCGGGTCATGCTGATAATAAGCCGCCTCCTACCACTGGGCGTGTCTACACGACATCTCGCGATCAGGCAAACAAATCTACAGGTACCATTATTGGAATTTTGTATATGTACGACCAAGCTGCATGTGTTCTTTTCGACACGGGTGCCACTCACTCAGTTATTTCCACTACATATGCTAAGAACATCAGGACACTTCCCCTGCCATTAGAAAATAGGCTTACCATTTCCACGCCTTTGAGGGACTCTGTATTAATAACTCATGTATACAAGAGTCTTCCTCTAGAGTTTGACGATAAAGTTCGTGCAGTAGATGCACTTCCCCTAGACATGATTGAGTTCGATATGATTCTCGGCATGGACTGGCTATCCAAGCACCATGCTACCATAGACTGCCACTCATATCGGGTGATCTTCGGCGACATTAATGCACCAGAGTACATTCATAACGGGTTCATACCCGGACGGTCTGTACAAGTCATATCTACCTTGCAAGCACGTGCATTACTGTCACATGGCTGTGAGGGTTATCTAGCTACGGTTCACGACATGGATGCTGAATCCCCATCGATTCAGGATCAACCAGTAGTTTCGGAATTTCAAGACGTCTTCCCAGCTGAACTCCCCGACATACCACCTGCACGAGAAGTGGAGTTCAACATCGACCTTGTTCCAGGAGCTGAACCAATCTCTAAGGCTCCGTATCGTATGGCTCCCATTGAGCTAAAAGAACTGAAGGACCAACTGCATGAACTTCTTGAGCGAGGGTTCATTAGACCAAGCGCATCTCCATGGGGCGCATCGGTCTTGTTCGTTAAGAAGAAGGACGGCAGCATGCGACTTTGCATAGACTACCGTGAACTTAATAAGATTACCATCCGCAATAGATATCCACTGCCACGTATAGATGATCTGTTTGACCAACTTCAAGGAGCCAAACACTTCTCAAAGATCGATCTAAGGTCAGGCTACCATCAGCTAAGGGTTAAAGAGCAGGATATTGCCAAGACTGCTTTTCGTACCCGCTATGGTCATTATGAGTTTGTAGTCATGCCATTCGGTCTGACTAATGCTCCAGCAGTATTCATGGATCTGATGAACAGAATCTTCCATGAATTCCTTGATAAGTTTGTCATTGTATTCATCGATGACATCCTGATTTTCTCAAAGTCCATGGAGGAACACGAAGACCATCTCCGTACGGTACTACAGATTCTTCGTCAGAAGCAGCTGTATGCGAAATTCTCCAAGTGTGAGTTCTGGTTAAACAAAGTGGCATTCTTAGGTCACATTGTATCAGCAGAAGGGATCACTATGGACCCAGCGAAGGTTGAGGCTATCACTAAATGGCCAAGACCAACGTCAGCGACAGAAGTCCGCAGTTTCTTGGGCTTAACTGGATATTATCGCAGATTCGTGGAGAACTTTTCCCGTTTGGCACTACCTCTCACCAAACTGATGCGAAAAGGAGAGAAATTCGTCTGGACGGAAGAACGAGAGAAGAGCTTCGAAGACCTAAAGCAGAAGTTAGTATCTGCACCTATTCTTACTCTCCCATCTGGTACAGGTGGATTTCAGATCTACAGCGATGCATCGGGGAAGGGACTGGGTTGTGTTCTCATGCAACATGGGAAAGTGATCGCGTATGCTTCACGGCAGCTTAAGCCCTATGAAGAAAACTACCCTACGCATGACCTGGAACTTGCTGCAGTGGTGTTCGCATTGAAAATATGGAGGCACTACTTATACGGAGAATCATGCGACATTTTCACGGATCACAAGAGCTTGAAGTATATCTTCACTCAACGTGAATTGAACATGAGACAAAGGAGATGGTTGGAACTGTTGAAGGATTATGATATTAACCTACAGTATCATCCCGGAAAGGCTAATGTAGTAGCGGATGCACTCAGCAGAAAGTCCGGAATGATCAACGGCATTGAAATCAAGGAACAAAACATAAGAGACTTGGAGCGGCTAGACATCGAAATCATGGTACGTGGGCAGCACGGATACTGGGCGAATCTTAGAGTAGAACCCGAGTTACTGTCTAGGATCAAGGAAGCTCAGAAGGATGATGGAGAAATATGGGCGATAATTCAGAATTTGGAGAAGCAGACAGAATTCAGAATGGACGCAGACGGTATCGTTTGGCAGGGCATGAGACTTTGTGTTCCTGACAATCAAGAACTCCGGGAAGCATTGTTAGCTGAAGCTCACAGCTCCCCATTTTCTATACATCCTGGGTCGACAAAAATGTACCATGACATCAGACAGTACTTTTGGTGGAGTGGTATGAAACAGGATGTAGCCACTTATGTCTCCAAATGTCTTACCTGCCAGCAGGTTAAGATTGAGCATCAGCGATCGGGCGGTCTCCTTCAACCGTTGGATATTCCAGAGTGGAAGTGGGACAAAATCACCATGGATTTTGTTACCGGTCTTCCGCCTACCAAGAAGAAGCACGATGCCATTTGGGTCATCGTCGATCGACTCACCAAATCAGCTCATTTCTTACCGATACGCAAGGAAGATCCGGTAAGTAAACTCGCAGATACTTACAGAAGGGAGATCATGAGACTCCACGGTGCTCCCTCCAGCATCGTCTCAGACAGAGATCCTCGTTTCACGTCGCGATTCTGGAAAGGTCTGCAAAACGCTTGGGGTACACAACTTAAGCTGAGTACGGCCTTTCATCCTCAAACGGACGGACAGTCGGAGTGAACGATTCAGACATTGGAAGATATGTTAAGGTCGTGTGCGTTGGAATGGACAGATGATTGGGACGACTACATCTGTTTGGTCGAGTTTGCATACAACAACAGCTGGCACGCAAGTATCAAATGTGCTCCTTTCGAAATGTTGTATGGCAGGAAGTGTCGCGCTCCAATCTGCTGGGATCAAGTGGGAGAGCGAACACTCGAAGGACCAGAAATTATAGAAATGACCAATGAGAAGATCGAAGTAGCTAAGCAGAAGCTGCAGGAAGCACGGTCACGCCAGAAGAGTTACGCTGATAAGCATCGTAGGTACATACATTTTAAAGTGGGAGACCACGTCTTCCTCAAGGTTTCGCCGGCGCGTGGTGTTAAACGCTTCGGGATCAAAGGGAAACTCAGTCCTCGTTTCATCGGACCATTTGATATCATTGAAAGAATCGGTGAAGTATCTTACCGATTGGCGTTACCTCCTCAGCTTTCGCACGTGCATAACGTGTTTCATGTGTCCTTACTCAGAGGGTACAAGTATCATCCCCTTCACATGGTTCAGTATCCACTGGAACAGATACGTGAAGATCTCACTTTTATAGAGGAACCCGAACGAGTTCTTGACAGGCAAGAACGAGTCATGAGAAGGAAGACGATTCCATTCGTCAAAATTCTTTGGAGGGACCATACCGAGCGGGAAGCCACTTGGGAAACAGAGGAGTCTATCCGGGCTTCTTACCCTCACTTCATATTTTGAGTTCGGGTATGTTACTTCTTTCCAGTTTACTTTATCTATAATTCGGGGACGAATTATTCTTTTTAGGGGGGAAGAATTGTAAAACCCGCATGCTTTTACCATGAATAGTGCCCTTAAGATCGTACGTCCTAGATTAAAACTTACCCTATTTAGTATTGATCACATTCATGTGCTAATAATCAAGCAAGTGCATACGTGTATGACATGATAAGTATCGATTACGTACAAACTCATGATAAACAGTTAATAGATATTTCACGTGAACATAATTAAATCATGATCACCATTTTAAAACACGAACTAAAATAATTACGTAAGTACTTAATTACGAGTGTAAATAATACGATAAACTACATGATAAAATAAACAGAAACACTTTAAACACGAACACGTTTAACCACGAACGAACACGAAACATCGGGACACGAGAAAAGGTACGGGTACCCCATGTGGGGCCCCATACCCACGACACACATAACAAGGTGGGCTAAGCCCATGGACTTTTACAAGAAAAGGGGGGGGTTATGGTAACTTTTCATTTCATTTTACATTTCAAGCAAAATAAACATTTAACCTAAAAAGGTTTTCTCTCCTTCCTTTTTGTCCTCTTTGTGTCGCCACCCTAAGACCACCATAGGTGGTTGATTGGTTGATTTTGATCTTGAAAACCATTGCTATAAACCGTGTTTGTTCATCCTCTTCCAAGCTACGTATTGGTATATCATTCTAAACCTTTCTTTTTAATTCTTTTTAAATCTTTGATTATTTTCATGAACATGTTATTGTTATTCTTATTAAAACATGATAATTAAACATAGATCTAACATGTTTTGGGGTTAATTAAAATCAAAGGTTGTTATATGAGGGTGTTTGTTTTTGGCCGCCTAGTATAACCAACCCGAGGGGGTTTCGGTTTGCTTTTAGCCGCCACCACCAAGACCATTTTGGTCTTGGTTGGTGCATGTGGGACCCACGGCAGCAAGGGGACACAAGTACCCCGAGTTGGCTCGGGGTACGGTGTCGAGTTCATGCCCGATTCATGGTTCGTTGGTTAAATCATGATTTATGCTACATGTTAATATTATGAATTATGAACTTAGGATATAAATTAATTAATAACATGAGATATTAATTAAACCATGACTTAGGTTATTTCTTAATTATTAATTTAGCATGATATTAATTTAACCTAAGTATTTTTATGTTATAAGTTATAATTAATTAATTATTTAAAACATGCTTATAATTAATTAATTTAGACATGACTTAGGTTATATTATTAATACATATTAATATACATTTTAACCTAAGTAATTTATTCCATTTTAATTAAAACATGTTATACTTTAATTAAAATGCTTAACCTATAGTTTAATTAAAATGCATGAAATAATAATTAAACTATACACTATATCATATGACTTAAGAAATAAGCTTATAAACACTTAGACTTATATTTTAGCTTATGCAACCAGCTTAATTCTAATTATGGAAACTTCTATTTATAGAAACTTAATTAAATAAGGCAACTAATCTAATCATGGAAACCTTCTATATATGAAAACTTATTTAATTAAGGCAGCTGATCTATTTTTGGAAACTTTCTATTTTTAGAAACTGATCTATTTCAAGTAGTGAATTCTATTTTTGGAAACTTTCTATTTTAGGAAACTTTCTATTTTAGGAAACTTTCTATTTTTGGAAACTTTCTATTTTTGGAAACTTTCTATTTTTGGTAACTTTCTATTTTTGGAAACTTTCTATTTTTGGAAACTTTCTATTTTTGGAAACCTGCTATTTTTGGAAAGTTACTTATTATTACACAGTAAGTATAATAATACATGAATTACCAGTAATACTTTATCAGATTAATCAGAGTACAAGGTAAACACAGATAGGGCTTTAAACAGTAAACCATGACCTAAAACATACAAAGTAAGCTAAGATGAGACATAAAACCCAGTACGTAATCAGTGATTCGATACTTATACACGTGTGTATTCATGTAGCGTTAGTGATCCAGAAGTAGGAGTCTTTCTTCCGTTCATTCACTGGACTTGAGGTACGGATTCCCGTCCTTTCAGTATGGACATTCTTTCCTTATTAGGATTTCCCCGTATGCAGCCAACTGTTTTCCCCAGTATTTGTTTTATTGTTTTGAACTGCTTATGTTTAATTAGCATAATCTATAGCCATATACAAGCATGACCAGTTTCACCTAGTTATGGAGGTACCATAACCATAACATTGGAGGCACCAATGTTATGACTTCCCCACGGCGGAGTGATTGCTCGTGGCGTCCCTTTCAGTTTTGGCCATATTATTATATCATGTGGGGCGTATGGGTGCATCCTAGTTACATGTTTTATTCAGTATTTCATGGTGAATGTGGTGTGTGCCTTGCATCCTTCACAAGGAGTTGGTCCCTCCTACCCAGACCAGTATATTAATTAGAGGCATCCCCTCTAATCAGCATGATGAGGTCACCCCTCTAAGTATTCATGCACGTGACCTTTTCATGATCTATATGGGCTATGGTATATATATGTTAAAACAGTTTTCATAAGATAAACATAAGGCTTTTCAAACTATAAAATCAGTTTTCTCAATACTTAACCAGTCTACTCAGAACTTAGTCTTCCGCTGTTATATGTTACATGCTTATCCTATTTCATGCTATATTGTACATCCGTGCACTGAGCGTCTTGCTCAGCCGTTTTCCTTTTCATGTTCCCAAAACGGCAGGTACTCAGGGACGCTCGTAGATCTCAAACGTACGTGCATATGGACTGAAAGCTTTACTGTCTTTCTTTACTTTATGCATTTCCTTTACTTTAATACAACTTGAAATGGACATTGTTTCGTCCTTTCCTTTTACAGTATTTATGTTTGTGTGTGATGAGCTCTACTTTGGGGTTACCGATGTTTGATTCCGGTATTTCCCTTTTATGGTCAAATAATGCTTAGACATTTATCCTTGTATGCTTTGATGACACGCCATGATTATGCGTAAGATTCCATTTCCAAAATGGGGGTGTTACACCCGGTACCGGTTTCGATACTCCTTACCGATACCAATATCCAAATCTCGTTCGGTACATAACTTTTTAGATCGCAGAAAAATCAAAAGCACTAAATCGAAACGAGTTTGAAACATGATTGGTATCGAACTTAAGTCATGGATAAAAAGGTTGTATCTTTAACGTTCATGTAAGCACATTAATTTTTCAGGCTAAAGTTAAGCGAACAATATAAACAAGTTTCCGGTTCGCGTTGGTAACAAGGACAAATCAGAACATGTGCTTTTCTTTACTATGTTTGGTGTCACTTTTGGATCTTTGATCCAAGCATCTTCCTCGTTGGAAATTTCAGAAGATATCACACAAGTACGTTACTAATTAAATAATCCAATAAATCCAAAGTATCTATAATCTCAACAGTGAACATTTTCTTTTAGCTAATTAAAATCATGTTATATTATTGCCACAACACAAAGATTCCAAGAAATTTGTCACATATATGGCATCCTTCACAAATTAATCTCATGTTACTCACAGTTAGTATCTTGGTTGACCGAATTTTGGACTCGATCGAGCCGATGCAGCGACAGAGTACTCAGTCGTGTTTTTGTGAATTGGACCCTCTGGACGACTGGAGAAGCACACGTACTTCCAAAAATATGACTGTTTGCATGTATTAAAAAAAATTCAATTACGAACTATTAAAATTTAAACAATTCACCATTATATATATATATATATATATATATATATATATATATAATCCTAAAGTGCCGTTTGGTTCGAGATATTCGAGGATATTAGGGGATATTCAAAATATTTATATTTTAATATCCTAAATATTGCGTTTGGTATAACCAACGAAGGAATTTAAAATTACTCGAATTCACAAAATGAAGGATATTAGAATTCCTCCAAAAAGTGAGGAATTTTAATTTACTTGAAAATTATTTTTCATAAACTTTTTTTCTTGTCGTTATTATTTGGGTTTTTATGTTTATATAAAAAATTATAAAAATTCAAAATTATTTATATAAAATTATTTTCTATAAAATTTATATAAATTTAAATAAATATTTATATAGAATTTTTTATAAAATATATTTAATTTTTATAAAATTTATTGAAATTTCTTATAAAAAATAATTAATTTTTTAAAAAATTTAATGAAATTTTCAAAAAATTTATATATTTTTTTTATAAAATTCTAAAGAATTTTTTATAAAACTTATATAAATTTTTTATAAAACTTATATAAATTTTTTATAAGATTTTTATAAATATTTTAATATAATTTTAAATAAATTTTTTATTAATTTTTATAAAAATTTATATTGAATTTTTATAAAGTTTAATGAAATTTTTAATAATATTTTTTTATAAAGTTCAAATAAAATTTTTATATATTTTTTATAAAATTTAAATAAAATTTTTATAAATTTTTATAAAATTTATATAATTTTTTATAAAATTAATAAATTTTTTTATAAAATTTCTATAAAATGAGAAAATTCAATTTTTACTCTTTTAAATAGAAAATATATATAAAAATATTTATTCGTAAATTGGTTCAACCAAAAATCAAGATTTTAAAAAATTATAAATTTCTGCCAACCAAACAGTTGTAGGCATTTTAAATTTTAGAATTTTAAATTCTGAGAAATTTTAATATGCTAGAATTTAAAATTTCAGAATTTTTAATATCTTGAACCAAACGGCCCCTAATGAATTTTAGTTTATTTTAATTTATTGTAACGCTGAACTGAAAAGAAAAAAAATCTTCAACCATTATGACCAGCCTCAGAAATTGTACATTGTTGCACTTGAAAACAATAAACTCTATAAGTACATAAGTATATAAACGTCATTGTTCATGGACAACAACACAAACAAAAATTATTACTGTGGCAACAAACTAAAAAGCACAACAGTTAAAAGAATACCAAAAATTACCAATCCTTATGCAATGACAAAATGACACAAAATAGTCACATTATTATTCCTTCGTTATGCGTATGATCTGCCGATATTAAACTTTCTACATACTCTGTTATGGCGGGATTGGGTACACTTGTTCGTTAGCCATACTATACATAATTACATGCTCTGCTCACCTATAATAGTCTTTTCATAATGTATAAAACATGAAGTCATCCAACTATAGATTAGAGCATACTTGATGGCTAAGAATAAGGCTTTTGTCCAAAATCAAACCTAACGTTCTACATTATTTGTTTTGCATATCTATTGTGTATTTGAAAGGAAAATAAGATGTTCAAAGGGTAGTGTGTTTTCTTTCTTTATTACGTACTACTAATTTAACATTAAAAGAGCCCATAACTCAAGATCCATATTCAAGCCCATAGATAAAGATAGTATACAAGCCTATAGCCCAAGATCGCCCAATAATGCAATAACAAAGTTTCTTTATAAAACCATGAAATTTACAATGTTAAATTTTTAATATTCCGTATAAAAGTATCCTATATTAAGTAGGACTTCAGGTTCAAATCTATAAAATGTACCGATGATATATTTTTTGACCCATAATGTTATTTTAGTCTTATTGGAAATAATTAAATTTTAGTCCTCCGTATATTACTCCTACTACTCCTGCCTCACCTACTTCCTCGGTACGGAATACGATGGAAAGGAGGACGAAGCAAGTCAGATCGCTCCGGAAACACCCGTTACCGACACATCCATTCGAGAGTTATGTGACAAACACTACCATTGATAACTGAAAAGGTTCGACAAAAAGAGGCAGAGCAAGACTAATTGAAGGAAGCAAACTGTCGCGAGCCAAATTCTAAAGGTCGGGTTCTGCTTGGAAGGCGTACATGAATGCGAGGGTTCTTGGTTATTCCTGTTGGTCTTGTTGGAGTACCCAAACGGTAAGGGTGTTGTACGTGTCACGAGTATAGACTCGATATGGCACTACATTGATCGGGAGTTGGGGCCGCTCCTCTGATGAGTCGAAGCAGGACGAAACCAGTGAACCTCTATTATACGTGGGATGGATGGTTGGTCCTAAACGGTGTAAGTACGCCACGTGAGGTCTAAAGGATGACTCCGTGACAAGTGGTATCAAAATCGTTCAAGTTGTTCTCCCAAAAAGTTCCTAAAATTGTTTGGCTGCGCAAAGGTGGTGGGAGTGATTTCCCGAGATATTGAAGAGTCAATATGATGTTGCGTGGAGTTTATAATATTGCATTCGATGGATGCCAGAGAGTATAGTGGACAAATCCAAATGGTGGATGCCAGCACTGCACGCTGGATCTTAAGTATTCAGGAAGAGTAATGGACTAATGTGTAGTCGCTGCACGTTGGGACCCAAAGAGTCGAAATTCGAATGTCCCTTTAAGCCATGAAGCCGGAGTAACGCCAAAATCATTTAAGGGTAGTCGTTCGTCGGTGAAAATGACAATGCACGAGGTCGTGCATGAATTGGTAGTGGGAGTCTGGGAGAATATCACGAGAAAAATTCTGAAGGTCGGGTTCTTCTTGGAAGGCGTACATGAATGCGAGTGTTCCTGTTTTATTCCTGGTTAGTCTTGTTGGAGTACCCCAACGGTAAGAGTGTGGTACGTGTCACAAGTAGAGACTTGATATGGCAATACACTGGTCGGGAGTTGAGGTCGCTCCCTTGATGATGAAAGTTTATTGACTTATATTTAATAGTCGTGTGATAGGATCGAACTCGAGATTACGGGATTGCACTCAATACGTGAAGAGTTAATTTATTTAATAAATATATTTATTGTATTTATTAATTTATTTAATAGATATATATTTATGTATTTATTAAATTGAACCGAGATATAACTTTAACGATCGTTTAATAATTAAGAGTTAAGTATTAACAAACGTTAAAGAAGTATATAGTAAGTGGAATAAAAAGAAAGAAGTTTGGAAGGTTTCGAAACACCCCATAGGGGCATAGGGGTGTCTTGACCGTCGGTTATGGAGGACAAGGGGAAGGGAACTTCTTTCCTTTTATATGTTTTGGGTTACAAGATTTAGGCCTATATAAACAACCCCTCACCTCTATAAATCAAGATACACAATAATCTCTCTCTCTCTCTCTCTCTCTCTCATCTCTCTCTCTCTCTCTCTCTCTCCTCTCATCTCTCTCTTCTCTCTCTCTCTCTCTCTCTCTCTCTCTCTCTCTCTCTCTCTCTCTCTCTCTCTCTCTCTCTCTCTCTCTCTCTCTCTCTCTACTCTCTCTCTCTCTCTCTCTCTCTCTCTCTCTCTCTCTCTCTCTCTCTCTCTCTCTCTCTCTCTCTTCTCTCTCTCTCTCTCTCTCTCTCTCTTTCTTTTGGTCGATAACAAACACCCATGAAGGGTATTCGGTTGGTTTTCTTGTTTGCTCGATTGTGCTTATAATCTAGCCCTAGCCCCTCTCTAGGGTTGTTGGGTAGATTTTCCACAAGCGTTTAAGCTCGGTTTACACGTGCTAGAATAACGGTTAGCTCGCTGTATTACGTGTGTACAAGACCGTAATATAGTCTTACTTTAGACTATATCTTAGTGGTGTTCGTTATAAACTCTAATTGGTGATTCGTTCTTCGTCTTGTGGATTCGCTTTAGCGTAAAGGTATGTAACCCTAATTCGATTAATTATAATTGTGTTATTTTTATAATCTTGTTAAATCGCTTCCGCTATGTGTGCTTTAATCTCGTTTAGGGTTTTTATATAATTGTTCTGATGTTTATAAACCATTAGTGGCATCAAGAGTCGTTTTAACATGTTATAATTATCGAAAATCTAAAGGTTTTTAACTAATAATTGTTTTGAGTTAAAACTACATGTTTTTTTAGGTTTTCTTAAAATTAAGGTTTTGTTTTTAAAAATTAGGGTTTTTGGCCGAATTTTTATATAAAAAAAATTGTTTTGAAACCCTAAATTACATGTGAGATAATTTTATATTAAATTGCATGTTTAATTGTTATGTCATGTATGGTTGCGATCCGTAGAGATTTAATTGTTAAGATTTGTGGGAGGATCCATGATAACGTGCATGTTTTAATGGATTATGAATTTTATATGTTTATATGATTTTATGTGCTATGTGATTATTTGATTCAATAAATCTTGAATTAGGAAAGACTTTTATATGAATATAAAAACTTAGATTTGATGATTATTGAATAAATCGTATGCATGTGGCTATTTGATTTATTTATCGCACATATAAATTGTTATTATGTGTTTATGATTTAGTTTTTTACTTGTTTATATTAAAAATTGTTGAATTGTTGTAAACAAGGGTTTTTTTGAAAAGAAATAATATGGACTAAATCATATTAAAAATAAAGATTTGTTAGAGATCTAAATTCATAAGATTACGTTGATTGGTGAATTGCAATAATAATCTAACGGCCTACTCCTTTTGACAAACTATAAAGTGGGTATAACGCACCGCTGATCATGTACCCAGTTAAGAAAGGAGGTGTTAAGCCATTAGTCGCTGACCAAATTCCCGGCTCGCTTGTGCGTCAAATTGAAATTACCTACGATTATTAATTGAATTATACCTTAAGTTTTATTTACAGCAAATTCACATCTGAAACACAATGAATAAGGGTATTGCTTTATGTGTAGTCGAGTTCTAGCAAAAGTACATTGTGAATAGTTGTGGGTAAATTTTTTAATTAGTTTAACCAATACCTCAACATAATTTATGTATAAATTTAGTCACGTGAAGAAGTTTACTAAGTGTTTTAATAAACTTATGCTATGGATTTGTATGCATGCTTCTCCATACATTGATTTTGACATCAAATTTATACCCTTAAAATTTAAGTCGAATGCTTCTAATTGCCGAACATTTGAAATTACTACGTCATCAAATGAGATTTTTGGGTGATGTTGTAAAGGAGAGAAAACTTTCATAGAATGAGAATTCGTATGATGGTTTTACGTTACTCAGATTAGACGACTTAGTTAAGTTACTCAGGGAGGTCTGGAAACTTAATCCATTCAGAAGGGATGAAACATGTTTATAATGCAAAACGTTTTTTTGGCAATGTAAATCCCTTAAAAACCTAGAAATTGAAAATTTTTTGTCAATTGAATTGTTCGACAAGTCGTTACATTGAGTACATTCATTATTAGCATATCAATTGATGTAATGGATTTATGTCAATATAGTTCTAGGATTCAAGGAAAATAATATGATTTTTATACCGAGGTAATTTTATTTTCTTGAAAATATTTTGTTATTGAAAATACTAATATTTGAACTTATTTATGTAGAAATGGCTCAACCCGACAGTAACACTATAAGTTCTGCGTTCAAAGCATTTTTGATCGTCCTGAACTTACTGTCCCAAAGTTCAATGATTGGTACCGCTCACTAAGAATTGTCTTGAGAGTAGCGGGTACTATTGATATCTTGACTACTCCTTATCCAGAGGATCTTGCTGAAGGAGCATCTGATGCGCAAAGGCTTAAACACGCTGCTAATGTTAAGAAGCACTATGAGGTGGCTTGCTTAATGCTAGGTAAAATGGCTCATCCACTTCAACAGTTGTGAGCTATTTTCACCTAAGTGAATGCTTGATGAGCTCAAGGCTATGTTCGAGAAGTCGTAAGCTGTGGAGATCTACGACTTAGTAGATGCTTTGCATAGCTGCAAGCAAGCTTCTGGAAAGTCTGTTAGTGCCCATTACTTGGAGATGAGGGGTTATATGGAACAGCTCATTGCACTCGGACAACCCTATGATCATAATATGGCTATCAACACTAACAATAGGTCCCTTAACGAGGACTTCAATGATTTGTTCGAAACTATAATATGCATTACACGGGGAAGACAGTTAATGATTTGCATGCAATGCTCATTGACTATGAAAAGGGGTTAAAATACAATGGATCTACTTCTACGCCTCCTGTACTAACCATACAAAAGGGTAGAGTGAGTGAGCCAAAACCGCAAGCGAACAAGAAGAAAGTCAAAGGCAAGGATGATAAGGGCAAACGAGTTGCGACTTATTCAAAACCTAAGCAGAACTTTGTCAAGAAGAATAGATCTTAGAAGGATGAGACTTGTCACCATTGCAAGGCAAGTGGTCACTGGAAGAGGAATTGCCCTCTTTACTTCGAAGAGTTACGAGAAATAAAGAAGAAGTCTGAGTAGAGCGCTACAGCTTCAGGTACTTTATTTATGATTGAATTGTTCAATTTAACATACAAATTAAATTCCTGGGTATATGATATGGGATGTGGTATTAACATTTGTAATACGCTTAATACAAGGCTTTTGGCCCGTATAAAAAGATTAATGTTCGTTGATGTATGTCTAATCGAATTGATCTAGGTTCCCTATGTGTGACTTAGTTGATCTTTGGTGAAAAAGAAATATTTTTGGTTGGTTTTAAATTTAAATGTGCAAAGACTTAAAAGTAAATGTCGTTGAAAGTAAAGTGGCGTTAAAATAAAGTGCGAGAAAATAAATCTAAGTCTATTTAAAAAGTAAATGTGCGATATTTAAAAACGTGACGGAAAGTAAATTAATTAAAATGACTAAATCTAAAAGCGTGACGGAAATTAAATTAGACAAGTATTAAAAACTCAAACTGAAAATTAAACAAGACAAAACATAAAAGTTCACCCAGATCGGAATATATTCCGATCAACTTACCATCGGAATGAACACACCACCTATCGGAATGTTGAAGAAACCCAGATCGGAATATGTCACCTTTTCAGATCGGAATAACCTAACAACCTCAGATCGCAATGTAGTCCAGATCGGAATGTGTCCTATCGGAATATCACCTAGATCGGAATGTGGCTGGGGAAAATTAGGCAGCACTTCGTCTAAGTGACCCTCAAGAGCCGTCGGAAAGAGCGATCGCAATATGCGATCGCAATCCCCAGATCGGAATGAGGAAATGGTACACCTATCGCAATCCCGGATCGGAATGCAAAACCCTTGGACCCAATACTGTCACTATCGGAATGTGGAATTGCAAGCCGTCGCAATGTGGAAAACCCTAACTTTCCGATGGAAACAAATTCGTAAAAAGCACAAGAACTAAATAAGCTAATCTAATAAGCAGTTACCACAAACTTAAATGAAATGAAATTAGAACGAAACAATAAGCTAGAAAGTTAAAGTCTTTCAAACTTTTAAACACGAAACTTAAATGAAATCAAAAGTTAAAAATCAAAGCTTTAAAGAAATCTTTCAAAATACTTAAGAAAAATTCCAAATAAGCACACAAGGTTGTCAATCTCGTGGCTTATATGGTGTAAGGAAATAAAAGAACGAAACTTTAATCAAAATAAACAAATGGATTAAGCAAAACCTTGCTTAATCCGAAATTCAAGCCGAAATAAAAAGAGAGAAAGGTAGAATGAGATTGATAAAAAGACTTGATCAATTGATAAAGAAAGATTAAAGACAAGAATTTAAAGAACACAAATTAAAAACTTACTTGGAATTAAAAGGTAATTAAAGTGCAAAACATGTATTTATATGGCAAGTAATTAAAGGTGCATAAAATAAAGTGGAAGAATGGTTTGTCAAGCCACCAACAAAACTAAATGAAATGAAAATGAGAGTATTTATAGGTGATTAGGGGAGAGGCTAGAGGAAGCTTCCTCTCTCCTTCCTTTCTTCCTTAATTGCATGCTTAGGTCCCTCTTCTTCTTTAATCTTTTTGTTAATTGCGCCATTAGTCCTTAAGCCTCCAAATCTTCTTTAATCTTGGGCTTTAACGACTTTTGGCTCGGGATTTCTTTGGACTCGTCTTTTAATTCTTCGATAAATAAGACTTGAGTTCCTCGGCTTTAAGTAAACTTTCGTCTTTTGACTTTTTCTTCGATAAATCTTCAGAATTGGTCTTGGACTTCCGTTCTTTATCCACTTTTGACTTCTTGACTTCGTCTTTCATCCTTTTCTTCAATAAAAGTCCGTAAATGCCCGTGAATTCCCGTGTTTTCTCCACTTTTCACCTTTTCGTCCTATATCACAACAAAAACACAAACCACGCATAATTCCGACATAAAAGACATAAAATACACGTTTTGGTCCGGTTATTATTGTAATTAAGTGGTAGAAAAGATGGGTGTTTACACACCTATCAAATCCCCTACACTTGACCATTGCAATGTCCTCATGCAATGCATTAGTTACAAAGCATGTTTACACTTTTCCTCATGATCAATCCACATTGGCCTTTATTAAAGAGATAGAAAATTATAAAAAATACAAAGCAAAGAAATTAAAAGCATACCTTGGGTTTTGAAAATGTCATGAATAATCATCATCCTCAACTTTTCACTTTCTCCAAACCAAGCTTAAAAACGAGATCATTGTTATTATAAGTTATTAGACTAAAACAAACTCATGTGGGCCAATTACTCACTTAGACTCCCTTATTCCTATGGGTATCTCTTATATTTTATTATTTGTCTTGAATGATCACGAAGATGCATTGTTTGACTTATTTAGATAGTTGTTTAGTCTGAAAATAAAGTGAACGATTTAATCAATAGTTAGCTAAAGGACCAAATCTTTTAAAACTGCTTCTCGGGATATCAAAAAGTTCATATCTTGGCATAACTTGGTTCGCGATTTGAGACCTTTCTCGGGCCGATATTTGGCAGCGACTTCATACTTCAAATCTTTGAGAGACGTTCATGAAATAATGGTCTTCTCTTCATAATTCGAATTTCTTCACTTGAAGTTTTGAGAGATTCATACTTGGACCACGACTTCTTCATTTTTCTCCAATCTTTATTTTGGACTTTGATATACAACGATCCGCCTCCTTTTATGACTTGGATCTATTTATCCTCATACCTTGTTAGGGTCTTTTCGGATACACTTCTCCATGACTTTTGGGGAGTTTACTTTACGTCGTGTGTCTCGATCCTTCATATTGATTTTCGATAAATGATTCTTCACATCACTTTGGATCTTTAGCAACAAAACATAGCCCTCATGCCTTGTTAGGGCCTTTTCGGACTCGCCAATCTTCGCGCCCCGCTTCATAAGTTATGCCTTGGCTATGAACTCTCGTCATTACCGAGCAACTTTTAAACGATCTGGGGCTAGAAGCTAAGTAACTTTTCAAATCGTACAACCTTATTTATTAGCAAATAAATTATTAGCAAGCGATGGGAGAATAGGCTCATAATTAACTCACATAAATTCATGAAAGAATACCGAACTTATAATTGGCTCTATCATCTCTCGTTCTCCACAGTTTAAAATCTCAAGGAATGAGACTCGTGGATGCTTAGCCTATTAAATCAAAGTTTTGGGTTTTCGAGTCGCCTATAGGATCTTGCAAATTCTTAGACTTTTTCAAGTTTAGAAATCGCATCTTAAAGTTCCCTTGATAAACGACTCTCTAGGATCAATTATAGGAACTTGCGAAAAGTTCTTGTTCTTAACCCGTGAGAGTTAAGACTTTCGCGTTTTATGGCTCCCTATATAAAAGCCTAGCAAAACTTGACTTAAACATGTTAAGGATACTAGCTAGAGTAAACTCGAATTGAGTCAAAAGATTCACAACGTTTGAAAATTAAAACCACTTTATTAAAGATTTATTCTAATAAGGAAAGAAAATAACTATACAAAGGGAAAAACTAATAGGCCAAAATAGATCAAAAATTTTGAAAAATGTCGAAAAATTGATTTTCCGGTTAAAATGAGGACAAATACAAGGAAAAGACCACTTAACTTCGATAGAAGTCCCCCCTACACTTAAGATAAACATTGTCCTCAATGTTGAAGCATGTGGGAGGAAACTCCCCTACACTTAGGACATTGTGCACGTTGTTTAAATCTCGCTAAGGAAAAGACAACTAAAGAGATTCCTATTTTAATATTGAGAAAATATAAAATAGTGAATCGAAAAGAGTTTAGGATAGAACCGGGAAGAAGTAGAACACGGAAGCACGGGTGGTCAAGAATCATCAAGAGTGGATCATTGAAGCTCGAATCCCTGATTAAGAAGTGAGGAGAGGAAATAGCAATCCAAAGGGTCCCCCCTACACTTATGATATAGAAAGCGGAAAGATAGATGCATGGGTTGCCTCCCAAGAAGCGCTTGGTTTTTGTTAACCGAGTCGTGAGCCTGACTCGACCTTGATCATCAACGGAAGTAGCATGAAACAACTCCACCAGGATCAAAGACATAGTTTTCATCCATCAATAAGCAAGAGCTTAAGGCGAACAAGGCAAGCCAAAAGAGAAGTGGCAAGGTTCCCTTAAGCAATGATGGAGCACAGTAGAAGCAAGGATGAAGTGGTGCAAGCATGTCTTCAAGATTTCCAAAGATTTTTCCTTTTATTTCATCAGGTGGATACTGAGATGGCTTAAAGACTTCAATACCGGGGTCGAACACCTTTTCCTTCAGGGGAAAATAGCACTCCGGCTCAGCCGAGTGTGAAGAAGATCCGCAAAGAAGCACAACCTCGTCCTCAGAAGTGGGACAAAGAGGTGTTAAATCATACGTGCAACGGATTTCGGTGTCAACCGGTTTCTTCTCCTTTGACAAAATGCTCTTCAAATCCAAAGTAGGATCAAGGCGATAATCTTCAAAGTCAAAAGGAGGAGCATCACTCTCATGAGGGAAGTATGTGTTGAGAAATTCAGAGAAATCTTCCTCAAATGAATAATCATCCAAAGTAGGATCGAGTGATGACGGAGGATCTTCATCATGTGAAGAATCGCTCGATAGAGTATCAGCCTCATCAAAATCATCGAAAGTAGGCAGCTCGGGATACTCAGAAGTACAATCAAAATCATCCGAATCTGAGCTAGAATCATCATCATCATAAGCGTCAAAGACCGGTGACGAATCATAAATGGAAGAAGCGTCCAAAGTAGGGAGAGAATCATCCACATCATCATAAAAAAGTGGATTATCGATGCAAGAGTCGAATAGAGGATTTTCGTAGACGGTAAAGTCATCTAGCACATTAATCATATTCACTGATTCTCGGCCTCCAAAAGTTAAACTAGTAAGCTTCCCCATTTTGAAAACTTTTGCATCATCCCCGACTCGTAAGATTAACTCACCTTCGGCCACATCTACTAAAGCACGTCCGGTTCTCAAGAATGGCCGACCAAGTATTAAAGGAATACGAGGGTCCATTTCATAATCAACTACGACAAAATCGACCGGGAAAGTAAATGTGCCAACTTTAATGAACACGTCTTCAGCTATACCAACAGGGTAAGCGAGAGTGCGATTTGCAAGTTCAAGAGTCATCTTTGTTGGAGTGAGGTCGGGCAATGATAGTGTTTTCCAAACACTGAGTGGCATTAAATTAATACTAGCCCCGAGATCAGCAAGGGCAGTAAATTCTTCAGTTTTGTTGAACACGCAAGGCAACACAAAACGACCGGGATCTCCAAGTTTTTCCGGAAGTTCTTTAAGAATAACTGCAGAGCAGTTTTCATTTAAGCGTGTGTTGGCGAGTTCAATCAGCTTCTCCTTCTTGTTAAGCAATTCCTTAAATGCTTTAACAAATTTGGGCATGTGGACAAGTGCTTCAAGAAAGCTAATGTTGAAATTCATTTGAGAAATCATCTTGATATAGCTAGTCACTTGAGCGTCCTCCTTGTTTAGCATTTTGTTCTTGCCCAAGCGGGAAGGATAAGGGATATTGGGTTTGGGTGGTGAAGGTGCAGGTGTAGGTACAGGTTGAGATGTTGAAGGATCATTGGTGGGAACTTCATCACGTCGAGGCGGAGACGGTAATGGTGCACTAATACTAGGTGTAGGAGGAGTAGGGATAAATGGTGGTGGAGGGGGTGTAGATGATGAGGGTGGGATTGGTGGTCCTACAATGGTGACTCCACTACGAGTAGTAATAGCACTCACATTGGCTCGCGGATTGGTGACGGTGTTTGAAGGTAGAGAACTTGAAGAAGAAGGTTGAGCAGGGGGCAAGAAACTAGCAAGCATATTCTTCAAGTCATTGGTTTGATTGCTGAAGGAGGATTGAATATCATTTCGAAGCTCGGATCTTATCTCATTTCCTTGCTTTGTGATATCCCCTTTAAGATTGATAATTTGGCTCTGCAGATTCTTGATTTGCTCACCTTGGGTTCTCATGATAGCCTCAACATCGGGATTAATGGGTGGGTTTTGTTGGGCGGGTGGGTGATAAGGATTAGAAGCTCTTGGTGGGATTTGGTTGCTTCTAGTGTAGTTGTTGGCGGGGTTTTGGTTTTGAGGAGAAAAACCGGGTGAAAGGTAATTGTTGGAACGGTAGCTCAGCAGATTTCTATCCCCTTGTTGTCTAGCTTGGTAATTTTCCGGTGAATAATTACCGTAAGCTGCATACACATTTTCCGGATTTCCTTGTGTTGAAGGACAATCGGTGTATGAGTGAAGACCGCCACATGTTTCACAAGGATTAGCAACCGCTTTAACTTGTTGTTGTTGTTGATTTGAAGCGAGAAGCGTAATACTTTTGCTCATTTCAGTCATCATGCGGGTGAGTTCGGTCATCTCAGGGTTTGCTGAGGTTGAGGAAATATTGACTCTCGGGTTGTTCCTTGAATATGCAGAGGAATCCCAGTTTTTGTGGTGAGTAGTCATGTTCTCAATTAACTCTCTACACTCCTCGGGTCTCCTTTTCATGAATGTGCCACCGGCGGCTGCATTGATCGTATCACGATCTCGAAAAGTCAATCCGTTGTAGAAAGTATCGATCAAGGTGACCGGAAGCATGTTGTGGTTTGGACAACGGTCGATCAAGACATTATATCTCTCCCATGCATCGAAAAGAGATTCATCGGGATCTTGCATGAAACCGCTGATCTGATTGCGAAGGCTTGTGACCATGGATGGTGGAAAGTAGCGCGACAAAAAGCGTTGAGTCATGTCATCCCAAGTGTGAATAGAATTCTTCGGGAGACGATCAAACCATTTCTCGGCATGATGTAATAGAGTGTGTGGAAAGAGTTGTAGGCGAAGCTCATCCATAGTGGCCCCAGCCAACTTCATGCTCTGGGTGATAGTAATGAACTTGTCGAGGTGTTTGTTGGCATCATCATCAGGCAATCCTCTAAATGGGTTTGTTTGTACTTGCTGAATCATGTGGTGCTTCAACGAAAACTCAGGAGCGTTGATTTGCATCGGCGCAATCGGTCCTCCTCGTCCAAACATTGTTGGTTGACAAAGTTCCTCCATGGTCCGAAGATCGGGCTGTGGAAGAGCATTATTGTTGTTATTATTATTATTGAGGTGCGGTAGTTGATTATTGTTGTTAACACCTGCCATATCTAAATCTTCTTGAGGCTCGGGCTCTTGATAGTTAGAAGATCTAGTACGCATACACCTGAAAATGCAAAAGAAAACAAAACCAAACACAAAAACAATATATATACACAAGAAAGATAAAATCTTTTTGGATTTTTGAAAATTTTAATTTTTATGGTTTTTTATCAATTTTTATGCAAGAAAAATAACGTTCACAAGTGAACGGATCCCAAAAAGCAACGTGTCTCTCACAGAAAACTATTGATCTTAACGAAAAGAGCCGGCAGCGGCGCCATTTAATACAAGGCTTTTGGCCCGTATAAAAAGATTAATGTTCGTTGATGTATGTCTAATCGAATTGATCTAGGTTCCCTATGTGTGACTTAGTTGATCTTTGGTGAAAAAGAAATATTTTTGGTTGGTTTTAAATTTAAATGTGCAAAGACTTAAAAGTAAATGTCGTTGAAAGTAAAGTGGCGTTAAAATAAAGTGCGAGAAAATAAATCTAAGTCTATTTAAAAAGTAAATGTGCGATATTTAAAAACGTGACGGAAAGTAAATTAATTAAAATGACTAAATCTAAAAGCGTGACGGAAATTAAATTAGACAAGTATTAAAAACTCAAACTGAAAATTAAACAAGACAAAACATAAAAGTTCACCCAGATCGGAATATATTCCGATCAACTTACCATCGGAATGAACACACCACCTATCGGAATGTTGAAGAAACCCAGATCGGAATATGTCACCTTTTCAGATCGGAATAACCTAACAACCTCAGATCGCAATGTAGTCCAGATCGGAATGTGTCCTATCGGAATATCACCTAGATCGGAATGTGGCTGGGGAAAATTAGGCAGCACTTCGTCTAAGTGACCCTCAAGAGCCGTCGGAAAGAGCGATCGCAATATGCGATCGCAATCCCCAGATCGGAATGAGGAAATGGTACACCTATCGCAATCCCGGATCGGAATGCAAAACCCTTGGACCCAATACTGTCACTATCGGAATGTGGAATTGCAAGCCGTCGCAATGTGGAAAACCCTAACTTTCCGATGGAAACAAATTCGTAAAAAGCACAAGAACTAAATAAGCTAATCTAATAAGCAGTTACCACAAACTTAAATGAAATGAAATTAGAACGAAACAATAAGCTAGAAAGTTAAAGTCTTTCAAACTTTTAAACACGAAACTTAAATGAAATCAAAAGTTAAAAATCAAAGCTTTAAAGAAATCTTTCAAAATACTTAAGAAAAATTCCAAATAAGCACACAAGGTTGTCAATCTCGTGGCTTATATGGTGTAAGGAAATAAAAGAACGAAACTTTAATCAAAATAAACAAATGGATTAAGCAAAACCTTGCTTAATCCGAAATTCAAGCCGAAATAAAAAGAGAGAAAGGTAGAATGAGATTGATAAAAAGACTTGATCAATTGATAAAGAAAGATTAAAGACAAGAATTTAAAGAACACAAATTAAAAACTTACTTGGAATTAAAAGGTAATTAAAGTGCAAAACATGTATTTAAATGGCAAGTAATTAAAGGTGCATAAAATAAAGTGGAAGAATGGTTTGTCAAGCCACCAACAAAACTAAATGAAATGAAAATGAGAGTATTTATAGGTGATTAGGGGAGAGGCTAGAGGAAGCTTCCTCTCTCCTTCCTTTCTTCCTTAATTGCATGCTTAGGTCCCTCTTCTTCTTTAATCTTTTTGTTAATTGCGCCATTAGTCCTTAAGCCTCCAAATCTTCTTTAATCTTGGGCTTTAACGACTTTTGGCTCGGGATTTCTTTGGACTCGTCTTTTAATTCTTCGATAAATAAGACTTGAGTTCCTCGGCTTTAAGTAAACTTTCGTCTTTTGACTTTTTCTTCGATAAATCTTCAGAATTGGTCTTGGACTTCCGTTCTTTATCCACTTTTGACTTCTTGACTTCGTCTTTCATCCTTTTCTTCAATAAAAGTCCGTAAATGCCCGTGAATTCCCGTGTTTTCTCCACTTTTCACCTTTTCGTCCTATATCACAACAAAAACACAAACCACGCATAATTCCGACATAAAAGACATAAAATACACGTTTTGGTCCGGTTATTATTGTAATTAAGTGGTAGAAAAGATGGGTGTTTACACACCTATCAACGCTGCAGGAATTTAATCTGGAAAGGAAGCGTTCCTATGGGGAACAATTTCTGCAAGTGGGCAATGGCGCACAAGCAGCAGTTGAAGCTATAGGAACATTTAATTTAGTTTTACCTTCGGGTTTAGTACTAATTTTAAATGATTGTCATTATGCACCTAAATTGTTTTTTCTATTTTAATGCAATTTCTATGAATGGTGTGTTTGAAATAGACATGCATGATAATGAGTCCAAGAATAATAATAATTCTGTCTTTAGCATGAATAAGAAGAGAAAGTTTGACAAGAACTCTTCTTATCTTCGGCATTGTAGACTTGCCCATATTGGGAAGGCTCGTATACAAAAGCTTCAACGTGAAGGTCTTTTGGAAAATATCAGTGATGAATCATTTGATAAATGTGAGTCTTGTATCTCGGGGAAGATGACCAAGAAACCTTTTATTAGAAATATTGAAAGAGCTACTGATCTACTTGGATTAATACATACTGACGTGTGTGGACCACTTAGACATGTGTCAAGGAAAGGTGCTAGCTACTTCTTAACATTTGCGGATGATTATAGCCGTTATGGTTATGTTTATTTACTTAAGCATAAAGATGAGGTATTTGAAACATTCAAAGCGTTTAAAGCAGAAGTAGAACTGCAATTAGGAAAGAAGATTAAAGCTCTTTGTTCTAATACAGGTGGTGGATATTTAAGTCAAGAGTTTATATATTATCAAAGTGAGAATGGAATTGTTCAGCATCTTACTTCTCCCTATACTCCACAACAAAATGGTGTATCCGAAAGGAAAAATCGTACATTATTAGATATGGTGCGATCTATGTTTTATCTTACAACTTTACCTTTATCCTTTTGGGATTATGTTTTATAGTCTATTGTTCGCATTTTTCAATATGGTTCCCACAAAGAAGGTCGATAAGACACCATATGAACTATGGCATGGCAAGAAGCAATATTTGTCTTATTTAAAGGTCTGGGGTTGCGAGGCGTATGTGAAACGTGACTCGGATGACAAACTCCAACAACGATCTATAAAATGTATCTTTGTAGGATACCCTAATGAAACTATGGGTTACAACTTTTATTATCCACCTGAGAACAAAGTGAATGTTGCTAGGTATGGAGACTTCCTTGAAAGTGATCTTGTAAATCAAGAATTCAGTGGGAGAAATTATGATCTTGAAGAGAGTCATATATATACATTACCTTCTGAAAACACTAGCAAGATAATTCCTGTAGAACCAGAAAGTCTGGCGGTTCCACCGGAATTAGTTCCTCTGCGTAGATCCACAAGGATTAAAAATGAAAATAGCAATATATGTCTTAACATAGAGGATGATGATGAAGTAGGGGATCTTGGTGAACCTGCTAATTATAAATCCGCCATACTTGATCCTGAAAAGGATAAGTGGATGGTTGCTATGGATGAGGAAATGAATTACATGAAAGTTAATGATGTTTGAATTCTTGTAGATCCACCACCAAATGCTAAAGTAGTGAGACATAAGTGGATATACAAGAAGAAAACCGACATGGACGGAAAAGTACAATCCTATAAAGCTCGTTTAGTAGCTAAATGTTTTACTCAAACTTTTGGCATAGACTACGAGGAGACATTTTCTCGTGTACTAGACTTAAGAGCTATTAGGCTTCTCATAGCTATAGCAGCATACTATGACTATGAGATATGGCAAATGGATGTTAAAACTGACTTCTTGAACAGTCGCTTAGATGAAGACATCTATATGCAGCAACCAGAAGGGTATGTTGATCCTGAGAATCCAAGGCAGGTGTGCAAACTTCAAAGATCTATTTATGGTTTGAAGCAAGCATCACGTCAATGAATTAAGCGATTTGATGAAGAAATTTAAAAGTTTGGATTCATTCAAAATCGTGATGAGCCATGTGTATATCGCAAAGCTAGTAGGAGTGATGTAGTATTTCTAGTCCTATATGTTGATGACATATTAATCATGGGAAGTAACATTCCAAGACTTAAAGTTGTTAAGGATTATCTTGGTAAGTGTTTTTCTATGAAGGATTTAGGAGAAGCTGCATATATTCTGGGAATTAAGATATATCAGGATAGGAAAAGACGGTTAATTGGTCTAAGTCAAGATGCTTATATAGATAAGATATTGAAGAAGTATAATATGCATAATTCCAAGAAAGGTTTTCAACCTATGGAAGTTAAGCATAATCTAAGTCATAAGATGGATGCATCAACTTCTGAAGAGGAGGCATACATGCAGAAGGTGCCTTACGCTTCGGATGTAGGATATATTATGTATGTTTTTAGATGCACAAGGCCTGATGTGGCATTTGCTCAGAACTTGGTCAGTAGATACCAACAGAATTCAGTGAAGCTCCACTGGACTGCTGTTAAACATATTCTAAAGTATTTGAGGAGTACGAAAGATATGTTTTTGGTACTTGGAGTGAAACCAGACACAGAACTGAATGTGACCGGTTTCTGTGATGCGTCATGGCAATGTGATAAAGACGATACGAAGTCTCAGACGGGTTACGTTTTTGTTATCAATGGAGGAGCAGTTGACTGGAAGAGCAAGAAGCAAACAAAGATTGTAATGCATGCTACTTAATCTGAGTACATGGTTGCTTCAGAAGCTACAATGGAAGCTGTTTGGATTAGGAAGTTTATTGGAGATCTTGGAGTGATGCCTTCAATTAAAGAACCTATTGATATGTATTGTGACAATTCTGCGGCAATAATATTCGACAATGATTCTGGAGTCATGAAAGGCGTCAGACACTTTAAACGTAGACATCACTATGTCCGAGAACAAGTTGAAGTTCGTGAAATCAAATTAATAAAATTTCACATAGATGATAACGTAGTTGATCCTTTAACTAAGGCTTTGCCTAGACCAAAGGTAGTTAAGCATGCCAAGGCGATTGGGCTGCAACTAGCTAGCGAACTCATGCAATAAATATGTGATTAGTATTTGGATAAAGGATGTTATGACATTATTATTTAATAAAAGAAAGATTGGGTTTCTTTTATTCTTATTACTTAATTTTGTATCCTATTTTACATGTTTTAATCCATGAATAAATTGTTATGCTAAATGTCCGTTGTCGATTAATAATATGGGAATATTATTACATTAAAACAAATCAAAATAGCGATAGAGTATACTTGAAAGTATATTGATCGATTTTAGATGATATTGGATGAATCGAATAATGGACTTATCCCAACTATATGATTTTACTTTGTGGATCTTTATCATCAAATAAATCATAAATAGTTATCCTTAGACTTGAGATACCAGGAAAATGTTATGAATCTTGTGCATCTATGTGGAATAATCTAACGCTAAACGTAACTGGTAGCGATAAGGATTATTTTCGAAAGTGTTGCAAAATTCATAAGTTTTGCTCGTAGTCAATATATGATTTATTTCCTCCAATTTTGTTTTGGAGTTTAATACAGTTGGGCCCCTCGTGGGATTAGTAAGATGTTTGTGTAGCCACACCTAAATTTGTTTTGGTAATCTTGTTGAATCTGTGAACGAGAAACATAATGGTTAATGAAAGGAATGACTAAGATCCATATCCTTGTTAACGTTTTATTAGAAATAAAAGGATAATAATAATGATGAATCATTAAAAGGTTTTATCCAGGAGACCTTACTCGAGTTGTACTAGAGACATTGCTAAGTGTAGCTAGACGCTAGTCAATGTAATCACGATATTCGAAATATGTCTAAGTGGGAGCTGAAAGTTTATGGACTTATATATAATAGTCGTGTGATAGGATCGAACTCGAGATTACGGGATTGCACTCAATACGTAAAGAGTTAATTTATTTAATAAATATATTTATTGTATTTATTAATTTATTTAATAAATTATATTTATGTATTTATTAAATTAAACCGAGATATAACTTTAACGATTGTTAAATAATTAAGAGTTAAGTAATAACGAACGTTAAATAAATATATAGTAAGTAGAATAAAAAGAAAGAAGTTTGGAAGGTTCAGGAACACCCCATAGGGGTGTTTCGACCGTCGGTTATAGAGGACAAGGGGAAGGGAATTTCTTTCTTTTTATTTGTTTTGGGTTACAAGATTTAGGCCTATATAAACAACCCCTCACCTCATAATTCAAGATACACAATAATCTTTCCCTCTCTCTTTCTTTTAGTCGATCGCAACAAACACCCACGAAGGGTATTCAGTTGGTTTTCTTGTTGGCTCGATTGCGCTTACAATCTAGTCCTAGCCCCTCTCTAGGGTTTTTGGGTAGATTTTCCACAAGCGTTTAAGCTCGGTTTACACATGCTAGAATCACGGTTAGCTCGTTGTATTACGTGTGTAAAAGACCGTAATATAGTCTTACATTAGACTATATCTTGGTGGTGTTCGTTATAAACCCTAATTGGTGATTCGTTCTTCGTCTTGTGGATTTGCTTTAGCGTAAAGGTATGTAACCTAATTCGATTAATTATAATTGTGTTATTTTTATTATTTTGTTAAATCGCTTCCGCTATGTGTGCTTTGATCTCGTTTAGGGTTTTATATAATTGTTATGATGTTTATAAACCATCAGATGAGTCCAAGGCAGGACAAAACCAGTGAACCTCTAATATACGCAGGATGGATGGGTGGTTGTTATCAGTGTAAGGACGCCACGTAGGGTCTAAAGGACGAATCAGAGACAAAAGGCCCACCTCTATCCAAGAAAGAACCATAAGGAAGTCTCGAGAACTCAAAAAGCGTCTTCTGAAGGAAATCAAGAAGAAACGAAGAGCTAGGCAGTCACGGAGTGTGTCAAGAAGCCTTGCGCCCACAAGCTTCACCTCAGAGGAAAGGCACAAGGGGAGACATGTATCTGAAAGGTTGGGCAATGAAAGAAGAAGTGAATTCGCGCGACAACAAGAGAAAGACAATCAACACCAAGGCTCCTGCTCGAGAGATTAAACTATGGTCAATCATGAACGCTTTAAGAGGAAAACGTCCTTAGAGGCTTCCTCTTGAACGGGGACCATAGAAGAGATCGGGCGGTCGGTTCGAAAAAACAAAAGTCAAGCATCGAAGACGTTTTATCCCAGCCTTGGGTATGTGAGGAAATGGACCTTTCACTCCACGGATCGTTGCTTCGATTTTCCAAAAAGACAAGGATGCCCACTAACGTCAAAACATAAAATGAAACGACGGACCCAGAAGATCATTTAAAAAAAATTCGAGCGACAACTAAGATTGAACAGTGGCCAATGTCGACATGATGCCACATGTTCAACTCCACGTTTATAGGGCCCGACCGGGTCTAGTTTGGTGACTTGCCAGCCGAATCCATCGATAGCTATAACTAAATATAATGGCAAAATTTATATGATATCAATTATGAAAATCAGAACAATATTGTTTTTATAATGTATCTTAAGTTTTAAAAAATATTATAAGATTGCACAATGACAATAGTTTTATTTAAACTGAATTCGAGACTCTAAATCATGGTTATAAATAGCGTGAGGCGTGACGTGACGACATATCCAAGCTACACGCTTTAGCGGCTAAGGCGAAGTTTTAGCTTATGGCGACACAACATATAAAAATATTTATTTGTTTTATCATATTTAATATTATATCTATATTGTGTTCACAATAAGTGTTGTACATAATGATTAAAGTTAGAATAAATAGTTTGCGTGTAATAATATTCATTTTTTGAAATTGAATTCAAAAAATTACTGTACCTCATGTCGTAGCGCGGCTTGACTTATTACGTAGCGTAGAAGTCACGCCTCAAGATTTAACGCGCATTAAGGCGAGCTTTAGCGAGCTATTTAGAACTATGCCCTAAATACTAACGTGGTTATATTGTGAGGCTCTTAAAAATTTATAGTCCTGTTCGTGTATAGGTTCGGACAACAGACCTAACCCGAGTCCGGACAACAAAAATGGCTCTTATCCGGATAGCTTAGTTCGCATTCGAACGGTGAAGCCCAAAACCCACAGAAGGGCCCAACAACAAGCATCCGATATTTTCGGAAGATTGTCTCCCATAAGACCTACAACCATCCGACTAAGGTTCATTGGCTTAGTGGTCTGTTAAGGATTTTGAGCAATATAAATACCCCTCTACTATTTAAGTTTGATATAATTTATTCTCTATTATTATATTACATTATTATATTATATTTTGTCCTACCCTTTGGTTCATAACTCGTTATTTACTCACACGCTGGAGTTTGGTCCGAGTTTCAACATCCAAACGAGGCTAACACGTTTACAAGGAGAATATCCGAAAGAAAAACCCAGTTTAATCCGAAGGATCGCACCATCCGAACCCAAGCAAAAATTTACCCGAACAAGTCATGTGCGACAGCACACTTCGAACACCCTTAAATACGACTCAGCTTTAAAAGTAAGTCAACTTGATATTGACGAATATAAGCAAGTCTTTGTGACGCTTAACAAGTTGAAAATAAGAGAACCTTATCTGGAAACTTCAATCCTAAATCATGCATTTACTAACCAAACAACAACTAACCTTGCATTTGTTTATGTTCTCGTAAGGGATGTCGAAAAAGTCGAACCCATCCGAACCTCACTCGAACCCGAATAAGTTTATTCTGGTCGGGTTACTGGGTCCAAAAACGAATTCGGGTCAATTCGGGTTGACCTGAGTTCTAATTAGGCTCAGGTTCGAGTTGATATTTTTTAGCCTTAACCCGAACCCGGCCAATTCGACTTGACCTGACTCGAATAACACATTTTATATTGTATTATTACTTAAATAAACCAATTTTCATATTTTTTCTTATACTCAGGTTGACCCGAACCCGAGTTGACCCGACCTAAATTGACCCGACCTAAATTGACCCGACCCAAATTGACCCGGCACGAATTGACCCGAACCCGAATGACCCAAGTTCTAATTAGGCTCGGATTCAGGTATTATTTTTTGAATCTTGACGCGACTTGATCTGACTCGAATTGACCCAAACCCGACCCGATTCCCACCCTACTCGTGAATATCATTAATCCAAATTGTAATGCTTTTAATTTATCTCAAAACACATCAAATTTGAGGTGGTGGTTTCAAATTTCAATCTATTCAATTAAAAATAGGTCATGTTAGATTAATATTTTGCATTTTATCCCTCAACTATTATCGTGCATGAACAATTCGTCTTGAAATTGTTTGTATCTAAAGTTAAAACTAAAATAAAAATATAAAAATATACATTTTCGTCAAGGCATGTGCAATGGAATCTTTGTTTATGGACATACTTTCATACCACGTGCACATTTGATTGGTTTATACATGTTCTTTTATTTTTATTTGTTTAAGACATGCCTTCTCTACTAATCTATTTTGCAACAACTAATTTTCCTTGTAGTTCGTTTGGTAGATTGAAACGAAGTTTCAAAAGTCAGACTATGAACAATAAAAGTATGGGAAAATATTACCTACTATTTGCACTACAAATTGTGGAGCTTTAAGTCTTTTTTGCGAGTCTCTACGTGTCTAATTCATTTCTAATGTATTTTTAGTAAAGAATTGTATTACATTCGTCCTAAAATTATAATCTATTTTTTTGGAATTGTCCCAGATTAGTTATTCATTTTTAAAAATAAATTAGAAGTTTAGATCGATATTATTATATTATCTTTAGTTGAAGTTGTAATTACAAGCTTTAAAAATGTTTAATTTAATATGTTAAAAGTAAAACAGTCTTATATAAAAAGTAAAAAAAAAAACTATATTTAAAATGTGTATTTTGTCAATGGGCAATAATTTTAAAACCAAAAGAATAGTTATTTGGCTACAGTGTCTGACTTCCCCGAAAGAGTAGTTATTTAGATCGACATGTTATAGTAACTAGGGCTTTTGCTCGCGCTTCGCCGCGGCGTTTGGTAGATCAGTTAAAAAAGCAACGTGAAAGGGCTGGTTTCCCTCATTTCTGTTTTTCAAGTCTTGTAAAAGCAAACATAAGATCAAAGTTGTATTTACTGTCTTGTTCAAGCAATCGATAAATTCTTTGTTTGCAATCCAATATATCCACAAAGAGCCTAATCTGCAGGGCTATTTGAATAGAAAGAGAGATAATTTTAAACTTACAACTAACAGGACATATGGGAAGAAGTTGTTGATGCGTGTATCAAGACAATATATATGTTCCCACGTCATATCGGCTGGCTCCAAGCATCTTCTGTGTTGCCTAGTCGTGTTTGGTAAAAGTCGTAGTCTCTTACGCTTGCAAGAGATGGAAAAAGAAGTTTCACCACTAGATGGCACTACAAACCAAAAAAAAAGAACAAAGCATGTTTTGAACATATAATTCACCAGCACCGAATGGAAACATACTGAGTTTGTAGGAATTCCTAATGACTCAAATGCATAGATTACCAATGGTTTATAATGTAAGAAAAGTATATACCTTGGTTGCCATGCATCTCAATGGCGGGGATGCGTGGCCGATTCATCATACACTACGTCCTGACATCTGTGTAGGCGTAAATGTTTTAGTAAAATGTGTTCAGGTAGTTCTCTTCGATGCCTCATAATGGAAGGAGCAGAATCATAAGTGCATGGCTCCCGGGTATCTCTGCTGCTGCTGACCTATAGATCCAGTGTTGAAAGTTAGCCTTGTTTTGTCCTTTCCCATATCATTTATGCGTGAATTCTTTGGCATCCACATGTCTTTTTACATCACTACCAAGGTCTAATCGCCTTAGAGATGGAAACTGATTCTTACATATGAAGTCTCGTGAGGCACCTAACAAAACATAATTCCTATACAAATTAACCTCGGACGTTTGAAACTATAATGACAAATAGGTAAAAAGAAGACCAAACCGTAACACGTGCTTCCAAAACAGCATCCGTATCTAAAGGGTGGCAGCACCCCTCTCGCAAATAATTAGAGTGATCTTTTTGTTGGTTGTTTACTGCCTTTCGGGTGGTATACCTGCATGTTAGGAACCGAAAGATTAAAATCTAATAAAATTAGCTTTGACAGAGAACTCTCTTTTAAGTTATTGTAAACTCTAGTGGGAAAACCTGTGGTGGTTGTGATCGGGTTGGCGATGGTGGTACTATCTGCTACTCAGTCTACTACATTCTAAGGTGGAGTTCCTGAATAAGCAAGCAATCTTTTAATATAAAAAAAATCACATACAGAAGTATCAAAATTTTCAATTTGCTAAACTTTGATTGTAAACTTAAGTATGTTAACCTAAGATTTGCAAGAAAAGCATCTAGTTGTAATTACAGCTTCAAACAAAAGGTTAATTAGGTGTATACTATCTCTGTGTGAATTATATATGCTTTTAGGTAACTGAAAAAGTATCTTCTGTTTTTTTAATATTACAAAAGGTTAATTAGGTGCAAATCTTCCCTTTACTACCAATCTTCGCTGCCTATCAAGCGATCCACTTGTACCAAGCTCAGCAACCCAAAAGCTGCATAATACTAAAGGCCTATACATCAAAACTGCATAATAATAGACTATCAAAGGCCTATACATCAAAACTGAGACATACTTTATGGAAAAAAGGCCAAATCATACATGAGTTCTAGCAAAAACCGGACACTAAAGAAAGGATCAAAAACCTTAACTTTAGCTCATAGCAGTAGCATCCGTTGTGTCAGATAATCACTTGACATTCCCTTCCGTCTCCTCAACATGCCTAAATATGGTTGACCAAACATTAGGAATAATTCCCTTATTAGATTCCCCGTTATAATTAGTCCTCGCCGTATACATCTTACTATACCCATCTGCAACAAATGAAACAAACATATTGTCAAGGTTTTATTATCGGTTTTTCGAAACTATATAAAAAAATGGCAGTAAAGGTCACTGCCGCATAGTTTGTGGAATGGAAACAAAAAATGGCCCCACAATGATCCAAAGACGAAAATCTCATCATTATCGACCATGCATACGCGAAAACAAATAACATGAGTTGTTCTTTGAACGTATACTAAAGAGGCATTCGCACAAAGTAAACTGAATAAATTCTATAACATTCACGGTTTTTTTTCTTTTACATAAATGAATTATAGTGCTGCATATTCCATACACTATGCAGGTTATAGTCTCGTACATTGGATTTTATAAGCAGCTTATTAGTAGGAACGTAAATACTAAAATATGGTGGTGCATAAGGTTCATAAAATGTACACCCGGTGAAGCAACTAACCGAAACCAAACAATCTGATGTGACACTTCTACCTAACTTTTTAGTATTTTCTATTTTGTCGAATCGTGATAAATACCTATAACAGTAAGAAAATCGTAAGCAAGGTATGAACCTAAATTCAAGTAACAACGGGACCTGAAAGTTTAACAAATACCTCCAATGTAGCCGCACACAAAAGGACGCTTACCTATTTGGCTGATGATTCAGAAAATCGTATACACAGGATGAAATCTAAAGGCGTCTCTTTACTTTGCATACTTGTGTTCACCATTTCTTTGCTTGTACCCTATATATGAACAATAATTATTAACTGAAGAAATAATTAAAAAGGAGTGGGTTTGCTTATGCAAGTGGTTACTGTTATCAATACAAACACACTTTGAGAAGTATATGAAGTAACATACTATGTAGCACTACTTTTTAAACCAAAAACAACAATGCAAGTAACTGTATACTTTTTCTGATGTGTTGTAATGGTATATTGCCATGACTAATTACTCCACTCAAAATAGTTTATCACTAAAAAATCTTAAGTCGTTGAATCAGATTAGCCGCACTAATTATTCACAAAATGCATTAAAAAAATTCTATCCTGTCAATCAGCCACCGGGTCTCCTCAATCCAGTCATTTATACAAATTATTTGCGAAGATATATACTATCAACTTACCATTTGCGCCATTAAGGTGAATACTTGGATTTAGAAAAAATGGAGAACTTATAATGGAAGTGAGAGATGATGATGATCCAGTCATGCTTGTAGTTTGTGAACCTGGATCACAACGCATCAATAGACTCGGGGTTTCTGAAGATCATTGTGGTTCATTCTTTGTGATCTCCTACAGGGAATCACTACTTCTGAATCATCAGCCAAATAGGCATATTAACTGATTTTCATTAGGTGTGCATATCTCTAATCAGTAGCATTAGTTTTGAGAAATGACAGTCGCATTAATTGTTGAGAAATGACTTTTCTTGTCTTTTCTCAAGTTCTCCAAATTGGGTCATTTTATAAATTATCAAAAAAAACTTTATTTAGCTGCATAAGTACTCATTTCTAAAATGTTGATAATATAATGGTTGATTTAAGTATGGGATGATCTTTCTAAAAGGTTGCAAGATTCCCAGACAATATTTGTATAATGACCATTAATTTAACGATCTTTTAAAAGGCAGGTTGCAAATATATGATATGATTGAACTTTTGCAACTGAATAAGATTATAACAAAAAAAGTAGGTGCTAATAAAACATGATTCTCATATTATCAAAAAGAGACAAAAGTGTCTCCCATTGCCTTCTGTGTCATTCTAATCCAATGTCAACAGCACATTCAGAATTTGTGACCATTGTGTTACTTTTTAGAATTTTATTAACTGGTGTCACCAACTTCTCAACTACATGCACCTTTAAATCCCAAACAGTAGTGACATCATGTTCCTATGCACACCAAGTTATTTTTGTTTGACGTATTCTATTTAACGACATACCACTCGTTTGAATATAACATCTTACACTTGTTTAAAGTCCTATTATTCTTAGATTCATTTGAGCCTGTAGATGCATCAATGTTACCTGCAACATATTTATTAGTCACTTACTATTTTTTAGATCCTAAAACATAATACAAATTTGGCTCCTAAAACGCAAACTCCACCACCTGTTCCTTATGTAGCTCATATTGCGGTTTCATTATCAGCAGTCATCGCAATTCAATAATTCCATTAACATCAATATTTTTATCTAAGATGCAACTAAACTTAAAACTGATATGCATAATCAGCAGATAATGAACACAAAAAGCAAGAAATTTTATATACCTGAAGCCTTTTTTTGTAATAGTCTCTCGTCATTTTGTTGTCAGTCTCTCATCATATCCTCTTTCATTAATCAAAGCAAGCCGCAAACCGTTGCACGACTCAACAAACCTAAATAAAGAAAAAATAGGCAAAGAAAATAAGTGTGAACTCAGATGCTATCACGCTACATATAATCCATAATTGCCATTCAAATTATGAATTGGTTTATTTTTGAAACCCCGTGTTTCAAATGGAACTTACCTAGGCCACGAAGCTCTTCGGGGTCAGCGATAGAGTATCAACATGTATGTCTTGTATTCAACTAAACTCAGCCTGTCACCTCTTCTAGCACGTCTGATGACTTCCATTGCCACCTCCGTGACCTTGAAAACATCCATACCACGAACATGAACTCTATCCAGCCTGAGCTCGCCTTCTACCATTTTTTTCCCGCTTCTTTTGCTGCTGACAATCAGGAATTGCATCAGCTATTTTAGATTTTGAATACATAGCTCAATCTTAAAAAAGTTTAGAAATATATCTTCGAAATGGGAGAAAGCCTGACGGACCCCTAATCTGTATTTGCAATAAAAATCACTATTCTAACCAAATAAAATATACCGTAGTATCTAGTATCACGATGAACCAAGTTAAACCCAAACAACCCGACATAAACATCCTTCTGACATAGACGAATCACAAACACACTTATTGATCACAATCAAAGCAATCCAAGAAAAAGATACTGTAATTTTTAAATTATCAGAAGGTTTACAACAAAAAGATAAATTTATTAATCAAGATAGAACAAATTACCTATAATCTTTAAAACCTTCTTATATCGCAAGATTTTCTTTCGTTTTAAGGTTCTGGATTTTTCATGCCGCAATTATTTTTTCTGGATTTGTTTAAGCAATGAGTGTGAACTGTTTTGCAAAACTGCCAAAATGCCCGGGTTGGGTAACGGGTCATTACTCATTTCAAGACATAAACATACGTATAGAAGACATGCTTACGAATTGTTTGGCTCAGAGTCGCGTGTGCAGGGGGTATTAGAATATACCTGACCCGCCATGGCTGCAAACACATACTCATGCTGCCTCGCCAAGGTACGTTTAATAAACGCACAAACGCTACAATATCTTCATTGCCTCTGATAAACCACAAATCAAACAACTAACATGTTATCTTTAATCTAAAAACATATTCGACACTTTCATCAAACACATCGAAGGCATTAAATTGTAATGCCATTAATCCTAGCCACACTTCATAATTCACTTTCAACAACTCTATTAATGGAACCATACGAAACACTGTATGGGTGCGACCGCGATGTAATTATGGTTGCCCCAGAAAAATACACGTGTTTGTAAATCATGGCTGCCCCGGCAGGATCGACACGCACCATACAACGCAACCCTATCCCCACTGTGACACACCCAACAGTATCGTCACACAGGCAACGAAAGGGTGGTTGGCAGCGACGGTTGTCAAACAAACATGAGCCATACCAAGCATCCATTTCCGTACCATCAGACACCGGTCAAATTCGCTACCAGCATATATAGCAGCAACGAAAGACCGGCGACATCAGACATCGATGCCACACACTTGTACCTTTCGTCGCCAGCCTTTATTAGCGGCAACGAAAGCGACAGTAACATCGAAGGTCCATAAGGACAAATTAGTTTATACACACAGAGTGCCAAGCGACCAGTAAACCAGCAACCTTGAAAGCTCACATCATATTTGGAAAATAAAGGCTTAGATTCACACACGGTGTTTACCTCATCAAAGTTTCTGAAACTGGCCAAAGAGAGCGGTTGCATAACGACTATATATGCTATGCCATCCAGCCATTACCTCGCCGAGCTAGCCTCACAACTTCAACAGACAATCCCAATTGCATCAGATTCCAAGAATCATGATAGCCAAATATAAAACGATGGAACCACAATGACTTTATGGGCTTATCAGGCTTATGAACATTTTAAAAATTGCAAAGCTGGAATGTGTTCGCAAAAGCAACACAAACAAATGGTCAACCCGTCGCGGCTGCAAATCCAACGACATGCCAGGCCAAGCGACGGGTTCTAATGCTGTCAACGAATCAAAACCCCAGCAACAACCATAATAATAGTGTATTCCACATGTGTATACCCACATTCCAGTTAATACGACACATCAAGAATCATATCCTACAGACTAAAACCTGAAAACCATTAAATCAAACAGAAGAAGATAGACCATTTGTTTCCATGATACGAATTTAATATGTCAGGTATTATTTATTTTCTTTTTCGGTATGATGTGACAGACTTACTCTAAATACCACGATTATTGGGAAGAAAATCCATTCTCCTCATCATCCTGCTTAAAAACATCAACAAAAAGAAGAAAATTCGGATTAAACCAATAAAACCAACAAAAAAATCCAATCTCCTCATGAAAACAAACAAAATCAAAAAACCCAAAAAACCCTCTAAATTCCGTGTGTATCTAATATTCAATCGGAAGTCTAATATAATGAAAAGAAATATTCAAAATCATAAACTTAATAATATTTAAAAAATTACCTGCATCAATCTGTTCCTTTTAAATCACGTATTCAATTATAACCCAGATCCTAAGATGTGATCTCTTTTTTTTCTCAGAGAGAACCCAAATCAATCAGATCTTTTTTTTCTAGAGAGAGAGATGAAAAAGTCACTGAATTATGGGGACAAAAATGGTAGTATAAGAGAAAGGTTGGTGTGTGAATCAACGGTACTAAACGAAAAAGTGCTACAGAACTCAAATCGAAGATCAACGGCGGAGAAGATGAGACTGCTACAGGAAGTATCACACACACAAAGTTTAGAGTGTGAGGAGTTTGTGAGAGAGTCCTTTTAATTTAATAATAGCTATGTGAGGGGATCACTGTTCCTAGGGGAACGTGATTCCCCTCTATTATAAGGTATACAATCGTAGCCATGTTATCCCCGAAAAATATTGTCACATTATTAAAAAAGGCATTAGTGTCTGACTTCAATTTTGGAAGTTGAATCAAAGAATAAGAACGAATAGTTTTAATCTAATCTGTTATATGTGAAATAGAGGTGGCAAAACGGGTGGTGGACAGACAAACGGACGGCAGGTCAAACGATCGCGAGTTAAATGGGACGATGAAACGGGCGGACTAAACGAGTGCAAGCTAAAACGGGAAAAAAACATATAAAACGTAAAATTTAAAAATAAAAATATTTGTTTGAAAGCCGGGATAAAAAATTAAATATAAAATATCCGTCGAGTTCCTAATTAGTATTTTACATGTGCGTCCATTTAGCATATTTAGTTTCTCACATGTGCGTCCGTTTACCCTATTAATAATAAAGAATAGACAAAAAAAAAATAGTTCGTCTTTTTTTTAAAAATATTCACATTTATTAAAATGGACAATATTTAACACCTTTAAACTGTCAAATGTGATATTTGTCAATCTCTAATTGTCGACTACTCGAATATGAACTGGGTCCCATACACACGGCAAAATTTATACAACGAGAGAATTACATAAATCGTCCCTGAAGTTTGGACATTTTGCAGGTTTTGTCCCAAATATTTTGAAAGTGTTGATATGGTCCTAAAATCAAACTATTTTGCAAATTTTCAGCCTTGAGGTTTTGCTATCTTGCATGTTTCGTCCCAAATATTTTGGCCATTTTGCGTGTTTCGTCCCAAGAATTTTCCTTATAAAGATAATACTTGCATTAAAATTTCCAAATAGAGATAATTCTTGCACTTTCGTAACGTTTAGGACAAACCATGCATTTTGGCCAAATTTTAAGGACGATTTATAGAATTTACTCTTTATACAACAGATGAATTAGTTACACTACAAGAAAAACCAAAACATGCTACTTGAATGTGCTCGCCAAATCCCCACTACAAGACAAAACTTTCACCTTTCAGACTTTGACCATGGCTAGTATGTGCCCAAATTTTTGACCTGCCATATCACGTTGTGCATATGCGTTTACTAAAATGTTTAGGGCTATAATTGAACTGAACTTTCAATGAATCGTTCATCGAATGTTCGATAAAAAATTTGTTTATGTTCGTTTATTTAATAAATAAGCGGGTACGAACAAAATTTTGGTCCATTTAGTTAAATTAACGAACATTAACAAACGTTTTGTTCGTTCATTTACGTTCATGAACGTTCGATTATGTCCGTCCAATTACGTTCATTTATTTCGTTTCTTTACCTTTGATTACTTTTGTTCGATTAACATCCCACATGTTAAGAAAATACTAATAAACTTTCTATAAAGTATTCTTAGGTCCATAACTATAACAATGACAAATTAACACTGGTCTTCAAATGAACGGGGATTTTGACGCCAATAGAAGTAACAATACAAGTTTAGTTACTTCCATTTATCTTTGTTTATGTTTATGCATGATCATTTATGTTCATTTATGTCCGTTTATGTTCTGTTTGTTTATGTTCGTTTAAATTATTAATGAGCGAACATAAACGAACATGAACAAGTTCAAATTTAAATAAACGAACATGAACAACAATTTTTGTTCGATTATGTGTGTGTGTTTGTTTATTTGTTCGACTAAAATTAAATATACGAACAGCAAGGGGCTATGCCCCTTGACCCTGCAAGAGGGCGCGATCCCTTTGACCCTCGTATTTGTTTGTGGCTTCATCAAGCTAGCTATAGCAAGTATGGACTCTGCACCCTTCTGACTTGTTTTATACTACATTTGATTAAGTCTTTGATCTCAAGTAAATCACAATTATACAACATATATCTAATGGGAAGTGATATGTGAAGGTTTATTAACATTATAACAATTATATAAAACCCTAAACGAGATCAAAGCACACATAGCGGAAGCGGTTTAACAAGATCATAATAACACAATTATAACTAATCGAATTAGGGTTACATGCCTTTACGCTAAAGCAAATCCACAAGACGAAGAACGAATCACCAATTCGGGTTAATACCGTATATCACCAAGATATAGTCTAAAGTAAGACTATATTACGATCTTGTACACACGTAATACAATGAGCTAACCGTGATTTTAGCACGTGTAAACCGAGCTATATTGATTATATAAAATGTACCCAACAACCCTAGAGAGGGGCTAGGACTAGATTTAAACTAAAACCGAGCACCAAGAAAAACCACACCAAACCCCTTCGTGGATTGATGTTGCGATCGTCCAAGAGAAGAGAGCGAGGAGAGATTCAAGTTGTGTGGAGTTATGAGGGGTAATGAGATGTATTTATTGGCCTAGAAGTTATTGTAGCCCAAACAAATAAAAGGCAAGTTTTTCCTTCCCCTTGTGTGCCCTAACCGACCATCGAACACCCCTTCATGGGGTGTTCTGTAACCTTCCGTCCTTCTTCCTTTTTAATCCTCTTTCTATATATTATTTAACACTCGTTAATACTTAACTCTTAATTAATTAACGATCGTTAAAGTTATATAGTTATATAGCTCGATTTAATTTAATAAATATAATAAATATATTTATTAAATAAGTTAACTCTTTACGTATTGAGTGCAATCCCGTAATCTCGAGTTCGATCCTATCACACGACTATTAAATATAAGTCCATAAACTTACAGCTCCCACTTGGACATATTTCGAATATCGTGATTACATTGACTAGCGTCTAGTTACACTTAGCAATAACTCTAGTACAACTCGAGTAAGGTCTCCGGGATAAAACCTTTTAATGATTCATCATTATTATTATCCTTTTATTTCTAATACAACGTTAATAAGGATATGGATCTCAGTCATTTCTTTCATTAACCATTCTGTTTCTCGTTCACAGATTCAACAAGATTACTAAAATAAATTTGGGTGTGGCCACACAAACATCTTACTAATCCCACAAGGGGCCCAGCTGTATTAAACTCCAAAACAAAATTGGAGGAAATAAATCCCATATTGACTACGAGCAAAACTTATGAATTTTGCAACACTTTCGAAAATAATCCTTATAGCTACCAGTTACGTTTAGCGTTAGATTATTCCACAGAGATGCACTAGATTCATAACAGTTTCTTGGTATCTCAAGTCTAAGGATAACTATTTATGATTTACTTGATGACAAAGATCCACAAAGTAAAATCATATAGTTAGGATAAGTCCAATATTCGATTCATCGAATATCATCCAAAATCGATCAATATACTTTCAAGTATACTCTATCGCTATTTTGATTTGTCTTAATTTAATAATATTCCCATATTATTAATCGACAACGGACATTTAGCATAACATTTATTCATGGATTAAAACATGTAAAATAGGATACAAAATTAAGTAATAAGAATAAACGAAACTCAATCTTTATTTTATTAAATAATAATGTCATAACATCCTTTATCCAAATACTAATCACAGATTTATTGCATGAGTTCGCTAGCTAGTTGCAGCCCAATCGCCTTGGCATGCTTAACTACCTTTGGTTTAGGCAAAGCCTTAGTTAAAGGATCAACTACGTTATCATCTGTCTGAAATTTTATTAATTTGATTTCACGAGCTTCAACTTGTTCTCGTACGTAGTGATGTCTACGTTTAAAGTGTCTGGTGCCTTTCATGACTCCAGAATCATTGGCGAATATTATTGCGGTAGAATTGTCATAATACATATCTATAGGTTCTTTAATTGAAGGTATCACTACAAGATCTCCAATAAACTTCCTAATCCAAACAGCTTCTATTGCAGCTTCTGAAGCAGCCATGTACTCAGATTGAGTAACATGCATTGCAATCGCTGTCTGCTTCTTGCTCTTCCAGTCAACTGCTCCTCCATTGATAACAAAAACGTAACCCGTCTGAGACTTCGTATCGTCTTTATCACATTGTCAGGACGCATCACAAAAACCTGTAACATTCAGTTATGTGTCTGGTTTCCCTCCAAATACCAAGAACATATCTCTCGTACTCCTCAAATACTTTAGAATATGTTTAACAGCAGTCTAGTGGAACTTCCCTGGATTTAGTTAGTATCTACTGACCAAGTTATGAGCAAACGCTACATCAGGCCTTGTGCATCTTACATCATACATTATAGATCCTACAGCCGAACGTAAGGCACCTTCTACACGTATGCCTCCTCTTTAGGAGTTGATGCATCCATCTCATGACTCAGATTATGCTTAACTTCCATTGGTTGAAAACCTTTCTTGGAATTATGCATGTTATACTTCTTCAATATCTTATCTATATAAGCATCTTGACTTAGACCAATTAACCGTCTTTTCCTATCCCGATAGATCTTAATTCCAATAATGTATGCAGCTTCTCCTAAATCCTTCATAGAAAAACATTTACCAAGATAATCCTTAACAGCTTTAAGTCTTGGAATGTTACTTCCCATGATTAATATGTCATCAACATATAGAACTAGCAATACTTACATAAGTCCCACTAGCTTTGCGATATACATATGGCTTATCACGATTCTAAATAAATCCAAACTTTTTGATTTCTTTGTCAAATCTTTTATTCCATTGACGTGATACTTGTTTCAAACCATAAATGAATCTTTGAAGTTTGCACACATGTCCTTGATTCTCAGGATCAACATACGCTTCTGGTTGCTTCATATAGATGTCTTCATCTAAGCGGCCGTTCAAGAAGGCAGTTTTAACATCCATTTGCCATATCTCATAGTCATAGTATGCTGCTATAGCTATGAGAATCCAAATAGCTCTTAAGTCGGCTACAGGAGAAAATGTCTCCTCGTAGTCTACGCCAAAAGTTTGAGTAAAACCTTTAGCTACTAAACGAGCTTTACAGGATTGTACTTTTCCGTCCATGTCGGTTTTCTTCTTGTATATCCACTTATGTCTCACTACTTTAGAATTTAGTGGTGGTTCTACAAGAATCCAAACATGATTTACTTTCATGGATTTCATTTCCTCATCCATAGCAACCATCCACTTATCCTTCTCAGGATCAAGTATGGCGAATTTATAATTAGCAGGTTCACCAAGCTCCCCTACTTCATCATCATCCTCTATGTTAAGACATATATTGCTATTTGCGTTTTTAATCCTTGCGGATCTACGTAGAGGAACTAATTCCGGTAGAACCGCCAGACTTTCTGGTTCTACAGGAATTATATTGCTAGTGTTTTCAGAAGGTAATGTATATATATGACTCTCTTCAAGATCATAATTTCTCCCATTGAATTCTTGATTTACAAGATCACTTTCAAGGAAGTCTCCATACCTAGCAACAATGACTTTGTTCTCAGGTGGATAATAAAAGTAATAACCCATAGTTTCCTTAGGGTATCCTACAAAGATACATTTTACAGATCGCTGTTGGAGTTTGTCACCCGAGTCACGTTTCACATACGCCTCGCAACCCCAGACCTTTAAATAAGACAAATATGGCTTCTTTCCATGCCGTAGTTCATATGGTGTCTTATCGACCTTCTTTATGGGAACCATATTTAAAATTTGAACAACAGACTCTAAAACATAATCCCAAAAGGATAAATGTATAGTTGTAAGATTAAACATAGATCGCACCATATCTAATAATGTACGATTTTTCCTTTTGGATACACCATTTTGTTGTGGAGTATATCCATTCTCACTTAGATAATTTATAAACTCTTGACTTAAATATTCACCACCTGTATCAGAACGAAGAGCTTTAATCTTCTTTCCTAGTTGCAGTTCTACTTCTGCTTTAAACACTTTGAATGTTTCAAATACCTCATATTTATGCTTAGTAAATAAACATAACCATAACGGCTATAATCATACGTAAATGTTAAGAAGTAACTAGCACCTTTCCTTGACACATGTCTAAGTGGTCTACACACATCAGTATGTATTAATCCAAGTAGATCAGTAGCTCTTTCAATATTGCTATTAAAAGGTTTCTTGGTCATCTTTCCAGAGATACAAGACTCACATTTATCAAATGATTCATCATTGATATTTTCCAAACGACCTTCACGTTGAAGCTTTTGTATACGAGTCTTCCCGATATGGGCAAGTGTTCAATGCCAAAGATAAGAAGAGTTCTTGTCAAACTTTATCTTCTTATTCATGCTAAAGACAGATTTATTATTCTGGGATTCATTATCATGCATGTCTATTTCTAACACACCATTCATAGAAGTTGCATTAAAATATAACCATTTTTCCAAACAGAAATTCCATTATTATCAATCGTGTGAACGAATCCATTATTCAACAAACAAGAAAAGGAAATAACACCCCTAACAATTGTTGGTGCATAATGACAATCATTTAAAATCAGTACTAAACCAGAAGGTAAAACTAAATTAAATGTTCCTATAGCTTCAACTGATGCTTGTACACCATTGCCTACTTGCAGAAATTGTTCCCCATAGGAAAGCTTCCTTTCCAAATTAAATCCCTGCAGCGTATTACAAATGTTAATACCGCATCCTGTATCATATACCCAGGAATTTAATTTGTATGTTAAATTGAACAATTCAATCATAAATAAAGTACTTGAAGCTGTAGCGCTCTGCTCAGATTTCTTCTTTATTTCTCGCAACTCTTCGAGGTAAAGAGGGCAATTCCTCTTCCAGTGACCACTTGCCTTGCAATCGTGACAATTCTCATCCTTCTGAGATCTGTTCTTCTTGGCATAGTTCTGCTTAGGTTTTGAATAAGTCGCAACTTGCTTTCCCTTATCACCCTTGCCTTTGCATTTCTTCTTGTTCGCTTGCGGTTTTGGCTTACTCACTCTACCCTTTTGTATGGTTAGCACAGAAGGTGTAGAAGTAGATGCCTTGTCTTTTAACACCTTTTCATAGTCAATGAGCATTGCATGCAAATCATTAACTGTCCTCCACGTGCAATGCATATTATAGTTTCGAACAAAATCATTGAAGTCCTTGTTAAGGGACCTATTGATCAAGTTGATAGCCATAATATGATCATAGGGTTGTCCTAGTGCAATGAGCTGTTCCATATAACCCCCCATCTCCATGTAATGGGAACTTACAGACTTTCCTGGAGCTTGCTTGCAGCTATGCAAAGCATCTACTTAATCGTAGATATCCACAGCTTGCGGCTTCTCGAACATAGCCTTGAGCTCATCAAGCATTCGCTTTGGTGGAAACAACTCATACTTCTGTTGAAGTGGAAGAGCCATTTTTCCAAGCATTAAGCAAGCCACCTCATAGTGCTTCTTAACATTAGTAGCGTGTTAAGGCCTTTGCGCATCAGATGCTCCTTCAGCATCCTCTGGATAGGGAGTAGTCAAGATATCAATAGTACCCGCTGCTCTCAAGACAATTCTTAGTGAGGGGTACCAATCATTGAAGTTTGGGCCAGTAAGTTCGGGACGTTCAAAGAATGAACTGAACGCTGAACTTATAGTGTTATTGGTGGGTTGAGTCATTTCTACAGAAATAAGTTCAAATATTAGTATTTTCAATAACAAAATACTTTCATGAAAATAAAATTACCCTGGTATAAAAACCATATTATTTTCCTTAAATTCTAGAACTATATTGACATAGATCCATTACCTCAGTTGATCTGCTAGTAATGAATGTACTCAATGTAGCGACTTGTCGAACAATTCAATTGACAAACAATTTTCAATTTCTAGATTTTTAAGGGATTTACATTGCCAAAAACGTTTTGCAATGTACACATGTTTCATCCCTTATGAATGCCTTAAGTTTCCAGATCTCACTGAGTAACTTAATTAAGTCGTCTAATCTGAGTAACGTAAAACCATCATACGAATTCTCATTCTATGAAAGTTTTCTCTCCATCACAACATCACCCAAAAATCTCATTTGATGACGTAGTAATTTCAAGTGTTCGTCAATTAGGATCATCCGACTTAAGTTTTAAGGGTATAAATTTCGATGTCAAAATCAATGTATGGAGAAGCATGCATACAACTCTATAACATAAGTTTAATAAAACATTTAGTAAACTTTTTCACGAGACTAAATTTCTACATAAATTATGTTGAGGTATTGGTTAAAACAATTAAAGAATTTACCCATAACTATTCACAACATACTTTTACTAGAACTCGGCTACACACAAAGCAATACCCTTATTCATTGTGTTTCGGATTTGAATTTGTGATAAATCACCCTTAAGGTATAATTCAATTAATAATCGTAGGTAATTTCAATTTAACGCACATGCGAGCCGGGAATTTGGTCAGTGACTAATGGCATAACACCTCTTTCCTTAACCGGTGTAAAACCATTGATTTTACCTCTTTGACCTTGTCACCTTATGCACACATTCTGCTTGAATCTATGTTATTCCATTTCACCTAATTATATGAAGTTTCAGTCTCTCATTTAATTACACTGTCAATTCATGTATATTTATATATATATGGGAACTTTGTCACTTTTAACTACTTTAACTTTCACATAGCCATATTATATACATTTAATATCTACTATATACATTGGTAAAGAAGTTTACCTTCTACATTATATCTAGTCCTAACTAAATAATTTACTTTCATCATATACTTATACTAGAAACCCTAAAATTGTTACATTTCCCCTCTTGAAGCTAGGTGATACACGAATTGTATATTCATGCAAGTATACACTTACCAAAAATCCCTCCTAAACTTAAAACACACTACCTACTCACTCCATTGTCACTAGATATTTTGAGAAATCCTTTTCCCCACATGCCTTATGTTAAACGCGGCTAGGAGCCTTCCAACCAAAGCAAACTCAACATTCTACAAGGCAAATCTAGTACTAGGATTGTTGTCATTAAAACTTGTACTTGGGTGTCTCCTACTTACCCTCCTTGTAGCCGAATAACAACCCTCACAACTCTTGTGTACATCTTTCCATTTATGAAGTGTACTACTCCTCAGTATACATGCATCATACCTTTACAACTTGCAAAACCAAAAACACTCCTTCCTTATCAAAACATACGACTAGAACAACATAATAGGCAAGTCTTCACTAAACCATTAAACTCACACATCATTTACTCTCCAATCCTCATTAAACACTTACACATTTACTTCTCATATCATTGGATTGGGTCAAGATAGCATTAAAGAAGGAGGAGGTCACGGCATACATGCATATTGACTAGGAAATCCTCACTTCACACTCTTAAGTAATCTCAAGATCTAGCATTACTACTTCTTTTTCATCCTTCATCATCTCCTCAAAACAAGTAAGTGAAACACCTCCATACCACCATTCCATTTATCTTTACTTTCCATTACATGTCATGCATATAAAATCTTAGAAAACGAGATTAAGGATGCATGCACACGTGAAAACTATGCTAAAATCCAACTAGAGAGCCCACGGCTTGAAGTTGTGGTTATAAGAAAACATGCCTTCATGTTTAGACCTATAAGCAACGCGTGTAAACAATTCACTAACTTAGGGTTTGCTTCCTAGAAAAACTAGAGTGTTTAGACCTTAAAATATGGCTAGATAAGCCCCAGAAGTCTCGGCTTAATATTCATAGCCGAATGAGAAAACCTTGGCTTAATGAATCTTTAGTTTAACTTAGGATAAGATGGGAAGAAAGCTTATTAATAAGCTAGTCAACCAAATAAGCTACATAAAAATAAGCCGAACCAAATAAGCCATAGGCTTAAATAAGCCAAAACATAGTAGGCCCATAAGCCCAAGAAAAGTGTTTAGATTAAATGATTTGGCTAAATATATGTTTACTAGTATTAAACAAGCCCACTAATGAGCCTGTTAGGCCCATGATACTAAACCGGACCCTTAATGGGCCAACCGAGCCCACTTAGCACCAAATATTATTAATAAGGACTTTTTGTGCCATATATGCCATTAAGTGAAAGTACTAGTCGAAAATGTATTTATATAAAACTTATACACATGTTTCGTGACTTCTATAAAGTATATGGACCAAACTTGCCACTTTTGAAAGTCTAGGGTTGCGTTTTATAATAGCCGAGCCTATATTAAATCACAAGGACCAAAATTGCCATTTTATAAACTCATAGCAAGCCCTAGAATATTTTCGTGCCATAATAATTCATTTTGAAACTTGAGGGACTAGTATTGTTAATTTTATGAACTTATATAAACCCTAGAATACTATTCATGCCCTTTTAATACATTTCGAAACCACAAGGACTTATATTGCCACTTTTCGAACATGAACCAAGCCCTAGGGGGTGGTTATGTAATATGTGTACACCTAAAACCTTACACCGAACTATAAGGACCAAATGTGGCAATACGTAAAAGATATACAAGCCCTAGTTACACGTGTAACTAGGGGGGCTTGTTTTGCCAACCTTTGAAACTAAAACAAGCCCTAGGGGCGTTTATGTAAATTGCCGCGAGTATATATATATGCTTGAGGGACTAAAACTGTAATTTTCCTAAACTTAAACAAACCCTAATTATATATATACTTTCCCTAAAATTAAAAAGTGTAAACTTAAATAAACCTATAAATACGGAAATCATTTTCTTTCTCAAACTTATCATTTAAATAAATTATATAAACTTCGGGGACTTTTGATTAAATAAAATGTAATACATTTTTGTAAACATTATTTATATAAGTTATATATAAACTGAATACAATTAACTCATGAGAATAAATATATTAAATATATTTATTAATAACCATGTACATTTTAAATATATATATATAAAGCCTTCTTTTATAAATATTTAACTCACCTTATAATAGTACAAGTACGAAGATATTAATTAAACGAATTAGTTACTTGAACGATATTAATTATTACGCACTTTAAAATAAGTACTCTATTACTTGTCCAACGATAAATTAAATTGCAAGAATCATAATAAAAATACTTAAAACCAGTATAAGCATGCACAGATTGTTCAGTGACTTTTATGCATCATATTATACTTTTACTGAGAATGTATAATTATTTAGGTTGTTCACTGTGTCGTGGGCACCACATTGGATTCTTGTGATTTATTATTGTATTACTAAGGTGAGTTCATGGCCCCGCTTTATATATTTACAAACTTTTAAATCCTTTATGGGAAAGAAATCATACAACTTATTTTATGGATGTAAACTGAACTGTATCAACTTTTGATTACATTTGCCTATTGTAGAATTCCTCATGACCCGTGAACTGAAACTGTTAAAATTGTTGGATTACCTGAATGTTATAAATAGATCTATTTGGGATTGACCATCCCCATCTGGGTGAGTCATGCTCACTGTGCCTTGGCCGAGACAACAGGTGTTTATCATGTCGGAACAGAATATTGGGTGCATTATTATTAATGCGAGGGGTTCTCATTTGTTGAGGGCTTAACTTGTCAAGTGCCAGTTTCGGGCAATAGGGAATGTAATTACTACTTCAGTGATGCTATGTGCATCACTACTTTAGTGACTGCTTTACTATCCAAACTTATTTATTAAACCCGTGAATTCACTAACTTTATGTTGACCCTAAAAAGCATGTTTTTCTCAGGTAATTGAAGCAGGTTGTTATTATGTGCATGGACCTCAACATCAGGATAGGCATCATTCTAGCACTCATCTAGGGATTTTTTAATTGGGGATTTACAAACAATCTTTTATTTATGTTGGAACCATTTTAAATAACAATTTTTGCATTCTTGATCATGTAATAAATGTTTGATAATCTTTTATCTGATGCCCTATGTACTATCTGCTATTGATCCACCTACGTGACACCCAAATATTATTTCCGCTGCATTTGACCAATTTGGGGGTGTCACAACGGGGTACATGACCAGCGGTGCGTTAAACCCACTTTATAGTTTGTCAAAAGGATTAGGCCGTTATATTATTATTGCAATTCACCAATCAATGTAATCTTATGTAATTTAAATCTCTAACATATCATTACTTTTAATATGATTTAGTCCATATTATTTCTTTTCAAAAAAACCCTTGTTTACAACAATTCAACAATTTTTAATATAAACAAGTAAAAAAAAGTAAATCATAAACACATAATAACAATTTATATGTGTTGTATATACGTTTTTCCAAAGAAAGGATCGGTCACTCCAATGATATATACGTAGATTGAGCTCGTGATCTAGTTATGTAAGTATAACCCATAAAGCCCACATGTAGGGTGGGCTATGTATACCCTTCCTAGCATGTTAAGAAGGGTGGTTGTTGGTTCCCATTTTCTATCAATCATACATCTTTCTCTCAATCCTCTCCTTTCTCTCTCTAGTTCTTCATCTCCCTCCCTCTCTTTAGATCTTTATAACACTTGTACAATCCTAAGAAAACGCAGATCTACAATTGGTATCAAGAGCTATGGGGTGATTTAAGGTTTTGATTCGTGTTGTTCTTTAGTTTTTTATTGTATTAGTGGGTTTTAGGATAGTTTATCTCAAATCTTGAAATTTTTTGTGATTTTATGGTTTAGGTTAGTAAACAAATCACTACATAGTCGTGGTAGTGATTTGGTTTATTGATTTGGTAAAAATCACGATTTTTTTGGAGTTTGTGGTGATTTTTTGGTATACGGGTGTTCACAGGAAAGTTGATTTGGTTTTTTTGGCATAACATCAACATTCGGAAAAGGGTTTTGGAAATATTCCGAAAGACTGATTTCAAAATAGTTCCGAAAGTATAAAACATTCGGAAAAGGGTTTTGGAAAAGGGTTTATCCGAAAGTCTTTGTTGGTGTTGTTTGTGTCGAAAGTGTCATCTTTATACAATCCGAAAGTATAAAGGATTCTTCAAAGTTCCGAAAGTGAAGAAACTTAAAAGATCCTAAAGTTACTTTTGAACTATCCGAAAGTTGTTTTAGTTGATTTATCAGAAAGTATCTTTTACATTTATCCGAAAGTTCCAAATCAACTTTTATCTGAAGGTGTCTTTCACAAATATCCGAAAGTGGAACTTCTAACTATCAGAAAGTGATAAATGGTTTTATCAGAAAGTGATAATTGGTTTAATTGGTTCTCCGAAAGTTTATGGTCCACTGTCCTAAAGTGGGACTATCAAAAAGAAGTTCCGAAAGTCACACACTGTATATTACGAAAGTTGCGAAAGTATTAAATATCATTCATTCCGAAAGCCATTCCCTGATATATTGCGAAAGGTTTATTACTACGAAAGTTTAATCAAGAAGCATTTTTTTGCGAAAGTTGCATGTTCTGAAAGATTAGTATTTGGTGACCTCATTCTATGCAGCCAATCAGGTGAATCAAGCATACATTAAGATCCATTAATCTTAAATTTCTTTTTCGCCAATCATTAAAGCCATATTGTCACGTCTCTTTCTTGTTACACAACCACGCGAAGCTATTTCAAGACTTTAGAATTTGACTATAAATTTGTGTTCAGTCGTGTGAACACAAGTTCAAACCCCTTTTACTCAAGACTCGACTCAAACAAACAGCCTCAAACTCGAACTCTCGACACACTAGACTCACACTCAGACTCAAACACAGACTCAAACTCTCGACACACTAGACTCGCACTCAGACTCAAACACGGACTCAAACTCTCGATACACTTGACTCGCACTCAGACTCGAACCATTACACACTCAAGATTTCAGTCAAAACAACTATCCTCGATCAAAGACTCAAAAACAAAACACATAACGAAAATCAATTACCTACCCGAGACCCATTATGTGGATCTTGAAGCCATAAAAATCATGTCCTCGTCATGGTTGTTGATTCGTGTGACTGTTTTTACATGATTTGTGATTTTTGAATCGATGGGTGATAGGATCAAGATGATAAGTGATGAGATTCGTATGTATAGATGAGAAATGAGATTAGTTTTGGGTTAATTTGAGATGGATGAAGTTTGGTTTTCTTAGATCTGTGTAGTTGAGAGGCAATGAAAAATAGATGGATATGAGAGATTCGGTTGAGATGTGAAAGTTGAAAGAAGAATGGCTGCGTGTTTTTATGAGTAAGATTAGGGTTGGACCAAGTGGTGTTGACTGCCACGTGTTTTGGCAAAATTGTGAGTTTTGGGCCACGTCTTATCTACCTTCACCACTTAGTGGAACGTTTTCCTTTTCATTTTCAAAGTATTAGTGGGCCATTTTATCATCAAATATTTTATCCAATTTTTCAAATTTTGATATCAAATTTTATTGATTTATTACCCAACAAAGTATTATCAAAGTTTATCAAAGTATTTTATCAAAATTTTATCAAAGTATTATCAAAGTTTTAAAACGTTTTGAAAAAGATATATTACCCAACAAAGATCCAAGAATTTATCATCAATCGAAATGGAATCGTTGAATTTAACATTTCAAGAGGGAGACCTGTATCCAATGCAAGACAAAGTTAGAGACAATGGCATCACTTCATTTTGACTACTCCAGTCTCATCTTGTGAACATTTCATGGCTTCAAGGAGGGAGCGAATTTGTGACACTATTTGGTCAACATCGTCATATATTCATGGAATCAATGTTCATCATCTTGAACCAACTAGCAGAGCAACTCCACAATGAAGACTTTAATCACTCTACATTGGCACTTGCATATAAGGCTCTTGTGACACAACTCACGCCTTTCCTCCAATTCAATATCGTCAAGTCTGAAAGTTCAGTGATTTGCCAGTCATTTCTTCGAGACATACATACCGAGCTTCAAGATTTCCGTGGTATACTATTGAAACTCATGACATCGGTCTCGTCTTTGATTTATGAAAGATCCCGACTTTAGCAAGCGTATGATAATGGAGTAAAAGAATTTACGATGCAAGAGGATAATGGTCATATGATTGACGAATTGGAGGCTAAAGGTTGCAAGGACATGGAATCAACAGTCAAGCATGATATCAACAACACGTCATGGAATGTTACAGACATATCTTATGATGACACCATACCCGTTTATGACGAAGAGCCTACACATATGGTACAATGTAATGTTGTATATGATGTCTATGCCGATGAACTACCGCATGTTGAGCATTTCGAACCTAATTATGACAAACATGTGATGAAAAAGGGTGGTAGTTTTACCACTTTAGATTCATCCGATGTGCGTCATAATGGGGGAGAGATTGGTCAGAATGCTATAGTACATCATGATGAATGCTTTATGACTGCTTCGTTAACTGATTCCAATTCCAAGATTAAAGAGCTCGAAACGATCGTAGCTTAGCAATCAAAAGATCTTGAGGATGCCAAACTTGAATTTTCAAAGAAAACGAACAAATTTGAAACATATTTTGAAAAACTTGAAAATTCAAACGTTGTTCTTGAACAAAAATTGGATCAAAAAGTTCTAGATTCTAAAGCTGAAAAGGATAATCTTTTGAAACAAATTAAGTTGCTAGAATCTAAATTGGCATCCCAAGATAATTTTTTCAAAGAGAATGAGACTTTAAAGGCTCAAGTACAGGAAAAGGTCTTTGCTATAGCTACGTTGAAAAACGAATTGAGGAAAACTAAAGGAACTAGTGTGGACACTAAGCTTGAAAAACCATCAATCTTGGGGAAACCGCCTACAAATCAGTCTGTTAGACAACCGACTGCATTTAGATCCGAGCGACCACAATCCTTGAGACCGCGGTTTGCCTCCCAAGTTGATATGGTTCATGTTTCTAAACCAGCCACTCCACCAACTAGGCCCAATGTGACTAAAACAGCTTTTGTAAGACCTGATCACATGATTGCTTCTAGCCTCCCTAGACATAGTCCAAAGAACACGTCTCGAACTAGTTCAAATGACGTTCGCCATAAATTTGGTCTAAGGAAAGCTATTCAAAAGACACAAGTAAGAGATAGGAATTTCAAACCTAGTCAGATGCCTTCTAGACTATCCAACACTGCTAACCATAGCATGTCATATCATAGGAGCATCAATCAATCACCTAGGAATTCTAGATCTTACTCGGACATTAAATATGCTACTTGTAAAACATGTAGGAAATATGTCTTTAAGGTAAATCATGACTTTTGTGTCAAGAAATACCTTCATGAGGTGAACTCCCATGCTAGAATTAAATCCTAGTGGCTAGCTAAAATCAAACCCATTGGTAAAGTTTGGCGCCCCACTGGTAGAACTTTCACTCTTATAGGAAACGAGTGCCTTTTAACTAGGATAGTCTCCGATTCTACTAAGACTACTAGGGAGGAAGTTGAAAAGGATGATACATCACTTAAGCCTGAACTTAAGGCTTTCTATAAAAGGAAACGTTTGCCAGCTAAGACAAGTGAATCATCTCCTCAGGTCACCTTTGGCACAAGAAAAGAAAACTGTGAATCCCCACATGGTTCTAAGATAGATATCGCTAACCCATATAAAATCATACAAACTCCAAATGAGAATGCAGGTACCAAAGTCAAGGATCAACAAAAACAAACCGGTCCGATCTTTGTACACCGTTCATCTAAGGACACTCTCAAAGTTTGGTTACTGAAGATGTTGATATCAGAGAAACAAGTGTCTCAGGGGATTCGCAGTTAAACTTATCGTGTTTATGGTTCATTGTTAAATTTCAGACGATGACCCGATCTTTAGAGAAAGGAAAGTTTATCGTCGATGATAAACTTATCCTCACAACGAGAAATTAATTTTTCTCGGGCATGAGCTTCTATTAAAAACATTCGAAGTTTTTAAGCTCATGCACAACGGCTTGCAGTCACATGACAGATTGTAACCCGCGATTCTAAGAAAGAAAAGTTTATCGCCGATGATAAACTTATCCTCATTAACGAGAAATTAATTTTTTCTCGGACACGAGCTTACATTAAAACTATTCAAAGGTTTTTAAGCTCGTGTAAATGGTGTATAATTATATTTCAGATTATGCCCCGGACTTCAAAGAAAGGAAAGTTTATCGCCGATGATAAACTTATCCTCATAACAAGAAATTCATTTTTCTTGGGCATGAGCTTTTATTAAAAACATTCGAAGTTTTTAAGCTCATGCACAATGACTTACAGTTAAATATCAGACTGTAACTCAGACTTCATATTTAGGAAAGCTTATCTTTTATGATAACTTATCCTCGTAACGGGAAATTAATTTTTCTTGGTCATGAGCTTGTATTAAAACATTCCAAGTTTTAAGCTCATAAAGGAAAGTGTAGATTTTAAATAAGAGAACTTTTCCTCATAACGAGAAATTCATATTTCTCGGTCAAGAGCTTTACGTTAAAACATTCAAAAGTTTTCAAGCTCATGAAAATGACTTCTAAGTAAATGTCAACTTAGGACTCGTTCTTCAGTTAAAAGGAAAGTTTATCGCCGATGATAAACTTATCCTCACAACGGCAAGTTTACAACTTCTCGGACTTGAGCTCTTTTTGTAAGATATTCAACATCTTAAGCTCATGTAATTGGTTTTCAAAACATTGAACATAACTTTTCGAGAATTTCTCAAAAGGTTTTTCTAAATCTTTCAAAATTCTGTGTTCAAAAATGTTTTGATAAAAAGAACATGTCTTCTGGAATCGATAATATTTACGATACTAGAAATGTCGTTTAATAATGACACGGGGTTGTAAATAAAGTTCGAGTAGAATTTTAAATGATTTAAAACATGCTCAAAATGGCTTGCTATTATTTCTGATAGTAACCCGCTTTTCATATTCAAGTCAAGCATTTCACCGGAAAGCTTTGACTCAACAACGGGAATTAATTTTCTTGGGCATGGTTTACTTTATGACCATGTAAGGGATTGTGTTTACGTAATAACACGATCTAACACGAGTATATGTACGTGTTAGTGCATTTATTTGTTAAAACAAGAAAAATCTTGTTTTTTATGAAGTTATCATCTCCACCAACCGTAGCAATTTAAAATTGATATCTACATACTCGACGATGCGACTATTCAAACGGTGACTACAACTCTTTCGATAGAACACGGGTCAATAATTGAGGGGGAGCAATTGTACAGCATTCAGAATCTTTGATGCCGAAAGTGCCAAGGTCACTAATTGGTGTCAAGACAACGATATCAATCGTACACATGGTGTCAAGAGATAACTTCATACGTGACGAGGCGACCAACATTCGTGAACAAGAACCATGTGATTCTATCATATGATGTTCTCCATAATTCAGGTCCAACCTCGTAAATTGCTAATCTTGTGAATACATTATCATATATGATCTTTGCACGTGATAAGTACCTTACACTTGTGTTTAAAAGGTATTTTATTTATGTTTCAAGTACACCCTCATTAATTTGAGGGGGAGCTTGTGTAAAGCATGAAGATAATTGGATTTGCATTTTCCTTTCCAAATTTTCTTAAAATGTTATTAAATCAATTGATATTAAAAACATCCATTGGGTTAATATTTTTAATATTGGGGAGAAAATGTGATTTAATATGGGGAAAAAATTAATCACAAATGGTTTTGACTTAACGTGATAGCTCATCCCGACATGTGCGAAATGTTTTCGGATATCGTGGCATATGTTAAGGGGGAGCAAAATGGATTTGGATATCAAAATGGATATCATGGACCCAGTGAGATCATTTTTAATACATATGCTATTGAGATCATTTTTAATGATGCTTGATATTGAAGATAAGATATCATGGACCCAGTGATGCAATGCACAACCCATTCCAGCTAACTCATATATCACTCAAAAGATATTTATTTTAATCACACGGAGACAACGCATTATTTATTGATTTATTCACTCCGAATAAATTGGTATTGAAATGGTGGCACTCCTCTCTAGCCTCCGATCACTAAAATCCAAAATGCATGATCGAGTCTAGAGCCATTTGAGATCATCAAATATCTCATTAGGACACACTTTCATAATTCCTTGCTTCTTCACACACTATGAAGAGTAAAAAAGATCTTAAGAGTCCTACGCAAAATCTTCGTGATCTTGCCTGAACATCCGAGTAATACGAAAGTATTTACAATGAAGATGGAAATTCTTCTTGAGCGAATATAAAAAAGCTCATGGTAGGTGACTTGTGTGATTGATTATGAATCAAACTCGTGATAACTGGAAAGCAACAGTGGTTTAATTCTTAACTAAACTTAAACACGTTCCAGGCCTCTACGCAATATCTAAGTGATCTTGCCATAACACTCAGAGTGACACTCTATAGTGTTCACAGTGATGAGTGGAAATTCTTCTAGTGAAAACATCAAACAGCACTTGGTAGGTAACTTGCAAGATTCAATTTGAATCAAGCTCGTGACAACTGGAAAGCAACGATGGTGCGGTTCTTAATTTAATTTCACTTGTTTTAGGAACATGAATTGACGGCTTCAAACATAGATCGCACCATATCTAATAATGTACGGTTTTTCCTTTTGGATACACCATTTTGTTGTGGAGTATATCCATTCTCACTTAGATAATTTATAAACTCTTGACTTAAATATTCACCACCTGTATCAGAACGAAGAGCTTTAATCTTCTTTCCTAGTTGCAGTTCTACTTCTGCTTTAAACACTTTGAATGTTTCAAATACCTCATATTTATGCTTAGTAAATAAACATAACCATAACGGCTATAATCATACGTAAATGTTAAGAAGTAACTAGCACCTTTCCTTGACACATGTCTAAGTGGTCTACACACATCAGTATGTATTAATCCAAGTAGATCAGTAGCTCTTTCAATATTGCTATTAAAAGGTTTCTTGGTCATCTTTCCAGAGATACAAGACTCACATTTATCAAATGATTCATCATTGATATTTTCCAAACGACCTTCACGTTGAAGCTTTTGTATACGAGTCTTCCCGATATGGGCAAGTGTTCAATGCCAAAGATAAGAAGAGTTCTTGTCAAACTTTATCTTCTTATTCATGCTAAAGACAGATTTATTATTCTGGGATTCATTATCATGCATGTCTATTTCTAACACACCATTCATAGAAGTTGCATTAAAATATAACCATTTTTCCAAACAGAAATTCCATTATTATCAATCGTGTGAACGAATCCATTATTCAACAAACAAGAAAAGGAAATAACACCCCTAACAATTGTTGGTGCATAATGACAATCATTTAAAATCAGTACTAAACCAGAAGGTAAAACTAAATTAAATGTTCCTATAGCTTCAACTGATGCTTGTACACCATTGCCTACTTGCAGAAATTGTTCCCCATAGGAAAGCTTCCTTTCCAAATTAAATCCCTGCAGCGTATTACAAATGTTAATACCGCATCCTGTATCATATACCCAGGAATTTAATTTGTATGTTAAATTGAACAATTCAATCATAAATAAAGTACTTGAAGCTGTAGCGCTCTGCTCAGATTTCTTCTTTATTTCTCGCAACTCTTCGAGGTAAAGAGGGCAATTCCTCTTCCAGTGACCACTTGCCTTGCAATCGTGACAATTCTCATCCTTCTGAGATCTGTTCTTCTTGGCATAGTTCTGCTTAGGTTTTGAATAAGTCGCAACTTGCTTTCCCTTATCACCCTTGCCTTTGCATTTCTTCTTGTTCGCTTGCGGTTTTGGCTTACTCACTCTACCCTTTTGTATGGTTAGCACAGAAGGTGTAGAAGTAGATGCCTTGTCTTTTAACACCTTTTCATAGTCAATGAGCATTGCATGCAAATCATTAACTGTCCTCCACGTGCAATGCATATTATAGTTTCGAACAAAATCATTGAAGTCCTTGTTAAGGGACCTATTGATCAAGTTGATAGCCATAATATGATCATAGGGTTGTCCTAGTGCAATGAGCTGTTCCATATAACCCCCCATCTCCATGTAATGGGAACTTACAGACTTTCCTGGAGCTTGCTTGCAGCTATGCAAAGCATCTACTTAATCGTAGATATCCACAGCTTGCGGCTTCTCGAACATAGCCTTGAGCTCATCAAGCATTCGCTTTGGTGGAAACAACTCATACTTCTGTTGAAGTGGAAGAGCCATTTTTCCAAGCATTAAGCAAGCTACCTCATAGTGCTTCTTAACATTAGTAGCGTGTTAAGGCCTTTGCGCATCAGATGCTCCTTCAGCATCCTCTGGATAGGGAGTAGTCAAGATATCAATAGTACCCGCTGCTCTCAAGACAATTCTTAGTGAGGGGTACCAATCATTGAAGTTTGGGCCAGTAAGTTCGGGACGTTCAAAGAATGAACTGAACGCTGAACTTATAGTGTTATTGGTGGGTTGAGTCATTTCTACAGAAATAAGTTCAAATATTAGTATTTTCAATAACAAAATACTTTCATGAAAATAAAATTACCCTGGTATAAAAACCATATTATTTTCCTTAAATTCTAGAACTATATTGACATAGATCCATTACCTCAGTTGATCTGCTAGTAATGAATGTACTCAATGTAGCGACTTGTCGAACAATTCAATTGACAAACAATTTTCAATTTCTAGATTTTTAAGGGATTTACATTGCCAAAAACGTTTTGCAATGTACACATGTTTCATCCCTTATGAATGCCTTAAGTTTCCAGATCTCACTGAGTAACTTAATTAAGTCGTCTAATCTGAGTAACGTAAAACCATCATACGAATTCTCATTCTATGAAAGTTTTCTCTCCATCACAACATCACCCAAAAATCTCATTTGATGACGTAGTAATTTCAAGTGTTCGTCAATTAGGATCATCCGACTTAAGTTTTAAGGGTATAAATTTCGATGTCAAAATCAATGTATGGAGAAGCATGCATACAACTCCATAACATAAGTTTAATAAAACATTTAGTAAACTTTTTCACGAGACTAAATTTCTACATAAATTATGTTGAGGTATTGGTTAAAACAATTAAAGAATTTACCCATAACTATTCACAACATACTTTTACTAGAACTCGGCTACACACAAAGCAATACCCTTATTCATTGTGTTTCGGATTTGAATTTGTGATAAATCACCCTTAAGGTATAATTCAATTAATAATCGTAGGTAATTTCAATTTAACGCACATGCGAGCCGGGAATTTGGTCAGTGACTAATGGCATAACACCTCTTTCCTTAACCGGTGTAAAACCATTGATTTTACCTCTTTGACCTTGTCACCTTATGCACACATTCTGCTTGAATCTATGTTATTCCATTTCACCTAATTATATGAAGTTTCAGTCTCTCATTTAATTACACTGTCAATTCATGTATATTTATATATATATGGGAACTTTGTCACTTTTAACTACTTTAACTTTCACATAGCCATATTATATACATTTAATATCTACTATATACATTGGTAAAGAAGTTTACCTTCTACATTATATCTAGTCCTAACTAAATAATTTACTTTCATCATATACTTATACTAGAAACCCTAAAATTGTTACATTTCCCCTCTTGAAGCTAGGTGATACACGAATTGTATATTCATGCAAGTATACACTTACCAAAAATCCCTCCTAAACTTAAAACACACTACCTACTCACTCCATTGTCACTAGATATTTTGAGAAATCCTTTTCCCCACATGCCTTATGTTAAACGCGGCTAGGAGCCTTCCAACCAAAGCAAACTCAACATTCTACAAGGCAAATCTAGTACTAGGATTGTTGTCATTAAAACTTGTACTTGGGTGTCTCCTACTTACCCTCCTTGTAGCCGAATAACAACCCTCACAACTCTTGTGTACATCTTTCCATTTATGAAGTGTACTACTCCTCAGTATACATGCATCATACCTTTACAACTTGCAAAACCAAAAACACTCCTTCCTTATCAAAACATACGACTAGAACAACATAATAGGCAAGTCTTCACTAAACCATTAAACTCACACATCATTTACTCTCCAATCCTCATTAAACACTTACACATTTACTTCTCATATCATTGGATTGGGTCAAGATAGCATTAAAGAAGGAGGAGGTCACGGCATACATGCATATTGACTAGGAAATCCTCACTTCACACTCTTAAGTAATCTCAAGATCTAGCATTACTACTTCTTTTTCATCCTTCATCATCTCCTCAAAACAAGTAAGTGAAACACCTCCATACCACCATTCCATTTATCTTTACTTTCCATTACATGTCATGCATATAAAATCTTAGAAAACGAGATTAAGGATGCATGCACACGTGAAAACTATGCTAAAATCCAACTAGAGAGCCCACGGCTTGAAGTTGTGGTTATAAGAAAACATGCCTTCATGTTTAGACCTATAAGCAACGCGTGTAAACAATTCACTAACTTAGGGTTTGCTTCCTAGAAAAACTAGAGTGTTTAGACCTTAAAATATGGCTAGATAAGCCCCAGAAGTCTCGGCTTAATATTCATAGCCGAATGAGAAAACCTTGGCTTAATGAATCTTTAGTTTAACTTAGGATAAGATGGGAAGAAAGCTTATTAATAAGCTAGTCAACCAAATAAGCTACATAAAAATAAGCCGAACCAAATAAGCCATAGGCTTAAATAAGCCAAAACATAGTAGGCCCATAAGCCCAAGAAAAGTGTTTAGATTAAATGATTTGGCTAAATATATGTTTACTAGTATTAAACAAGCCCACTAATGAGCCTGTTAGGCCCATGATACTAAACCGGACCCTTAATGGGCCAACCGAGCCCACTTAGCACCAAATATTATTAATAAGGACTTTTTGTGCCATATATGCCATTAAGTGAAAGTACTAGTCGAAAATGTATTTATATAAAACTTATACACATGTTTCGTGACTTCTATAAAGTATATGGACCAAACTTGCCACTTTTGAAAGTCTAGGGTTGCGTTTTATAATAGCCGAGCCTATATTAAATCACAAGGACCAAAATTGCCATTTTATAAACTCATAGCAAGCCCTAGAATATTTTCGTGCCATAATAATTCATTTTGAAACTTGAGGGACTAGTATTGTTAATTTTATGAACTTATATAAACCCTAGAATACTATTCATGCCCTTTTAATACATTTCGAAACCACAAGGACTTATATTGCCACTTTTCGAACATGAACCAAGCCCTAGGGGGTGGTTATGTAATATGTGTACACCTAAAACCTTACACCGAACTATAAGGACCAAATGTGGCAATACGTAAAAGATATACAAGCCCTAGTTACACGTGTAACTAGGGGGGCTTGTTTTGCCAACCTTTGAAACTAAAACAAGCCCTAGGGGCGTTTATGTAAATTGCCGCGAGTATATATATATGCTTGAGGGACTAAAACTGTAATTTTCCTAAACTTAAACAAACCCTAATTATATATATACTTTCCCTAAAATTAAAAAGTGTAAACTTAAATAAACCTATAAATACGGAAATCATTTTCTTTCTCAAACTTATCATTTAAATAAATTAAATAAACTTCGGGGACTTTTGATTAAATAAAATGTAATACATTTTTGTAAACATTATTTATATAAGTTATATATAAACTGAATACAATTAACTCATGAGAATAAATATATTAAATATATTTATTAATAACCATGTACATTTTAAATATATATATAAAGCCTTCTTTTATAAATATTTAACTCACCTTATAATAGTACAAGTACGAAGATATTAATTAAACGAATTAGTTACTTGAACGATATTAATTATTACGCACTTTAAAATAAGTACTCTATTACTTGTCCAACGATAAATTAAATTGCAAGAATCATAATAAAAATACTTAAAACCAGTATAAGCATGCACAGATTGTTCAGTGACTTTTATGCATCATATTATACTTTTACTGAGAATGTATAATTATTTAGGTTGTTCACTGTGTCGTGGGCACCACATTGGATTCTTGTGATTTATTATTGTATTACTAAGGTGAGTTCATGGCCCCGCTTTATATATTTACAAACTTTTAAATCCTTTATGGGAAAGAAATCATACAACTTATTTTATGGATGTAAACTGAACTGTATCAACTTTTGATTACATTTGCCTATTGTAGAATTCCTCATGACCCGTGAACTGAAACTGTTAAAATTGTTGGATTACCTGAATGTTATAAATAGATCTATTTGGGATTGACCATCCCCATCTGGGTGAGTCATGCTCACTGTGCCTTGGCCGAGACAACAGGTGTTTATCATGTCGGAACAGAATATTGGGTGCATTATTATTAATGCGAGGGGTTCTCATTTGTTGAGGGCTTAACTTGTCAAGTGCCAGTTTCGGGCAATAGGGAATGTAATTACTACTTCAGTGATGCTATGTGCATCACTACTTTAGTGACTGCTTTACTATCCAAACTTATTTATTAAACCCGTGAATTCACTAACTTTATGTTGACCCTAAAAAGCATGTTTTTCTCAGGTAATTGAAGCAGGTTGTTATTATGTGCATGGACCTCAACATCAGGATAGGCAGCATTCTAGCACTCATCTAGGGATTTTTTAATTGGGGATTTACAAACAATCTTTTATTTATGTTGGAACCATTTTAAATAACAATTTTTGCATTCTTGATCATGTAATAAATGTTTGATAATCTTTTATCTGATGCCCTATGTACTATCTGCTATTGATCCACCTACGTGACACCCAAATATTATTTCCGCTGCATTTGACCAATTTGGGGGTGTCACAACGGGGTACATGACCAGCGGTGCGTTAAACCCACTTTATAGTTTGTCAAAAGGATTAGGCCGTTATATTATTATTGCAATTCACCAATCAATGTAATCTTATGTAATTTAAATCTCTAACATATCATTACTTTTAATATGATTTAGTCCATATTATTTCTTTTCAAAAAAACCCTTGTTTACAACAATTCAACAATTTTTAATATAAACAAGTAAAAAAAAGTAAATCATAAACACATAATAACAATTTATATGTGTTGTATATACGTTTTTCCAAAGAAAGGATCGGTCACTCCAATGATATATACGTAGATTGAGCTCGTGATCTAGTTATGTAAGTATAACCCATAAAGCCCACATGTAGGGTGGGCTATGTATACCCTTCCTAGCATGTTAAGAAGGGTGGTTGTTGGTTCCCATTTTCTATCAATCATACATCTTTCTCTCAATCCTCTCCTTTCTCTCTCTAGTTCTTCATCTCCCTCCCTCTCTTTAGATCTTTATAACACTTGTACAATCCTAAGAAAACGCAGATCTACAATTGGTATCAAGAGCTATGGGGTGATTTAAGGTTTTGATTCGTGTTGTTCTTTAGTTTTTTATTGTATTAGTGGGTTTTAGGATAGTTTATCTCAAATCTTGAAATTTTTTGTGATTTTATGGTTTAGGTTAGTAAACAAATCACTACATAGTCGTGGTAGTGATTTGGTTTATTGATTTGGTAAAAATCACGATTTTTTTGGAGTTTGTGGTGATTTTTTGGTATACGGGTGTTCACAGGAAAGTTGATTTGGTTTTTTTGGCATAACATCAACATTCGGAAAAGGGTTTTGGAAATATTCCGAAAGACTGATTTCAAAATAGTTCCGAAAGTATAAAACATTCGGAAAAGGGTTTTGGAAAAGGGTTTATCCGAAAGTCTTTGTTGGTGTTGTTTGTGTCGAAAGTGTCATCTTTATACAATCCGAAAGTATAAAGGATTCTTCAAAGTTCCGAAAGTGAAGAAACTCAAAAGATCCTAAAGTTACTTTTGAACTATCCGAAAGTTGTTTTAGTTGATTTATCAGAAAGTATCTTTTACATTTATCCGAAAGTTCCAAATCAACTTTTATCTGAAGGTGTCTTTCACAAATATCCGAAAGTGGAACTTCTAACTATCAGAAAGTGATAAATGGTTTTATCAGAAAGTGATAATTGGTTTAATTGGTTCTCCGAAAGTTTATGGTCCACTGTCCTAAAGTGGGACTATCAAAAAGAAGTTCCGAAAGTCACACACTGTATATTACGAAAGTTGCGAAAGTATTAAATATCATTCATTCCGAAAGCCATTCCCTGATATATTGCGAAAGGTTTATTACTACGAAAGTTTAATCAAGAAGCATTTTTTTGCGAAAGTTGCATGTTCCGAAAGATTAGTATTTGGTGACCTCATTCTATGCAGCCAATCAGGTGAATCAAGCATACATTAAGATCCATTAATCTTAAATTTCTTTTTCGCCAATCATTAAAGCCATATTGTCACGTCTCTTTCTTGTTACACAACCACGCGAAGCTATTTCAAGACTTTAGAATTTGACTATAAATTTGTGTTCAGTCGTGTGAACACAAGTTCAAACCCCTTTTACTCAAGACTCGACTCAAACAAACAGCCTCAAACTCGAACTCTCGACACACTAGACTCACACTCAGACTCAAACACAGACTCAAACTCTCGACACACTAGACTCGCACTCAGACTCAAACACGGACTCAAACTCTCGATACACTTGACTCGCACTCAGACTCGAACCATTACACACTCAAGATTTCAGTCAAAACAACTATCCTCGATCAAAGACTCAAAAACAAAACACATAACGAAAATCAATTACCTACCCGAGACCCATTATGTGGATCTTGAAGCCATAAAAATCATGTCCTCGTCATGGTTGTTGATTCGTGTGACTGTTTTTACATGATTTGTGATTTTTGAATCGATGGGTGATAGGATCAAGATGATAAGTGATGAGATTCGTATGTATAGATGAGAAATGAGATTAGTTTTGGGTTAATTTGAGATGGATGAAGTTTGGTTTTCTTAGATCTGTGTAGTTGAGAGGCAATGAAAAATAGATGGATATGAGAGATTCGGTTGAGATGTGAAAGTTGAAAGAAGAATGGCTGCGTGTTTTTATGAGTAAGATTAGGGTTGGACCAAGTGGTGTTGACTGCCACGTGTTTTGGCAAAATTGTGAGTTTTGGGCCACGTCTTATCTACCTTCACCACTTAGTGGAACGTTTTCCTTTTCATTTTCAAAGTATTAGTGGGCCATTTTATCATCAAATATTTTATCCAATTTTTAAATTTTGATATCAAATTTTATTGATTTATTACCCAACAAAGTATTATCAAAGTTTATCAAAGTATTTTATCAAAATTTTATCAAAGTATTATCAAAGTTTTGGAACGTTTTGAAAAAGATATATTACCCAACAAAGATCCAAGAATTTATCATCAATCGAAATGGAATCGTTGAATTTAACATTTCAAGAGGGAGACCTGTATCCAATGCAAGACAAAGTTAGAGACAATGGCATCACTTCATTTTGACTACTCCAGTCTCATCTTGTGAACATTTCATGGCTTCAAGGAGGGAGCGAATTTGTGACACTATTTGGTCAACATCGTCATATATTCATGGAATAAATGTTCATCATCTTGAACCAACTAGCAGAGCAACTCCACAATGAAGACTTTAATCACTCTACATTGGCACTTGCATATAAGGCTCTTGTGACACAACTCACGCCTTTCCTCCAATTCAATATCGTCAAGTCTGAAAGTTCAGTGATTTGCCAGTCATTTCTTCGAGACATACATACCGAGCTTCAAGATTTCCGTGGTATACTATTGAAACTCATGACATCGGTCTCGTCTTTGATTTATGAAAGATCCCGACTTTAGCAAGCGTATGATAATGGAGTAAAAGAATTTACGATGCAAGAGGATAATGGTCATATGATTGACGAATTAGAGGCTAAAGGTTGCAAGGACATGGAATCAACAGTCAAGCATGATATCAACAACACGTCATGGAATGTTACAGACATATCTTATGATGACACCATACCCGTTTATGACGAAGAGCCTACACATATGGTACAATGTAATGTTGTATATGATGTCTATGCCGATGAACTACCGCATGTTGAGCATTTCGAACCTAATTATGACAAACATGTGATGAAAAGGGTGGTAGTTTTACCACTTTAGATTCATCCGATGTGCGTCATAATGGGGGAGAGATTGGTCAGAATGCTATAGTACATCATGATGAATGCTTTATGACTGCTTCGTTAACTGATTCCAATTCCAAGATTAAAGAGCTCGAAACGATCGTAGCTTAGCAATCAAAAGATCTTGAGGATGCCAAACTTGAATTTTCAAAGAAAACGAACAAATTTGAAACATATTTTGAAAAACTTGAAAATTCAAACGTTGTTCTTGAACAAAAATTGGATCAAAAAGTTCTAGATTCTAAAGCTGAAAAGGATAATCTTTTGAAACAAATTAAGTTGCTAGAATCTAAATTGGCATCCCAAGATAATTTTTTCAAAGAGAATGAGACTTTAAAGGCTCAATTACAGGAAAAGGTCTTTGCTATAGCTACGTTGAAAAACGAATTGAGGAAAACTAAAGGAACTAGTGTGGACACTAAGCTTGAAAAACCATCAATCTTGGGGAAACCGTCTACAAATCAGTCTGTTAGACAACCGACTGCATTTAGATCCGAGCGACCACAATCCTTGAGACCGCGGTTTGCCTCCCAAGTTGATATGGTTCATGTTTCTAAACCAGCCACTCCACCAACTAGGCCCAATGTGACTAAAACAGCTTTTGTAAGACCTGATCACATGATTGCTTCTAGCCTCCCTAGACATAGTCCAAAGAACACGTCTCGAACTAGTTCAAATGACGTTCGCCATAAATTTGGTCTAAGGAAAGCTATTCAAAAGACACAAGTAAGAGATAGGAATTTCAAACCTAGTCAGATGCCTTCTAGACTATCCAACACTGCTAACCATAGCATGTCATATCATAGGAGCATCAATCAATCACCTAGGAATTCTAGATCTTACTCGGACATTAAATATGCTACTTGTAAAACATGTAGGAAATATGTCTTTAAGGTAAATCATGACTTTTGTGTCAAGAAATACCTTCATGAGGTGAACTCCCATGCTAGAATTAAATCCTAGTGGCTAGCTAAAATCAAACCCATTGGTAAAGTTTGGCGCCCCACTGGTAGAACTTTCACTCTTATAGGAAACGAGTGCCTTTTAACTAGGATAGTCTCCGATTCTACTAAGACTACTAGGGAGGAAGTTGAAAAGGATGATACATCACTTAAGCCTGAACTTAAGGCTTTCTATAAAAGGAAACGTTTACCAGCTAAGACAAGTGAATCATCTCCTCAGGTCACCTTTGGCACAAGAAAAGAAAACTGTGAATCCCCACATGGTTCTAAGATAGATATCGCTAACCCATATAAAATCATACAAACTCCAAATGAGAATGCAGGTACCAAAGTCAAGGATCAACAAAAACAAACCGGTCCGATCTTTGTACACCGTTCATCTAAGGACACTCTCAAAGTTTGGTTACTGAAGATGTTGATATCAGAGAAACAAGTGTCTCAGGGGATTCGCAGTTAAACTTATCGTGTTTATGGTTCATTGTTAAATTTCAGACGATGACCCGATCTTTAGAGAAAGGAAAGTTTATCGTCGATGATAAACTTATCCTCACAACGAGAAATTAATTTTTCTCGGGCATGAGCTTCTATTAAAAACATTCGAAGTTTTTAAGCTCATGCACAACGGCTTGCAGTCACATGACAGATTGTAACCCGCGATTCTAAGAAAGAAAAGTTTATCGCCGATGATAAACTTATCCTCATTAACGAGAAATTAATTTTTTCTCGGACAAGAGCTTACATTAAAACTATTCAAAGGTTTTTAAGCTCGTGTAAATGGTGTATAATTATATTTCAGATTATGCCCCGGACTTCAAAGAAAGGAAAGTTTATCGCCGATGATAAACTTATCCTCACAACAAGAAATTCATTTTTCTTGGGCATGAGCTTTTATTAAAAACATTCGAAGTTTTTAAGCTCATGCACAATGACTTACAGTTAAATATCAGACTGTAACTCAGACTTCATATTTAGGAAAGCTTATCTTTTATGATAACTTATCCTCGTAACGGGAAATTAATTTTTCTTGGTCATGAGCTTGTATTAAAACATTCCAAGTTTTAAGCTCATAAAGGAAAGTGTAGATTTTAAATAAGAGAACTTTTCCTCATAACGAGAAATTCATATTTCTCGGTCAAGAGCTTTACGTTAAAACATTCAAAAGTTTTCAAGCTCATGAAAATGACTTCTAAGTAAATGTCAACTTAGGACTCGTTCTTCAGTTAAAAGGAAAGTTTATCGCCGATGATAAACTTATCCTCACAACGGCAAGTTTACAACTTCTCGGACTTGAGCTCTTTTTGTAAGATATTCAACATCTTAAGCTCATGTAATTGGTTTTCAAAACATTGAACATAACTTTTCGAGAATTTCTCAAAAGGTTTTTCTAAATCTTTCAAAATTCTGTGTTCAAAAATGTTTTGATAAAAAGAACATGTCTTCTGGAATCGATAATATTTACGATACTAGAAATGTCGTTTAATAATGACACGGGGTTGTAAATAAAGTTCGAGTAGAATTTTAAATGATTTAAAACATGCTCAAAATGGCTTGCTATTATTTCTGATAGTAACCCGCTTTTCATATTCAAGTCAAGCATTTCACCGGAAAGCTTTGACTCAACAACGGGAATTAATTTTCTTGGGCATGGTTTACTTTATGACCATGTAAGGGATTGTGTTTACGTAATAACACGATCTAACACGAGTATATGTACGTGTTAGTGCATTTATTTGTTAAAACAAGAAAAATCTTGTTTTTTATGAAGTTATCATCTCCACCAACCGTAGCAATTTAAAATTGATATCTACATACTCGACGATGCGACTATTCAAACGGTGACTACAACTCTTTCGATAGAACACGGTCAATAATTGAGGGGGAGCAATTGTACAGCATTCAGAATCTTTGATGCCGAAAGTGCCAAGGTCACTAATTGGTGTCAAGACAACGATATCAATCGTACACATGGTGTCAAGAGATAACTTCAGACGTGACGAGGCGACCAACATTCGTGAACAAGAACCATGTGATTCTATCATATGATGTTCTCCATAATTCAGGTCCAACCTCGTAAATTGCTAATCTTGTGAATACATTATCATATATGATCTTTGCACGTGATAAGTACCTTACACTTGTGTTTAAAAGGTATTTTATTTATGTTTCAAGTACACCCTCATTAATTTGAGGGGGAGCTTGTGTAAAGCATGAAGATAATTGGATTTGCATTTTCCTTTCCAAATTTTCTTAAAATGTTATTAAATCAATTGATATTAAAAACATCGATTGGGTTAATATTTTTAATATTGGGGAGAAAATGTGATTTAATATGGGGAAAAAATTAATCACAAATGGTTTTGACTTAACGTGATAGCTCATCCCGACATGTGCGAAATGTTTTCGGATATCGTGGCATATGTTAAGGGGGAGCAAAATGGATTTGGATATCAAAATGGATATCATGGACCCAGTGAGATCATTTTTAATACATATGCTATTGAGATCATTTTTAATGATGCTTGATATTGAAGATAAGATATCATGGACCCAGTGATGCAATGCACAACCCATTCCAGCTAACTCATATATCACTCAAAAGATATTTATTTTAATCACACGGAGACAACGCATTATTTATTGATTTATTCACTCCGAATAAATTGGTATTGAAATGGTGGCACTCCTCTCTAGCCTCCGATCACTAAAATCCAAAATGCATGATCGAGTCTAGAGCCATTTGAGATCATCAAATATCTCATTAGGACACACTTTCATAATTCCTTGCTTCTTCACACACTATGAAGAGTAAGAAAGATCTTAAGAGTCCTACGCAAAATCTTCGTGATCTTGCCTGAACATCCGAGTAATACGAAAGTATTTACAATGAAGATGGAAATTCTTCTTGAGCGAATATAAAAAAGCTCATGGTAGGTGACTTGTGTGATTGATTATGAATCAAACTCGTGATAACTGGAAAGCAACAGTGGTTTAATTCTTAACTAAACTTAAACACGTTCCAGGCCTCTACGCAATATCTAAGTGATCTTGCCATAACACTCAGAGTGACACTCTATAGTGTTCACAGTGATGAGTGGAAATTCTTCTAGTGTAAACATCAAACAGCACTTGGTAGGTAACTTGCAAGATTCAATTTGAATCAAGCTCGTGACAACTGGAAAGCAACGATGGTGCGGTTCTTAATTTAATTTCACTTGTTTTAGGAACATGAATTGACGGCTTCAACCATGCGGATACTTCTATCCATATGATTCACTCTTTACGTTCGCAGTCAGCTTTGGACGGTCGAGTAAAGAGAACGGGTTTACCCGCGAAATCTTGTCAAGGAGGTTCTCAATTGAAACTACCTGCCACAAGTACGATATTTAATATCGTCCAACGGTCTTCAACGACCGGAGGTAAATTGCTACCAAATTAGAATGAAATGTTCAAAGCCATTTCATCCGTGTATATGTTTTGTTGCTAACTGTCTTATGCAGCGTAACAAGAAGGTGGCATTGTGGTGTACAATCCAGAAGAAGTCGTCAACACATACTTATACTATATGCACTTAATACTTCAACAAATTCAAGAAAGTCTAAAAGTTAAGTCTTTCGCTGTATCAAACTCTGAAGCTTTCAAGAATTTATAAAAGTATAAGTATGTGGAACATGAAGTCACGAGGAGGCGAATATCACAAGTGATGAATGCACACGATCAAGGCAAGGAAACATGCTCAAGACTAAAGACAAAGATCTCATCAGCATATTCACAAGAACAAGATCCAAGACTCAAGCATAGTATGCTAGGTTTAAGATTTTGTAAAATGGTGTGACCTCCCTTAGGGGGAGATTGTTGGAAATACGTTTTTCCAAAGAAAGTCTCGGTCACATCATTGTTAGCATAGATCATGAGCTATAGACTATTTAGGACATTGTAACTTGGAGTGACCTCCCTTAGGGGGAGATTGTTGGAAATACGTTTTTACGTATTTAGAAAAGATCGGTCACTCCGACGATATATACGTAGATTGGGCTCGTGATCTAGTTATGTAAGTATAACTCATAAAGCCCACATGTAGGGTGGGCTATATATACCCTCCTAGCATGTTAGGAAGGGTGGTTGTTGGTCCGATTTTCTATCAATCATACATCTGTCTCTTAATCCTCTCCTTTCTCTCTCTAGTTCTTCATTTCCCTCACTCTCTTTAGATCTTTACAACACTTGTACAATCCTAAGAAAACGTGGACCTACAATATGTGCAATAAATAAATCAAATAGCCACATGCATACGATTTATTCAATAATCATCAAATCTAGGTCTTTATATTCATATAAAAGTCTTCCCTTATTCAAGATTTATTGAATCAAATAATCACGTAGCACATAAAATCATATAAACATATAATTTTACGATCCATGAAAACATGCACGTTATCATGGATTCTCTCACAAATCTTAACAATTAAATCTTTTTGGATCGTAACCATACATGACATAACAATTAATCATGCAATTTAATCTAAAATTATCCCACATGTAATTTAGGCTTCCAAAACAATTTTTTTTATTAAAAATTCGGCCAAAACCTTAATTTTTAAAAAACAAAACCCTAATTTTAAGAAAACCTAAAGACATGCAGTTTTAATTCAAAACAATTATTAGTTAAAAACTTTAGATTTTCGATAATTATAACATGTTAAAATGGCTCTGATACCACTGAAGATTTATTAACATCATAACAATTATATAAAACCCTAAACGAGATCAAAGCACACATAGCGGAAGCAATTTAACAAGATCATAATAACACAATTATAATTAATCGAATTAGGGTTACATAACTTTACGCTAAAGCAAATCCACAAGACGAAGAACGAACCACCAATTCGGGTTAATACCGTATATCACCAAGATATAGTCTAAAGTAAGACTATATTACGATCTTGTACACACGTAATACAATGAGCTAACCGTGATTCTAGCACGTGTAAACCGAGCTATATCGATAGTATAAAATCTACCCAACAACCCTAGAGAGGGGCTAGGACTAGATTTAAACTAAACCGAGCACCAAGAAAAACCACACCAAACCCCTTCGTGGGTTGATGTTACGATCGGCCAAGAGAAGAGAGTGAGGAGAGATTCAAGTTGTGTGAAATTATGAGGGGTAAGGGGATGTATTTATAGGCCTAGAAGTTATTGTAGCCCAAACAAATAAAAGGCAAGTTTTGCCTTCCCCTTGTGTGCCCTAACCGACCATCGAACACCCCTTCATAGGGTGTTCTGTAACCTTCCGTCCTTCTTCCTTTTTAATCCTCTTTCTATATATTATTTGACACTCGTTAATACTTAACTCTTAATTAATTAACGATCGTTAAAGTTATATAGCTCGATTTAATTTAATAAATATAATAAATATATTTATTAAATAAATGAACTCTTTACGTATTGAGTGCAATCTCGTAATCTCGAGTTCGATCCTATCACACGACTATTAAATATAAGTCCATAAACTTTCAATATGTACATTCCTTACATTGATTGACACACTCTAAAATATGGTTTCTTGACATTCACACCGTTGTAAGAATGGATATGAATTGAAGTAATCTAAGGGTATATATGTCAAGACACTATATATTTGAGTGTGCCAATCAATCCAAAGAGTGTGCATATCACTTCCAAATAGATATATGTTGTATATTTGTGATTCACTTGAGATCAAGGACTTAATCAAATATAGTATAAAACAAGTCAGAATGGTGCGGAGTCCACACTTGTTATAGCTACCTCGATGAAGCCACAAACATATACGAGGGTCAGAGGTATCGCATCCTTTTGCAGGGTCAGGGGCAGAGTCCTTTGTTGGGGTCTCTTTGTCAGATCAACGGGCAGGGATCGAGGGGACATAGCCTCATGCCGGGGTTCCGCTGTCAGGTCAGCGGGCAGGGGACGAGAGGGCAGCGTCCCAAAACCTAAACGATTTTTAGAATTTTGTTTAATAAAATTGTTGCCTAAAATGAGGTTTACCCCTCCTAAAAGACATAATTTTTGGTAAACAGTTATGTTTTTTTAAGCAATCGTTATTAACCGTTTATAACTGACATTCGATTCAGTTAATAAACACCAATACTGATCTCTTCAAGAATAGAAGAAACATAACAATTTACCATGTATTATCTCGACCTTTCGTGTCTTGAATACTAAATGTAATTTTTTAAATTATTCGATTGAGTATTTCGGTAATACCAAAACATATAAATTCAAAATATTTCGATCTAAAAATAATTTCGACACTATTCTTTAGACTAGGGGGAGTGGTAAGAAACCCACTTACCTCCACGCCAGCGCCACATCAACTTTTTAACAAACTCACTACAACTCACTCAAACTCACTTTTGGAGGTAATGACACTCACTACAACTCACTACACATCACTCCCATTTTTTTCATTAAATATTTTTTATTCATACATTTTATTAAATACGGGTACATAAAAAATTAATACACGCTATGAAATTAAAAGAGGATACATAGGAAATTTAAAAACAACATTTAAAAAACAAACTAAAAAGGCAAATCATATTCGCCTTGATCTGAGCTCGACGCCATACCACGACTCCACGTTGAGGTCCCTCCAAATGGTCATACGACTGCATATAAAAGTCCAAGTCCTCGTTTTGTTGCTTGGCTCGGGCTAATGCCAGTTCTTCTTGCCGGATTTCCATCTCTTTATGCTGCATCTCAAAATCTTTCCTCTTTATCTCAAAATATGCGGCCTGTTGTTCACCCTGCACTAGAAAGGCCCGTTCTTGTTGTTCACCCATCCCCGACAACATCAACCTAGCCAAAGCCTCGTCGTTTGTACTCGACTCCACCGATCCTTTGCTCCTACTCATAGCTTTGTCCCTGCCCATTGGACGTGGGATCAATTCTACTTCTTCATTATCAGCGCCCTCAACTTCCACACTGTTACTCGCATCCATATAATCTGTATTAAACGAACTAGACCCAGTTGACTTGTATCTCTTGATTTTTTGAGAAGTCCTAGCTAACTCCTTAGGCATTTCAACCTGCACCATTCGCATCACGTTACCATAAACCCCATAAAACTGAACTAGAGCCGGTCGAACGGACTTCCACTTCCCGTTCAAAGAATCATACGTACGAGCCCCTTGCTGCTTCGTTTTGCTCTCAAAGTACTCAAGGAATTTTTTCCAAAATCCCACCAACGTCATCTCGTTTCCATGAATGTTGTCTTGAGACACGGCAACCCAAGCTTTTTCCAAATCAATTTCCTCCACGACTGTCCGATGTGTTTGTCGTTTTGTAGCTTCTTCGACCGTCTTCTTCTTTTGACGTCCCCTAGCTAGTGCCTTCTTCGGTTTAGGCATTTGGACGGTTTCTTGGGTTTCTGGAACGGTTTCTTGATCGGGAGGCCCGGTTTGTTGATACAAAGCAAAGCCTTGAAACGTATCCGAATCTGCGGGTAGTAGCAATCTTCAGTTTCAAAGTCGGGTTGTGACGAGGAACCACCCATTTGTGTTTGTGTCACACCCCACCATGACGGAATATGGGGCGCGACGTATGGATATCATCACAACAATAGCGTGTCTATAGAGATAACTAAATGAATTGGAAATATCATAAATGATGACACAATGTCATGAAGATATCACAAACAATGCAGGCGTCTAGGTAAGTAGGTAACAGGTCTACCTCTTACCAAAGACATACAATTAACCAATAACAAACATATAGGTGCCTACAAAGTATCACTTATTCAAACATAAGTAAAGATTAAGAGGAAAGGGGGTTCCTCCAATGCAATCCTAAGCCTCCCAGCTAGCCACTCCTATTCTCACGCTTAACCACATTATCACCTGAAAGAGACACTAAAACACGTCAACATAAAGTTGGTGAGAGTCATAGGTTTAGACTCCAACCCCAAAATAGTTATAAGCTGTGACTAACAACCATCAATAAAAGAACATATGGACAATGTGTTACAATTTTGCATTAACAACTACCATTCAAGATTAACCATACAATCACAATTCCAAGGCACCAAGCCTTACCAATAACCACAATTTCCAAGGCTCACAGCCTTACCAATAACCATGGTCCCATAGGCGCCCATACACCTATGAACCAATCCCAAGGCCCCGCCTTGTCAACATCCCCTTGGTACCAAGTCAAACCACAATAACAATCAAGAATCGCATAGCAGTAAGTTACATAAGTGTACACACAAGTCCATCACAACCCATAAAAACATTCACAACATTATTTATAAAACCATACAGTTTCTCTTCCATCCCATCTGGAAGTCAAATCATTTATAGCTCATAAAAACATGGGACTATGAAACTCACCTAAACAAGCTTCTCCAAGTACCCGCACTCTAGCAAAATCTAAACACACAAACGTATACAATCAAGACATTAACCACATACCAAAATGGCTCATCAATCTATGATGGATATCTAACCTTGTCCTACAACTTAACCCCATTTATATGCCATATGCATCTCATGACACCCCTCTATAAAGCCCTTAACTTAGTTTAGTTTATAACTCTCCCCGTTAACATTTAACCCAAAATAGTCCCGTTTTTCATACCTTAAACTATGGGTCGAACACCCCCTTAACCAAATAAACTTCCTCTATAAAAGAAACCCTATGCCCTTACATGTGTTAGATAACTCTACCCTTTGGCACAACCTTGAAGACACTGTTAAGGCCTCCACACATATATATATATATATATATATATATATATATATATATATATATATATATATATATATATATCTATATTATATATAGGTATAATTATGATTTGAAACCACAGTTTTAATCCCAGTCACATCCCAGTCACATCTTTTAACCAATAGTATTTGAGTATTTGCTAGAAAATCTCACTTTTTTCCTTTTTTAACTCATTTTGGGCGGGCCGCAGTTTTTGAAAACGCGTTTTATTTCAAAATCGCGTTTTGAAAACGCAGTTTTGAAAGACTGGGCTGAGCCGGTTCTGGACTGGTGGTTCAAGTAATGCGGAGCCGGTTCTGAACCCTGGTCTGTGGAATTTCGAAAAATTTGTTAAAAATAATGTTGTTGAGAAGGTTTGAACCCTGGTTTGTGAATTCACATGCAAGATTCACATACAACCAGCTTTACCAAATAGGCTAACCAATTGTTTTTGTTTTCTTTTTAAAAACTTTATTAATATCTTCTATAAATTATAAGATATTTATTTAGATATACATGTTTTAGAAAACGTTTAAGATAATAACAATAATATTTTAGAATGTATCATATATTCATTCAAATAACTTGTTTAAAAGAAAATACGTATCTTTTTTATTAATAAAATAAAAAAAACATGTATCCTTATTCTTCTAAAACCCTAATGATCGTCTTTTTTTTTCTTTTAAGTAAAATTATTTTTCTCATAACCCTAACTGTGTTCTGATTTTTTTTGTTTTGTTTCTCAGGCTAAAAAACTGAAATCAGTGACCTCCAGTTCTAATATCAACTCGTGATTGATAGAACAGGGTTTAACCTTCTCAACAACATTATTTAGATCTATTTTGAACTATTTGTCACTATTTGGTAAAGCTTCTCAACAATATTATCTTCTTTGCCACTATTTTGAACTATTTGTCTCCTGTATATGTAGAATGATCCCACAGAAGACCAATTGTAAAGCTGCTGCACTTGCAAGGTTGAAGGTGTTCCTACTCCTTACAACAGGAAGAAGAGGATGGTTATCCGTGATGCTCTTAAGTGAGTACCTTAATCTCTTGTGGAGTTTGTTTTGGTTGTTTGACTCACAGCGATAGTCTTTGTAAAGTGGATTACAAATTGTATATATTATGTGTCTTATGCTATTATCAATAGTCATTACATGTTTATTGATAAGCTTAAGTTGAGATGATATATGTTTATTGATTGTTACATGTTACCGGAAATCTTTATTTAAGTTGACTTACAAGCTGCATTCACTAAAGTGATCAGGAAAATCGCCTCTTTCAGCATATTAATATTTATAAACTTAAAAGGTACCCAGAGAAACGTGAACCATTGGAGGCTTGGAGCATCTCTTTCTTCTCGCTGGCAGCGCATTGACTATAAGTGGAATGTATTATATGCATACAATAGCTGCTGTAAAATCACCCATGGGTCCTGTTGGAACCGTCGGAGATGTAAATTTCGCTGTTAGCTGCAGTAACACTACTTGCTGCACATTCTTAGAATCAGTAGTAGAAAATCTTTTCAAGAGGCAATTGGTTATGGTTTTATTAAGGTTTACGTTCAATAACTCTAGACCTATTTTGTTAGAATGGATGTTAATGAATATGATTTTGCTTTAAAGATCCACTCCGGTATCCCTTATAGAGTTATTTTTATTTTGTGAAAATTTGATGTATATGTTGTAGCCATGTTGTTGATACGAACCAGATCGATAATAGAGATAAAAGGATAGATAGATTATGTTAATGGGATAACCCGACCCCCCAGTGGCTTATATTAGTGAGATAAACCGACTCCCCAATTGATTAATAAAACCAATACTTCATTATCATTAAACATAATCATCTTACAGCCCTTAATCCTCTATATATAATGAAAGTTGCCCTAGACTTAACTTGGTCCCTAAGATAAAACAATAAAAGGAAAGTAAATAAACTAAATAATTAACTTATAATAATAATAAACTAAATAACTCCAGGATCGTATCATTACTCCGCCCCGCAAAAACACCTTGTCCTCAAGGTGTTGCTCCAAAATCTTGCCTCCCTCACGTGATTCCGGGATCCCATGTTCTTCGTTGTAAGCCGTTTGCGTGCTTCAAATGCATGTAGCAGTCCTCCAATATCTTCTTAAGCTTCTTAAGATTTCTTATGCGCACTTGTAGTTGTTCATAAGATCCACAACTTTCAAATCCGGTATGTGAAGTACCTAGATTTCTAGGTTTTCTGGTTGGGACAAACTTTTTCCAAAACAACTTTGCCTTCTCCTTCCTGTTAGGACTCCATTGATTTAGTTTGACCCTCCATGAATGAACCTCTCCTTCGTGCTTGATGTCTTCTTTTACTGCATTTATCCTCCCTTGAAGCTTCTCAAACCACACTGAGGAATCTTGACGTGCCAATGTGAATTCTTGTCGTGCCAGTGAGAAATCTTGTTTCAAATCTTCACACGCCGATTGTAACTGTTGCACCAACTTTGTGACCTCAATTAACCCTTCTTCAAAACTCTTTACTTCCATTCCTTCTTTTGAGCAACAATCTGGACCGAGCGACAACTGCTGATGAACAGTAGCCGTACGCCGAACAGTAACAGATGAATAGTTTTTTTTTTTTTGTTGAAACCCTAGAATCGAAACAGCTCTGATACCAATTGATACGAACCAGATCGATAATAGAGATAAAAGGATAGATAGATTATGTTAATGGGATAACCCGACCCCCCAGTGGCTTATATTAGTGAGATAAACCGACTCCCCAATTGATTAATAAAACCAATACTTCATTATCATTAAACATAATCATCTTACAGCCCTTAATCCTCTATATATAATGAAAGTTGCCCTAGACTTAACTTGGTCCCTAAGATAAAACAATAAAAGGAAAGTAAATAAACTAATTATCTTATTAATATAATAAGAGACAGCAGGATCGTATCAATACTCCCGCCCCCAAACACACCTTGTCCTCAAGGTGTTGCATAAAGATGTAGCCTCGAGTAATCCCGGGATCCCAAACTCTTCTTTGAACTCCCCTCCTCTCATGTTGGTCATCATTAGGCCTAAAAATTTGAAACACATGATTGCTTTTGATAATCGATTTTGTATAAACATTCAGGCCAAAATTCCATTTTCTTTCTGATGGATGACGATGGATCCCTGGATTCCAAGTTATCCTTTCTTCCTTCCTTATGTCACAATGAAGCCCCTCGGAAGCCCTTAAATCAAACCCAATAGTATGTTTTTCCAGCACTACACCCAAAATCTGTCCAACCATTTGTTGTTCTCTCGGCCCATGCGAAGGTACATCCTTCTCTCGTACACGTGGCTGATCCTTTGTCATGTTCGTGTTGTCTTGGTTATTTGCTTTTTCTGGAACCATGGTGCATGTGCCAATGTCTTTTGTATCCAAATCCGGAAGTGCATTTTCTGTTTGTGGTAGGTTTCCCCCACCATGTACATCAGCATCTTCTTTTGAATCTGTGACATGAACACCTTTAACAACGTTGCCTTTCAACTCTACTTTCACCTCCTCACCACTTGTATAACTTTGCCCGCTATTTTCTTCAAAACGTAGGGTATTTTGAATCGGTTTTGCGGGTACCTTGGTTGTTACTGGTGGCGATATGGGATTCCGTAAAGACTGAATTATATTTTTCATCTCTTCAAGCTTTTGAATACATGCTTCACGCCACTTATCCTCTTCAATTTTTTCTTTAATCATTTGATTCCATTCTTCACGCCTCTTATTCTCTTGGTAGGTTCTAATCGCCGAATATTGCTCATACGAACTACCCTCACGAGATTGTTCGAATCTGTTTAATATTCGCCTTTTAAAATCCTCCCAAGATCTAAACGGAGTTCGACAATCACTCCAACATAACCAAGAAAGAGCTTGTCCCTCTAAACATAACTCCACAGCCGTTAATTGATCCTTAGCCTCAATCCTCTCGATATGAAAATATCGTTCCATGCGGTAAATCCACCCAAAAACATCACCTCCTTCAAAGTTAGACATCTTTAAATCTCTTCCGAATGAACGCATGCTGTTAACCATCTTCTTGTGCCCCGGATGAACAGTAGCTCTGATACCAATTGATACGAACCGGACCGATAATAGAGATAAAAGGATAGATAGATTATATTAATGGGATAACCCGACCCCCCAATGGCTTATATTAGTGAGATAAACCGACTCCCCAATTGATTAATAAAACCAATACTTCATTATCATTAAACATAATCATCTTACAGCCCTTAATCCTCTATATATAATGAAAGTTGCCCTAGACTTAACTTGGTCCCTAAGATAAAACAATAAAAGGAAAGTAAATAAACTAATTATCTTATTAATATAATAAGAGACAGCAGGATCGTATCAATTGTCTTTATTTGCAGCTGTAGTATTCAATTAAAAATAGTCAAATCCGCATTGATGTTGAAACTGGATCGGTAGCCAATTGCAAGAAGGACATCATGTTTAAGTACAATGGAAATAAAAAATTGTCTGATAGGTACAAAGCTTATCTCTGTCACTATCAAAATGGAATAGCATTGACTTACTAACATGTAATTTTATAGTAACAGGAACCAATATGTTGATTTTTTGGTAAATTGAGCATATGAAATCCACATCTGCTAAGCCAGATTACGACGTACAGTGGTTATTAATGGGCAAGTTTCCAGTTATGTTTAGAGCTTATGGTCGTGCTTATGCGAAACTGACAACAAGTGATTTATTATTTGTGATTTTTTGCTACAGGTTCGAGTAGATCTTCTAACTGGTCATTTTGTTTCAAACAAATATGGATATGTAATTTCAAAGAAATAAGGACATATTTTTCTCAACTGGGAATTAAAAGCTTTCTAAAAATATGGTTCTTGCTCTAGCATGATCTGGTATAGCATCAGGTACAGGGTTTAATCTAACAGTAATTCTGAGCTCATAATATTTTTTGATTGCTATGCTATATGTATATGATGATTCAGCCAGTACCTTGATACATAAGTACATAGTTATGTATAACTATTACAGCTTAGGTAATTACAGTTAACAACCCCTGATGAAGAAACTGCAAATGTTTGGTATGTTTCTTCTGTAATATGGTGTTGTCCTTTGCAATTTCTGAATAGTATCATTTGGTTGTGCCTTCCCAAGCGAGGACTCATAATCAATACCAGCCCTTGTCAACGATAATAAGATCCACCGGTTGAACAATCACAGCCCTAGACGAGGTGGATAAATGGACTTCGTCATCAATTGCACTAGAAAGGTAAGTGCACTCTTTCTAAACCTGATCTTTAAAAAAAATAGTTATTGCAAACCTCTTATAAGTTACATTAACATGTCATCATGAAAGGTCAAATGGTGAATGTGAAGAGCCACAAACACCATCTCCAAGAACAATGGAGTTGAGAGGGGAAGCAGAGAGATCAAATTTAAATGTAACCCATAAGGCAGCAGCAAACTATGACGTTAGTACCACGTGACAGTGGCGTTGAGTGCCTTTTATGGAGAAACCGAAATCCTTTCAAAAGAGTAGCTAAAAAACGTGTAGGTATTTGGTATGCATCGACATACTTTCATTTTATGGATGATGCATTTTATTCCTAGATCACACCGAAAGCAGACAAGCTTGACACATAACTCTAATCACTTTATTTTGTTACTGTTTGTACCAGATTGTTAGCAATTGTGAGCGTTCGTTACAATGACGCCTGAAATACATTTCATTAGAACTGAATTTCGCGTGAAAAGTGTTATTGGCAGCCGTGAAGTATCATTTTTGCTTAATCGTGAATCAAATCCAACAAGGTGATGCCGCTCAAAGAGGCGGAGGTACGGAAGTCGAGGTCATGAAAGCTTTTAACCATGCTACGATACTTAAACCCGACTGGAGTACTTCCAAAAGACTGCTACTTGTAGCAGCTTTCCGGTGCTTGCATCTTGGGTTGCTGATGCTCGCAACTTAGCTTGCGGCTGTTGCTGCACTTGAGTCTTTTAAAAGGTACGTGTTGCTTTATATCTCAACGTTGCTGCAAACGACTATGCTCTTCGTGCGGTTAAGGATGTTCAAACCAGTATGAGACATTTGTTCTTACTTTTTTCTCTATAATACAGTTCTTATAAATAGTTTAATATAATTTTTTGTATATAGCAGACTATAGTCCCTTTTGACCATCAAAAGAAGAATATAGTTCCTTTCTCATAAATTTAATTGCTACTAACAAACATCTCCATTATAAGTTTTCTTTGATTTATTTTATCTAAGTGTAATATATATGTATTTTATAGGTGTTTTTTTACCAAGAGAAAGCGAATTTGTAGATCCTATCCAATGAAAGCAGAGTGCTTGCATTATGCAAGTGCCTTACTTAGGTTTGTATACCTATAATCTTCGATACCTTAGAATACTTAGGTTGCTTGAAAACAGATGCATTGTAGATCGGAGTCACAAGATGCGCCTGTTATCCCCTCATCAACGTCATGTTGTATTGGCTGGAGCTCTCCAACATATTGGAGAAAGTTGGACTATATGTTAAATTCTGAATTGACGAAGAACGTCTTGGAGTTTATGATAAATTTGGGCTTCAGCTGCATAACGTTGTTGCTTTAAATCATGCACAGTTATCAGCTCAGTGTTAAACTAAATTTTGGGAGACTACCAAAAAGTAAAAAACGTAAGGAACAATCAGTAACATTTGCTGATGTTGAGGGCGTTGACGGTGTAAAAGCTGAACTTCTTGAGGTAATTTGAGGCGTATCAGTTCTTTTCATTTTTTTGGCCAGGTTTATTAGTTTCAATGTCACTGTCTCCGTTGAATGCGCCTGTTGTAGGGACTGCACCAAAATTGCAGGAAACTTATGATGGGCCATCAACAGGTATCTAATATTTAGTAACCAATGGAGTTAATGTGTTCATGCATTGCAAAGACATGAGGATAGTGCTATTACTTAAAAATTAATAATAAATTAGTCAAACAATTGCCATGTTCCACATCATGATCCAATTGACCATGATCTAAGCCCGAACCACCTGCAATGGTAAGTCAACTGACGCCGAGAAGGACCGAGTTATGCCAAATACATAACTACAGGGAGAAAGGATCGAGTTATTTGTTTAAGAGGTGGTCTGTTACAGACTGGGATGATCCAGCAGGTTCAGTTATTGTATCAGATGGTTGAGTAGAATTTCCCTATCCAGCTGATTCAGATAGCCTATCAGTGACATTAGCCATTAGGTCTTGAATCATCAGCTAAGTTATTTCTGGTAGTATTAGCTGAGTTAGGTTCAAAACCAGGCACCTCACATTTTGAAACATCTGGGATCTCATCATCACCACCTTCATTCTCTTCCTCACCATTGCCTTCATTATTATTCTCAAAAGGAAACCATTGCACATTTTCAAAACCAGACCCACTACGTAAGTGCTCCATGAATGGCAATATAAACTTAGTCTGACTTTGCTGCTTATTTATAAAGAACACATATCTTTAGAATCAATAACTATTGTTGATATTTAATCTTAGTTAGTTGTTGTGAAACACATAAGAAAACGACAATATCCGATCTAGAATACACAAACGGTGGGACATTATAGCCTATGGCCTGGTCTCTCTGCGATCAAGTTTATCTTGGAAAGACACTATGGTGGTTATACTTGATCCAGTGTCTGAAAAAGGGCTTCACCAAGACTGCCAAACCTAAGTTTCCTGAGGTCAAATCGGTGTTATTAGTATCTGTGATGTGTTCATTTTGATTTTATTATCTTGTGTCCGCCAAATTTATATTTCAGAAGCCACTTGGCTGTTATTTTATTATGTTTCCCTATTGTGTAGATCTTTCAATTGATCTTACGAAACAACACAAGTCACCCACCTGGTTGGACAATTTGCATACTATACTGTGAAATCAGTTCGATTGCCTACTGATATCTTCTTTCTGTGAACTGATTGGTAACACTGTTGCTTTTTCTTTACATGACACATTAATCGTGTCGAAACTGAATTAAATCATGAATTATTATATCAGAGGCCATATGGTTGTCGTGCAATGATGCTTGAAATCGTGGTTGCTGTTCCTAGAATGGTAGGAGGAATGCTTCTTCACTGTAAGTTGTTAAGGCTGTTTGAGCACAGTGGTGATTGGGTCAAAGCCTTGCTAGAAGAATCTGAAAACAAGTGAATGCATATAATGACTTTCATGGAAGTTGCTAAGCCAAAATGGTATGAGCGTGCTCTTGTGTTCACCATTCAAGGCGTTTTCTTCATCGCCTACTTTTTCTCACACATGATTTCACCTAAACTGGCTCATCGAATTCGTCTTCAATCAAAGTCTCATGTAACCATCATAATCCCACGGAGTTGAGAGTGGGAAATTACTATGGGGAGACCGTTTTTTTAATGTCACAGCTAAACTTGCTTCTAAGCTTTCAGTATGATTATGCTCTATAGAAGCTAAATAGAAGTTTGCCCATATCTTGAGTCTATGGCAGTGATCTTTATTCCTTGAGGGAGGATGGAGGATTTGATGTTTTTAGGGAAATGGGCAAAGAAAAACATGCCTGGTGGCGAATGTCTATTTCCAGGTTCATGCGTTTTGTTAGTACACCAGAGGTTTTAGAACAAGTATACACCCTTGACCTTGAGATGTCTCAACGAGAAGCTGCTTGTACAATTGATATAAAACTTGTTGCTTTGAAGTATGACTTGAATAAACCTTGTGCTCTTGCTATGACTACCGGTTTCAACCATCAGACGGTAAGAGACCTTCAATTTCTTGCAGAAAGCTTCAGTGCTACTCGCTTAAAGTAAGACCGAGCTCTTTTCATCTCATATCACCCCTTTATATGTTTATTTCTTTCTTCATTGTATTACGGAGTATGATCAAATTTAGGGAAATATTGATATTTTTTGGCCTAAGTTGAACTGTGGATTTTTCCCTTAGAAATTTTTTTCAAAGTTATTTTTTCTTTGGAAACTTGTCTTTTCCCCTGTATTCATTTTCTTGCTCTACAATTGTCGAATAAATCATTTGTGGTATATGTGACTGTAACGCCTACATATTGTCTTCACGCGCGTCACCAGATTACACACATTTGGTTTATCCTTAAGGATCTACTCCATTACTTTGGTTTCTTCAAATTATTGAATAAAGAAGTACTTATATGCATTGTTTCTTCCGATTTTTTTGTTTTGGTGCAGGGAAGCTTGCTGCAAATACAAATCACATCCAAAAAGAAGGCTGGAGTTGTTCAGCAATTCATTACTAATTGGTACATAGTAATTTACATTTAAAGTTATGTATCAATACGTCATTGTTCTTATAGACAGTACGGTCGATCTTTCCTACAACAGCTTTATAATATTTATTATTATATATACTTAGTTTGGAATATCTTTGTTTTCTAACATGCTCCGGTGCCTGCGCAGGGTATGAAACTGATGTTTTTAGCACTGATGAACAGAAGGTCGTGGACTTTAATGGGCTCTCGATCATACTGTCCAAAATCAAGATGCCATGATTCTACTTCATATGGCCACCGGCTCAAAACTAGGTAAACTTATAAGCCTACTAACCTTATTTTTTCATGGGTGTTGTCTAATCAATGTAGTACAAAATAATATAGGTTGTGATGCCAGTTCCATGTACTGAATGTATTTCTGGGAGGCTATGAATGTACAAAATAACACAGGTTATGATGCCAATAAAAAGCAAAGGATTCACATTTGCTATTAGTATATACAGGTTTTTCTTACTTCCTGTGCATGCAGATACAAACAAACTACTATTCAGTATCTCTGTATAGAAGTGTGTCTAGGATTATTTCATTGAATTTTGCATAAGTGTGCCATAAAGACTTGAGGTTGATTATTTATCGTGTGATAGGAAACAATAGCAAGTTATACGGTGAATTTAGATTTAGTTTCTTAATAGTTTGCTGCTACTTTGTTAACTAACTTGTGAGCTAAATTGCCGTTTATTGTTAAACGGATATGGTAATATTTATTTTTGGTAATTTGTTCAGGATACTCTATGATGCATTTTCTGCGACTTTTTGTAACCAGGGAGAATCATATGTAATTTGCCATGAATGTATTGTAAGCAATCTTTAGTGAGGGAACCCACTCCAACTGATTATTAATCTGCTTCCTCTTCAGTTTAACAATTATATGTAACTTGAAATTTAATGCCACACTAATTGTTTTTACGCACTAAATTTTGTGTTCAAGGTTCATCTGTAATCTGCTGATTTGTACAACATTTTGATTTGTAGATCTCGTGAGAAGGGTTAATTATGTCCAAAATCATATACAAGGCGGTCAAATTGTATACGACACACAAACTGGACATGCTACATTTGCTGGTATCTGTCACCATCACAATAAGTAACCACATGAGTGATTCATCCTGATCTTCAATAGTCTGGAATCAGTGTTGATATGGTGGGAGCCGCCCGTTGCTAGAGTTTATCAGCAACCATGAAACGCTCAAATGAATTGATCTAACAAGTACTAAAATAATAATACCATCAGTATTAACTATCAAATCACAGTGAGTTTAAAAAAGGTATGGATTTGGTATAAATTTTCTTGGTATTTTGTCACTGAATTGGACCCAAACGATGCGTTTGTGACTACCTTGAAACCAGAATGCTCGAGATAGCCAAATGGCAATTTCTTTGTAATGCAACAGTATGCATTGGACTATATGGTGGCAAGTTCTCGAGTGGCAATGGTTCGATGGAAAACATACCTACGATAAACTAAATTGAGTTTGTAAAGTCTTTTACGAGTAATACAGAGCTACATAATTGCAAGAGGTCACTGCCATAACTTGGAGTTGCATTTACAGAACCTTTGGTTAGTGATAGGGATACAATGAAGCTTTTCGCATATATATTGAACCTTAGGTTAATATTTAATAAGCGACTTATTAGCTAAAACAGTATGGTCTTAGCCACTAACAATATTGAGAGTCTTGACCCAGCCTTGAAGCGACATGTCCAGTTGGGTGGTTTTTTGGTCGTTGCAGGTGATGTTTGGTCGTTGCAGGTGTGTTAACTGACTGTATCCGCGTTACCGAGTTATAGGTAAAAATGTAATAACCCAATATTTAAAATGAACATTTAGACCGAGCTCTGTTCCTAATATCCAGACCAATAATTATTACCCGACTTTTGTTTATCATGTTCGTTTCTACAAATAATATTGAAAACTTGACTAACCGGCAAGGTTAGAGCTTTAACGTATCGAATACGTGTCATTTATTATTTATCGGCAAAGTCTATGTCTGTCATCGGCCATTAATATTATCATTATGTCATGAAAATATTTTATGTTGTCGTCGTCGTTTTAATTTTTCGTTTTACGAGCATCTTTCGTAAGTTACGCTAATCTTTTAAGCTCCGTTCGTGTATATAACGCGTTAACGTTTATTTCTTCATAAACCCTCATTTATTTTTAAAAAATATCGATATTCTTCTACTGTCAACATTTTTGTTTTATATTGAGCGTTTATTTTTCGTGTTTTACTTGTATTTTTTAAATCGCGAAAATTTTAAGATATCAGATTTCAACAATAACTCCTTTAACAAATTGCAAAACAAAATATATATTAAATCTCATCCTACTGAATGAAAAGTCACGCCACATGCACTCTTGAAACATACGTTATAAGGAGACATGTGTATTTCTTCATTGCATGAGAACACTCATTCTAGATAAGGTTTAAGGCATTTAATAGCTACGTACTTTCTCAAATATATCCATATCATATCTGTAATAAAAAAATTGCCAAGATGATATTTGAACTTCCGATTTACCTGTTAATATAGTACCTCAAAAATTTTTCTACCTATTTTACCCTTCAGCGCAATGCCAAATTTTGCATCGTTAGTCTTTTAGCTAACAATCGTTTTTTCAGGAAAAAATATTTAACTGAAAAAAATATAGATTTTCCAAAAAAATTTAGAGTTAAAAATTTATCTTTTTTTACGCTTTTTCTAAAATTGTTTAAATTCAATTTCGATTTTTTTTTTGAAAAAAAAAAGTTTATTTTTTTCGAAAAACTTAACTTTTTTTTTACATTTTTCCCTTAATTTTTTAAAAGTTCTAAATAACTCACATGATTTTCTTCTAAAAAAGTTAAAAAAATTTAAAAACATATTTGTATATTCCTAACTTAATAATTTTTAAAACATTTTATAACATTTCAAAAAAAATTAAACATTTTAAACTATTCCTTCAATGATTTTATTTATAAAAAAAGCTTAATTTTAAATAAAAAACTTACCTTTTTCTCTTATTTCATTTTACTTCTAAAAGAAGTTTATTTATTTTCGAAAATACAAAAAAAATTAAAAACATTTAAATCTTTCTGGAAGAAAAACATTTAGTTATTTTTAACTTTTGAAAAATGTTCAAAAAAAGTTTATTTTTCTGAAAATATCTTTTTTTAAAAAAGATATGTGTAACTTTAAAAGAAGTTTTAACACAAATTTTTTATTTTATATATGTTTGGAAAATTTTTAATTTTTTTATAAGTTAAATTTGTTTTTTTGGAAAATAAAAACGATCGTTAGCTAAATGACTAACGATGCAAAAGTTGGCATTGGGTTGAAGGGTAAAATAGGTAAAAAAAAAAGTTTAAGGTACCATATTAACAGGTAAACAGGAAGTTCAAGTAGCATCTTGACAATTTTATAAGTACAAGTATAATATAGATATATTTAAGATAGTACGTTGCTATTAAATGCCTTAAACCCTAGATATGAAAATAAACTCATTTTATACTACTTTAATTCCTTGAGAAAAAAAACAAAATATCATCTCTTTCTTATTCTTATTGCCGAGCCATAGGAACTCCAAGCCAGTAGCTTTAATTAATTTGCATGCTAACTTTTTTTTGTAATACATATACCAAAGCATCTATTTAAAGTTTTCAAATATAACTTGGTAAACTGAGAAATAATGAGAACATTTTTTTTGAATGTTTGAACACTAATCTTTTTAATAATATTTTCATGTATAATATACTACGTACTAATTATAACTAAAATATACGGAATAAAGATTAAATTAAAAAGCAATTAACTAAAAACGCACCAACGATAAATCCTCCAAAACAAATAAAACAACCCCGCCCGTTGGGCGGGTTACGACGCTAGTATATATATATATATATATATATATATATATATATATATATATATATATACACTTTTACCTATCCAGAATTTACTGATTTTGAACATATGAAAAGTTTGTTATGATCAGAGGGTCTTACCCTAACCCATTTGTTTAGAACTCCTCCGGATCTTTTATTTAATATATAATTTAAGTCTCATGTTCGTTTGAAGGTTCCAATATAACCCTAAGTACCCCAAACAATTCAAAACATAAAAAGAAAACAGGCTGATCCAAAAACTGTTTTGACACCCGACTGATGTAACCTGTTTTTGACCCACTTCCAGACCTACAATTTAGTTCTAGTTTCTTGCATTTGAAAGCCAACTCAATTACCTTTCCAGGGACATAAGATTCGAAAATTAAAAGTTTGTAAAACTCTAGATATGATCAAAACAATGACCCAAAAGTTCTGCCCAGTTTTTAAAAACGAATTTAACATAATTAACCAAATTAATTACCCTCATCATGTTTAATCATTAACCCTGATTATTCTAATCAAGTCTATATCATTGTGATAACATTAAATTACAGATTTTCTAATAAACACTAACCTAGATCCATCATATAATGATTAAGAAATAATTAAAAACAATTTAATTAAAAGGGTTTGAAGAGTTTACCTTAGATTTTTGGAAAACAAGATTTTTGATGAAGAACCCTAATTTTTTCCATAGATTTCGAATCACTCATGATATACAGGGATTTTATGATGTGTTTTTATTAATAAAAAGTTTTTGTATATTTTCCTAACAAGTCCTTGGCCCAATACAAAAGCCCGGTTCCCATTTTTTTTTTCCTTTTTTCCCTTTTCTTTTTCTTTCTTGCATCCCAAAACCGACTATACCCCTTTAATTTCTTTTTTTTCTTTTTATTAATAATAATTGTATTAATAATATTACCTTAGTTTTCCTTAATTTATTTCAGCTCTTAAAGCCTCCAAAACCTCAAAACCGTAAAACTAGTCAAATTTACGCGTATAACGTAAAAGACGTAAAAATATACAGTTTTATAAAAACTCTTGAAATATGAAATAAACTAATTAACTAAGTCCTAAATGACTTAAAACCATCCCGTAAATTATTCCCGTAACTAAATACCTCTTCCGAGACCCCTAAATGCAAAACCCTAAACCGTAAAAATACGATTTTCTATAATACATATACGTATACGTAAAACCACTAAACAACACCATATCATTTCATAGTCACTACCTTGTGATCTCATGAACATGAAATAACCGTTCCTCGATTTAGTTATGAGTACCATATACCCATAAACGATATCCAAACCTCACTCCAAACACACAAAATAAACACATAAGCACAGAAAAGCACATGTTTGCACAAAACACCCTAAACTATAGTCTAAGTGACGAACCCCAAAACCATGGTTGTCACATCACTCCCTCCTAATAGAAATCTCATCCCGAGATTTACTCATTAGGATCAAACACACAAACAACAAATCACATGAGGATACTTGTTCTAAATGAACTCCTCTCATTTCCATGTGTACTTTAGTTCAAGTCTTAAATTACCACTTATATTAACCAACATTATTTAAACTCATTCCCAAACTATTGACCTCACAGCCCATAAATCTCACAAATGACTCTTTTTAATACAAATCCCTAATAACCGCACATGCAAATATGCATTCTCAAACCACATTTCCCAAGTCTCAATACATGACATATATCATGTACACCACCCAATTCCCCAGGTAATTCTATACCCATAAACAACTGGTCCAATCATTCAAAAGATCATAAATGGACCTACAAAACTCGACATCAACTTTTCCTTTTTTCCTAAACATGGCGCCCGTTACTATGGGTGAAACTTCCTACATAACTTTGTCACTAAATTGTAGTGGTTTCTTCCTTTTTAACATATTATCTCTTGTTTCTCTTGTCATGTCCACAAACACCATTATTATATTAGCAGCCTCTTTCACCAATTCTAGTCCATAATAGGGGAAACTCACCCTATCCTTCCATATAGTGCCTCAAATGGCATTCATCGATTTCTAGTATGATAACTATCATTATATGAAAACTCAGACATTGCTAACGAGTTTCCCACCTCCCTCTAAATCAGTCACCCAAGCTCTCAACACGACTCCTATACTTGTAGCAATTTCTCACTTCGTCCATCCATTTCTAGTTAGCCAGATATACTCATGTCCAATCATGTTCATCAATCCCTTTAGTCCGTACCCCAAACCACTTAAAAATTCAAATTTCCTTACCAAAGTGACCTATAACGGTCTTTCACATATTCATTAGTTAGTTTTATCAACTGTCATCCAAACCTATGTTACAACTACTTCCATCAAATTTGGTTAGCTCATTAGTAGCACCCATACACTTCTTTTCTCACTTTCCTCAATGAAAGATTTTTTTTACCCAACACTTCCTTTATACCTACACAATGTCTTGCCTTCAAGGTGGTCATAGTGCTCCTCATCTTGTCTCAGTTAGACCAAACCCTTCGTCTCTCATGACACATCACATCTATAACTCCTCATCCATTCGATTATCGATACTAAGCCTTCCAATCTAACAATATAGGTCAGTGCCATTTCCTTTCCACACTACAACAATATTAGCGGGCTTAGTGCATTAGTATACTCATTAGGCTATACCAAAGTTTTACCTTCGCTTCCTATCTCGACCTCTTTCATTCATGATTCGCATCTGTTCACACTTCCTTCTTCTTCCTCAGCTCATGGCATACATCACGATGTTATGCTTCCTGTATTTCAAGTCATCTATACATCAAAGTTCTCCAAGTAGATTCACTTGTTTTCCCCACGACCAGTTCTCCTACTCCCTCCTAATAGGGACATACTAGAGTTTCCTGTGATTACATGCGGATCACACTCCCATCTTATACCCATATTAGTTTCCTTATGTCTAAACTAAGCCATATTCTAAATTCTTACTCAAGTCTCATACTTCTATTATGACCTTGAACCTAACATGAGGTACTTTCAATCATCATCTTCTAGGAATACCTGGTTCTCTCCTTCCATGGTTCTCCCTAATTCCTTCAGTATCATGTCCAACCAAAATTTCTAACTCAATTCATCAACTCTATGGAAATCCTTATTGCATTGGATAATGCATAGCTGTGTCTTCCAAAGATCCTTCATAAACACCTTCACTAAACTGACCCTATAATTACTTATCCACAAACTTATTCCGCTCAGCTTCACTACTCATCCCTCGATATTGATCGCCAAAAATTCTATCTTTGTGTAGTCACTAGACTCCCTGTTGGAAATACGTTTTACGTATTAAGAAGGATCGGTCACTCCAACGATAGTTCATGTAATAGCTCGTAGTTTAGTTAACTTTCTTCATTTATCAAACAAGAACAAGCCTAGCCTACAACATGTGTAGGTCGGCCCAAAATGTAAGCCCAAGCCCATGACAAGGGCTTGGGTATATAAACCCTCTCCTTAGATGGAGAGGGTGTGTGGTTTCATATTTTTCACATAGTAAACATAAGTTTCTCTCTCTAGAATTGTGTGTAATCCACCATCTCTCTATCTCTTTCTCTCTCTAAAACATAAGCATAGATTTACAATCTTACAAATGGTATCAAGAGCCATGGGATGATTGTATTGTTTATGTGTTTGTGTTCTTGATTCATACGCCATTTTTGATCCATTTTCACACGTCCAAATTTTTTTTTTGTGTTTTTGATGGTTTTTTCTTGATACAAATCTTCTAAATAGTTGTGGTAGGGATTTGGTATCGTTAATTTGGCTAAAAACACAAAAATTTTGGGTGTTTTGATCATTTTTTGGCTTAAAATCACGAATTGGTTGAGTTTTGTCCGAGAAAAGTGGGAAATATTCCGATCTGGTCATCGGAAAGGGGTTTCTAGTACATTCCGATCAGTGTAATCGGAATAGGGTTTAGGCATTCCGATTGGTATTCCGATCACGACATTCCGATTGGCATTCAGATTGGCATTCCGATTGGTATTCCCTATTGGCATTCAGATTTGGTATTCCGATCACGACATTCCGATTGGCATTCAGATTGGCATTCCGATTGGCATTCCGATTGGCATTCAGATTTGGTATTCCGATCACAACATTCCGATTGGTATTCAGATTGGCATTCCGATTGGCATTCAGATTTGGTATTCAGATTAGGTACATTCCGATCAAGGTTATTCCGATCACTATTCCGATCAACATTCCGATAACAAAAATTATTCCTTAAAAAAATTCGAACATCGTGTGTAATTTTGACTTGGAATTTTTGGTTTATTGAGAACATATTTTAGGGGATTTTAACATTGTTTCTCGACTTCAACTCACAACAACAAACACATTTACTTTCTTTCATTGATCGATCAAAGTTTGTAAATCTTAACTTATTGAAATGGAGTACACATCTCTTACGGATAAGTCCATCCTCTCGGGTACGGATAATCGTCCACCAATGTTGGTGAAGACTATGTATGAGGAATGGGCTTCCCGAATGGAACTTTACATGTTGAACAAGGAGAATGGACATCTAATTTGGGCATCGGTGCTCAATGGACTATTAGATTATGGTACCGTGACGGAAGGTACGACTACTCGTCCTCGCACAACGGGTGAGTTGACTGGAGATATGAAGATTCAAGATAAATGTGATAAGTATGCAACAAACATCATTCTCCAAGCCCTTCCTCTAGATGTCTACAAACTCGTCAGCAAACACAAAGTTGCCAAAGAGTTATGGGATAGAATTCGGGTTCTAATGCAAGGCACCTCGTTAACTAAACAAGAACGAGAGTGTAAGCTCTATGATACTTTTGATAAGTTTGCCTATGTGCCAGGGGAGACTCTCAATGATTACTATCTGAGATTTACCCTATTGTTGAATGAGCTCAATATCTATGGCATGACAATTCCTACCTTTCAATTGAACACCAAGTATTTGAACACTCTTCCTTCTGAATGGAAAAAATACGTGACGGATGTTAAATTGGCTAAGGACTTGCATAACACCAATGTGGATCAACTTCAAGCTTTTCTTCAACAACACGAATGCCATGTGATCGAGGCTCGGTTGTCTACACCTCAAGTTCATGATCCACTTGCAATGTATGCTTCTCAACAAAACATGGCTTATACTTATCAACAACCATCATACTTGCAGCAACCACCACCACACACCTATCAGCAACCATCTTATCAACCACCAGTGATGCCACAGCAAGCATTTCCACAAGGTGTTCATCAACAATCTTTTCCGCAGCAACCATCATATCAGACATCACCATCACAAGCCAACACTTCTCCAATGGGCTATACTCCTCAGCAAGGATATTTTCCAATAGAGGCACAACCAGCACAGGCTTTTTACTCTAATGAACTTCCACCAATCCAAGCACCGGTCTTTACTCCAAATGATACGCCAGCTGATGTTCTAAACCATCTCACAGCCTACTTGTCAAAACTTGTTGCAACTAGAGGATTTCCACCAACAAACAATCAGCTCCGCACCTCTTCAAATCCTCGACAACAAGCCACTGTTCAAGATGGTCAAGTGACGGTGCAACCTATTCAGGGAAGGCAAAATTCATATGGACCTCCTACAAGGACTGGGAACAATCAAGCTGTGAATTATCAAGCTAATGGAAATGGAAGTCCTAGTGGTCCTAAAAAGGTTGTGACTTGCTACAATTGCCGAGGACAAGGTCATATGGCTAGGGAATGCACTCAGCCGAAACGGAGGAGGGATGATGCATGGTTTCGTGAGAAGATGTATTTGGTTAATGCTCAGTCTAAGGGGAAGATTTTGGATTCAGAGGAGTTAGCATTTCTTGCAGACCCAGGGGCAGCAGATACTGAAGGCATTGCAGTCGTTTCCACTTCTAATGCAGCTTATCAAGCGGACGATCTTGATGCATACGATTCGGATTGTGATGACATTCACTCTGCCCAAGCTGCTCTCGTTGCTAATCTCTCTCACTACGGTTCTAATGTCATCAGTGAGGTACCAACCACATCTAATAATATTGATGATAACCAACATCAAGTTGGGCATGAAAATGACAACCTCGAACAGCATTCGGGAACTAGTAATTCAAATGATGTGGTACCCACACCTACACATTTGAGTGAACCTCAACCAAATGCTACGACGGGTATGGAATCTTATGCTCAACATGATTTGGTCATGGTGCCTAAACATATTATTGATCAAATGCATATGGCCCTCAGACAATCCGTAGATACGAATTCCACCCTAACTGCTGAGCTTGCGTTGCATAAAGAAAAGGTCAAAGCTTTTGAAATGGTCCCTCAAGCAGAGAAAATAACATGTTCTGAATTTGACCAATTTCGTTTTGAAAAGATTGAACACTTGAAAGAAATAGAATCATTAAAAGCTAATCTTTCCAATGAATTAAAAGAAAAAGAGTCGGTGGTCAATGATTTTCAGAAACTTAAAATGGATTTCGAAACTCTCGAGTCTAAAAAGGTTGAATCAGAAATTAATGCTACCAAACTTCTTAAATTCAAGGAACAACAGCTTTTAAAACAATACGCTTCCACAGAAAATGTTCATCTTTTAACTAAATCATTTCAAGAATTCGAACTTAAGCGTCTTCAAGATTTACCACCTAATACCGGTTATGCAAAACAAGCTCAGGAATATATTCCCGGTCTTTATGATATGACAATAATTGGAAAATCCAAAGAAGCACCTTTTGTTCGTAGTTCTGACGCGACACAGTCACTTGCGGATGAAACTCATTCTAAAATGCTTTCAAAATTCCATAAAATTGATTATGATCAACATAACAAAGATCAATTTTCTAAAAAGACCCGCATTCGCTTACAAAAGGAATTAGCTGAATTGACAGTTCTTGTACCCCAAAGTTTGTCAAATGAAAACCCTCCCAGTACGTCTCCTACACTTGTCAAAAAGGATTTAACGAAGTTAATTCCACCGGTAAGTAAGTCGTCCGTTAACTTAAATGTGGTACACCAACACTTAGCCGATTTTGACAAGGTCATTTTGGAACGTACGACGGCTTCAGCCATAACGGAAGGTGAATGGAACTTTGAGCACACTAGAGCTGCGTTCCGAGACGAAATTATTCCGTTTGTAAAGAATGTTAAAGCTTGTCTTAGTAATCTCGATCAAGATTTGTATTTGGAAATAGAAGAAGTTAAACGTGTTTTCAATGAAATGGATGATGCTTATGAAAACAGTTTACTTGAAATAGAACGAGTTTCACGCCAAAATGATCAGCTTCTGAAGCAAGTGATGTCTCATGATATAGTTTCCGTCTGTGTGAATAAATGTGTTGATAATGATTCTACTGTGCATAATGTTGAATCTGTGGATAATGTGGTAGATAGTACTTGTCACGAATCTGACGCTGAATTTTTAAAGCTTCAAGATTCATATTCTTCGCTTTCAAAACGTTTTGATGAGATTCAAACACATTGTATTTCGCTTGAATGCAAGCAACAATTTATTCAAGAAATCTTTGAAACGTCATTCGAAGGTGTTAATATCGATGATGCAAATTTTGAAAAGAATTTTCGATTGAATTTACAATCAAAACAGCGTCAGCCAAGTGACAAAGTTGCTAACTCTTTGCCGATAGAAATAGAGAAATCTAAGGAGCTTAACTGTGTGAACGTACTTGAGGCCGCTGAGAATCTTAAACTTGATCTAGATAATCGAGTTTCCAAGATTTTGTCCAAAGTTGATAACTTAAAACAGAAAAATACACGACTCTTCGATTCAGTAAAGCCCGCATGTGCTAATACCACTGCACAGAATCAATCATTGAATGAACAATTGAATCGAAAGTCGGTGGAAATATCTGATTTGAGGGAACAAATTTGTGATAAGAATCTGGTCTTGGCTGAGTTAAAGGAAACACTTCGAACTCTAAAAGGTAAGAATGTTGTGGATAACGCAGCCACTATCTCAGCATCGTCCTCTAGTGCAATCAAAAGGAACCTTATAGCCGTCACACCACTTAACAAGGGCCCTAGGACTAAACAATCTCAAACTTTGGTCACTAAAGATAAGGCGGAATCAAAACCAGCTTCTAATATTCCCGTGTTGCCTTCTACAGGAGTAAGCACCACTACTAAGGCTCAAAGATCTAAGCTTAAGAGAAACAAGAAGAATGATAGGATCTTGCCCCCATCTAGTAGTCAAGTGAAGAAGAAAGTAGAAGCCCATCCTAGGAATGTTATTTCTGTTTTGAATAAAAAGAATCATGTAGCTAAACCTAAAGGCTCTGCGGTTGTGCAGCGTTCTAAGCCTAGTGTGAATTCTAATTTGAAATGTTGGAATTGCAATGAATGTATGTTTTCTAGTCGTCATGATTCTTGCCTTATTGACCATGTGAATGAGATGTATGCCCGGAAAAATGGATTAGAATGGAAACCGACTGGGAAGGTGTTAACCCAAGTTGGTTGGATGTGGCGCCCCACTGGTAGAACTTTTACTATAGTAGGAAATGCGTGCCCTTTGACTAGGATCACTCCCACTGAAGTGAAGAAAGCGTGCCCTTTAACTAGGAGTACCAAGGCTACCAAAACACAAGCGTGTCCTTTAACTAGGAACACCAACACTACTGTAGGAACAAAGTGCCCTTTAAATAGGTCTACTCCCACTGTAGTGCCCGCTAATACTCCAAAACCTCATAAAATTGGAACAGTAAAACCTGTAAATGCTAAAACTCACATTAGAAAATGCAGGAAATCTAAGGATAACAAAAATGTTAGCAATTCTGATAATAACATATCTGTATCTGCTAACACTCCGGAACCAATAGTTTCCAATGCATTGTCTACTGTTGTGATTGAAAACAGGTGGTCCAAATTGTTCTCTGGTATTTGGACTCTGGTTGCTCCAAGCATATGACCGGAGATCGCTCTCAGCTCAGAAATTTCGTCAACAAGTTTCTTGGTACGGTTCGATTTGGAAATGATCATATTGCAAAGATAATGGGTTATGGTGAATATCATATTGGGAATGTTATAATTTCAAGAGTGTATTATGTGGAAGGTCTCGGTCGCAACTTATTTTCTGTGGGACAAATTTGTGATGCAAACCTAGAAGTTGCTTTTCGAGAGCATACCTGCTTCATTCGTAATTTGGAAGGGGTTGATTTATTGAAAGGTACTCGAGGGAATAATTTGTATACTTTGTCTCTACAAGACATGATGGCCGCTTCTCCCGTATGTCTTCTCTCCAAAGCATCGAAGACTAAGTCATGGTTATGGCATCGACGGTTATCTCATCTTAACTTTGACGCTATTAATCATTTGGCAAAAAACGAACTTGTTCGTGGTCTTCCTAAACTATCATTTCACAAGGATCATTTGTGTTCCGCGTGTACAATGGGGAAAAGCACTAAGAAATCTTACAAACCCAAGACGGAAGACACCAACCAAGAGAAACTTTATCTGTTGCATATGGATCTTTGTGGGCCAATGCGTGTTGAAAGTCTTAGTGGCAAAAAGTACATCCTCGTCATTGTCGATGATTACTCTCGGTTTACATGGGTGAAATTTCTTAAAGCAAAGAATGAGGCACCTAAATTCATCATCGGATTTCTCAAGATGATTCAAGTGCGTCTCAACACTACTGTCCGACGCATTCGTACAGATAATGGAACCGAATTTGTGAATCAAATTTTGCGTGATTATTATGAAGAAGTTGGCATTTCTCATGAAACATCCGTTGCACGCACTCCACAACAAAACGGTGTCGTTGAAAGGCGAAATCGCACACTTATGGAAGCTGCTCGAACGATGTTAATTTACGCAAAGGCTCCATTGTTTTTATGGGCAGAAGTAGTATCTACAGCAGTGTACACCCAAAACCGGTCACTAATTCGTAAACGCCATGGTAAAACACCTTATGAGCTTCTCCATGGAAAAGTACCAGATTTATCATATCTTCATGTATATGGTTCTCTTTGCTATCCAAATAATGATGGTGACAATTTGGGAAAACTTCAACCAAAGGCTGATATTGGTATTTTCATTGGTTATGCACCCGCAAAGAAGGCATATCGAATCTACAACCGTAACTCTCGCAAAATCCTTGAAACTATGAATGTTGATTTTGATGAGCTGACAGCAATGGCTTCTAAGCAAAGCAGCTCTGAACCCGCACTTTATGAAATGGGACCCAGTAATATTAGTTCTGGTCTTGTCCCAAACAACCCTACTTCATCATCATTTACACCACCTACTAGGAAGGAAAGGGATACGTTGTTTCAACCGTTATTTGATGAATTCTTTACTCCTCCAAGTATTGTTGCTCCAGAACCTGAAGTAATAGCTCCGGTAACCGAAGTTGTCGCTCCAGCAACCGTTGCACAATCAGATACATCTGCACCAGCAATTGGTCAAGATATACCTTCAACAAGTAATTCTCAACCAACACGTGTTTCAACTACCCATGTCATGCCTATTGATGATGAAGAGGATGATGATGATCACGATTTGGAATTCGCTCAAATGCGTGAACTTCCATTCTTTGGTGTATCTATTCCCGACCCTAATCAAGCCGGGTCGTCCACCTCAGAAGAAGCTCCTTCTACAGTTTACTCCAATCCACGGATTCGTGAACATGACAGCAAGTGGACAAAGGATCATCCTATAGATTCTATTATTGGTGACCCTAATCGTCCGGTATCCACACGAAGTCAGTTACAAGAAAGTGCAATGTTTTGTCACTTTGATGCTTTTCTCACTGAAGTTCAACCTAAGACATGGCAACAAGCTTTTACTCAATCTTGTTGGATAGAAGCTATGCAAGAAGAACTTAACGAATTCATACGTCTTGATGTTTGGGAACTTGTCCCATGCCCGGATCAAGTGCAGTTACTCACTTTGAAATGGGTTTACAAGGTGAAACTCGACGAGTTAGGCGGAATATTGAAAAACAAAGCTCGACTAGTAGCTCGTGGATACAAGCAATTATTGGGCATCGACTTTATGGAATCCTTTGCACCTGTTGCCCGTTTGGAAGCTATTCGACTATTCCTCGCTTATGCAGCCCATATGAATATGATCGTCTATCAAATGGATGTGAAGACGGCATTTCTTAATGGTGAACTCAAGGAAGAGGTCTATGTTCAACAACCGGATGGTTTTGTGAATCCTAATTATCCTAATCATGTGTACAAGCTTAAGAAGGCTCTCTATGGGTTGAAGCAAGCTCCTCGCGCATGGTACGATCTTTTGTCACAATTCCTCATTACTCAAGGCTTCGCAAAAGGCAAGGTGGATCCCACGCTGTTCATTCAGAAACGAGGTAAAGATATGATTATGGTACAAATATATGTTGATGATATTATATTTGCAGCCTCGACCCAAACCTTATCGGATGAGTTTGGGACACTCATGTCTTCCATGTTTAAGATGTCAATGATGGGCAAGGTATCATTCTTCTTAGGTCTTCAGATATCTCAGAGTCCCAAAGGCATCTTTATTAATCAATCCAAGTATGCCCTTGAATCGCTTAAGAAGTATAAGATGGAATCTTGCGACCCCGTCGATACTCCAATGGTGGAACGAACTAAGCTTGATGCAGATCCACATGGAGTTGCCGTTGATCCGACACTTTATCGTGGAATGATCGGTACTCTTCTGTATATCACAGCTAGTCGACCTGATCTTCAGTTTGCTATATGTATGTGTGCCAGGTATCAAACTCGACCTACTGAGTTACACTTAGCTACTGTTAAAAGGATCTTTTGATATCTTAAAGGAACCATTAATCGGGGACTTTGGTATTCGAAGGACTCTTCTATTGCACTAATGGCATATGCAGATGCGGATCACGCGGGTTGTCAAGATACTAGGCGTAGCACGAGTGGAACTTTGCAACTACTAGGAGATCGACTAATCAGTTGGGCATCGAAAAGGCAGAAAAGCGCTGCAATCTCAAGTACGGAAGCAGAATACATAGCTATGTCCGGTTGCTGTGCTCAAATTCTTTGGATGAGATCGCAATTAACCGACTATGGTCTAGGTTTCAACAAAATTCCGATGTACTGCGACAACAAGAGTGCAATTGCCCTATGCTGCAACAATGTTCAATTCTCCCGGTCGAAACATATTGACATTCACTACCACTTCATCAAGGAGAAAGTGGAAAATGGAGTAATCGAGCTTTACTTTGTCCGATCTGAGTATCAATTGGCGGATATTTTCACGAAGGCTTTAGATCGCGCTCGAATTGAATTTTTGGCCGACAAGCTAGGAATGAGAACCTTCTCGCCTGAGACTCTAAAGGAACTAGCAGATGAAGCGAAAGAATAGTCTTGGTAAAACTATTCTCCGTATCCTTGGTGATCATCTGTATATATTGTTTATATTTTTTATCCACAAAAGCAAAATACAAAAATATAAAACCATATAAAAACCATAAAAATTGAAAAATCTAGAAAAATCCAAAAATATTTTTACTTTATTTCTCAAAGGCATGTCTTTTGGTACGATAATATTTACGGCCTTAGAAATGTTGATTAATATCGACACGGCGCCATAAATAGAGTTCGTACAAAAGTTGTAAATATTTCATAAAACATGCCCTTATGGCTTGTAGTTATTTCTGACTGCAACCCGGTTTTCATATTAAAGTCAAGTATTTCTTATGAAAGCTTTGGCTCACAACGGGAATTAATTTTCTCGGGCAAGGTTTACTTTAAAACCTTGTAAGGGATCAAGTTTACTTTATAACTTGGTCTAACACAAATATATGTACGTTTCAGTGCATTTATTTGTTAAAACAAGAGAAGTCTTGTTTTTATGAAGCTATCATCTCTACAACCATAGCAATCTACAATTGGTATCTACATACTCGACGATGCGACTACTCAACCGACGACTACAGCTCTTTCGATAGAACACGGGTCAACAATTGAGGGGGAGCAATTGTCAAGCATTCAGAATCTTCGATGACGAACGTGCCAAGTTCACAAGTTGGTGTCAAGACAACAATACCAATCGTACATGTGGTGTCAAGAGATGACTTCAGACGTGACGAGGCGACCAACATATGCTGCCAAGAACCATTTGATCTTATCATATGATGTTCTCATCTATCAGGTCCAACCTTGTCAATTCTTTTCTAATATGGTGAATATGTGATCATGTTACAAATCGGTATCATATCTCATACATTTGATATCATGAAGATGAAATGGACTTGCATTTTTCTTCCTAAAACCTTTGTTAAAACTTCATTAAATCAATTGATATTAAAAACATCGATTGGGTTAATATTTTTAATATGGGGGAGAAAATGTGATTTAATATGGGATATTATCACAAATGGTTTGACTTAATGTGCTAGCTCATCCCGACATGTGCGAAATGTTTTCGGATATCGTGGCATATGTTAAGGGGGAGCAAAATGGATTTGCACTTCAAAATGGATTTCATGGTGACATAAACTTACCCAAAACATCTCTATTCACGACGGTGAAGATTGTGGTGACATAAGGATGGTAGGATAGGTTAAAGTCCAATGATTTCTCTAGAACCGGAGGAATCTTCCCAAGGACATTCCATAGCTAGAAATAGTAGTCCTTAGGAAAGATGGAGAAAGATTGTGAACGTAGCTGAATGCCGACCAAGTACTTAAGTTAGCACTGGAACAATCACAACAAGGTGCTAGTGATGACGTATTGGTAAGCATTGAAGGGGTTGAAGAATGAAAAAGAATTGTAAAGATAAAGGGTGTAAAGAAAGAAGCCCTCCTGACAACTTTAGGCAGAAACCGGGTCAACACATATGCTATTGAGATCATTTTAATGATTCTCGATATTGAAGACAGACATCATGGACCCAGTGATGCAATGCACAACCCATCCCAGCTAACTCAGATATCTCTCAAAAGGTATTTGTTTTAATCACACGGAGACAACACATTATCTATTGATTTATTCACTCCGAATAAATTGGTATTGAAAAGGTGGCACTCCTCTCCAGCCTCCGATCACTAAAATCCAAAATGCACGATCGAGTCTAGAGCCATTTGAGATCATCAAATATCTCATTAGGACACACTTTCATATTTCCTTGCTTCTTCACACACTGTGAAAAGTAAGAAAGATTTTAAGAGTCCTACGCAAAATCTTCATGATCTTGCCTGAACATCCGAGTAATACGAAAGTATTTACAATGAAGATGGAAATCCTTCTTGAGCGAATATCAAAAAGCTCATGGTAGGTGACTCGTGCGATTCTTTATGAATCAAACTTGTGATAACTGGAAAGCAACAGCTGTTTAATTCTTAACTGAATTTAAACACGTTCCAGGCCTCTACGCAATATCTTAATGATCTTGCCAGAACACTCAGAGTGATACCTTAGTGTTCACGGTGATGAGTGGAAATCCTTCTAGTGTTAACCTCAAACAGCACTTGGTAGGTAACTTGCAAGATTCTATACGAATCAAGCTCGTGACAACTGGAAAGCAACGATGGTGCGGTTCTTAATTGAATTTCACTTGTTCCAGGAACATGAATTGACGGCTTCAAATCATGCGGATATTATTATCCAAATGATTCACTCTTTATGTTCGCAGTCAGCTTTGGACGGTCGAATAAAGGGAACGGGTTTACCCGCGAAATCCTGTCAGGAAGTTACTTAATTGAAACTATCCGTCACGGGTACGATATCTAATATCGTCCAACGGTCTTCACCGACCGGAGGTAAAATGCTACCGAATTAGAATGAAATGTTCAAAGCCATTTCGTTCGTGTCTACTTATGTTGCGGCATTTGAAGACGGTGGCGTTGCGGGATCCAAGAAGAAGTCGTCCCCGCATGCTTATACTTTATGCACTTAATATCTCATTTGATTCAAGAAAGCCTAAAAGTTAAGTCTTCCGCTGTATCAAACTCTGAAGCTTTCAAGAATTACGAAGGTATAAGTATGTGGGACATGGCGTCACGAAGAGGCGAAAATCACAAGTGATGGATGCACGAGATCAAGGCAAGAGATTAATTCTTAAGATTGATATCAAAGATCACATCAGCATGTTCACCAGAAAAGAAAAAGAAAAAGAAAGACGAAGACAACGAGCTCAAGACAAGCATAGTATGCTAGGTTTATTTTATTATTGTAACTTGGGTAACGCCCTTGTTTGGAGTGACCTCCCTTAGGGGGAGATTGTTGGAAATACGTTTTACGTATTAAGAAGGATCGGTCACTCCAACGATAGTTCATGTAATAGCTCGTAGTTTAGTTAACTTTCTTCATTTATCAAACAAGAACAAGCCTAGCCTACAACATGTGTAGGTCGGCCCAAAATGTAAGCCCAAGCCCATGACAAGGGCTTGGGTATATAAACCCTCTCCTTAGATGGAGAGGGTGTGTGGTTTCATATTTTTCACATAGTAAACATAAGTTTCTCTCTCTAGAATTGTATGTAATCCACCATCTCTCTATCTCTTTCTCTCTCTAAAACATAAGCATAGATTTACAATCTTACACTCCCCTTGTTACTTCCACGAGTTCTTAATCTCCTATGTTATGTAGTCACTCCATCACGATCCATTGGTTCAACTCTTTGTAGCTCCACTCCGGTACTCGATTTGTCCTTCTTTGTCACAACCCATACGGAGATTCACATCGTAGTGCTTGTCACCTTTCCAGTACTTGTACTTCTGTGACTCCTTCGAAATCTCTTGCATCCTTCTAGCAGTCGGCACGTAGTCCTTTCCGCTCCTTGCTTCACGATGTAGCTCTTCACGCACTCCTTCTCGTCTCTATGATGTTACCTAGGAACTTCACACTACCCAGTAGCTTCTAACTTCAACTCATCTACCACAATATTTCTAAAGGTACTTCAACCCCTCAATGGCTCACTCTTCCTTACTTGTTGTACTTCACCATTAATCAGCCTCCTACCAATCATTCTTTCACATCTATGTTTTCCTTCACGTGTCTACTACTACCTTGCCTCCATAACTATAATAATTCCCTTGCGTGTTATTTTCCCCATCTGTCCATTAGTAGAAACTTTCTACTCTACCCTCACATCCGCTAGTACTTTCATCAATCTCCTAATGGTACTTCAACCAACTTTTCATAGCATGACATCTCGTTCCTACGACTAGTCAACTAACTTTACTTACTCCCTTATTCCCGTAACCAATCTAAGTTTCAAAACTCCACAAATCTTAATCATTACTTCAACACAACCTTTAAACCAAAATACATCTCTCCATTCTAATATCTATCCATAATTAATACTACCTCTCATCCTAACGTTTCCACAACCGCATAACTAAACCAACCATGACATTTACCAAAAGAATTCCAAACGGTCGTGTCCCATAATAAATATAGGGTAAACCGAAATATCAACCATAACGAACCCTAGCCAAAACAACTGAAAACGAAAGAATGTAATCTGAAAGATACAATGGAGTGTGCCAACAACGAAAAATTTAGACTCGTCACGATTAGTATTACCAAATTTCAATATCTTAGAAAATTTTAAATTTTCATCTCAATTAGTTACTTCACATTAGGACCATATTTTAACACCAATAAATGAAATCATAGTCATATCTTACCATCTTCATTACTATCAAAGGGCATAACTCAGTTAGTGTACTAAAACTCACTTTATATATCATCTCCTTTAACAATAAACTCATCTTTTATCTTAATTATTTTATCAAAGGTATCCACTAGTTAGTATAGTATAACGTTATTCTAACCATTATCTTGTTTACTCACTTTAAACTCATTTCATTTGTTATTATAAAACCAATACGTGTTTATAAAATATGGTGTTTTTATTAACTTTATTCTATATTATAAATATTTTATATAATCCATTTAGGCTTGTTATAACGAACTATTACACGTTTACAAGGTGTAGTGTTATTATTATCATTATTATTATAAAATCTTCCTTTTTACTATTTCCGTCTATTTAAATACTTCTAAAATTTTAACTCTACCTTTTAAGAACATTATCGTAAAATTTCTTTGCCCTTTATATTTACTATCACATGTTACCTAGAAAACTAATCCATTAATTGTCAATATTTTTTTTAACTTATTACCAATAAACTTAAAGAAAAGATATGTAAGTCAGGATATCATACCCTACACTTACAAAGTATTTTCAAAAGCATTTTCCTTTAATTAGTTAGACTCCTTTGCAAGAAAATTTGGTAGTTCTCATTAATTCAAATACATACCCGAATGTAGACACACTTCAAAACATTCAAAACGTCGTTGGAACTCCATCAAACTCCAGCACTAATAAACTATTTAAACACGAGAGAACACTAGGTACATTCAAGTTTTAATAACTATTGAACGACCGTATATCATAACATAACATCTACTAGTATATATACCTCCGCATATATATATACCTATTAAATCTCCCAAAACATACTCGTTAACATACATGTCAAGTCAATCGATCGCGTCATACACTCGTTTTTCCATACGAGTAATCACCATCTCACAATCTCACCATGCCACAACAAGGCATAAAACCCATCACCAAAACCAAACCATATCGTGTGACCCCATAATCACACAACACGACTATAACCTAAAACATATAACACAAAAAAAACCATAGCCATATCATAGGCAACCATTACATAAACCCCTATTGTACAAATACCCTATATACAGATCTCATCATATACAAGCATGTACTAACCCATTTTTCATGCAACCATACTTGGAAGTCCATCGGTGTTGTGGCACGTATATAATTACGTAGGCCTCCATAATTATATATGTCCCCTTTCACCCATGTACTCCCTCCTATGACGACACTTATAAGAAATTAGTACTACACGGAACACATATATCTACCACATATATACCACATAAAATACACTCTATATATATACCGTATAGGTAAAATAATAACATCTCATACGTCAACCCTAACTTCATTCATAACTCGAGGCTCAGTCGCCAAATCAAATCAATAACAATAAAATATCCAACATTAAAAAAAATGACCATAACCGTTCAGGCGGAAATTCGAATCTACTACTAGTCACAGACTCAACATCGGTACTATCCTAATATTACCTAGCGCACCTCTTCTTCTACGCGACATGGGTAACACTAAAAGATTCCTACACTTTCGGTTCATACATCGCATCAATAGAAAATAAATAAATGTACTTACATATATTATATCTCAATAAGTAAGTATGAAAGTAAATAAATATCCAAAACGAAATTAACACTTAAGCACTTCATATACTATAATGCACACATACCCCTATGACACCTACATGCATGGACCCTTAAGCTATAGACTAGGCTACTAGACTAGGCAACCTAATTCTCTATAACCATTGTCTCTGATACCATTCTGTCACACCCCACCATGACGGAATATGGGGCGCGACGTATGGATATCATCACAACAATAGCGTGTCTATAGAGATAACTAAATGAATTGGAAATATCATAAATGATGACACAATGTCATGAAGATATCACAAACAATGCAGGCGTCTAGGTAAGTAGGTAACAGGTCTACCTCTTACCAAAGACATACAATTAACCAATAACAAACATATAGGTGCCTACAAAGTATCACTTATTCAAAAATAAGTAAAGACTAAGAGGAAAGGGGGTTCCTCCAATGCAATCCTAAGCCTCCCAGCTAGCCACTCCTATTCTCACGCTTAACCACATTATCACCTGAAAGAGACACTAAAACACGTCAACATAAAGTTGGTGAGAGTCATAGGTTTAGACTCCAACCCCAAAATAGTTATAAGCTGTGAATAACAACCATCAATAAAAGAACATATGGACAATGTGTTACAATTATGCATTAACAACTACCATTCAAGATTAACCATACAATCACAATTCCAAGACACCAAGCCTTACCAATAACCACAATTTCCAAGGCTCACAGCCTTACCAATAACCATGGTCTCATAGGCGCCCATACACCTATGAACCAATCCCAAGGCCCCGCCTTGTCAACATCCCCTTGGTACCAAGTCAAACCAAAATAACAATCAAGAATCGCATAGCAGTTAGTCACATAAGTGTACACACAAGTCCATCACAACCCATAAAAATATTCACAACATTATTTACAAAACCATACAGTGTCTCTTCCATCCCATCTAGAAGTCAAATCATTTATAGCTCATAAAAACATGGGACTATGAAACTCACCTAAACAAGCTTTTCCAAGTACCCGCACTCTAGCAAAATCTAAACACACAAACGTATACAATCAAGACATGAACCACATACCAAAATGGCTCATCAATCTATGATGGATATCTAACCTTGTCCTACAACTTAACCCCATTTATATGTCATATGCATCTCATGACACCCCTCTATAAAGCCCTTAACTTAGTTTAGTTTATAACTCGCCCCGTAAACATTTAACCCAAAACAGTCCCGTTTTCATACCTTAAACTATGGGTCGAACACCCCCTTAACCAAATCAACCTCCTCTGTAAAAGAAACCCTATGCCCTTACATGTGTTAGCTAACTCTACCCTTTGGCACAACCTTGAAGACACTGTTAAGGCCTCCATATATATATATATATATATATATATATATATATATATATATATATATATATATATATATATATATATATATATATATATATATATATATATATACACTTTTACCTATCCAGAATTTACTGATTTTGAACATATGAAAAGTTTGTTATGATCAGAGGGTCTTACCCTAACCCATTTGTTTAGACCTCCTCTGGATCTTTTATTTAATATATAATCTAAGTCTCATGTTCGTTTGAAGGTTCCAATATAACCCTAAGTACCCCAAACAATTCAAAACATAAAAAGAAAACAGGCTGATCCAAAAACGGTTTTGACACCCGACTGATGTAACCTGTTTTTGACCCACTTCCAGACCTACAATTTAGTTCTAGTTTCTTGCATTTGAAAGCCAACTCAATTACCTTTCCAGGGACATAAGATTCGAAAATTAAAAGTTTGTAAAACTCTAGATATGATCAAAACAATGACCCAAAAATTCTGCCCAGTTTTTAAAAACGAATTTAACATAATTAACCAAATTAATTACCCCCATCATGTTTAATCATTAACCCTAATTATTCTAATCAAGTCTATATCATTGTGATAACATTAAATTACAGATTTTCTAATAAACACTAACCTAGATCCATCATATAATGATTAAGAAATAATTAAAAACAATTTAATTAAAAGGGTTTGAAGAGTTTACCTTAGATTTTTGGAAAACAAGATTTTTGATGAAGAACCCTAATTTTTTCCATAGATTTCGAATCACTCATGATATCCAAGGATTTTATGATGTGTTTTTATTAATAAAAAGTTTGTGTATATTTTTCTAACAAGTCCTTGGCCCAATATAAAAGCCCGGTTCCCCTTTTTTCCTTTTTTCCCTTTTCTTTTTCTTTCTTGCATCCCAAAACCGACTATACCCTTTAATTTTTTTTTCTTTTTATTATCAATAATTGTATTAATAATATTACCTTAGTTTTCCTTAATTTATTTCAGCTCTTAAAGCCTCCAAAACCTCAAAACCGTAAAACTAGTCAAATTTACGCGTATAGCGTAAAAAACGTAAAAATATACAGTTTTATAAAAACTCTTGAAATATGAAATAAACTAATTAACTAAGTCCTAAATGACTTAAAACCATCCCGTAAATTATTCCCGTAACTAAATACCTCTTCCGAGACCCCTAAATGCAAAACCCTAAACCGTAAAAATACGATTTTCTATAATACATATACGTATACGTAAAACCACTAAACAACACCATATCATTTCATAGTCACTACCTTGTGATCTCATGAACATGAAATAACCGTTCCTCGATTTAGTTATGAGTACCATATACCCATAAACGATATCCAAACCTCACTCCAAACACAAAAAATAAACACATAAGCACAGAAAAGCACATATTTGCACAAAACACCCTAAACTATAGTCTAAGTGACGAACCCCAAAACCATGGTTGTCACAATTTGTGACACATAGTTTGGTGGCATTGGTTGTGATGACGAACCACCCATTTGTGTTTGTGACAAATAGTCGGGTGAGGGGTTTTGGTGCCATTGGTATTGGTATTGGTTTGGGTCCGGGCAACAGTAAGGTTGGTTTGGGTAAGGTTGTTGTTGATAGAATGATGGTGGTCGTATGGAGTTCACTTGTTGGGGTGACGGGTTTTCTAGGTTGAAAGTTCCTTGCGGTGTGGGCGGTGAGTTTTGGGTATTTCGACGTCCTCGACGTTTGTTGGCGGATCGGGATGTGTTTTCTTGAGACATGATTAGTGATAACGAGAAGAGAGTTTTTAGTTTATATGCGATTGTGTGTGAAAAATGAGGATGATTTAGTTGGTATTTATAACTAAAAAGGGGTAATAAATTTTTTTTGTTTGAAAAACAACCCAAACGATCGAAAATGAGGTGGGCCCTAGTTGGATTATAACTCGCGCTGGTGAGTTTGCTAATGTTTTTTGAGTTATGCAAACAAATCGCGCACGAGTGACTTAAACAGAGGTGGCAAGTCGCGCACGACTTTCCCCAATCACTCGTAAATTTGTTGCCACTCCCTTCGGGCTTACATTATTCTTTATTTCGATCAAAAGATATATTAAAATCATTGATACACACCCATAAATTTCTAACACATGTACTCCAATTTGGGATCCAAATAAGTCGTGACAAACAATAGTTGACCTTGACCACCTCAGACCATGTTTGATATCTTTTGGTATATTTTTATAAGTAATTATGTATTTACACAAATTTCAGAAAGAAAATTAATAGGCACTGACGGAACTAAGAAATAAAGTTATGGGGGTAAGTTTTTTTTTTACAACAACAACAAAATGTAGAAAAATATAATATTGAAAAGATAAATCGATTGTTTTTACTTACAAATGACAAATTTATAAGGTTTTAAAGCATTAAATGTTGATATTTATTATATGCGTGGGGGCAATCTGAATTTTTAGTGGATGGCGTTTTTTTAAAAAAGTAAAAAAGAGTAAAAGTACAATAAAATCTAATCGTATCAGCCTAATCATATGAACAACAAACCCCATGATTACTTAATACATCCGTCCCTGTCCCTGCTCTTGCCAAAAAGTATGGATACTGAAAACCGAAAGAAAATATACTAGTAACATAATATGAAGAAAGTATACTAGTAACATACTAATATGATTAGTAGTTTAATAAAACTCACATGACAAATGTGCATGTGAAAATTAATTTATTTGTAAATAGAAGTTTAAAGAATATTCATATGTCTCGATCTAACATACGTGAGCCTAAACCGAAACTTCAAAACTCACATGGCACAAAATTTTATTACTTGTTCATCCATAGTTCCATACAAGTTACAAAGGTATAATAAAGTTAAGAGTCAAGTTATTTTGGATACCATATCTATCATGGATACTAAGGGACTCATCCCCACCATCCATCCTCATCATATCTAATGGTTGAGATTAAAAGTATTTAATTATTTCACTTATTTTTAAAACTTAAATATCTTTTAAACCGTTAAGTGTTAAACGGAAAAAAATATACCATCGCGACGAGCATTTAATTAGCTTTCTACAGATATGCAATATGATATACTTTTGAAGAAAAAAAAAATCGTTTTTTTTTTTAAATTTGCGTAAAATATCATATATGATAATAGTGTTTTATCATATATGATATTAGTGTTAAGTTACAAATTATTACAGAATCATATATGATATTGGTTTATATCATATGATATTGGTTTATATCATATGATATTGGTTTATATCATATGATATTGGTTTATATCATATATGATAAGTTATATCATATATGATACCAATGTTACTATCATATATGATATTCAGTATCATATATGATAAATTACGGAAAAAAAAAAAAAAATTTGTCGAAAGTATATCATATAGCATATCTGTAGAAAGATAATTAAATGCCCGTCGTAATGGTATATTTTTTTTCGTATAACGATTGACGGTTTAAAAGATATTAATGTTTGAAAAAAAAGAGGAAATTGGTTTTATGTTTAATCTTATCCATTAGATTAAGATGGAGATGAGTGGTGGAGATTAGTCCCTTAGTATCCAAATAAAGTTTGGTATCCAAATGAACTTAAATCTAAAGTTAAAAGAATATTCATGTCTCTAAATCTAATGCATCTAAAACGAAACTTGAGAACTATCATAAATTGGATTTTCCTTCTCATGAAAAAGAAAAAGGAAATGTTAGATTAACTGACTACTAGTTCATTGAATCTTTCTATTTATGCAAGATAGAATAGTACAGTACACATTGTTGTTTGCCCTTTATGCCCTTATAGATCCATGTCTGCTCAAATGCAAGTGTACCTTTTCTATTGATATTTTCAAGATTGGCAACACCCTTTTATTTATAAACTATTGACTTTCATACCCATGTAAGTTTTACATTTGCATCTTGCTCCCCTAAGTATTCACTCAAGTTTTGTCAATGATAACATCATCTCACAAGTCTAGAGGAGATGTGATATGCTAAATATCAAGGTTGTAAAGAGTGTGGAGCATGGTGTAGTGTTGTTGCCGAGCTTTAAGTTTCAGAAGGTATAGTAAAGCTATAACGTTTTTTTTTAAAAACGTGGTATATAGCAATACAAAATATTTATAAATTAATATTTATATAATGATTTATGTGGTAAAGAATTTGTTTTCATATTAAAATTACTAATAAAATCCAGTAAGATTAAAAAAAAAGTGGCATGCTATGCGCTATAACACACAGTATCACGTTTTATGTTTTTTTTAGCAAACTATTTAAAACATGAAGACTTTTTTTAACACGCTATTTAAAATACTCCCTATGTCCCAAAATTATAGTCCACATTTCTATTTTAGTTTGTCCCAATTTAATTGCCCACTTTTAAAATTTCTAAAAATAAATAAGAATTTTATATCGAGATTATTAGATTACCCTTAAATGAAATTATAATTACAAACTTTAAATATGTTTTAAATTAATTGGTTAAAGGTAAAATTGTATTTCTGCAAAAAGTAAGAGAAAGAAAGCTGAAAAAGTAGTACTTTTCTTAAACTGTGTGTTTTTTGTCGGTGGACAATAATTTTGGGACGGAAAAAGTAACGCCATAACATGTTTCGTAACATAAAGATCACACCTCATATTATAGCTTCATTATAGCCTATTTATAGCGCGCTATTAAAAATCATGCTATAAATAAACATACCATGTCTATCTTTTAGCAGTCAAAGTTAACATAATTTGAATTTAAGATAAGGCTAAGTACTAAAAGAGACTCAAGTACAACCAATGGTCCCTTACCCAGACTTTTTTTTTCAAAATTCTAAAAAAAGACTTGTACTTTTGATCAACTGATCAACCCATTTAAAATTTTGACACGTATAAAACTGATCAACTTTTTTTATTCACAAAAATAATTTAAATTACAAATATACCCTCATCTTTATCTTTTTATTCCCATCCTTACCACTCCATCACCAACACCACTACCAACCTATTAATTCAGATTTCTTGAATCTAATCAATCATCTTCTGTGTTTGTTTGGATCAGATCTCAATATATATCAGGTAACAAAATCATAATTATAAATATATATATATTTCCCAATGTATGGTTATTTCATCAATGTATTGTTTTACTTTGTTTCACAGTGACTAAGTTCTGCAATTTTTAGAGGCACGAGAAATGCTTTCAGAACGTGCAAAATTGAGTGATTTAATACAACATTAACCAGATAATGAGCAAATGTTGTTTGCACTTGCAATTATATCAGAGTTTGGCAGAAATTAAAACAGGACGAGACTTTCATTAAACAATCATTTGGATTTAAATGATAATAGATCTTTTGTTTACAAATAAGGACGATATGCCTCTCAAAGTTTTCATCTACGCTAGTCCATCACAAAACAAAAGCTTTGCAAATTGTTTCGACATCTATCAAAGGGCAAGGAATAAGGACGTGTTATTCACAAAAATCTGTCACAAAATAAAAGCTTTGCAATTCAAAATTCTATGCAAAAAAGGAATAAGGACATTATCCTAAAATCTATCGACACTTAAAAAACAACTGATATCATCAGTTTTGCGGCCTGTCACAAACACAGAAGATGATTGATTAGATTCAAGAAATCTAAACTAGTAGGTTGGTAGTGGTGGTGGTGATGAAATGGTAGGTTGGTAATGGTGGTGGTGATGGAGTGGTAAAGATGGGAATAAAAAAATAAAGATGAGGGTATATTTGTAATTTAAATTATTTTTGTGAATAAAAAAAGTTGATCAGTTGTATACGTGTCAAAATTTTAAGTAGGTTGATCAGTTGATTAAAAGTACAAGTCTTTTTTTGGAATTTTGAAAAAAAATGTCTGAGTAGGGGACCATTGGTTGTACTTTAGTCTTTTTTAGTACTTAGCCCTTTAAGATAACATGATATGCTAAAAACAAACCATGTGTATTTTTCATCGTGTTAGAGCTTAGTAGAATAATCCAAAAGCAAAATTGAGCAAACTTGGTTTGAATGTTAAGATAACATCTAAGCTGGTAAACAAAGATTTATCCTTCGCCAAGTTATTTGAAAGATTTGAGTTTTTTTTTACTTGATGTACACAAAGCATTTGTAAGGCTGGTCGCATTGGGTTGATGAGGCATTTGATCGTTTTTTATGAGACGATCAATTATCTCCTGTCTCTGAGTGTATATCGTTTATATACTTGACTGATTTGTATATGTGTTTAACGAAAAAGTTACATGGTAGTAGCCATTTAATTTTAAAATTATTTTTTGAAATTTAAAATAATTTACCTCTATAACTACGCATTCTATTTAACTTTTTTTTTCCACATATTCAGATTATAAATCAAAATATTATTTATTTCACCATGTCTAACAAGAGAACTCCTAAAACAAAACCTCTAGAATCTCGAGGTCCTCAAGAAAGTGTTATGATTTAACACCGGATTTGAATTTCTGATTATTTAGTATCTCATCAACTATTCGCTTTCGACCCGCCGACTTTGAATATCAATCACAAGAACCACAACCCATAATATGTTTTTATCATAATCGTTCATTCGCTTTGAGAAGCATGCTTTTGAGTGATACTCAAAGGGTAAAAGAAATTAAGACTTCTAAAATCACTCATGATTCCGGACAAAGTGGTTATGTGAATTTGAACAATGAACCAAACGAGAGCGAGGAAGAGACTCAAGAAGACCGACGTGTTGGTCGTGACCGAGAAGAAGAAGTCACCTGCCTCGTTGATAGGGGGTTTTCATTTTGTTGACATTGTAGCCAACAAATGGGAGAAAACGAAGGACCTTCAATGGGGAAATAAGGAGGAGCAACAAGACTCTTACTTTCAGTTGAAGCGACAACAATTAGATTTACAGGAGACAACTCAACCAAAAGCAACAACGTTTAAAGGAAAGAAGCTCGAGTTACAACGTCGAGCAATTAGACTTGCCGAAAAAAACGAAAAAAAAGATACAATGTTCTATAAGAAGCGCTGCAGGAGATGAAGAACGACATCAAGGAAGCTTATAATTTAAATTATTAGTATAACTTTTTAATTACTATTTTAATATTTTTACTTTATTTGAATAATTATGTAATGTTTTTATATATATTTATATAATATTTTTTAATTATTTATGTAATGTTCTTTTTAACGAATTTTAGTTTAAAAAAACAATTTATAAAAAGTGTTATATCAATTAATTTATGAAGGCCAAAGTTGTATTATATAAATTAACCTCAAAGTTTTGGGAGGGCCGCAACCTTCTCCGACTTTTCGGTCTTCACTAAAGTCCGTCCATAAACGTAGCGAATCTTCTAAAACCTTGAGGTGAGAATGTGAGAGGTTAAAACTTAAAACTATTGTTGAAGAAGGACTTGTTGGGAGTTGAGGAATACATGAAGGTAGTAGTAAAGTAAGCAATAATTATGGATAGAGGAACATGAGTTGTGAGCAAGTAGTGTTGTGTTGTGTTAAGCTGGTCAGCACCACTTCTGTCCTTGACTTGTTTCCTTCCACCATCTCCGTTACTTCCCAGCACCTCCACTGACCCTTCCTCCTCCTTCCTTTTTTCAAATTTGTCAACACCCACCAAACCATATACTTTATTATCTTTCTATTTCAGGCTGCTTCTGTTCATTCATTCCATTCACTCATCATTTTCAACCATAGTCATCACTTTCTATATTTGTCCTTCAGGTAGATCTCTTTCATTTCACCTCTTTGAATAGTTTTTCATATTGGTTTGTTTAGTTGTAATCATTTCTCATATGGGTCTTGCTAGATATTAATAAAGTTTTAGTCTTTTTAGTTGGTTTTGATAAATTTTAGTAAGTCTTTATAGTCTTTTTTATAAGGATTTACTATCATATAGGTGTTGCTAGAAACAATAAAGTTTAAGTCTTTTTTGTGTTGACTTTTAAGATTTCTAATATGGGTTCTAGCTATAATGAGATTAAGATCACTTATCTGATCTGTTCCAGATCTTTATATTCAGCAAAAACTATAATGACTTATTAGTAGCATGGGACTAACTAGTACAATTTGAATGATTGTTTGTGTAGCAAATTAATGAGAAGTAGTTGATTGTTTTTATGGGCAATACATGCCGTGGATCTTTCGGAATAAAAGACGCACAAGGCTTCAATAAGCCTGAAGAACAGTCGGTTTCCGTTCAAAACCCTTCTGCTTTATCAAACAACTCTTTAGAATACTCACCCACCACTTTGAATACTAATAACCAAATAGCCCAAGAATTTTCCAAAGAACCACAAAATCCTAGTCCTAAACCCAAGAAAGAAAACAACATGAACCGTCACTCGAATCAGGCTTATTACGTTCTCGGTCATAAAACTGACAACATTCGTGATGTCTACACATTGGGTCAAAAGTTGGGTCAAGGTCAATTCGGTACGACCTATTTGTGCACTGAGATTGCTACCGGGATAGATTATGCGTGTAAATCTATTTCCAAGAGGAAGTTGATTTCCAAAGAGGATTTGGAAGATGTTAGGAGAGAGATTCAGATAATGCACCATTTGGCGGGACACAAGAATATTGTCACTATTAAGGGTGCATACGAGGATCCTTTGTATGTTCATATCGTCATGGAGCTTTGCAATGGAGGTGAATTGTTTGACAGGATCATTCAGAGGGGACATTATAGTGAGAGAAAGGCTGCTGAGTTGACAAAGATCATTGTCGGTGTTGTTGAGGCATGCCACTCACTTGGTGTTATGCATAGAGACTTGAAACCTGAAAATTTCTTGTTGGTCAATAGAGATGACGATTTCTCTCTCAAGGCAATTGACTTTGGACTCTCGGTTTTCTTCAAGCCAGGTAAAATTGGATTACCATAGTATAACTGCTGTGCTGCTAATTATATCTATACCTTACCGTTAATGTGTAACTAAATAAAATGCGACTGGTCAGGTCAAGTATTCACGGATGTAGTAGGAAGCCCGTACTATGTTGCACCTGAGGTGCTTTTGAAGCACTATGGCCCAGAAGCAGATGTATGGACTGCAGGGGTTATACTTTACATCCTACTGAGTGGTGTGCCTCCATTTTGGGCTGGTACGTGTTAATAATTCAGCAGAATGTTTGCTTTGTATCCATGTCTTCTGGATATTATCATTGGGCATGCTCTTATGATAAATTATTTTTTGAAATGTAGAAACACAGCAGGGGATATTTGATGCGGTTTTGAAGGGATACATTGACTTTGAATCAGACCCGTGGCCACTTATATCGGACAGTGCTAAGGATCTTATCAGGAAGATGTTATGCTCCCGACCTTCTGACCGCCTAACTGCTCATGAAGTTCTTTGTACGTTGTTCCTACTTTTTTGAATCATATTATCTATATAATGCCTTATGTGTAAGTAGTTTTCATTCCGATATTGTACGTTATTTGTTACCATTATCATTATAATTTATAAGCTTGAAGATTTATTTATACGGTTTGGGGTTTTATATGAACTGTACAGGCCATCCTTGGGTTTGCGAAAATGGTGTTGCTCCTGATAGAGCATTGGATCCAGCTGTTCTTTCACGTTTGAAACAATTCTCTGCAATGAACAAGCTAAAGAAGATGGCTTTGCGGGTATGAACTTTTAACTTTGATATGCTTCTAGTTGCAAAAGATTTAATAATCACATAAATATTTAGGATAAATCCCGTTTCTGACTGAAGTGCCTGAAACAATTAAGTGATTTAGAATTATTGCTTGGGTCCAGGTTATTGCCGAAAGTTTGTCTGAAGAGGAGATCGCTGGGTTGAGAGAAATGTTTAAGGCAATGGATACTGATAACAGTGGTGCAATTACATTTGATGAACTCAAAGCCGGTTTAAGGAAGTTCGGTTCTACATTGAAAGATACAGAGATAAGAGACCTTATGGACGCGGTATGAACTAATTCTTAGATCATGTACATGTGTCAAGTTGTTTATGGCTGATCTGTCATGTGGATTTCAGGCTGATGTGGACAACAGCGGAACAATTGATTATGGTGAATTTGTTGCTGCTACGATTCACCTGAATAAATTGGAGAGAGAGGAGCACCTAGTGGCTGCGTTCCAGTATTTTGACAAAGATGGAAGTGGTTATATTACTGTTGATGAACTCCAGCAAGCTTGTGCCGATCACAATATGACTGATTTTCTTGTAGAAGATATCATCAAAGAAGTTGACCAAGATAACGTGAGTCCAAACTTTAATATAAAGTTTTTTATGTTGTTTATATTGGTGAACGAAAGAATGACGGATTTATGTTGTGATACAGGATGGGAGGATTGATTATGGGGAATTTGTGGCAATGATGACAAAGGGAAATGCAGGAGTTGGACGAAGAACGATGCGCAACAGCCTGAATATTAGCATGAGAGATGCACCAGGGGCTCATCTGTAATTTCTTTCCGGGAATTCATCTACAGGTACACCCCCTGTTGCTTTCTAATTGCTACGAGTATTAAAACAGACTCATACTTAAAGAACACTACAATTGACATATTGCAGATTGTACAGCAGTATGAGAATAGGTGTGGCAATTGCAGTTTCGAGGCCACGATTTTAATGCTCGCAGCCATTGGACGGCTGTTGATGTTTGCTGTCTGAGCTATGCTCTTGTTTTATGTTGTTGTATTACTTCAAAAGATGTAAGAACTTAATGAGTGCACAGTTTCTTATTTTTGTTGCTGTTAAAATTATTGTAAGTTGTATCTGTGGGACAACATTTTATTTCTTGTAATTTTAATAGGAATCTGAATCGACTCAACTTTGTGCCAAAGTGCATTGCTTCTTGTATTTCATTTCCTTTTTGCCCTATCAATTCTCACAGGGATGGGCACAAGAGAGGATAGGTTGGTTTTGATACAAGAACCGACCAATTCTGAGCAAGCCCAGCCCCAGCTTTTACGACCGGTGTATTAACGTACAGCTTCTAAATACATTTTGCCCATTATATACATATCAAGAGACATGAAAAAAGAAAACAAGCAGATCAGGAAGACTTGTTACTCAATATTCGTTAACATCATTTATTCTATACTATATACTAATTGTGAGGAAGTTCTACAATTGATCAAAATGTAAAATTTGCTCCAAAAACTAGTGTTTGTATAAGCAAACCTAACAGACTTCCTGAAAACAACCAACACAGCTGCCATTTTCATGTATACACCGACTCATGGTACCAGCTTCTATACTATAGTCCTGGTGCGGGGGCTGCAGTCTCGGATGAATTGATGATCTCCTGTATAATAATCCAAATGCATGCTCATTAGGTAACTGCAGCACACTAAAATACAGTGAATATGGGAGAAAAGAATACATACTTTTAAGTCTGCGTTTCTTGCAAAGATGCATTTTGATGTGACGGCATGTCCAGGTTCCAGTAGCCATCCGACCTCACAGCAAGTTGTTCCATCGTCTTGGAGTTCTGTCACTGAACTCCACAAGTTCTTTGGCAGCAATAACATATTCTTTTCTTCTCTTACCAAGTTCTGCATTCCATCAAATGGCACAAGTTCTTGAAGAACCCCCTGTCATGTTTATTAAAACGCCGTTTATCAACAAAATCAAAGCATCCACATACTTGCAAATCAATCAAGATGCGATTTTTATCGTGGTAAACTCACATTGGGAGAGTCTTGGAAGGCGGCTATAGTATTGGAGCGTTGCCACACACCCGAAACCAGTGAACCATCAAGAGCTTCAGTACAAGCAAACGCGGAATCACGTATAGCACATCCACCCAACGATTCCCCATTTCTAAACGGACCATACCACTGCTCAACAAACACTTTAACATTCTTCAACACTAACTTCTTATCTTCAACACCCACAACTTGAACAATCCTCACACGCGACTCTTTATCACGAGGATTAATCAAACAGTGCTCCAACTCCAACCCTTTCGGATTCTCCCAAACAGCAGTATATGAGCCATTAGACCGGTACGCAAACGCAGAAACCATATTCTCCACACCTCCAATAGTCCTCTCATCAATAGTATACCTAGTAGCAGCATCCGCTTCACAACCAACTGTAGGCAGCAGCTTAATCACCTTATACATAGCGGAAAGCTTATCGGGCTGAGCAAGAGTAGGACACTGAGTCTGCCAGTCGAAAACCTGAACCTCCCATTCGCGATAAGCGTTAGGAACCACGTTTTCGGGTAGCTCAATTGGTTTCCCATCAATAGTAAACTCAGCTAAAAACCCGTCCCATTCGCCCGAAACATTACCCGCAAATTCAGCCCAAGAACATCCACCTTCTAAAAAAGCAAAACAAGACATAACTTTATTAAAAAAAAAAGGATATAAAACCAAAAGGGTATGATAAAAACAAATTCTTTTTAAATAAAAAGTTAGCGCGATTAGGCCGCGAAAATCTGAGTCAAAATACCTGACGAAGAGGGGGTCGGGGTGATGGTGGTGATGGTAGATGGAGTTGTTGCAGATGACATGATTAAGGTTGAAGGTCTTTGTGAATGATTAATAGGAAGATTATTATTAAAATTATTATAATTAATGTTGTTTGTGTTGAATTTTGGTATTAGGGTTGTTTGGTTGGTTGTTATGAGTCTGCTAATGTTAACAACCATACCCGCCATTTTTAGTTAGTTGTCTTTTTTTTTTTTTTAAGAAAAAGAGAATTTAAGGCTATGGTTGTACTACTGTTCTATTGATTTCAGCAAGCTGTTTTTCTATGTCTAGCAATTGGTGGATGGTAGTGCACAAAATGTGTGGTTGGAAATGATATACACAAGGTGTTCATTGTGTTAGAGGGCAGGGAGCTCAAAGTGAGCCGTTTTTTTTGTCATGTCATCGAAACTCACTCACTCACTCATAAGAAAAAATATACGGAGTCATGGCTTGGAGTAATGGGTGAATGTGGGTCCCACAATACCCCTTTCTTCTTCCCCAATACACACACAATACACAAAAAAAGAAAAAAAAAAACAACAGTTTTTTCTTCTTCCACGCCAAGTGGGTTTACCCACGTAGGGCTCCCACGCCGTGGGTTTCTTCGCTCGTCGGAATCATCACATCAACCACGCCGTGGGTTTGGCACCCCACGGCGTTACGATTCCCTGCCCTCTTAGAAAGTGATTTAATTTTTTGGACGGGTGGAGTTGATGGAAAGTCACGCCGTGAGTAATAAACTCATGCGTGATTTCTCACTTTGGTGGTTTTACTCGCGTGTGAGTAGGTGGAAAAATCGTAAAAAAAACTCGTGGAAAAGCCACTTACCGTGAGCATGTGTGAGATCCAAAAGTAGTTATATATATATATATTTTTTTTGAACAATGATTTTGTTAACAAACTAGCAAGAAGTTAAAGATAATTCTTATGCCAATCCGTCTAACTAAAGTTACCTTTGTATCTAGCTCTATACCAATTAGAAGAGAAACTAAAAATGTCATCAAACAATAGAGCTTTTGCCTGAGGATACCCGAAAATGCTTTTGTTCCTGTAATTTCAAACCTTCCACCACATAGTGTAGAACACGCCTTCAAGAATTAACTTATGCTTAGCCAGCAAACGAAGGCTAGAAAACCAATCCCACCAACTTTCGTATGACGAGAATTCCATTAAGTCAATATCCCACCATCTTACAATTAGCTTGTAAAGATCTTTGGACAACGTGCAGTAAAAAAAAAGATGATTTGTGGTTTCAGGGGCCAAACTGCAGCACGGGCAAGATATAGCATCAAGGTCCATTCCTTTACAAGATATATTGAAACGTGTAGGAAGAAGATCATGTTTAATTCTCCAAGCAAAGATGTTAATTTTAATGGGCACCCCTTTACACCACCTTGTTTTTGCCCCTATCATGTTCAGAGAGTTATCATCGATTAAACATCTAATGGAAGAAATTGAAAAATCACCATCGCCGGATAAATATTATACTAATTAAAAAAGTAGTTATTACTTTAAAAAAAAATAGTTCAAATTTTTTTCTTACTACTTCACAAAAAAATATAGTTATATATGTTATACTAATTTTTAAAAAAAGTTCATTTTTTTCTTATAAATTTTTACTACTTCACAAATTTTTACATATTTTCACATTTTCTACCCAATTAAAATTATTTTTCTTAATCGAAATGGACAAGTATGAGTATATGTCTTCCGATAAAGACAAAAGAGAAGAAATCATTAAATGTAAGGCGGCTTTTCTTAATAAGGTGATGTCGTTGTTTAGGTGTAGGCGAGAAGCAGTTCGAGTGTCAAGAGCCCTAGTACAACGAGATCGTTAAGGTGCTCATCACCGTTTAGTTGCCGCATTTTTCTGTGAATCCAAGGTACGATGATTAGAAATTCCAGAGGACATTCTAAATAGGTTGCCCCTATTTTAACTGGATAGTTAGTGAGGTAACTGCTCATAATGCATAATTTACTAAGAACGTTGACTATACCAGGAAAGCACTTGATCATTTTTGCCAAATCTGTCATGCAAGTTTTCTGCCCTGGATATTTGAGGAAACCCACAGTAACCGATGTTGAAAAACTTTACTGGCGTCACAAAGAAAAGCATGGTTTTCCAAAGATGTTGGGAAGCCTTGATTGTATGGATTGAGAGTGGTTTGGTTGTCTGTATAGCTTTAAATGCTAATATGTTAGACGTCGTTATGGTTCGAATCCGTTTATTTTGTTGAAAGTTGTTGCGTCGCAAGACTTCTGGATATAATATGCTTTCTTTGGTCTTGTTGGATCGAACAATTGTTGAAACTAAGACACGAAAACAATAACACACAATAGATATACTTTTCAAACGAGTAATCCTTTATTAACTATTATCAACAAAGTATTACAAAGTGTTATGAATACACCTGTTGAATAACAACAAGAAATGAACCCTAGAACAAGTAAACTTGATTCGAGACTCAAGTTTACAAGTGAACCAACGAGTCGCTGATGGACAACTGAGGCCTCAGTGGTTCAAGTGGGAGAAAGAACTTAGATAAAGATTCCAAGCACAAGGGTTGAATCTTAACTTCTTTCTCATCCCCTATTTATAGTGGTACGAGGTTGTATCCTTAGTGGGGGTAGTTGATACGTGTCATCTTCTGAATGGAAGAGTACAACGTATTAAATGCATGTCCAAATCGAGACATGCCTTTAACTACTTTAGGTAAACAGTTCTGCCAACTGTTCACCTTTGTCCCACTAGGTCGTACTAGGCATTGACTTTGAATCTCTTTGTTTTGTCCCGCTCAAAACACATGTAAGATTCTCCCGCCTAAACTATAAGGGGTTGGATAAGCTTTGCTTGATCCAAGTCTCTAGGGTTCTTAAGTGATCTCTGAGTGTTGTCAACTCAGAGATCCTTGAACACCAGTGCATTCCTTTGACATCCCAGTTATCCATAATCGCTGGTGAGTCTGACTTCAGATTGTCTTCGACTTCTCTGACGTTGTCTTTGACTTGAATGATCCTGGTGTGCCAGCTGAGGCTTTGCCTTCCACTGGTCTAGTCTCTGTCGCTGATCCTCTCAGCGACCTTTCAACACTTAGTCTAATTTAAACAAATCTAGATAGGGCCATAGTTAAAACTTTCATTGGCCCAACAATCTCCCCCTATTTGTTTATAAATTATACTAAGTCAAAAATTATTGTAAGTGAGTACACAGCTTCTTCTTACACATAATTTAACAAACATACCTCAAAGTTTTATTAAACAGAATGAACCTAGTCTATTACAATAGCACCCTAAGGTGAAAACATAAACAAAAATAAATAGGTTCTTCAGCGATCAAGACCTTGATCACAGATTCTCTGGGCTTCGACTTTGTCACTCCTAGAGTTAATGACAAGTTCAATTTCAAAATCGAACTCATCAGCTTCTTTGCAATTCCTTAGGATGCCCTGCTTGAGTCTGATTAGCTGAATGGTTGATGCCAGAGGTAGCTCATTCAAACGCTGAAAAGCATAATCACAGTTACCATTCATAAATACCATACCTACCTCTGGCTCAGTGTAAACTTGGCCTTCTATGGGTTTGGTGATTTCCTTGGGAAGGACCAAGTTTCTGAGCATCCCATCGACCACTACATCTTCAGTGACCAACCTTTCAGTCAGAGGCCCCATTGGTGTTTTCCTTTTTCTTTGCACCTGAGGGGATGATTGAGAGGAAAGCTGTGGAGGTAGGGGTACCTTCAGCTTCTTTGCAGTATCTCTTACCCAATTGAGTTTTGCTTGAATGTTTTTCATCATTTGGGCAGGACCAGGCCCAGTCTTCTTTTGGGCAAGAGATAGTATTTCCAACCACTCAGAGAGGCTCAGATCTCTGAGTTTGAAGTCGCTGGAGACTTTATAATTCTGCATGTCATTCTCCCTATAAATAGTCATTACCACCTTTTTGTCTTTGTTGGTGAAGCATGTGTACTTGGTGATACGACCGGGTTCAGATCTCTGGTTGACCAGTCTTTGATATTCTGTTAAGAGGTTGTTCCTCTTAACCTCCAGTTCCTTGAGTTTAGCCAGTTGAGCTTTCTTAGCAGAGGGAGAGAGCTTGTCCAGAGCTTCTTTGCTCCTTAGTTCAGCAGCCCTGATATTTGCTAACCTTTGATGTTCAAGGATTTGGGCTTTGGCTTGCTCTGGGGTGAGTGGTGGTTCATCAGCACTTTTGAATTTGTTGAGGTCAGAGTTTTTGGAGGGTTTGGATCCACCTTCAGCTTGAAGGGAGTGTAGGGTAATTTCAGGTTGCTCAACTGCAATCCCTTTACCTTTATCTTTCGCAGAATCAGCAGCAGGCTTGAAGGATCTCAGTGGAGTGGGTGTTGGTATTTCAGGTGTAGGCTTTTTCTTCTGCTGCTCCCCCGTAGATACAGCATCATCAGCTTCTTCTTCAGAAGAGGAGGCAGACTTCTCCCCCTCAGGCATAGCCCCAGCAGGTGCTCTGCCTGAACCTGCCTTATTGAAACGAAGGAACTCCTGGTGAACAAATATGCAAATTTCCTTGAGTTCACCTTGGAGAAGTTCCTGAAGAAGAAGTCTTGAGGGTTCAGCAGCCTGAGCTATGGCTGCAACATTTGCCTTTACCGCTGAGGTTAGAACAGATGGTATGTACGTCTGAAGACTCTGGCTGAGTAGGTCAGGTAGTTGTGCCTTCAGAGCGTTGTTCAGCAGTTGCGGAAGCATTGCGGTCATGGAAGACTCCACTGATGAAGTTAATGATGTTTCTAAGTTTGTAGTAAGCTCCTCAGCAGCATGAGTCAGGGTCTGGATTTCAGAGAGAAGAGCTTCGTTTGTGACTTTGGGTTTCGTGATGCTGATATCCCCTCTCTTTTCCCATAAAGCCTCAGCAGCCAGTTCCTGTACATCTTTCATTCGTGGGACTTGTGCTGACTTGCGTGAGAGGAGGTATTCCAGGTGTTGCTTAGCCCCCAGCTCCATGACACTTGGCAAGGTGGGAAATGGAACAGGTGCGGGGGAGCTAAGTCTCTGTTCCCATAGCCTTTTGGCAGCTAGTTCTTGAACATTAGGAAGGGAGGGGACAGAGACCGGTGTCAGCTCAATGGAGGACAGGTTGTAGTCATCAGTGCTCATTTCCTCAAAGTCAGAGGTGAAGGGGCCTTCCTCTATAATAAGAACTTCATCATCAGGCAGAGATTCAAAGTCTGAGAGGGCGTCAAGATCAATTGTGGCAACTTCAGCGGAATTGTCATCAGCAATCAAGTAATCATCATTGTTAAGTTGTTCCTGATGAAGATTGTGAGCCTGTGATAAGAGTTATTAGTAACCAGTTGTGAAAAATAATGCAGTTATAGATCGCCAGTCGCTGCCCCTAGGAAAGCTGGGTGTGATTATCCAGCCCCCCCTAAGGATTTCTCCTTGGGACTCTTTTAATTGTGAAATAGGTATGTTAAGGATCGCCATTCGCTGCCCCTAGGATAGCTGGGTGTGATTATCCAGCTCCCCCTGAAGGATTGCTCCTTGGGACTCTTTTAATGTGAAATAAAAGTGTTGAAGGATCGCCATTCGCTGCCCCTAGGATAGCTGGGTGTGATTATCCAGCTCCCCCGTAAGGATTACTCCTTGGGACTCTTTTTATGTGAAAGTTATGAGGTGAATGGTCGCCGTTCGCTGCCCCTAGGATAGCTGGGTGTGATTATCCAGCTCCCCCTGAAGGATTTCTCCTTGGGACTCTTTTATTGTGAAAATGATATGGGAATGGTCGCCTTTCTCTGCCCCTGGGATAGCTGGGTGTGATTATCCAGCTCCCCCTGAGGGATTACTCCCTGGGACTCTTTTGATTGTGAATTAATGTGAGGGTGATGGTCGCCTTTTATCGCTGCCCCTAGAAAGACTGAGGGTGATGATTCAGCCTTTCCAAAAGAATAAATTCTTTGGGACTCTTTTATTAATGATGGGGACCCAGAGTCAGTGAGAAGTGCAGAGACTCTGGGTCGGGACTTATATGTGCTCAGGTTGTTGTTTGCCAAGAGCACAGTCCAGAGGTTGAAGGATCATCGGGGTGCGTTAGAAGCACAAGTGAATCATTTCCTAGTGAAGACAAGAGTGTACAGAGAGTCCTAAAGGTCTAGGTGCTGACACAGACACGCTAAGAGTTGAGGCAAACTCTAAAATACATCACTCTCTCCTACAGATAATGAGAGTGAATGTATGTGGACCTCTGAGAGGAAAAATAAGGGCAGACTAATACCTGAGTGATATCAGCGAGAGGAGGGATCTTAGTCGTCTTCGCTGACATGGAGACACTAGACACTGGTTGTTTGTCAGCAATGGGCTCTTCTACCACATCCACCAGAGAAGGGGATGGGTTCTTCTTTGTCTTTGTCTTCTTGGAAGGATTAACAGAAGGGGTTTCAGAGGAAAGGGGGATGTCTTTCCTCTTCTTCTTCTTTTCCTTAAGCACCTTGGGCTGAGAAGTAGATTGCACAGAGGTCTTGGACAGAGACTTATCAGCCATACTTTCAGCATTCACCTCAAGTTGAGGGATCAAGGGCTCGTCATCCTCAGCAAGTAACCCAGCGATTTTCATCATATGCCTGGTAAGAGGCACTTCATCTTTAGTTGGAGCTTTCAGTGATGCAGCGGTGATATGATGAGAGGGAAAGGAGTGTAGAGAGTCATCAGTGTATAAGTCACCAAGAATATTTTCTAAGACAAGAGAAAGATATCTGGTGTAGCAGATGGTGGCCCCACGGTTCTTCTTCCCTTTGTTTTCCAACTTAGCAATGAGATCGGTGTAAAGAATGTGAGCGATCCCTATGTCCAAACCCCAGATTAAGCTGTAGGCAATGGCCAGTTGGGAGCCATTCAGTTGGTCGTGAGAGCCAGTGTTCCCTCCCAGACATTTCACAATGTACAGCATCAGCGTTCTCCATGTGGGAGAGAAGTAATTGACCTTAATGAGGGATTTGCTTTGGAAGCCAGCAGCAGTGAAAGGTTTTTCTTGATCATCATGAGGCTGAAGGGTGGCCAGAGCTTTTCTCACTGTGGCACTGGTGGGTAAAGCTGATATATTGTTGTTGTAAGGGAGTCCAATGGCTGTGGCAAAGGTTGTGAAATCAAAGGTGAGAGGTTGAGGATGGGTGGAAAGGTTGAAGGTGATTTGGGAAGAGGATGGATCGACTTCAGCGCTGTACCAGAACTCTCGAAGGTATTGAGAGTAACAAGTGGAGGGTTCCTTGGTGATAGCTTCGCCAATGGTGGAGTTCTTGAGGAATTGGAACAACGGATGGTAGAGTGGGTTGTTGTGTTCAAGAAGGGCCACACAGTTATTTAAAGCAATCTTGCCATCTGAGATCTCGAAGTCAACGTTTGTGGCGGCTTGTACAATGAAGGTTTGGTTTGGTGAAGAAGACGCCATTGTTGTGAGTTTGAGAGTGGTGAGAGAATGGAGAAGATGAGAAGGAATGTGTGAGAGAAGATTTTCAAAGTGACAAAAAAAATTTTTGGGTCAAGGGTTTTGAAAGGTTTAGCCGTTTTCCAATAAGAGCATTAAATGCAAAGATTAACCTTTTTCAGAAACTCGTGGGTCCCCTTGACCTTTCATGGTATACTTGTCCCCTTGGAAAGCGGGAAAGTTGGTGGCATAAAGAGATAATCATTTGAATTTAATATCTGATTAAAAACATTCCCATTGAAATGTAACTACCTCGTTACATTCAATTCCCTTAAATGCCCAGAGACAGCGGTCATCATCAGATTTATTTGCCAATATTGAGCATTCCCAGCTCAGCGACAAGCCTGGTAAAACTTGGCTCAGCCAGCGGCTTAGTGAAAATGTCAGCGAGCTGGTACTCAGTGGGTATGAAATGTAGCTCAATATCACCTTTTAGAATATGGTCTCTGATAAAGTGATACCTGATGTCAATATGTTTGGTTCTGGAATGAAGTACCGGATTATTGGAGATGGCTATGGCACTGGTGTTGTCACAGAATATAGGAACCTGCTCATAGTTAATTCCATAGTCAGCCAGCTGACTTTTCATCCAGAGAACTTGTGCACAGCAACCAGCAGCCGCAACATATTCAGCCTCAGCTGATGACATAGCCACAGAGTTTTGCTTCTTGGCACTCCAGCATACTAACTTTCCTCCAAGGATCTGACAGCTACCAGAGGTGCTCTTTCTGTCAAGGCAGCACCCTGCGTAATCTGAGTCGGAGTAGGCTTTGAGGTCGAAGCCTGAACCATTTGGGTACCAGAGACCCAATGAGGGAGATCCTTTCAAGTACCTGAAAATTCTTTTGACAGCTACAAGGTGGGATTCCTTGGGGTTAGCTTGGTACCTAGCACAGAGACAAGTGGAGAATTGTATGTCTGGTCTACTTGCTGTGAGATACATCAGTGACCCAATCATGCCTCTATATAAGGTCTCATTAACAGAGACCCCTGAGTCATCAGCTCCCAAGTTGTTGGGAGGAAGCATGGGGCATTTCACTGATGCACAATCAGACAGATCATACTTCTTGAGCAAATCTCTAACGTACTTTTCTTGACAAATAGAAATTCCTTTTGCATTTTGTTTGATTTGAAAACCCAAGAAAAAGGTTAGTTCCCCCATCATGCTCATTTCATATTTTTTGGTCATAAGTTTGGCAAATTGTTTGCTCAAGTTAACATTGGTTGAACCAAAAATTATGTCATCCACATAAATCTGTACTAATATGACGTCACCCTTGGACCTATAGGTGAACAAGGTTTGGTCAATGGTACCTCTGACAAATTTATTTTCAAGAAGGAATTTTGAGAGAGTTTCATACTAGGCTCTGGGCGCTTGTTTCAGCCCATAGAGTGCTTTGTGAAGTCTGCAGACATGATTTGGGTAGTCACTGTTTTCAAACCCTGGGGGTTGACTGACATATACTTCCTCTGCAAGTTTCCCATTAAGAAAGGCACTCTTCACATCCATCTGATAAACCATGAAACCCATATAAGCTGCAAAGGCTAGGAAGATTCTGATGGCTTCCAACCTGGCCACTGGTGCGAAGGTTTCATCATAATCAATTCCTTCAGATTGGTTATATCCCAGAACCACGAGCCTAGCCTTGTTTTTTACAATCATACCAGCTTCATCCCTTTTATTTCTGTAGACCCATTTTGTTCCAACCACTTGCTTATCAGCTGGAGCTTTAACCAGAGTCCACACCTTGTTTCTCTTGATCTGATTGAGTTCATCTTGCATGGCAACAACCCAGCCTTCATCAAGCAGAGCAGCGACCACGTTCTTAGGTTCATCCTCAGAGAGAAAATTTGCAAACAGGCATTCATTTGCAGAGGCGGTTTCCAGAGATTTTAATTTTCCTCTGGTGGTGACTCCCTCAGAGGGTTCTCCAAGAATATTAACTAGAAGAATATCTTGGTTCCTACTCCATTTGGATTGTGGAGCAGGAGTCTCTGTGGGATCAGGAGTCACTTCAAGTTCAGGGAGTGATGGAGGTTCATCACATGTAATCTCTTCGTCCATGATCTCTTCATCTGATTGAATATCCAAAGTGACAGGATCAGCATTTTCTTCAGAGATTTGAGTAAGAGATTCAACACCAACAGTCTCTGGAGTGATGTCAGAGATGGAGTGAGGATCAAAAGCTTGAACATATGGGAGATCCTTGTGACGACTTTGAGATGATTCCTTGGGATTTGAGAAATCATCTTTGGGATAAGATTTAACTTCGTTGAAGTCAATGTCACAATCCTCTGAGTTGGTGTGTGTTATGACAGCGTCAGCTTCATTAAAGGTGACATGAATGGACTCTTCTAGTTCTTGCCTGCGAATATTGAATACTCTGAAAGATCTGGAGGTGGGAGAGTATCCAAGGAAGAATCCATCATCTGATTTTTCATCAAATTTACCCAGGTGATCTTTGTAATTGTGAATGAAAACAGGGCAACCAAAGACATGGAAGTAGCTTACATCAGGGGCTCTCTTCTTATACACTTCATAAGCGGTCTTGCCATGTCTCTTCACAATAATGGATCTGTTTTGTGTGTAGCATGCTGTGTACACAGCCTCACCCCAGAATTGTTTAGGAAGTCTAGATTCGCTGAGCATCGTTCTGGCAGCTTCAATGAGTGTTCTGTTTCTTCTTTCAGCGACACCGTTTTGTTTAGGGGTTCCTGGGTTTGAGAAGTTCTGTGATATACCCTTTTCATCACAAAAGGCTTCCATGGCATGGTTTTTGAATTCCGTGCCATTGTCGCTTCTGATAGCCTTTACCCTGCAGTCATTGAGGTTTTCTATTTCTCTGATGAAGGACATGATTCTTTCAGCAGCATCACTCTTTCTCTTAAGAAAGAATACCCATGTGTATCTGGAGAATTCATCTACAATGACCAAGGTATATTTGTTGTGATTGAGGGATTGAGGTTTAACTGGTCCAAACAAGTCCATGTGAAGAAGATGAAGGCACTTGTTAATGGAGAATGATTGTTTTGTTTTGAATGAAGCCCTGTGATGCTTCCCTTTCTCGCAGGCTGAGCAGGGTCTGTCCTTGCTGAAGGTCAGAGAGGGAAGTCCAGCTACCAAGTCATTCTTTGCCAGTTTGTTGATGTTTTTGAAGTTGAGATGGGAGAGTCTCTTATGCCAGAGCCAATTTTCGCTATCAGATGCTTTGGCAAAGAGACAGGTGTTCTCTCCTTCAGGGGATGACGTCATGTCAATGACATAGACATCCCTTCTTCTGGGTGCAATTAGAACGACATCATCGTTCTGATTGAAGATAGTTCCTTGGGTCTTTGTGAACAGAACCTTAAACCAAGCATCGCAGAGTTGACTGATGCTAATAAGGTTGTGCTTCAAACCATTTACATAGGCGACCCTTGTGAAGGTTATTCCATTGCAATCCACTGAGCCGTATCCTTCAGTGGCCCCTGAGGAGTCATCCCCAAAGACTACTTTTGGACCAGGCTCCTTCTTATATCTATGCAGATATTGTTTAATTCCTGTCATGTGTCTGGAGCACCCGCTATCCAAATACCAAACAGATTTCTTTAGGTATGCCTGCATAGATATAACAAACCAGATTAGTTTCTATGATGAACCCACTTTCCAGTGGGTCCATGCTGTCGCTGACTGGCGACATTGGGTCTTCTGGGCCTTTCTCCCCCTCTTTGGTTGCAATCCCTGGTTTCATGTCGCATGCTGCCACAGATGTCACAACCAGGGTAATGTTCACACTCATCAGAGTGGTGGTCATAAAAGCCACAATATTTGCAGGGAGGATTAGGCCTGTATCCCTGAGAACTTTCTCTGGATTTTGGTTGCTCAGGTCTTCTAGAGGGCCTGTGAGGGGTTTTAGATCTAAGCTGTGTTCGAGTTCTCTGAACAGCGATGATCTCCTCATGCTCTCTTGAAGAGTGTTCAGTGGACTCACATGTGATACACTTGGGTCTCTTGGAACAATCATCTGAGGAATGATTTTTGAACCCACAGTGTTTGCAAGGCCTGAAAAACGTTCTCCCCTTTGAGCTGCTGGAGCTTTCACCAATGGAGTTAACAGAAGGACTGTTATCCTTGGGGTTGATTTTTTCTTTCAACCCTTTTACCTCTTCCATCAGGGTGAGGAGAAGTTTCTTGGTGGGAGATAACTCTTCGGGGGAAGAAGTGGGTATGTCAGTGTTTTTGGCCACATAAACCTTCTTGTGTGCTTTATCAGCAACTTTGGAAGTGAGGTTCCCAGAGGTTTTGAGAACAGGTTTTGGGCCAAGCAAGGAATCTGATGGGTTAGCACCAGCAAGTTTGGGAGTAGCTGATGCGTCAGATTCTTTGTCAGAGTCCTTCTCAACCACAGAGGTGGAGTGAGGAGAAGTGACTTCTGATGGGACAAATTTAACACTGGGCACAGGAATGTGGTTTTTGAACCTACCCTTACCCCCTATGGCTTGAACCACATTTCCTGGGATGGTTTCAGCAACTATTTCTTCCACAGTGGACTGGCCAAGGTTCCATTTTTTAATGGTTTTTCTCAAATCAGCGTTTTCATCAGTCAAAGATTCATTTTCAATGGACAACTTGCTGACCTCATTTTGAAGTTGATTAGCCATGTTCACAAAAGGTTTAAGATTAGCTAGTTCAGATTGACAAAGATTCAGTTCTGTTTTAAGATTTAGAAACTTATTTAACAGATTTTTTCTTTGTTCTTCAACAAAATGGAGGTCAACAAAAGTATAGTCACTGACATGGTCTCTGTCAGGACCTTCAGGCATAGAAAGTAATCTTTGTACCTTTTTCATGGTGATGTCCACCCATTGGCCTGATCTTGCCTCACTTTTACCGACTGCTGGTTCTTCATCAGCAACAGCCATGAAGGCTCTGACGGTAGTGGTTCCTTCATCCTCAGAGGTGAGGGGTTCATCATCCCAGTCAAAAGAAGCAGCTATCAGACCTTTTTCAGTCTTTTTGTTATCTTTCTTCTTGGCTGCATCATCAACTTTCTGGTTGAGTTTAATCAGCTCAGCTTTCAAGGCCTTGTATTTTACCTTGTAGTCCTTTTTACCCTCAGAGTCACTGAGAGAGGATTGCTTGAAAGGTGAGGAAGAGAACTTCTTTTTGCTGTTGGTTTTGCTGGATGATGGAAAGCTGGGAGAAGATGTCTTGTTTGACCAGCAGTCCTTTTGGAAATGACCATCCTTTCCACAAGTGTAACATAACACTTTGGATTTGTCAACCTTGGCAGCACCAACTCTCCCAGATCTTTTGTAGTATCTCTTTTGGTCAGCTAAAAGGGCTCTGTCATGGAATTCAGCATGCAATTCATCAAGGAATTCTTGACTGCTTCTTGTGTCTTCTTCCACGTCAGAGTCACTATCCTGAAAGGAGTGGTTAGCAACAAGAGCTTCTGACCCAGATATACGAGAAGTAAACCTATCAGTCTCTGATTTGTAAATAGAGTCAATCAGTCCTTCTTCATAATTGTATCTGCCAAACAGTTGAGCAAGAGTATCATTTTTTATGGCATTATTTGCTCTCAGGGTTTGGTTAAGACTAAGCCATTTCCTAGGCAGACTATTGACAAATGTGGCATTAACCTCAGCCTTGGGTAGAACAACACCATTGTTACCTAAATCATTCAGCAAGATCTTAAGTCTAGTGTAAGTTTGAGAAACAGTCTCAGTTTCTAGGGCTTTAAAGGCGTTAAACTTAAGTCTTAATGCTTGGATTTTGGTCTCTTTGGTCTCTTCTGGTCCTTCATACCCTAGAACCAACTCAGTCCACATTTCTTGTGCGGTATTGCATTTGATAATGGACTTCATGATATTCTTGGGTAGGCAAGAGACTATGATACTCTTAAGTCTCTTGTCCTGGTTGGCCAAACGTCTATCAGCTGGAGACCATTGCTTAACAGGTTTCTTAATGGGTCTTTCTGGTGTAGAGGTAATAGCCAGTGGTACGTAAGGACCATTTTCTAAGATTTCAAACAGGAAGGGTTCTAAGCCATCTAAGTATATAAGAAATTCACTTTTCCAACTTGAGAAATCTTCTTCATCAAACGCTGGCACATTAGACACATGTGACCCTCCACGATTATCAAGAAGCTGTGGAAGATCATCCTCATTCACACCAGTGCTTACAACAGGTGTAGGCATGGTAGTGGATGTGGTGGCTGGCGCGTTTGTGGAAGTATTTGCTTGGTTTGATTGACCAAATGGTGGTGGGATGGGTGGCATAGTTTCAGTCATATTTGGATCTTGATTTTAAAAACAAGAACGGTTTTTAGAAAAGTTTTATAAATCAAACCGCTCTGATACCAATTGAAAGTCCCAAAATACAACAATTGTTGAAACTAAGACACGAAAACAATAACACACAATAGATATACTTTTCAAACGAGTAATCCTTTATTAACTATTATCAACAAAGTATTACAAAGTGTTATGAATACACCTGTTGAATAACAACAAGAAATGAACCCTAGAACAAGTAAACTTGATTCGAGACTCAAGTTTACAAGTGAACCAACGAGTCGCTGATGGACAGCTGAGGCCTCAGTGGTTCAAGTGGGAGAAAGAACTTAGATAAAGATTCCAAGCACAAGGGTTGAATCTTAACTTCTTTCTCATCCCCTATTTATAGTGGTACGAGGTTGTATCCTTAGTGGGGGTAGTTGATACGTGTCATCTTCTGAATGGAAGAGTACAACGTATTAAATGCATGTCCAAATCGAGACATGCCTTTAACTACTTTAGGTAAACAGTTCTGCCAACTGTTCACCTTTGTCCCACTAGGTCGTACTAGGCATTGACTTTGAATCTCTTTGTTTTGTCCCGCTCAAAACACATGTAAGATTCTCCCGCCTAAACTATAAGGGGTTGGATAAGCTTTGCTTGATCCAAGTCTCTAGGGTTCTTAAGTGATCTCTGAGTGTTGTCAACTCAGAGATCCTTGAACACCAGTGCATTCCTTTGACATCCCAGTTATCCATAATCGCTGGTGAGTCTGACTTCAGATTGTCTTCGACCTCTCTGATGTTGTCTTTGACTTGAATGATCCTGGTGTGCCAGCTGAGGCTTTGCCTTCCACTGGTCTAGTCTCTGTCGCTGATCCTCTCAGCGACCTTTCAACACTTAGTCTAATTTAAACAAATCTAGATAGGGCCATAGTTAAAACTTTCATTGGCCCAACAGTTATGGTTCGAATCCGTTTATTTTGTTGAAAGTTGTTGCGTCGCAAGACTTCTGGATATAATATGCTTTCTTTGGTCTTGTTGGATCGAACAACGACATCAACGTTTATACCAATCCCTTTTATTAAGCGATTCCAAGACCGAACGAGCACCATAGGTTGCTTTTGTGGCTAACAGCGTATCTTACCCTTGGGGATATTATCTCATGGACGAGATATATCCGCAGTAAGCAGGAATCAACAAGAAAGGATGTGGAACGAGCTTTTGGTGTTCTAAAGAAAAAATGGACCATAATAACCAATCTACTCGAGCGATGAAAAAAGAACGATTCCAGAATATGATGTACACATGCATCATATTACATAATATGATTCGAAAATACAAAGAATTTGCGACATCTCCCACTTGGTTCCCAGAGGACATTGTTCATATTTAGGGTATTCTAAAATCAATCTCATGGCGTATAGTTTCTCAGATCAAACGTCGAATGGGTATGTGCTTTATGTGATTACTCAAGTATGGTGATATTTATAACTTAATTTAAGGTACGACGGACGGATAACAAATGTGGTCATAATTTAAGGAACGAGTCGGGATGTGTTGTCGTCCGTTACTCGCAATCTGGCTCATGGTGTATTACATAACCATCTCATCAGTATATGATTATGCATGCCCATGGTCATGGTTTCCATAGGTTAAGAGTGTGATTCATTAGTTCTCTTCATTCACTATGAGAATTTAGTGGAACAACGACAGAATTAGAGACACACATTAAATAGCCAAAATTTCCAACGTAAGTAGCGACACATTTAATGTTGCGGTCTAATAGATTAACAATGTTATTGATCTCACGTAATAGATTGATTCATTCATGAGGCCAAGACGGCTTATAAATACATGAGAAAGCAACGACTTACAGAAAAATAGGAATACAAATAGGAATACTGATTCAAAATAAGAAGTGGCGATAGACTAGGTAAACTCCACGTGCTCTGTTTGACTAGTCAGCTTTATTGTAGAATTCTTTTATTTGCAACGGTCATAACTCCAACAAACCTTCCCCCAAACTAGACACTCATGTCTTGTTTGTCTTCCAACGAGCATACGCCAAGGCTTCCTCTTAGTTGTGTGAAAACATCTCGATGCAGTGGTTTAGTAAGTATATCTGCGATTTGTTCCTTTGTTCCCACATATTGCAATTCGACTGTCCTATTTCTAACCAAATCACGAAGAAAATGAAACTTCACTCCAATATGCTTGCACCTAACATGAAACACTGGGTTTTTTGAAAGCTTGATTGTTGAGGTGTTGTCACACCTGATTATTGTACTTCCTTCTTGTTTCAGACCCAATTCTTCAAGCACCTTTCGAATCCATAACACTTGACAAGCGCAAGCTGCTGCTGCCACGTACTCTGCTTCGGTTGAGGACAGAGCTACTATGTTTTGTTTCTTTGATGAACAAGTGACTGCTGATCCATCCCATAATACCAGATGTCCCGATGTACTCTTCCTGTTACTATAATCACCAACAAAGTCTCTACATGTGAATACCTCCAATTTGCCTTTTCCTCCCCGCTTGTACCAGATACCATAGTCTAGCGTTCCTTGTAGGTATCGAAGTACTCTTTTTGCAGCTGCAAAATGAACCTCTGTTGGTTTTGCCATGAAACGACTAATATAACTTACAACAAATTGGATGTCTGGTCTTGTGGTGGTGATATACATTAAGCTTCCCACCAAATCTTAAACATAGTTTCAACTACGAGCTCACCTTCCCCCACTTTCAACTTGCACCCAGGAACAACTGGGGTTCACCACTGCGTTGCAATCTCCCATGTTGAAACGAGAAATAATTTTGCTGCATATTTTTGCGGTGAGATGTGTATTCCAGCAGAAGTTTGAAGAACCTCTATTCCCAAGAAAAATCTCATCTTGCCCAAATCAGTCATCTTGAACTCATTCATCATGGATCCTTTGAACTCTTTCATCATTGTTTCATCATCTCCAATGTACAGTAAGTCGTCGACGTATATGTTTACAAACAACACTTTGCCATTTTTTGTTTTGATAAACAAAGTATGCTCCGAATTGCTTCGTGTGAATCCTTCTTTTACAAAGTAGGCCTCAATTCGACTAAACCATGCTCTAGGAGCTTGTTTAAGTCCGTATAGAGCCTTTTGCAATTTGTACACCTTATGCTCCTCCTTCTTGACCACGTATCCTTCTGGTTGTTGTACATATACATCTTCCTCCAAATTTCCATGGAGGAAGGCCGACTTTACGTCCATCTGGTAAATATTCCAGCCCTTTGAGCAGCTAGAGCTATCATCAGACGAATTGTATCCATTCGAGCCACCGGTGCATAAACCTCCCAATAGTCATCTCCAAATTCTTGACTGTATCCCTTTGCAACGATCCTGGCCTTGTATTTCTCCACATTTCCTCTTTCACTCAGTTTGGTCTTGAAGACCCATTTGACACCAATACTGTGAGAACCCGTACTTTCCCAACATTATTTTATTCTTTTATTTGTGTTTCTTGAATTTTTCCAACGTATTACGTTTTCTTGTATTACTATATGTAAATCCTGAGATTTTTAAATTATACTTTTTAAGTATTTTTCTGATCATTGATAAGTACTTTATATGGAGTTATAAAATTATTATTTTATTTTTCCATATTTAATTTAAATCAAAGTTTTTGATTTAAAATCACCCGCGTGCGTTTTACAACGAGTTTATTCTAAAACAATGTACAACGAGAATTCCTAGTGATCGCGATACCGACGGATGCCCAAAATATTACGTTTATTTATCGATTGTTTCGATAATTAATATTTTCGAAGATTTCGTTTTAATTACGTATTAAGTCGTGTCGGGAAACCATATAATCATTTGTATGATGCATTGTAACTTTTGAAAAGTATTTTTACGAAACCCGATCCCCGTAAATATTTTCAATATTTACCAATAACCATTTTCTACCCTTTAAACTATTAAATTGCTTTTAGGTCCAAAACTATTCAACAATTGCAATATCAACCCCAACCATACTATATAAACCTTATTTTTATCACTTCTCATTTCTTACACTCAAAACACACACACTAAAATTTTTACTCCCTCCCCTTTCTTTCTTTCTTAAAACCGTGACCCCAAACACCTAAACCACCATAAATCTTCAACTTTTACCAAGTTTTAACAAAATATAATCAGTATCCCATCTCTAAAATCATCTTGTGATTCGATTAATACCAAATTTGTACACATGCATCAAGTTTTCACAAAGTTATGATTTCATGGTGGATTGATGTTTAAATCATCTTGCATGCATTGTTTTTGGTAAGATCATCACATTTTAATCCTTAAAAGTTGTATTTTTGATCTTTGATTTTGTTAGATTTTGCATGCAAGTGTTTTTAGGAGTGTTTGGTTAATAGTAATGATAGTATAATGATCCTAGAGGTATGGGAATGAGTGGATTTGGTTGAAAATTTGATTTGTCATGTTTTATAAAAAGCTAATTTGGGACAGCAGCCTTAAACAGTATATTTCGTGGGTTTAAGGTCTGTGAAAGGCTAAGATTATTTGAAATTGTTGTAGAGTTTTCCGAGACGGTCGTTTTGGTATAAGATAGAGCTTCTAAGTCATTACGAGTCAATAGTTATGCTAGTTTTAGTTTTTCGTGTACCGGGAGACGCAAGTTGGCACAATCCGAAATTGTGGCTGATTTTGGGTCGACTCTCGGGGACTTTAGGCTTGGTTAGATAAATGTATCTACTGGTTTTCAAAGTTTACAACCTGAGTTTGATGAGTCTAGTAGTGGTTTCAAAAGTCGGATTGTCGAGTTTGTACTTTTAAAGCGGTCTAAACGGTTTTACAAAACAAGTGCACTAATCCGTCCCAAATTTGGAGTCGAGTAAAGTGTCGAGCTGATGGATTTTTAAGTGTGAACTTTGGCTCAAATTTTGGTGAGGTCTTATACAGGTTATAAGTGACCTTGACACCAATTTTCATGTAAAACGAACAAGTCTAGATAGGATAGATCGGTGTGTACATTCAGGGTGTACTTGTTGATTTTTATTTTGGACACGTAGTTCAATGCTTGTGTTGCGTGAGTTTGAGTATTCATCATCGGACATGATGACTTACTCAAGTACTTAGTCATTGTATAAATGACTTAGCTACTGGTCCAAGTAGGGTTAAAGTATAGTTTGACTTGCGTTGACTTGGCGTAGTATAACGAGTCATTTTCAAGTGTACAAGTGTTTTAACGTGTAACGTTGGATAAATGTATTCATTTGATTCGTGTCAATGGTTTTGAAACGTGTATACTTTGAAAACATTTGAGTCATATTATATTTGGTACATATCGATACTTGAGTTCGAGTCTTAACGCGCGCCTTATTTTGATAGGTTGCGGTTTTCGTGTTTCCCGGGCATCCATATCGTCGGTGATCGTCTACCACTACCGTTTCTACTCAGTTGCTGAGTACCGTGATTGACTTACCACGTGGCTAAGGTGAGTTCATAGCCCCTTTTTACTTGTACATGATTTCTAAACACGGGGTCAGATTTTACATGGTGGAACACAACCATTTAAAAAACTGTATGCTATCCAGAACTTGTATACTATCCAGAACATGTATGATTTTCAGGTTTTCAATATTATTATTGCTTTTTAGTCTAGCCTTAAGTTTCCTCTCCCGATCATGAACCGTTAATTTCAAGTACTAAGCGCGAATGTTGTGGGTGGATCCATTGGGATTGACTATCCCCGTCTCAAGTACCTTGACGCACTGATATTTGTTTACTACTTGAGTATTTAGGCTGAATACTCCCTAGAGGAACTTACATTGAGTTAAGCTTCGGTTCATGAACTGAACAGCAATAATAATGGTTTCGGACTATGGTTGACGTATATAACCATACTCCACACTACTTGTTTTACAACTGAATGCTTGTGTTCCACACCTTTACTGCTAAACCTATGAATATCACTCAACTTTATGTTGACGATTTTACATGTTTAATCTCAGGTATTATTACTCAGCTTTGCTTGGATGGGATCCCGCAGGATATTATCGCAGCTTGGAGATTTCTGTGATGCTTTTGAAAGATTTGTTCTATATAAACTACCAGAAGTTTATTTAATCTTTTGGGCAACTTTATGTTATAAATCGAGACGAAATAATATAATTTTCCGCTTATAAAACTCTGGGACCTATGTTTAAAAACTCTGACCTTTTATGATGTAATGTAGATGTTTTTATTTCGTCAGCTTTATATGAACTGTAATTCATTGTTTCTTGTACTATGACGTGTTACCCCCTCGTTTCCTAGTTGTTCCATGTCAGATTTTGGGGGTCTCAAAGAGTGGTATCAGAGCGATGGTTATAGGGAACTGAGTCGTTTTTTTTTCAAAACTTAGTCTATAACCGTAAGTTCAAATATTTCATGTTTTAAGTGTCAAACACAGAATCTGCCATTATTGTTCGATATCTGCGCGGGTAACTCTCTAATCTTTATTATCTACTTTTAATTGTCGTTGTAGTATTTCATCTCCTGATTACATGTTGAAATATTACATTACCTTAATGACGATAATTACTATGTCTTTACAAAGCCTTTGTGCTTCATGAATTATCATTGGTTATTACTTGATTACATATACTCTTACTGTATTTCTGGAATTCATGTTCTTGTGAACTGATCTTGTTACAATGATTTTGTATTGTTACGACGTTACCTACTTGCATTCAGAGCACGTATGCTGCTGACTTTTCATACTTATTTTTCTGAGTACTATTGTTATTCATTTATGTGTGATACGACTGACTTCATATACTCGTTCGTTTTGAATCATCTGTTTTTCTCGACTCGCTGTTACATGTTGTGCATACTCTCGTGATACCATTGTTCAGGATTAAGAAGTGTTGTTTTCGATGAAACTCCTGATTTTCATTTTACTTCCGTGCATGTTGCTTTCATTGTTTATTTCCTTTAAAATCTCTATTAGATACACAGATTTTCTTTCCGACCATTCGTAATTGAATGTCTAGTCTATAGACCATTGTGTAGCTCAATGTGTCTCCGGAAAAGACTAAAAGACATCGTGTGAGTCACACATCTCGAAGCATTCGTTGAAATCCGTGCTGAATAATATTGTGGGTTTTCATAATCTTGAATGACCTTTACGCCACCGTTTTACACGACACTTGTACATGGATTACATCCTATTTCATTGACCATTCCACGTTTCGACTTCGACTTACGACATCCATTGTACCTTGAACACATGATCGTCATTTATTATGTGACTATTGTTTGGAATACGATCCTACTTGTATCCTCCCTTTTTCATTAAACCTCCTCGCCTCAGGAGTGTGACTTGTTAATATTTTGTTTCTTTCTCGGTATGTCTTGTGATTTTGGAAAATCACGCCGCCAGGAGACCTTCCTGCATGGCATCTTGCAGCCGAAGACACGGATGATATGCGTCGTTTTTTATCTCTCAGATTACCGTTGGCATTCTTGAACCATTTCCATACTGTGTTTTCTTTACATGATTAATTATACAGTTTATCTTCTTTCGTCTTTATGGAATCCACAAGTCTTGTGTGTACATTAATTCTGGGTCATTATGAAACTGGATTTAGTTTCAAGCGGTGTCGAAAAATATACTTTTTATAGAAACTTTACAGGAAGTTTAACAGTGTCGAGAAAATATTTTTATAACTTTAGACATAAAAATATATATTTCTACTTGTTGAGACGTCCGTTTAGGACATAAAATTTGGCCAATAAACATTAAAATCGAGCAGGTTACGCTCATTTGAGATTGTGAAATTTAAGAACTTATTTTTGCGTAGTTCTAAAATATCGTTTTGCTGACAGATTTAATGCAAGGGCATTTTCGTCCATTTTTATTCCGTTTCAAGTCTCGGGTAAAACTAGAAAGTTGTTCAAAACATTGTTTTACGTCGAAATGCATTAGACTTTGAGTCTTAGAATATCGTTAGAGAGTTAATTGGTCGGGTCAAACCCGAAAGTCAAAGTTGACTAAAAAGGTCAAAACTTATAGAATTTAAAAATATATTTTGAAGCGTTTTTTTTAAGTTCGTGTGAGCTCGTAAAATTGTAGCTAATAATATTTTACAACCATGAAACATTGATTGTGTTTGAAAACGTTTACAAATAGTAACTTGAGCTCGGTCATACATAAGTCTTGAACTTTTAGAAATCAAGTGATTTGACAAACTGATGTTCTACTTCCTTAAAAGTGTATTTTTGTCAAATAAATTACCATGTGCACATACGGATTCCTTATTCTTTTCTTTTATATATGACTTATTTGTCATTCTATATTGTCGTCCTTTGTTTCTATCGTACCACTGATTTGGACCGAGAATTAAAGTTCTTATTTTCGTCGTTCTTTATCATCTTGGCACGTGTCTCTTGACGATTTCGGCTAAAACTCTTGAAACCTTATCACCTTGTAACCATTTCGTTGACTGTCTTGAACCACTCCTTATTTCTCTCTTGTAAGGCACTCGCTACTTTATAAACTATTGTCATGTTACCATATAAACTCAAACTGGTCTTGTTTGTGAATCATTTTACAAAATGTTCCACTTGGACTTTACAAATTACTTGAAGGTTATCTTATAAAATTAATTTATATTAGTTTTACAATGTATTTTCACAAATTGTTCTAATACGGTCTTATAAAGAACCCTCGTAACTATACAAATTGTTGATTTAAACAGTTAGCCAGTAACTTATAGGCGAACAGTTTCATATGTTATTTTGATTCTTGTTTTTACAAATGCTATTATATACATATTTTAAACCATATGATATGTAATACTGGTTTGACGAAGATGAGCCCACATTGCTAGTCCTAAATTATGCATGGCCTGATCACCTATGCTTAATTTAGAAGGAGCCATGCAAGGCCGAATAGTAGTCACCTTAAAAATTTAACCAACAATCAACTTTTAAACTATGTTCCTTAAAAAGTTTGATAAAATAAAGTTTTGAAAACTTTTGCATTTTAGGCGAGTAACAACAATCTGTGACTTACACATATGAACCCTTATCTTTTCTTGAACAAAGTACATGCCTCAAGCACATACTTCCTTACTCAACGACCTTTGTTTTACTTGTTACCTCATCATCCTCATGATACAATTTTCATTACCATTTGCCTAAATTCTTACCATTGATACCAGACTTGAAAGTTTCAACGTTATTCTGCCTCTTCATCGATCGACCTTCTCTATCTATCTTGGTAGACCTTCGAAACGTCTCTGGACGCGATTAATGATTTATGACTGGACGTGAACGATGATTACATGTATCCGTCATTATGTGTGTTAGACTTCATCGTCTTGAAATTCATTCGTGTGAATAATGTGTTGATTTCGTCTTTCATTGCTAATGTTGTTCATTTTACTGGAATTATTATCAAGTAACTTCTTAATAACTTTCTGTGATTCGAAAATCTATTGTGTGGCTTTTCTCTTTCGATCGTGTATCGACTACCGAGAACTTAATAAGTCGTTGTGGTGACGCCAACCGCACTCGTGAATTAATCTTTCTATAATCCTTGTTTCTTATTGTCCTTATCATCGATGCATCTAATCTATCATGTTCGTTAAGAGTTGATACGACTTCCGTTTATATTCCCTCGTGCTATTGCTTGTATACTAATTGTTGATCGATATTCGTTTCATAATTGTTTGCTATTTTGTCACTTTCTGAAAACCAGAAACTGTTACGTGTTTATCGTTTGATATCTTAAACACTTTCTTGAATTTCTAAAAATTATTATTAATTTTTAAGAACGTTATATACATTTTATCAAATGTTTAAATTACCAAAATAACTGTTTCAAGTTAAGTACCAGATCTATATATCCTCTTTTGGAAATTTACCTAGTGTTTCAAAGAATATCAAACTGTATCTTTTAAAGTATTTGATTATATCGTACTATACTGTCAACCTAATGAAATTATTAAATTAAATAAAATTTTTTAAACAATGTATCTGAATAACTTGGAAAATTTGATTTTTTTTCCTAATGGTAACGATAAACCTGAGTTTTAACGATAATTTCATACAGTCACTCAAAAGTTCTTAAGCCGATCAGGATAACTATTTTGAACTGTTCTACTTTTGCTTCGAAAATCCTGATCAAGAAAAAGATTTGACAACTGTTTACCCACTCATTTTGTACATAGTTTGATTTTTTTTAAAATCACTACACCTTGTAAAATTTTCTTTTAATAAAGAAAATATTTAAAACTAAGTTTTAAAGTAATACCAAAATCCTAGACAACTGATTTTTACAGCTTGTATTTTAAATGATCATATGTTATTCATTTTTTCCCTTCTATTTCGCTTGTGACTAGATTCTTACATTTTAAGATTTTTACGTTTTACCATTGCACGATTTGCGACCCCTTGTTGATTTACAATCTTGATTCATTTTATCGCACTTTACCTGTTTAAGCGATTCTTGTGTTCATTCACGTTAGTTTATCGCACGTATTTCCAACAACTCTATCTCTCGAGGTATCTCCGTATTGAAAGATCGTTATCCTAATTCAAGACTGAAAAGTTATACGAAAAGGAGTTAAGAAACTGAAGCATAGCGAATTCTAACCGTTAAGATTCGTCGTGGTACGGAAATTACCTGGGAAGCAATGAATTTTGTTCTACACTTTGTACCTCCTCTTGTTTGCATCTTCAACTGTTTTCAGGAGAACTCTGGGGACCAGAGTTCCTTTAGGGGGGAAGACTGTGAGAACCCGTACTTTCCCAACATTATTTTATTCTTTTATTTGTGTTTCTTGAATTTTTCCAACGTATTACGTTTTCTTGTATTGCTATATGTAAATCATGAGATTTTTAAATTATACTTTTTAAGTATTTTTCTGATCATTGATAAGTACTTTATATGGAGTTATAAAATTATTATTTTATTTTCCATATTTAATTTAAATCAAAGTTTTTTATTTAAAATCACCCGCGTGCGTTTTACAACGAGTTTATTCTAAAACAATGTACAACGAGAATTCCTAGTGATCGCGATACCGACGGATGCCCAAAATTTTACGTTTATTTATCGATTGTTTCGATAATTAATATTTTCGAAGATTTCGTTTTAATTACGTATTAAGTCGTGTCGGGAAACCATATAATCATTTTTATGATGCATTGTAACTTTTGAAAAGTATTTTTACGAAACCCGAGCCCCGTAAATATTTTCAATATTTACCAATAACCATTTTCTACCCTTTAAACTATTAAATTGCTTTTAGGTCCAAAACTATTCAACAATTGTAATATCAACCCCAACCATGTCACACCCCCAATTTATCAGAGTAATACAACACAATGGGGTGCGACGGTCATGACTATCACAAGACATAGATACAAAGAACGACTATTTAAAAGCCGTTTTAATTTGATTAAAAGCATAAAACTTGTTTCGGAAGCGAGTTACACAAGATCGTAATAAAACATTGTTTCAAAAGACTTTAACATTGATCCAAATATCCATACACTAGTCACGACCATTTTCATTTAAAAATCTCCCATGCATAACCACATCACTCCTCCGTCTTGATACCTGAGAAAAACATTGCTAAAGCGTCAACACAAAGGTTGGTGAGTTCATAGGTTTAAGTTTAAATAGTGTGATGAACCATAAGATTTTTCAAGGCAACCGGCATATAATCTTATAACAAATACAAGATTATAATCAAAAGTATACGTTTTAATCACCTACGTCTAAGCTCGTGACACCAAAGCGTTAACCTCAACCAACAAAATATAATAAGAGCCCAAGCAAATGCCTATCCCGAAGCATTTGTAAATCCTCAAATGTAAGTGTATCTAACTTTGGCCACACAACCAAATTAGATAGGGAGGTTAGTCCCGATAGATCTATCCATAACATTCGCGCTTACACAAAGTAATTAACGGTTCACGATAGTGGGCTAAAGCATCTAGGGATATCGCTACTTAGACATCATGTAGGCAAACGTATGAGTTTAAAGCACTTATGTTCATCCGTTAAAAACAAGCAATGTTCTCACCCCAAAATAGTTAAAGCAATTAAAAGTGGGGCTATGAAACTCACCTCGATGAAGTAGGTAACTATGATCAACAAGGATAGCACGGAATATCAAGGCACGCAAAACAATGCGCAAATGATCTACTCGTAACCTAAGTAAAATATCCGTACTTAGGCTAAATACAATAAATAATAACGTACAATGCACTTGGTTGATAATTTATACTTGCTATTAATTTATAAAATGTTTTCATACATTTTTCATGTCCAACCAATTTAGTCACGGGTCAAGTTTGGGTCTCGATAGCTCGTTAAATAATAGTCCCAAAAATGAACGGGTTCTTGTTATAAAAACTAGGCCGCGGGGTCGTCGATATTTGATAAATATCGCATTTTTATGAAGTCTCTAAGTCTAAAAATTAATTATGCAAAGTAGTTCACTCGTAAACAAAATAAACAAGTAAAGTTCAATTATCTCCAAGTGCCAAACAAGCATTTTTGAAAATTAATTGCGGGTTTGATACTCAACTTTAAGACAAACCGAAAGTTGATTTGAAAACTAGGCCGCATCAAGTTTAATCAGGTATCTTCAGACTCTCGGGGCATGACCATTTAATTGGTTAAAAATAGGTGTAAAGTAAAGTGATCGGCCATATTTTACACACTATAATAGCTTGTCATTATCTTTGTTATGGAATATAGATTTTTGGGTTCAAACTTTCTCTTACACGCCTCATCACACGCTCAACTCACTGCTACACATTTTGCTATTTAAATCAGGTCCTTTTATTCATACTAGTATACATGCCAACACATATATTAGGACATAATACAATGTTTGCTTTCATACTTGTTTTACTTTCATACTATAATTAGTAAACATTGAAAACCCTTTGTGTACACTAGTTGTTTCACAACCTTAAGGAAATAATGGGGACCTATGTGTTTTAACTGTTTATCATACATGTGCACACATCATGGCATGACAATTTTTAAGCACATAGCATACATACATAATAACCAAAATGTTTTTGTTTCCTGCAACTTGTCTCCTGCCCACGCAGGCTACTAAAAAGAAGTGGTCCTTACTTTGTTCTTACTATCCACAATACATACATAGGCATAAACCATAATCTGTAAGAAAGAGACGGTTTGTTAAAGGTTGTTTACTGTTGGCACATGCTGCCAAGGACAAGGGTACAAGTTATTTGCTTTTAAACTTTATTATACATGCATACATAAGCATACACATAGTCATATACACACCATGCTTCTATCCTGCCTTTTGTTCACTGTACGCAGCCTAAGACAAGAAGAAAGGGTCCTGTTTGCTTTTATCATACCAATGTATATAAATCATGGCAAACCTATTCCCACATACAAGTCACACATTCATACATCTCCTTTTGTTTTCTACGTGATATGTTCTTATCAGCAACCTTGTATGCAACTTGGTGACTAACACTTTTAAGCATAACAATATACATATACATGACGTTGCATACACACGACTCATTTTATACACAACTCTTTAGGTGACAAGTACTAGTTTACATGGTTTTCAGCCCCTTTGTTCATACGCAAACAATGTCATCGTTTCTTGATTTATTTGGTTACACACATACATGCAGCACATAAGTTATCAAGGTTCATTCATGTTTCTTATTTACATGCATGCACGCCCTCTCCCTGCAACACACACACGCACCATCCATATATATTTACACTATTGATTGATAGTACAAAAGCTTCACACACTCATACACACGCTTATGAAAATACATTTTTAGTTTCTGGTGTGGGGCTTCCTGCTATTCACACACACAAAGTCTGGTTTTCAAAGAGTTTATATTTAATGTCTCTGTTTTGACAATGCATTGACACACACTCTAGTTTCCTCATGCAAGCAACATTCACACAGGCCATAGAGAAAGGATTCGTTGTTTCACTTAATTTTGATATCACACATACACAGTCATGTAAATATATGTTTATTTTGCAAGTTCACTCCTGGACTATAAATCAAGTAAGCATCGACAAGCATGAGTGTTTCTAGGTCTATAATTGGTTGAGGTTTTACACTACACACGAGGCTTTAGTTGGTCTCTTACTTTCCTACTATGTTAGTCACACACGCACACAACGCACATTTTCCTTTACTTTTGAATCCTTGTGATACACTCTAATTTACACTCTAACTTACCCCAGAGGTACTCACATACTCGAAAACGTGGCGTTATACTCACGGGGTTTCCTACCCACGACACATACATGAATCAAGTGATAGTTTCTGATGGTTTTTTTATTTCACATAAAATCATAGTTTTAAAACCCCAATTGACGAGAGTACCTAACAAAGTTTGTAACATTTTTAACATGTAAACGGATTCTTCGTTTTACTTATTAATCTCACACGACATATCTAAGACGTACCCACTTAACACTATATCTCATGTCTCATTCATATGTTTGATGGCAAGGTCGACGATTCAAACCCACCCACGTTCCCCATGTAAACTCGCTTATAAGCATACAATTAAAATCATTCCAACTTCACATATTTGTTTCCCAGCTATATTGGTCTCGACTAACACACATACATCGTCGTTATACTATCGATTTAGCTACTTCAGGTCCTCAAACAAAAGCTCACCCCAATCAAGCCCGTGACTATTTTGTTGTAAGTTTTTAGTTCTTGAAAGTTTATAGCAAGTGTATCATCAACCAACGTAAATGAATGAGGAAGTAATCTTACCCAAGGTCCTAAGATTATTGATGATGATGATGGAGCAGGAACTAATGAACGACTACCCACGTCCAAACCAACTTATAAATTCTAGCTTGCTTCTAAACCAACTCGTATTCTCTTGCTTACTGTTTTTCAGCCGTGACTTAGCACCATGAGAGCTTAATGTTTTCTTTTCTTTTTGAGAGCTTGAGAGTGTGTGTGTGTTTAAGTGATAAGGGTTTAGTATTTATAGGCTTGTGAGTGAGGATTTTAGGTTAAGTACTCATAGTTAGGACTTAGTTAGGATCACGTTGGTTTGGAACTAAGTTTTTCCAATGTAACTAAGCATGGGAAGTTGCATAATATTGGGAAGAGACATGGGCAGGGATCACGTTGATGTAGCAGGGGAGGACAAGGTGGTGATTGTACAAGTTGACTATATTAGGTTTGAAAAGAGCCAAGTGGGTGATAAAAACATGTGTTTTGGCTTTAAGAATGAGGGTGCCGTGTTTTGTATGGAAACAAGGACAAAGTTTTAGTTTTTCTTTTATTTTGGGTAACTCCTAAATGCTTATTGGAAATATAAGTATAAAAGTAGTGAAGTTTAATTGTTTATGTATTGTGCAAAAGTTTAAGTAGTAGTAGAGAAAATATGAAATTTCTAAGTGCGTCGTAAATGTATCGATTTTAATTTGCGTAGCGAAACTCTTAACGAATTTACGTTGCTAAAATAAAGGTCGAGTCATAATAATATAAATTCCTAATACGGAATGTAAACGAATAGTGATAAATCAAGTAATATTTCAAGATTGTCATTCAATTAAAATTTAAATTTGTACACAAATTACGCGTAAACAATCGAGAACATCAATAGACTCACCAGTCTAACCCGAACCATCGCGTTTTTCGTAAATTAACTAGACTCAAAATTCACGTTTGTTACATCTGACATCCCTTAAATTGAGTTTTGTCCTCAAAACTAGCACGTCGATGTCCTTATCAAAACAAGAGGTGAATCAAAATTTTCACCTACCTTTCTAGGTGTTCAAGGCGTTCGATATTCTTTAGTTCATTGTTAAGATTAAAATTACTATAATCTTGTTAGCATTAAAGAATGAAAATTTCTTCCGACTTGTACATGGTTCTATAGCGTTCCCTAAGTCTTTTCTTGTATGTCAAATTTTTATTGACGACGTCGGTTTTGTTTGGTGATTTTTCTCATTATTAGCGTTCGTGTCGTCCTGCATACTACTTCCACTTTAAGGTGTCGTGTATCGTCATTTTTCGCCTAGATGACTATATATCGCAGATTTGAAAATCGGTCCACATAGTTTGATTAATCCCGTTCACATTAACCGTCTACTTGGTAGTGATAAGTATATGCGTCAAGGTTTTCTTGTATCGGCTTCCCCAAAAATGTAACACATGGTAGTTAAGACGTTTCTTCCTCTTATGTGACATCCCATATTAGATAATTTCGTTAATTAATCAATTTAGTTTGCGTTCCTCCTCTTTTATCTCCTTTTCCATAGAGAGGAAACGGGTGCACAATTCATAATATATTTAAATCACAGTTCGTTCGGTTTCCTTCTATGAGGAAAGTATATAGTATTTCCTAAGCTTACGAGTATGGTGTGATGTTCAAACATCGTCAAATAGATTTTTGTCCGGACGGCTTCGGTATTCCAATCATATACGAAGGCACGCTTATCTTGAATCATTTGTTCTTTGACATAGGTTATGTTATGGCGAGTTCTGAATATCCGTTTGGATTTTACTCAAATGACGTTTCGTTCTCATTATTATTTAAAAATTGTTTCGATTTTCCAACTCTGATCTATTTGAGTTTAATTGTCGTCAAAAACAAGTGGCGCTCTTAGTATTTGCGTGTCATATACGCTCTTGTATGAGATAGTGGCGAAGAAAATAATTATACTAGGACGGTATAAAAATGTTCGACGTTCGTAGCATATGATAAGTCCTCCTTTGATAAATAGGGCAACTTGAAAATATTCTACTAATATACTTCATTTTTAAGATGACTACTATGAGCATACTCGCGTTCGACCACGATCATACGTAGTTGATCAGGCTACGTACGTCTCGGGACAAACGGTTGCATCCTCCTTTTCATCACAGTTTGACTCTTTGAGGTTGTAATCATATATTGGTAGTCCATAGTGCATTTTGTTCGTTACCATTATCCACTTTTCATAACCAACAAGTTAGTTCATAGTGCATTTCATTTGTTACCAATGCTTACTTTTTACAATCGACGAAATAATTCCCATAATTATTCGTACTAGTTCTCGTCGAGTTTATCAATAGTCTTTGTTCTCCATATTGAGTTGGTCGTCAAACCAGGTTCCAAAACTTTACATGGTAGTTCTTACCAAAAATATTTCGTTGTTAGTTGCGGCGTTTGATTAATAATACCTTTATTAATCTTCTAACTTACATTATTACAATTGTTACTATTCTCACTAATGAGTGTTTCCGATGGTAAATAATAAAAAAAAAATTTGATATTTTCTAAAGAATATTTTTACAAAAATCTTTTTAACGAAAAATTATCTTATTTACTTCTCTTCCATAGGTAAAGAGAATATTGTAGAAGAAAGTTCTTTCTTAAGTAAAAATTTTGGTGGATGAATTTTTCTCCGACACATAAAAATAAAATTTTCTCGTTAATTAAACAAAAGAGGTTTTAAAGATTAAACAACACAATTTGATTGAAGACTTAGAGTACGGTTTCATAATTAAGTTTCTTGGTGGTAACATCGACGGACGTCGAGTCACTTGATTTGCATAAAAGTAAACTAGTTCATAATACATAAACTTCCACGCTCTATCCATGACGAGGGTAGAAACCCTTGGGTTGATACTTGAAGATTGTCGGCGCATCTTTCTTGGAAGACAAACGGTGTAAAACGTTGGTGGAGTATTGGACGCTCTTTGCCCTCGAGCTTCCTTCTTGGGAGATTTCAAGTATTTCTTGTCTTAACCGGCATCCCTCCATGTAGCGTTCCTTCATATTCTTCTCATGGGACTTTACCACTCGACAATCACCCTCCAAGTACCCAAATTCATCGCAAAGCATGCAATGGTTCGCGCAACTACCTTTGTGGTGGTAGTCACACTTGCGGCAATATGGAAGGTTGCCGAGATACTTCTTGTTCAAGATGGGAGTTGTTTTAGGAACATCCTCCCGGAAATTTGTCCTTCCACAACAAGTAGAGGGTGGTAAAGTTTTTCCTTGGTGAACACGTGGCGCTTTCCACGAGTGATTCTTTGGTTTAGTCATAGGGTGAGGGTTAAACCTTTCGGCACCTTGCTTCATGGTGTTAAACCTGGAGTGGTTCTTCAACATATAACATCTCCTCTCATAAGGCCCTTTTCTTCCACTAACGGTATGTCTTACCTTAGTTTTTGAAAGGGTCTTTCGAGGTCCAAAAGTGTTAACCAGAGTAGCACTTGTTTCCTTAGCCTTTTCGTAAACACTAGGATCCATGGTTCGGTCAACCGTGCTGATACTAGCTTCAAACGCATCAACGGCCCTAATGGCATTTTGGTATTGACGAGTGATGACCTCTTTGAGGTCCTTGCAACCTTGTTCTGTCATTTCAATTTTTCTGTGTAACATTATCGCACAAACGATGTATATTTTGTTAGTTCTTTCATTGTTATCGATTCTTACGATTGTTCGAATTTGACCAAGCTTTTCCCACGATTATTATAATACAATTATCAAGGGATCATATCATAAAAATTCGTACATTTCATTCTTGAACTACGTTCCATACATAGTTTTGAAGTTTAGAGTACAAAATTTCATTCAACTAATGAATGGCTTCTTTTAGTCTTGACAACACGTCATACATTTATTACAAAACATCATACTTTTATTAGAAAGGAGAGAAAATCCTAAAGACCTAGGTGGTGTAGGATTTCTTGAATCTGAGCATGATCCGCAGCTTGCCTAGCCTCGGCATCATCGTTCCTCATTTGTAGAATTGCAATCTCAGACTCAGCAGCCTCAAGAGACTCTCGTAACTCGGCTATCACTAAGTCCTTGTCCTCATCTTGATCGATAAGGTAATCCACATCACCCTCTACATCCTCCAGACGGCCTATCAGATGTTCTGCATCGAATCCGAGTGCTTCTGAAATAGGCTCGTCTCCTGGGGAATGAGCATCATTAGGTGGTGGTGATGAAGAACGGTTTCTTTTTCTAGAAGTTTCAGGCATGGTTGAAGGTATAGGAGTGAGGTTTGGCATAGTGGTAGTAGTAGAAATATTTGGGACGATGGAAGGAAGTCCTATAGTGACATTTGGCATCATGACATGCGAATCTTGCTCATCATCCGAATTTATTACGGTTACGCTCCAGATGGGTGTAATTTCCTTGTCGGATTCGGATTGCAAAACGACAAACGGAATGAGAGGCATTTTTCCTTTTTCGCTTGTCACCAATTGTAAAACGACGGGTTATTAGATAGGTAGAAGCGAAGTATTTTTCTAAAGTTCTAAAAATAGAAATAAGTTGTATGATGTCTTGTAAATTTTCTTTTATTTAGAGTAAGTTCTCGTACATCGATCCATAAGTCTACTTAAATGTCCAAGTAGTCCTTACATGGAAAACAATAAGTGAATCGTGGAATGTTAAAGTCTTCTAACATGCTCTTCCACATACTTATTATTTGTACTTTCTCTTAGTAGTGCTTATGCACGAATGGATAAATACAATTATCCTTAATTAATTCTTTCATCAATTTAGGTCTATTCCGACGTTTATTTTTGTGCAATTTCCTCTTGTTAAACGTCTATTACTTGCAACTCGGATGAGTAAGTATGTTTTGAGGTTTAGTCGGCTTATGGCTATTACGTAGCCCGTACTAGTTCTTGTTCATTCATAAGTCTTTCCTTAACTTAGTATTGCTAGTTCGTACACTTTCGACAATTTTTACACCTTGAAAATTTTTTAGTTTGATTTAAACGAGTCGAGTACTGAAATCTTATCACAAAAATTTCATCACAAGAATTGTTCCATATGTTTTTAATCCGTAATCGTTCAAAATGTTCAATTCGAGCAATATCTAAATTTTATTACAAGAATTTCTCTGATTTTGGACTATGTTCTGTTATATCTTATATGTTTTGTTTATCTTGCTCTCGTCTAGCATTTTTCTCGCAATCTTAGATAAGCTTTACAGTCATTGTTTTATATTTATACCTTGTATTTAAGATCTCGATATACGCCCACATTTCGTATCTGGGGTTCTCAAATATCGCGTAACGCGATAATCCCTTTGATGTAGAAATTGGCATAATTGTTTAACCACGGGTAAACCCTTTTATTTATATCCATATCTTAACTTCGAGATAAAGTCATAATAATTTAGTCGCAACCAATGGACTAATAAAAACTTTGATTCGTCTTTGCGTAATTTATTTCCAATAAAAATTTTCATTGACAACCATTTGACTTACGCGTCAGCGTATTTATGGATAGTTCATATATTGCGAAATTTATTCGTTCTTTGAATTGTAGTATTCTTTGGAGCATTACAAGAGTAATACTTGTACTAAGTGTGTTATAGTTATATGTCATTTTAAATAGTGACGTCATCGTCGTTCCTTGGTCGCATTCAATTTCAATTTCGAAACCGTTAATTAACGTAGGTCACTTTTACTCAACCGAGTCTACTATAAATGTTTAGTGGAGTAACAATTTACCGAACCCAGTAAATAGTTGCTCCTCTCGACATTTATAATAGTATCGTAATACCAGGCTTTTAACACCATGTATAAAAGATTAAAGTTCGTTGTGTCGTTCTCTTCGAATTGAAAAACTTGTGTTTAATGTGTGACTCAGTTAAACTTTGGTGGAAACAAAAATGTGTCGTTGTAGTGTTTAAAATAAAAGGTGCAAAACAATTAAAGTAAAAGTGCGATTAAAGTAAATCTAAGTCTAATAAAAACAAAGTGCAAGTATTTAAAAACAAGACGAGAATTAAAAGGCACTAAATGAAAATAACGCAAACTTAAATCTAACTAAGGCAAACTTAAAACGCAGCTAAAACTAAATCTTAAACTAAGGCAAATAAACTTAAAGTGCGATTAAGGAAAAAGGCGGGAAAAATAAAGCTTAAAATAAAAGGGCAGAAACTTAAAAACTAAATTTAAAGAAACTGAAAAGATGCTCTATCCGGAATAAACCCTATTCGGAATACTGTCACTATGCGGAATAAGTTCTACTCGGAATATTACACCTATTCGGAATGATGGCCTATTCGGAATCCTCAAGTCTATTCGGAATAAAACCCTCTACTCGGAATAATACACTTATGCGGAATAAAGTCTCTATCCGGAATATCTGTCCCTATTCGGAATGAATACTCTATGCGGAAAAGTGTGGCTATTCGGAATAAAGTGCCTTACGCGGAAAATCCCCCTATTCGGAAAACCAAGTCTATTCGGAATATTGTCACCCTATTCGGAATAAACTTCCAATTCGGAATAGAAGCCCTATGCGGAATCAGAGCCTATTCGGAATAAAAGGTCTATGCAGAATGATTTCCTATTCGGAAAATCACCCTTATGCGGAATATAGGCCCTATTCGGAATATTAAATATTCCGAATAAAGCACAAATAAGCAAAAACCTCTATTCGGAATAAATCTGGGCTAGGATCCTGGGAAAGAACAGTACGAGATCCGAAGAACAAGGGATAAGAATTAAGCTCGGATCTAATAAAAACTAAACCAAATCAACAATAAGATTAAATCAAACAAGTAAATAAACAAATATAAAGCATAAACAATCAATCCAAAACAATAAAACTAAACAAGATAATCAAAACCACTTTAATCAAATCAAGAAAAATAAAGAACTTGAACATAAACAAATCAACACAAAGATTAAAGAAAGGTAGAATGAGATTAACAAGGTAAAGATAAAGCTTAACAAGAATTAAAAGAAAAACTTACTTGAAATTAAATGGTAATTAAGTGCAAGACAAGGTAATTAAATTGGACAAGTAATTAAAGGTGCAAGGTAATTAAAAATTGAAGAGATAGTTTGTCAAGCTATCCAACAAAATGAAAAATGACTAATCCTAATCTATATATAGGGGAGGATTAGGAAGCTTCCTCCCCTCCTTCATTTCTTGTTAATTGCAAGATTAAGCCCATTTCTTCTTAATTCTTCATTAATTGCGTCATTAGTCCTTTTCTTCTAATCTTCTTTAAACTTGGACTTAAAGGACTTTTGGCTTTGGGATTTCTTCGAACTCGTCTTTAAATTCTTCAATAAAATAGACTTGAATTCTTCGGCTTTTGATAAACTTCCGTCTTTTGACTTTTTCTTCGATAAATCTTCAGAATTGGTCGTGGACTTCCGTTCTTTTTGCACTCTTGACTTCTTGACTTCGTCTTTCATCCTTTTCTTCAATAAAAGTCCGTAAATGCCCGTGAATGTCCGTGTTTTCTCCACTTTTCACATTTTCATCCTAAATCACAACAAAAACACAAACCACGCATAATTCCGACATAAAAGACATAAAATACACGTTTTGGTCCGGTTATTATTGTAATTAAGTGGTAGAAAAGATGGGTGTTTACACACCTATCAAATCCCCTACACTTGACCATTGCAATGTCCTCATGCAATGCATTAGTTACAAAGCAAGATTTCACTTTTCATCATAATTAATCCACGTTGGCCTTTATTAAAGAGATAGAAAATTAAAATCATACAAAATAAAGAAATCAAAAGCATACCTTGGGTTTTTGAAAAAGTTATGAATAATCATCATCCTCAAGTTTTCACTTTCTCCAAACCAAGCTTAAAAACGAGATCATTGTTATTATAAGTTAGTAGACTAACACGAACTCATGTGGGCCAATTACTCACTTAGACTCCCTTATTCCTAAGGGTATTTCTTATATTTTATTGTTGTCTTGAATGATCACGAGGATACATTTTTGACTTATTTCGATAGTTATTTAGTCTGAAAATAAAGTGCATGATTTAATCAATAGTTAGCTAAAGGACCAAATCTTTTAAAACTGCTTCTCGGGACCTCATAAAGTTCATATCTTGGCATAACTCTAATCCATACCGAGCAACTTTTAAACGATCTGGGGCTAGAAGCTAAGTAACTTTTCAAATCGTACAACCTTATTTATTAGCAGATAAATTTATTAGCAAGCGATGGGAGAATAGGCTTATAATTAACTCACATAAATTCACGAAAGAATACCGAACTTATAATTGGCTCTATCATCTCTCGTTCTCCACAGTTTAAAATCTCAAGGAATGAGATTCGTGGATACTTAGCCTATTAAATCAAAGTTTTGGGTTTTCGAGTCGCCTATAGGATCTTGCAAATTCTTAGACTTTTTCAAGTTTAGAAATCGCATTTTAAAGTTCCCTTGATAAACGACTCTCTAGGATCAATTATAGGAACTTGCGAAAAGTTCTTGTTCTTAACCCGTGAGAGTTAAGACTTTCGCGTTTTATAGCTCCCTATATAAAAGCCTAGCAAAACTTGACTTAAACACGTTAAGGATACTAGCTAGAGTAAACTCGGATTGAGTCAAAAGATTCACAACGTTTGAAAATTAAAACCACTTATTAAACATTTATTCTAATGAGGAAAGAAAATAACTATAAAAAGGGAAAAACTAATAGGCCAAAATAGATCAAAAATTTTGAAAAATTTCGAAAAATTGATTTTCCGGTTAAAATGAGGACAAATACAAGGAAAAGACCACTTAACTTCGATAGAAGTCCCCCCTACACTTAAGATAAACATTGTCCTCAATGTTTAAGCATGTGGGAGTAAACTCCCCTACACTTAGGACATTGTGCACGTTGTTTAAATCTTGCTAAGGAAAAGACAACTAAAGAGATTCCTATTTTAATATTGAGAAAATATAAAATAGTGAATCAAAAAGAGTTTAGGATAGAACCGGGATAAAGTAGAACACGGAATCACGGGTCATCAAGAATCATCGAGAGTGGATCATTGAAGCTCGAATCCCTGATTAAGAAGTGAGGAGAGGAAATAGCAATCCAAAGGGTCCCCCCTACAATTATGGTAAAGAAAGTGAAAAGATAGATGCATAGGTTGCCTCCCAAGAAGCGCTTGGTTTTTGTTAACCGAGTCGTGAGCCTGACTCGTCCCCGAATTAAATGGTCCATGGGGAAGCCTCAAATGTAATACCGGGATCAAATACCTTATCCTCATTCCCGGAGGAATATAACAAAGGAGAGGCAGGAGGATAAGTCTTAAACGGTAGAAAGGTTCTTTCAACATACGAGAAGTATGTGAAATCTTGATCCTCGGGAGGTGGGGTGGGTATAGGAATCACATTGTCATCCTCCAAAGACAATGGACGAGGACCAATTGGCAAAGCTGTAAGGTTATCAATCATAAAATGGTCATTGTCACCTCCCGGGTCAAAACACTCATCCTCATTTCCCGGAGAGGGAAATTGATACATCACCCGATTGGGCGTGCATTCAGTAGGATGAGGGGGCAATATAGTATGAGAAGTAAGAGAAGAATTACCTTCCACCTGCGATACCTTTCTAGTAGAGTCAGAACTCTCCACCTCTGCGATAGAAGGGGTCATGGCTATCAAAGTATGCTCATCAGTAACAAGATAGTCATAACTATCAATGTCTTCAATCCTTTCGTCAAAGAGAGGATTCACCTCACTAGATATGTAATCGTCATCAAAATCAAATAAAGGGTTCGAATAAATCTTGAAAGTTTCCTTCGGAACGTCTTCATCAGATAATGACTCGTCATCACTAGAAGTAAAATCATCATCTTGATCGAAAAGAGGATTAGAGAAAACCATAGAATCCTCTTCCAAAGTGTTGGCGGAAGGAACATCATCAGAAGAAAGTGCATCAAACTCATCGTCACTGTCGGATGTCAACTCAGATTCACTTGGAATTGAGACCAGGTTATCAACACTAGACGTATTGAATTCGTCGGATTCCTTTGCAGGAATTGTGCTGATATCCTCATCCCTTAAGATGGTTGAATCCTTAGGCTCCAGCAAGTCAGGAGAAGGAATAGCATTCTCATTGGTCCAAGAAATAGGACTCTCATCGTCATCACTGTCATAATAATATGGATGCACAAGAGGAGGAATATAAGCATTAAGGTTAGATACCTGCTCTTGGTGTTGATCCGCTTGCCATTTCTCCATCATCCTGTGGACAATTTCTTGAACTTTATGAAAGTTGTCAAACAGTGTGGCCAGTAGATCAGGAGGAAATGCACGACATGGTTGAGGATTGACGGTGTGACGTGGGGGCTCACGGTTATAAACACTAGGATGATAGCACGAAACTTTCTCAAAGATCTTCGACGGATCACAAGAAGAAGCATCGTGAGGGCCCCCACAAATATAGCACCACGGGTATGGAGAAAAACCCGGTGCGTCTTGAGGATAGGGATTGTCATAGGGAGAGGGTGGGAAAGTATTGTAAGAGTTGAAGTATGAATTTGTTGAATTGCAAAATGGACAAAATCCAAATTGTGTATCGTCGATATCAAAACCACACCGCTCACAAGTACACCATTGACATGTTTGAAAACCATGCCAAGGTCGCCCACACCATCCGCAAGACGGATCCATGAAGAATTATGAATAAGAGGGGTAAAGAAAAGAATTAAACATACTAGAGGATAAAGAGGAATATTTTTGGTGCAAAACTTTTGAAAAGAAATGCTTTTTATGATTTTTCAAATGTTTTTGGGGTTTTTGGAAAATTTTTGACACGAAAAATAACGTTCACAAGTGAACGGATCCCAAAAAGCAACACGTCTCTCACAGAAAACCGTTAATCTTTACGAAAAGAGCCGGCAGCGGCGCCATTTAATACCAGGCTTTTAACACCTTGTATAAAAGATTAAAGTTCGTTGTGTCGTTCTCTTCGAATTGAAAAACTTGTGTTTAATGTGTGACTCAGTTAAACTTTGGTGGAAACAAAAATGTGTCGTTGTAGTGTTTAAAATAAAAGGTGCAAAACAATTAAAGTAAAAGTGCGATTAAAGTAAATCTAAGTCTAATAAAAACAAAGTGCAAGTATTTAAAAACAAGACGAGAATTAAAAGGCACTAAATGAAAATAACGCAAACTTAAATCTAACTAAGGCAAACTTAAAACGCAGCTAAAACTAAATCTTAAACTAAGGCAAATAAACTTAAAGTGCGATTAAGGAAAAAGGCGGGAAAAATAAAGCTTAAAATAAAAGGGCAGAAACTTAAAAACTAAATTTAAAGAAACTGAAAATATGCTCTATCCGGAATAAACCCTATTCGGAATACTGTCACTATGCGGAATAAGTTCTACTCGGAATATTACACCTATTCGGAATGATGGCCTATTCGGAATCCTCAAGTCTATTCGGAATAAAACCCTCTACTCGGAATAATACACTTATGCGGAATAAAGTCTCTATCCGGAATATCTGTCCCTATTCGGAATGAATACTCTATGCGGAAAAGTGTGGCTATTCGGAATAAAGTGCCTTACGCGGAAAATCCCCCTATTCGGAAAACCAAGTCTATTCGGAATATTGTCACCCTATTCGGAATAAACTTCCAATTCGGAATAGAAGCCCTATGCGGAATCAGAGCCTATTCGGAATAAAAGGTCTATGCGGAATGATTTCCTATTCGGAAAATCACCCTTATGCGGAATATAGGCCCTATTCGGAATATTAAATATTCCGAATAAAGCACAAATAAGCAAAAACCTCTATTCGGAATAAATCTGGGCTAGGATCCTGGGAAAGAATAGTACGAGATCCGAAGAACAAGGGATAAGAATTAAGCTCGGATCTAAAAAAAACTAAACCAAATCAACAATAAGATTAAATCAAACAAGTAAATAAACAAATATAAAGCATAAACAATCAATCCAAAACAATAAAACTAAACAAGATAATCAAAACCACTTTAATCAAATCAACAAAAATAAAGAACTTGAACATAAACAAATCAACACAAAGATTAAAGAAAGGTAGAATGAGATTAACAAGGTAAAGATAAAGCTTAACAAGAATTAAAAGAAAAACTTACTTGAAATTAAATGGTAATTAAGTGCAAGACAAGGTAATTAAAGTGGACAAGTAATTAAAGGTGCAAGGTAATTAAAAATGGAAGAGATAGTTTGTCAAGCTATCCAACAAAATGAAAAATGACTAATCCTAATCTATATATAGGGGAGGATTAGGAAGCTTCCTCCCCTCCTTCATTTCTTGTTAATTGCAAGATTAAGCCCCTTTCTTCTTAATTCTTCATTAATTGCGTCATTAGTCCTTTTCTTCTAATCTTCTTTAAACTTGGACTTAAAGGACTTTTGGCTTCGGGATTTCTTCGAACTCGTCTTTAAATTCTTCAATAAAATAGACTTGAATTCTTCGGCTTTTGATAAACTTCCGTCTTTTGACTTTTTCTTCGATAAATCTTCAGAATTGGTCGTGGACTTCCGTTCTTTTTGCACTCTTGACTTCTTGACTTCGTCTTTCATCCTTTTCTTCAATAAAAGTCCGTAAATGCCCGTGAATGTCCGTGTTTTCTCCACTTTTCACATTTTCATCCTAAATCACAACAAAAACACAAACCACGCATAATTCCGACATAAAAGACATAAAATACACGTTTTGGTCCGGTTATTATTGTAATTAAGTGGTAGAAAAGATGGGTGTTTACACACCTATCAAATCCCCTACACTTGACCATTGCAATGTCCTCATGCAATGCATTAGTTACAAAGCAAGATTTCACTTTTCATCATAATTAATCCACGTTGGCCTTTATTAAAGAGATAGAAAATTAAAATCATACAAAATAAAGAAATCAAAAGCATACCTTGGGTTTTTGAAAAAGTTATGAATAATCATCATCCTCAAGTTTTCACTTTCTCCAAACCAAGCTTAAAAACGAGATCATTGTTATTATAAGTTAGTAGACTAACACGAACTCATGTGGGCCAATTACTCACTTAGACTCCCTTATTCCTAAGGGTATCTCTTATATTTTATTGTTGTCTTGAATGATCACGAGGATACATTTTTGACTTATTTCGATAGTTATTTAGTCTGAAAATAAAGTGCACGATTTAATCAATAGTTAGCTAAAGGACCAAATCTTTTAAAACTGCTTCTCGGGACCTCATAAAGTTCATATCTTGGCATAACTCTAATCCATACCGAGCAACTTTTAAACGATCTGGGGCTAGAAGCTAAGTAACTTTTCAAATCGTACAACCTTATTTATTAGCAGATAAATTTATTAGCAAGCGATGGGAGAATAGGCTTATAATTAACTCACATAAATTCACGAAAGAATACCGAACTTATAATTGGCTCTATCATCTCTCGTTCTCCACAGTTTAAAATCTCAAGGAATGAGATTCGTGGATACTTAGCCTATTAAATCAAAGTTTTGGGTTTTCGAGTCGCCTATAGGATCTTGCAAATTCTTAGACTTTTTCAAGTTTAGAAATCGCATTTTAAAGTTCCCTTGATAAACGACTCTCTAGGATCAATTATAGGAACTTGCGAAAAGTTCTTGTTCTTAACCCGTGAGAGTTAAGACTTTCGCGTTTTATAGCTCCCTATATAAAAGCCTAGCAAAACTTGACTTAAACACGTTAAGGATACTAGCTAGAGTAAACTCGGATTGAGTCAAAAGATTCACAACGTTTGAAAATTAAAACCACTTATTAAACATTTATTCTAATGAGGAAAGAAAATAACTATACAAAGGGAAAAACTAATAGGCCAAAATAGATCAAAAATTTTGAAAAATTTCGAAAAATTGATTTTCCGGTTAAAATGAGGACAAATACAAGGAAAAGACCACTTAACTTCGATAGAAGTCCCCCCTACACTTATGATAAACATTGTCCTCAATGTTTAAGCATGTGGGAGTAAACTCCCCTACACTTAGGACATTGTGCACGTTGTTTAAATCTTGCTAAGGAAAAGACAACTAAAGAGATTCCTATTTTAATATTGAGAAAATATAAAATAGTGAATCAAAAAGAGTTTAGGATAGAACCGGGATAAAGTAGAACACGGAATCACGGGTCGTCAAGAATCATCGAGAGTGGATCATTGAAGCTCGAATCCCTGATTAAGAAGTGAGGAGAGGAAATAGCAATCCAAAGGGTCCCCCCTACAATTATGGTAAAGAAAGCGAAAAGATAGATGCATGGGTTGCCTCCCAAGAAGCGCTTGGTTTTTGTTAACCGAGTCGTGAGCCTGACTCGTCCCCGAATTATATTGTCCATGGGGAAGCCTCAAATGTAATACCGGGATCAAAGACCTTATCCTCATTCCCGGAGGAATATAACAAAGGAGAGGCAGGAGGATAAGTCTTAAACGGTAGAAAGGTTCTTTCAACATACGAGAAGTATGTGAAATCTTGATCCTCGGGAGGTGGGGTGGGTATAGGAATCACATTGTCATCCTCCAAAGACAATGGACGAGGACCAATTGGCAAAGCTGTAAGGTTATCAATCATAAAATGGTCATTGTCACCTCCCGGGTCAAAACACTCATCCTCATTTCCCGGAGAGGGAAATTGATACATCACCCGATTGGGCGTGCATTCAGTAGGATGAGGGGGCAATATAGTATGAGAAGTAAGAGAAGAATTACCTTCCACCTGCGATACCTTTCTAGTAGAGTCAGAACTCTCCACCTCTGCGATAGAAGGGGTCATGGCTATCAAAGTATGCTCATCAGTAACAAGATAGTCATAACTATCAATGTCTTCAATCCTTTCGTCAAAGAGAGGATTCACCTCACTAGATATGTAATCGTCATCAAAATCAAATAAAGGGTTCGAATAAATCTTGAAAGTTTCCTTCGGAACGTCTTCATCAGATAATGACTCGTCATCACTAGAAGTAAAATCATCATCTTGATCGAAAAGAGGATTAGAGAAAAACATAGAATCCTCTTCCAAAGTGTTGGTAGAAGGAACATCATCAGAAGAAAGTGCATCAAACTCATCGTCACTGTCGGATGTCAACTCAGATTCACTTGGAATTGAGACTAGGTTATCAGCACTAGACGTATTGAATTCGTCGGATTCCTTTGCAGGAATTGTGCTGATATCCTCATCCCTTAAGATGGTTGAATCCTTAGGCTCCGGCAAGTCAGGAGAAGGAATAGCATTCTCATTGGTCCAAGAAATAGGACTCTCATCGTCATCACTGTCATAATAATATGGATGCACAAGAGGAGGAATATAAGCATTAAGGTTAGATACCTGCTCTTGGTGTTGATCCGCTTGCCATTTCTCCATCATCCTGTGGACAATTTCTTGAACTTTATGAAAGTTGTCAAACAGTGTGGCCAGTAGATCAGGAGGAAATGCACGACATGGTTGAGGATTGACGGTGTGACGTGGGGGCTCACGGTTATAAACACTAGGATGATAGCACGAAACTTTCTCAAAGATCTTCGACGGATCACAAGAAGAAGCATCGTGAGGGCCCCCACAAATATAGCACCACGGGTATGGAGAAAAACCCGGTGCGTCTTGAGGATAGGGATTGTCATAGGGAGAGGGTGGGAAAGTATTGTAAGAGTTGAAGTATGAATTTGTTGAATTGCAAAATGGACAAAATCCAAATTGTGTATCGTCGATATCAAAACCACACCGCTCACAAGTACACCATTGACATGTTTGAAAACCATGCCAAGGTCGCCCACACCGTCCGCAAGACGAATCCATGAAGAATTATGAATAAGAGGGGTAAAGAAAAGAATTAAACATACTAGAGGATAAAGAGGAATATTTTTGGTGCAAAACTTTTGAAAAGAAATGCTTTTTATGATTTTTCAAATGTTTTTGGGGTTTTTGGAAAATTTTTGACACGAAAAATAACGTTCACAAGTGAACGGATCCCAAAAAGCAACGCGTCTCTCACAGAAAACCGTTAATCTTTACGAAAAGAGCCGGCAGCGGCGCCATTTAATACCAGGCTTTTAACACCTTGTATAAAAGATTAAAGTTCGTTGTGTCGTTCTCTTCGAATTGAAAAACTTGTGTTTAATGTGTGACTCAGTTAAACTTTGGTGGAAACAAAAATGTGTCGTTGTAGTGTTTAAAATAAAAGGTGCAAAACAATTAAAGTAAAAGTGCGATTAAAGTAAATCTAAGTCTAATAAAAACAAAGTGCAAGTATTTAAAAACAAGACGAGAATTAAAAGGCACTAAATGAAAATAACGCAAACTTAAATCTAACTAAGGCAAACTTAAAACGCAGCTAAAACTAAATCTTAAACTAATGCAAATAAACTTAAAGTGCGATTAAGGAAAAAGGCGGGAAAAATAAAGCTTAAAATAAAAGGGCAGAAACTTAAAAACTAAATTTAAAGAAACTGAAAATATGCTCTATCCGGAATAAACCCTATTCGGAATACTGTCACTATGCGGAATAAGTTCTACTCGGAATATTACACCTATTCGGAATGATGGCCTATTCGGAATCCTCAAGTCTATTCGGAATAAAACCCTCTACTCGGAATAATACACTTATGCGGAATAAAGTCTCTATCCGGAATATCTGTCCCTATTCGGAATGAATACTCTATGCGGAAAAGTGTGGCTATTCGGAATAAAGTGCCTTACGCGGAAAATCCCCCTATTCGGAAAACCAAGTCTATTCGGAATATTGTCACCCTATTCGGAATAAACTTCCAATTCGGAATAGAAGCCCTATGCGGAATCAGAGCCTATTCGGAATAAAAGGTCTATGCGGAATGATTTCCTATTCGGAAAATCACCCTTATGCGGAATATAGGCCCTATTCGGAATATTAAATATTCCGAATAAAGCACAAATAAGCAAAAACCTCTATTCGGAATAAATCTGGGCTAGGATCCTGGGAAAGAATAGTACGAGATCCGAAGAACAAGGGATAAGAATTAAGCTCGGATCTAATAAAAACTAAACCAAATCAACAATAAGATTAAATCAAACAAGTAAATAAACAAATATAAAGCATAAACAATCAATCCAAAACAATAAAACTAAACAAGATAATCAAAATCACTTTAATCAAATCAACAAAAATAAAGAACTTGAACATAAACAAATCAACACAAAGATTAAAGAAAGGTAGAATGAGATTAACAAGGTAAAGATAAAGCTTAAAAAGAATTAAAAGAAAAACTTACTTGAAATTAAATGGTAATTAAGTGCAAGACAAGGTAATTAAAGTGGACAAGTAATTAAAGGTGCAAGGTAATTAAAAATGGAAGAGATAGTTTGTCAAGCTATCCAACAAAATGAAAAATGACTAATCCTAATCTATATATAGGGGAGGATTAGGAAGCTTCCTCCCCTCCTTCATTTCTTGTTAATTGCAAGATTAAGCCCCTTTCTTCTTAATTCTTCATTAATTGCGTCATTAGTCCTTTTCTTCTAATCTTCTTTAAACTTGGACTTAAAGGACTTTTGGCTTCGGGATTTCTTCGAACTCGTCTTTAAATTCTTCAATAAAATAGACTTGAATTCTTCGGCTTTTGATAAACTTCCGTCTTTTGACTTTTTCTTCGATAAATCTTCAGAATTGGTCGTGGACTTCCGTTCTTTTTGCACTCTTGACTTCTTGACTTCGTCTTTCATCCTTTTCTTCAATAAAAGTCCGTAAATGCCCGTGAATGTCCGTGTTTTCTCCACTTTTCACATTTTCATCCTAAATCACAACAAAAACACAAACCACGCATAATTCCGACATAAAAGACATAAAATACACGTTTTGGTCCGGTTATTATTGTAATTAAGTGGTAGAAAAGATGGGTGTTTACACACCTATCAAATCCCCTACACTTGACCATTGCAATGTCCTCATGCAATGCATTAGTTACAAAGCAAGATTTCACTTTTCATCATAATTAATCCACGTTGGCCTTTATTAAAGAGATAGAAAATTAAAATCATACAAAATAAAGAAATCAAAAGCATACCTTGGGTTTTTGAAAAAGTTATGAATAATCATCATCCTCAAGTTTTCACTTTCTCCAAACCAAGCTTAAAAATGAGATCATTGTTATTATAAGTTAGTAGACTAACACGAACTCATGTGGGCCAATTACTCACTTAGACTCCCTTATTCCTAAGGGTATCTCTTATATTTTATTGTTGTCTTGAATGATCACGAGGATACATTTTTGACTTATTTCGATAGTTATTTAGTCTGAAAATAAAGTGCACGATTTAATCAATAGTTAGCTAAAGGACCAAATCTTTTAAAACTGCTTCTCGGGACCTCATAAAGTTCATATCTTGGCATAACTCTAATCCATACCGAGCAACTTTTAAACGATCTGGGGCTAGAAGCTAAGTAACTTTTCAAATCGTACAACCTTATTTATTAGCAGATAAATTTATTAGCAAGCGATGGGAGAATAGGCTTATAATTAACTCACATAAATTCACGAAAGAATACCGAACTTATAATTGGCTCTATCATCTCTCGTTCTCCACAGTTTAAAATCTCAAGGAATGAGATTCGTGGATACTTAGCCTATTAAATCAAAGTTTTGGGTTTTCGAGTCGCCTATAGGATCTTGCAAATTCTTAGACTTTTTCAAGTTTAGAAATCGCATTTTAAAGTTCCCTTGATAAACGACTCTCTAGGATCAATTATAGGAACTTGCAAAAAGTTCTTGTTCTTAACCCGTGAGAGTTAAGACTTTCGCGTTTTATAGCTCCCTATATAAAAGCCTAGCAAAACTTGACTTAAACACGTTAAGGATACTAGCTAGAGTAAACTCGGATTGAGTCAAAAGATTCACAACGTTTGAAAATTAAAACCACTTATTAAACATTTATTCTAATGAGGAAAGAAAATAACTATACAAAGGGAAAAACTAATAGGCCAAAATAGATCAAAAATTTTGAAAAATTTCGAAAAATTGATTTTCCGGTTAAAATGAGGACAAATACAAGGAAAAGACCACTTAACTTCGATAGAAGTCCCCCCTACACTTAAGATAAACATTGTCCTCAATGTTTAAGCATGTGGGAGTAAACTCCCCTACACTTAGGACATTGTGCACGTTGTTTAAATCTTGCTAAGGAAAAGACAACTAAAGAGATTCCTATTTTAATATTGAGAAAATATAAAATAGTGAATCAAAAAGAGTTTAGGATAGAACCGGGATAAAGTAGAACACGGAATCACGGGTCGTCAAGAATCATCGAGAGTGGATCATTGAAGCTCGAATCCCTGATTAAGAAGTGAGGAGAGGAAATAGCAATCCAAAGGGTCCCCCCTACAATTATGGTAAAGAAAGCGAAAAGATAGATGCATGGGTTGCCTCCCAAGAAGCGCTTGGTTTTTGTTAACCGAGTCGTGAGCCTGACTCGTCCCCGAATTAAATGGTCCATGGGGAAGCCTCAAATGTAATACCGGGATCAAAGACCTTATCCTCATTCCCGGAGGAATATAACAAAGGAGAGGCAGGAGGATAAGTCTTAAACGGTAGAAAGGTTCTTTCAACATACGAGAAGTATGTGAAATCTTGATCCTCGGGAGGTGGGGTGGGTATAGGAATCACATTGTCATCCTCCAAAGACAATGGACGAGGACCAATTGGCAAAGCTGTAAGGTTATCAATCATAAAATGGTCATTGTCACCTCCCGGGTCAAAACACTCATCCTCATTTCCCGGAGAGGGAAATTGATACATCACCCGATTGGGCGTGCATTCAGTAGGATGAGGGGGCAATATAGTATGAGAAGTAAGAGAAGAATTACCTTCCACCTGCGATACCTTTTTAGTAGAGTCAGAACTCTCCACCTCTGCGATAGAAGGGGTCATGGCTATCAAAGTATGCTCATCAGTAACAAGATAGTCATAACTATCAATGTCTTCAATCCTTTCGTCAAAGAGAGGATTCACCTCACTAGATATGTAATCGTCATCAAAATCAAATAAAGGGTTCGAATAAATCTTGAAAGTTTCCTTCGGAACGTCTTCATCAGATAATGACTCGTCATCACTAGAAGTAAAATCATCATCTTGATCGAAAAGAGGATTAGAGAAAACCATAGAATCCTCTTCCAAAGTGTTGGTGGAAGGAACATCATCAGAAGAAAGTGCATCAAACTCATCGTCACTGTCGGATGTCAACTCAGATTCACTTGGAATTGAGACCAGGTTATCAGCACTAGACGTATTGAATTCGTCGGATTCCTTTGCAGGAATTGTGCTGATATCCTCATCCCTTAAGATGGTTGAATCCTTAGGCTCCGGCAAGTCAGGAGAAGGAATAGCATTCTCATTGGTCCAAGAAATAGGACTCTCATCGTCATCACTGTCATAATAATATGGATGCACAAGAGGAGGAATATAAGCATTAAGGTTAGATACCTGCTCTTGGTGTTGATCCGCTTGCCATTTCTCCATCATCCTGTGGACAATTTCTTGAACTTTATGAAAGTTGTCAAACAGTGTGGCCAGTAGATCAGGAGGAAATGCACGACATGGTTGAGGATTGACGGTGTGACGTGGGGGCTCACGGTTATAAACACTAGGATGATAGCACGAAACTTTCTCAAAGATCTTCGACGGATCACAAGAAGAAGCATCGTGAGGGCCCCTACAAATATAGCACCACGGGTATGGAGAAAAACCCGGTGCGTCTTGAGGATAGGGATTGTCATAGGGAGAGGGTGGGAAAGTATTGTAAGAGTTGAAGTATGAATTTGTTGAATTGCAAAATGGACAAAATCCAAATTGTGTATCGTCGATATCAAAACCACACCGCTCACAAGTACACCATTGACATGTTTGAAAACCATGCCAAGGTCACCCACACCGTCCGCAAGACGGATCCATGAAGAATTATGAATAAGAGGGGTAAAGAAAAGAATTAAACATACTAGAGGATAAAGAGGAATATTTTTGGTGCAAAACTTTTGAAAAGAAATGCTTTTTATGATTTTTCAAATGTTTTTGGGGTTTTTGAAAAATACATGACGTTGCATACACACGACTCATTTTATACACAACTCTTTAGGTGACAAGTACTAGTTTACATGGTTTTCAGCCCCTTTGTTCATACGCAAACAATGTCATCGTTTCTTGATTTATTTGGTTACACACATACATGCAGCACATAAGTTATCAAGGTTCATTCATGTTTCTTATTTACATGCATGCACGCCCTCTCCCTGCAACACACACACGCACCATCCATATATATTTACACTATTGATTGATAGTACAAAAGCTTCACACACTCACACATACGCTTATGAAAATACATTTTTAGTTTCTGGTGTGGGGCTTCCTGCTATTCACACACACAAAGTCTGGTTTTCAAAGAGTTTATATTTAATGTCTCTGTTTTGACAATGCATTGACACACACTCTAGTTTCCTCATGCAAGCAACATTCACACAGGCCATAGAGAAAGGATTCGTTGTTTCACTTAATTTTGATATTGTTGATCCCAAACTTAGATCGATTAAGCTTTGTGTATACGAGATTAGATCAAGTACTACACGTAGAGAAACCTTTGCTTATGAATAAAGTAACAAAGTGTTATGCGGAATTAACACTTGATCTAAAACACAAAGATGTTAAACAAACTTTCACTTGTATTAGAATAAACGAACTTGATTACAATGAAAGAGGTTTAACTTGCGAATACTTATGAAAACTGATATATGACTTTAACCTAAAAGACCTTCTTTTATAGAACAAGAAGTCTTGTACAATAAGCTACGAATCAACTATTCTAGGTAAAGATAATAATAGAAAATACAATGTTGTGCTTATCTTTACCATACATAAATAAAGAAACAAATAAACAAAAGATACGTATGAAGATATTCCATCAGTGTCAATCTTCAAGGCTGTCAGCGTTGACTTCTTCAATGTCAACGCTTGGCTGTCATCGTCCAATGTCATCCTATCAGCGTTGACATTCTTCTTATCAGCGTCTAGTGAACTGACCCATATTTTATTCCCAACAATCCTCCCCTAAACTTGATATCTATTCCAATGATCAAGTTTCTGAATAAAAACTTAAGGCTTAGGAGGAATCTTGCAAAAACTTCTTATGTTGGTGATAAACATATCTGATCAAGTCTTTGGCCACGTCACTAGTATAATCAATCTCCAAGGGTGTCTCTAGCATCTTCTCCAACACTTCTTTGGACAAGAAATAGTCAGCATCCACAAGTAAATATTCTGAAAACTTTGTAGAGCTCATATGAAATACACCACAAGTAGAATAAAGCCTCCAATGAAGATTACTGAGATCATCTTCAAGATCCTTCCATATGGCAGGATCAGCTTCTTTTGGACCACACAAAGTCATAAATGTGTTCCAAAGTCTTATTCCATTTGCTGAAGTAGGTGCTTCAGCTGTATACTTGGCCTCTATCAATCTCCATAGATGCACCAAGTCTTCCCTGTCTATGCTTGCAAATATAGAAATAACTGAAGTGAAAGTATGTACCTCCTTTCCAAATCTGCCAATCTTCCAAAATCCACACTCATCTTCATCAAAACTGATGATTGGATTTCTGTCATCTAAAGGTACTACATTAACCAAATCTGAAGCTTCCAATGGAGAAAGCTTGAGATGCTTCCTTATTACACCTTCAGTTGGAAAATACACATCCATATCTTTAGGAAATTGAAAAGGATCTCCTTTCTTCACTGGTCTTTGAGCACTCCTCATTTCCTTTTGAATCTGCATTTCCTCAGCAAGCTCTTGTTTCCTTTCTTCTGAAAGAAACTTGTAGACATTACTTTCTTGCACCTTCCTCCAAATAGGATGTGCCCTATACTCTAACTCCTCAAAAGATAAAGCCAGCAACTTCTTTGATGTCCAGTTAGGTTGATGACACCTAAGCAACTTGTAATACAACTGCCTTCTATCTCTTTTGAGCCAAGTCTTGACCTCCTGTGCATTATACTTCAAAATCACCTTTATGTCATCTTGTACCCTGAGAAGAACTTCCAACCCCCAAATTTGATCTGACAAACTCATCCCTGGGTTGTCCATAACCTTGTCTTCCCAAGCATGGTACATTCTGGTGATTTCAGGTAGGTCCCAATCAATCTGATTCTTCAACTCACTCAACCTTTCCTTTGCAAGCTCATCCCCATATTCAAGCCTTTCTGGATCTTCAATAATTTGAATACTTGAATCTGAGCTATCACCTTCTTTATCATCACCACTTTCTTCCTCACTCTTAGAAACAACAAATGGTGATCTTCTATTCCTCTTCAAATCTCTTTCCAAAAGTTGTGCAGCCAACTGTTCATCAAATGCAATTTGTGCTGCATCTTTCTTTGGAACATCTTCTTCAATCAGAATCCCTTTACCTTTGTCTTTTGGATCAATAATTGGTAAAGTAGAAGAAGAAACCTGTGTGGACACATCTTTGATGATTGTTGATGGCTGGAATACATCAACACCACCTGCAACTTTATCAGCGTTCAAGTTACTCCTATCAGCGCCACGATTACCTTTGTCAGCGCTGGATGTGTCAGCGTTCAAACCTGTATCAGCGCCCAATGTTTCTTTGAAAGATCCTTCCAAGTTTAATGGTGTCACCTTGGATGTATCAATAACTGGGTGCTTCTTCAAGTTGGTGAGAGCTTCAGCAACCTGTAAAGATTCACTAAATTGTGAACTCTTCTCTGAACTCTTCTCACTAGCTGTATGAATCAGCTCATCCTCTTCATCCTCTTCATCCTCCCCTTTGGAAGATTCCTCCATTAGACTTCTGCTACTTGGGTTCTCCAAAACAGTTACCCGCTCCCTCAAAACTTGGAGTTCACGACCCTGTTTGTTGACAGTTTGTACAAGGCTGACATTTTGCTTTTGCAAGCGAATGACAGCAGCCGTCAATTCAATTATTGTCATAGGTTCCAATCTGCCCTCAGCTAGAATGGGAATTTGACCTCCCAAAGTAGAATCATAGGGCATGGATGAGGTCTTAATGATGTTGGGACTGTCTTGACCAGCATCTAAGCCTGTGTCAATAGCCCCAGCCTCACCCATTTCACCAGCCACACTTGTGGAGGTGGTTCTCTCTGCTACAAGGCTAGGATCACTAGAGGAGAACACTCCAGTAACCCTTTGGCGTTTATTCAACCTAGATTGTAATGGGGTGGAAGATGAAGTAGATTGTGTGGGTGATGGTTGGTTAAGGGGTGTTTGGGATTGTGCAGGGATGGTATCAGCGTCGGGATTGGCTGTGTCAGCGCCAACATTTTGAGTGTCAGCGCTGGGTTGGTCAATGTCCATGTTTTCTGGTGAAGGTAATGGTTCATGAATAGGCTCAAGTTGGGGTTCAGGTTCTGGTTGTGGTTGAGCAGCCTGAATTACTTCAAGCATTGGTTGGGTAAGAGGTATGGATCTGTTTGTGGAGCTCATTTTAGCAAAAATGGTTTTCTGTTGTTTAGGGATCTCATAAAAAGTGTCATGATCCCTAGAACAATATTCTTGTAAATCAAAGACCATTTGCAAAAATCTAGGGTAAGCCAAAGTCATTTTACTTCCCTTGTTTTTACACATCCCTTCAAAAATCATTTTTGAAAAATTATACTTAAGCCCACGTGTTATACAAACCAAAGCACTTGCAATTGACCTGTTTATTTCATTAAAAGAAGTACATTTTGGACTTAAGCATTGTAAAAGGACATGTATCAAATATTTCCAGTCAGAGGGAAATTCCTGCTTATGATATTTATTTAAAGTGACATCAGCAGGAATAGGATAACCCAAATCCCTAAGACCTTGTTCTATTGTTGCAATGGCAAGGGTAGTCACACCATCAGCGTCATCAAGACGCAAAGCTTGGCGAACCAAGGTTTCAGTGACCACCCATGTTCTTCCATGAACAGTAGATGTTAATGTGGTCACTCCATTAGTTGTTGTGGAACTAGCAGTGTTCCAAAACTGTCTAATGTGTGCGACAGGGACTAATGGTGTATGAGAAAGTGCATACCTTAAGGAGGATGCATTTAAAAATGCCACCATCTGTGAATACTGAGGAAACAAATCATCATCAGCAGTCAAGTAAGCTACCATATTATGTTGGCTCTTGAACTCCAACGTTAAATTCTTTGAGTTGAACTTGGGTGCCATTGTGAAAGCTGTTTAGGTTATGTGATATGGAAAAAATCTAGGAGAAAAGTGTTAGACAAGAAAATATGAATACCCAGAATAAAAAGTTTAACCAAATTTATAGGAGAGATGCATGATTTTGATTGGTCAAAAATGAGGCGGTTATATTCAAAGAGCAATGATGAAAATATTGAATCAAATATAACTTATCTCATGCATTAATTAAAAGTAACAACTCCCCAAAATTACGGCCAAAGATTAGTCAAAAATAACAACTGGGTAGGGCCCACTAGGTGTCAACGGTCAAAAATAGCCCATCAGCGCCCAACGACTATATTTTCTTGTCAGCGTTTGCCTAAAGCCCTGTCAGCGTCACGATTGGACGTAACAGCGTTTGGAGAAAAACTTGTCAGCGTCTAAAAATAAAAATATTTAAAAAGAAAAAGACCTTAACAAAGTAATTTATCCTAAGGGAAATATCTTACAAGTTGATAATAATTACTGGGCGGCAAGCACTGTCCATTTATGCACACTTGCATAAACAAGATAGACACAAATGTCCTCTAGAGTCCCTTGCTAACCAAAATACTTACCAACAAAGTTATTTCACAAAATTCTTTGTAACTCCCAGGTAAACCCATAACCAAAGTATTCCCAAGTCTCCCATCAGACCACAACCAATTCTAGGCCAAAAATGTCTTGGCAGCATGCATAGTTTATCAACTTTGCATGCTACAGTGCCTCATGGTTTAGTAAAACTAACCCATACTCACCTGTGGACACAATCTAGAATTGTGATGAGAGTATTATAAGAATACCCAAGAGTCCTAAAGGTTCCTTAAACCTCCCCTTAAACTATGATACATGAGTTCTCAAAATATATATATGAACATTAAAAATTTATGTCAAGATAGGAATATAAATATTCCAACCATCATCCATAAACAAAAACATGTCAAATAGCTCTTCAAAGATCCATAAGCAACTCTGTATCCAATGGCATAAAGCTACCACCACCTACACATTTAGATGAAAACCACAAAACTAACATTTGTTGCTGACAGCGTCCCGACAACACTTATCAGCGTTGAAGGAACTCTTGTCAGCGTTAGACAATAATATCTCTAACAACGGAAAAATAACACTTATCAGCGTTACATGTACCTTTGTCAGTGTTAGAAAAATAAAGTGGAAAATCTAAATCATCACTAAGACTAATAACAATGCATTATCCTGTACATACTTTTACAAAAAGGTTCCAAAACACATATTTAAGTGAGATTAACCATTCCAATATTTGTTACCAAATATTGAAATCTTCCAGCATCAAAAGGTTTAGTTAATAAATCAGCCACATTATCCTATGTGGCTACCCTATCTGGTTGTATTAAACCTTTCTCAAAGCAATCTCTTATAAAATGATGTCTAATTTCTATGTGTTTGGTTTTAGAATGATGTACAGGATTTTTAATAATGCATAAAGTACTGTTATTGTCTACAAAAATCTTGGTATGCATAAAATTATACCCATAATCCAACAACTGGTTCTGAATCCATAAGACTTGTCCACAACAAGCAGCTGCAGCCACATATTCTGCTTCAGTTGTAGAGTTTGCCACCACTGTTTGTTTCTTGCATTGCCAAGATATTAATCTGCTCCCAAGAAATTGGCATCCACCAGTTGTGGATTTCCTATCAAACTTGTCACCACCATAGTCACTGTCTGAATATGAAATAAGATCCAATGGAGAATCTTTTGGGTACCACAAGCCAAGATCTGGATAACATCTTAGGTACCTAAAAATTCTTTTCACAGCAAATAGGTGACATTCTTTGGGAGTCACTTGATGGCGTGCACATGCACACACAGCAAACATGATGTCAGGTCTTGAGGCTGTAAGATACATCAATGACCCAATCATTGATCTATAGTGCCTAACATCCACATCCTTTCCAGCTCCAATCTTTCCCCAGGGGTGTTCCCTATCCATAGGAGTGGAAGCATCCTTCTCATGTGGAGAAAAACCATATTTCTTCAAGATTTCAGCTACATACTTGTCTTGGGAGATGAAGATACCATCTTCTTTCTGCTGAACTTGTAAACCTAGAAAGAAGTTCATCTCACCCATTGCACTCATCTTGAATTTATCTGTCATGAGCTTGGAAAAATCCTCACTCATTTTTGGATCAGTAGACCCAAAAATGATGTCATCAACATAGACCTGCACAAGCAACACATATTTTCCTTTCTTCTTTGTGAATAGTGTCTGATCTATGGTGCCCCTCTTGAATCCATTGTCCACTAAATATGTAGACAAGGTACCATACCATGCTCTAGGGGCTTGATGAAGTCCATACATAGCTTTCTTCACTCTATAAACCTTGTCTGGATTTTCAGGATCTTCAAAACCAGGAGGTTGCATGACATATACTTCCTCAACAATTGTCCCATAGAGGAAAGCACTCTTCACATCCATTTGATAAACAGTGAAGTTCATGCAAGAGGCATAAGCTAGGAAAATTCTGATAGCTTCAATTCTTGCAACTGGTGCAAAAACTTCTTCATAATCTATGCCTTTCTCTTGTGTATATCCCTGAGCTACCAAACGTGCCTTGTTTCTGACCACAATGCCCCTTTCATCCTTCTTGTTCCTTAGAACCCATCTTGTCCCAATTGGTCTCACATATCTAGGACAATCAACCAGCTCCCAAACATCTTGTATAGCAAATTGGTGAAGCTCATCCTGCATTGCTTCCACCCAACTTGGTTCTTTGAGAGCATCAAAAATCTTCTTGGGTTCTTCCTGTGACAGAAAACAGGCAAACAAACATGCTTGTACAAGAGGGGTATCAACCTTCTTGTGTATATTGGCAATAAATCCACCAAGACTTTGATGGGATCTTCTTGTCTGAACTGGAGCCATAACATCACCAATGATCTGAGATGAGGGGTGATCCTTTGCTGTGGAAGTGAGAACTCCTCCTTCAAAAAGTCTGGTGTCCTCAATGTCACGCTCCATGTTGCCAATATCTTCTTCATCAGATTCTCTTTGATCAACAGAAATCTCTTCATGGACATTAGAAGGTCCACCTTGTTCAAAATGAGAAGAGAAAAGATGTGCAAAGGTGTTGTCAAAGTCTGATCCTTGTTTGTCAGCGCTTGGGCTAACAACGCTTGAACTGTTGGTGTCAGCGTCTGATCCATCAGCGTCTGAATGGCTCTTATCAGCGCTTGATTTCCCTTTGTCAGCGCCTGAAGAAGTATGCATGTTTGTATTTGGTGGTATTTGAAAACCACCATTATCTTTTCTAGCAGCAGCAGCAGCAGCATAATACTCATCTGTCCATATAGGAAGTGTAACATATTCTTGTGTGGGTGATGATATAACTGCTGGTGGTCCATCCTCCTTAGCAACCTGTATACCTGAAACATTACCAATTCTCTTTTCCAAAACACTTGAAGTTACCTTCACAATGTCTGGATCAGTAACAGGCATATAATTTAAAGCTCTAGATAAAGGTTCTAAGTCAAACAACCAATTTGGACCACTTTCAGGATCACTAGGTTTACTCTCTAAAAACCTAACATGTACTTTTTCAAGTATACGTTTTTCCTTTTTAATGTAAACCCTATATCCTTTGCTCTGCACTGAATAACCCATGAAGTAGCCTTCATCACCTTTTGAATCAAATTTACCTAGGGCTTCACTAGTTTCTAAAACAACTACATGACAACCAAAAGGCTTGAGAAAGCCAATATTGGGCTTCCTTCCCCAAAGTAATTCATAAGGTGTCTTATTATGTATCTTGTTGACCAATGCCCTATTTTGAACATAACAAGCTGTGTTAACAGCTTCAGCCCAAAAGGCTATAGGAAAGTGGGCATCAGCCAACATGGTTCTGGCTGCTTCAATAAGGGTCCTATTCTTCCTTTCAGCAACCCCATTTTGCTGTAGGGTTCTAGCTATGCTAAACTGCCTAGTAATCCCTTTCTTGGCACAAAAATCATCTAACAACTGATTTCTAAACTCACCCCCATTGTCACTTCTAATAATTTTGACCTCATTACCATTCTTCTTTTCAATTTGGGTAATGAAATTAATCAGACTTTGGGCAGTTTCATTTTTCTTGGCTAAAAAGAAAGTCCATGTAAACCTGGAATAATCATCAGTGATAACAAAACAATATGATTTACCCTTCAAACTTTCTATATTAGTTGGACCAAAGAGGTCCATATGCAATAAGTGAAGTGGTTTAGAACTAGAGTGCACCTGTTTAGACCTGAATGAGACCTTGTGCTGCTTGCCCTTAAGACATGCAACACAAGTGTGGTCATTGTGGAAAGCCTTTTCAGGCAAACCATCAACTAAACCAAGCCTCACAAGTCTATTGATATTCTTAAAGTTTATGTGCCCTAATCTCCTGTGCCAAAGATTACTTTCATCTACTGAGGCTTTAGCATACAGACATGACATTTTATTATTTATCTTAATTCCATTAAGATTCACATTATATATGTCTTTATGCCTTGGTGTTCTAAAATCTATGTATTTTTCCTCAGGGAGCTTATAATCTTTGCTTAACACCAAGCACTCAGTATCTGTGAAAAGAACCTTATTTTTGTTATCACACACTTGTGATACACTAAACAAATTATAATCCAGTTCTTTTACCAGGAAGACATTCTCAAACCGTAGATTGTTGGTGACAAGGGTTCCTTTTCCAGTGATGGTGCCATAGCCCCCTCCAATGTATACCTTATCACCATCTTGAATAGGAGAGAAATTAGTCAGATAGTCTTCCTTCCCTGTCATGTGCCTTGAGCATCCACTATCCCAGTATCCATAATCATTGATCTTCTTCTGAATGCCCTGCACATAAAGAAAACACATTAGTTTTCTTTGGGAACCCAAGCCTTGGAAGACTTGGATTCATTTGGTTGTTCAACAAGAACAGACTTGGTTCTCATAACAACCCCATTTTCATCCCTGTTTGAATAAAATTCCCAGTTAACCCTAATTGGTGTTGGCAATGCCTTTGAAATATAATGAAACCTGTTGCATGTCATAGAAATACCAGTAGAATTAGGGTTTTGGTCTTGTTTTGGTCTCCATGTTAAGCTAGTAGAAGCTTTAGACCTATTTCCCTGTGGTTGCAAATACCTAGGTTTGACAGTGTGTCTATCAGCGCTGAAATTGCTCTTGTCAGCGCCCCGATTGCCTTTATCAGCGTTGAACCTAGGGTTTGCTACAGGAATCCATTGCCTATTTGACCAAGTGTTTGACTTTTGAAAAGGTCTTAGGCCTTGTGTGTTAGACCCTCTAGTAAAGAATGGGGCTGGTCTAACAACTTGTGAACTTTTGTTCACATAAGTATTGGGTCTGACAGTGTTTGACCTATGTTGACTTTTGTCAGCGCTGAAATGGTTCCTATCAGCGTTGACATTGGAAGCGTTGACACATTTGTATGCCAAATGTGAGAAGCTACCACATGTGTAACAAGCTTTTCTAGACATAGTCTTAGGTCTAGAAGCAAAGAAGCCTGTTCCATGATTACTAACTTGGCTTTTTGGTGACCTAGTATTCCTATACATCTCTGCATACTTAACACTAGGTTTTCTAACATTTTGTGGGCCAAGGTCAACAGCTTTGCCAGTGGTAGGGTGTGTGATTTTAATAGGTTTAGGATCACTGGACTCCACAATTGGTATCATGTTTGGTGTGGGCTCATTTGGACTTTCACACAACAACCCTCCCTTAACAAACAAGGTGTGGTTAGCTTTCTTCCACTCATCTAGGTCAGTCAGTTTTTGCTTGTATTCCTCAACTGGGGAAGTCACTCTAGGTGGAGGAATGAATTCCTCCTCTTGGCATTCTGGCAAGCCAGTCCAAGATAAATCCTTTGATTGGACACCATAGAAATCCCCAGCTGGTGGTGGAACACCAGTATAATTATTCATCCCAATCCCACTCATATCCTTAGAGTCTCTTTGTTTACTAACACACTCTCCTAGGGATTGTGTGGCCTTATCAAATCTCTGGATTTTAAGACTCACATTATCTTTATTTTTGTTAGCCTCCTCTAACTGAGCTATCAAATCAAGATTAACCCTATTTACTATATCTTGAACATCTTTACTCTGATGTAACTCATGTTTTAAGATATTTATTTGATCCTTTAAATCAAACTCCATTTTCTTATACTCAGCTACTGTCTTTTCTGTTTGGGTAAGAGCAATTTGATAATTAGATACTTTGCATCTTTCAGTACTTGCCTCATCTAATAGTTTTACTATCTCTTGATTTAGTTTTTCAGTATTTAAACGACAACCCTTAGAACAGAAAGCATCATCATATACCTCATTATCTGATGAAGAGGAGGAGTGTGCCATGAGAGCATATTCAACATGCTCTTCTTTCACTTCAGCAACCAAAGCTCTATCCTCTTCTTCATTCTTGGCCATCCAGCTCCAGTCCCATTCTCCAACGCCATCAATTTGATGAACAGCAACCATGGCCTTGGGATCTTGACTCTTAACCATTTGGCTTGAGGGCTTACCAGCATCAGATCTTCTTGGAGATCTACATTCCCTCATGAAGTGCCCCATCCTATGACAGTTGTAGCACTCAACCTTGGTCTTGTCAAAGCCAGCAACATCCTTAGCATTAAAGGTCATCTTCTTCTTGAACCTTTTATTAAACCTGTTTGCTCTTAAGCTTACAAGAGCCATAGTCCACTTGATGTCCATCTCTTCCAATTGTTCATCACTTATCTGCTCAAGATCTTCATATGTAATCCTTGAATCACTGGGCAAAGAAGCAATGAATGCACACACAGTATCTAGATCTAAACCAGCAGGTTTAAGTCTATCAGCGCCAAAGTTGTGTGTGTCAGCGCTTGAGTATAAAGCGTTGACAGGATATGATCCAGCGCTGACAGACTGACATCCAGCGCTGACACCTTGAGATCCAGTGGCTGAATGTCCATAGAAGTTCATGGAATCAAATTGGCCTTCACTTTGTGAGAAGAAGGCCATGTTACTACTGGAAGATTTATTATCACTATCCAATTGCCATTCATTCTCCAACAGTCTTAGTTTGTTGAAGATGTCATCAAACCTGGAGGTCTTGTGGGTATTATTGACAAGAATGGATCTTGTCTCAATCTTCCATACATCACCAAGGCTTTTGAGAAAAGTAGCATTCAATTCAGGGTCATCAATCTGTGTTCCCATGAAGGAAAGTTGACTTGTGATGTCAAGAAGTCTACTTCTCACACTGCTGAGATTTTCATTGGGTTGAGCTTTAAAGACAGCATACTCATGCAAGAGTTGCTTCTTCTTTTCTTCTTTTGTGTCAGCATTGCCACCATGTGCTACTTCAAGAGCTTCCCAAAGCTCTTTTGCAGACTCAAAGCGTTTGTACTTGTGCTGATTCTCATGACCTAGGGCGTGTTTCATGATGTTCAAGATTTTCATGTCCACCCTCTTCTTGGCTATATCTTCAACAGCTACAGCTCTCCCATCTCTAGGCTTTTCCTTCTTATCAGCTTCAGGACAATTAGGAACAGCTGTCCTTGTGGCAATTGCAGCAGCAATCTTTGCTGCTTTGTCGAATGTGTTCCCATATTCGACAATCTCCCAAAGAGTGTAGTCATGAATAGCTATATATTGCTCAAAATTTGACTTCCAAAGCTCAAAGTTCCTGGCATCAAACATGGGAATTTTGATACTAGGATTTGAGGAGTTGTTTTGTAGCAAAGCAGCAGGTTGATCTGTGCCAGACATGGTGTTTTTAGGGTTTTGAGAATTTTAGGGTTTTTAGGGTTTTTGGTGTTTTAGGGTTCTTGCGTTACTTAAAGATCAAAAGTTTCTCAACAAGCTCTGATACCACTTGTTGATCCCAAACTTAGATCGATTAAGCTTTGTGTATACGAGATTAGATCAAGTACTACACGTAGAGAAACCTTTGCTTATGAATAAAGTAACAAAGTGTTATGCGGAATTAACACTTGATCTAAAACACAAAGATGTTAAACAAACTTTCACTTGTATTAGAATAAACGAACTTGATTACAATGAAAGAGGTTTAACTTGCGAATACTTATGAAAACTGATATATGACTTTAACCTAAAAGACCTTCTTTTATAGAACAAGAAGTCTTGTACAATAAGCTACGAATCAACTATTCTAGGTAAAGATAATAATAGAAAATACAATGTTGTGCTTATCTTTACCATACATAAATAAAGAAACAAATAAACAAAAGATACGTATGAAGATATTCCATCAGTGTCAATCTTCAAGGCTGTCAGCGTTGACTTCTTCAATGTCAACGCTTGGCTGTCAGCGTCCAATGTCATCCTATCAGCGTTGACATTCTTCTGATCAGCGTCTAGTGAACTGACCCATATTTTATTCCCAACAGATATCACACATACACAGTCATGTAAATATATGTTTATTTTGCAAGTTCACTCCTGGACTATAAATCAAGTAAGCATCGACAAGCATGAGTGTTTCTAGGTCTATAATTGGTTGAGGTTTTACACTACACACGAGGCTTTAGTTGGTCTCTTACTTTCCTACTGTGTTAGTCACACACGCACACAACGCACATTTTCCTTTACTTTTGAATCCTTGTGATACACTCTAATTTACACTCTAACTTACCCCAGAGGTACTCACATACTCGAAAACGTGGCGTTATACTCACGGGGTTTCCTACCCACGACACATACATGTAGGGGTGTCATATGGGTCGACCCAACCCAAACCCGACCCAACCCGAACCCGATAAATCTTATAGGGTTGGGTTATTTCGGGTCCAAGTATGCTTATAGGGTCAATCGGGTTGACCCGACCAACCCGATAGTATTATAGGGTCGGATTAGGGTTGCGAATATATTTTTAATCGGGTTCGGGTTCAACCCGATAACCTTATATTAAAAGCTGTTTATCAGTTAACTTAACATAAATTAGTAGTTTTGGCCCAATAAAAAGGTAATTATCTTTTACTTCAACCGTCGTATTCTCAAACCCTAATAATTATACTTCAACCGTCTCATCTTCAATACTACATTAGAATTACCCTAATAATTAGACGAAGGTTCGTTACTGTTATTACTTGTTTTCATTACAGATATAAAGTTTTAACAAAATGATTGGTGATAAAAATGTCCCACACATTAATACTTTTTGTCCAAGCTTCGTTAACAGAATCATATGTGCATAAAGAAACTCCATAATGTGCTTAATTCCATAATGTGCTTAATTACTGTTTGAGCCTCAACTATTGTTTAAATTATGTGCATCTTTGAGCCTCAACTACTGTTTAAATTATGTGCTTAAATCTATAATGTGCTTAATTCTTCCATAATGTCCCCGTTAGATGTCTTCAAACTTTGTTTAACTTATGAATTATTATTATTTTATTATTGTTAGATGTCTTCAAGTTCAATGGAGATATTGGAAGAATCAACGGTGGAGGTCGAAAGTAGCAAAAACAATAAGGGAAAAAAACCAACAACTCGTAAAAAAAGATCCCCGGTATGGCTAGAGTTTGATATTCAAGATCTAAAAAAAGGAGAGACGCCGGAAGACGTAAAAGCTAAGTGTAAACATTGCGGTGAAGTGTATTTATGTCACACAAAAAAGTATGGTATTTCGAACCTAAAGGTTCATCTTGTGGAGAGGTGCACGCCTTACCTAGAAAAGCAAAGTAAGTCTCAAACTCATATTACTTTTGAAGGCGGTGATGTAAACAAAATGACGGCATGGAGGTTTGATCAAAACAAAAGTAAGAGGGCTTTAGCTCACATGATTGTTGTTGATGAGTTACCATTTAGTTATGTTCAAAATTCAGGTTTTAAGCACTTTCAAAAGATCAATCAACCTCAATTTGATATTCCATGTAGAGGAACAATAACAAAAGAGTGTTTGCTAATGTATCACGAAGAAAAAGTCAAGCTTCGTGAAACAATCCAAAAGAATATTGGTAGAGTTAGTTTAACTACTGATGGATGGACATCTGCCATTAAGAAAAAGAGCTACATGGCTCTTACAGCCCACTTTATAGATAACGAGTGGAATTTAGTAAAAAAGGTGTTGAATTTTCGTAAGCTTGATGGTCATCGCGGGATAGACATAGGAAAAGGGGTAGAAAGTTGTTTAAATGAGTGGGGTTTTGATAATGTTTTGTCAATCTCAGTTGATAACGCAAGCGCGAATGATAGCGCTATAGACTTTATGAAAATGATATTTGAGAAAAATCATAATTATTTGCTAAAAGGGAAATGGATGCATATTAGATGTATGGCTCATGTAATCAATCTTATTGTTCAAGATGGTATGAAAAAGTTAATAGTTCGATTGAAGCTATTAGATGTGCGGTGAAGTGGATAAAGAAGTCTGGTAATAGAATTGAAAAGTTCGCTAAATGTGCCAAAAGTGCTAGATGTGATAGCACTAAAAGTTTAGTACTTGATTGTCCAACTAGGTGGAACTCGACTTACAATATGTTGGAAGTGGCTCATGTATATGAAGATGATTTTGCTAGGTATGATCTAGAGGATGTGGATTTTGGAAATCACATTAAGAGCAAAGGTCATTGCGTCCCAACATCAGGTGATTGGGCTCAAGCGCGAAAGTTGTGTCATTTTCTAAAAGTTTTTTATGAAATCACTTTGAGAATTTCCGGGACAAAGTATGTGACATCACGTACACTTGTTAATGAATTAGCCACTATCCGTGCTTTATTAAGGAAACAACTTGATTGTGATATTCATAATGAACCGCATGAAGATGAACATCTTTATGATATTGCAAAGGTTATGCAGCCGAAATTCGACAAATATTATTGCGAGGTAGAAAATATGAATCTGTTAGTGTATTTTGCATCATACTTGATCCAAGGAACAAGTATGACTATTTGGATGTCATTGTCGATGACCATTATGGAAGAGAAGGTGTATCGGTTGTGGCAAAAAATATTGATTATATTAAAGATGAGCTGAAGCTTTTTTTTAAAGATTACATGCGTATTCATGCTCCGTCTTCTACTACTTCTTCACGCTCTGGTAAAAGGCAAAAGACTGATGACACTACTGACGAACCTGATCACGAAAACATGTTGAGAAGACGGATGAAAAGGGGAAAATCATCTGATTCATCGATTAGTGAATTGGAAAAGTATGTCGATGAAATTTGCGAACCATTTGATAAGAATGTGCATTTTGATATTTTGCAATGGTGGAAGATAAATAGCCAAAGATTTCCCATACTTTCATTAATGGCTAGAGATTTGTTAGCTATTCCCATCTCGACAGTGGCTTCTGAGTCAGTATTTAGCACTAGTGGTCGAGTCTTGGATTCGTATAGGAGTGCTTTGGGTGACAAGACGATTGAGTCCCTAATCTGTACTCAAGACTGGCTTCGAGTAGGCATAAATCCACAAAAAGAGGAAGATGTTGATACAATCTCAGAAATAGAAAAAGGTACATTCATTTAATTTTTATTTGTAAACTTTGAATATTTTCAATCCTAACTACTTCAATCTGAAATTATGTAGTGTTGATGGAGCATCAAGGTAGTAGTTCCAAACAACAATGAAGAACAAAGTATGAAGTTATGAAATGTGAAGAACGAACTTTGAAGTTCTGATATATGTGTTTGTCGCTGCACTTTTTTTGAACTCCCATAATGAACTTTATTCTTTTTATCGCATTCCACTTGTTTTTGCTTAGACCAATTCATTTGTTGGTGCACTTTGTTTTAATTAATTCACTTGTTGCTACAAATTGCAATAATTTCAGCACTTGTTACCGCCTAGTTACTGTTATAAGTCACTGTATTGACTGCTGTCTGTTGCACTTATTACTGCTGGTTACTGTACAGTAACAACTGCATTCACAGCCTGCAATTCAATCACTGCATTACTACTTGTCTATTGCCTTTTTACTGCATTTACAACCTGCAAATATTACTACTGGCTACTGCGCTTGTTGCTGCAGTCTACTGCGCTTGTTGCTGCAGTCTACTGCGCTTGTTGCTGCTGGTTACTGTACGGTAATCAATGTATTGATTGCTATCTGCTACACTTGTTAGTTAGCATGCAAGCAACTTGTGTGTTTCGCTTGCGAAAAACTGCATTTATATCCTGCTAAGGTTGCAAAGGTTCTGTTTATTTAATGCAATTGGTTCTGTGTGAGAAGTTCTATGCTTTTAAGACGGTTTCATGGAATAATTTTGTGTTTTTCTTTCTTAGCCTACAGTTGCTGCCATCGAAGCAGGGAAAAACATTGCATTAGCAAATAAAGAAACCTTAATTGCTGGTCTCCGAATTACCGAGTAAGGATCAGAATGGCAGTCTCCGAATTACCGAATTACCGAGTAAGGATTTTTCTGTTTATGTTGTTGGTTGTTTTGGATAATTTTATTTGAATTTTCGCGGCAAGCTAACTATTATTCTTGGATTTTTATTCATCCATAAAGCATCATCAAAATGTTTTTTTCTGTAATATTGGTGAGAACACTGGTTTGGACCTAATGAGTGTTAGAAAATCGATTGTTGCTGTAATTAGTGGCTAACACTGGTATAGAATTTGATTCTTTCTATTGTTTTCACCAACTTTTGTCCTAATCTGGAGCACAAGTGTTTTCACAGTTGACAAGCAATGATCGCACATATGTTATAACTTCTTGTGAGACTGTTCTGTTTATTTACAATATTTCTTTTTGTATCTTAGGTCTTGAAACACGTGATTCTGGTTCTAGCAAAAGAAGACATATGATTATAGTGGTTGTGTCAATTTTGGTTGGTTTGATGCTGGTAGGTCTAACTTTCGCATTGTATGTAAGAAGCAAGAAGAGAACATCTTACATGAAAAGACAAGGTATGGAAAATGTGATTTTTTGCTGTTGGATTCGGAAAATAATATTTCTCATGAGTCGCCTATCTTTGTGTTTTAAGACTATGTCTTTAAGTACTGAGGGAAAATGGACGGGTTGGGTAACGGGTCTACCAGGGTAACATTTTGTACAGTCTGGAATGAGTTGATGAGAGTGAAACACAATTTTCTCCTTTATATGATATTGTATATAATTATGGTCACATGTTATGTATGTAAATTCAACTTACTTCTCTGATAATAGGATAACTAATTACCCTTTTAACTTTCAATTTGCTTGACTCACCTGGACCCTTTTCTTTAGTTATAGAGGATAGTGATGTATAATAGCGATGTACTTCACAGAATTTCGTTTTTAATAGAACATATCTTTTTTTGTTACACTGAAGCATATAATTTAAGTTCAGATTAAACATGCATGTTAATTTTTTAGTTGTTACTGTTGGTTACTGTACAGTAATCACTTCTCTTGTTATAGCTTGCGACCCGATAACAACCCAATAACACAACCCGAATCAACCCGACCCAATTCAACCCGATTCCTTATAACCCGATAGTCTTATAGGGTCGGGTTAGGGTCAATATTTCGGACATCAAAACCCGATTCAACCCGACATTTTCAACCCTCTAACCCGACAACCCAACCCGATAACACCCCTACATACATGAATCAAGTGATAGTTTCTGATGGTTTTTTTATTTCACATAAAATCATAGTTTTAAAACCCCAATTGGCGAGAGTACCTAACAAAGTTTGTAAAATTTTTAACATGTAAACGGATTCTTCGTTTTACTTATTAATCTCACACGACATATCTAAGACGTACCCACTTAACACTATATCTCATGTCTCATTCATATGTTTGATGGCAAGGTCGACGATTCAAACCCACCCACGTTCCCCATGTAAACTCGCTTATAAGCATACAATTAAAATCATTCCAACTTCACATATTTGTTTCCCAGCTATATTGGTCTCGACTAACACACATACATCGTCGTTATACTATCGATTTAGCTACTTCAGGTCCTCAAACAAAAGCTCACCCCAATCAAGCCCGTGACTATTTTGTTGTAAGTTTTTAGTTCTTGAAAGTTTATAGCAAGTGTATCATCAACCAACGTAAATGAATGAGGAAGTAATCTTACCCAAGGTCCTAAGATTATTGATGATGATGATGGAGCAGGAACTAATGAACGACTACCCACGTCCAAACCAACTTATAAATTCTAGCTTGCTTCTAAACCAACTCGTATTCTCTTGCTTACTGTTTTTCAGCCGTGACTTAGCACCATGAGAGCTTAATGTTTTCTTTTCTTTTTGAGAGCTTGAGAGTGTGTGTGTTTAAGTGATAAGGGTTTAGTATTTATAGGCTTGTGAGTGAGGATTTTAGGTTAAGTACTCATAGTTAGGACTTAGTTAGGATCACGTTGGTTTGGAACTAAGTTTTTCCAATGTAACTAAGCATGGGAAGTTCCATAATATTGGGAAGAGACATGGGCAGGGATCACGTTGATGTAGCAGGGGAGGACAAGGTGGTGATTGTACAAGTTGACTATATTAGGTTTGAAAAGAGCCAAGTGGGTGATAAAAACGTGTGTTTTGGCTTTAAGAATGAGGGTGCCGTGTTTTGTATGGCAACAAGGACAAAGTTTTAGTTTTTCTTTTATTTTGGGTAACTCCTAAATGCTTATTGGAAATATAAGTATAAAAGTAGTGAAGTTTAATTGTTTATGTATTGTGCAAAAGTTTAAGTAGTAGTAGAGAAAATATGAAATTTCTAAGTGCGTCGTAAATGTATCGATTTTAATTTGCGTAGCGAAACTCTTAACGAATTTACGTTGCTAAAATAAAGGTCGAGTCATAATAATATAAATTCCTAATACGGAATGTAAATGAATAGTGATAAATCAAGTAATATTTCAAGATTGTCATTCAATTAAAATTTAAATTTGTACACAAATTACGCGTAAACAATCGAGAACATCAATAGACTCACCAGTCTAACCCGAACCATCGCGTTTTTCGTAAATTAACTAGACTCAAAATTCACGTTTGTTACAAACCATACTATATAAACCCTATTTTTATCACTTCTTCTCATTTCTTACACTCAAAACACACACACTAAAATTTTCACTCCCTCCCCTTTCTTTCTTTCTTAAAACCGTGACCCCAAACACCTAAACCACCATAAATCTTCAACTTTTACCAAGTTTTAACAAAATCTAATCAATATCCCATCTCTAAAATCATCTTGTGATTCTATTAATACCAAATTTGTACACATGCATCAAGTTTTCACAAAGTTATGATTTCATGGTGGATTGATGTTTAAATCATCTTGCATGCATTGTTTTTGGTAAGATCATCACATTTTAATCCTTATAAGTTGTATTTTTGATCTTTGATTTTGTTAGATTTTGCATGCAAGTGTTTGTAGGAGTGTTTGGTTAATAGGAATGATAGTATAGTGATCCTAGAGGTATGGGAATGAGTGGATTTGGTTGAAAATTTGATTTGTCATGTTTTCTAAAAAGCTAATTTGGGACAGCAGCCTTAAACAGTATGTTTCGTGGGTTTAAGGTCTGTAAAAGGCTAAGATTATTTGAAATTGTTGTAGAGGTTTTCGAGACGGTCGTTTTGGTATAAGATAGAGGTTCTAAGTCAGTATGAGTCAAAAGTTATGCTAGTTTTAGTTTTTCGTGTACCGGGAGACGCAAGTCGGCACAATCCGAAATTGTGGCTGATTTTGGGTCGACTCTCGGGGACTTTAGGCTTGGTTAGATAAATGTATCTACTGGTTTTCAAAGTTTACAACATGAGTTTTATGAGTCTAGTAGTGGTTTCAAAAGTCGGATTGTCGAGTTTGTACTTTTAAGGCGGTCTAAACGGTTTTACAAAACAAGTGCACAAATCTGTCCCAAATTTGGAGTCGAGTAAAGTGTCGAGCTGATGGATTTTTAAGTGTGAACTTTGGCTCAAATTTTAGTGAGGTCTTATACAGGTTATAAGTGACCTTCACACCAATTTTCATGTAAAACGGACAAGTCTAGATAGGATAGATCGGTGTGTACATTCGGGGTGTACTTGCTGATTTTAATTTTGGACACGTAGTTCAATGCTTGTGTTGCGTGAGTTTGAGTATTCATCATCGGACATGATGACTTACTCAAGTACTTAGTCATTGTATAAATGACTTGGCTACTGGTCCAAGTAGGGTTAAAGTATAGTTTGACTTGCGTTGACTTGGCGTAGTATAACGAGTCATTTTCAAGTGTACAAGAGTTTTAACGTGTCACGTTGGATAAATGTATTCATTTGATTCGTGTCAATAGTTTTGAAACGTGTATACTTTGAAAACATTTGAGTCATATTATATTTGGTACATATCGATACTTGAGTTCGAGTCTTAACGCGCGCCTTATTTTGATAGGTTGCGGTTTTCGGATTTCCCGGGCATCCATATCGTCAGTGATCGTCTACCACTACCGTTTCTACTCAGTTGCTGAGTACCGTGATTGACTTACCACGTGGCTAAGGTGAGTTCATAGCCCCTTTTTACTTGTACATGATTTCTAAACACGGGGTGAGATTTTACATGGTGGAACACAACCATTTAAAAAACTGTATGCTATCCAGAACTTGTATGCTATCCAGAACATGTATGATTTTCAGGTTTCAATTTAATTATTGCTTTTTAGTCTAGCCTTAAGTTTCCTCTCCCGATCATGAACCGTTAATTTCGAGTACTAAGCGCGAATGTTGTGGGTGGATCCATTGGGATTGACTATCCCCGTCTCAAGTACCTTGACGCACTGATATTTGTTTACTACTTGAGTATTTAGGCTGAATACTCCCTAGAGGAACTTACATTGAGTTAAGCTTCAGTTCATGAACTGAACAACAATAATAATGGTTTCGGACTATGGTTGACGTATATAACCATACTCCACACTACTTGTTTTACAACTGAATGCTTGTGTTCCACACCTTTACTGCTAAACCTATGAATATCACTAAACTTTATGTTGACAATTTTACATGTTTAATATCAGGTATTATTACTCAGCTTTGCTTGGATGAGAGCCCGCAGGATATTATCGCAGCTTAGAGATTTCTGTGATGCTTTTGAAAAATTTGTTTTATATAAACTACCAGAAGTTTATTTAATCTTTTGGGCAACTTTATGTTATAAATCGAGACGAAATAATATAATTTTCCGCTTATAAAACTCTGGGACCTATGTTTAAAAACTCTGACCTTTTATGATGTAATGTACATGTTTTTATTTCGTCGGCTTTATATGAACTGTAATTCATTGTTTATTGTACTATGACGTGCTACCCCCTCGTTGCCTAGTTGTTCTATGTCAGATTTTGGGGGTCTCACAAATACACTTGCTTCCCTGTGGCAGATCTACTAAGCGTCGTGTGTGGTTCTTTTCAGTTGCTTGAATTTTGAGATCCATGGCTTTCCTCCACCTGTCATCTTTGATGGCTTCCTCATAGTGAATTGGATCTTGTTGCATGAGATCCATGATATGTAATTCTTCTCCATCTGAATCTAACTCATGATCATCACCTGTAAAATAATCACTTAAGTAAGTTGGACGCCTTCTTAATCTTTGTGGCCTTCCTTCATCGAGTACTAGACTGCTAAGAACTGAACCATGATCCAAGTTGCCTTCATCTAAGTTATGATCAACATCGTATTCATATTATCTGTGGTGTTCATCCCTATTCCCAGGCACATTTAAAAACTCATTTCATCATCTACAAAATCATAATCTCCCCATATGATTTCCTTCTCATTATCACCTTCTTTTATCTCATCCCAACTCCAAGATTTATGTTCTTCAAATACAACATCTTTACTTACTATCACCTTTAGGGTCAGTGGGTCTATTAACTGATATGCCTTTGATTCTTCGCTTACTCCTGTCAGAATGCAAATAACACTTTTTTCGTCCAGCTTGGTTCGTTTTTATTTAGGTATGTGGACATGAGCTATACATCCCCAAACACGAAAATGATGAACAGTTGGTTTGACCCCGCTCCAGGCTTCTTGAGGAGTTGTATCTTAGAGGGATTTAGTTGGACACCTGTTTAACACATAAAAGCTCCATATTATGGCTTCACCCAAGAATTTCTTTGGCATATTTTTAGTTGTCATCATTGACACCACCATGTCAATTACAGTTCTGTTCTTTCGCTCTGCGACACTATTTTGTTGTGGTGAGAAGCTGGTTGTTAGTTGTGTTTTGACCCCATTTTCAAGACAAAACCTTTTAAAAACATCAGATAAGTATTCTCCACCTCTATTTGTTCGTAGACCTTTAACTTTCTTCCCAGTTTCTGTTTCAACCTTTTTCTTGAATTGCTTGAAGCTCTCAAGAGCTTTAGACTTCTCTACCAATAAATACACCCAGCCCTTACGACTATAGTCATCAATAAATCTCAGAAAGTATCTCTTACCTGTGTGTTGCTGGAGTTATTGGTCCACAGATATCTGAGTGTATCAACTCTAAAATCTCCTCTGTACGCCAGTGACTAGCTCTTGGTATTGCCTTCTTCGTTTGTTTTCTTACCATGCAATCACCGCACACTTCTTTGTTGATGGGAAAATAGGGTAGATCACGAACCATGCTTTTGCCCAATAATGTTTCCATGCTCGTATTACTGAGATGTCCCATGCGTTCATGCCGTAACTTAGCATTGTCCTCATCATTGGTATACATGTAATCATCTGATTTCTTCTCATTGATAGCTACTTTGAAATATCATCACCTTCTCCGGATGAAATACCTTGCATACATTTTGAAACAGAAAGGACAACCCCTTTTGTTGAAGTTTTCCTATACTGAGTAAATTGTTTTTCAATCTGGTACATAATACACACCGTCGGTCACAAATGTCATACCATTTAGGAATAATTTCACGTCCCTTTTTCCTTCTACCATCATCCTAGTGTTGTTTCCCAACTTTACAGAATTCGAAAAAGTTAAGTTAAGATCAAAGAACCTGTCTTTGTTGCCGCACATGTGGTTTGAACAGCCCGAGTCTAGAAACCATAGCATGCTTTTGTTATCGCCATACGTATCTGCCATGAACGCGTTTTCTTCAGTGTCAACTTTTGCCATGAGCATAACTTCCTCGTTCTCATCAAAGCCAACGTAATTTGCCTATTTAGACTGAGGACACTCATAGGAGTAGTGTCCGAGTTTTTGACAATTGTAGCATTCTATCGTCTCCTGGTTGAAGGTAAGTCTTCCTTGTCCTCTTCCTCTATAGCTGGATCGGCCTCTTCCCCTTCCACGTCCAGTCCAACTGGATCCAGTCTCCACCTTTAGTGCTTGGTCATCTTCTCTTTCAACTCTTTTAAATTTCTGTTAGTGTACCACCAAGGTGCTTTGTAGTTCTTCAATCGACATCTTCTCCACGTCCTTTGTTTCTTTAATAGAGACCAACACATACATGTATTTGTCGGTTAGGGTTCTGAGTATTTTTTCGACAATCTTCACATCTTCTATCTTCTCTCCATTACTTCTTATCTGATTGCAGATTGACAAAACTCTACCAAAATAATCTGGCATAGTTTCGTTGTTCTTCATCTCCAAGATTTCGAAATCTCTTCGGAGCTTCTGGAGCATAGATCGTTTCACTCGATCATTGCTAGCAAACCTTTGTTTCATGGAGTCCCACACCGCCTTTGAGGTTCTTCTATCCATGATCTGCTCGAAGGTAACTCGATCTGTCGCCTGATACAAGCAATGCTTGACCTGTAAATCCTTTATTCTTAAATCTTTCAGCTTCTTCTTTTCTGCATCACTTTGAGCAATTCCCAGCGTCGGTTCTCTAATGCCTGGATCGATCAGGTTCCACACCTGTTTTGCGCGCATCAAATTTTCCATCATCTCACTTCAGTGCTCATAATGGCCATTAAAGACCGGCATGATCATCTTCTCGTCATTCATTCTCTCTCACTCTCTCTTTTGGTGATCGATTTGTGCTCTGATAGCAATGTAATAGATTAACAAGGGGTATTGATCTCACGTAATTGATTGATTCATTAATGAGGCCAAGACGGCTTATAAATACATGAGAAAGCAACGACTTACAGAAAAATAGGAATACAAATAGGAATACTAATTCAAAATAAGAAGTGGCGATAGACTAGGTAAATCCACGTGCTCTGTTTGACTAGTCAGCTTTATTCCAGAATTCTTTTATTTACAACGGTCATAACTCCAACACGGTCATCGTTAGATATCGCAAGACATGTCGCGACCTATTCTCAAAGATAATGATGTCACAAGTTGCAATGATTGCTCGCTATACAACAATGCATGTTTGAATGTCACAAGTTTTTTTGTCTACCTATATTACATTACCTTTATTACATCGCAAAGCACGTCGTGTAGATACAAAACATACCTCATAATTCACTCAATGTAAACAAAAACTCATCTCTTTTCTCTCTAGATAACATAATTTAGCCATTATTGTTTTAATAAACCTTTAATATCCCTCTTAATACAAGGTTATCATCTATAATGATTACATAGTTTGAATCATCTTCTTATTCCGCGTCAATTTGTAACACCCCCATGTCGGTCAAATGCAGCGGAATAGTAACCGGGGTGTTACTTTGGTGGATCGATAGCAAATAGTATACAGAGCATGATCATAAAGTATCATTTAAACATATTACATGAATCACATGTGCAGATTTAAATAATTGTCTTGAGAACAACATTTATTATAAATTTGAAGAAATATCCCAGCCCGATGGTAAATATGATGCTTCCTATGATGCTGGAATCCAATGCACATGAACCTGCTTATTTTCCTGAGAAAACATGTTAAAAATCGGTCAACATAAAGTTGGTGAATTCATGGAGTTTAGTTGAAAAAGTATAAGTACTTATATGTCAAACACCACGGTGATAGCAGGACATCACAGCCCAATACTATAGTAGTTCCTACTGCCCTGTAATAGAAGCTAGACATGATTCTCAGTACGCCCATTGGGTCTATCCTGATTGAGGTTTCCCTTAGTCCGACAATGACATAAACCTGCTGCTCGGCCTAAGCAATACGTGACAGCTGATCACGACAGGCCGGGTGTTGTCAATACCCGAATAGATCTATCCATACATTTCGCGCTACACTATTAACTAATACAGTCCACGGGAATGGGGCAAACAGTAGGCAAATAAATTGTTGTTGTCTGTGCATGCTTGCATATAAATAGTTTTGTATGTTTTCTCTCCCAGTTATAAAACAGTAAAGATGGGGCCATGAACTCACCTCAGTAGTAATGATGTAGTGATGATGTCACTGAATACACTGGCACAGTATGATCACGAACTGGAGAAATTACCTAAGTAATTTATATGACTCAGTATATGCATAATAAAAATGCACATAATAATGAAAATGCATGATCACAGATTTATTAACTTGTTATCGTTTTAAGTGTTAAACTTATAGTAAGTTATTGTAATAAGTACACCTTTAATTTAATAAAGTGTATTTACCTTGGTTGAATGGTAATAGTTTAAATGAATTAAATAAAATGATTTTTATTTAATTAAGACTTATAAAAATAATGTTTCATAAAAAGTCTTTCAAGTTTCCGTTATCGTAATAATAATATACAATGCATATAATCCCCTAGTATGTGCTTGAGTTCATTAAATAAATCGATGATTTTAATATTTGTGAAAGTTTAGCATTTTAGTAAAAGCGTAGTCGTTCAATCGGGATATATTTAGAAATACTAAATATTTTGTTGTCGGGCCAGTTTATTTATTCGGATCATTCAATGGGTCAAATATCCTAAACATATTATATTTTTATTATAAAAATAATTAATTAATTAAATTCAATATTTAATATAAAGGTTTTGAAAATGTGGAACATGTCCCTTTTAAGGAAACCAAAAGATGTTGGTGTTGGAGAAACATGAGACAAAAGTGTTGGTGCAGGGGAAACAAGAAACAATTTTTGGAAATGGAAAGTTACACTACGTACGTCTTTTCTTTACATGTTTCAATAGTGGCTAGATTTGAACTAACGGTGGTAATTATAAACTAACGGTGGTAAAATCTTTATGGTGCTTTGTTTTCGAAAGTGAATAGCGAGATCAATAGTGATTCGTGGTACAAACTAAAGGCATCGTTAGAAAGCTAGTCGGGTCGTCTAGAGACCCGTATGCTTAGTTTTATAAATCGAGATTGTTTGATAGGGTAAAATCATGTTCTAAATAGGTGTCGAGAACTATTTTAAAAGACAAGTGTTTATCGAGGTACTTTCGATCTAGTATACGGTTTTCGATAAATACCTTTGGTTCAAACTAAAAATAGGCTCGTGTAGACGACATGGCCGTCTACAATTTTTATTCTTTACTCGACTTGGGGCAAGCTTGTTTAGAGGGTCAAAACTAGGTCGTAAAAGGTCGCGTTTTTTAATACTAAACCGAGTTATATTTTCGATTACACTAAGCTTCATTCGGTATTTTCGCCGATTAATATCTAGCGCGTTTCTTAACCATTATAGGTGATTCGAGTTACTATGAATACTTAGCTAGCTCGTCTATCATTCGACCCTATAAAACTTGTGGGCACTCGATCCTAGGTGGTTCGTTTAGGGTCTTAAAGGTCAAGGTTTAGGCTGCGTTTACATAGTACAATTCATTGTTCTCTTTAACAGAAAGTATACTTTCTGTTTCTAACTTCCTAAGTCTATACATAATGAATTTAAAGGATCCAAGAAGCCAAATGACCTACGTCTAGTTTGTATACTACAAGGATCTGATTTTTCATGGAAGGTTTTCATGGGTCGTATAAATGGCCAGTATGTATTTGTTTCCCGATCTTACTGTTAACGAAAAAGACTTCTTGCCATATTAAACTACAAGATTCCATGTTTATGTTTTTAGCAGGTTTCAAGCACAAACTATGGATGACTAATGCATATGTTATGAAAACAAATAAGGTGTGTGAACTCACATTGAAGGAGGGACGCGAGTGTGGTTTGAAACCAAACGGATGTGGGTTCGTATGCCACTTCTTGACATCAAGCTCGAGCGTCACAAGCAAACCCAGGGAGATCAATCGATTACTAAGAGGGCGCAGTGATGACCGCAACCTTGCGTTCTCAACAGGAAACAAAAGGGAATGTTTCCTTTTGGTTAAATCATTATGGTGGTGATTTGTTTCTTGTGTGTGTTACTTGCAGCTTGAACCAACGAGATCAATAAGGTAAAAGGTAAGGTCGGTATGCGTTTGTCCCTGCATGTGTCTTAACTAGAAACACAATTGGAGTGTAGTATGTTGGTGTTTTCGGTTTTAAGAAGTGAGAGCCGAGAAGAGGGATTGTAATGAGATTGGAGTTGGTGGTGTATGTATATACACGAATGAGGGAGAGGTGTGAAAACAGAAGGTTCGTTTGTGGTTTATATATATAGCCAAGAGAGATATGTTTGTGTGGTGAGAGCTTGTACACGAGAGAAAGAGAGGAGTGTAGGTGTTGTGTCATAGTCTTAGTACTAGGAAGATCCAAGTACTAGATTATCTAGTACCTTGGCATTAATGGTGAACAAGTACTTGGCCTTTGGAGTTGTGTATCCGACGGTGTAAGGGATCAAGGGAAAACACAAATGCTAAAAATAGTATTAGGATTTATGAAAAGGTGTTGTACAAGTTTAGGTTAATGTTTAAAGTATAAGTCTAATGTGGTTTTGTAAGTTTTTTAGTAATGTATGTATGGTTCATGTGGTATTCGGTTAAACTAAGTTTTGGTAGGAAGATTGATTCTAATAGTGGCCACCAAGACACAAGTAATAGTTTAATTTAGGTGTGCTTAAAATATTTTATTGAGTCAAGTCTATTGTATTATAAGTTTATGTTCAAAATTTATTGTATACAGTTTTAATGTGCAATATTTTGGATCGTCATTATTAATTATAATAAATATAATTATTAATTATTTGAGTACATAAATTTTGTCAAAAATAAATAAATAAATAAAATAGCACTATGGTTAAAATGTCAAGTTTTTAAGTAATATAAGTAAATAAATAATATTTACTATATTATGTTCTCGTTTGTAAAAGTCGTTGATAAAAATATTATAGGATGAGTAGTAATAAAGTAAATCCAGTGACGTGTTAAAAGCCCAAAATTTGGGGTTTTACACAATTGATCATTACTGATTCAGTTTTGAGCACGAATTGCGAAATTCATTGGTATGGCATTTTGGCGGAAAAAATGGTTTCAAAATTTTCTGTCTACTTTAGGCTGAGGGGTGTGGGTTAAAAGTTACCAACGACTTGGACAAAGTTGTGCGCGACTTCCATCCTCTCGGCAACCCACTCACGCGCGACTTGGTCGCTTTGATCAAAATTTTGGGGCAAACTCACCAGCGCGAGTTTGTAAAACAAACTGGACCCACATGTTTTTTTGAACGTTTGGTCATTTTTTTAAACAAAACTTTTAATATCCCTTTTTACTTATAAATACAAACTAAATCATCCTTATTTTTCACACACAATATCATCGAAACTAAAAACTCTCCTCTCCATTATCACTAATCATGTCTCAATAAAACATATCTCGATCCGCCAACAAACGTCAAGGATGTCGAAATACCCAAAAACCACCACCCACATCGGAAGGAACGTTCGATCTAGAAAACTCGTCACCCTACCAAGTGAACGCCATACGACCACCATCATTCTATCAATACCAACCTTACCGTTGACCAGAACAAAAATATTACCAATGGCACCAAAACCCCTCACCCCGCTTTCGACAACCCGACTTTCAAATGGGTGGTTCCTCATCACAACCCGACTTTTAAACTGATGATTGCTACAGACCGGAGTTTTCATATTCGTATCAAGGATTTGCTTCGTATCAACAAACCGGTCTCCCGTTCAAGAAACCCAAAAAAATCGTCTAAAGGCCTAAAGCTTGGGCTGCCGTGTCTAAAGACAACGTTCATAGAAACGAGATGACGGAGCAAAAAGTTTGGAAAAAAGTCCTTGAGTACTTTGAGAGCAAAACAAAGCAGCCTGGCGCTCGTACGTATGATTCTTTGAACGGGAAGTGGAAGTCCGTTCGACCGGCTCTAGTTCCATTTTGTGGGGTTTATGGTAACTTGATGCGTATGGCGCCTGAAAGTGGTGCAACAGATGGTGATCTTTTTAACTGGGCGTTGGTGTATTATGAAAGCTGAAGTTGGGCTCCCGTTCAAATTTCGTCATTGTTGGGAGATTGTGAAAGACAATCCGAAATGGCGGCAGGTTGAAATGCCTAGGGAATTAACTAGGAATTCTCAAAAGAGCAAGAGATACATGTCATTTGGGTCTAGTTCGTTTAACAGTGTGGATGCGAGTAATATTGTAGAAGTTGAGGGCGATGATAATGAAGAAGTGGAACCGATCCCACGTCCAATGGACAAGGACAAAGCTAAGAGTAGGAGGAGAGGATCGGTGGAGTCGAGTACAAACGCCGAGACTTTGGCTAGGTCGATGTTGTCGGGGATGGGTGAACAACAAGAACGGGTCATTCTAATGCAGGGTGAACAACAAGCCACATATTTTGAGATGAAGAGGAAAGATATGAAAATCCGGCAAGAAGAACTAGAATAGCCTGAGGCAAGCAACAAAACGAGGACTTGGACTTTTATATTCAGCCGTATGAACATTCTATAAAATGTATGAATAAAAAATATTTAATAGAAAATTGAGAGTGATGTGTAGTGAGTTGTAATGAGTTGTAGTGAGCGCCAGTACCCTCCAAAAGTAAGTGTGAGTGAGTTGTATTGAGTTTGTTAAAAAGACAATGTGGCTCTGACGTGGAGGTGAGTGGGTTTTACATCACTCCCCCAGTCTTAGAGTATTGTATTCAGGGTGTGATCGTGCATCTTTTTAGTGAGTTTATTGTCTGTTTTGGTGGATTGATAGACAACCCCCAATTTTGTTTTTGGTGCCAAAATATAGAATCACATTTTTTTTTATTTCCATTGTGTTGTTCTTGTTTTTGTTGGTGATTGGATAGATAATGTATTGTTTGACACAGCAAGAAGATAAACACGTAACACTAGACCTCCATTATAGTTTGATGGAAATGAGTTCATACTAGGTAGCAAATTGAATAAAAGTAGAAATACTGTGGAATTGGATAAGGATACGATTGATATGAGTAATACGCAAGGAAATGGGGTTAATTTTGTGAGTAAGGTTCCATTCATAGATGTGAGGATAACGAAATATGTTTGAAAGGAAGTAGATGTGTCTTTGGATAAGGGTGAGAAGAGTGGTAGTGCGGATGGTAATGTTGAGAAGAACATTGATAATGGTATGGATAATGATACTATATGGTGAATGTTAATGGTGGTTTTTCGAATCCGTCCTCAAGTGATAAGATCAATGTAAGTGTTAAAAAGTGTTGACAGTGAAATAAATGTCTTGTAGAAGTAGCAATGTGCTCAACTATGCTAATATGATGAGTAATGATTCTAGTGAGTTAGATAAGAATTTAATTTTTTTAGGGATTTGTTGATGAGGATTGAAAGAGGTGGAAACATATTGTTATGGGCTACTTAATAGGTTGTAGCATGTCTATATATGATATGAGATACAACTTTAGAAGGATGTGGGGTAGATATGGCTTAAGTGAGATTATTGTTGATCATGATGAAGTATGCTACTTCAAGTTTAAGAGTGTGAACTATGTGCTTGAGCATAGTCCTTGATGTTGGGATATGCGTAAGTCAGAGATAGTATTTTGTACGGTCGGGTGTACGTGAGCCTAAGGGGTCACATACTTAGACATCGAGGTCATCTTTTATTAAGTTATACATATAATATGGCTATATTTATTGTGTAAACTTAGTTTGATAAAGTGTATAATTATTAGTAATTAATTAAAACGTTAAAAGGTTTAACGAGGATTAATTAATAAGATTTAATACTTTAAGTTAATTATTGTAATTACATAACTAAGTATATAGAAAGTAAAAAGTCAAACCAAACACCCTTAAAGGGTGGTTCGGCCGAATTAAGCAAAGAGGAAAGGAAAGAAAAGATTTTATTTAGAAGGTTTTATTACTTGGAGACAAAGATTATATTTTTACCTAACCCAAGGCTCTAATATATAAACAATGGATGTGATTTATTGTTTTCATAACTTTAAACAAAAAAAATCTCATCCTCTCTTTCTTTTGTAGTCGACGGCCAAAACCCCCAAAAGGGTTTTAGGGTTTGATTTTTATTAAGTACTATATAAACTTAATCAAGATCTAGCAATCGAAGGTGGTTGATTGAAGTGTCGTATGGACTATCTTAGAGAAGATCCAATTTGATCTTTGGTATATGGTGAATCGGAATAGGTATAACTTCGTTCACGAGAAGGAAAAAGCACTCATCCTTCATTGCATCTGGCGCGAGATGATAAAGAGAGAGGAAGGTAGGGTTTCGTTTGGTTTTGGTGATTTAAGGGTTCTTGATCATCGTTCTTGGAGAAAAGGTATGTTTTCTTTATGTTTATGTTAATTACATTATTTGCATAGTTAATTGATTCTATACGCTGCGTTTACTCTTAATGCATGTATATTAGATACATTAGATTGTTAAATTCCAATACTTGAATGGTAATGGGATGCCTTTAGGGGTACATAAATGGGATCCTAAGGTATGCATTGAGAAAAAAGATCTTTATAAAATGCTTGTTACGACTGAAGTTTTAGGTTTTGTAAAAGAGTGTTATTATTGGTACTTTTCCTTAACTTAAAGGTACTAAAAGTACTAAAACATTTTCCTTTGTCTTTTGGTTTATGGTTTTTTATTTACTTTTCTCTTATAATAATTGCTCATTTTGAATTTTGAATTTTTTTTCAACCTTGATCATAAATATTTATATTTGTGTTATATAACTGTTGATAAAAGTTGAATGAATAGATTTGATTTTTAAATGTATTTTTATTAATATAATTTTCATCAAATATTATATAACACAAATAAAAATATTTATAGTTAAAGTTAAATAAAAAAGACTAAAAAATTTCAAGCTGACACTTATTATGGTACGAAAAGAGTGATTATTATTTCATATTTTTTGTCAACTTAATATTTCTGATTTTTTTAACTTTATATATTTCATTTCATACTTTCACAATTCCATAATATAAAAAAGTTGTATAAAAAACCGAGAAACATATGAGGAGTACGAATAACCAACTTAGTTAGCTCAATTGGTCACCAAAGGTGTCCTTGAGGAGGGTGTTACCACATGCGAGAGGTCTCAAGTTCGAGTCTCTCTGTAATAATTTTCCTTCAAAGTGGAAATCTATGAGATTCTGTCGCATAAATGCGTTGACTCAAAGTTGACAAGGACAATCTTATGGGTATGTATAGTATAATTGAATCACTAAAGGATGGCCTTCTTCTCAACGGCTTTGCATTAAACGACTCACTAGCAAGAAGCTAAAGAAAATGATTATGTAAAAATTGTACAAGCTTTGATCGAGTCAACAATCGAGTCAATCTAATTGATCCAAACAGGTTTAATTTTTCTATTTTTTATTTAGATATTAAAAATGAGAAAGAATTTTAATCTCATCAACAAAAATATTTTTATAGAATCGCATAATGAACTTACTATATGTGCTAATTCACTGTTTTATAAAATATATACATATAGTGAGAAATAAAAGAGAAGGATGAAAAAAAATTCTAGCCACACATTTAAGATAAGGGAGAAGATCCTCCACACACCCATATTTAACATATTCTTCATGTATCAATCCACACCATCCATCATAAAAGGATCTAAGGGCTATGATTAAACTCATCTTTCTAATAACCTACCTTTATTTTTTTTTTTTAAAAACAACAGATCATCGACCTCATCTCCCACCTCCACCACAATAGCCTCCACCTAACCGCCGACCACCACAACAACCTCATCTCTCACCTTTTTCTGCGACCACCACAACAAACCCACCTTCATCCCGCGACCACCACAACAAACCCACCTTCTTTCCGCAACCACCACAATAAACCCACGTTTTTCCGGCGACGTCCATACCAAACCACTCTTTTCCGGCGATCTCCACTCCAACCCACCTTTTCCATACATATATGAAGCTGATGCCGATGTTATTGAAGATGCATATGTAGTTGTTGTGAGAACCCGTATTTTCCCAACATTATTTTATTCTTTTTATTCGTGCTTCTTGAATTTTTCAACGTATTACGTTTTCTTGTATTGCTATATGTAAATCCTGAGAATTTTTTTAAATTATACTTTTTAAGTATTTTTCTTATCATCGATAAATACTTTGTATGGAATTATAAATTTTTATTTTATTTTTCTATATTTATTTTAAATCAATGTTTTTGATTTAAAATCACCCGCGTGCGTTTTAAAACGAGTTTATTCAAATCAATGTACAACGAGAATTCCTAGTGATCGCGATACCGACGGATGCCCAAAATTTTACGTTTACTTATCGATTGTTTCGATAATTAATACTTTCGACGATTTTGTTTTAATTACGTATTAAGTCGTGTCGGGAAATCATATAATCATTTTTATGATGCATTGTAACTTTTGAAAAGTATTTTTACGAAACCCGAGCCCCGTAAATATTTTCAATATTTACCAATAACCATTTTCTATCCTTTAAAACTATTAATTGTTTTTAAGTCCACAAGTTTCGAACTTGGCAACATTGGTCCCTCCACTTAAACTACCATATATAAACCAATTTTTTTCCACTTTCTCACAACACATTCATAGCCCCTTTTTACTTGTACATGGTTTCTAAACACGGGGTGAGATTTTACATGGTGGAACACAACTATTAAAAAAACTGTATGCTATCCAGAACTGTATGCTATCCAGAACATGTATGATTTTCAGGTTTTCGATATTATTATTGCTTTTAGTCTAGCCTTAAGTTTCCTCTCCCGATCAAGAACCGTTAATTATCCGGTGTGCATTGTGCGAAGCGCGAATGTTGTGGGTGGATCCATCGGGATTGACTATCCCCGTCCCGATTACCTTGACGCACTAATATTCGTTTATACTTGAGTATTTAGGCTGAATACTCCCTAGAGGAACTTACACTTAGTTAAGCTTCGGTTCATGAACTAAATAGCAATAATAATGACTTTGGACTATGGTTGACGTATATGACCATACTCCATACTACTTGTTTTATAAATGAATGCTTGTGTTCCACATCCTTATTACTAAACCTATGAATATCACTCAACTTTATGTTGACGATTTTACATGTTTAATCTCAGGTATTATTACTTAGCTTTGCTTGGATGGGAGCCCGCAGGATATTATCGCAGCTTGGAGATTTCTGTGGTGCTTTTGAAAGATTGGTTTTATATAAACTGCCTGGAGTTTATTTTATCTTTTGGGCAACTTTATGTTATAAATTGAGACGAAATAATATAATTTTCCGCTTCTAAAACTCTGGGACCTATGTTTAGAAAACTCTGACCTTTTATGATGTAATGTACCTGTTTTTATTTCGTCAGCTTTGTATGAACTGTAATTCATTGTTTCTTGTACTATGACGTGTTACCCCCTCGTTGCCTAGTTGTTCCATGTCAGATTTAGGGGGGTCTCACAGAGTGGTATCAGAGCGATGGTTATAGGGAACTGAGTCGTTTTCAAAACTTAGTCTATAACCGAAAGTTCAAATATTTTATTGTTTTTAAGTGTCAAACACAGAATCTGCCATTGCTGTTCGATATCTGCGCGGGTAACTCTCTAATCCTTATTATTTACTTTTATTTATCGTTGTAGTATTTCATCTCTTGATTTCATGTTGAAATATTACATTACCCTTAATGGCGATAATTACTATGTCTTTTCAAAGCCTTTGTGCTTCATGAACTATCTTTGGATATTACTTGATTACATCTGCTCATACTGTATTTCTGGAATTCTTGTTCTTGTGAACTGATCTGGTTACGATGATTTTATATTGTATGACGTTACATACTTGTATTCAGAGCGCGTATGCTGCCGACTTTTCATACTCATTTTTCTGAGTACTATTGTTATTTCATTTATGCGTGATACGACTGATTTCATATACTCGTTCATTTTGAACCGTCTGTTTTTCTTAGCTCACTGTTACATGCCGTGTATACTCTCGCGAAACCATTGTTCGGAATTGAAGAAGTGTTGTTTTCGATAAAACTCCTGATTTTCATTCCTACTACCGTGCGTGTTGCTCTTATTGTTTAATCTCTTTTAAAATATCTATTTAGATACGCAGATTTTCTTTCCGACCATTCGTAATTGAATGTCTAGTCTATAGACCATTGTCTAGCTCAATGTGTCTCCCAGAAAGACTAAAGGACATCGTGTGAGTCACACATCTCGGAGCATTCGTTGAATCAGTGTTGACTAATATTGTGGATTTTCGTAACCATGATCGACCTTTACGCCACCGTTTTACACGACAATTGTACATGGATTACATCTTATTTCTTTGACCATTCTACGTTTCGACTTCGACTTACAACATCCGTTGTACCTTGAACACACGATCTTCATTTATTATGTGACGATTGTTTGGAATAAGATCCTACTTGTATCCTCCCTTTTTCATTAAACCTCCTCGCCTCAGGAGTGTGACTTGTTAATATTTTGTTTCTTTCTCGGTATGTGATATGAGCTTAAACTCATATCCTTTTATCAACAAATAACCCTAAAACATGAAGCAAAATACCAATTTATTTGGCAAAAACAGTGTTATGTGGTATGTTTGTGTTTGTGTACACTTGTGTAGGTAAAAGGATACATTTTCAAGCAAACAAAGAAAAATCAAGCTCAAATGGATGAAAAAGACAAAGAAGGATCAAAAGTGACAAGACTTTGATGTATAAGGACCTATCTTGACAAGTTATCAAAGTTGAAGGACTAAAAGTGCAAATATTGTGAAAGTCAAGATTCAAGTCAAACTTGGTCAACTCAGTCAAAGGACCATTTTGTTCAAGAATGAAAGTTGAAGGACCAAATATGTCAAAAGAATGAAGATCCTAGCTCAAATCAACAATCTGCCAAGTACAAGGACTTATTCTGCCAACAATGGAAAGTTATTCAAAGTCAATCCATGTGTACCACATTTCAACCAATGAGAGAAGGGAAAACAAGTCACACGGATTGAGCAATAAATACCCACTCAGCCGCTTTGCATTTATTACCCAATCCCAACAGTGTGATCCGTGTGACCAACTTTTAGCCAATCAAACGCTGACACGTGGCGTCTTCTTCAAGGAAAATTTTTACCAGGATCGCGTTTGAGATACAAGCAATTTCATGGAAAGATTTCAGCACCAAAATTTATCCTTTTGAAGAGACGAACACAATGGTGCAAATCAATTAACATTTCATCCACTCATTCAAGAAACCCCAAATCCTTGTTCATACCTGAAAATGCCCTTTTGCAGAATTGTACACGTGGCAAGCTGGGATTGGTTCTGACACGTCACCAACCCCAACTAACTTCTCCTTCATGCCTATAAATAGATGATAGGACTTCATTTGTAAAGTGTAGCTTAAATTTGTAAAAAACACATAGTTCTTTACTTTCTTTCCCTTTCCTCCATTTTTACCCTAGCTACTCAAGAGTCTAACAAACTCTTGAGTTAGTTAGTTAGTTACTAGCTTCCTAACAACTTTGTAACCGTTTTCATTGAATAAATTTCAAATTCACCATTTCCCGCCAAAACAGTTCTTCCTATTCCTGTTCATTTCCTGCTGCTATTGGTTACTTGAGTTGCTGTTTTGTGTTTGTTATGATCATAGATTGATCATAACTGACATTGAAGGAGTTTGTTAGCTGTTCTTGAAGATTTCAGTTCATTCCTTTGATTTTTGAAGATTTCAAGCAGAATGATGATGATTGTTGACTTGTTAGCTATTTTTTGTTGATTGATTGATTTCCTAGTGATAAGGTGGTGGTTATCACTAGGCTAAGAGAGCTCAGCGCTCCTCTTCTTCTCAGTGGTTAACTCCAATAGGTTCTAAAGCCCTTGTTTTTGTTCCACTCAACAAGTCAAATGCATGCTATTTTTCCTAGAGTAAATTTGATGGCTGCCTGATAAAAGTTGTTAGAGTTGTTGATTGTTTGATCTTTGAGTGTTTGTAGCTTAATTCTGTTACTTGTTCTTTGATTTTGATTAAGATTCTAGCTTACTGCATTAATTCAGTTACTTTTGGCCTTGTAGTTTGATTGAATTTCTAGTAGTGATAAGTACTTGTTCATTCCTGTTAAACCTTTCATTTTGATCACTAAGTCTAGCTTGCTATAGAATTCCACTAAGTTCCACTTCAAAATCAAAGTGTCTTCATAAATTTTCATATAAACCAGTAAAGGAGTGTTTGGGATTAGCATAAAAAGATTTTTCAAGTATTAAGTTTTGGAGTTTTAGAGTTCATTTGTAGTCCATTGGTGATAATAAGGTGTTTGAAGTCATTTGCAAGTCAAAAAGTTGGTCAAACAGGCAAATGGCATCAAAAATGTTTGGGTAGATTTTATTCAGTTTTGGTTTTTAGAACTTGTGATTTTGATTTGATCAGTATTCATTCATTACTAGATGAAATTTCACCAAATTTGTTTTCATTCAAAGCTTATATCATATAGTTTTAGAATCCAAGAGCATTTTCTACAGTATTCCTTAATCAGATAGTAATAAGCAAAATTCAGATAAGCCAACTTAACTCAAGTTTCTGTAACTTGAAGGCTGAAATTTTGTATCTCCTTATCCTCTTCATAAACATGTCCATTTTTCTTCACAAATCCTTTTAAGTCATTGAGTTACATGATTTTTGAGAATTTCAGCTTTTTGAAAAATAAGCTGGTCAACGCTGGTCAACGATAAGCCCATTTTCAGCTTAATTCAGATTTAGAGCTTATTTCTTGATGAAAAATGTTCTAGTTTGATTTCCCGTTCATTAATTAAGAAGTGAGAGCCGAGAAGAGGGATTGTAATGAGATTGGAGTTGGTGGTGTATGTATATACACGAATGAGGGAGAGGTGTGAAAACAGAAGGTTCGTTTGTGGTTTATATATATAGCCAAGAGAGATATGTTTGTGTGGTGAGAGCTTGTACACGAGAGAAAGAGAGGAGTGTAGGTGTTGTGTCATAGTCTTAGTACTAGGAAGATCCAAGTACTAGATTATCTAGTACCTTGGCATTAATGGTGAACAAGTACTTGGCCTTTGGAGTTGTGTATCCGACGGTGTAAGGGATCAAGGGAAAACACAAATGCTAAAAATAGTATTAGGATTTATGAAAAGGTGTTGTACAAGTTTAGGTTAATGTTTAAAGTATAAGTCTAATGTGGTTTTGTAAGTTTTTTAGTAATGTATGTATGGTTCATGTGGTATTCGGTTAAACTAAGTTTTGGTAGGAAGATTGATTCTAATAGTGGCCACCAAGACACAAGTAATAGTTTAATTTAGGTGTGCTTAAAATATTTTATTGAGTCAAGTCTATTGTATTATAAGTTTATGTTCAAAATTTATTGTATACAGTTTTAATGTGCAATATTTTGGATCGTCATTATTAATTATAATAAATATAATTATTAATTATTTGAGTACATAAATTTTGTCAAAAATAAATAAATAAATAAAATAGCACTATGGTTAAAATGTCAAGTTTTTAAGTAATATAAGTAAATAAATAATATTTACTATATTATGTTCTCGTTTGTAAAAGTCGTTGATAAAAATATTATAGGATGAGTAGTAATAAAGTAAATCCAGTGACGTGTTAAAAGCCCAAAATTTGGGGTTTTACACAATTGATCATTACTGATTCAGTTTTGAGCACGAATTGCGAAATTCATTGGTATGGCATTTTGGCGGAAAAAATGGTTTCAAAATTTTCTGTCTACTTTAGGCTGAGGGGTGTGGGTTAAAAGTTACCAACGACTTGGACAAAGTTGTGCGCGACTTCCATCCTCTCGGCAACCCACTCACGCGCGACTTGGTCGCTTTGATCAAAATTTTGGGGCAAACTCACCAGCGCGAGTTTGTAAAACAAACTGGACCCACATGTTTTTTGAACGTTTGGTCATTTTTTTAAACAAAACTTTTAATATCCCTTTTTACTTATAAATACAAACTAAATCATCCTTATTTTTCACACACAATATCATCGAAACTAAAAACTCTCCTCTCCATTATCACTAATCATGTCTCAATAAAACATATCTCGATCCGCCAACAAACGTCAAGGATGTCGAAATACCCAAAAACCACCACCCACATCGGAAGGAACGTTCGATCTAGAAAACTCGTCACCCTACCAAGTGAACGCCATACGACCACCATCATTCTATCAATACCAACCTTACCGTTGACCAGAACAAAAATATTACCAATGGCACCAAAACCCCTCACCCCGCTTTCGACAACCCGACTTTCAAATGGGTGGTTCCTCATCACAACCCGACTTTTAAACTGATGATTGCTACAGACCGGAGTTTTCATATTCGTATCAAGGATTTGCTTCGTATCAACAAACCGGTCTCCCGTTCAAGAAACCCAAAAAAATCGTCTAAAGGCCTAAAGCTTGGGCTGCCGTGTCTAAAGACAACGTTCATAGAAACGAGATGACGGAGCAAAAAGTTTGGAAAAAAGTCCTTGAGTACTTTGAGAGCAAAACAAAGCAGCCTGGCGCTCGTACGTATGATTCTTTGAACGGGAAGTGGAAGTCCGTTCGACCGGCTCTAGTTCCATTTTGTGGGGTTTATGGTAACTTGATGCGTATGGCGCCTGAAAGTGGTGCAACAGATGGTGATCTTTTTAACTGGGCGTTGGTGTATTATGAAAGCTGAAGTTGGGCTCCCGTTCAAATTTCGTCATTGTTGGGAGATTGTGAAAGACAATCCGAAATGGCGGCAGGTTGAAATGCCTAGGGAATTAACTAGGAATTCTCAAAAGAGCAAGAGATACATGTCATTTGGGTCTAGTTCGTTTAACAGTGTGGATGCGAGTAATATTGTAGAAGTTGAGGGCGATGATAATGAAGAAGTGGAACCGATCCCACGTCCAATGGACAAGGACAAAGCTAAGAGTAGGAGGAGAGGATCGGTGGAGTCGAGTACAAACGCCGAGACTTTGGCTAGGTCGATGTTGTCGGGGATGGGTGAACAACAAGAACGGGTCATTCTAATGCAGGGTGAACAACAAGCCACATATTTTGAGATGAAGAGGAAAGATATGAAAATCCGGCAAGAAGAACTAGAATAGCCTGAGGCAAGCAACAAAACGAGGACTTGGACTTTTATATTCAGCCGTATGAACATTCTATAAAATGTATGAATAAAAAATATTTAATAGAAAATTGAGAGTGATGTGTAGTGAGTTGTAATGAGTTGTAGTGAGCGCCAGTACCCTCCAAAAGTAAGTGTGAGTGAGTTGTATTGAGTTTGTTAAAAAGACATTGTGGCTCTGACGTGGAGGTGAGTGGGTTTTACATCACTCCCCCAGTCTTAGAGTATTGTATTCAGGGTGTGATCGTGCATCTTTTTAGTGAGTTTATTGTCTGTTTTGGTGGATTGATAGACAACCCCCAATTTTGTTTTTGGTGCCAAAATATAGAATCACATTTTTTTTTATTTCCATTGTGTTGTTCTTGTTTTTGTTGGTGATTGGATAGATAATGTATTGTTTGACACAGCAAGAAGATAAACACGTAACACTAGACCTCCATTATAGTTTGATGGAAATGAGTTCATACTAGGTAGCAAATTGAATAAAAGTAGAAATACTGTGGAATTGGATAAGGATACGATTGATATGAGTAATACGCAAGGAAATGGGGTTAATTTTGTGAGTAAGGTTCCATTCATAGATGTGAGGATAACGAAATATGTTTGAAAGGAAGTAGATGTGTCTTTGGATAAGGGTGAGAAGAGTGGTAGTGCGGATGGTAATGTTGAGAAGAACATTGATAATGGTATGGATAATGATACTATATGGTGAATGTTAATGGTGGTTTTTCGAATCCGTCCTCAAGTGATAAGATCAATGTAAGTGTTAAAAAGTGTTGACAGTGAAATAAATGTCTTGTAGAAGTAGCAATGTGCTCAACTATGCTAATATGATGAGTAATGATTCTAGTGAGTTAGATAAGAATTTAATTTTTTTAGGGATTTGTTGATGAGGATTGAAAGAGGTGGAAACATATTGTTATGGGCTACTTAATAGGTTGTAGCATGTCTATATATGATATGAGATACAACTTTAGAAGGATGTGGGGTAGATATGGCTTAAGTGAGATTATTGTTGATCATGATGAAGTATGCTACTTCAAGTTTAAGAGTGTGAACTATGTGCTTGAGCATAGTCCTTGATGTTGGGATATGCGTAAGTCAGAGATAGTATTTTGTACGGTCGGGTGTACGTGAGCCTAAGGGGTCACATACTTAGACATCGAGGTCATCTTTTATTAAGTTATACATATAATATGGCTATATTTATTGTGTAAACTTAGTTTGATAAAGTGTATAATTATTAGTAATTAATTAAAACGTTAAAAGGTTTAACGAGGATTAATTAATAAGATTTAATACTTTAAGTTAATTATTGTAATTACATAACTAAGTATATAGAAAGTAAAAAGTCAAACCAAACACCCTTAAAGGGTGGTTCGGCCGAATTAAGCAAAGAGGAAAGGAAAGAAAAGATTTTATTTAGAAGGTTTTATTACTTGGAGACAAAGATTATATTTTTACCTAACCCAAGGCTCTAATATATAAACAATGGATGTGATTTATTGTTTTCATAACTTTAAACAAAAAAAATCTCATCCTCTCTTTCTTTTGTAGTCGACGGCCAAAACCCCCAAAAGGGTTTTAGGGTTTGATTTTTATTAAGTACTATATAAACTTAATCAAGATCTAGCAATCGAAGGTGGTTGATTGAAGTGTCGTATGGACTATCTTAGAGAAGATCCAATTTGATCTTTGGTATATGGTGAATCGGAATAGGTATAACTTCGTTCACGAGAAGGAAAAAGCACTCATCCTTCATTGCATCTGGCGCGAGATGATAAAGAGAGAGGAAGGTAGGGTTTCGTTTGGTTTTGGTGATTTAAGGGTTCTTGATCATCGTTCTTGGAGAAAAGGTATGTTTTCTTTATGTTTATGTTAATTACATTATTTGCATAGTTAATTGATTCTATACGCTGCGTTTACTCTTAATGCATGTATATTAGATACATTAGATTGTTAAATTCCAATACTTGAATGGTAATGGGATGCCTTTAGGGGTACATAAATGGGATCCTAAGGTATGCATTGAGAAAAAAGATCTTTATAAAATGCTTGTTACGACTGAAGTTTTAGGTTTTGTAAAAGAGTGTTATTATTGGTACTTTTCCTTAACTTAAAGGTACTAAAAGTACTAAAACATTTTCCTTTGTCTTTTGGTTTATGGTTTTTTATTTACTTTTCTCTTATAATAATTGCTCATTTTGAATTTTGAATTTTTTTTCAACCTTGATCATAAATATTTATATTTGTGTTATATAACTGTTGATAAAAGTTGAATGAATAGATTTGATTTTTAAATGTATTTTTATTAATATAATTTTCATCAAATATTATATAACACAAATAAAAATATTTATAGTTAAAGTTAAATAAAAAAGACTAAAAAATTTCAAGCTGACACTTATTATGGTACGAAAAGAGTGATTATTATTTCATATTTTTTGTCAACTTAATATTTCTGATTTTTTTAACTTTATATATTTCATTTCATACTTTCACAATTCCATAATATAAAAAAGTTGTATAAAAAACCGAGAAACATATGAGGAGTACGAATAACCAACTTAGTTAGCTCAATTGGTCACCAAAGGTGTCCTTGAGGAGGGTGTTACCACATGCGAGAGGTCTCAAGTTCGAGTCTCTCTGTAATAATTTTCCTTCAAAGTGGAAATCTATGAGATTCTGTCGCATAAATGCGTTGACTCAAAGTTGACAAGGACAATCTTATGGGTATGTATAGTATAATTGAATCACTAAAGGATGGCCTTCTTCTCAACGGCTTTGCATTAAACGACTCACTAGCAAGAAGCTAAAGAAAATGATTATGTAAAAATTGTACAAGCTTTGATCGAGTCAACAATCGAGTCAATCTAATTGATCCAAACAGGTTTAATTTTTCTATTTTTTATTTAGATATTAAAAATGAGAAAGAATTTTAATCTCATCAACAAAAATATTTTTATAGAATCGCATAATGAACTTACTATATGTGCTAATTCACTGTTTTATAAAATATATACATATAGTGAGAAATAAAAGAGAAGGATGAAAAAAAATTCTAGCCACACATTTAAGATAAGGGAGAAGATCCTCCACACACCCATATTTAACATATTCTTCATGTATCAATCCACACCATCCATCATAAAAGGATCTAAGGGCTATGATTAAACTCATCTTTCTAATAACCTACCTTTATTTTTTTTTTTTAAAAACAACAGATCATCGACCTCATCTCCCACCTCCACCACAATAGCCTCCACCTAACCGCCGACCACCACAACAACCTCATCTCTCACCTTTTTCTGCGACCACCACAACAAACCCACCTTCATCCCGCGACCACCACAACAAACCCACCTTCTTTCCGCAACCACCACAATAAACCCACGTTTTTCCGGCGACGTCCATACCAAACCACTCTTTTCCGGCGATCTCCACTCCAACCCACCTTTTCCATACATATATGAAGCTGATGCCGATGTTATTGAAGATGCATATGTAGTTGTTGTGAGAACCCGTATTTTCCCAACATTATTTTATTCTTTTTATTCGTGCTTCTTGAATTTTTCAACGTATTACGTTTTCTTGTATTGCTATATGTAAATCCTGAGAATTTTTTTAAATTATACTTTTTAAGTATTTTTCTTATCATCGATAAATACTTTGTATGGAATTATAAATTTTTATTTTATTTTTCTATATTTATTTTAAATCAATGTTTTTGATTTAAAATCACCTGCGTGCGTTTTAAAACGAGTTTATTCAAATCAATGTACAACGAGAATTCCTAGTGATCGCGATACCGACGGATGCCCAAAATTTTACGTTTACTTATCGATTGTTTCGATAATTAATACTTTCGACGATTTTGTTTTAATTACGTATTAAGTCGTGTCGGGAAATCATATAATCATTTTTATGATGCATTGTAACTTTTGAAAAGTATTTTTACGAAACCCGAGCCCCGTAAATATTTTCAATATTTACCAATAACCATTTTCTATCCTTTAAAACTATTAATTGTTTTTAAGTCCACAAGTTTCGAACTTGGCAACATTGGTCCCTCCACTTAAACTACCATATATAAACCAATTTTTTTCCACTTTCTCACAACACATTCATAGCCCCTTTTTACTTGTACATAGTTTCTAAACACGGGGTGAGATTTTACATGGTGGAACACAACTATTAAAAAAACTGTATGCTATCCAGAACTGTATGCTATCCAGAACATGTATGATTTTCAGGTTTTCGATATTATTATTGCTTTTAGTCTAGCCTTAAGTTTCCTCTCCCGATCAAGAACCGTTAATTATCCGGTGTGCATTGTGCGAAGCGCGAATGTTGTGGGTGGATCCATCGGGATTGACTATCCCCGTCCCGATTACCTTGACGCACTAATATTCGTTTATACTTGAGTATTTAGGCTGAATACTCCCTAGAGGAACTTACACTTAGTTAAGCTTCGGTTCATGAACTAAATAGCAATAATAATGACTTTGGACTATGGTTGACGTATATGACCATACTCCATACTACTTGTTTTATAAATGAATGCTTGTGTTCCACATCCTTATTACTAAACCTATGAATATCACTCAACTTTATGTTGACGATTTTACATGTTTAATCTCAGGTATTATTACTTAGCTTTGCTTGGATGGGAGCCCGCAGGATATTATCGCAGCTTGGAGATTTCTGTGGTGCTTTTGAAAGATTGGTTTTATATAAACTGCCTGGAGTTTATTTTATCTTTTGGGCAACTTTATGTTATAAATTGAGACGAAATAATATAATTTTCCGCTTCTAAAACTCTGGGACCTATGTTTAGAAAACTCTGACCTTTTATGATGTAATGTACCTGTTTTTATTTCGTCAGCTTTGTATGAACTGTAATTCATTGTTTCTTGTACTATGACGTGTTACCCCCTCGTTGCCTAGTTGTTCCATGTCAGATTTAGGGGGGTCTCACAGAGTGGTATCAGAGCGATGGTTATAGGGAACTGAGTCGTTTTCAAAACTTAGTCTATAACCGAAAGTTCAAATATTTTATTGTTTTTAAGTGTCAAACACAGAATCTGCCATTGCTGTTCGATATCTGCGCGGGTAACTCTCTAATCCTTATTATTTACTTTTATTTATCGTTGTAGTATTTCATCTCTTGATTTCATGTTGAAATATTACATTACCCTTAATGGCGATAATTACTATGTCTTTTCAAAGCCTTTGTGCTTCATGAACTATCTTTGGATATTACTTGATTACATCTGCTCATACTGTATTTCTGGAATTCTTGTTCTTGTGAACTGATCTGGTTACGATGATTTTATATTGTATGACGTTACATACTTGTATTCAGAGCGCGTATGCTGCCGACTTTTCATACTCATTTTTCTGAGTACTATTGTTATTTCATTTATGCGTGATACGACTGATTTCATATACTCGTTCATTTTGAACCGTCTGTTTTTCTTAGCTCACTGTTACATGCCGTGTATACTCTCGCGAAACCATTGTTCGGAATTGAAGAAGTGTTGTTTTCGATAAAACTCCTGATTTTCATTCCTACTACCGTGCGTGTTGCTCTTATTGTTTAATCTCTTTTAAAATATCTATTTAGATACGCAGATTTTCTTTCCGACCATTCGTAATTGAATGTCTAGTCTATAGACCATTGTCTAGCTCAATGTGTCTCCCAGAAAGACTAAAGGACATCGTGTGAGTCACACATCTCGGAGCATTCGTTGAATCAGTGTTGACTAATATTGTGGATTTTCGTAACCATGATCGACCTTTACGCCACCGTTTTACACGACAATTGTACATGGATTACATCTTATTTCTTTGACCATTCTACGTTTCGACTTCGACTTACAACATCCGTTGTACCTTGAACACACGATCTTCATTTATTATGTGACGATTGTTTGGAATAAGATCCTACTTGTATCCTCCCTTTTTCATTAAACCTCCTCGCCTCAGGAGTGTGACTTGTTAATATTTTGTTTCTTTCTCGGTATGTGATATGAGCTTAAACTCATATCCTTTTATCAACAAATAACCCTAAAACATGAAGCAAAATACCAATTTATTTGGCAAAAACAGTGTTATGTGGTATGTTTGTGTTTGTGTACACTTGTGTAGGTAAAAGGATACATTTTCAAGCAAACAAAGAAAAATCAAGCTCAAATGGATGAAAAAGACAAAGAAGGATCAAAAGTGACAAGACTTTGATGTATAAGGACCTATCTTGACAAGTTATCAAAGTTGAAGGACTAAAAGTGCAAATATTGTGAAAGTCAAGATTCAAGTCAAACTTGGTCAACTCAGTCAAAGGACCATTTTGTTCAAGAATGAAAGTTGAAGGACCAAATATGTCAAAAGAATGAAGATCCTAGCTCAAATCAACAATCTGCCAAGTACAAGGACTTATTCTGCCAACAATGGAAAGTTATTCAAAGTCAATCCATGTGTACCACATTTCAACCAATGAGAGAAGGGAAAACAAGTCACACGGATTGAGCAATAAATACCCACTCAGCCGCTTTGCATTTATTACCCAATCCCAACAGTGTGATCCGTGTGACCAACTTTTAGCCAATCAAACGCTGACACGTGGCGTCTTCTTCAAGGAAAATTTTTACCAGGATCGCGTTTGAGATACAAGCAATTTCATGGAAAGATTTCAGCACCAAAATTTATCCTTTTGAAGAGACGAACACAATGGTGCAAATCAATTAACATTTCATCCACTCATTCAAGAAACCCCAAATCCTTGTTCATACCTGAAAATGCCCTTTTGCAGAATTGTACACGTGGCAAGCTGGGATTGGTTCTGACACGTCACCAACCCCAACTAACTTCTCCTTCATGCCTATAAATAGATGATAGGACTTCATTTGTAAAGTGTAGCTTAAATTTGTAAAAAACACATAGTTCTTTACTTTCTTTCCCTTTCCTCCATTTTTACCCTAGCTACTCAAGAGTCTAACAAACTCTTGAGTTAGTTAGTTAGTTACTAGCTTCCTAACAACTTTGTAACCGTTTTCATTGAATAAATTTCAAATTCACCATTTCCCGCCAAAACAGTTCTTCCTATTCCTGTTCATTTCCTGCTGCTATTGGTTACTTGAGTTGCTGTTTTGTGTTTGTTATGATCATAGATTGATCATAACTGACATTGAAGGAGTTTGTTAGCTGTTCTTGAAGATTTCAGTTCATTCCTTTGATTTTTGAAGATTTCAAGCAGAATGATGATGATTGTTGACTTGTTAGCTATTTTTTGTTGATTGATTGATTTCCTAGTGATAAGGTGGTGGTTATCACTAGGCTAAGAGAGCTCAGCGCTCCTCTTCTTCTCAGTGGTTAACTCCAATAGGTTCTAAAGCCCTTGTTTTTGTTCCACTCAACAAGTCAAATGCATGCTATTTTTCCTAGAGTAAATTTGATGGCTGCCTGATAAAAGTTGTTAGAGTTGTTGATTGTTTGATCTTTGAGTGTTTGTAGCTTAATTCTGTTACTTGTTCTTTGATTTTGATTAAGATTCTAGCTTACTGCATTAATTCAGTTACTTTTGGCCTTGTAGTTTGATTGAATTTCTAGTAGTGATAAGTACTTGTTCATTCCTGTTAAACCTTTCATTTTGATCACTAAGTCTAGCTTGCTATAGAATTCCACTAAGTTCCACTTCAAAATCAAAGTGTCTTCATAAATTTTCATATAAACCAGTAAAGGAGTGTTTGGGATTAGCATAAAAAGATTTTTCAAGTATTAAGTTTTGGAGTTTTAGAGTTCATTTGTAGTCCATTGGTGATAATAAGGTGTTTGAAGTCATTTGCAAGTCAAAAAGTTGGTCAAACAGGCAAATGGCATCAAAAATGTTTGGGTAGATTTTATTCAGTTTTGGTTTTTAGAACTTGTGATTTTGATTTGATCAGTATTCATTCATTACTAGATGAAATTTCACCAAATTTGTTTTCATTCAAAGCTTATATCATATAGTTTTAGAATCCAAGAGCATTTTCTACAGTATTCCTTAATCAGATAGTAATAAGCAAAATTCAGATAAGCCAACTTAACTCAAGTTTCTGTAACTTGAAGGCTGAAATTTTGTATCTCCTTATCCTCTTCATAAACATGTCCATTTTTCTTCACAAATCCTTTTAAGTCATTGAGTTACATGATTTTTGAGAATTTCAGCTTTTTGAAAAATAAGCTGGTCAACGCTGGTCAACGATAAGCCCATTTTCAGCTTAATTCAGATTTAGAGCTTATTTCTTGATGAAAAATGTTCTAGTTTGATTTCCCGTTCATTAATTGAGTTGCTTAATCAGTTTCATTAAGAAAATCAAGTTGTGACTGATTAGATTTTGCTATAGCTTATTTTGTGCTTATTGATAAGCACTCATTTGCTTATTTCTCAACTTTAGCCAGTTTCCTTTGACGCACGTAGCTTATTTGGGATTTTAAGAGTTTTGAAACTTGTCTCATCAAATTTGGTTGAGTAATAAGCTCAAACGAGCTTATTTTTGGTCTAAACCCGTTTTTGTCTTAAATAGTTTTTGAAATTGCTTTTTGGTCCCTATAGTTTTAAACAGTGTGTATACTTGGCTAAACTACCATGTTTTTAGGGTTTGCACTTTGTTAGTCCTTGTAGTTTTAAAAGTTGTTACATTCAGTTAGCAAGTTGTTAGTTTGTTACATTTTTGGTTAGTAGGTTATAATTGTTGCATATTTGATCCTTGTAGTTAACAGTTTTACACTTTTAGTCCCTAGAATTGTTAGAATTTACATTTCAAGCATTTATCTTTCCTAGAGTTTACACTTTTCAGTCCTTTTAGTTTCATGTTTTACATTTTGAGATTTACTTGAATAAAAACTTGGTAATTGCAAATTGTTTTACATATAAGTAGGTAATATTTTTCCGTTTTGCAAGTCTTTGTTGAATTAGCAAATAGAATATCCAAGCAAGTTTAACAACCAAGAACAATTAAAAACCCGATATTGGTTGGACTTTCCATTAGCAAGAACTGAGAAAAACGAACTGCATTATACACAATTTCAAATGGCGACGCTGCCGGTTCTTTGACTACACGAGAGACTATTGATTGACGGTTTTCATTGGCTTTTGGGATCCGTTCATTTTGTGAACGTTATTTTTACGTATCATAAATCAAAAACAAATAAAAAATCAAAAATATAAAAATACATAAAAACTAAAAAATAACAAAACAATTCTTTAACCAAAAAAATAAAAAATCCAAAAAGCAATCTTTTTCCTAAGAGATTGCACCCAAAAATATATATTATTGGATTCTCTCGGTTTTTATGTACATATAGTATTTTCTCTTAAAAAAAACTCATAAATACAAAAATATTTTCCATATATTATTATAAGTAAATACGTATACGTATAAGAACAATCAATCTACATATTCTCCATAAGTATTGCCGAGGCAATACACCGTGTTGAGGGGCGTTCCGGTCCTTGACACGTGTATCGATCAAACAAAATAAAGCAAGAATAGATAAATACTCTCAATAAGCAACAATTCGAAGAATACGAACATTTAAGTGAATAGAAAGGCGATGTGCTATAAAATGCCATCTAAGGATCAATAGGTACTTAAGTGCTTCGCGCCACCTAACCCCCCGTTCACTTGTAAGTATTCTAAGAAGGAAGGCTTCATTGAGGGTCTTGCACCCAAGTAGTACATACATATATTGTTATTTTCTTGTGGATATTTAATATTGAAACTCGAAGAGGATAATCCATTTCTCTTCAAAGTCACACGAGAGCTTCTCTCTCATTCCTCGTATTGAGTTGCATGCTCACTCGCGGGCGTGCACAAATACCGATTGGTGTACAACCTCTTCCTCCGAAAAGGAAGAAAAAGAGAAAGAGTAAGACCACCATCGTCCACCAAGCCGATCACAAGAATCGTGCTTTGACTCCACCACAAGAAGCCATGGCTATTGATAATCGCACTTTGTATGAACGTATGCAATCCAACATTCATGGATATTCTAGTGCCATTAAGATTCCCGACTTTCCCGCTAACACATTTGAGCTACATACATCTATGATCAATATGGTTGCATAATCACCTTTCTTTGGTAAACAAAATGAGGATCCTCATGCTCACCTTAAGAGATTCCTTTCACTTTGCAATACCATTAAGCATAATGGGGTTCCACATGAGGTGATTAGGTTGATGTTAGTGTCATTTTCCTTAGAGGGAATTGCTAAGCATTGGTTAGACACCCAACCACCCGATAGTATCATCACATGGGATGGTTTCACCACTAAGTTTTTGAACAAGTTCTTTCCTCCACATAAGACTATGGCTTTGAGGACTTTAATTATGGGCTTTCAACAAAAACCTAGTCAATCCTTTAGTGATGCTTGGGAAGAGTATAGTGAGTTGTTGAGGCGATGCCCTAATCATGGATTGGATCAAGTTCACCAAATCAACCTCTTTTATGATGGCCTTAAATCTCACCACCAATATTCACTCAATGCTTCCGCGGGAGGGAATATTCTTCTTAAGACTTACCAAGAGGCTTTGGACATCACTGAGACTAAGGCAATGGTTCAAACAAACAATCCATTTGAAGAAAAGGTTCATGTTATCCAAAACAATTCCCACACTCCTTGTGATAACCAACTCCTCAAGTTTCAAGAAGAGATTTTTCAAAGGATGGATAGTCATAGTGAGAAGAATTTGCAAGTACAATTAGAAATGCTTCAAGCTTTTAAGAGCATGTCATTGAACAATTCCTCAAATAATGTGAATGCCATCACCATTTCTTGTGTTACTTGTGGAGGCCCCCATTCTTATGAACAATGTGATAAGGTGCAAGGGTATCAAGGGGAATGCTATGCTTACCAAGAGGAACATCGTGAACACTTCAAGCCTAATATCAATCCAAATAACCTTTCTTACAAATCCCAAAATTACCTTACTCCACCCGGCTTCCCACCCCAACCACCCACCCAAATTCCACAAAATCCTCCTCAAATTTTAGCAAGGAATCAAGGGCAAAGACCACTATACCAAGGAAATAACTACAAGGCACCCAATCAATTTCAACCTCAAGCAAATACCTTTTATCCACCACAACAAGGATTTAATCAACCACTTCCATTTATTCCCAATCAAGCATATGTTCCAATACCAAATCAAGCTTACCCTCAAGTTCCAAATCAAGGATATGGGATGCAAGAGACTCAAGAGTATGTTGACAAGAAAATGCGTGAAATGGAGAAGAGAATGAGTGACCAAATCAATAGGGTTTTAGTGGCGGTAAATCAAAGACCACAAGGGGCTTTACCTTCTAACACATAAACAAACCCTAGGGCCAATGTCAATGCTATTACAACAAGGAGTGGAACAACAACAAAGGATCCTTCACCTCCTAAACCTACTATTGTTCAACCCACTTGTGCTCCTACTTGTGACAAGCCTTCTACTTCTACTTCACCTCCTCAAAATGCTCCTATTCACTCAAACACACCTTCTTAACCACCTCATACTTCTCCTTTACCTTCCACACTTCCCAATGAAGAAGCTAACAAAGACAAATCTTCCACCACAACACCTATTCCACCTACACCAAAACCTACTCTTCCATATCCTTCAAGGTTGAAAAAGGACAAGTTAAAGAACAAGGATGACATCCAAGTCTCCAATTTCTTAAGGATGTTCAAGCAACTCAACATCAATATATCCTTTGCGGAAGCTCTTGCTTATATGCCAAAGTTTGCTAAGATGTTCAAGGATTTGCTCTCAAACAAAGAAAAATTGGTTGATTTGCCCAACACATCCCTTAATGAAAATTGTTCCGCGGTGTTACTTAAAACCTTACCAACAAAACTTGGAGATCCGGGGCGCTTCTTGATACCTTGTAATTTTCCCGGTGTTGAAAATTGCATGGCTTTGGCGGATCTAGGGGCGAGCATAAACCTCATGCCTTTATCGGTTTGGAAACAACTATCTCTTCCCGAGCTCACTCCCACTAGGATGACTCTTGAACTAGCCAACCGAACCATAGCTCACCCCGTAGGTATAGCGGAAGATGTGTTTGTAGGTGTGGATAAGTTTACCTTTCCGGCCGACTTTGTTGTGGTCGATTATGACATGGATCCTAGAGTGCCTTTGATTGTTGGTAGACCGTTTTTGAGAACGGGTCGTACCTTGATAGATGTGGCGGAAGGAGAATTAATTATGCGAGTAGAAGATGAGAGAGTGGTGTTTAAGTTAGGGAAGATTTGTGATAGAAAAGAGGTTAAGGAGTCTAGACCTTGTGAGACTATTAACATTGTGGATGTGCTAGATGAAGTGTGTAATGAACACTTTCATGATGCTTGTAAGAGTGCTAGTGATGAGATACCCCATGTTGAAACCGTGGCCTCAATTGCTCCCTCTTTAACACCTTTTGGAGAGAGTGATTTCCTCTTGGAGGAATTTGAGTCCAACTTTCTTGGTGATGATGATTCTCCCATTAATTGGGAAGAAGATATTCTTACGATCCAAAAGTTGCTCAATGAGGACCCTATTCCTTCTCCTATTCCACAAGAGATTACCATTGAGGAACCTTCCATAGTACAACCTTCCATAGAGAGTCCACCTCCCATTGAACTTAAGGACCTTCCATCCCACTTAGAATATGCTTTCTTAGAAGGAAAAGACCAATTACCGGTGATCATTGCTAAAGAGTTGAAAGCGGATGAGAAAGAGCAACTTATTGAAGTTCTTAAGAAACATAAGAAAGCTTTAACATGGAAAATATCCGACATAAGGGGAATTGATCCACATTTTTGTACACACAAAATCCTTATGGAGGATGACTATAAACCCGCCATTCAAAACCAAAGGAGAGTTAACCCAAAAATCCATGAGGTTATTAAGAAGGAAGTGATTAAACTCTTAGATGCGGGTATGATTTACCCCATTTCCGACTCTCCATGGGTTAGCCCGGTTCATTGTGTTCCAAAGAAGGGTGGAATCACCGTGGTGCCTAATGAGAACAATGAGCTTATTCCCACGAGACTTGTGACCGGTTGGAGAGTTTGCATTGATTATAGAAAACTCAATGAGGCAACTAGGAAAGACCATTTCCCGCTTCCCTTTATGGATCAAATGCTTGAACGCTTAGCAGGAAATGAATACTATTGTTTTCTTGATGGCTTTTCGGGTTATTTCCAAATACCCATTGACCCTAAGGATCAAGAAAAGACCACATTCACTTGTCCCTACGGTACATTTGCTTACAAGAGGATGCCTTTTGGCTTATGTAATGCACCGGGGACGTTTCAAAGGTGCATGATGGCGATTTTCCATGACATGATAGAGCAAACCATGGAGGTTTTTATGGATGACTTTTCCGTATTTGGAAACTCCTTTAGCTCATGTCTCACTAATCTTGAGAGAATGCTTAAGCGTTGTGAGGAAACACGTTTGGTGCTTAATTGGGAGAAATGTCACTTTATGGTAAAAGAGGGGATTGTTTTAGGACACAAGATATCCAATAAGGGATTAGAAGTTGATCGAGCTAAAATTGATGTGATTGCTAAGCTTCCCCCTGTTGGGAATAAATTTAGGCCAGAACACTTGAACGCTGACAAGAACAACTCAAGCGTTGACAAGAGCAAAGTGAGCGCTGACAGCATAAGCGTTGACAAGATAAAGTCAAGCGTTGACAGATTGAAGACAAGCACTGATGGAAGATGTGAGCTACACGTATATTATATTCTAGATTACTTCTAGTAAGGATAGAAACGACAATGTATTTTCTATGTTTATCTTTACCTAGAATAGTTGATTCGTAGCTTATTGTACAAGACTTCTTGTTCTATAAAAGAAGATCTTTTAGGTTAATGTTTAATATCAGTTTTCATAGTATTCGCAAGTTAAACCTTTCATTGTAATCAACACGATTATTCTAATACAAGTGAAAGTTTGTTTAACATCATTGTGTTTTAGATCAAGTGTTAATTCCGCATAACACTTTGTTACTTTATTCATAAGCAAAGGTTTCTCTACGTGTAGTACTTGATCTAATCTCGTATACACAAAGCTAATCGATCTAAGTTTGGGATCAACAAGTGGTATCAGAGCTTGTTGAGAAACTTTTGATCTTTAAGTAACGCAGAACCCTAAAACACCAAACCCTAAAAACCCTAAAATTCTCAAAACCCTAAAAACATCATGTCTGGCACAAATCAACCTCCTGCTTTGCTTCAAAACAACTTCTCAAACCCTAGTATCAAAATTCCCATGTTTGATGCCAGGAACTTTGAACTTTGGAAGTCCAATTTTGAGCAATACATAGCTATTCATGACTACACTCTTTGGGAAATTATCGAATATGGGAACACATTCGATAAAGCAGCAAAGATTACTGCTGCTATTGCCGCAAGGACAGCTGTTCCTAATTGTCCTGAAGCTGATAAAGTGGAAAAGCCTGATGACGGGAGAGCGGTAGCTGTTGAAGATATAGCCAAAAAGAGGGTGGACATGAAAATTTTGAACATCTTGAAACATGCCCTAGGTCATGAGAATCAGCATAAGTACAAACGTTTTGAGTCTGCAAAAGAGCTTTGGGAAGCTCTTGAAGTAGCACATGGTGGCAATGCTGACACAAAAGAAGAAAAGAAGAAGCAACTCTTGCATGAGTATGCTGTCTTTAAAGCTCAACCTAATGAGAATCTCAGCAGTGTGAGAAGTAGACTTCTTGACATCACAAGTCAACTTTCCTTCATGGGAAAACAGATTGATGACCCTGAATTGAATGCTACTTTTCTCAAAAGCCTTGGTGATGTATGGAAGATTGAGACAAGATCTATTCTTGTCAATAACACCCACAAGACTTCCAGGTTTGATGACATCTTCAACAAGTTAAGGCTGTTGGAGAATGAATGGCAATTGGAGAGTGATAACAAATCTTCCAGCAGCAACATGGCCTTCTTTTCACAAAGTGAAGGCCAATTTGATTCCATGAACTTCTATGGACATTCAGCAACTGGATCTCAAGGTGTCAGCGCTGGATGTCAATCTGTCAGCGCTGGATCATATCCTGTCAACGCTTTGTACTCAAGCGCTGACACACACAATCATGGCGCTGATAGAATTAAACCTGCTGGTTTTGATCTTGATACTGTGTGTGCTTTCATTACTTCTCTGCCCAGTGATTCAAGGATTACATATGAAGATCTTGAGCAGATAAGTGATGAACAGTTGGAAGAGATGGATATAAAGTGGACTATGGCTCTTGTAAGTTTAAGAGCAAACAGGTTCAATAAAAGGTTCAAGAAGAAGATGACCTTTAATGCTAAGGATGTTGCTGGCTTTGACAAGTCCAAGGTAGAGTGCTACAACTGTCATAGGATGGGGCACTTTATGAGGGAATGTAGATCTCCAAGGAGATCTGATGCTGGGAAGCCTTCTAGCCAAATGATTAAGAACCCAGATCCCAAGGCCATGGTTGCTGTTCAACAAATTGATGGCGTTGGAGAATGGGATTGGAGCTGGATGGCTAAGAATGAGGAAGAGGACAGAGCTTTGGTTGCTGAAGTTAAAGAAGAGCATGCTGAATATGCTCTCATGGCACACTCCTCCTCTTCATCAGATAATGAGGTATATGATGATGCTTTCTGTTCTAAGGGTTGTCGTTTAAATACTGAAAAATTAAAACAAGAGATAGTTAAATTATCAGATGAGGCAAGTACTGAAAGATGCAAAGTATCTAACTATCAAATTGCTCTTACCCAAACAGAAAAGACAGTAGCTGAGTATAAGAAAATGGAGTTTGATTTAAAGGATCAAATAAACATCTTAAAACATGAGTTATTTCAGAGTAAAGATGTGCAAGATATAGTAAATAGGGTTAATCTTGATTTGATAGCTCAGTTAGAGGAGGCTAACAAAAATAAAGATAATGTGAGTCTTAAAATCCAGAGATTTGATAAGGCCACACAAACCCTAGGAGAGTGTGTTAGTAAACAAAGAGACTCTAAGGATATGAGTGGGATTGGGATGAATAATTATACTGTTGTTCCACCACCAGCTGGGGATTTCTATGGTGTCCAATCAAAGGACTTATCTTGGACTGGCTTGCCAGAATGCCAAGAGGAGGAGTTTATTCCTCCACCTAGAGTGACTTCCCCAGTTGAGGAATATCAGCAAAAGCTGACTGACCTAGAAGAGTGGAAGAAAGCTAACTACACTTTGTTTGTTAAGGGAGGGTTATTGTGTGAAAGTCCAAATGAGCCCACACCAATCACAAAACCAATTGATGATCCTAAACCTATTAAGATCACACACCCTACCACTGGCAAACCTGTTGACCTTGGCCCACAAAATGTTAGAAAACCTAGTGTTAAATATGCAGAGATGTATAGAAATTCTAGGTCACCAAAAAGCCAAGTTAGTAACCATGGAACAGGCTTCTTTGCTTCTAGACCTAAGACTATGTCTAGAAAAGCTTGTTACACATGTGGGAGCTTTTCACATTTGGCCTACAAATGTGTCAACGCTTCCAATGTCAACGCTGACAGGAATCATTTCAGCGCTGACAAAAGTCAACATAGGTCAAACACTGTCAGATCCAATACCTTTGTGAACAAAAGTTCACAAGTTGTTAGACCAGCCCCATTCTTTTCTAGAGGGTCTAACACACAAGGCCTAAGACCTTTTCAAAAGTCAAATACTTGGTCAAATAGGCAATGGGTTCCTGTAGCAAACCCTAGGTTCAACGCTGATAAGAGCAATCGGGGCGCTGACAGGAGTAATTTCAGCGCTGACAGACACACTGCTAAACCTAGGTATTTGCAGCCACAGGGAAATAGGTCTAAAGCTTCTACTAGCTTAACATGGAGACCAAAACAAGACCAGAACCCTAATAATACTGGTATTTCTATGACATGCAACAGGTTTCATTATATTTCAAAGGCATTGTCAACACCAATTGGGGTTAACTGGGAATTTCATTCAAACAGGGATGAAAATGGGGTTGTTATGAGAACCAAGTCTGTTCTTGTTGAACAACCAAATGAATCCAAGTCTTCCAAGGCTTGGGTTCCCAAAGAAAACTAATGTGTTTTCTTTATGTGCAGGGCATTCAGAAGAAGATCAATGACTATGGATACTGGGATAGTGGATGCTCAAGGCACATGACTGGAAAGGAAGACTATCTGACCAATTTCTCTCCTATTCAAGATGGTGATAAGGTATACTTTGGGGGTGGCTACGGCACAATCACAGGAAAAGGAACCCTTGTCACCAACAATCTTAGGTTTGATAATGTCTTCTTGGTGAAAGACCTGGATTATAATTTGTTTAGTGTATCACAAGTGTGTGATAACAAAAATAAGGTTCTTTTCACAGATACTGAGTGCTTGGTGTTAAGCAAAGATTATAAGCTCCCTGAGGAGAAATACATAGATTTTAGAACACCAAGGCATAAAGACATATATAATGTGAATCTTAATGGAATTAAGGTAAATAATAAGATGTCATGTCTGTATGCTAAAGCCTCAGTAGATGAAAGTAATCTTTGGCACAGGAGACTAGGGCACATAAACTTTAAGAATATTAATAGGCTTGTGAGGCTTGGTTTAGTTGATGGTTTGCCTGAAAAGGCTTTCCACAATGACCACTCTTGTGTTGCATGTCTTAAGGGCAAGCAGCACAAGGTCTCATTCAGGTCTAAACAGGTGCACTCTAGTTCTAAACCACTTCACTTATTGCATATGGACCTCTTTGGTCCAACTAATATAGAAAGTTTGAAGGGTAAATCATATTGTTTTGTCATTACTGATGATTACTCCAGGTTCACATGGACTTTCTTTTTAGCCAGGAAAAGTGAAACTGCCCTAAGTCTGATTAATTTCATTACCCAAATTGAAAAGAAAAATGGTAATGAGGTCAAAATTATTAGAAGTGACAATGGGGATGAGTTTAGAAATCAGTTGTTAGATGATTTTTGTGCCAAGAAAGGGATTACTAGGCAGTTTAGCATAGCTAGAACCCCACAGCAAAATGGGGTTGCTGAAAGGAAGAATAGGACCCTTATTGAAGCAGCCAGAACCATGTTGGCTGATGCCCACTTTCCAATAGCCTTTTGGGCTGAAGCTGTTAACACAGCTTGTTATGTTCAGAATAGGGCATTGGTCAACAAGATACATAATAAGACACCTTATGAATTACTTTGGGGAAGGAAGCCCAATATTGGCTTTCTCAAGCCATTTGGTTGTCATGTAGTTGTTTTAGAAACTAGTGAGGCCCTAGGTAAATTTGATTCTAAAGGTGATGAAGGCTACTTCATGGGTTATTCAGTGCAGAGTAAAGGATATAGGGTATACATTAAAAAGGAAAAACGTATACTTGAAAAAGTACATGTTAGGTTTTTAGAAAGTAAACCTAGTGATCCTGAGAGTGGTCCAAATTGGTTGTTTGACTTAGAACCTTTATCTAGAGCTTTAAATTATATGCCTGTTACTGATCCAGACATTGTGAAGGTAACTTCAAGTGTTTTGGAAAAGAGAATTGGTAATGTTTCAGGTATACAGGTTGCTAAGGAGGATGGACCACCAGCAGTTGAATCATCTCCCACACAAGAATATGTTACACTTCCTATATGGACAGATGAGTATTATGCTGCTGCTACTGCTGCTACTGCTGCAAGGAAAGATAATGGTGGTGTTCAAATATCACCAAATACAAACATGCATGATTCTTCAGGCGCTGACAAAGGGAAATCAAGCGCTGACACGACCAATTCAGACGCTGATGGCTCCAACGCTGACAACACAAGTTCAAGCGTTGTTAGCCCAAACGCTGACAAACAAGGATCAGACTTTGGAGACACCTTTACACAGCTTTTCTCTTCCCATTTTGAACAGGGTGGACCTTCCAATATTCATGAAGAGATTCCTGTTGATCAAGAAGAATCTGAAGAAGATATTGGCAACATGGAGCGTGAAATTGAGGACACCAGACTTTTTGAAGGAGGAGTTCTCACTTCCACAGCAAAGGATCACCCCACATCTCAAATCATTGGTGATGTTATGGCTCCAGTTCAGACAAGAAGATCCCATCAAGGTCTTGGTGGATTTATTGCCAATATACACAAGAAGGTTGATACCCCTCTTGTACAAGCATGTTTGTTTGCCTGTTTTCTGTCACAGGAAGAACCCAAGAAGATTTTTGATGCTCTCAAAGAACCAAGTTGGGTGGAAGCAATGCAGGATGAGCTTCACCAATTTGCTATACAGGATGTTTGGGAGCTGGTTGATTGTCCTAGGTATGTGAGACCAATTGGGACAAGATGGGTTCTAAGGAACAAGAAAGATGAAAGAGGCATTGTGGTCAGAAACAAGGCACGTTTGGTAGCCCAGGGTTATACACAAGAGGAAGGAATTGATTATGACGAAGTTTTTGCACCAGTTGCAAGAATTGAAGCTATAAGAATTTTTCTAGCTTATGCCTCTTGTATGAACTTTACTGTTTACCAGATGGATGTGAAGAGTGCTTTCCTCTATGGGACAATTGTTGAGGAAGTATATGTCATGCAACCTCCTGGTTTTGAAGATCCTGAGAATCCAGACAAGGTTTATAGAGTGAAGAAAGCAATGTATGGACTTCATCAAGCCCCAAGAGCATGGTATGGTACATTGTCCACCTATTTGGTGGAAAATGGTTTCAAGAGGGGCACAATAGATCAGACACTGTTTACAAAGAAGAAAGGAAAACATGTGTTGCTTGTGCAGGTCTATGTTGATGACATCATTTTTGGCTCTACTGATCCAAAAATGAGTGAGGATTTTTCCAAGCTCATGACAGATAAATTCAAGATGAGTGCAATGGGTGAGATGAACTTCTTTCTAGGTTTACAAGTTCAGCAGAAAGAAGATGGTATCTTCATCTCCCAAGACAAGTATGTAGCTGAAATCTTGAAGAAATATGGTTTTTCTCCACATGAGAAGGAGGCTTCCACTCCTATGGATAGACAATACCCTTGGGGAAAAATTGGAGCTGGAAAGGATGTGGATGTTAGGCACTATAGATCAATGATTGGTTCATTGATGTATCTTACAGCCTCAAGACCTGACATCATGTTTGCTGTGTGTGCATGTGCACGCCATCAAGTGACTCCCAAAGAATGTCACCTTTTTGCTGTGAAGAGAATTTTTAGGTACTTAAGATGTTATCCAGATCTTGGATTGTGGTACCCAAAAGATTCTCCTTTGGACCTTATTGCATATTCAGACAGTGATTATGGTGGTGACAAGTTTGATAGGAAATCCACAACTGGTGGATGCCAATTTCTTGGGAGCAGATTAATATCTTGGCAATGCAAGAAACAAACAGTGGTGGCAAACTCTACAACTGAAGCAGAATATGTTGCTGCAGCTGCTTGTTGTGGACAAGTCTTATGGATTCAGAACCAGCTGTTGGATTATGGGTATAATTTTATGCATACCAAGATTTTTGTAGACAATAACAGTACTTTATGCATTATTAAAAATCCTGTACATCATTCTAAAACCAAACACATAGAAATTAGACATCATTTTATAAGAGATTGCTTTGAGAAAGGTTTAATACAACCAGATAGGGTAGATACTGAAGATAATGTAGCTGATTTATTAACTAAACCTTTTGATGCTGGAAGATTTCAATATTTGGTAACAAATATTGGAATGGTTAATCTCACTTAATATGTGTTTTGGAACCTTTTTGTAAAAGTATGTACAGGATAATGCATTGTTATTGGTCTTTGTGATGGTTTAGATTTTCCACATTATTTTTCTAACACTGACAAAGGTAAATGCAACGCTGTCAAGTGTTATTTTGCCATTGTTGGAGATATTATTGTCTAACGCTGACAAGAGTTCCTTCAACGCTGATAAGTGTTGTCGGGACGCTGTCAGCAACAAGTGTTAGTTTTGTGGTTTTCATCTAAATGTGCAGGTAATGGGTAGCTTTATGCCATTGGATACAGAGTTGCTTATGGAACTTTGAAGAGCTATTTGGACATGTTTTGTTTATGGATGATGGTTGGAATATTTATATTCCTATCTTGACATAAATTTTTAATGTTCATATATATATTTTGAGAACTCATGTATCATAGTTTAAGGGGAGGTTTAAGGAACCTTTAGGACTCTTGGGTATTCTTAGAATACTCTCATCACAATTCTAGATTGTGTCCACTGGTGAGTATGGGTTAGTTTTACTAAACCATGAGGCACTGTAGCATGCATAGTATATCAACTTTGCATGCTGCCAAGACATTTTTGACTTAGAATTGGTTATGGTCTGATGGGAGGCTTGGGAATCCTTTTGATATGGGTTTTACCTGGGAGTAACAAGGATTTTATGAGGTAACTTGGTTGTTAAGAATTTTGGTTAGCAAGGGACACTAGAGGACTGTTATGTCTATCTTGCTTATGCAAGTGTGCATAACTGGACAGTGCTTGCCGCCCTATGATAATTATCAGCTTTTGGTTATCTTCTCTAGGATAAATTACTTGTTAAGGTCATTGTTCACTTTTTAAAACAATTTTATTTTTGGACGCTGACAAGATTTTTCCAAGCGTTGTTGTGACCAAAATGAACGCTGACATGGCTTTAGGCGAACGTTGACAGGATTATAGCCGTTGGGCGTTGATGGGTTATATTTGACCGTTGACAAACAATGGGACCTACCCAGTTGTAACTTTTTGACATTTTTTCAAGCCGTAATTTTAGGAGTTGTTACTTTCATTAAATGCATGGGATAACTTATAAACTTTTTCAATATTTTCATGATTGATTTTTGAAAATCTTTGCCTATTTTTGGGCCAATCACGTGCATTCATCCACTCCTATAAATTTGGCTCCTATTTTAAACAGGGTATCTATAATTCTTGTCTAACACTTTTTCTCTTATCAACCTTCATCTTTTATACATCAACTTAACAGCTTTCATCAATGGCACCAAGATTTAACTCAGCAGAATTGGATTTGGGGTTCAAGTCTCAACACAACATGATTGCTTATCTTGTTGCTGATAATACTTTGTTCCCTGAATACACACAGATGGTGGAGTATTTGAATGCATCCCCATTAAGGTATGCTCTTTCTCATGCCCCACTCATTCCAGTCACACACATTAAACAGTTTTGGAACACTGTCAGTTCCTCAACAGTTCATGGAGTGACAACATTGAATTCTATTGTACATGGGAGACCTTGGGTGGTTACTGAGGCCTTGGTACGCCAGGCCTTGCATCTTAATGATGCTGATGGTATAACCATGCTTCCCATATCTAAAATAGAACAAGGGCTTAGGGCTTTGGGATACCCTATTCCTGATGAAGGTACTCTTAATAAGTACCATAAGCAGGAATTTCCCCCAGCCTGGAAGTACCTAATTCACATTCTCCTTCAATGTTTGAGTCCCAAATGTACTGCACACAATGAGATCAATAGATCCATTGCATCTGCTATTGTGTGTATTGCAACAGGGCAAAATTATAATTGGTCTAAAATGATTTTTGAAGGAATGTGTAAAAACAAGGGGACAAAAATGACTTTAGCTTATCCCCGTATTCTGCAAATGGTTTTTGATGCTCAAAGATATTGTTCAAGGGATCACAATGACTTTTATAAGATCCCTGAACAAAAGAAGGCTATTTTTACCAAGATGAATTCACCACCTCATAGAGACCTACCATTAACCCCAGCCATGCTTGCTGTTATTGCAGCAGCACAACCCCAACCAGACCCCCAACCTCATATTGACCCTCAACCACAACTTGCACCTATTCCTGAACCTTTACCCTCACCTGACCAAATGCAAATAGACCAAAATCCCTTCGACGCTGACACATCTAATGTGGGCGTTGATATGCCTATTTCCACCGCTGACACCCAACCATCACAATCCCAAACACCCCTTAACCAACCTACATCTACACCATCTTCTACACCATCTTCCACACCACCAGAATATAGGTTGATTAAACGCCAAAGGACTGCTGGAGTGTTCTCCTCTGGTGGTCCTAGCCATGTAGCAGAGAGAACCACCACCACAAGTGTGGCTGGTGACCTGGATGAGGCTGAGACTATTGGTTCTGGCTTAGAAGCTGGCCAAGACAGTCCCACCATAATTAAGTCCTCATCCATGCCCAATGAACCTAACTTGGGAGGTCAAATTCCCATTTTGGAAGAGGGCAGACTGGAACCAATGACGCTTTTAGAATTGACGGCTGTCTGCATTAGCTTGCAAAAGCAAAATGCAGACTTGGTACAAATTGTCAGTAACCAAGGCCTTGAACTCAAAGAATTGAGGGAGAGGATTGTTGTTTTGGAGAGTGCTCATTCAAGGGGAGGTATGGAGGAGTCTTCCAAAGGGGAGGAAGCAAGAAATCTGAGTGATAAGAGCAGCCAAGATGGTCAATCATTGGATATTGCTGAAGCTCTTACTACATTGAAGGAACAAAAAGGTTTTGATACGTCCTTAATCTCTCCAACAAATTTAAATTTATCATTTACAGATATGCTGAGAGAGGTTACACAAGGCGCTGAGGGAAAATATTTAAGCGTTGATAAGACAAGTTTGAACGCTGACAGAAGTATTTTGGGCGCTGCTAGAGGAAATTTGGGCGTTGACAGATCTGCATATGGAGGTGATGTATTCCAGTCATCATCTATCATCAAAAATGTTCCTACTCAGGTGTTATCATCTACCCTACCAACAATTGAACCAACAGATAAGGGTAAGGGTAAGTTGGTAGAAGAAAATGTTCCAAAGAATGCAGCTCAGGTTGAATTTGATAGAAGATTGGCTGAGCAAATGATGGAACAAGGTGAGAAGGAAAAGTCACCATTTGTTGTGACTTCTGAGGAAGAAAGTGATGGAGGCAGCTCAGATTCAAGTGTGATGATTGTTGAACCAGAAAGGCTTGAGTATGGTGATGAGCTTGCTAAGGAAAGGCTGAGAGATTTGAAGTTGCAAATTGATTTTGATATGCCAGAGGTAGTTCAGATGTACAATTCTTGGGAAGAAAGCTGCATGGATAATCCAGACTTGACCATTTCAGATCAGATATGGGGTTTGGAAATTCTTCTTAGAGTTCAGCAGGATTGTAAGGTGATGTTGAAGTACAGGGCAAGCAACATTCTCTCTGAGTTAAAAAGGGATAGAAGGAAGCTCTACTTTATGTTGCTCAAATGTCATGGAGTTGGATGGACACATCAGAAGCTGAAGGCTTTGACATTTGATGAGTTGGAACATAGGGCTTATCCTATTTGGGTGAAAGTGCAGGAAGAGAACACTTTCAGACTTCTTTCAGATGAAAGAAAGGAGCAACTTGCAGAAGAGATGGCAATCAAGAAAGCTATGATAGTCTCTAGACCAGTGAAGAAGGGATTTGTTCTTGAGTTTCCAAAAGATATGTCTCAACTGTATCCAAGTGAAGCAATCATTAGAAAGAGCCTTAAGCTCTCCCCATTAGAAGCTTCAGATATGGTGCATGTGTTACCACTAGATTCCAGGAATCCAATTATAAGTTATGAGGAAGATGAATGTGGATTCTGGAAAATTGGAAGATTTGGCAAGGAGGTACACACTTTTACCACTCTCATATCTTTATTTGCAAGTTGTGACAGAGAAGACTTGGTAGACCTTTGGAGGTTGTTAGAGACCAAGTATGAGGCTGAAGCACCAACTTCAGCCAATGGAATAAAACTTTGGACCACATTCAAAAGAATGTGTGGGACAAAAGAAGAAGATCCTGAAATATGGAAGGATCTTGAAGATGACCTCAGTGGTCTTCAATGGAGGTTATATTCAGCTGCAGGTGTATACCATTTGAGTTCTACAAAGTTTGCTGAGTATTTACTTGTAGATGCTCAGTATTTCATATCCAAGGCTGTTTTGGAGAAGATGAAGGACACCCAGTTGGAGATAGACTATACAAGTGACGTGGCAAAGAATTTGATCAGATTTATTTATTACCAATATGATAAGGTTTGTCAGACTCCTCCAAGTTCTTAATGTTTATTCAGAAACTTGATCATAAGAGTGGATATCAAGTTTAGGGGAGGATTGTTGGGAATAAATTTAGGCCAGAACACTTGAACGCTGACAAGAACAACTCAAGCGTTGACAAGAGCAAAGTGAGCGCTGACAGCATAAGCGTTGACAAGATAAAGTCAAGCGTTGACAGATTGAAGACAAGCACTGATGGAAGATGTGAGCTACACGTATATTATATTCTAGATTACTTCTAGTAAGGATAGAAACGACAATGTATTTTCTATGTTTATCTTTACCTAGAATAGTTGATTCGTAGCTTATTGTACAAGACTTCTTGTTCTATAAAAGAAGATCTTTTAGGTTAATGTTTAATATCAGTTTTCATAGTATTCGCAAGTTAAACCTTTCATTGTAATCAACACGATTATTCTAATACAAGTGAAAGTTTGTTTAACATCATTGTGTTTTAGATCAAGTGTTAATTCCGCATAACACTTTGTTACTTTATTCATAAGCAAAGGTTTCTCTACGTGTAGTACTTGATCTAATCTCGTATACACAAAGCTAATCGATCTAAGTTTGGGATCAACACCCCCACCCACCTCGGTTAAAGGTGTGAGGAGTTTCTTAGGTCATGCGGGATTTTATAGGCGCTTTATACAAGATTTTTCTAAGATAGCTGAAAGAGGCTCCTTTCATTTTTGACCAAGCTTGTTTAGACTCTTTTGAGACTCTTAAGGAAAAATTGACTAAGGCTACCGTTTTGGTTTCTCCAAATTGGGAATTACCTTTTGAGCTTATGTGTGACGCTAGTGATTATGCGGTGGGGGCCGTCTTAGGACAAAGAGTTAATAAGCATTTTCAACCTATACACTATGCGAGTAAAACCATGACCGGTGCACAACTTCATTACACTACCACGGAAAAAGAGTTGCTTGTTATAGTATATGCTTTTGAGAAGTTTAGACCATATCTTGTGCTCTCCAAAACCATAGTGTATACGGATCATTCCGCTCTCAAGTATCTTATGACAAAACAAGATGCTAAGCCTAGGCTTTTGAGATGGGTTTTGTTGCTTCAAGAGTTTAAGATAGAGATTCGTGATAAGAAAGGGGCCGAGAATTTAGCGGCGGATCATTTGAGTAGACTTGAGCATCCTTTTCAAGGAGATTTCCCACACCAAGAAATCAATGAATCCTTTCCATTAGAGGAGCTCATGTCTATCTCTTCCCAAGAGGATGCCACACCTTGGTTTGCGGATATAGCAAACTATCTTGTGGGCAATGTGCTTATTGAGGGTCTTACTTATCAACAAAAGAAAAAGTTTCTTAAGGAAGTTAAGTATTACTTTTGGGATGATCCATATCTCTTTAGGCAATGTGCGGACCAAATCATTAGACGGTGTGTAGATGGGCCCGAGGCATTTAAGATCTTAGAGGCGTGTCATAAAGGACCTACGGGTGGACATTTTGGGCCTAACTACACCGCCAAGAAAGTCTTTGATTCGGGTTACTATTGGCCTTCCATTTACAAAGATGCCCAAGAAATGGTGAAATTTTGTGATGTTTGTCAAAGACAAGGAAAAATTACACAACGTGATGAGATGCCACAAAATTTTATCCAAGAGTGTGAGATATTTGATGTATGGGGCATTGATTTCATGGGACCTTTTCCATCCTCTAAGGGAAACAAGTATATACTTGTGGCGGTGGATTATGTGTCCAAATGGGTGGAGGCTAAAGCCTTACCTACCAATGATGCTAGAGTGGTTGTAAAGTTTTTGAAACAATTGTTTGCTAGATTTGGTGTACCTCGGGCCATCATAAGTGATCGTGGTACGCACTTTTGTAATGATCAATTCACTAGAGTTATGAAGAAATATGGAGTGAATCATAGACTTTCTACCGCGTATCATCCTCAAACAAATGGTCAAACCGAGGTCACAAATCGTGGTTTAAAGAGAATTTTAGAGAGAACGGTGGGAGAGCATCGAGCTTCTTGGTCGGATAAGCTTGATGATGCTTTGTGGGCGTTTAGGACGGCTTTTAAAACACCAATTGGTTGTACACCTTATAGGCTTGTCTATGGAAAAGCGTGCCACCTCCCATTTGAGTTAGAACATAAGGCATCTTGGGCTCTCAAGTGGGCTAACTTTGATTTAAACCAAGCCGGTTCACATAGGAAAGATCAACTCAATGAGATGGATGAGTTGAGAGCCAATGCCTATGAGAATTCTTTGCTTTACAAGGAAAAGACTAAGAAATTGCATGATGCTAAGATCAAGAATCGTGAGTTCAAAGTTGGAGAGCCGGTTCTCCTCTTTAACTCAAGATTGAAGCTTTTTGCGGGCAAGCTTAAGTCGAGATGGTCCGGTCCATTCACTATTGCTCAAGTGTTTCCATATGAAACTCTTGAGTTGTCCCAACCCGATGGTCCAAATTTTAAAGTGAATGGTCACCGTGTTAAACATTACTTTGGGGAGGACATTTCCGTTGAAATGGTCCAAGAGGTCCCCATTTTCCCCATGAATTAATTCATTGAGGGACGAGTCGAGCTAGAGACTCATTAACTCAAGCATCGTATAACTAGGTTTAGAGTGTTGTAGGTTAGAAATAAAGGTATAGACTTGGAGATAAGTGTAGGGGAGACCTTCTTTTGTCTTCATGATTGTTTGTAGGGTTGCTCACTCATCTCATGCTTTGGAGCTTATGGAGGAGGCCCTTGTATCCGGTTCACTTCGTTACTATAGTGATTTTTCATTGACACCTTGTGCTTAAACATGATTTCACTAATAGTTGTCCTTTCCTTAACTTGGGTTAAGCAAAGTCTATTCATTGTCATAAGTGTAGGGGAAGTTTTTATACTTCCATGCTCTTAAACATTGAGGACAATGTTTAGCTTAAGTGTAGGGGGGTCTTCTATCGAAGTGACCTTACCTAGAACTTGTCATTGTCTTCATGATAACTGGAAAAATTTAATTTTTCAAACATTTTTCAAATTTTTGATCTACTTTGGCCAACAAAAATATGCATTCATAATTTTTGCATTAATCATTTTCATTTTTGCATATCACATTTGCATTGTATATATTTCTTCTTTTGTTTTTCATCAAAAATATATAAAAGGTAAAAAAAAATATAATAAAACATGGTTTAACAAGTTTAGACTTCTTTGACATATTAGGCCCGCCATGGATATTTTGACTCAACCCGAGTTTGCTTATTTTAGCATTCTCTAGCTAGTATCCTTAACCATGTAGTCCTTCATTGGTCTATTAGGCTAAGCTTCCACCAATCTCATTATTTGAGATTTTAAATTTGTGGAGAATGGGAAATGATAGAGTTGAAGCAAGTGTAAAAGGGCTAGATAGACTTCATGGCAATTACTTGTGGCTAAACCCTTCTCTTCTTTATCTCTACTTTCTTCGCATGTATATAATTGTTAATAAATAATCAAGTACGGCTTTAATTGGTTTGTAATCTCTTATGCATTTTTGGCTAATCATTTATGGTTGATATGAGTACGTCTTAAGATTCTAAGTTAGCACGTTTTATGTGTACTAGACTTATGTCATGCTCCATACTTAGCGGGTGTTTTTCCTTTTCTTCTTTTCAAATTTCTTTGTGAGGAATAAAGAAAAATAAGAGCGGCTTATGAAAAAAAATGAGTGGCTAGAAAAAAAAAAGAAAAAGAAAGAAAAAAAAATAATGCAAGACTCCCAAGAGGGGCAGTGTGGTGTTAATTATAGTGACTATTGAGTTCCAATATTACCTTGACGGGTTGCGGGGATTCAATAGATTGCTCCAATCCAATATTACCTTGACGGGTTGCGGGGTTGAAGATCCAAAGTCTCAAAAAGATGGCGGATGTAAATTATTGCGTGAGTTTTATTTTTCTTTCCTTAGCGAGTGTGTAGCTACTTATGAAAGCATGACATGAGGATTTTACACATAAGGCGAATGACTTATTACTCTTGAAACGGACTTGTATTAATTGTGAGCGGTTTTTCAAGTAATGGATGAGAGGATTACTTAGGATTAAAACCGTGCTTCCTTATTTTTGGATTTTACATTTCTTATATTTCACACTTGAATAATGACAAATTTGCTCACAAGCAATTTGCTCAATTAATAACCGGTTCCACATTTAATTGTCATGAATAAGTTGATGCATTTTTTACTTGTGAATGCAATGATCCCATTTTTAAGCTTGGTATGGGGAAAGTGAAACTTGAGGGTGATAAATGTCCATGGTACCCAAGCCCTAATCTAAGCCATTGAATTCTTTATGAGTTATCTCCATCAAAACCATTTCAAGAAAAATCAAAAAAAAAATATAGATAGAATTGTATTTTGTTCAATGCATTATTAAAAGTCAAAATCATGCATCATTTAGTTTAGAGTAGTGTAGATGCATCTCATATGGCCAAGGTGGATTAATTAAGAGGAAAATGTAAATTTGAGCTTTAATATATAATATTGCATGAGGACATGACAATGTTCAAGTGTAGGGGAATTTGATATGAGCTTAAACTCATATCCTTTTATCAACAAATAACCCTAAAACATGAAGCAAAATACCAATTTATTTGGCAAAAACAGTGTTATGTGGTATGTTTGTGTTTGTGTACACTTGTGTAGGTAAAAGGATACATTTTCAAGCAAACAAAGAAAAATCAAGCTCAAATGGATGAAAAAGACAAAGAAGGATCAAAAGTGACAAGACTTTGAAGTATAAGGACCTATCTTGACAAGTTGTCAAAGTTGAAGGACTAAAAGTGCAAATATTGTGAAAGTCAAGATTCAAGTCAAACTTGGTCAACTCTCAAGTCAACTCAGTCAAAGGACCATTTTGTTCAAGAATGAAAGTTGAAGGACCAAATATGTCAAAAGAATGAAGATCCTAGCTCAAATCAACAATCTGCCAAGTACAAGGACTTATTCTGCCAACAATGGAAAGTTATTCAAAGTCAATCCATGTGTACCACATTTCAACCAATGAGAGAAGGGAAAACAAGTCACACGGATTGAGCAATAAATACCCACTAAGCCGCTTTGCATTTATTACCCAATCCCAACAGTGTGATCCGTGTGACCAACTTTTAGCCAATCAAACGCTGACACGTGGCGTCTTCTTCAAGGAAATTTTTTACCAGGATCGCGTTTGAGATACAAGCAATTTCATGGAAAGATTTCAACACCAAAATTTATCCTTTTGAAGAGACGAACACAATGGTGCAAATCAATTAACATTTCATCCACTCAGTCAAGAAACCCCAAATCCTTGTTCATACCTGAAAATGCCCTTTTGCATAATTGTACACGTGGCAAGCTGGGATTGGTTCTGACACGTCACCAACCCCAACTAACTTCTCCTTCATGCCTATAAATAGATGATAGGACTTCATTTGTAAAGTGTAGCTTAAATTTGTAAAAAACACATAGTTCTTTACTTTCTTTCCCTTTCCTCCATTTTTACCCTAGCTACTCAAGAGTCTGACAAACTCTTGAGTTAGTTAGTTAGTTACTAGCTTCCTAACAACTTTGTAACCGTTTTCATTGAATAAATTTCAAATTCACCATTTCCCGCCAAAACTGTTCTTCCTATTCCTGTTCATTTCCTGCTGCTATTGGTTACTTGAGTTGCTGTTTTGTGTTTGTTATGATCATAGATTGATCATAACTGACATTGAAGGAGTTTGTTAGCTGTTCTTGAAGATTTCAGTTCATTCCTTTGATTTTTGAAGATTTCAAGCAGAATGATGATGATTGTTGACTTGTTAGCTGTTTTTTGTTGATTGATTGATTTCCTAGTGATAAGGTGGTGGTTATCACTAGGCTAAGAGAGCTCAGCGCTCCTCTTCTTCTCAGTGGTTAACTCCAATAGGTTCTAAAGCCCTTGTTTTTGTTTCACTCAACAAGTCAAATGCATGCTATTTTTCCTAGAGTAAATTTGATGGCTGCCTGATAAAAGTTGTTAGAGTTGTTGATTGTTTGATCTTTGAGTGTTTGTAGCTTAATTCTGTTACTTGTTTTTTGATTTTGATTAAGATTCTAGCTTACTGCATTAATTCAGTTACTTTTGGCCTTGTAGTTTGATTGAATTTCTAGTAGTGATAAGTACTTGTTCATTCCTGTTAAACCTTTCATTTTGATCACTAAGTCTAGCTTGCTATAGAATTCCACTCAGTTCCACTTCAAAATCAAAGTGTCTTCATAAATTTTCATATAAACCAGTAAAGGAGTGTTTGGGATTAGCATAAAAAGATTTTTCAAGTATTAAGTTTTGGAGTTTTAGAGTTCATTTGTAGTCCATTGGTGATAATAAGGTGTTTGAAGTCATTTGCAAGTCAAAAAGTTGGTCAAACAGGCAAATGGCATCAAAAATGTTTGGGTAGATTTTATTCAGTTTTGGTTTTTAGAACTTGTGATTTTGATTTGATCAGTATTCATTCATTACTAGATGAAATTTCACCAAATTTGTTTTCATTCAAAGCTTATATCATATAGTTTCAGAATCCAAGAGCATTTTCTACAGTATTCCTTAATCAGATAGTAATAAGCAAAATTCAGATAAGCCAACTTAACTCAAGTTTCTGTAACTTGAAGGCTGAAATTTTGTATCTCCTTATCCTCTTCATAAACATGTCCATTTTTCTTCACAAATCCTTTTAAGTCATTGAGTTACATGATTTTTGAGAATTTCAGCTTTTTGAAAAATAAGCTGGTCAACGCTGGTCAACGATAAGCCCATTTTCAGCTTAATTCAGATTTAGAGCTTATTTCTTGATGAAAAATGTTCTAGTTTGATTTCCCGTTCATTAATTGAGTTGCTTAATCAGTTTCATTAAGAAAATCAAGTTGTGACTGATTAGATTTTGCTATAGCTTATTTTGTGCTTATTGATAAGCACTAATTTGCTTATTTCTCAACTTTAGCCAGTTTCCTTTGACGCACGTAGCTTATTTGGGATTTTAAGAGTTTTGAAACTTGTCTCATCAAATTTGGTTGAGTAATAAGCTCAAACGAGCTTATTTTTGGTCTAAACCCGTTTTTGTCTTAAATAGTTTTTGAAATTGCTTTTTGGTCCCTATAGTTTTAAACAGTGTGTATACTTGGCTAAACTACCATGTTTTTAGGGTTTGCACTTTGTTAGTCCTTGTAGTTTTAAAAGTTGTTACATTCAGTTAGCAAGTTGTTAGTTTGTTATATTTTTGGTTAGTAGGTTATAATTGTTGCATATTTGATCCTTGTAGTTAACAGTTTTACACTTTTAGTCCCTAGAATTGTTAGAATTTACATTTCAAGCATTTATCTTTCCTAGAATTTACACTTTCAGTCCTTTTAGTTTCATGTTTTACATTTTGAGATTTACTTGAATAAAAACTTGGTAATTGCAAATTGTTTTACATATAAGTAGGTAATATTTTTCCGTTTTGCAAGTCTTTGTTGAATTAGCAAATAGAATATCCAAGCAAGTTTAACAACCAAGAACAATTAAAAACCCGATATTGGTTGGACTTTCCATTAGCAAGAACTGAGAAAAACGAACTGCATTATACACAATTTCAGTATGTCTTGTGATTTTGGAAAATCACGCCACCATGAGACCTTCCTGCATTACTTCTTGCAATCGAAGAAACGAATGTCATGCGTCATTGTTGATTTCTTAGATATTCGTTGGTATGCTTGAACCATTTATATAATGTGTTTTCTTTACATGATTAACTTTATAGTTTATTCTCTTTCGTCTTTATGGAATCTACTAGTCTTGTGTGTACATTAATTCTGAGTTATTATGAAATTTGGATTTAATTACAAGCTGTGTCGAAAAATATACTTTGTACAGAAACTTTACAGGAAATTTAACAGCGTCGAGAAAATATTTTTATAACCTGACATAAAAATATATATTTCTACATGTTGAGACGTCCGTTTAGGACATAAAATTTGACCAGTAAACTTTAAAATCGAGCAAGTTATGCTCATTTGAGATTGTTAAATCTAAGAACTTATTTTTGCGTAGTTCTAAAATATTATTTTATTGACAGATTCAATGCAAGGGTATTTTCGTCCATTTTTAATCCGTTTCAAGTCTCGGGTAAAACTAGAAAGTTGTTCAAAAAATCGTTTTACACTGAATTGCATATGACTTCGAGTATTAAAAATATCATTTAGCGTGTTAATCGGTCTAGTCAAACCCAAAAGTCAAAACTGATAGACTTAAAAAAATAAAATGATTTCAAGTGTTTTTGAGTTCGTTGAGCTCGTAAAACTTTAACTAATGATATTTTGCAAACTAAAAACAAGGATTGCGTTGAATCAGTATAAAATAGTAACTTTGAGTTCGGTCATACATGTATATAGATTTTGAACTTTTGAAATTCGGTAACTTCCTAATATAGAAACTTTTCGTAGTGATTTTACTATTTGTTAACTGATACCCTACTTTCTTAAAAGTATATTATTTTCAAATTAATCACGTTGTGCACACATACGGATTCCTTATTCCTTTCTTTTATTTATGACTTAATTGTCATTCTACTTTCTTTCTCTGTTTCTATCGTACCACTGAATTGGACCGAGGTTGAAGTTCTTTCTTTCGTATCATTCGTTACCATCTTGACACGTACCTCATGACGATTTTGGCTAAACCTCTTGAAACCTTATCACCTTGTAACCATTTCATTGACTGACTTGAACTACTCCTTATTTCCCTCTTGTAACCCACTCGCTACTTTATAAACTATTGTCATGTTACCATATAACTCAAACTGGTCTTGTTTGCGAATCATTTTACAAAATGTTTCATTTAGGCTTTCTTAAATAATTGAATGTTATCTTATAAAATTAATTTATATTAATTTTACAATGTATTCTCACCAATTGTTCTACATTAGTCTTGTTAAGAATTCTTGTAACAATAAAATGGTTGATTTAAATATGTAGCCAATAACTTAGTGGCGAAAAGTTTCATATGTTATTTTGATTCCTGTTTTTACAAATGTTATTATATACATATTTTAAATTATATGATATGTAATACTGGTTTGACGAAGCTGAGCATCGCATTGCTAGTCCTAAATTATGCATGGCCTGATCACCTATGCCTAAAAATTTAGAAGGAGCCATGCAAGGCCGAATAGTAGTCGCCCTAAATATTTAACCAAGAATCAACTTTTTAGTTATATTTCTTAAAAAGTTAGATAAAAAAAAAGTTTTGAAAACTTTTACATCTTATGCGAGTAACAACAGTTCGCGACCTACACATATGAACCCTTATCTTTTCTTGAACAAAGTGCGTGCCTCAAGCACATATTTCCTTACTCAGCGATCTTTGTTTTACCTGTTACCTCATCATCCTCATGATACGATTTTTGTTACCATTTGCCTAAATCCTTACCATTGATACCAGACTAGAAAGTTTCAACGTTGTTATGCTTCTACATCGATCGACCTTCTCTATCTCTTTTGGTAGACCTTCGAAACATCTCTGGACGCGTATTATGATCTAAGACTGGAATTGACCAATGATTTCATGTGTCCGTCATTATGTGTGTTAGACCCTATCGTCTTGAAATTCATTCGTGTGAACCATGTATTGATTTTGCCTTTCATTGTTAATGTTGTTCATCTTACTGAAACTTCTCTCAAGTGACTTCTTAAGAATTTTCTTTGATTCAAAAATTCGTTGTGTGACTTTTCTCCTTCGATCATGTATCGACCACCGAGAACTTAATAAGCCGTTGTGGTGATGTCAACCACACTCGTGAATTAATCATTGCTATAGTCCTTTGTTTCTCATTATTTTTATTATTATCGACGCGTCTATTCTATCATGTTTGTTAAGAATTGATACGATTTCGTTCTATTCCCTTGTGTTATCGCTCACATACAGATTGTTGACCTTTATATGATTTATCTTCGTTGTTGTCTTGTTACCTTTCTAAAGCCAGAAAATGTTACGTGTTTATCGTTTGATATCTTAAACACTTTCTTGAATTCCTAAAAATTATTATTAATTTTTAAGAACGTTTTATACATTTTACCAAATGTTTAAATTGTCAAAATACCCATTTCAAGTTTAAATGTTGAATCTGTACATCCTCTTGGGTAAATTTATAACTTATGTTTAAACAGTGTCAAGTTGTATCTTTTAAAGTAATTGATTTTATCATACTTTACTGTCAACCTAATGAAATTATTAAATTTATTTATAATTTCTAACGATTATTCTAAATAACTTGAAAAATCTGATTTTTCCTAATGGTAACGATAAACCTGAGTTTTTAACGATAATTTCATGTAGTCACCCGAAAAGCTCTTAAGCTGATCAAAATAACTATTTGAACTGAGTTACTTTTACCATGAAGTCCTGATCAAGAAAAGATTTGACAACTGTTTACCCACTCATTTTATATAGAGTTGATTTTTAAATCACTACATCTTGTAAAATTTTCTTTTAACAAAGAAAATATTTAAAACTATGTTTTAAAGTAATACCAAAATCCTAGACAACTGATTTTGACAGCTTGTATTTTAAATGATCATATATTATTCATTTTTCCCTTCTATTTCGCTTGTGACTAGATTCTTACATTTTAAGATTTTCACGTTTTATAGTTGCACGATTTGCGACCCTTGTTGATTTACAATCTTGGTTCATTTTATCGCACTTTGCCTGTTTAAGCGATTCTTGTGTTCATTCTTGTTAGTGTATCGCACGTATTTCCAACAACTCTATCTCTCGATGTATCTCCGTATTGAAAGATCGTTATCCTAATCCAAGACTGAAAAGTTATACGAAAAGGAGTTAAGAAAACTGAATTATAGTGAATTCTAACCGTTAAGATTCGTCGTGGTACGGAAATTTCCTTGGAAGCAATGAATTTTGTTCTACACTTTGTACCTCCTTTTGTTTGCATCTTCTACTGCTTTCAGGAGAACTCTGGGGACCAGAGTTCCTTTAGGGGGGAAGACTGTGAGAACCCGTATTTTCCCAGCATTATTTTATTCTTTTTATTCGTGCTTCTTTAATTTTCCAACGTATTACGTTTTTTTGTATTGCTATATGTAAATCCTGAGAATTTTTTTAAATTGTATTTTTTAAGTATTTTTCTGATCATCGATAAATACTTTGTATGGAATTATAAATTTTTATTTTATTTTTTCATATTTATTTTAAATCAATGTTTTTATTTAAAATCACCCGCGTGCGTTTTACAACGAGTTTATTCAAATCAATGTACAACGAGAATTCCTAGTGATCGCGATACCGACGGATGCCCAAAATTTTACGTTTACTTATCGATTGTTTCGATAATTAATACTTTCGACGATTTCGTTTTAATTACGTATTAAGTCGTGTCGGGGAATCATATAATCATTTTTATGATGCATTGTAACTTTTGAAAAGTATTTTTACGAAACCCGAGTCCCGTAAATATTTTTAATATTTACCAATAACCATTTTCTACCCTTTAAAACTATTAATTGTTTTTAAGTCCACAAGTTTCAAACTTGGCAACATTGGTCCCTCCACTTAAACTACCATATATAAACCAATTTTTCTTCCACTTTCTCACAACACATTCATTTTTTTTTAAAGAAAAACACACCCCCTCCCCCTCTCTTTCTTTTCCGTCACACCACCACCACACAAACACCACCAAAACCTCATCATCCACCATGAATTTAGAAAAACAAATATTAGACCCATTCTTAAAATCTTCTTTCTATTCTTTTGGTACCAAAATCACCCACATGCATCAAAATTCCAAGAACTTTTGATTTCATGATTGTATGATGATTTAATCATCATGCATGTGTTATTTTTGGTAAGATTATCATGTTTTTATCATAAAAAGTCTTGTTTTTAATCCTTGATTTTTGTTAAATTTTACATGCATGTGTTTAGGAGTGTGTTTGGTTGATAGGAATGATAGTATAGTGATCCTAGGGGTATGGGAATGAGTGGTTTTGCTTGAAATATAGATTTGTCATGTTTTCTAAAAGGCTAATTTGGGACAGCAGCTTTAAACAGATTGTTTCATGGGTTTAAGGTCTTTAAAAGACTGATATTATTTGAAATTGTTGTAGAGTTTTCCGAGACGGTCGTTTTGGTATAAGATAGAGCTTCTAAGTCATTACGAGTCAAAAGTTATGCTAGTTTTAGTTTTCGTGTACCAGGAGATGCAAGTCGGCACAATCCAAAATTATGGCTGATTTTGGGTCGACTCTCGGGGACTTTAGGCTTGGTTAGATAGTTGATAATACTGGTTTTCAAAATTTACAAACTGAGTTTGATGAGTCTAGTAGTGGTTTCAAAAGACGGATTGTCGAGTTTGTACTTTTAAAGCGGTTTAAACGGTTTTACAAAACAAGTATACAAATCTGTCCCAAATTTGGAGTCGAGTAAAGTGTCGAGCTGATGGATTTTAAAGTGTGAACTTTGGCTCAAACTTTGGTGATGTCTTATACAGGTTATAAGTGACCTTGACACCAATTTTCATGTAAAACGGACAAGTCTAGATAGGGTAGATCGGTGTGTACATTCGGGGTGTACTTGCTGATTTTATTTTGGACACTTAGTCCAATGCTTGTGTTGCGTGAGTTTGAGTATTCACCATCGGACATGGTGACTTACTCAAGTGCTTAGTGATTGTATAAGTGACTTAGCTACTGGTCTAAGTAAGGGTAAAGGATAGTTTGACTTGCGTTGACTTGGCGTCGTATAACGGGTCATTTTCAAGTGTTCAAGTGTTTTAAACGAGTAACGTTGGATTAATGGATTCATTTGGTTCGCGTCAATGATTTTGAAACATGTATACTTTTAAAACAATTGAGTCATATTATATTTGGTACATATCGATATTCGAGTTCGAGTCTTAACGCGCACCTTATTTTGATAGGTTGCGATTTTCGTGTTTCCCCGGGCATCCATATCGTCGGTGATCGTCTACCACTACCGTTTCTACTAAGTTGCTGAGTACCGTGATTGACTTACCTCGTGGCTAAGGTGAGTTCATAGCCCCTTTTTACTTGTACATGGTTTCTAAACACGGGGTGAGATTTTACATGGTGGAACACAACCATTAAAAAAAACTGTATGCTATCCAGAACTGTATGCTATCCAGAACATGTATGATTTTCAGGTTTTCGATATTATTATTGCTTTTAGTCTAGCCTTAAGTTTCCTCTCCCGATCATGAACCGTTAATTATCCGGTGTGTATTGCGCGAAGCGCGAATGTTGTGGGTGGATCCATCGGGATTGACTATCCCCGTCCCGATTACCTTGACGCACTAATATTCGTTTATACTTGAGTATTTAGGCTGAATACTCCCTAGAGAAACTTACACTGAGTTAAGCTTTGGTTCATGAACTAAATAGCAATAATAATGACTTTGGACTATGGTTGACGTATATAACCATACTCCATACTACTTATTTTATAAATGAATGCTTGTGTTCCACATCCTTATTACTAAACCTATGAATATCACTCAACTTTGTGTTGACGATTTTACATGTTTAATCTCAGGTATTATTACTTAACTTTGCTTGGATGGGAGCCCGCAGGATATTATTGCAGCTTGGAGATTTCTGTGGTGCTTTTGAAAGATTGGTTTTATATAAACTGTCTGGAGTTTATTTTATCTTTTGGGCAACTTTATGTTATAAATTGAGACGAAATAATATAATTTTCCGCTTCTAAAACTCTGGGACCTATGTTTAGAAAACTCTGACCTTTTATGATGTAATGTACCTGTTTTTATTTCGTCAGCTTTGTATGAACTGTAATTTATTTTTTCTTGTACTATGACGTGTTACCCCCTCGTTGCCTAGTTGTTCCATGTCAGATTTTGGGGGTCTCACAGTTGTTGTTTGTAATATAGGTAAAGTACATGCTATGATATTTGATGTACACCATATGTTTGATGGAATGACAGAATGATAATCACATGTGATTTAGCAAGTTCTAAGTTATGAATGAGCATTTTTATTGAATTTTGGTTGATTTTTGTAGTTGATAAGCTGATTACAGAAATGGAATTTTTGTAGTTGATAAGTTGTTGTGACTCATACATGAGTCGATATGACTCATACATGAGTCATAGTGACGCATGTATGAGTCACTGTGACTAATACATGAGTCACTATGACTCATGTATGAGTTAGTGTGACTCATGCATGAGTCAGTATGACTCATAAATGATTTATGCTCACTTATTAACTTGTTTCATGTTTATGTTCAAGGTTCTTTGTAATCCAGAAGATGAATCAGTTGAGTGTACGTGTAGGAATTTTATGCGTTATTGTTTTCTTTGTCGCCACATATTTTGTGTTTTGAAGAACCGTGATATTGAAGAGATTTCAGAGAAGTACATTTTAAGGCATTGGAGAAGGGATTTGATACCGCTTTCATTAAGAAGAAACACAAGCAAATACGGAGAGAAGAATGAAACAATTCAGAGACTAACAAATGAGGCTAACTTCCACATAGACGAGTGCTTGTTTTGGTTGAGAATCAGATACAACAACTACTTCAAGTGTTGAAAACATGTGTTGAATATCTGATTTAATTTTCTGTTTTTCTTTTATAAATATGTAAAAGTGAAAACATGTCTTGAATATTTGATTTAAATTTATGATTTCTTTTATTAAAGTGTTGAAAACATGTCTTGAATATGTGATTTGAATACTATGTATTGAATATCATGAGTCACCTGACTCATGCATGAGTCGCCTGACTCATGCACGAGTCGCCTGACTCATGCATTATGACTCATGCATGAGTCATATAATTTTGCAAGTGTTTATAAACACTTGTGCATTTGATTGTTGTCATTTCTGCACTTAATACGTAAAAGTGTTTTTTACAGTTAATACATATTCTGAGTCATTATAATAAATATTCTGTCATTATGACTCATGTATGAGTCATACTGACTCATACATGAGTCACATGACTCATGTATGAGTCACTTGACTCATGTATGAGTCACATGAGTCAAAGGCATTTATGATTCTCAGACACCAAAAAACATTCTGCTATGATTTTTAAAACATACTACTTAAAATCATAAGTATGATTCTCAAGCACTGAAAAACTATCAACAGAATTAAGTACTACTATTAGTTCTATTACAATATAACATTTTCCTTCTACATGCTCTGCTTGTTTCTTCTTGGCAGATGGTTGTTGTTTATACTCTTTGATATCCTACTCTTGGTAGTTTGTGTAGTATGGTGATATGCACGTAACTTGGCTACTAAATTTTTTGCATCCTTTGCAACATTCACAGCAAGAACCTGAATCAGATATAGGCAATTGTTGTCTTAAGTTCTATAAAGACTACCCAAAATTGTAATTCTCGACACATGTAATTTGATCAAAAGTTATGAATAGACTATTACAGAGTAAGGATGATAGGCGAGTTCACTCCGGAAACGAGGGGTGTTTTGGGCATCAAACGAGTAGCATCCAAAACCTGCAACTAACTAACCAATCTCGATTTAAACAACCTTTGAACGTAAATACGACATTTATTGGGTGAGCTTATACTACACTTTTCATTGCTAAGAATACAGAATATAACTCATAAATTTATACAAACAAGCATAACAATAATCAAACAATACTATTTAATAAATTTATAAATAAATCGAATGATTTAAAAAGGCTTATATATGCATAATTAAATGGGAATAAGCATAGAAATAAGTATACATCGACTCATACATGAGTCACAGCGACTCATACATGAGTCACATCGACTCATGTATGAGTCATAGTTCCAATTGTGTAATCATAAATCTCACTTCTGTAATCATCTTATCAACTACAAAAATGGACCAAACTTTAATAAAATGCTCATTCATAAATTAGAACTTGCTAAATCACATGTGATTATCATTGTGTCATTTCATCGAACACATGGTGTGCATCAAGAATCATAACATGTGTTTTACCTAGAGTAGCTATGAAATTTTCTAAGCATAATCATAATGAAAAAAAAACATAGAAATAAGCATAATCAAAACAACTTACCATCATCGACATCTATTTCGTCTCTTATATCCATAAATAATGAAACTTAGTGCTAAAAAAGTTAGGTTTTGGTGGTGTGAATTTTATAGGGATAGTGTGGATATGGTCGTGGCTGCTGGTGGTAGTTGGTGTTGGGGTTGGTGGTGGCGGTGGTGGAAGAAGATGGTGGGTAGCAGTGATGGTTGATGGGTGCAGTGGTGCTAGATATAAAATCCCGATGTATGTGTGTAATTTGTGTTAAAGGTTTATTTTTAATAATTAAAAATGTTATTAATTAGATCATAAATAAATGGAGGATGTGGATAGATTCATCGGGTATTTGTTAAAATTGAATACTCTATTGAACTTTTGACTTTAAGATAAATAAGAAGAAATTTAAAGGGAGTTGCATCTTATTTTATATATAAATGTATCAAAAATGCGTAAGATACGTGTTTATGATTTCTTCTCATTTTTTCATTTAAATTTTTCTTTTTATTTAATAGTAACTCTATATATGAGTACAAATGAGTTTTGACATATGAGTACAAATGAGTTTTGACAAGGTCTTTATATATTTGATTAAAATTTCTTTCTCGTAATGTTTCTGTCGGTGGCACCAGACACCCAAAACCCAATCATGAGAATACACATGGCCACCTTGCTTACATGTTATACATTTTTTGTTCACTTTTATAAGTTTTATTCCCTGTATTCAACACATATAGGATGTTTTTTCTGTGACATATAGCAAAAACTAACTTTAATTTTGTAGTTGAATTAATATAGTCTAAAGGATAATTGATTTATAACAAGCATTATAACAATGTATGATACAACATATATGTATGCAAGAACATGATCAGTTCTCTTTAAGAAGATGTTTCATATAACAAGATATATGGTGGCAATGCTAACAACAAGACATTGGACCATAGGACAAGCTATCCCTTCATCACTTCTCCCTTTTGGCCTGAATTAAAGGTTTAAAGACATTAAAATGCTTGGATTGCTACCAAAGGAAGGCATTTCCCCTCTTTGAAAAATTCCATTTTTAGATTGTGTTTTTGTACAACCTCTATTTAAAATGCAGCCTAGCTAGAATTAAGGTACCATCAGTACTTGTGTCTCTTATTTCTCAAAAAAAAGGTTACAAAAATGCCAGTTCATGAGTTAGGGGAGAAGCAACAAAAGCAACATCTTGACCGTGAAATTAGAGATATGATGTCTACACTCACTCGTCGTCTTGCTCATCTCCAAAAGAAGCCGACAGAGGGAGCAAGTGCAAGCAATATCCACGACCATGATCACGAGGAGGAGGACGAACATCGTGGTTTTGGGGTCATAACTATGGCCGGAAGCAACGAGGGAGCGACCATGAGAGGTGAACTCGGCTCGATGAGTATGGAAAGCCACAAATTTGGGATGAATGAGCGCAATGGACAATCACATCCTCCACTAAAAACCTACCTCAATAGCAACTTCCAAGGTGTCAACAATTCCATCATGGTTGGGGGAAGTTACTCTTCCAATGATCCTGGCATACATTTGGACGTCGAGGACCATTATGAGAAAAAGCAAGGAGAGGCCAGCTTGCGTAGACATGGAAGAAAAGGCAAGCAGAAAGCCCATTCCGGGTCATCATCTACGAGTGACCATTCTACTTAATAATGTTTGTATGCTAGCTTGCCACAAACATATACACATACATACAAGAATAACATACTTGTTGAGTGCTTTGTTAATCGATATCATGGTTTGAAAAGGTCTAAGAAATAAAATATATATCAATTGTGTTCAAGTGTTACTAATCTTAGTGGAAGAGTTACGGCCTGCAAATAAACTTCTATATGGATGATAAAAGAAGTAACAAATGGTCAAATGTACATATTTTATGAGTAGTATTCTGCAAAAGTATTAAGAAAATCTACAAAAATACTCCTTGTAAGTTTTTTGCAATTCTTATATATTAAGACCATGATTATACCAACTCATAATAAATTAGCTGGATGAGTTGTTAAATCCTCCATTATGGGCTAGCATGTGCAAATAACTTTGATAATCTTTTATGGATTAAATGGACAGCCTTATAATGGGGGACTTTATTTACAGAACTCATCTTAGTGACAGAACTTACAGAACTTTTGCTTTTTAAGGCAAACATGTATGTTTGAAGGCTTACATGTATGTTTATGAAAGCGAACATATATATTTTTATATCGGTGCACATACATGCATGCGCGCTTTCAAAAATATATGTTTTTGAATGCGTGCACATACATGCATGCACGCCCTCAAACATGTATGTTTTTTTATATCTTATTTTAATTTTATTTAATTTTGACAAAAAAGAACTTCAAATATGCTTCGTGAATACATATATTCTCTATAAACATACATGTACTCCTTCAAACATACTTGTTTGCCTTCAAAAACAAGAGTTCTGCAAGTTCTGTCACTAAGATGGGTTCTGTAAATAAAGTTACACGCCTTATAATAACTAAGACTTTACAGTATTTAACAACTAATAGAATAGTATTTTTGTCGGCGTAGCCATTATATTCATATGTTACGTTAGCAAATTGGTAAAATGCTGTTTGTCAAGTTATTGACAGTTTGCAAATATCTTAATTTCCAAACAAGTTGACTATGGTTTACTAATATCCAGGTTTCTAAATAGCGCGCTATAGTGCGCCTTATAACGGGCTATAGCGCGAAGCGTGGCCTCCACGTTACGAAACACACTAAGGCGGCGTCTTAAGGCGTAGCGTGTTAAAAAGCGCCATAAAGCGTGATATAGCGCGTAGCGTGACACTTTTTTTCGAATATTTTTGCTGATTTACAAGAATTTTGCTCATTTACTAATTTTTGGTTATTTAGTTGACTTGGGCTTAGTAATTTTACTATTGAGATAAATCCTTGAGTAACTAATAGCCGGTTTTGTTTTCAACTAAAATTAAAATATTGCTTCATTTTATAAACTCGCTATATAAATACTAATTTATAAATATTTTATGCCGCTATATATCACGCTTCAGAAAACACCATAGCTTTGTTATAGCTTTTGTAGCTTGTAGCTTGACAATAACGCTACGCCACGCTTCACGCTATTAACCTTGCAAATATCTATTGGATGACTTTCGACACTTTTAATAGCGATAATGGAATGTTTTAGAATTCGGTTTGACCCGGCTGGTTGAAGGAACGGCCGGTGTAGTGAATAGGCTGTTGTAACCTGAGGTTTTATTAAAACTAAATTGACTCGGGTTCACACGTCGACTTTTCATTGAACCGGGTTGAACGCGGGTTTTCTAATATCGACCTACCAACGAAATTTCATACGTGGGTTATCTGTCATATATGTCGGTATTCTGTCATAATTCCATCGGTAAGTATGTTTCCGTCATTGAAACCCGTACTTGTAAGCCTTTTTTTTTCCCTTTAAACTTTAAAGTATATACTACTACTTGGAATGAATAATGGAATTATATTGTTCAAAGAAAATAAAATGATAATGGAATAATAACTTATAAGTACATGGTAAATGTTTTTTTTCTTGATATATAACAAAAACTGAATATTACAGCATGAATAAAATAATTTTACAAATTACATTCCAGTAAAAATTCTCTTATAAATGTTACCGTTACCAGATCGAAGAACAACTAACAACCACTTGTAATCATTCGTCATCTTCCTTAACTTGTCTATATATCTAAATAACAAAAAATGAATAATTTGATACATACAAACAACAAGAAACAATAACATTATATAATAACGGATCGATCTCAATAAATAATCATTTAACTTGAACGTCTGAACTTGGAACTGGTACTTGAATTGTATCTGACAGTTTGAGGTAATCCAACGTTGTCAGATCCAAGAAGCTTCTTGATCTCAGATCTAACCTTAAAAAGGACATGTTTCCAGCTGCCTTTGTCGTTGGATTTAAGGAAAGATGATTCCTCTTGGTTAAACTCGAGATCTTGTGCGAAAACAGGTTTTCTTGATAAGATCCAGTTCCATCCCCAGTCCCACCAGTTCTTTATAGAAGTTGAAGCTGATTCACCCATTGATGATACTGACTTTGAACGTTGCATGGCCCATGCAGTTGCAGTTGCAGCAGCTGGTTGAATTTGGAATGAGATTGAGGAGAGTCTACGTCGCATGCCTTCGGTTGGATTAGATGGTTGATGAGAAACTGGGAGAGATCTTTGCCTTTGTAACATTGAAGCCATTTTTTTTTCTTGTGTTGTTTGTGAATGAATGAAAGGAGCTAGAGATATAATTATAAGGTGTGAAATGTATAAAAGACAGGTTGTAAGTTAATGTAAGTGTTGGAAAAAGGTGGTGGGATCCATCTATGAATCAATGACAGCGTACCATATGGACCCTATATACAATGGAATTACAATGTTTTAGATTGATGATGTCAGATGTTTTACTTTGACTTTCTTACCAATGCTACCTTGTCGGTTAATCATTAACTCCTTTGTTTCTTTCGCTTTGATTTGTTTGTGTTGTGTGTTATTAACGGGTCAAATCTTCTTTATTAGATTAAGATCTACAACACAAAGTCACTTTCTTTTCATAATATCTGCTATCTAACGGGTATCTTGCGCATAAATGCATAAATATATGATATGGTCTATATTTAATTTACTCACTTTTTATATTTTATTGTCTTTATAGAAATGATATCTTTTTATTATATATCTTTACTAAATTATAAAGCATCTATTCTTTTGGTTGAAAATTGCTATATTTAGAAATGTTGAAAAGTTGAAAATGACTTATACATGGAAATGTTGAACAATTAAATGGCACAACCGTATCTCTCTCGGTCACCTCTCTCTCTAAACAAAAACCCTACCCCTTTTAATATCTCTCTCTCGGTCGCCTCACACACTCAGAAACCTTGTTTCCGCCGCCTTTAAAATCTGAAGGTTTTTTTAGAAGTGTTTTAAAATAGATCTTTGATTATAAGTCAAGTTTTGAAGTTTCTTATTACAGGTAAATAATTTTTTTAGTAGATCTGACCCTTTTGGCTGTTTAGTTGTTTGGTGTAGTTAGATTGCTGTTTGGTTTTCGCTTTTTTTCGAAGCATTTTGTTGAGCAGGTGGCGTGCATTGGGCAAATTTATGTTTTTTTAGTTAATAAGCCATTTTGTTAGTTGTCTGTGTTATAGAGCAATTATAGATGGTCAATATGGTAAGCCCTTTCAGTGGGCAAGACTCCAAGCAACTATAGAGAGAAACTAAATTTTAATTATTTTTCTTCATATCTCATCAAAATGCCATTTACAATATTTGAAGTAAGGAAACATAAACTACTTGTAGTATGGCTTTGACTGTATCATCTTGTTTGATTTCTGAGTAAATATGAAACGGTCTTCACGTCAGAGCCACTCGAGGAATCATTGGCTTTGACTGTATCATGATGTTTGATTTCTGAGTTTATTTGAAGCGATCTGTTGAAAAGTAGGCGAGCATCTGAAAATCGTGTTTTAATTGCTTTGTAGGTTTAATTAGGGGCTATTTGGATTAGCTTATTAGAGTAGCTTCATTTTATTATTGAATAGCTTATTTGTGTATATGTTATAGATGGGTAAACCTGCTGCAAAATAATCTTCTGTTACAATAGTGATTTGGCGACTCTTTTGATTGCTTACTTAAGTTTAATTGTCGTCTGGTTTTCATTTTTTTCGAAGCATTTTGTCGAACAGATGGTGTGTGTTTGGGTTAATGCGGGTTTATTGGGGCTTATTCGGGTTTTTGTTTACTGATTTGGTGACCCTTTTAGCTTATTATGTGTTTTTAGGTACTTTCTAGGTTGATCAGGAGCTGTTTGGATTAGCTTATTAATATAGCTTCATTTTATTATAGAATACCTTATTAGTGTATAGCTTTAGACGGGTAAAGCTGCTGTTAGAGTTACATCATCAATTTCGATTGTTAAATGTGATACTTATTTACCTGTCAGTTATGCTTAAACAATTAAAAGAATCCACATGTTTGAATTGCTAAAAAAATGAACTAACCAACCACCCCTAAATATGTTATTAAGCATGAGATGTTTGGCTCTGTACAAGCACGCTAAAGTCGAGAAAACTTATTGAATCTTGCATCTCAGTAACATATAAGCTTACCGAAACGCCCCATTTGTCTTATGGTATACTTCTTAAAGTGTTTTAGCTAATAGTGTTATTTTAAAAATACTTAACACGGTTACATTACCCGACGGGACCGTGAAGTAGGGAAAGAAATGGGAAACAACTCCATTCGATATAGCGAAAGAGTTATCGAAAAGCTTAACATCAAATGCTTTGATTTCTCAAGTGGATGGAGTGTTATATGTCAAGGCCTTTGGAAAGTGAGTGCCTGCTCAAATTATTCACTTTCGATAGCGATGAAGGTCGTGCTACATTCTGGCATTCGAATGCTCGTATTCTTGGGCAGGTAATGATGCAAAACATGAACTTGTTTTTTTAGTATAGAGTCGTGGACTGTAAGTTTAACTGTGTTCTGAAATCTATGAGAAATAAGGTCCATGTAATCCAACATTTCTACTTGTTTTTTTAGTATAGAGTCGTGGACTGTAAGTTCAATATCAAAACACAACTTTTATTAAAAAAAAATATAAAAAAATGACTTGTCACGTTAAAAAAAATATAATTAAATCACGTTAAAAAATTCCTTATCTTATTTCAGCTTATTTGATTAAATCACGTTAAAAAAATAAAATAAAATAAAATCGAATAGCAGAAAAGATGACAACAACAATCGATGAAGATGAAGATTTTATTATGTAATCTTTCTTTTCTTTCTTTTAGCTTATATCAGCTTATTTGTTTCAGCTTATTTCAGCTTATTTGATTTCGCCTTATTTCACCTTATTTGTTTGAGCTTATTTCAGCTTATTTGATTTCAGCTTATTTCAACTTATATCAGCTTATTTCTTTCAGCTTATTTCACCTTATATCAGCTTATTTGTTTCAGCTTATTTCTTTCAGCTTATATCAGCTTATTTGTTTGAGCTTATTTCTTTCAGCTTATTTGTTTCAGCTTATTTCAACTTATTTATTTCGGCTTATTTGATTTCGCCTGGCTTATTCTGTGTTTATCATATCCTAATAAATAACCCCACAAGTCTCAAATAAGCTGAAACAAACACCCCTCTTAAGTATCCTATATATTCATTTGGGTTTAGGAGCTTATTTGATTTCGCCTGGCTTATTCTGTGTTTGTTTGAATTCGGCTTAAGCCTGCCTTATTCTGGGTTTATTATATCCTAATAAATAAGCCAAAACCCAAATAAGCTCATACACCCACATATAAGCTGAAACAATCTTATGGCGGTGTTTGTTTTAGCTTATATGTGACCTTATCACCTTATTTGTTTCAGCTTATTTCACCTTATATCAGCTTATTTGATTTCGCCTGATTTCACCTTATTTGTTTGAGCTTAGTTGTTTCAGCTTATTTGACCTTATTTTGGCTTATATGTGATCTTATCACCTTCTTTGTTTCGCCTTGCTTATTCTGTGTTTATCATATCCTAATAAATAAGCCCACAAGTCTCAAAATAAGCTCATAAGCCCACATATAAGCTGAAACAATCCTATGGGGGTGTTTGTTTTGCCTTATATGTGACCTTATCACCTTATTTGTTTCGCCTTATATCACCTTATTTGATTTCGGCTTATATTTTATAAGCCTGGCTTATTATGTGTTTATTATATAAGCTTATGACCTTATTTGATTATCAAATAAGCTCGTAAGCCCACGTTTTGGCTTATATGAGAGCTTAATAAATAACCGCACAAGTCTCAAAGTAGTCCATGCTTATCAAATAAGCTCATAAGCCCAGGTTTTGGCTTATGTGTGAGCTTATGACCTTATTTGATTTTTGCTTAATCCTCAAGTTTTTGGCTTATTTTGAGACTTGTATGAGTTTATCATATCGTAACAAACAACCCCCCAAGTCTCAAAATAAGCCAGGCTTATACACAAATAAGCTCATATGCCACGAATAATGAGCTTATGGAACACAGGCCTAAAATAAATAAGCCATAAGGCCGCTATTATAAGCCGAAAACAAACACCCCCTTAGTTTATTTTGTGAGCTTATCAGCTTATTTATTTTGCCTGATGTGAGCTTATTTGATGGCAGGACGAATATGGAGGACGAGGTGCATCAAAAACGACTTCTTCTAACAAAAGAAGAAGAAAATGATGAAATAAAGAGACAAAAATTAACTCCCTTTTCGGACCTAAACCATCACCAGCTGTGAGTAACCTCTTTTATGTTAATGCCTTTTTACGTTTATTTTGCACTTTATAATTACATCTACAACTACGTTACCAAACACATTTTATTTGCCACTATGTTTCGCTAAACATAACCTAAATCAAAACGCTAATTCAAGTACTATTTAGCAGCTTAGTTTGTATCACTAAATTATAGTCAGTTACTTGGTTTATTTGTTTCTGTTACAGGACGGAATTATTTGGTGAAGCTCTTCGGTTTGAGTTGTGTAGCACTTATCTTATCTATGACCATAATGTTAAAGACCATAAGCTCTTTAGGACTATTCGGGTAGCAGCAACAGCTAATGGCTTCTCACCAGATCCGCTGAATGCTTTTTCCGACATATTCAACCGTGAATTTAATAATCCCGTGGACGTCACATGCATGGGTCATCAATATCTATACGATATGTGTTATTGTTCACTTCCAGTCTCCTCTAACTCCACCGTTCAGATGGTTGCCAAACTCTATGTTACCACTGACGAGGTTGATGACGTAGACGAATATCCTGAAGAAGATCATCATCCAAGAAAACAACTGAATTGCAACTTAGCGAAATACTTATATAATCATGAAGCGTATCAAGTTTGCGATGGCCATGCGTTTATTAACTTTTTAGACAAACCCAATGGCGGTTGGGGTCGTAGGAATATTATAAAAGGCAGAGATGGCTCTCTAGATCTGTGTTACGTTGCATTAAAGTATGTAGTAGACGCCGATCTGGAAGTAGAATTTGATCCGCTTTCAGAGAAATCAAATTTTACCGGAAGGGTGTTGGCTTATTATGGCAAAAAGTTTGATTACGACTTTCCTCCCACTAATTTCTGTGTAGTTCTCTCTGAAACCAGTCCTCCTGATTTTGTTGAGCCTGGCAAAATAAACCTGAGACGATCTGTTTTGGCTGTACCAGCGCAGTTCTCCCTCATAATTGAGGCTGAATTATATGACCACACCTCTAGGGTTGAAATTTTGTCCGGCACTTATGAATTCCCTGTGCCACGTGATGGTCGTAGCTCCATTGGTTGTATTGAGGGTAAGGGTGGCTCCTTAAAAGTGAGAGTGAACTGGAAGTTGCCATTTGAAAAAGCGAAAGTCCCTTCATCGCCTGTCTGTTCTCTGCCCCCTTTCTCCTAAACTCATCCGTCGGTCGTCTGGTAATCTAAGCTCCAGCTATATTGTCTGTATTCTCAAATTGCGGTTTACCTTATCACTCTGTCACTTTAATTCATTTAGTTCATTTAGTTCAGATCGTTGGATAAATTTATAAAAATAATTAAATTGTGTATTCTGTATGTATCATATTTGCTCTAAGTTCTTGCTATCCCTTTGTTGTGCGAATCTAATCTTATTTGTTGCTGCAAATCTAGACTGAAGGAAGAAAATCTGGAGCCCGTACAACATCAAGCATGGCAGATTCTGATGTAAGTCTATTAACGTGTGACACACGTCAACTATAGAGGACGATATGATGATAGTTAAAAAGCGATTTTGTATGGTATTACAGGATGATGATAATAGATGGAGCCTTCAAGATGAAATTGAAAAGGTGTTCGACACGTCACTGGAACGTACTTTCGATCTTCAAGAAGAAGGGTCTTGTAGTATTTCTACTTGCAAAAAGGAGGACGATGGTGATTACCTATGCTATATATGTTCTTTCTCATACATGTGAACTTTTACTTTCTTTGTTTTCTGAATGACGAGTAGTCGAGTACTAATCCAGAGTATCTACATTTGGTAATAGCACCAGTGTCTTGCACATATGGCCTCAACTAAGGGACACTTCGTATAACGGACCAAAACATGCTGGGCTGGTAATATTTTTTTGTGAGTGGAATTATCATGGATTTTGAAGATACTGCGTAGGTTTGTTTACTCTTTCTCTTTTTTATATATATATAGGCTGTCAAGGATAATATTATGGGTTCTGAATATAAGGACATGATGGAAAGATGCGTCGTATGTGGTCCTGGTTTTGTGAAGTTTAAGTTATCTAGGAGATGGATAGCTAAGGTAATATTATTTTCTTTTCGAACTGTTGTAAAACACACATTAGAATTATGACCTTATATCTTGTTTATTTTAATATCGGCATTTGTTATTTTGCAGAGTATTCAGCAGATGTTAAAGGATGGTATAGACACATGGGCACCAAAACTTTCTCTGAAAAAAGTAATTATTTACTTTTTGTCACGAAATATAACTGAGGAAATGCATATGGGTCATTTACGGTCCACTTTTATTGGAGAAGCGTTGGCTCGTATGCTCGAGTACTCTGGAGTTATTGTGCTTCAACAAAGAATCCATGATGGGGATCATCTGGACGTTAACTATATGGAGATGAAGGTACATGCAGTTGGTCTTGCTACTTGAATGTCTGTTAAATTAAATCGCATTTTATCCGCATCTACATGCCTTATGAAGTCACATTATAGATACATCTACATGTTAAAATATAAAATACGTAAAGCTGTTTGATTGTCTGTTTAATGTTAAGTAGGATTTGACCTCTTATTTTTGTTGTTTTTTACTCGGTTTTTGTTTATATGCAGGGTAAAAGCTCTGATCTATTGAGGGAAATGGCTTCAACTATGATCAGTGATAATGGGGATGAGGTGGTTTATTTCACAGCTTTGCGGTTAGTTTACTTTCTATAAATGTTGATTCTGTCAAAAATATTTCAGTTGGCACATTTTCTTGGGGAAAAAGCTCAAAACCTCTATTGTTTGCACATGTAGGGATGCACTTTACACGGAAAAAGCAGACGGAGTATTGTATGTGACTGATGTAGGGCAACGTGATTATATTGGAATGATCATCAGTGTAAGTAACTGTTATGATCCGACAGCGGCCAAGTATAGGAATTGTTGATGGTTTATAATGTCTAGGTGTCCCCTCCTCAAACAAGCTAGCTTTTTGAGTGAGTTATACACTTAGGACTTATGAACCGATATGACCCTTCACACATGGAAGAATATGCTGAATTGCAAGCTCTGCATTGAGAATCCAGGAAAATTTGGTGACTTTTCCAGCAGCTGCAATACGCACTTCAGCTTCGTTATCTATAAGTAGCCTCACGTAAGCTGGAACCAACTCTGCCCTTTATTTGTGTATTTCACTGGTGCCCCAAAAAATCTCAATGGCTTCATGTCACATTGAACCTTACAAAGTACTCATTTATATCAAGCTGCAAACCTAGATGATGGCTTGCTTGTCGGGAAAACTTATTAGAACCATCAAGTCTCTTTTTCACAGAGCATATCCATTCACACAAATGTCACCTAATCATGCCTATTTTCCTGTTACAAATTTCGTAATAAATAACAATCTGATTACTTTAGATCATTATAAGCACATTATAATAAGAATTTGTTTTGTATGGTCTATCTATCTATCATCCGTTACGTAAGAATATACTAATAGTTACAATACTATTATGTAGAAAACTTTTGTGAGGACAAAACTCATTACATGAAAATCTTTGAATTTAACCATGATCTATGATTAAATAGTTTATTATTGCAGCCTTAGCAATAAGTTATGATTTATAACTACGGGTCCAAATGGGTCAATTCTTTAGAAAGAAGAATTGGAAGTTGTTGATCTAGGGAACCCATATTACTTTTACAAAGAAGAACTTCTAGGTAAAGTATATAGGTACAACATGATCAAACATTTAAACTTCCTACTGTTTGCTCCCAGGTATGTGCTGAAGGTAACAATCAGTCAGGGCTATGCGGGCAACATCATGCAGTACCAAGATTTTGCAACGAGTGTTAATAATCTTTCTTGATAAAAAGAAAGTGGTTATGTATGCAGGTTGTTACCTCTGGTATAAACACGTTTAAAATTATATGTGACTGTAATGTAGTAATTTTATGATATCGAGGGGCACATCTATATATCACGAATCATATATGATTCGTTCACGAATCATATATGATTCTCTCCGACCTGATGCACGTGCATTTGTTTTTCCTGCTCATATACAATCAACCCTACGTCTCTTACAAGGCCCCTTTCTCTTGTTTGCAGAGTTTATTAATCTCATTTCATCATAATCAAATGAAGTCTGCAGTAGAGAAGATAAAAGAACAATTGCACCTGAGCACGTTCTCAAGGCATTAGAGGTTTGTTAATTATTGTACTTGCATATTCTTTGTAATCATATCACTTAGTTCGTGTTGTATTATTTACCAAACTAATGATCAGTACTTTTTTCAGGTTCTTGGTTTGGGGGATTACATAAAAGACGTTTATGCTGCTTATGAACAACAGAAACACGAAATAGTGGTAATGATTTATTTGTTGCTACTTATATTAAAATACAAATAAATGTTATAGCTTGACCATATTATGATTTTAACTTATGGAGAGTATTTTGAGGATGTGGCTTATGTTATGCTAACTTTTACCAAAATGATTAAACAGGATATTGTTAGAGCTGGAAAATGCACAAACCGTGCCGAAATGACTGAAGAAGAAGCATTAGCCGAGCAGCAGAGGATGTTTACGGAGGCACGCGCTAGGATGAATGGTGTTGGAAGCCGCCCCCAAACCGCCTGAAGCTGAACCAAGTTTGAACAGCTAACTCTTAGAGTCCTTTATAAAATTAGGCAAGCTTCCCCTACAACCCTATCATGTACAAAGTCCCTTTTGGCTTAGTTTACTGCACTTGTTTGAATCTTAGTGTAATTTGTACTCTCAATTTATGTCTATATGCTTTGCTGATTAGTAAGGGTTAGTTAAGTCAAAGTCAGAGCTGTTTCTTATTTGTTAGGCATGTTGCAGCAGAATGATTTATTGACAGGAAAATTAAATAGAAGGTTACTTACATTGATGATTTCCAGATACCATTTAAGCGTTTATTGTTTTTTTTTTCTGGCTTGTTTTTGAGTTTGTTATAGTGTCATGGATCATAAGGTTATGGAACATAGGGAGATTGATAATGTTCTAGAATATTGATAGCGCTTCGTTAATTATCTGCCGCCATGCAATTCTGCCGCTATGCGCGGGTACTCGCCTAGTAGATGATAATAGCTGTATCTTAATATGTTAAAAGATATAAATTGTTTATTATTTTTTTTATTTTGTGTTTATCGAAACTAGTTATAATACCCGTGCATGCACGAATTTTTTTTCTAATTTTTAAAGCATTTTTATTTAATAAAAATAAATAATAATGATACAATTTTAGACCCAACTTGTTAGGTATTTTCATGTTTCTTTTACCGTCAGATCGTAGCAGTATACAACTAATCTACAAATAAAAAACATTAACAGTCTAATAATATGTTGGGAAAAAAGTGCTCATTTCTAAATATTCAATCAAATACGGAGTAAACAAATAGGCGGTGTTTGGGATTACTTAGTTAAACTGCTTGTCTGATACATAGTAAGTTCTAACAGATTTACTTTTAAATGCTAACATAAAACAGATAGTAAAAGTGTCTGAGCCAAACACTTAATCCTGCTCATTTATTTTAAAATAAAACAGATAATAAGTAATCAGAAGCATCCTTTAACTTTTTATTAATAATGGGTAACCATGGGTGGTAGCAAAAAACATAACAATAAAACATCAAGAACATGAGAAATAGTGGACACAATAGTCATATGAATTCTCGAGTTACCACCTAACATAACAATATTTATGCCAAAAATTGTTGTAGGGCAAAGACTTGATACAAAGCATGTAAAATCTTCACCATGTAGGAACTCCAGTTTACGCAAAGATCAAAGCACAACTTATAGAAACAAAACAGATAATTTAAAAGATAATTTAAATACGAAACAATACGAAATAAACAGGTCTATACCTGCTTGCAAAAATTGCAACTTGTTTGTATCATTATTTCTAAAACAACATATCATGAAGAGCATTGCTTCACGATTAGTACCAACTTCTTAAAGCGGGTATGGGTGAGTATTAGAAAATACTTAGAAACCACACAAAATATACAGAATGTTTCTGCATTAGTAATATACTTTTGGCGCCTTACACCTTTTGACCCGTTTGATTATCAAAAAATACATCCCTACCTCTTTTGCATTCATAGTTATGAGGACCCGTTCAAATGCAGGCGATACATCAGTTTTTTAATATTTGATGGGTGGTTCGTGTTATGGATCAAAACTGGTATTATGTTTATGCATCATAACGGGTTGGATTGACATTAAACTCTTTTGTTCCAACAGTGTGTCAAATATGCCTATAAATGTCGAATCATTTTAATAATTGTATAAACCTAGTAACCACCTAAGATCTTTTGATGGTTTTATATCGAAATATACTTTTGGCGTGTGAGAACGCGGATTTTTGGTAATTTTCTTTTACTTGTTACGCGTGCTTATTCACACTTTTACCATATTCCCCATTTATTTTACAGTGATTACGTGTCACCCTCGAAATTTAGTTAAATATAAAATTCTATGGATTTTGCTAATTTACGATATTATTTGGCGAAATGCCCAAACTTGATATTTATAATTTCTACGAGGTTTCATCATATTTTATATGACTTATTATTAACTCTTTGCCTCAAGAATAATGAAAACGATATCTTGAACAACTACGGACGCAATGATGAACTTTTGTATTTTTACGTTTTCCGGCTGTCGGACTGAGTTTTCGGGTCCGAACATCGCGATAAAATTTATTTTTATGTGATTTCTAGTTATTCTTGATTCCTTGATCCAACTTAGTGAAATCCGGGCCAAACGAGTGTTTACGAGTAATTTTAAAGAAATTTCGTTTTAAATATAAACGAGTCTCGGTTTTTGTCGGAAACGGCACGTTATTTAAACCCGTAAAAGTTCGAGTGTTAAAACCAAAAACTTTGGGCCTTTTTCTTGGGTAATTCCACTGGGCTAGGCTCATGGGAGCCCAATTTGACCAATTTGACCAAAATTTAGCCTTCCATTTTACAAGTAAAAACACATAGTAAATTTTTCAAACAAAAAAAAAATTTCTGGACTCCCTTCTTCTCCCTGTAGCCGACGAAACACCACCCACCACCAAAACCCTTGATTTTTTTTTGATTTGAGGTAAATTAATACTAATCCCATGTCTACTTTTTGATTCTTATTCATACCCATGTGTTAATTACAACATGCATCAAGTTTTTTGCATAAGGTCAAAAATCATCAAATCTTATGATTTGATGATGTTTTTGTAAAATCCTATGTTTTTTTTGTTGTTCCAATGCAAAAAACCTTATTTTGTTGGATAAAATTTTGATTTGGGTATGTTATTATGACCTAGGGCCACGAAAATTTAAGGATCAAGGAAGAGGGAATCGAGATTGTTTGTGTTTTGGTTGATTCGTACTAGTTGTGAATGTATAATCCTAACTAGTGTTTCGATTTTGATGTTATTAACATTTTTTATTCACTTTGGTCATTGATTTTGAACTCATGGGTCAAACCCACTGAGATTATGAATACTTAGGACACTTGCGCGGGGATTTGGTATAGCTTAAGGGTTGCGTGTTCGTGGTTAGGTTGCTAAATGGGGTCGTTTTTGTAGCATGGAAATCACCACAGAAACAAACAGGTCATGGCAAAATTTTCTTAAACATATGACCTTGTTTATATTTGAAAAATGAATACCCACTGATTTTCTTAACAAATGGTGAGTTGGTTGGAAACAGGAAGTGCCCGGATGAGCCCGGAACGGTTATTTTACTAAACTAGGTCAAATCTGAGTTGTATGCTTAAAACGAGGGTAAATAGACTTGGGTAAAAAGGATGATTATAAATTTTTACAGTAGGTGAAAACATAAGACAACTTCTATTTTTGGTTTGGTGTCAAAAATTTATACCATTTGGGATTTATGCTCAAATTACCGTAGGCTTCGAGGGACGTTTACAACTTTCTGTTTTGATAGCCTGTCACTAAAAATGGAATTCCCGTTGATTAGTAATAGCTCCAGGTCTGTTCTTGCCCAAATTAGAAAGGTAAGAGAATTACCTACTCATGTAAAAAAACCCCACTTTCTGTAATATTATATATTTTTAGTTATGACCAAATCTTCCCAGACATTTTCGGAAAACTGAATGCAGTCCATTATTTTGGTTTTACAAACCGAGTCTAAAACGTGTTCGAAACCCGCACATAAATACTTGGACCATCATATAAGGTTAATATTATGTTATTACAGTAGGTTCAAGGTGTTTGGGTCAAATTTCATCTTAAGCTTAGGTCTCGCCATCGCGCGCAAGTTACTTAGTCACACTATGTCCCGTCACTTCTAAAACATTATTGATACATTGAACGCATTCTTATTACACGTCACCATTGCATAGGTCCGTGAAGACTCCTTTTTTCTCAGCCCCTTTACCTTGTGATTACTTGCTAAAGGTGAGTTCATAGCCCCTTTTACTACTTTATTCATGTTTTACAAATGCGGGGTGAGAAATACATACGTGGAATACATGCAGTAGACTTTTTACAGGATTACTTTTACTAGTATTCTATCAAGTACCCAGTAATGCTTATACAGTTTTCATGATTTACTTAATGCATTAGTACCTTAGTCAAAAATCCTCTATATCATGAACCGTTAATTCACATATCGCAAGCGCGACTGTTGTGGATGGATCCATCGGGATTGACAATTCCCGTCATGAGTACCGACGCATATACATTCGAATATACAAGTATTTTGACTAGATACTTATTAGAGGTTCCCAATAATACATTTGTTAACGCTTCGGTGTCATGATCTATTGCATTAAGTAGACTACATTTAATTGCACAATGGTGCAACATTTTATTTTCTTCAGTATTACATAACTATATGGAAAACATTGCTTGTATTCCACAACTTATTCTAATAAACCTATGAATTTCACTCAACTTTATGTTGACCCGTTTACATGTTATTTCTCAGGTAATGCAAACGCTTGATATTTTGGATGGGAGCCCGCAGGATCCGGCAACTGGAAGATTTCATGTTTCTATTGGTCAAAAACTTTTGGGAAAGTTGCTCCGATCATTTTAATCATGTTAAACAAATTTACTTTCGTGCACTAAGACTATTATCAGTATGTTGGTAAGATTAGGTGACTTTTGTTGATGTCATATTTTTGCAACTGGTACCATATTTATAAAACTTTATTCCGCAGCTTTTGAAGAAATTTATGAAATGTATCATATTATTTAATCTATCTTTTATTACCTTACTGCCATGTATGTTGTTACCATGATGTGGGACCCCTCAGTGCTTACCTGTCCCGTTACCAGATTTTTGGGGTCTTACATGACGCCATACACCTATTGACCCATTTAGTCTGTTACCTTATAAGTTATTCTTTTGCCAATTTATATAGTTATAACTCGTATTGTAGGTGACTTAAACAACCTTATAATTGCAGTGTTTTACGAAATCAAGATACCATTTAAACCTGTTGCTTGGCAGAAGTCCTAAAACCACTAAAATGCAACATTATATCAAAATACACTTTAAACCTGGTGTTTGGCACCAACCCTAAAACCCTTTAAAAATCCAGCATTATAAGTTTCTGAATTTCAGATTTGTGTCTCTGTAACAATTATAAAAATTTGGGATCAGGAAAGATGTTACTACAATTAAGGTCCCTATGAAATGATAGTATGAAGGTACTCCAAACCCCTCCAAATATGTCTTGACCACTTCTTTAACGCTTTAAGCGACAACCGTCTATGATTTTTCTTATAATCCCTCAAATTTCCCGAAGCACGTGCCTCACTAATAAAATCAAATTATTACGCTTCGACTTGGTTAAATTCTTCAACGCTTTAAGCGACATCTGTCTATGATTTTTTATATAATCCCTCAAATTGCCTAAAGCACATGCCTCAGCCTCACTAATAAAATTCAAAGTACTATGCTTCTACTTGGTCAAACCCTCTTTAGAGACTTTTTACTACACCAGCGCCTAATACGTCACTGTAGCGACCAAATCTTCCAAATGGATTTACTTCTAGTACCTTAAAATTTGGAAATTCCAGATCTTATCTCTTTCTTAACTATGGCTTCTTAAGTATGTATGATGAAACAACTCAACGAATAGATTGTTATTACTAAAAGTTAGTTTTCTCGGTTTACGTACATCGATGCTATATGTTTTCTTTTTTAGTAGCTCAGTACCTAAAAATTTCTCAACCGTGACTTTTAAAGCATATATGATGAAACAACTCTAGTTCTTTATGTGACTTAGTTACCACTGTGTTGCGCTACCTTTTATTATGTAAACAATAAAAAATTAACAAATCTAAATGTTCAACTAAAGGTAGCTCATGTTAAAAAAAACTAAAGGTAGCTCGAGACCTCTAACTGAACGGATGATCAAAGGACCATGTTGAGGTCCACATAGAAGCAATTCAATCATGCCAATGATCATTTCCATATGGGCCATATGTGTATGTAGCTCTTATCTCTTTGACAATTTCGACTCTTTCATATTTTGATGGCCTATTGTACCACACACACGCAAAAGAAATTTACAAAAAAAATTAATGGCATATGATTAATTAGTTAAGGTTAAACCTATGAATATTAAATCAATTGAACAGTTAAAGTGATCAAAAGATGAGACGGTTGGTTAAATGGGAATAAAACTTCTTATATACCAATTTAAAGGAATGGACAAATATGGTCTTATATTTTACTAATGTCCAATAGTGTATGCTTGATGCATAAAACCTCCTAAAATATTTTATTTAAAGAAGAATATGATTCCAAAATATATACATGAATATTTGATTTCAAAGTTATAGAACACATACATTTTTATTATTTGCCACATTCAATTCATGACGAAGCCTTATGTGACATTTAGAGGATGGAAGGAAATCAGCAAGCAATTGACTTATAATCATTTGGCACTCAAACACTCGTGGCACAACTACTTCAGCTACACCACGAGAACATTCATAGTTTATGACACCTCATACATACATGAAAAAAGTCATCATCTTTTATTTCTCATTACTCAAAGCCTTTTTTACAAATATGTAAAGAAAAACATCTGGTTTATTCTGATCCTAAGTTCCCAAATTATACGGTTGCTTATTAATTCCCAAATTAGATAAGTACAATTCGGATATCAGTTAGATGATCATTGTGCATTTCATGTTTACTCATACAATTAGACTCATAGATTACCTGTGTGACCTATTATTCTAAACTACATTTTCAACCCATGGACCAATGGACAAACCTTGTCGGAGTCGGATAGTACAACATAACGCCTCTCTTACACGTGGATGGTTGTCGTAATGTTTTTCCAAATATTATCGTTTTCTTCACTCACTTCTTGCAAAAAAACTTACCTGCCTGCAAATAAGCATAGTTACATATAAGACTGGATCCAATTATTACTATATCAATATAAAGAGGTGTATCAATTTAGGATGCTTGGGTCAAATTATGATTAATTGCTTAATTTTGAAAGTAAACAGAAATTAACTAAACTGACCTAATGGATATACATTTCTATACTCATTTAATTGATATAGGAAGCAGTAAGCTTGTTTAAAAGTGTAAAAAAAACAAAATATATTTGCACTATAAAAGTTGTTGCTGAAAAGCTGCTTAAATTGCTGCTAAGAAGCTGTTGAATTGCTGCAAAGTAGTTGGTGAATTCGCCGCTGAAAAGCTGTTGAATTACAGCTAAGAAGCTGCTGAAAAGTGGATGAATTTGCTGCTGAAAAGCAGTTACAAAGCTGCCGAAATGTTGTTTTTTGGTGCCGTTTGGTGTTGCAATAAGGATGTTTGGATGACGTAACTAGCTGCTGAAAATATTCTATTAAATGATGTTGTTTTTGCTGGTAAAAGTTGTTGTTGGTGTCGTATTTAGCGCAGTTTGGGTGCTGCAGTAAAAGGGTGTTTGGATGCTTAAAAAACCCGATATTTTCACGATACAAAAGGTCTTTTCACGATACAAAGGTGTGTTTTATTGTTAATTTAGCACCATATTACATTTTTATGCAATATTAAATTGGTTAAGCTCATTTTTATTTCTTTGTTAATTAAAAGTTTTACGATAATAAATATTTTGCCCCCATATATCAGTATCTTGGCTACGCCACCACTGATAGTATTACACATATGGAAATAAGACTTGCCAAAAATACTTATTTGAACTAATAAGGTGGGGTGGGGCATTACCTTCAACTTCCTGTGCGTCTAAAGAATAAGATTGCCCCAATTAGCCGCATATTAGATAAGTGTCCTAGTAAGACTTTTGATCTTCACAATAAAGTTCAGCAACAGTGTCTTCAATCGATGTGTTAGCCATATTGCATGCCCTACACAATTTCAAATTATTTGTAAGTTTATATGAAATTTTGGTTGTGATTCATTTTAGGGCTGAGCAAACCTAACCGAAAATCAAAAACCGAACCGACAAATTGAGCCGAGCCGAACCGATCATTTTCGGTTCGGTTTTCAGTTTTGCTTGGTTCGGTTCGGTTTCGGGTTAAAACCGACAAAAATACGCCTAAACAATATAATCAGTTCAGTTTTTCTAGGTTCGGTTCAGTCTCGGTTTTGTTCGCTTTACTTAAGTTCGGTTTTCGTTTACGTTTTCCTTAAAATCGGTTTTTCGGTTCGGTTTTGGATCGATGCTCAGTCCTACATTTTAGCATAACCAATACCAAGAGGAATCTATATCCTTCTTTGACTTTGAATTTTGGTTAAACAAATTACATTTTTCGATATATTTTTTACTTCCTCATATATAAGACTTATTATATAAAAAATTACAATACGTATTAGACCTTTGATGCTTCTGATCACAGTCCTCATAGAATACACTATTCTTTTGGGTAAATTCAACAAATCATTCCATACTTACAAAACACTATTAACTATGGGTCTGTTGTTAAAGATGGCATCTCACATTAAATGATGGAAAAATATCTTGCACGTATCATGCCAAAGTTCATTAACTTAAGCATGTTTTGGCAACATCTTCATTTTTTTCTATTATATCATATCACAAAAGATCGCCATGTTTTTCTATTTGAAATATGAACCACAAACCCACATGAAGAAACACTAACACCCAAATTATTTCACGCCATAATGAGAAGTCATAATCATTAAAAAGAAATCAGGCATATAAGAATATTATATAACATGTTCAGGCCGGTGGTTTAATTCCATAGTGCAGTCGAATCCTGATGCACATACCCACAACCAAATAAAATGGTGAGTCAAAATCATGCATATTGTACCTTCAATTTGAACCTGAGAAATAGTTTCTAAGCTCATATCAATATCTCACTCTAAATCTCGTCGGCTAACTACTGACACCCACCTAATATCCACTTCAGCCCGTATAAAATTCACCATTAACCCTAACAATATTAATCTGAATTAAGGTTTGTAATCGATAAAGTGAACTGACCATCTTTGTGACGTTGTGGATGGCCTCATTTGTGTTGTTATCATCAGCCTCCTTTATGGTTTCGTTTAAATTCAGATTCATGTTCAGACGGATGGTGTTTGATGTTGTGGATTGTGGTAGCTTATTGACTTTCTTTGTTTTATGGGATAAAAGAATTAAAAGGGAGATTTACAACCCCTAAAGTTTTACAACTGATAGTTTTAACCCTAAAGTCTTAAAATTTTCAGCCCGTTTTTTTTATAAGTTCTTTTTTACGTTTTTGACACGTGTGTTTTTTACCCAAATTTTTACTTCCAATTAAACATAAATACGAAAATTAGACAATTGTTACTAAATTAAGGAACAAATATACTTTTTAAAGGAATAAATAAAATGATTATTTTCTACTAAGGAAAGAATCTCTTAAAAAAGTCCATACTTTGGGTTTTGCTTTACAAAGAAAAAGATAGCATGATCGAACTTTCAAAAGTTAGTCAATCTGTCTTTACCTTTTTGATTTTGTAAGTATTTATCTTTTAATCTCTTTAATCGATTTATTGTTTGTACCTTTTGGTATTAGAACTGTTTCGATTCTAGAGTATTAAAATAATAACTACTAATCATCTGAATTAGTGTTCACCACAAGAAAACATCGTTCATCCACCATATTTACTGTTAATGAAAAATCAAATTTGATTTTGATTTCGACTATTGATGGCAAACTCATGGAGAACTATAATGACAGAACATCGAGCAAGTATGGAGGCTTACAAAAAGTCCATAACGAGACGGCAAAATTTGAACTAAGGATAACAATTGAGCAGCAAAGTACGAAGAGTGATATATGTGATATCAAACAACTCTTGAGCAAAGAGGGGAACAAATGGGTATTAGAGCTTACAAGGTGGAATGGGATCAGAGGTGTGAAGAATGTCATCGATGGAATTAGAGGTGTGAAGAATGGTATCAAACATAAATAGTTAAAATTGAAGGCAAATGTTAAAGTCAAACATTTAAGTCAACACTAAAGTCAAACCTTAAAAGCCAAACTTTCTTAATTATCGAGTTTAGGTTAACTTAAAAGTCAAACTTTTAATTAAACGTTGTTAATGCAAAGCAATGCCTAAAACCATTGTTAGTTTTAATTAATCTTTCTTAGTTTTGATCATGACAAATTACAAAGACATTTATTGCCAAACACAATTATAAAATGAATTATCTAACAAACACTATCATCAAGGTAATAATCATTACACTAACATATCTTAATCATGCTTAGTGATCATAAAAGTGATTAGCTTTAAAACTCACTTTTGTCAAATGTAACAAAAGATTTTTAATAAACTTTATTTTTAAGAAATGTTTTATTAAAATGAATGTAAATTTAAATATGACATATTCCAAATGCCATAAGAATATCCTTTGAAGGTTTAAACAGCCTCAGATATTTCAAATTCACTAAAAGACAAAAAGGAGCAGAGTCTAGTACCCGCGGTTCCTTAAGTGCCTACGCGGTTCCCTATCGATAAGGAACCGCCTGGGTAGATAAGGAACCGCCCCCAGATAGCCGTTGGCATTTGTCTTCTATAAATAGTGGATCAAATATGCATTCTCATTAACCCTTTTTGGACATCTCTTTCAGCCTTCTTTCTCCTGTCTAATCCTAGTCATTTGTAAATGATCACTTAATGTGTTAAGTATGTTTAATCATGATTATTCTTTTGATCTCCTTCTTTACCTTGTCCAAAGAGAAGATCACTCACATACTTGTGATGTGATTAAAGATGATGCATTGATGAAGATCACCTCCTCCTAAAGATCTAGTTATGTTCATCATTTGTTTATTTGTGTCTTGTGTAGATCCAATGTATTTGTGAATACTTGGACTAGTTGTGTTCATCCAAGCTATATGTGAATACTTGGATTAGAGTTGTGTAAATCCATTGCACATGTGTGTGCTTGGATTTGTGTTGTGTAGATCCATGCTACATGTGTGTACTTGGATATGTTTAGTTGAGTTGTAATTAGTTGTGTTAGTTCTCACTAAACTATGAAGTGATGTGGTTGTGTCTCGTGAGTTCTCACTAAACTATAAAGTGATATGTAGTTGTGTTGTGTGAAGTTCTCACTTAGCTTCAAAGTGAAGAGTCGTGAAGATTGGGTCTAGCTTTGGATTAGAACTCGACATCTAGCCTTGTGTCGTAAAATGGTGAAGTAGGCAACGTTGTGAAGATTGGTTCTAGCTTTGGATTAGAACTCGACATCTAGCCTTGTGTCGTAAAATGGTGAAGTGGGCGACGTTGTGTAGATTGGTCCTAGCTAAGATTAGGTCTCGACATTTAGCTTAGTGTCAGAAAATAATGTAAGCGACGTTGTAAGGTTTTCTCCGCCAAGAAGGGAGCTTGTGGATATAGTGGAAATCTCGAGTAAGGTGTACTCGAGGAGTGGAGTAGGAACGAGGATAGAGCCTCGTTGCCGAACCACTATAAATCTTGGTGTCTTCCTACTAGGTTGTTTCTTTCCTTATTCATTACTTACATTCATTATCATTATACTTACTACACATTGTTAATGCATTAGTATTGAACCTAATCATTATGCAACTAGCTTTCAAGTAAAAGATAGTTTTGTGCACTCACCTAATTGAAAGGAATTTTAATTAGGAGATAAACCGATGAGAAACTATTCAACCCCCCCCCCCCCCCCCCTTCTAGTTTCTACAATTGGTATCAAAGCGATGGTGACACAAGATCTTTGAAGTATATTGTACTTTAAAACTTGGATCGATCCATTGTCTCCTCAAATTAGAAGGTTAAGTTGTACTAAAAAATTTCTTTGGTCAAAACTATTTTTTTTTGAAAATAAGCCTTTTAAATTGCTAATATTGCATCTTATTTAGATTAGCAGTATTAATGCATTTTAGATCTACTCTTGAAATGTATTTACTAGTTTGCATCTTGTTATGTGTAGGTACTCACGAAGATAAATCATTCTATTGATTGTGGATTGAGTTACTTACACTTGTAGAAGACTCATCTTCTTTGATTTCCAACATCATTGAATGATGGTATCAAGATGGGTAGGAGTGATACTAGTCTTTGAAGACTTAGAGGTCACTATTAGTCATAGTTGGGCTTTGCATTGGTTCCCTAAAATCTCGGAATGCAATTTGTGGCCAAGTTACGCTTTCGTTCTTTCACAGACCCTATTGATCATTCTTTTGATCATTAATTGACTATATGCTTGTTCTTGTCATCCTTGCCTTGACATTTATTTGTGGTTTGTGATTCTTTCCTTTTTTCCTCTCAAACCTTCATTGCTTGGATACTTGACTCACTATGGAGATGTAGGGTGAGTTAGTAGAAGCTTAAAGTATCAAGCATGATTTCCATGGTTTGCACCCTTACGGTTAGTAGACCCTATATCATGTGTAACTTGTGCAATTAAGCTCATCTCTAGGATGATTAGTGAATCCCTTGAGATACCAAACTACTTCATTAAGTAGTAGGTGGATTTTATACATTTGGAATTGAAATATTCCAAGGATATTGTTATTGTTAATTCTAGCAATAATTATCCGATCATGTGGGAGAGAAAGTGAATCTATACTTTGCTCATGTTTTGAAATAGAATAAGACTACTCTTAAAAATGATCTTATTCTATGCATCAAAATTGCTTAGTATAATTCATTACCAAAGCCGTTTAGACTTTCTCCGGAAAGGCACGTCTTAAACCACTATATATGACACAAGCTCTTCACCTCCTCAATTTGAAGAATGTCATTTGTCTCTTGAGCAATTTTCTTGGTCTTGATTCCCTTCCCTTGACTCCTCTCCCCTTTGCTTCTTTGCTACGAGTAGTCGTTTGTTCGTTTCGGTCTTTTCCTATCTCGATTCAACTCGTAATCCTTCAACAAGGCATTATTACCTAGTGTTGTGGTGGTCCAATGATATCCTAAAAGGTTTAAGATATATTATTAAGTAATTTAAAAATTTTGGTTTTCAAAAATTCTTCGTTTTTCTTTAATAAAAACTGCCTATTGTAGGCGGTTCTTTATCTCGCGCGGTTCAAACACGCGGTTCTCTATCGATAAGGAACCGCGTGCCGGAACTTTGTCAGAGCGCCAGTTTTATTAAAATAACCTTTTCAAACAAACCCTCTCTCTCCTTCACACACACAGCGACGAAAACACCCAGTTTTCTGCCATTGTTGTTTTTCCAAAACCTTCAATTACTCAAGATTAGTTGATTTCGATTTGTGGGTTTCACTCATTCTTCATCAAAGATCAATTATCTGTAAGTCATTTCTTTCAATTTCATCTAATTTGTTCTAGGGTTTATACATTCATAAATGGGGCTTTTTAAAATTGACATTGAATTAGAACCTTACTAGGAAATAAGAGTTGACATAGTATTGTTACTATAATTCCTTAGGTTCATATTCATTGAGATTTTACTAAACCCATTTGTAGAACAAATCCGAATTTTGACTAAATTATTTGGTTGATTAATGGAATTGATATGAACCCATGAACAAGTTGGTAATGGCATTGTTAAATGCTTACCTAAAAACCTTGTTTTGAAAAACCAATGTTCAAGCTCATTATTAATCTTACATGGTCAATGTGTCATTGTTGATGATGAACTTGGTACATTGTGAATATGAGAATGATAAGGATTAAACTTTGGTTTGTCAAGAGATTGATAAAACACATTCTCACTTTCTTTGGTTTTTGGTTTATATGTAACATATGAGTAATTGGAAAAATATGTTTATATGTTATTTTTAGGTACTATCATGACTTGAGGATATCAAAATGACCATCTACTTACTAGAAGATACATGCCTAATCCTTCTTTGACAAATCAAACTCGCTCTTTTCAAAACACTTATCATAATCTTGAATCTCGTTGTTTCCATGAAGGACGCATGGTTCCTTCTAATCTTCTTGGACTTGACTTCATTCGATTCATGTTCAACACCATTGGCTTTGATTGTTTGCTTGATATAGATGAGCCAATCTTTCCTTCTTTCCTCATGGAATTCTTTAACTCGTTCAAGCTAATGTGCATCAACAATGGTCTATCTATAAGATTTTCCATCAAGTGGAAAACCTTTGTGTACACTCTTGAGGAATTTGGTGAGATTCTCGGAGTTCCATACGAAGGTCAATGTAGGTTCACCGATGCTTGGGGTTTAAACCACTTAGAATCGACCCCTACTGATGTGCATTATGTGACCGAGATTCCTTCAGCTTCGGCTATCTCTCGTGCCCTTGCTACACCTCTTGAACATCCTATTCTTGGAAATTTTGAAGGAGAATTTCATGCTCTCACTCCTTGAGAATTACTAACTAGCGATCTTAGTGATTTTATGGTCCCTTGGGCCGAAATCATTAGGGAAAATGCAATGTGTTTGGTTGGTGATCGCAACCATGTGCCTGCTTGTCTTGCACGTATGTTGTATTGTGTTGCTACCACTACTCCATACAACCTTGCATTTTTCATAGCTAGAAGGATAAGATTTGTTCTCAATGGATCTCATTCTACTCTTCCTTATGCCATGATTCTCTCACGGCTTCTTAAGAGAGTTCTTCTTGACTATCCTCCTCTAAATCCTTCATCTTTTCACTCCGTGGTTCGAGTCATGCTTCCTATTGAAGGGAATGTCTCTTCAGTTCCCACGCATGATTCAAATGAAGATTAAAATGTCTCTCAAGACAATTCTCTCATTTCTCGTTATGACTTGTCATCATCTATCTCTCAGTTGTCTTCATTTGACATTGATTCAGACTATCAGTATTGTCTCAATCTTCATCTTCAAGATCGAATTAGAAGTGAATCAAGGCAAGGAGGAAATGCTCATAGATGAATGATATATACCACTCTTGTGTGACTAACATGTGTGTAAACATGTTTGGATTGTTGATCTTTATCTCCTTTATCTTTATTCTTAGGTTGTTGTGTATTCTTTAACTAACAATTTGTGTTTGGATTATCTAGTATTTTAATCCTAATTATCCATGGTATCGATATTTTGATTTGCATGGCTCTGTGCATCTTGTGTGTTAGATAGCCTCCTAGTTTTTGATTATTAGTTCACTTTGGCTTGATGAACCTTGGTATAAAATCTGGGCTAGCAAAAGTTTGAGGAAGTGCTATTTTTGAACACCTCTGGTCGCGGTTCCATATCAAAGCCGCGGTTCCTTAGTGATAAGGAACCGCGTACCTACGTAAGGAACCGCCTAGTACTGTTTCAACAGAATCTTTGCTTTACACTGTTTTCTTTAATTTGTGTAAAACTTTGATAAAACTTTTGCAAAAACCTACACTTTCCTAAACTAGGCTACCTAATTTCATTGTTCACATAAAATGATTTTAACCTATTACTAGTTTGGATCATCCCCTTCTCGTATTAAACCCTCTCTTGTTGATTGTGTTCTGCATCCCTTCAACTCTTCTCTAAACCTCAATATACAACGATGGTATCCACTAGAACATCCAATTTCTCCAAAACCTCCTCATCCAAAAGAAGCCTTAAGATGAAACTCAAGTCCTCTAAACTTGGTTCTCCATCGTCTCTCAAACCAAAAAGTGAAGCCTCACCTATTCTCATCTCCTCATCACTTTCACCACCACTTACTTCATGGAAAACAAACTCAACCCATGGTACTAACCATTCACATGGTTCTACCTCCTCTTCATTCCAATCAAGAATGAATGAGTTTTTCTCTCCACTCATTTCTAGTCCTCCCCTAAATGTGAATGCTCAACCACAACCTCATCAAAGGATTCCCTTTGTTTTTGAGCCTCTTCCCTTCACTCCACCAAATTCACCTATCTCACCCTTGGATACCATGCCTTCTCCTCCTCCTACCTCCAACACTCCTCTCTTGGGTGTTCCCATTTTCCGTTTCTTGGGTGATCCACACTTGTTTGACTTTTTCATGCACAATGGAACAAATTATCCTTGTTGCTTGAACAACTTTCACCTCATTGATATCCTTAGGTTGGAGATGATTGGGGCTCACATCAAGTTGCAAAGCTTCTTGTTGAACCTATTTGCTAATCCTCCACCTCCTAGGAGATGAATGATGGTTTTTAAAATTAACATGCTTTTCAAAAGAAGGTCAAGCCAAAAGAGGACTATGAATTCAAGACCTAGTTTTTAGCTATCATTGTAGTAGTTAATTGTCTTTTTATTTCTTGTATTTCCTCTCTTTTCCCTCATGATTTTTTCATGTGGATGATTTATGGATTTAGTTTTTATGTGTTTTAATCTATGTGATCACATTAAACAACTTCAATTTATTTAAAATTGAACGTAAATCTATTAATACCTCTAAAAACCTGACTTAAAATTGGATCAAAATATTATCTAAATATTTTGTCACCCTTTGTCAAGACATTCTTTGTGAATGTGTTGCTTTTATGCAACCCTAGCATACTCTAGTGCAAAAAGAGGTAAGAATCCAAGATTTGCAAAATTTTGAAAAAGTCTTATTTTTCTCCAAAACTTTTGAAAATCATGATTTATGTCCACCGGACGCGGCTCCTTAGCCCCCAGGCGGTTCCATATCGATATGGAATTGCGGGCTCCCTTAAGGAACCGCGTACAGGAAAGCCACTCTTGGCTTATTTTGTTGGTCTTTCTTCTTTGACCACTGTCTTGGTTAAGATTCTTTGTTTACCCAATTTGGCTAAACATTTCTTAAAACCTTTCCTTTTCATTTCAGATTTTTGCCTTGTCTATTTTCTTTAAATTCTTCTATTTTGGGAGTTTTTTTCTTCATCCCTCATAATGCCTAATTCTTCCTTTCCTAACCTTGACATTTCTTTGTCACAAACTTCTCAACCTAAAGCTTCTTCTTCTAAGCTTTCAAGGAAACCGAAAATCTCGGTTAAACCAATTTGGATAAAAAAAAAGAACAAGAATCCTCATGATTCTTCTTCTCCAAAATCCTCCAAGAATTCCTCTTTCTCTCCGATTCAATATTGGAATCAGACTTACTCTATAAATCCAATTACCGGAGAAAAGGAAATTCTTCCACCACCACCAAAACCTTTCAACTCCCCTCAACTCAATGACCTATCTTCTTTCTCTAACCTCACTAGGCATTGTGAAAACATCTCTTATCCATTATCTCCCTCTCCACCAACCTCTAATTTTGATGGACCTCCCCCATCTAACGACTTTTTTTGCATCATGGTTCCTCGTGTGCTTGTTGTCGTTTTCAACAAATTGAACTTGCTCATATCTATGACAAGCTAAATTTCCTTGAATTCCTCATCACTCGACCTCCTCTCAAAGTTTTCGTTCCCGTGAACAAAACTTCAAATGATGCTTCGTCGTCTTTCTTTTCCAACTAAGGCACATTTTGTACTTTAGTTGTTTGAGTCAATAAAACTTAAGCAATCTTGGAAGATATCACTATTAGAGTAGTTTATGCTTTGTGGTTTATTTTCCATATTTTTGCTTTAAATATTCATATTGTGTGTATGAATATTTCTCTTGTGTGTTATTTCATATTTGTGTAATATGAATGTTATATGTGTTATCTTTCCCACTAATTCTATTTCACACATTCGTTAAAGAGTTGATCATGGTTAAAACTTAAAATTAATTATGGGTGATTCCATAAATTCTAAATTTTAACCCATTGACATTTTAAATCATCTTTGATTGGTTTAGATGTTTCTTTTCTTCCTTTATTCTACCAATTGAACTATGATGTTGTCAATAAACACTATTTGGACATACTTAGCAAATGCTTGCTTCTAATTTGAGATTTCTTTCCTTCTCCCTCTCAAGTTAGTTAGTAGGTAGTACACATACATACATTGGTGTTTCTTTTCTTTCTTCTAACATTTGTGTAGCATGTCACCTTAGCTCATTTTCTTGGTGCCCCAAGCAAGGGAGAGTAAGCACCAAGGGGGAGCTACTAGTAAAAGTCCGGTTCTTTTCTTCTTCAAAGACTTGTGCTAACCTTTTTGCTTCGACAAAGGGGAGAAATGATAGTGATAAATTCGTTAATAATTCGAATAAACTTGTATTTTACGTAAATGAGTTTATAGTTTGTCGTAATAAAAAAGGGGGATATTGTTAATGCAAAGCAATGCCTAAAAACATTGTTAGTATTAATTAATCTTTCTTAGTTTTGATCACGACAAATTACAAAGACATTTATTGTCAAACACAATCATAAAACAAATTATTTAACAAACACTATCATCAAGGTAATAACCATTACACTAACATATCTTAATCATGCTTAGTGATCATAAAAGTGATTAGCCTTAAAACTCACTTTTGACAAATGTAACAAAACATTTTTAATAAACTTTATTTTTAAGAAAATGTTTTATTAAAATAAAAATGTAGATTTGAATATGGCATATTCTAAATGCCATAAGAATATCCTTTGAAGGTTTAAACAGATTCAGATATTTCAAATTCACTAAAAGACAAAAAGGAGCGGAGTCTATTACTCGCGGTTCCGTAAGTTCCTACGCGGTTCCCTATCGATTAAGAACCGCCTGGTTAGATAAGGAACCGCCCCTAGATAGCCGTTGGAATTTGTCTTCTATAAATAGTAGATCAAATCTGCATTCTCATTAACCCTTTTTGGACATCTCTTTCAGCCTTCTTTCTCCTATCTAATCCTAGTCATTTATAAATGATCACTTAATGTGTTAAGTATGTTTACTCATGATTATCCTCTTGATCTCCTTCTTTACCTTGTCCAAAGAGAAGACCACTCACACACTTGTGATGTGATTAAAGATGATGCATTGATAAAGATCACCTCCTCCTAAAGATCTAGTCATGTTCATCATTTATTTATTTGTGTCTTGTGTAGATCCAATGTATTTGTGAATACTTAGACTAGTTGTGTTCATCCAAGATATATGTGAATACTTGGATTAGAGTTGTGTAAATCCATTGCACATGTGTGTGCTTGGATTTGTGTTGTGTAGATCCAAGCTACATGTGTGTACTTGGATATGTTTAGTTGAGTTGTAATTAGTTGTGTTAGTTCTCACAAAACTATAAAGTGATGTGGTTGTGTCTTGTGAGTTCTCACTAAACTATAAAGTGATATGTAGTTGTGTTGTGTGAAGTTCTCACTTAGCTTCAAAGTGAAGAGTCGTGAAGATTGGTTCTAGCTTTGGATTAAAACTCGACATCTAGCCTTGTGTCAGAAAATGTTGATGTAGGCAACGTTGTGAAGATTGGTTCTAGCTTTGGATTAGAACTCGACATCTATCCTTGTGTCGTAAAATGGTGAAGAGGGCGACGTTGTGTAGATTGGTCCTAGCTAAGATTAGGTCTCGACAGTTAGCTTAGTATCGGAAAATTATGTAAGCAACGTTGTAAGGTTTTCTCCGCCAAGAAGGGAGCTTGTGGATATAGTGGAAATCTCGAGTAAGGTGTACTCGAGGAGTGGAGTAGGAACGAGGATAGAGTCTCGTTGCCGAACCACTATAAATCTTGGTGTCTTCCTACTAGGTTGTTTCTTTCCTTATTCATTACTTACATTCATTATCATTATACTTACTACACATTGTTAATGTATTAGAATTGAACCTGATCATTATGCAACTAGCTTTCAAGTAAAAGAGTTTTGTGCACTCACCTAATTCAAAGGAATTTTAATTAGGAGATAAACCGATGAGAAACTATTCAACCCCCCTTTCTAGTTTCTACAAACGTGTTTAGTCAGAATTTCTTTTCGTTTATTGTGTCGGGTTACACATCGACGAAATAAAGAAAAAGGCGAAATAAGGAAAAAGAAGAAATAATTTTCGAGAGTTTTTATAAAGTGTAGAAACTTGTCAAAACCTTACAATTTCTAAAAGTGTGTTTTAAAACGATATAACTTGTGCACACACACCCAGGTGATTGATAGACCACTTATGCATCTTTTCATTTGATTGCATTATACTTAAACTACTTTGTTATGTTAGGATTGCTTATAGGACTTTGTGATTGATCTATGTTTGTTTACTCAGTTGTGATTCACTACCTTGCCTTAGGAGAGTTTCATAAACCCATTTTAATTTTTTTAACACTTTGGGGTAGGTCATTAAATTTTACGGATGAATACAAGTACAATTTACTCGTTTTATAGTAGTCCAAGTCCCTTTATATTATGCCCACTTATCATGAACCGTTAATTACACTATGTAAGCGTGAATCTTATGAATATATCTACTGGGATTGACAATCCTCGTTCGGGTTATGAATGCGGTTTATTTGAGTCTTGGCGGTGTTTTTGGTTAGGCACGTGCACAGGCACTTATTGTTGATTGTTTGATTAGCACATCTGGTTAACATTTTAGTGTCATGATCTCAAAAGTAATAAATATGTTTAACGCAACATGGTAAGTGTCACCTACTTGTTAAAATCTTGTGATTCATAAACTTAATTTGCTATTTAATATATGAACTTAACAACTTTATATTGACGCTTTAGAAAAGTTTTCTCAAGTATTCAACTATTTGGATAAAATGAAGTCTGCATTTTTGTTGTGCCATGCAAAGGTTGTTCTCTCATATCAAGTGATATTCATGCTATGAAGTCACAGCTCTCAGAGTTACTTTTTTGCTGTAGCGAATTTAAAGGTATGACAATTTTTAAGTAAAACAGGATACCTACTAATTTGAAGACTAGCCGATCTCGTTTCAATTATCATGGAAGATTATTTGCATACTTTTTTTATTTGTACATTCTAACATTAAGTATTTATACATTTGTTATATATTGACTCATCAACTTCATCAAAATGTATATTAAAGCTTGCAAATAAAAAAAATAGAGTGTCGTAGTAAATCCCATTTATAATTCATTGAAGGGTAAAAGTTATACAATATCCACGTATTTTTTAAAATGTATAGACTTTAAACATTTAGTTGTTCTTCTCGTGACTTTGGCAACTAACTTATTTGTTTTCTGTTAATATTACCAAAGTAACCAGATATATTTTCATGTCATTTTTTAGTATCCACGTGTGTAATTCGGATTGCCTAGTTAAAACGTGAAATGATGAACTTGCCCTCTTTTCCTTCCTCTTCTAATGTTACTTGTATTTTATTTATATTTTACCAAAATTCATCCCCTTTTCATTTTACCCAGAAAATCAACAAACCATAATTATCGACTTATCATGTTTTTTTTACGAAATAGGTGTGTTCATAAAGCTATTTTAGTGTGGATCTATCGATCTAATGGTTCACAACCCCCGTATCTATCTCTTGATTTAAGTCAAGAAAACAATACCACCAATATCACACCCACCACCAAACACCATACTCACCACCATCTCCCCAACACCAAATCTAGTTACCACCAGATCCAACAAAGGTGATTTAATAGCTGCTAAATACCACCAAACCCGACGACCACCAAATCTACCAAATAGCAGATCAAATATAGTGCAAGTTCACATCTAGCCACTACTTACTACTCAAACACTTATCATCACCTCCACATGCTGTCGAACGCCCCCACCCCTTCTCGATCATCCATAATGGTCACAAAATACATCAATACCCCTATCACCCACTACCCAAGATACCAACGAACAATAATAACAAGAAAAAGTTCAACATCCTATAAGGTTGATAATTGCAGTTTTATAAATTGAAAAGAAAAAAAAAGCAAACGAAAACCAAAGATTTGTGAAACCATTATTAATGACGTAATATTTGTGTTGTGATTCATTATTAAAAAACAAAAAACAAAAAGTCACTTTAATTCGTATGTGTTAGACTAGTGATTTAAGCTCAAAGGTGTCACACCCCACCTAGGCGGAAACACGAGGTGTAACTTCATGAGTATCATTATAACACAATGGCGTCACTACAGAGGATATACTAAATGAAAAGTAAAGACAATGACAACAAAGTGCCATGACAATACCTCAACAAAACAAAAGGAGTCTTGTATTGAAATGAAATCCCAAACAATACATAGACAACAAATATCAACAAAGTATAGAAAACAAGCATGCATGTGAAAGTTAAAGCAAAACATATAAGGAGATGCACTCTAGCTCCAAATCCTAAGTTCTCTCTGACATCTCTAGTCATCTAAACCATCTTGATAATCACCTGAAAATAATGCTTAAATACGTCAACACAAAATTGGTGAGAGTCATAGGTTTAAGACACAAAACAGTTCCAATAAGTTGTGCTCAAAATTTTACCAAGTAATTCGTTATGGACAACAATCACTACCGCATAAACATGCAAACATTTAATCACATTTCAACATCTCACATCACAAACTGAGGACGGAACGCGCCTCACAAACAATAGGCTTTTCTTCGGTGGGTTTAACGAACGTTAATTCGGCGTCCCGTGATGAGTTTTTACAAACATTAATTAGACATCTCCATCGTGAGTTTCCACGAACGCTATTTAACTTTCCCACGCTATGTGAATTCATGCAAGCAAACATGTAATAGTATAAGTAATGTCCATACAATTTTATCAGTCAAGGCATTTAGTACACAAATTTAGATAACATCATTTCCATCCTAATTGGAAAACAGTAAAAGAAATGGGATTATGAAACTCACCTGATTGCACTGCTACAAAGCAATCCTTGCAACACTGTAAACAGCAAAACATACATGTTACAATCAATTAGGCCAAATGCCCAATATGATGCAACAATCACATGATGGATGTCTAAAATTAATTATACCCTTATTTGGTTCTAATAATTATTTTATACACTCAACTCATCTCATTACACCACTAGTTGTCTATCTCAATATTTCTAAAAACTGCCAAATTTTCTAGTCACAAAACTACCCTAAATAAAATACTAAATCAATGACATAATTCTAGCCAATTTTCCCCTTAGCCTCTCAGTGACTTGTGAGCTTAAAATAAATCTTACAAAAATGTACCCATAGTGTAAGTATTTTATACAAATTCATTTATAAAAACTGGTCCATATTCATCTCAGCTTTGGACATAATAAAAGTATGAGATGACTAGACCTATTTAGACACTTAGAAAAAATTACCAAAACTCTAGTAGTTCACATACATTATAAACTTACCTTTGTCAGTTTCCCAAAAATTATAAAAATCATTTAACATGGTTTGTAGATAAAAAAATACAATTCCAAATCTATCCAAAACATCACTGTTCTGAATGACGAACCTTGTAACCATGTTTTGACTGACCTCCAGAACTCAAATAATTACAAGCTTTACATATTTGAAAACTATACTTCATGTAGATAATTTTAGATTTTTGAATCACTCAAAAAGCTTTTCGTATGATCAAGTTATGACCCAGACAAGATGACCTAAAATTTCAGTTAGATTCAACTCCGAATTTGAACATGATAAACCCTAATCAATCATACCCAAACCTGAATTAAAACCCAGAAATGATTTTTAATGATAAAACCCCATTAATTAAATCACTAATTACAAATTATTAAAAAAAACTAACCCTAATTCTATCATTAATTGATACATAAATGATTAGAATGCACGAATTTAAATAAGGATCTATAAAGATTTTACCTTAAAATTTATAGAAGAAGAATTTCTTGAAGAACCCTAATTATGTGTGTGTTGGGTCGGCTGGAGAAAAAACCAAGAAATAAAATATGCTTTTTTACTACTTAAGTTGTAACACCCTCAAATTTTGGGGCATATGCGGAAGATACATATGGGGTGCTACTTCATAATACAATAACTCAAGCAATAGAAAACGGCCCCAAAATAATCGTTTTTAATAGTATCATTCGATTTAATAAGAAGTTGATAATTTTCCACAACATGGTCCCAAATATTTAGATCACAAAAGTATACAAACTTATCACATAAAAGTTATCGAATGATTTTTCCAAAAATAGTGAGCCTTTAACTTCATTTATTTTCCGCAAGCACCGAAATCCCTCATTTGCCATTACCTTCAAGGTTCTGAGATAAAACATGCTAAATCGTCAACAAACGTTGAGTGAATCTATAGAGTTTATTTATAAACAATACCGAACACAATTATATTTTAAAACCATCAAGAAATAACGATGTGGATCAAACAACGTTATAAGGATTATTATAAGCATCATGACATTGAAACGTTACCCATAATTTTTGCCCACTATACACCTTGCTTATTATATATTATACTCGCACACACTAATCCATTATTTGGGTCTCAATCGTGCCCCAACAATAGCTAATCGTTATCGTATGGGAGGAGGTCAGTCCTCCCAATTTGTACTATTTCATATATAAGCGCCTAGCATTACTCGATAGCTAACAATTCATGATATAATTTGGGACTTTTTATCGAGCGAATAAGCAACTCATAATAATCAAGGCAACTAGCATACAATCGGTTCCCTTGTGTCCTATTTTAAATAAATAGGGTTTACCACGACTATTACTTGCGCCCATTAATGGGTTACCGCAACTTCTTGTTGTACCTTTCATTTTTAAAAACAAGCATGTTATCCCCTCGCGGGTTTATAAAAGCGTATTTAAGAAGTTAAAAGCGAGGCTATAGACTCACCATTGATATCCTTTGAGAATGCGAGATATAAATGAGCTTCAGGCGTAGTCGAATGGTTAACCGAGACCTATACATAAGTATCGGGTCTTAGGTTTGAGTCGGTAAATAAATAATAAAATTATAAGTAATTTAAATATGTATATATAAATATATCCAACATAATGATCAAGCTTATATAGTTAAGTGTTTCATATCTATGTATACATGAAATTTTATTAGTCAATTTTACCCATTTTTTATACGTGTTTATTAAGTCCAAAATCCCATTAAGCCCATTACCAAGCCCATTAATCCTTATATGAGTTCTTACACTTTCATTACCAGACCTAAAGTCAAATTTTAAGGTCCGTTAAGTTTAGGCTTAATGCTAAGTTCAATAAGTCCATACTTACTTATAAACACCTTTTAGAATAAGTTTCCGGGTTCTAAGATTTTAGTTATTAATATCATCAGTAGGTTAATTTTATAAAATGCTCAAGAAGTGGTTCCTACCACCTCGGGTTTTAAATATGAAAACAATTTACAAGTTCTTAAGCTCGGTTTTACGATAATCTAATATTTTCCCTTTTGTGTTAATCAAATATCCATGTTTTATAATTTTAATCAGTGGGTATTAAATATTTACATGTATGACATTACTATTAAGTCTATTTCTAAGTTCTCAAATATAACATATTTTTATGCTTTATATATACATATATTCATTTTTATACTTAGATTATTTGTCCATTTTTAGGTCTAAATTCACCTTTAGTATTTTGGGCGCCATTTACAAACCATAACGATATGGTTAACCATCCAACTATCCCAGAAAGTTCATGATTTTAGCTACGTCTCATGGTTTTGACCTTTTTTTATATACCGAACAATCGAATTTTTATTCATGTAAAACGGCATATGTTTAAGCCCATATATTTATAAACCTTTAATTTCATAGGTCGACCGAACCTATGCAATTAAGTTTTCATAAATAAATGGTTCAATAATATATTATGACAACCCATAAATTTCACAAGTATGATATATGTTATGTTTAATGGAAGTGGAAAATCCATTAGAAATTTTTGCTTTTTATGCATTACTTGGTAAGATGAACAACTTCTCCCAACCTGAAGTACCTGTTAATCCCTTATCAATCCATAACATAAGATTTAGTTGATATTTAGAGAGAGAAAGAGAAGAAAAGTAGAGAGAGAAACAAAAGAGAATTTGGAAGGTTAAACACTTTTGAGAGAGAAAGTAAAATGGCAACCAACACCCTCTTCCACACATGGAAAAGGGTTTATATACCCTTGGCATATGGGTCGTGGGTTTAAGTGACTTGGGTCGGGCTTGGCTTTGTCTTGGGCTTGCGCCCCTAACTTATACAATATTAGCTTAAAGTCCAAGCCCGATTTTCCCGACTAACCTATTATAATACAAGACCATTTACGACTAAGATGACCTATTACATTCTTGTTCGACTATATAAAATATAGGGCTAACAATCTCCCCCAATGTATCGGTCATCTTAAAAAGCTTAAAAAACATAAGATGATTGAGTGAATACATTCTTGTAGAGGAGATTTTCCTGCTTTGGTCTTGTATCTTGGTCTTGATCTTGTTTGTAACGGCTTTGTTCCTTCATGCCTTGTGATCTTTATCCTGAGCCTTTGTCATTTGACTTTGAGTGCTTGAGATCTTCATTTTGTGCTCCTTGTGACTAAGATAACCTATTACATTCTTACATTCTTAGGTATCTTGATTATCGCCATCTTGTGCTCTTGTGACTTCTGAATCGACATCGGTTAGTACACAGCTACGCCACCTTCTTGATATGCAACAACATATATAGACACGGATGAAATGGCTTTGAACATTTAACCCTAACTCGGTAGCGTTTTACCTCCGGTCGGTGAAGACCGTTAAACGGTATTAAATACCGTACCTGTGATCAGGTAGATTCGATTAAGAACCTCCTTGACAGGGTTTTCCGGCGGTAGTAGCCAGTTCTCTTTACTCGACCGTCTCAAAGCAGACTGCGAACGTAAAGAGTGAATAAAAAAGGATATGGTTATCCGTTTGATTAGAGTCGTCAATTCAGAATTCCTGGAACAAGTTTGATTCTATAAGAATCGCACCATTGTTGCTTTCCAGTTTGCCACAAGCTCGATTCATAAGAATCTTGCATGTTACCTACCGCAGTGCTGTTTGATGTTGACACTAGAAGGATTTCCATTCGTCACTGTGAACACTAAAGAGTGTCACTCTGAATGTTCTGGCAAGATCACACGGATTTTACGAAGAAACCTGGAATCAAGTTTGAATCAATTAAGAATCCAAACTTAGTTGCTTTCCAGTTATCACAAGTTTGATTCGTGTAGAATCGCACAAGTTACCTACCATGAGCTTGTTTGATGCTGGCTCAAGCAGGATTTCCATCTTCATTGTGAATCGTATCACTCAGATGTTCTGGCAATATCACAAGGATAATGCGTAGGACTCGATTGTGTCCTAATGAGATGATAGAAAGATATCGTTTAGTTCTAGACTCAATAAGTGCATTTTGGTAATCGGAGGCTGGAGCAGACTGCCACCTTTTCAGTATTAACTAACTCGGAGTGAGAAAGTCAATAGATACGTGTTGATCTCCGTGACAATGAGACAAGTTTCTTTTGAGAGAAACTCGAATGGCTGGGGAAGGGTTGTGCATCGCATCACTGGGTCCATGACACTTGTCTTCAAGAGATGTGTTAACCCGTTTCTGCCTAAGTTGCATAGAATATTCAACTCCTTCAATGCTTACCAATACGTCATCACTAGCACTTTGTTGTGATTGTTCCAGTGCTAACTTAAGTAACTGGTCCGCATTCAGCTTCATTCAACTCCATCTTTCCTAAGGACAACTATTTCTAGCTATGGAATGTCCTTGGGTAGATCCCTCCGGTTCTGGTTGGATCATAGGACATAGTTTCCTATCCTAAACCACCTTTTGACTCCATCGTTCCGTCGTGGATAGTAGGTTGTTTTGGGTAAAGATCGTAACCATAAAACCATTGAAAATCATTCAAAGTGTTTGATAAAAATCAAAACTTTTAACACTTGAAAGTTTTATATTTTCAAAAAGCTCCCCCTACACACATGCATCGATATACGAAATAGTTTAGCATGTGAAGGAAAGAATTGCACTTGAGTCTTTAAGATCACATGTTGCGATATTGTACATTTTAATCACATTTTCTCCCCTATCTCTAATATAAAAACATAATATTAGAGATACCAATTGATTAAAATATGACATTTTCTAAAACCCGATTAGGAGAGAAACATGTGTGCACGCATGAATTATGGAACATATTCAGTCGGGTCGCTCCCCCTCAACAATATATGTGTGTCTTGAGACAAAATTTGACAAAATTTTAGAAAAACGACACCACAAAATATGTTGAGGTACGGAGATGAGATGCCTTATCCGATATAGTGTATTACATTTGACAATTTCATATCATTTTCGGAATGTGTTGGATACATAAAATATGACAATTTTAGAGATGTACCCAACAACATTAAAAGGCTTGATTTTAAAACGCTCCCCCTCAAAAATTGATCAAAATAACATATGACATTTTGAGATATAAAAACCTATTATGAGGAAGGGAGTGTTGAACACACAATTTTGAAAGATTTAGAAAAACCTTTTGAGAAATTCTTGAAAAATTGTGTTCAACGGTTTTAAAATAATCAGGATAGAAGACTTCTCTTCTATTGCTTAGGGAAAGCGCACTGAAACGTACACTTCCCTGTCGGGTCCGTTGTTTCATGAGCTCAAAACTTGGATTGTTTTGTGACTAGCTCATGACCGAGAAAAATAAATTTCCCGTTGTGAAGGATAAGTTATCATCCGTGATAAACTTTCCTTAAGTTGAAGTTTGAGGTCTAAGCTGACATTTACTTAGAAATCGTTTTTCATGAGCTTAAAAACTTTGAATGTTTTTATGAGAAGCTCATGACCGAGAAATATGAATTTCTCGTTGAAAAGGATAAGTTATCGTCCAAGATAAACGTTCCTTAGTTGAGGTCCGAGTCCTAAGCTGTGATGCGCTTAGAAGTCATTTACACGAGCTTAAAACTTTCGAATAGTTTTAATAGAAGCTCGTATCTGAGAAAATCGAATTTCTCGTTTTGAGGATAAGTCATACTCGAGATGAACTTTCCTATCTTGTGAGCCCGGGTTACAGTCTGTAATTTGACTATAAGCCATGTACACGAGCTAAAAACTTTTGAAAGTTTAAGAGAAGCTCCTGTCCGAGAAATATTAATTTCTCGTTTTGAGGGTAACTTATCGTTGAAGAGATAAAGTTCCATTTCTTTGACGTTCGAGTTACATCCTGAAATGTGACTGTAAGTCATCTTGAATCTTACTTGTGAAACCCTTGAGACACGTATTTCTCTGATATCTGCTTCTTCAACAACCAAACTCTGAGAGTGACTTTTGTTGAACGGTATGAATATGGAAAACCTTTGTGTTCTTGTTGAATCTTTACTTTATTACCTGCACTTTTATTAGTAGTTTGTATGCTTGCATGTGGGTTAGTGATATCTTTGTGAGAACCGTGTGGGGGTTCACCTTGAACCGTTGTCGAGCTAGAGGGAAATATCTTTCCAGTAGGAACCCACCTAAGACCTATTGTTTTGAAGGTTCTACCCGTTGGTATCCACCTAAGACAAGGTCGAGGAGACATAGTTTTCTCATGCACAGCGGAAGACTTAGTTGGAGAAAACCTATTTCCTTTAGGGTTCCGTCTTTGAGGTGCTCTAGCTTTTTGGTTCACCTTGTTCAGGACTTTAGTGATATAATCATCACGAATGGCATTAAACACGCATTTGTTACATTTCGTGCAAACAAAATGCTTAGCATCTGAGAAGGCTCTAGAGTTCCTAGGGTTAGCAGAATTGTGCACATCATAGAATGGTCTAGAATTTCTAGATGTGTGAACAACGCTCCTAGGTTGTGGTTTGGTCATGTCTCTTGCTTGTGTCTTGTTTTTAGCATCCTCTAGATAGCTTTTGTGACCCGTGTCATTTGAACTACGCCAAGGCATGTTCTTGGAGCTATTTCTAGAGTTGGTTGAAGCATTCATGTGATCGGGCTTTGCAGAAGCGGATTTTCTTAAGGAAGGTCTAGATTGTGGAGTGACTGGTTTAGGAAATTGCTACGCACGTCAACTTGGGATGCAAACCTCAGATTCGACGTTTTGAGTCGTTCAGATTTAAACGCATTCGGTTGTCTAGCAACTGAGCGGTTTCTGATTGGTTGAGAAGGAGGTTTCCCCAAGACTGACTGTTTTTCTAACTTAGTATCCACACTATTTCTTTTTAGTTTCCTTAATTCATTTTTCACCGATGTCAGTGCAAAAACCTTTTCTTGAATCTGAGCCTTTAATTGCTCATTTTGTAGAATTAATTGAGCGACACGTTGTTCTAACTTAATATTCATATTGTCAAATATGTCGTTCTCAGAATTCGCGTCATTACTGTCTACAATGTCGATAGGTTGCACAGATAATTCAGTTAATGAAGCAGGCGGAGGACTTGGATTTTGAGAAGCCAACTTTGATTCTAACAAATTTATTTGTTTCACAAAATGTTCTTTTTCCGCGTCAAAATCTTGAATCTTACGATCCAATTTTTGTTCAAGAACAACATTTGCTTTCTCAAGTATTTCAAAGTAAGCCTCAAATTTGTTATTTTTCTTTGAAAAATCAAGTTTGGCATCCTCAAAATCTTTAGTCTTCTGAGCTAACAGACTTTCAAGCTCGTGAATCTTAGAATTATCATCCTGAGAAGTCTCTCCTCCATTAGTACTCGTATCTGATGAATCAGGTGTGGTATTGCTATCAACCTTTTCCACTAGATACGTGTCAAGAATGGGTTCAGATTGCTCAGTATGTTGAGGAACATCGTATTCAGCATTTAAATGTACCATAGCCATTTGCTGATCATCATAAATGGGTCTGATATCCGCATCATTGGTTGTTTGATCATTCCCTGAGCTGGTACTGATATGTTGCGTTTCTGATTCTGTCCCGCTGCTCTCTGTATCAACCGAAGAAGCATCCAATGCTTGATCTATATCGACAGTGCTCTCTTTCGTCTGCATCAGTCTTTGATTCACCCTTCTTTGAAAGTGCCTTTGATGGCGTGTTCTTTTAGCAATTGACTTCTTTATATTGCTCATATGTTGAAGAAGTGTCTCTTTGAACGCTTGAAGATCTACGAGAGTATATTTGGTAAAGTATGTGCTTGTGAAATCTCGATCGTTTTTGGATAAGCCACTTGAGTCAATGAATTGCTGGAACTGATTGTTGAGAGCTAAAAGGACCTCCATGGATATATTCTCGTGAAAATCGTCTCTGTCAAGTTCTTGTTGAAGATGGTCCACATTAAGTAGCATCGTTCTGATGAATGTCTCAACATCTTGATTAAATAGTAGAAAGAATACCTGTTTGAATCCAATTTCAAGACGAGTGCCTTTTAGGTCTTCTCTTGAAAGAACCTGAAGGTGTGACTGAAGCAACTTTATGTGTTCCATGCATCTTTCTTTTGCTTTCGACATCTTGTATTTGATTGCATGAACGGTTTTGGTGGTAGAATCCTTGTTAGAAGGTTTACTGATTGGAGTCTCAGTATTTGTCTGAACCTCTGGATTCTGCATCTTCTCTTTATTCATCTCAGTCATGAACGTTGTTGGTGTTGAATCCACGAAGATGTCCATTGAACGGATGTCTCGAAGAGGATATGATGTGTATGGATTACGGATCTTAGTGGATGTGTTGTGATTTGATTGTGGTTGAAATTTCGAAAATGCCAAATTTTTTCAGTCCGACAATAAATTCAGTCCGACAAAACGGTAAGCCGAAAAAATTTTGAATCGCCAAATTTTGAAATCGAGTTAGAAATAGCCAAAAACTAGTAGGGAAAAAATTTGAAAAGTGAAAATTTTTGACAAAAATAAAAATTTGAATTTTGGTCCGAAAATTCGAATTTTGGTCGAAATTTTTTTCGCTTCGCCAAAATTTGAAATTGAAGCTTAAATGGCCTAAAATGGTCTAGGAAAAAGTAAATTTTTCTAGAGTTTTCCCGCCAAAAAACTCTTTTTTTTTAATCTTCGTGTAAACTATGATCTAAGACTAGTGTAGATGGTGGCTAAGTCTAAAAATACTCGAACAAAAATTAGCCAAACAGATCGCAATGTCCATCGCAATATCACCCATCGGAATACCCATCGCAATGTCTCCCATCGCAATGTCACCCATCGGAATACTCATCGCAATATCCATCGGAATATTACCTGACGGAATGTTTGGATCGCAATACCTATCGGAATGTTTGGATCACAATACCTATCGGAATGTTACCTGTCGGAATGTTACGTGTCGAAATGTTTGGATCGCAATACCTATCGGAATGTGGTCAAAATTTTGACAGAGTAACGTCGCAATATGCCTTAAATTCCGTCGCAATCCACGATCGCAATGTACGATCGCAATCCACGATCGGAATAAGGGACTGTCGCAATGTATGATCGCAAAGTAAAACCCTAAGGTTATTGCGATCAGAATATGCACCTATCTCGGACAAAACACAACCAATTCGAGATTTTGAGCTAACAAGTGATCCAAACACCCAAATTTTTTGCGTTTTTAACCAAAGAAACAATACCAAATCACTACCAATAGTATGTAGATGATTTGTATCAAGAATAGACCATAAAAAAGCACAAATTTTTTTTTTGGGACGTGAGATATAGATCAAAATAGCCACGAAAAATCAAGAACACAACACATGAATCTTCAATCACCTATCCACTATAGGCTCTTGATACCAAATTTTAATCCCTTATCAATCCATAACACAAGATTTAGTTGATATTTAGAGAGAGAAAGAGAAGAAAAGTAGAGAGAGAAACAAGAGAGAATTTGGAAGGTTAAACACTTTAGAAAGAGAAAGTAAAATGGCAACCAACACCCTCTTCCACACATGAAGAGGGTTTATATACCCTTGGCATATGGGCCGTGGGTTTAAGTGACTTGGGTCGGGCTTGGCTTTGTCTTGAGCTTACGCCCCTAACTTATACAATATTAGCTTAAAGTCCAAGCCCGGTTTTCCCGACTAACCTATTACAATACAAGACCATTTACGACTAAGATGACCTATTACATTCTTGTTCGACTATATAAAATATAGGGCTAACACTACCATATCAACATATTCCTATATGTTGTAAATATAACAAGTATAAGTTTATAAGTAATTTAACAAGTACATTTATGAATAAGAACATTTCAAGAAATATAATGATACCCTAAATTCCCTTAGAAACCCTAGAATCCCTATAAATGAATGATGAACTTAAAGATGGTAAAAGTATGAATACATATTACATATGAACAAGTGAACAAGGAATGAGAACAATGATTATACTATCATATAGAAAGTATAAAGTTATTCAAAGAATAAGTAAGTGTAAACCATACAAAGCTAAAGTACAAATATGTGTACATAATAGTTTTGATCATCACTTAGAAAACTTTATAAACAATATTTCAAGCAATGTAATTATACAACAACTATGAATCTATAATCAATACATTATATTGGTTCTAATCTACTATATAAAGAAGAGTTAAGCAATCAAAAGTACTAATATTCACTAATCTCAAGCTAATTACAAGAAAATGACCTAAAACCAAGATTAGCATATAAAATCCATTTTATAATGAATTAAAGTCTAATCTTTTGCAACTAATTATAAAAATTAACTAAGTATCATATTAAGGTAATACATTTGTATCAAGTTAAGTTACAAGTTAATAAATCATAATGTACAAGTTATCAAAGCATAGAATCTTAAGCTCCCATAAATAACCCTAGATTATGATTACCCTATATAAACCTTTAAACTTAGAACGTAGGCACCATAGAACTCATAAACATATCATATAAACCATATAATAAGTATTTATAAGGATGTAAACCCTAATTACCCAAAATATAAAGTCATTAGGATTAGTAACATAGAAACTTTTATATTAAGAAATCTACATGGAATCATTACCTAGTCTTTTAGGACAAGTCTACAATCACTTATAAGACTTCATTAAGGTTATATGATTATGATAAGATAATGTACAAGTATCTTACTGCATAAGGTACAAGATTTTAATGCATGATTTGTAAATTAGGTCAAAATAGGTATTTTCACTCTTTAGACATGTTTACCTAAACTAAACCATCAAACCAAGTGTAAGTTCTCATTGGAAACTCAAAAGAAAATGTATAGGACCTAAATTAAGTTTACATTAGTAGCTAATTGAAGGATAAATTCTTTTACTAAGATTTAAACCTAGATTATTAGAAAACCCTAATCTACATAAGTATACTTCCCATTTTTACACCAAACCTTTGTTAAACTTCAAACCAAGGACCTAAATCTCTTAAAAATAGAATGTTTAAACCCTAATTAAGCCTAATCATTCTCTAATCACTTTTCTAAGTCCCTAATCACCAAAATCACAAAGCATAAGTTATAAGCCCTAGTTTTTAAACCCGGTTTTGTATTTTCCATCTGAAACTCATTGTAAACACTTTCCCTCCTATTACAAGTTTAAAAAACCAGATATTTACATGTCTTAGGATATGTTAGAAGTGGTGAAAAGTAGGTGCATCACCTACTAGGGTGCTACACATCACCATTCTTATCACAATGTTATCGTGACCTATTTAGAGCCACAAGTGAATATTGGAATGAAGCTAGAGTATAGGAACTTGCATAGAGCTTCACTAGCTATCCTTAGTCGTTTTACTATCTAGCTTACATGTATAGAACTAAAACTTGGAGCCTAAGTGTTTCTACAAGTATAAATTGAGTCGTTATGGCATACCTTGAAGACTTGCACCCCGTTTTCTCTTGGACTCCTACCCATTCTTCATATTCACTTCTATAAATGTCTTAGGACATCCACCAAGACCAGAAAACAGGTCTAGAAGGAAGCCATTGAAGCTTTTGAAGCTTTGATAGTAAGTAGTGTTCATAAGAAGTCATAAGGAGCCATTTTGGAGCTACCTAGGTAATTCTTATGTTAAGTAAGCTTTGATCTTGTTATAATGATATATTAGACTTGTTATAATGTTTAAATAATGTTATAAAGATAATATATATAGAATTAGGTCACATGATCAATTTAAATGAAAGTTATAAGCTAAAGATGTTTTAAAACCCTAGTTTATATTTTACATGAAATAATGACTTAAAATCCATTTCAAAAGCTATAGTTCTCGTGAAATGTTGTTATTATGATTATAAATGTATTTTGACACTTTTTTTTTAAATCGTAGATCATTTGGTACATTTTAAAAGAAGTTATATGATTTTTACAAGTATAGGGATTAAAACTGTTATTTTTGAAACTATATAACATTTTGGGCCAAAAGTGTCATTTTGTGAAAGTAAATCTATAATAATAAATGTGAAAAGTTTGAGACCCTAAGATTAAATATTGAGGGTTGAAATTATAAATATTAAAACTATATACTTAAGGGGTTAAAAGTGTAAATATGTTAAACTTATGAAATTAAGTGTTAAAAAGGTAATTAATCTAAAATTATAAACTTAAAGGATTATTTTGGTCATTTATGAAACTATATGGATGAAAACTATATGATGAAACATATATTCTAAATTATTATAAACTATAAGGGCTATTTTTGCCAATTATGAAACTAAAAGATAAAAGATATAAATATTAATGAAATATACCAACTTTTGAAGAAATTTCTAAAAATATATATTACTATGTATCATGTTAGTAGGAAACTTTGTACAAAGATGTTCCATCTCTATATTATGTTATGACTGAGTGGTTGGGTTTAAGATTTAAAGTGCCTCGCTCCTCAAACGTTTATAGAATGACTTCTCAGTATAATGGCCCGAACAATGATACATTATTATCACAATTAAAGAATACATAAATAATATACAAGAATGTTGAACTCAAAAATCAAAGACTTAATATTATACCAAATATGTTAAAACAGGTTGGTGTAAGATCAAGTTCTTGTTTGTTAGCTCAAGTTATTCTGTGTGATATAAGCCTGACAAGATTACTGGACCTAAGGTGAGTTCATAGCCTCACTAAAGTATACTACTTTTAAATGATTTGAAAACCCGTGAGGAGAATATATGTTAAAATGGAATACAAGTGTTTTTGGTATGCTTCTCAAATATAATTATTAACACTATGTTTACTGCTGCCTTGAAAGTCCCTTTTTAATTATGAACCGTTAATCATTTCCTGGAGATGAGCGTTAATATTATAAATAGTACTATTTGGATACTGACATCTCCTGTCTGGGCAAGTCGCACTTGCTAGCACCTCAATGGTCAAACAGACATACTTTGTTTTGCTAAGCAGGATAGTTTGGCAGACTTCCTCGTAAGGGCAATTGTGGGTTTCTGATATGTCTAGTCGCGGTATCATAAGCTTAGTGCATTGATTAATTGATTTTACGAGCAAATAATAACGTAGCTTAGGAAAAGGATCTTGTATTCAAATTATTTTTAAACATATGAATTCACTTAACCTTTGTGTTGACTTTAAGCATATATTTCAGATTTTGATAACATGGAGCAGCATAATGATGACGTGGAGAGATGTAGAATTAGGAATTTTTATCATTCAAACCTATTTTCTAGATCTCGAGAACCTGTGATGTACATACTATGTACAAATTGTTTTATTGAAAATATCTTATTTTGAATGATAATTTATAAAGAATAAATAAAGTTTATTTAAACACTCTTTTGAGTTATTTTTCTATTACTGTGCTTTCATATCATGAAGTAATACCCCAAAAATATTATTCCGTTGTGTCAAGGTAAAAATGGGGGTGTTACATCTATAACTCCCTTGTTCAAATAAATGGTCAATTTATTTCTACAAGATAACGATAAATCACCTTATTTAAGCATTATTAGTTCGACACAAAAATCAAAGCACAAAGAATAAACAATAATAATATCACGATGTAGAAATTAGAACCAAACGATCATCATTTCATTAATCACTAACCAGTACAAGTTGTATTGTTATGCATTATAGATTAACATCGTCAAATGCCATACAACTTACGAAAAGACTAGTTCTACTAACTGATGTCACGGTTTAGTTAGTGATTTCCAAAAGATACTACAATGCAAACCATCACACGATCATAGAATTAGAGAAACAAAAATAAAGAATAAGTCAAGCAAACAAATTTATTCGTGCAAACTCTATTGCTATCAATACGTGACCAAGAAATTGTACGAAATCAAGCCAAAAATCACATTTTGAAAACTTTGCATACAACTTTTCGTTCCTTAGCAACTCTAAGATAGTCTTCAACTGTTCGCCATGCTCTTCTTTATTCTTGGAATAAATCAGAACGTCATCAATGAACACTATCACGAATTTATTAAGATACGACTTGCACACGCGGTTAATTAAATCCACGAACACCGCCAGTGCATTGGTCAATCCAAACGGCATTACTTGAAACTCATAATGTCCATATCAAGTTCTAAAGGCTGTAATTGGAATGTCTTCCTCACGAATGCGAGGTTGATGGTAACCAGACCGCGTATCAATTTTTGAAACACACTAGAACCTTGTAATTGATCAAATAAGTCATCGATCCTTGGTAAAGGGCATCGGTTCTTGATAGTTAATTGATTCAGCTCTCGATAGTCGATGCACATGCGAAACGACCCATTTTTCTTTTTCACGAATAATACCAGAGCTCCCCATGGTGACGAGCTCGGTTGAATAAAGCCTTTCTCGGATAGTTCTTGCAATTGTTCCGATAATTCTTTCATTTCAGATTGTGCTAAACAATATGGCGCACGCGCCAAAGGTGCAACACCAGGAATAAGATCAATACGAAAATCAATTTGCCTTGGTGGCGGAAGTCCGGGTTGTTCTTCGAGAAAAACATCCGGAAAATCACGCACGACATGAACATCATCCATTGGCTTCTTTTCATAACCCACTTCGGTTACTTGAGCTACAAATAATTCCCTCTTTTGATGTATTTTTGAGCTATAATACACGAAACGATTTTTAACCTAGAATTATTCTTATCGCCCCTTCGATAGCCAAAGTTTTTCCGTTCAAGGGAATTCTAACCTTTTTCTCACTACACAAGGTAGATGCATTATACCGAGATAACCAATCCATCCCAATTACAACAACAAAACATCATAGTTATGTTATCATTAAATCGATTTTGAAGGAATGGTTTAAGAGATTAAAAGTACTCCCTTTTAAAATGCTATTGGTACTTACTACTTTTCCGTCGGCCAATTCGACTTCATACTTAGTATCTAACTCAACCGGATCAATCTTAATAAGTGCAATAAAAGTTATAGATATGAAACTCTTATCGACACTCGATTCAAATAGAGCAATATCATAACGGTTTTTGAGTAAGAACGTACCAGTAACGACTTTTGGGTCTTGCTGAGCCTCAGCGGATCCCAACTGAAAAGCAACATCACGGTTATTTCCACCTTGGCCACCCTTGTTCAGCTTCGGGCAATCCTTCTTCATATGACCTTTTTCATTGCAGTTGAAGCAGGTCACATTTTTTCCAAAGGCTCGGCACTTGTTAGCCTTATGTCCCAAGTTCAGCCCCAAATGATAGGAAAACAAGTTTGAAAACCCTTTTTAATCACTTCCAAATACACATAAACACACTAGGTAGTCATATTCACTAGTGTAAGTATTAGTTGATCTTCAAAAATTTATGAATTTGGTGTTTATGGTGTTGATATTGCCGGCCAAAGGGAGGGAGCAAAGAAAAGTGTGTGTGATTTTTATGTGATGAAATGAGAAGCAAAATGTTTTAGGTTAATATATTTACTACACAACATTGCCACAAATTCAACCAATCTAAGGGAACACTTTTCCCCTTGTAATTTCCGGTCCCAATGGGTGTTGGATTAGTGCACATCTATTTTTTTGTTTGTTTAATTTCCATGTATATTAGTTATGCTTATGTATGCTAAAACCTCAATTTACGTGAAAGCTTAAAAACGTTAAATTTTTCCCGTAAAGGTAAAATAGTCTCGACATATGAAAAATTCAACAAACATCATGAATGCTAATGATATAATTTTCATGCCTAAAGTAGAATTTTTCCGGTTCGTCGTGAGTTACGCGTTTACGCACTAGGGCTCTCGTTTTCTCGTAACTTAAGTAAATTCTTTAAAAATGAAAAATATAAAATATAAAAATATCAATCGAGAATAAATAATAATCTGAAATTTCCAAATTGTCACATAAGTTTTATTAATATACCTTAGAATTCTTTTCCAAGTTAAATACAAAATGTTTTCTTTTCTTTTCTTTACTCCATAGTTGGCCCAACCGATTTTTTTCAAATATATATATATATATATATATATATATATATATATATATATATATATATATATATATATATATATATATATATATATATATATATATATATATATATATATATATATATATATATATATATATATATATATATATATATATATATATATATATATATATATATATATATATATATATATATATTCTTCTTTTTATAATTTAATTAAACCGTTACCTTATTTCTTTGTGTAATAATTTTTTTTATTATTTATTAAAACCTTAAATACTATAACTAAAAATAAAATTTATTAAAACTATAAATACCCAACTATCGTTCTAAACTATTTTCTAAAATAGATATTATTTCTACTCCCTTAAACACTAATATATAATACATACACATGATTTTACTACTTATATAAAATTATAAACGTACATTTACATAAATAAATGCATAAAATGGTTTTCATGATCGCACACGAATCATACAACCGAGTTTTACCGTCTCTCCAAGTGAACAAGTGATCAACCATCATACACTTCAAAAATCAACTTGGCATCCATCATGATACCAACCTCGTAATCAATTATCAACCATAATCACATAAACTAACATAAAATGACACATAATTCACATAAAATCTCATAAAATCATAACTCAAAGTTGTCATAAAGCAAGATGACTAACCTCCCAAAACAAGTTTTGTTAGTTTTGGTATGTTGGAATTTGATATATTTTAGGTCATTGGTTTCCTATAAATAGAGTCCAATGATATTAGTTTCATTTGTAGCTTTTAAATTCTAATTTAAGGTATTTGAATAAAATCTTTTGCTTTGTTGTTCGACTTTTTTTGTTTGAATTATCCAACAAGTGGTATCAGAGTTAGGCTAATTCGCCATGTAGCAAAAAAAGAAAAAAAGTTCGTTAGTTTGGTTTTGATTTGAAGAATCTCTTTTATCAAGGTCGAATTTAGGGTTAGATTTGATTTTCCACCAACGATTTGAATATTTGTTTGTGTGATCTATTGGTTTGTTGGTTGATACCAAGAAAATATTTTGGATTTTATATTGGGATTGCTTTGTTCGATTGAACCATGTGTCCATGGTTCGACTTCTGATAAGAATGTTGAACGTTTAGTGTCTTTTAGTAATTGAAAGATTTGCTATTGGGTTCATACTCTAATTTGTGGTTTCGTTATTCAATTGGGCTGACGAGTATTTGTGTGAATTTGAAATTTAAAAGTTTATTTTGCGTTTGAAGACATGGTAATAACCGGGTTGTTTGAATTTTGTTCGATTGTTTGGAATTTGTAAGTTTGAAAAATTTGGGATCTTTGTTTGCCGGGCGTTTGAAGTTGGTTGCTCGAATTTGGTTGTCTTTTTTTAGAAGATTCGATGATTTTTGATTTGGAATTTTCGGTTATGGTGGAGTAACTATTTGGAATTTGTTTTGGATCGTTTTTAGATTCGATCGTTTGTTGGTTGGTTGATCGTTTTCAGGTTCGATCTTCTGTTTGATTGATCGTTTTTAGATTCGATCGTTTGTTTCATCGATCTTTTTAAGGTTCAATCATTTGTTTGTTTTGATCATTTTCTGGTTCGATCATTTGTTTGTTTGTTTGGACCGTTTTCATGTTCGATCGTTGGTTTGATTTTTTGAATCACATATGAAGAGTTGTTCGATCGTTTGTTTGAATAACATATTAAGAGTTATTCGTTTGTTTGTTTGTTTAAATAACATATTAAAAGTTATTCGATCGTTTTTTTGAATTTGGCTGGTATATCTAGCTTTAGGAAATTCTGAATTTGAAGACAAAATGTTCGTTTGGTTTGATGCGTCGAACGAAGTTGAAGCCACGACGGAGATTTTGTTAGAAAAATGACTTAAACTCAAATGGTGTTTGGAATTTGGTTTAGAAAATATAGAGAGTTTAACTCACGGTGAAGATTGTTGAAAAGCGAGTTAAACTTTAGGATCGTTTAGTATATTTGTTTTAGGCATTTTGTTTCACTTGTGCAACAAGTTTTTTATAAGAACAATATAGAACTCAATGAAGAGATGAAGATTGACCCACAACTATCTTAGAACTTCAAGGGAAAGAATTGAAATCGAAAGATGAATTGTAATGAAGGGATTTGTTATGAAGAATGGATTCAATGTTGTTACAGAATGATTACAAAATGATTACAGAAAATGAGTTACAATGATCAAAATTGGAACGAAGGATTACAGGATTGGTTTTTATATCTAACTGTTATGACTTTTGAAAGGAGGTTATTCCGCCCATCTGTTGTAATAATATGCCAACAACTATCATGTGCTTGGCACGTGTATTGACCAAGTAGTTGACCTGCTCATATCAAGCCATCCCCCTTAAGGTTTTTGGCCTAAATAACTGGATCAAAAGTAGGAAATCTTTGAATGAGGTCTCCATGAATCTCCCAAGTTGCATTCTCAGGAGAGTCATTACTCCACTGAACCAAAACTTGTATGACAGAAAAATTCTTGTATTTACCCATCCTTTTGTCCAAAATAGCCACTGGTGATTTAAGAATTAAGCCATCTGCATCACAAACTGGTAGAGGACTATTGACTTCTACTGGATGATTACACTTTTTCAGTTGTGAAACATGAAAAACATTATGAATCTGGCTTGTGGTTGGTAAAGCTATTTCATATGCAACCTGACCTATTTTCTTTAGGATTTGTAAGGGACAATAATATTTGGAAGACAACTTGTTGTAAGAAGACTTCCTTAAAGTGACTTGTCTGTGTGGTTGGAGCTTCAAATAAACCCAAGCACCAACATCAAACTGCCTATATGTTCTGTTTTTGTCAGCCAAAGTTTTCATCCTATTCTGGGCTCTGTGTAAATGAAACTTCAATTATTGAATGGTGTGCTATCTGGCCTGCAATGATCTATCTACTGCTTCTACAAGACTATCTCAATTTTCATAAGAAACATAGGTAGGAGGTGGTTGACCGTAAACAACCTCAAAAGGAGTAATTTTAGTAGAAGAATGGAAATTGGTGTTGTACCAGTATTCTGCCAAAGATAACGAGTGTATCCAATCATTTGGCTTATTCCCGGTCATGCATCTTAAGTAACATTCTAAGCATCAATTTATAAATTCTGTCTGGCCATCTGATTGTGGGTGGTAGGCAGTAGAAATATGCAATTTAACCTTGAGAACTTTAAACAATGACTTCCAAAAATGGCCGAGGAAAACTTTGTCTCTATCACTGATGATGGAAGTTGGTAACCCATGCAATTTGAACACATTATCCAAAAAAGTCTGAGAAACTGTAGAAGCAGTGAAAGGATGATGTAAAGCCATAAAGTGGGCATATTTACTCAACCTATCCACCACAACATAGATTAAAGTTCTGCCTTGGGAACTGGGTAATCCTTCTATAAAGTCCATAGACACAGAAGACCAAATAGTAGAAGGAATAGGTAAAGGCTATAATAAACCTCGATAAGCACTGAGATCAGGTTTATTTCTTTGGCAAACATCACAATTTTGAATTTGTGTTTTGACCCATTTCTTAATGCCTTTCCAGTAGACTATAGCTTTCAAATTTTGCAAAGTGACTTGGATCCCAGAGTGACCACCAATGGAGGAAGCATGAATGTAATCAAAAAGGTAAGATTTCAACTTTGGATCATCACCCACAACCAACTTGCCCCTCCTAGTTAAACGATTAGCTTGCCATACAAATTTGGAAGGGGTGTTGGGTTAAGTTTGAATTTTTGGATTAATTGTGTTAAAGTGGTATCCTTCTGCCAACTAGCTCTAATCCTTGTAAAAAGATCAGAAGTAAGAGTAACTGATGTGATCTCATTCAACTCAGAACATCTTGAGAGTGCATCAACAGCTCCATTATTATCTCCTTTTTTATAAGAAATTGCATAATCAAAACCAAGGAGTTTAGGGAGCCATTTGGTTTGGAAAAGGGGTGGTAAACCTTTGATCCAAAAAATATTTCAAACTAAAATGGCCAGTCTTGATTTTGAAGTGTATATCCAACAAATAACCTCTTCATATCTCTAAAGCCATCATAACTGCTTAAAATTCTTTCTCATAGGTAGAAAGGGCTTGATGTCTTGGAGATAAAGCCTTACAACTCCTATTCTAGATAAGCAATAGGGTGCCCCCTTGATGCAATACAACTCCTATTCTAGACCCTGAAGCATCAGTTTCCACCACAAATTCCTTCTCAAAATCAGGCAAAGCTAAAACTAGTGTAGACATCATAGCTTGTTTTAGCTGGTTAAAAGCTCCTTCAGTTGTTGGAGACCAATGAAAAGCATTCTTTTTAAGCAACTTAGTCAAAGGGTGACTGATGAAAGCATAATTTTTTATGAATCTTCTATAATAACCAGTGAGTCCCAAAAACCCTCTTAACTGCTTGAGTGTAGTAGGAATAGGCCAACACATCATAGCTTGAATCTTCAAAGGATCAGTAGCTATTCCTTGAGCAGACAATACATGGCCTAAATATTCCAATTGAGGAACCAAAAAAGTACATTTACTAAGTTTGGCATACAATGTGTTGGACCGCATCACTGCCAACACCTGATGTAAATGGTGTAAATGCTCTTCCTCATTAGCACTGTACACCAGAATATCATCAAAGAAAACAAGTACAAACTTTCTCAAAAAGGGTTGAAACACTTGATTCATCAATGATTGAAAAGTGGAAGGAGCATTTGTGAGACCAAAGGGCATTACTAGGAATTCATAATGCCCTTGATGTGTTATAAAAGCTGTCTTATAAACATCTTCTTCCTTCATTTTGATTTGGTGATAAGACCTTAAGTCCAACTTAGAAATAACTTTTGAGCCACATAATTCATCAATCAACTCTTCTACTACTGGTATAGGAAATTTATCCTTAACTATGAATTTGTTGAGTTGCCTATAGTCAACACACATCCTCCATGTGCCATCTTTTTTCTTGACCATAACAATAGGAGATGAAAAAGTGTTGTGAATTTCCTTTATAACACCAGCTTCTAATAATTCCTTGACCATCTGCTCAACATCATTCTTTTGATTGGGTGGTAATCTGTAAGGCCTAATAGTAATTGGAGGAGTGTTTGGGAGAAGGGTAATAGTGTGATCATGAGGTCTTTGAGGAGGTAAGACAGTTGGCATTGCAAATACATCACTGTAAGTGTCCAACATGTTCTGCGAAACTGGATTAGAAGAGCTGGAATCAACTGGATTACCCTGTAGTTGCATTAGCTGAACTGGGTATACACAAACTATCATAGAAGCTAACTGAGATTGTTTCCATTGACCCTCAGTGATCACTTTATTGCCTTGAATCCACTGCAAACTACCTTGTTGGGACCCTCTTAGCACCACTTTTTACCTTGGTGATAAAACTTCATGGTCAAAATTTTGAAACTACAGTTGATGTCACCAAGAGTAGACAACAACTGAATTCCTAAAACCATATCTCATCCCCCTAAAAGTAAGACCATACAATCAGCTGTGTAATCATTACCTTAAAGAGACCAAGTAAATTGCTTACACTCATAGAAACTAATCATCTTATGGCCATTAACAACATATACCCTTAATGGCATAGTAGGAGTCAATGTACAAGGTAGTTTTTTTTTGCTGCATTCACATCTAAGAAATTGTGAGTACTACCACAGTTAGTGAAAATGTGAACCAGTTGTTTTCCCACATAACCTTTCACCCTCATGGTTTGGAATGCATTAACACCAGACAATGCATGGAGTGAATTTTGAGGAAAACTCTATGTGTAATTTGGTGTTTGGTGTTCTTCTCTAGACTCATCATTAACCAAGACATCTTTCACTAACTCAGTGTCATCCACACAAACTTCCAAAGAATATAATTGCCCAGGACACTTGTGCTAAGGGGCATATCTCTAGTCACAGTAAAAACACAAGCCTTTGGACTTTTTTTCTTCCAATTCCTTCTGTGTTAATTGCTTTCTAAATCCATTTTTGACTGTTTTGCTCACATTTTCAAAAGTAGGGGTAGTCAGCAATGGTGTGGTAAGAGTAGATGCAACCACAGGAACAGAAGGTCCATGATATTTACTAGCATAAGTACCACTAGTATACCTTTGACCTCCAAAATGAGACACAGACTTTGGTTTGGTCAAAGTTAATGTGGCCTCTTGCATTCTAGCCAAACAAGAAGCATCTTTGAGTGTTGTAGGCTTAAGCATTCTTACAGACATACTAGTTTCACTTTTAAGGCCTTCTATAAACAAACTAATTGCACAAGCCTCACTCAATTCTAACCTATTCAATAAGACTTCAAATTGTTCTTGATACAATTGCACATCACTAGTTTGTTTCAAATTCTTAATCTCTACCATGGGATCTTCAGACACCTTATTGAATGTAGCAGCAATTTCTTGCTCATAAACAGGCCACAAAACATGATTACCTTGGATTTTTAGAAACTGCTTATGCCATTATAATGCTTTATCAAAAAGATGCATAGAAACAAACTTGATTTTGTTTTCTTCACTCACATGATCAATATCAAAAAATTGGTGAACACGAAATAACCAACCATTAACGTCATCACCACTAAACTTGGGAAATTCAACTCTAGTTAACCGCCCATAACCACCACCACCACCTCTGTTACTGGTGCCCTCTCCATTACTTAAATTCTGCAATTCCTCTTGTGCGAAGGTCTGAAACAACATCAACGCTTGAATTCGATCAGTTAAGGTGTTCAAATTAGTTTGAATCATAGTCAAAGTAGTATTGATTGAACCGTTAGCTTGATTAATCGCTTCCACAACGGCATGTCGCATGGGTTCATCAAGAACTCGAGCCTCATTGTTACGTGTATTAACCATTTGGGAATTGAATTAAAAATTAGGGTTTGGAAAAAAAAATTGGGGAAAAAATTTGGGGATTTTAAGAGAACTTGATGTTTAATGGAAAATGAATGAATGAATGAATGAATGAAGGCGGGTTATTTATAACGGATCAAGAAAGTGTAGCCAGGAAAATGTTTTACCATATTAAATAGACAAAACAAAATTTTAAAATTCTTTATTAATCACAAGAAAAACAAGTAAGTATTTAAAGTTTGTATAAGTTTTTTTTTGAGCAACAAAGTTTGTATTTGAAAGGTGCGTTTATATTTTTTAACTTTTACCTTTCATTTAAAATCTTTTCCATTTTTATTTGTTAGGTTTATCAAATTAGATATAATAAATAAATAAAGAAAATAAAATCCCAGACCCCACCCAAAACACTCGTAGAATATCGATTAGCAGCTAGTAGAGATCTTCTTCTTCACTGAATCTAGTTGCTGCTGCTAGTGTGGATCCAACAATGGAGTACAGAAGAATCAAAGATCTGGTTTGTTCAATTTCATTCATCTGTACTTTACATTACATTACACTCACTTGCTACTTGCTAATGATGATTTACATTGTTTTCCATTGTTGTTGTTTGTAGGATAAACAAGACCACGGTGGTGGTGATCCTGTTATAGACGATGACGATGATATTGAGAGCAAATCTCTTCATTTAGACGGTATTCATTCATTTTACATCTTCTTAGTTACTACCCACTTCATATTTTTAAGGGTTCACGTCTATCGCCCCATTGCGCGGGCCAGGAGAATTCCCGGAGCCCTTGTTGTTGTTCCGCCAATTCGCACCTTTTTGTGGAATTATTGTATTTAATTTAATTCTTATTTGCTGCTGCAGTTCCTGTCGCTAAAACGACTCCTAAAGCTCAATGGAAGTTGAAGTAAGTTATTCTGCTACTATTTTGATATCTTATTTTAATTTATTGATTTGTCATTTTATTGACTGGAAATGCGTATGATAATTGTGATAGGACTATTGTTACATTAGCGTTAACGGTTCTTACAAGTTCCCAAGCTATTCTTATTCACTGGTCTAAACGTGGCGGCAGTTACGAGTACAGTGTCACCACCGCTAACTTCTTGGTCAGTCCCTACCAAGTCTTTATATATAATGTTGTTGCTAGGTATTTTGATTATTGTGTGTGACCTCTGTTTTTTCATTAGGTTGAGGCTTTGAAATGTTTGATATCGTTTGTTACCTTATATTGGACTTGGCAAAGAGATGGCCACACTGATGACAACAGGTTTCTACTTCATCACTCTTCTCACTATTGTATATGTTGCGGGGTGTTTGTTTCGGCTTAAATAGCCAGCTTATGGCTTATTTGGGTTTGGGCTTATGTTTCATAACCCACAAAGTGACCAAACCCAAATAAGCCGTAAGCCATAAGCGCTATATAGGCTGAAACAAAAATCATTGCACTGTCATAATGCACACTTTAAATATCTGTCACGTACGAGGTTTCTTGTTGCAAATGCATACAGGAATCGTGCCTTCTTCTAGTTACTTTCTTTTGTCTTGCATATATGGAACCACACCAAGTCGTCACTTTTGTTGTTTGGTGTCAGGTTGAGTACAACAGTGGACGAAGTTAGTCTTTACCCTATTCCTGCAGCACTTTACCTTGTCAAGAATTTGCTCCAGGTTGGTTTTTATCCTACTTTTTAAAGGCTTTTTAGTTTTTATTATATCTCTCTGAGAGACGTGTTGTTTATGTATTAAGCAGTACTATATCTTTGCGTACGTGGATGCTCCAGGGTATCAGATACTAAAAAACTTCAATATTATCAGTACCGGTGTCTTGTGGCACATAATTCTCAAGAAGAAGTATGTACTGTTACCTTTAATGATCAACCTAGATCCTCTGATACAGACCTTCTATCTAATGACCTACTTTTTACAATAAATTTTACGCAGGCTAAGCGAGATCCAGTGGGCTGCTTTCATTTTACTTTGTGCGGGGTGCACAACAGCACAGCTTAATCCTTCGTAAGTCTGTTTGAATATCTCCGTATTACAACATTAATAATAACTGTGTTGTTGGTGAATCATATTGCTTCATAAATGTACATTTTCCATAAGTTACAACAGGCGCATTAGCAAACCCTTCATTGTTATTCAGTTCCTTGTTAGTTTCAGATTATCATAGTTTTATCATTGTCGTTGACTATCATTTTGTTAACAGTATGTGTAGAGACAGGAGATAACTGAGTTGTCTATGAATTTCTTATGGCTATTTATATTTTACTTATTGGCTCTTCTTTTGCACCGTGTTTCACTTTTTACAGTTCTGATCATGTTCTTCAGACTCCTTTCCTAGGCTGGGTGATGGCGATTGTGAGTAGACTTTTTAGCCTATTTCTTTAAATTACTAAACAAAGTGTTCATTCAACTAAGGAGCGTTCTAATGTGTGCTCGATTATTTTTTTTGCAGGTCATGGCACTTTTGAGTGGTTTTGCTGGTGTGTACACAGAGGTAAAGGGTTTGTATTGATAGTCTATAAACAAGGCATGTCAAGTGGCGTTTTCTGTTTTTGATAAGTTCACCGGCTATTTTACAGGCTATTATGAAAAAACGGTTTACCAGGAGCATAAATGTGCAGAACTTTTGGCTATATGTATTTGGGATGGCTTTTAATGCTGTCGCGATACTGGTCCAGGATTTTGATGCTGTTGTTAACAAGTATGTAACTTATGCTCTCTGCTATGATAATCCACAACAATATCCACGTGTCTTTTTTTACTTAATGCAAGAGAAACAATTAAGGAGTAGCTTAAGGCCTTACTAAGTCTTTGTTAGCTCCAGTATGCTTGAAATCATAAACCTCTATCTACGTCAAGTTTTCCATATCTAGTCTTTTTTTATGAGAATCCCAATTCTTTTGTGCAGGGGATTCTTCCATGGATATTCAGCAATTACATTTCTCATGATTTTCAACCATGCCGCAAGGTATATATAGCTTCCAATTGTTAATTCATTTATAGCATGCTGCATGTTTTCCTAAAATGCTTCTACTCTTATAGTACTGTGCAATCGTGCAGCGTAGTTCGATATCACTTTGGTTTATTGGTACCATATGAACGATGTGTTTTGCATAAAATTAATTAAACGGTCAAGTGAGCTTCTATGGCAAAGGCCTATATGTGTGTCAAGCTGTTCAGTTTGACGTCTGCATATAATTATGTTTAGATCTTAATGTGTTAGCTACAACACCACACGTGTTTAGATGCACAGCGCCTGGCATTCATCATTTACATCTATGGCTGTGCCCTGTAAAAGTTTAGATTTATACTATTTAGTTTTGGCCCACTTGGTCTTTTCTAAGTGACTGATGTCATTGACAAATCCTGCGTCTGTCTAAGAAGGATCATGGTATGGCTGACCAGTGACCACTATTCAGATAATACTCTCCTCGTTCTCAGTATGTGGTCGATACATGGACCACTATAAGTCTATAAATGCTACCGAAAGCATACTGCTACCCTTGTGTTCCTCTATATATAGCATTGTAGATCATAAGTTTATCACTATTACACACTACTGCCTAAAGGTTGACACTTGAAGACAAACAGATGAATTTATTTGACGATGTGTTTATCAACCACAATAAAATTTTAGAAGGGATTACGATGGTCACATTAACCATATGAAAACTTACTGAAAAGCAAGTACGCGAAAACACATTCGCGCACGCTGCTTATACTTTGAATAACTGATAGCTGTTGCATTATAGCTCAAACTGTAACAGCACATAGTATTTCTTCTGAACATGCCCAGAATTCTGGATTAAATACAGTTTGTTGCATCTCTAATAGATATGTTGTTGTGGATTTGTAGTGGGATCGCTGTGTCTATGGTGATGAAGTATGCTGACAATATTGTGAAGGTAAGACCTTGCTATATGTTCCCAATAATTGTTATATGTACTTTATTCTTTACTGAAGAACTAATTTTATACCAGAAAGTTACCATATTGCCATGGCTTGAAACTTGTTCTAGAACAATAAAGCCAAAACATATTATAGGAAAGGTTATGTATGATGTGTCTGTCATGTTTAGCTCAAGTCTAATATGATACTGCTAGCATTTTTTTATGGCCAGCAACACGACACAAGATCGGACGAATTATATCTTTTCTTAACTACATATGAAGAGGAAAAATTCCTTAAACTTAAAAAGCGAGTAATGTTTTACAAAAATACCCTTATTCATCTACTGGCCTTTGATTTTAAATGCATAATTATAATCACATTTAATAAATTCCATTTTTAGTGCACATATAACACAAACAGTCAAACACTAACACCATTTGTGAAAGAAGAAAAATGAACTGAATGAGATGGATGCTGCACTTGATGTTGATGACGTTTTTAACAAGCTCTTAGTCGAGGTTGATATAAGATAAACGTTACACAAAACACCTAACAACAATTTGGCAGTTCGAATTATCTGTTGCTTTCGGCCGCGATGCGCGGGGTACTAGATTATGCTTTGATTGCACTTGTACTAGATTATTGTAACATCACTGAAAAAGGTTATATGGGAATAATATGAGTTTTAGGAACAAAAATCTGTTTGTATATTTGCCAGTTCATTATATTAAACAAGAGTTTATTTACTATTGCAGGTTTATTCGACCTCTGTTGCAATGATACTAACAGCCGTTGTTTCCGTGTTCCTGTTTAATTTTCATCTATCTCTCGCTTTCTTCCTTGGATCCACGTAAGTAATTTTCAGTTACTTAATGAAACATGTATACCTTTACTGAGGCTAACCATGTCATATGCATGTTGACAGTGTCGTCTCAGTTTCCATCTATTTGCATTCCATTGGAAAGCTGCAAAGATGACTGATGAAGAAATGCTACCTTCATGCCCATTTTGAGCTCACCACAAAGAGAAGCTTATACCGTTTACGTGTTAAGAGTAGTTCTTATTTCTATATGTGTAATTTGATTCCAATAGTCACTTGTTAGTTTTAGAATTTATTACATAGCACAAGTCACCAACAGTTTCCCTGCCAATTACATTCATTTGGGATATAAGATGTCTGTCGTTCACATACATTTATACGTTTAATTGTAATCTAAACACATGATGTGAGCACCATTTTGGAAATTAAGGAGGAGAAACTTTATTTCATTTTTCTCTTTTTAGCAAGTCGTGGACATGGTAGGGGGACCAAGCAAGAACTGGTATAAACCACAACGACAGTAAATTTTGGGTCACAGATAAAAGTATTATTTGAAAGAAACAAAGTAGCGTGAGATTTTTCCATAAGGAAGATAACAAGTTCATTTGCGCTATCATCTATAGTGTCTCCTTGTTAGAAACAGTATCACAAAGAATACATCTATTCATCCCGCCATCTGCAAATAATTGTTGTGCAGCTGCTTTAACCACTTGAAACTTCATTGAACTTGAATACGCAATCATAGAGCCTCCCACCAAGAAACTGGGCAACTTCTTGATGCTTGACCTAAACGCATTCACAATATTGCAGTTAAACTAAGCAAAAGGGAATGGATATAGAACAAGAGTTCACAAGAATAAACTGCTAACCATTCCAATCTTTAGGGAATCACATTTAAATTGAGCGTACAGATTTGTCTCAATTCCACGACCCTGCCAGCAGATTAGAGATTCAGTTATAGTAGACAACCATATAGACATTACTAATCACAAGGATGACAACTTGACACGCAATATATATTATCGGCAAAAACCATCTGTGTTTGGTTAACGCAGTAAGTACTCACCATTCCTTCCATAACCACAAGATCAGCATCACTTGCCAGGTAAGCAAGCTCTTGGGACACACTCGAAAGATCAATAACCTGTCATAACAAATTACATGGTAAAGGTATACTTGAAAACCCTCAACAAACTAAACAATGCTTTATACTGTCTTACCGGCAAATCGTTACCAGAATTAGCAATTAAAAGATTCTGAGTATCAACACCCATAAGCTGTCCATTTTCATCCTTTAGCTGTCAGATTTCCAAAAAGTATACTATAATCAGTTAGATCACTCAGCCACAGTACCTTCTGCTACAAAATGTAATGCCAATAGATAAAAATCAATTACAGGCTTACAGCTTTAGTACCTTTGATATGATCTCCAGTAGCTCATGATATGTTATATCATTGATAGAGGGTAGGTCATTAGCTGCCAACACGACCTGTATCATGAAAGCCATATTTAATGGAGTATAAATTAAGGGAAGGAACAATACAGAAGAGAGAAAGATGTTTATAAAAGCACAACACAATATTTTTGGATTACCGTTCAACCATGTCAATTAGTTTACTTTTAGTTAGTGGTTTACTTCTCTTACGCAATCTTTTCAATAAATGATGGTCATGGTTGTGTTGGCAGTCTTTTGCATTAGAGGAGCCATGTGTTGATGAAATTTTTTTCCCCAAATTTCTTATATTAAAGCCAATATAAAGACAAACTGATCCTCATGTAATTACATTTGTGCAATCAGAAGCGTTTTCCCTCATCTTTAGTTTCACTCTATTAGAGAGTTGTACATATACCTTCAAGAGGGTTTTTAAAAACCTTTTGTGTTAACATTTGGCATTTAATGCACTTATTGCTAAGATGTTCGATACTTAAGTTGTTGGTTGAATCACAACCGTCAACAAATAAATTATATAATTATTAGTATCGTCATATCATGACTAATATGCAGGGCCTGGGCTTGTGGGAGGTTATAAGTAGAAATGAAGTGAGATGGCTAGATGCACTCAAAAAGTCAAAATACTAAAGGGATGTTGCAGAAGTGGATGACTAGTGCGGGAAATGGCATGCTGTCAATGAAGACAGTTATGTAGGAGAAACTGGTTTTAATAATTATGGGTCTACACATACAGAAAAAGAAACAGCTCCTTGAATAATAATTATTGAATATGAATAGTGAGTTATAAGAGCAAAAAAAAAAAAAATGGTTTGACGACCAACCTGTGTCCCACGACGAAGCAGTTCTCTTGCAAAGGGCAATATACCCAATATAATATCTGCACCGGAATTATCAACAAATATGACAGCCTGTAATGACAAAAGATGTAAGAGGGTTAGTAACTTGTCACACTGAAAATGAACATGCATTAAGAATAGCAGTGGTCGGTTATGAGCCAAATTCTCAGAGAGCTTGCCTTTTTCCAAGCTTTCTTAGCCCATTTTGAAATGAATGTATCCAAATCATCAATAACCCAGGGCCTCGGAACAATATTTTGACAACTAGCCAAGAAGGACATTCCATCTTTAGAGAATAACTCTGCAAGCTTCATGAAACAGGGAAAAAAATGGTACCATAAATAATAGTACAACTCAGAATATTTGCAAGTAGCAAGGAAGGAGCATATGATTACCTGTGCAGATCCGAGATCAAATATGTTCCCTGCAAATATTCCTCTGACCAAATTCTCAACGCGTTTTGGTTCGTCCTCAATAGCATCATTCAATAGAACAACGTCCTTAAATAAGGTTATTGCTTTGGCATTTTCTTCATCCTAGTGCATCACATAAGTGTTCCATAATTATAAACGATTTCCAAGAACTCGAACAATATATATTTGTGTAGAAAACAGACACTCTTTCACACTGCATGACTTAATGATGTGATATCATGGAACAATAAAAGAAAAGGCGATGGAGGACCATAAGTTTAAATCTATTTGTAAACAGCAGAGGACATGGATAGGTACCTTAACCTTCTTGAAAATGTCTCTGAAGCCAACTTCTTTGAGGATAAGCTCACGGACACGACAAAGATGCTGAAATGTTCCAAACATCCAGGTTGTTAATCTTAACGATCATTAAATTTCGTAAAGTACAAAGAAGGTGGAGGTTGTATGTTGCTTACAATGCAATCAGGTGGTCCACCGTGACTTTCAGGATCTTTTTTGAAGTCCTCTAGTATTTCAGCATACCTTGTTATGTGCATTCCACAAGTCAAGTCAGATACCCATAAAAACTAATGTAACCATTATTTAGCTACATATAACTATAACTAAAGGATATGAAATATGATGATAAGATCCAAATAATCCTTTTATTGATGAAAATAAAGTCTTGCTAATAAAATACAAAAATTCTGTGGCGAATTTGTTATGGGCAAATTGCCCAGAAAGGTAATATAAAACACAAAATTTGCCAATGTGATTTTATGAGACAACGGGAATATGCTAACTAATTTGTGTTGTTTTGGGGTATATTAGACCGTGAGTAATGGTGGTGCCACACCAACGCCTATCATCTACGTTTACCCCACTTAAAACAACACAAACATACCCCGCAACACACTCTCACGCAAAACACCATCATCACATTCATTTCATTTGCTTCTCATCACCACCTAGTAAGCCATATTTAGACCCCCAACTAAAGTAGCTTCACGTGTGGCCTCAATCCTTATTACAGCCTAACTTGATACGGGATTTATATCACACTCTCACTATTTATGTTGGTATTATACCCTATAGAAATGTTATAACGTAGTAGCATTTTAGCTTCTGAATTCATGTATATGTAAGGCAAAGTCTTTCATGTACCTTATATTTGAAAGTGTGATACATATTTTTTTAGTCATAGCTCTTTTATACACGTGTGATACCCCACTAACTAGGCACTAACGGAGTAAAACTTTGATAAAAATCCTTTTTTTGTAGAAAAACTACTATATATTGGCTTTATTTAAGTGAGTCAAAGATTATGTTTGGTAAAAATAGCTGTAAGCTGTAAGTTAACAGTAAGGTGTAAGCTGCTAACATTAGCTATAAGCTGTATTGTTTTCCAATAAAAGTGTTTGGTAAATTAGTTGTTAACAGTAAAATTAAGATGTAAAATGATTTAAAAGGACATATTTTAGATAAATTATAATATGTTTGGAGGGTATATCAGTGATTTACAGCTTTTACAAAGCTAGTTATCTAAAAAGATGTATGAATCAGCTTTTCATTTAAGAGCTACTTGTTTTAAATTATAAGCTAACAGCTCCAAAAAGTTGTTGTGCCAAACAGAGCTAGTTATTTTATTATTTTTGAAACAAAAAGCTAACAACTCTAAAAATCTCTTGCCAAACATACCCAAAGTAATATATAACTTTTTGATGTAAAATTGTAGATAATTCAGAGAAGAAACAAGCAAACAAACAAATTCGAACAAACGAAGCGGAAGCTTTATTCAAAATTACCAAACCAAATTACAAAATTCCAATCAAAAGGTACAAATAAAACTAAACCTATCAATCCCTATATATAGGCTATTCCCGGGAACGGACGGATGTATGTGTGGAGTATGGTGCGATTTCGACCTTTTTTCGAACATGCCCCCCACTAAAAACTCAAATTGCCTCCACCCATATATTAAATTTTAACATTTAAGTATTTAACACTCTAAAACCTTATAAATCCGTCATCTCTAAGTAAAAATACTCGATTTATCATTTAGATATTAGTTTTTATTTACGCATTTTGTTGATAAAAAATTTTTTTTGGGCCCCCCACGTTCTAATTTTCTGGTTCCTGGTTATTCTAAACAAACTTGACGGAGAAGTCAGACAAATTACCAAAAACAAATTTATAATCAAACCTTAATATTGAAATAAGATTCCAAACAAAAATAAAACATAAAACTATGAGAATGAATTACTAGAATTTAGTGTGGCATTGTATCTGTTTATAAAACAATATATGTTTTATTTCGATTAGAAACCAGGATTGTTTAGATAGAAACCTTTGAGCAAACTTTTCAGCTTTAGCAGGAGCATCAGATACGGTATCATCACTTTCAGCTCGCTTCCTGTATCAATGTAAGTATTAATCAATCACAAGTACTAACATATAGAAAAATAAAAATAAAATGAAATAAAAAAAAAAGGGTAGGTAGGATACTACTTGAAAGAAGGGATGGAATTAGCGAAGAGGTTGATCCACTGGAGCTCAATGGGAGTTGGTTTGTTTGGGTTGTCAGATGGGAATCTGTAAGGGATGGTGCATGCCCTGTAACTGTTTTCGATCAATAATGGAAACGCCACCATCTCTCCTGAGCTCTCCATTTTTATTTTATTTTCTTTTCTAAGCAATCAACCAAGTGGTTTCTGTTGAGTGCGTTGCGAATCGAATTACTATATTGACAAGGATTGTTAGATTATTCTTTTACAAATCTAAAGGCTAACAGAATATTCTCTTTTCGATTTTTTTATATGGTTGGTTAAGGTTTTGGTCTAAATATTTGAAATGTAACTGATTTGGTTCTATTTCGATCGACTCGTAACATTTTTGGTCTCAAACGTTAGTTTGATTAACTTTGACCGTTAAATTTACACAAAATATCTAAAATACCCTCGGATAATGATGTATGATGGCTAAAATACCACACTTTCGTTATAATAATAAAATATAATAAAAAATAAAAAATAATAGTAATAATAATAAGAATAATTATTATTATCAAACATAAAACACATATTCGTGCCTACTATCTTTTTTTATTATCAAACTCTTAAAAACAACACTTATTTAAAAGGGTAAAAGCTATACAATACCATCATACTTATCAAAATGTACCGACTTTAAACACTTACAATTTAATCGTTAGACAATACCAATAAACTTTCAAATTGACTATAGACTTTACCAATATAACCCTAAAGTAACTATATTACCCTTGTCTTCTTTAATATTTTATATTACATAGAAAAAGTCAGATCCAAAATCAATCTAGTACCAAACAAACCCGAATTAGTTTAACATTACTACCAAATCGAGTCATTTCAGGGTTAAACAAAAAATAGCTCGACATCTCACCGGAAACCTCCATTGATGACTCAGGTAAGATTTTATATTAAAAAACAAACCATAGAGAGTTAAACAAATAGTTTTTTGTTACAATATGATTTGTAGAATAAAGAACCTAATTAAACTAACTAAACATTCAAAGATGATTTCGTAAACTGATCAAGAGACGTCTTGGTCATAAGAGCAGCGGCTTGGTTCACAAATACAACAGCAAAACACAACTGCCGCCCGTCTTTTCTAAACGACCAAAATCGAATAGTTTTGTTTTCCAGCAAAACCTTCATGTTTGCCTCCACAAAATCGGGCCAGTTGGTGTCCGACACATATGACACTTTTGATTTTGTTAACCGCATTGGTTTGTTGAACATTTGCAAATTTGGGGCAACCAATGGAACCCAAATCTCACCACTTACATCCTTTTAACCGTAGTATGAAATTAGCAACATGTTTCCTAGAGTTTATGTTTAGGTAACTATATTTTTAAACCTTGTAAATCACAAAACTATATTTCTTAGTTCCTAATAAGTTTTGGTGTAGTGTTGTTTCAGGCTCAAATCATGACTTGATGAATTCAATATATTGACTAGCTAGTACTTTCTCTGAAAATTGAAGTATTGCTAATCACTACCATAATCTATTTTGTCCTCTCGAACTAACAACTTTCATAACAGTTATAACCAACTATAGTTTGAAAGTTCTTTTAAACAATCAATGGCAATATATGTAATTATGTCAAAAAAGATAAGGGTAATACAATCATTTCAAGATCATATTGGTAAAGTTCATAGTCAATTTCAAAGTTCATTGGTATTGTCTAACGATTAAATTTAAGCGTTTAAAGTCGGTATATTTTGATAAGTACGATGATATTGTTTAGCTTTTACCCTATTTAAAATGATAAACCCCATCAGATCCATCAACCATTTTCAAAACGTTAGCAAACCCATTAAACAATAACATCTTCATCAACAACCGGACCTCAAGATAAACTTTAAAAGGAAATCAAACAAAAGTTCACACGCATAATAAAAGTCAGATCTGTGATTATCGTGACACCCAAATGGCGGTGAGTATTTGTGATGGAGATCATGTAGTAGTGTGTGGCGACGTCAGTTATCAGATCTGTGATGAGTGGTGACGTCGGATCTTAATGAAATCAAAGTTCGATCAAGATGTTGGTGGATTTATTAGAACCTAAGATGTTAGTGGATTTATTAGAACTTGAGATGTTAGTGGATTTATCCGATGGAATTATAATATGGAATTAGTGGAACGTAATGAAGGTTGACGAAAATAAAGGGGATTTATTCATTTTCGGAAACTAAAGTTTTTTTTAGTTGATTGTGATTGATGTTCATGGTAGAGAGGTAACCGGAGATTACTGGTAGAGTGGTGATCGGAGGTTACTGGTAGAGTAGTGTTTGGAGGTTACTCATAGAGAGGTGGTTGGAGGTTATTGGTAGAGAGGTGGCCGGCGGTTAGGAAAGATAATAGAATTATAGCTTTTATTTGTATATGGATGATTTTTATGAGTTAAAAAGATGAAGGAAAAATGGGTTGTGATTATGTGTTGGCAAACCCACATGTTATTAGATGTTGAGATTGAAGTGAAGAACAAAAAGAAATCCCAACACTTATAGAATAAGGCTTAAAATGAAAAGTCGAGTTTACCCTCCTGCTAACAAGTCAAATGTTAGTTAACTAACGTTTGGGACTAAAAGTGTTACGGTTCAATGAAATGGGACCAGATCCGTTACTTTTCAAACCTTTGGACCAAAACCGTAATACCTGCCAAACCATAAGGACAAAAAATGTAGTTAACTTTTTTTTTATTAAGTGCAAGATGACGAGAATATATTTTTTTTATAGTCTGAGGGAAAAAAATATATGTATCATTCGTTCAAGTATTGACGAGTGATTGTAATTTATATTTTTGATAAATTACGGGAATGAATTTTGTACTTTACTCCAAAAATTTATGAATTGAGGTTAAAACTCAATTATTAATCAAAAAGAAAAAGAAAGATAATAAAAAAACAGAAGAGCACTTTGATTATTTCACCCGTATAGTTAACACTCCATATCTATCTTTCTCAATCGATTATCAAAGTCTATCTCATTAAAGCACACACTAAAAAATACACTCATCACAAATATAAACATCGATCCAATATCACGCACTAAAAACACACAAAACCCATAACCGGTAACAAAAACATCAAATTCAACCATAAATCACATCAAAAAACAAAAGATAAAGACGAAGATGACGGTTCGAGGAAAAAATGTTGAAAAGTATTGTAGAAACTAGAAGGGGGGGTTGAATAGTTTCTCTTCGATTGGCAACCAAATTAAAATTACTTTCAATTTGGTTTGTATCAAAACTATCTTTTGCTTGAAGCTAAGTTGCATAATGATTAGATTCAATTCAAATGCACTAGTAAAGATAATAGGTAAGTGTAATGATAATGAAATAAGTAAAGAGTAAGGAATGAGACAACCTAGTGGGAAGACACCAAGATTTATAGTGGTTCGACAACGAGGCTATATCCACGTTTCTACTCCACTCCTCGAGTACACCTACTCGAGATTTCCACTATATCCACAAGCTCCATTCTTGGCGGAGAAAACCTTACATCGTCGCTTACATTATTTTCCGATACTAAGCTAAATGTCGAGACCTAATCTTTAGCTAGGACCAATCTACACAACATTGCATACTTCACAATTTAACGACACAAGGCTAGATGTCGAGTTCTAATCTCAAGGTAGAACCAATATTCACGACGTTGCCTACTTCACCATTTTACGACACAAGGCTAGATGTCGAGTTCTAATCCAAAGCTAGAACCAATCTTCACGACTCTTCACTTTTGCTAAGTGAGAACTTCACACAACACAACTACTAATCACTTTCAAGTTGAGTGAGAACTTACAAGACACAACCACATCACTTTATAGTTTAGTGAGAACTCCTAATCAATCTATTACAAATCAACTAAACATATCCAAGTACACACATGTAGCTTGGATCTACACAACATAAATCCAAGCAAACACATATGCAATGGATGTACACAACAAATCCAAGTATTCACAAATAACTTGGATGAACACAACTAGTCCAAGTATTCATAAATACAATGAATTAACATAAAACAAAAAGGGTATCATGATGAATATGACTAGCTCATGGATTCATCTTTATCACAACACTAGTGAGTGAGTGATCTTCTCATTGGACAAGGTAAAGGAGGGGATCAAGAGGATAATCATATGTAAACATCCTTAACGCTTTAAGTGATCATTTACTAATGATTATGCTATAGAAAAGAGAAAGGGGTCTGAGAAAAACGTCAAAAAGGCTTGTTGGAAAATGAGATTTGATCCACTATTTAAAGGAGACAATGTACAACGGCTATCTGGGCACGGTACCTTATCTAGCCCGGCGGTTCCTTACCGCTAGGGAACCGCCTAGCTACTTAAGGTTCCGCCCGTAGACTACACTCCGTTTTTTGTCTTTTAGTGGGGTAAGAATATCTGAGGTATTTTAAGCCTTCAAAGGATATTCTAATAGCATATGGAATATGCTATTTTCAAATTTACATTTTCCATTTTAATAAAACATTTTCTAAAAAAGAAAGTTTATTAAAAAGTCTTTTGTCATATTAACAAAAGTAAGTTTTAAGGATAATCATTTTGATGATCACTAAGTATGATTAAGAAAGATTAGTGATATGATTATTACCTTGATGAAGTGTTAGTTAAATAATTCGTTTTATGTTTTACACTAAATGTGTTGTATAGTTTGTTGTGATCAAAACTAAGAAAGATTAGTTAACACTAATAATGTTTTTAGGCATCACTTGCATTAACAATCTCCCCCTTTTTGATTACGACAAACGATAAACTCATTTACGTAGAAACACAAAATATCGAATTATTAACGAGTTTATCACTATCATTTCTCCCCCTTTGTCGTAGCAAAAAGGTTAGCACAAGTCTTTGAAGAAAACCGGACTTTGCTAGTAGCTCCCTCTTGGTGGTTGCCCCCCTTGCTTGGGGCACCAAGTATATGAGCTAAGGTGACATGCTACACAAAGGTTAGTAGAAAGAAAAGAAACACCAATGTATATATGATCACTACCTACTAAGTAACTTGAGAGGGAGAGAGAGAAGAAATCTCAAATTAGAAGAAAGTATTTTGCTAAGTATGTCCAAAAAGGTAATTGACAAAATCAAACTTCAAACCAATGAAGATGATAAACTTGTCAAGGGGTTAAAGTTTAGAATTGATGGAATCACCCATAAGCAATTGTAAAAATTAACCATGATCAACTCAAAAGAGAACTAAGGAAATAACACACAAACAACACAAAGGTTACATAAAAGAAAAGACACAACAAGGTAGATAGTCATACACACAATATGAGTATTTAAAGCAAAAAAAAAAAGAAAAATAAACCACAAAGCATAAGCTATTCTAATAGTGATAATTTTCCAAGATTGCTTAAAAAATAAAAAAGACTCTAAAACAACTAAAGTAATAAAGACTCTAAGAGTAGTTAGTCCTTTAGTTGGAAAAATAAGACGACGATGTATCATTCGAAGTTTTGTCCACCGGAACGAAAACTTTGAGAGGAGGTCGAGTGAGGAGGAATTCAAGGAAATTTAACTTCTCATATACATGAGCAAGTTCAATTTGTTAAAATCGACAACAAGCACACGAGGATCCATGATGCAACACAAAATCGATTGATGGGGGTAGGGCATCAAACCTAGGGTTTGGTGGTGGTGGGGTAATAGGGTAGGAAATGTTTTCACAATGCCTTGTGAGGTTTGGGAAGGTTGAAAGGTCATTGAGTTGAGGGGTGTTAAAGGATTGTGGTGGTGGGGGAACATTTTCTTTTGCTCCGGTGACGGGGTTAATGGTATAAGTCTCATTCCAATACTTGATTGGATAGAAGGTAGGGTTTTTGGGTGGTTTGGAAGAAGATGGTTCATTCTTCTTAATACAAATAGGTCGAACCGAGATTTTCGGTTTCTTTGAAAGCTTGGATGAGGAAGCTTTGGGTGAGTGGGGTTGTGACAATGAAATGTCAAGGTTATGAATGGAGGAATTAGGCATTGTGAAGGTGTGAGAATGAAATCTCAAGGTTAGGAAGGTGTGAGAATGAAATCTCAAGGTTGGAGATGTGTGAGAATGAATTCTCAAGGTTGGGGTATAAGTAAAATGTAATCAAGGTAAGAATTTGAATACAAAATGTGAAGTGTCAATGAATGTTTAGCCAAATTGAGTAAACAAGGAATCTTGACAGGGTATAGGGTTTTTTTTAATTTTTTTGACCAAAAAAGAGTCAAAAGCAAGTTGATGTCCGCGGTACCTTATAGGGACCGACGGTTCCTTATCACTTAAGGAACCACGCGACTTTAAGGAGCCGCATGCAGTGGACTTGAAACCAAGTTTTTCCAGGGTTTTGAGAAAAACTAAGACTTTTTCAAAAAGTTGCAAATCTTGGAATTTTACCTCTATCAGCACTAAATTATGCTAGGGTTGCATAAAAGCAACACATTCACAAAGAAAGTCTTGACAAAGGGTGACAAAATATTTAGATATCATTTTGAACCAATTTTAGTCAAGTTTTTAGAGGTTGTGATAGATTTAGGTTCAATTTTAATTTCAAATTAAAGTTTTATTAATGTGAACGTAAGGATAGAAACACATAAAGGCAAATCCATAGATCAACTTCATGAAACACTCATGAAGGACACCTAAAATTGGAGTGTTTGAGTGTGGTGGAGGTGGAGGAGGCATGTTCTCCAAGGGTGATGAAATGGGTGAGTTAGGAGGGGTAAATGGTGAAGTCACCAAGGTGTCATCAAAGTCATTCACAAAAGGAATGCTTTGGATTGGTTGGGGTTGTGTAGTCACATCCAAGGGTGCACTTGGAGCGAAGGGTGAAGAGAGCTCATTCATTATTGAGTGGAATGAAGAGGAGGTAGAACCAATGGAGTGGTTAGTACTATGGGTGGATGTTGTCTTGCATGGTGCAAGGGGTGGTGAAGGTTAGGAGGAAATGAGGATTAGAACCATCTCATTTTTGGGTGTGTGAAAGGGCGAGGAGTTAGGCTTGGGTACCTTAATCCTAATCTTAATTGTTTTCCTTGGGGTGGAGGTTTTGGAAGTGTTTGAGGTTTTTGTAGAAACCATGTTTGACAAGGGTGGTTTAAGGGTTAGGGAAGGATGTTTTGATGTGTGAAGAACATGACTAACAAGGTGGGTTTAAATGGGTGAGGGGATGATCCAAACTAGTAACGGGTTAAAATCATTTTAGGTGAATAATGAATTTAGGTAACCTAGTTTAGGAAATATGTAGGTTTTTGCAAAGAATCATGCAATGTTTACACAGATTGAAGAAAATAGCGTAAAGCAAAAGATTCTGTCGGACACAGTGGCCGGTGGTTCCTTATCTAGGACCGGCGGTTCCTTATCGATAAGGAGCCGTTGGTCGATATGGAACCGTGATCAGAGGTGTTTCAAAAATTTTACATCCCAAATTTTGGTTAACGGATTCACAAGCCAAAGTTAACTACTGACCAAACTCTAAGAAGCTAACTATCATAAAGGATGCACAAAGCTATGTAAATCACAAACATGATTGCATAAACAACATTTAGGATTAAAATAAATAGTAATCCAAACATGTAGCATAAGTTAATACACATCCAAGATAAAAAAAATTGTTCAACATTACATGTTTACCAACATGTATTCTTTGAAATACTTCAAAGCTTTCACCTTCTCTTCTTGCCCAATCCCTTGATCATATTCCCCAAATACTTGAATCCCTTCCTTGACTCAACCCGATGTTCATGCAATTCACCTCTAGTCCTAAGATTTTCACGGTAGAGATGCTCCATGTTGAGATCTTCCGGTACTTCACTAGAGGAGTAATGAGGTGGGGGAGCTAAGTCTTCAAGTCCATCCACGAATGAGTTTGAGGATGGGTGGGAATTACTCGAAGAGTTGAAGTGAGAACTAGTACCTATGCCATCACCATCACTTGTTGGCATATAGGTGTCCTCATCATCCGTCTCTTGATGATCGGATTTTCGCGAACCTCGATCACTTCTTGTGTTTCTTGCATATACCTCTTGAATAGGCAACATAACCCGATGAACCGGGTGAAAGCGAGAAAGATCGAGATGGGGAAAGTCATGAGCAACCCTTTTGAAAAGACGAGTAAGAAGCATAGCATAGGGAAGGTTTGTTTTGGGCTTTGAAAGGGCATAATTTATTCGTCGAGCGATATAGAATGCCAAATTGTACTTGGTGGATGTAAAGATGCAACTCAACATATGCACCATACAAGCCGGGATATGATCTCGGTTTCCACCAAGACAAAAGACATTCTCCCTAAGGATATTTGCCCATTGGACCATAAAATCCTTAAGGTCGCTAGAGAGCACTTCATATCGATTCACATTGCGCACATTTGAATGAAGGCTTCTCACAACGTTTCCATCACGCTCTTTCGAAATGGTGTCAAGGATAAACTCTAGATCAATTTTGGTGAGGTCATTTGGAGGTTTATCGTAGGATTCCAAGAGAGCATCAAGTCTCCATTTATCCGTAAAACGACAAGTGCCTTCATATGGCACACCAAGAATTTCACCAAAGTTTTCGAGGGAGTATTGAATCAATTGATCATTCAACACGAATCGAATGAAGATTTCTCCATTGTATTCAAGCATGGAGTAGGTGCTAAAGAATTCAAGAAGAAACAAGGGGTAAATATCTTCTTCTATGTTGAGCAAGCAATCAAACCCCGAAAGCTCAAACATAGATTGGATATAGTCATAACCCGTTATTCCCTCGTCAACGACCCTACCCTCATGGAAACAACGAGTAGAAAGGGATGGAAATGAGTTTCGAAGTTGAGTGGAAGCATAGGTTTGGGAAAGGTTTGGCATGTATTGTCTAGTGAGTTGATGATCCTTTTGGTATTGTGAAGGCATGATTAGTACCTAAATAAACACAAGAAAATATTTCTCCAATCACTCATATGAAAAATAAAATCAAAATTCAAAAATATGAGAATGTGTTGTATCAATTTCTTGACAAACAAAGGACTGAATCCATATCATTCTCATGTTAACAATGTAGCTATTCCATTATTTACCAAGAACATATTAACTATGTTGGATCAACAATGGACTAGAACATTGGTTTTTCAAAACAAGGTTTTTAGGTAAGCATTAACAATGTCATTACCTATTTGTTCATGAGTTCATCTCAAATCCATATTTTAACCAAAATTATTTAATCAAAATTCGGATTTGTTCTACAAGTGGGTTTTAGTGAAATCTTAATGAATATGAACCTAAGGAATCATAGTAAAATAACCATGTCAACCCACATTCCTATTAAGGTTTTAATTCCATTTCAATTTTAAAAATCAATTACGAAAGGATGAACCCTAGAGAAAAATAGATGAAATTGAAAGAAAATACTTACAATTAATTGATGTTAGATGAAGGATGAGTGAAACCCACAACTTGAAATCAATTGATTTGAGTGATTGAAGGTTTTGGAAGCTTCAACAATGGTGGAAAAAGAATAAACCGTCGGCTGTGTGTTTTTGGGAGAGAAAGGGTTTGGTTTGAAAAAAATAAAATAATCAAACTGGCGCTCTGACAAACTTTACTGCCCGCGGTACCTTATCGATAAGGAACCGCGGGTTTGAGCCGCCAGAGATAAAGAACCGCCTGCAGTGGCTGGTTTTTATCAATGAAAAACGCCAAATTTTAAAAACCAAGTTTTTCTAAAATACTTAAAATTATATCATGAACCTTTTAGAATAACATTGGATCATCATAACACTAGGCAATATGCTTTAACGAAGGATTACGAGTTGAATCGAGATCGAAAAGAACCGAAATGGACAAACGACTACTCGTAGCAAAACAGCAAAGTGGAGAGAAGTCAAGGGAAGTGAATCATGACTAGGACTAATGCTCAAGGGATTAATGACAATCTTCAAATAGTGGTAACGAAGAGCTTGTGTCATATATAGTGGTTTAAGACGTGCTTTTCCGGCGAAGTGTTAAATGGCTTTGGTAATGAATAAACACAAAGCAAATATTGATGCGTAGACTAAGATCACTTTTAATAATAGCCTTAGTCTAGACCAAAGTATGAGCAAGGTATTGATTCACTTTCTCTCCCACAAAGGGCCTACTAACCGTATGGGTGCAAACAATGGAAATCATGCTTGATACTTTGTTGTGACAACCGTGGTTTTGGGTTTGTCACTTGGTCTTACTTTTAGGTTATTTATGTGTGCTTACTTGAATTGTGTGTTTACGTGTTTATTTTGTGTGAACGAGGTTGGTGTGGTTATCGTTTATGAGTATAGAGTACTCATAAGTAAATCGAGGAACGGTTATTTCATGTTCATGAGCTCACAAGTGGTGACTATGAAATGAAAATGGTGATATTGTGGTGTTTACGTATACGTATAAGTATTATAGTAATAGTATTTTTTTAGGATTTACGGTTTAACATTTAGAGGTCTCGGGTGAGGTAATTATCCATATGAATATTTTTCGGGACGGTTTTAAGTCATTTAGGACTTAGTTATAAAGTTTATTTCAAAATTTGAGATTTTTTATAAAAGTGTATATTTTACGTCTTTTACGGTAAAACGCGTAAAATTTGACTAGTTTTACGGTTTTGAGGTTTTGGAAGCTTTAGGAGCTGAATAAATTAAGGAAAATTAAGGTAATATTATTAACATAATATTAAATAAAAAAAAAAAATGAATTTATTGGGTGTTTGGGTCGGTTTAGACGCACCAAAGAAAGAGAAAAAGGGAAAAAGGGAAAAAAAAGGAAAGTTGGGTGTTATACTTGGACTAGGATTTTATGTACACACTATATAAGGTTATCTAATAAATAAAAAAAAACATAAATCCCTGGAGACAAAGAAAAATTCGTGGGTTTCATAGAGGAGAATTAGGGTTCTTCAAAAAAATTAGGTTTTCTTCATCTTCTATTGATCTAAGGTAAAAACCTTCATTAACCTTTTTAATTAAATTGTTTTTATGTTTAATTAATCATTCTTATGATGGATTAAGGGTTAGGGTTTATATAAAAACAGTAGATTAATGATGTATTAATCATAATATGATGATCATATAATCTAGGGCTTGTATTAGAAGGGTTATAGGTGATTAATTAGATCAATTTGTTTAAAACCCGTTTTTAAAAACTGGGCAGAATTTTGAGTCTATTGTTTTGATCATATCTCGTGTTCTAGGAACATTCAAGATGTGATCAAACTATCCTTGGATAGGTAATTGAGTTGGCTTTCTAAATCAAGAAACGAGAACTAAATTGGAGGTCGGGAAGTGGGTCAAAAACAGGTTACAACAGTTGGAGGTCAAAAAAGTTTTGAATTCAGCCTGTTTTCTTTTTAAGTTTTGGGTTGTTTGGGGTACTTAGGTTTGCATTGGAATCTTCTCACGAACATGATAGATGGTTTATATGTTTTAGTAAGGATCTGCACTTGGGCTAAGATTGTGGTTTAGGGTAAGACCCTCTAATGGTAATGAATTTTTCATACGTTTAAAATCAGTGAATTCTGGATAGGTAGCAATCTATACACATATATCTGGGCCTTAACAGTAGCTTTAAGGTTAGGGCAAGTGGGAGGTCTTAGCTAACATGTATAAAAGTATGAATATTCCTTTTACAGAAACCATGGGTATGTTTAAGTGTACGTTTGACTTAAAGTTTTGAGACCTAAAAACTGGGACTATTTTGTGTAAAATATGAACGGGATAGTTATTAAACTTAACCAAGTTAAGGACTTGTTAAGGAAGGGTAATGGGGTGATTAGAGCTTAACAATAAGGTAATTATACGGGAATAGAATAGATGTCCATCATAGGTTGATGAGCCATCTTAGTGATTGGTTCGTGTATTGATTTCGTGTTTTTGGTTTGTTAGCTTGTTGCTAGTGCGAGGACTTGTGAAGAAGCTATCAGGTGAGTTTCATAGTCCCATGTTTAATATTGATTTTGACTTCCAGATTGGATGGAAGAGACAATGTGTTGAGTAATTTTCTAAATTGATGCTGTGAATGTGTTTGTGATTTGAGATGGACTTGTGTGTACATTATGTGATTAACTGCTATGTGATTTTTGATTGTGTATGATTTGGATCGGGGGACACGTGTCGTCTCAGTTATTGTGGTTTGACAAGGTAGTGTCCTTGGGATAGGTACATAGTGTGATCATCTATGGTACCATGTTGTTTGGCAAGGTAGGAGCCTTGGATTTTGGTTTGGAATGATTGATCTTGAATGCTAGTTGTTAATACATAATTGTATCACATTGTCCATATGTTATTGTGTTGATGGTTGTTATTCACAGCTTGTAATTGATTTAGCGTTGGAGTCTAAACCTACGACTCTCACCAACTTTATGTTGACGTGTTTTAGTGTCTCTTTCAAGTGATACTATGGTTAAGCATGAGAACATAAGTGGCTAAGATTGGAGAAGCTTAGGAATGCATATAGAAGGAGAATCCCCGTTTGTAAAACCCGCATGCTTTTACCATGAATAGTACCCTTAAGATCGTACGTACTAGATTTAAACTTTCCTAATATAGCATGATTACGATTACGTGTCAGGATTTTACGTATTACGTACGTGTTAGAACACGATAAGTATTTACTACGCACGAGCACGCAATAATTATTTGACAATATTTAATCACGAACATGCGATCATGAAATCATGAACGTAATTAAAACACGAACTATTATTAATTGCGTATATATATTTATTACGAGGGTAATTAAATATATTAGATCACGATATTTACGTAACGAGAACACTTAAAACGCGAACACAAATAATCACGAACGTATAACTTAACACACGAGAACACACCAATGTTTTAGACACGGAAAACATTCGGGTTACCCCTTGTGGGCCCCATTACCACGAATTTAGGAGGGGGGATGGGCTTAGCCCATCTAATTTTACTAAAAGGGAATTAGGAGGTTTTCACTACTCAAATAAACTTTACAGAAGATTTTTAAGAAAACCTAAAAAGCCTCCTTCCTCCTTCTCCTTCTCCTTTGTGTCGCAACCCTACAACCACCATACAAGGTGGTTTTTGATCTTGGATCTCAGAATTCTAGTGATTTATCGTGTTGGTTCTTCGTTCTCTTGATCCACGAATTCGGTAAAACCTTTTTAAACCTTTTCTTTTGATTTAATCTTTTTATTAATTATGAACATGTGATGTTTTTATAAAAACATAATAATTAAGCATAGATCTAACATGTTTTGGTGTCAAATTAAATCAAAGGGTTGTTTTAAGGGGGTGTTTGTTTGGCCGCAGGCTGCAATCGAACCCGAATGGGTTTCGGTTTGCCAAGCCGACCACCACCAAGACCATATGGTCTTGGTTGGTGCGTGTGGGTCCCACGGCAGCAAGGGAAACACGGGGTACCCCAAGTTGGTTCGGGGTACGGTGTCGATTTCATGTCCGGTTCATGTTTTTAGCCTAGATCCGGTTCATGGTGTATGTTAGTTTTTTTTATGTTTATGAACTTATGTTAAAATTAAATTAATAAAATGATGTGATTAATTTAATAACATGACTTAGGTTATTTAATTATTAATGATCATGCAATTATTTTAACCTAAGTATTTATATATTTAAGACTTATAATTAATTAATTATTTTAAAACCATGGATATAATTAATTAATAAACATGACTTAGGCTATATTATTAATATATAATAATACATATTTTAACCTAAGTATTTAACTTATTTAATTAAAAACATGTTATACTTTAATTAAATATTATAACCTATAGTTTAATTAAATTACATGAAATAATTATTAAACTATACAATATACCATATGACTTAGAAAATAATCATGAAAAACACTTAGGCTTATATACTTAGCTTATTTAACCAGCTTATTTCTAATTATGGAAACTTTCTATTTTTAGAAACTTAATTAAATAAGGCAGCTAATCTATTTATAGAAACCAGCTATTTTTAGAAACTTATTTATTTCAGGCAGCTAATCTATTTATGGAAACTTATTTAATTAAGGCAGCTAATCTATTTATGGAAATTTCTATTTTTAGAAACTTATCTATTTTAAGCAGTAAATCTATTTTTGGAAACTTTCTATTTTTGGAAACTTTCTATTTTTGGAAACTTTCTATTTTTGGTAACTTTCTATTTTTGGAAACTTTCTATTTTTGAAAACTTTCTATTTTTGGAAACTTTCTATTTTTGGAAACTTTCTATTTTTGGAAAGTTACTTATTATTACACAGTAAGTATAATAACACATGAAATACCAGAAATACTTAATCAGATTAAACAGAATATAAGATTTAACACAGTTTAAGGCTTTAAAACAGTAAAACATGGTAAGAACACATAAAATAAGCTAAGACATGACATAAAACCAGCTTTGTATTTAGTAAGCAGATACTTATTCATGTACGTATTTATGTAGCACTAGTGATTCGGAAGTAGGATTCTCGCAGTTCGTCTTTCTCGTTCACTGGACATAAGGTACGGATTCCCGTCCTTTCAGTATGGACATTCTTTCCTTATTAGGATTCCCCGTATGCAGCCAACTGTTTTCCCGTAGTATAAGTTATGAGTTTGATTGCTTATGTTTAATTAAGATTACCTATAGCCATATACATGCATGACCAGTTTCACCTAGTTATGGACGTACCATAACCATAACATTAGAGGCGCTGATGTTATGACTTCACCACGGCGGAGTGATTGCTCGTGGCGTCCCTTCAGCTTTGGCCATTTATTTATATTATCATGTGGGGCGTATGGGTGCATCCTAGTTACATGTTTTTATTCAGGATTCATGGTGAATGTGGTGTGTGCCTTGCATCCTTCACGAGGAGCTGATCCCTCCTACCCAAAAACCAATATATTAAATTAGAGGCAGCCCCTCTAATTTGCATGATGAGGTCACCCCTCCAAGTATTCATGCACGGTGGATTTTCATGACCTATATTGGCTAATGGTAAAATACGTTAAACAGTTTTCATAAGATAAACATAAGGCTTTTCAAACTATAAAACCAGTTTTATGAACATGTTCCAGGTTTTCCAGGACTTATACATTTCTGCTGCTATTAAGTCTCTATTATGTTTTAGTGACTTATACTATGTCTATATCCGTGCACTGAGCGTTTTGCTCAGCCGTTACTTTCCTTTCCATGTCCCAAAACGGCAGGTACCCTAGGAAAGACTCGAGCATTTGGAGGACATGCGTAGGATGGAAGCTGCTAGAGACTTCTTTTCCTTTTTTGCCTTCATATACTTATGCTTGTTTAGTCTTTCATTCATTTCTTTTGCTTTATTATGTTTTGGGCTTATGTTTGGGAACCGATGTTTGATTCCGGTTATCCCTATGGTCATGTAATGTTTTATACATTTATCCGTGTATGCTTTGATGACACGCCATAATAACGTGTGACATTCCATTATCAAAATGGGGTGTTACAATTATGGTATCAGAGCCAAGGCTTCGACCTGTAGGCTCTAAAACTCGACCTGTGACTAGTGGGTAGTCACCAGGAGCTTCCCAAGCCAACGTTTGATATTCTACGTATTTATGTTTTCAGCGCATTGTTGTTTTAACCATGATGTTTTCAGCACCTTGAGGTTTTAACCTTGATGTTTTCATCGATATTGTTGTACTAATATGGATGGACAACCGTCATTCATATTTAGTTACGTGTCATTATTTCATGCATGACGTTCCTCGTGAACTGTGACTATGTGGACTGAACCTCAATAGTTCATAATTAGTCACATAAATTTTTTTTTTCTGATAAGTTTTAACAGATGAGTTTCATTTATTTATGTTTCATGTATCATTGTTGCAGGGATTATGACTAAGTAATGGTTGGTACAGGACTGGCCCTATTTAGTCGCATGTGCTTTTATCGAAACTTTTAACTTTGGGACCGACCCATAGGCGTCCCCTTGCTATGTCTTTTGTTTTGGGACCAACCCATAGGCGTCCCCTCGCACATATAAAGGTTTTTATAAACTACATTATACATTCATGCACTGTTTTTCATGCATAAATTTTTCTCATGATTTAAATTGGCATAAATTTTATTTTTTTTCATGTCCCCTCATAAGTTATTACGTTTTTATGTCAAGTATGTTTTCATACTGTCATGGTTAACTTCAGTTTCATGCTGATTATGTTATACACTTCTTCGTGATAGATGGTTTCATGTTTCTTCATGATAATTACGTCTTCATGTTGATTATGTTTTACGCCTCTTTGTTATTTACGTTGTCCTGCAAGACATTGTTAGATTTCATTGAATCCTGCTTTCATGATATTCATGGTTGGTTTTCATTGATCATGCTGTCAGGCAAATCATCGTTGAATTTTGTGTAATCACACTTTAGCGTTCCTCTATGCAACCAGAATGAGGTATATACTGGCATTGCCAGGTTATCATGATGGTTTTCCTAACCGTTTAACCGATATACTTTCCTTAAATCATGATAAATGATCGACCCCATACCGATCATTTCATGTGCATTCCACGTGTACTCCACGTACTGTATTTCATGTGTATTACACGTACCTTAATCCATGTGTATTTCACTTGTAATACTTCACGAGTATTCATTAGTCGATTCCGAATCACCTAAGGCGTATTTTCAATTGTTGATATTCTACAAGATTGCTAATGCCGCTCATAACTGGGAGATGTTACTAAAGGTTGATGCTGCTGACGTTCGGAGACGCTACGAGATGCTGATGCTGTTCACAACCTGGAGATCCTACAAGACGAAGACAAAGGCGTCGGAGCAAAGCAATTGGACGAGAAGATGCTTCACCATCAGACGATTCCCATCAATCATTGTCCCTAATTCTTAGTTACATGTCACACGTCATTCGACTGTCATTTCAGCCATATGAGTGCAAACCGGTACCAGCCGGCCACTCAGCTGAATAGTTACATGAATCACGGTCATGAGAATGACCATCATGGAACTGACGGACAGGATGATAGTAACCACTACTATGACAGCAACTATCCTAGAAATCGCAACCGAAACTCTGGCCACGGACGTGATCAGAAATACAAGGATTAGTAGTCCAACCGATCCGCCAATTCTGGCATAATAACCTTATATTGTAGTTCTATTGTTTTACGTCTCGAGACACATGTCAAGACATCAGTTGTAACACCCCACTTGGATAAATGGACCGTTACGTGTATTTATGGCGTGTCATCAAAGCATAAGGTAAATGTCCTAAAACATTAACTGACCATAACGGAAATACCGGAATCAAACATCGGTAATCCAACCTAAGCTCAAAACATGAAAAGTAAATACTGAAGAAAAAGGACTAAAACAATGTCCAAAATAAGCAGAATAATGTAAGAAATGCATAATGCAAGGAGTCTGGATAGCTTCCATCCAAATGCACATGCTCTCAGAATCCTAAGAGTGTCCTGGTGTACCTGCCGTTAGAACATGAAAGGAACTACGGCTGAGCATAACGCTCAGTGAACGGATATAAAGCATGATAAGCATATACTGAATGAAACAGGCGATAGAATACTGAAGCTGTAAGACTGATATGTAACATGTGGTAGAACTCTGCATAAAATCTGAGAAACCTGGTTCATATATACTGATACTGAAATATGACTATTAATTCTGAAAACATGCATTTACTGTATTTTATTTGCCAGAGCTTATATAGGTCACGTGCTGTAACAACCGTGCATGAATAACTGGAGGGGTGACCTCGTCATGCTGTAGAGGGGTGACCTCTAAATACTGTGCTGGGTGGAGGGATCAGCTCCAATGTGAAGGATGTAGAGCACACACCACATTCACCCTGATAACTTGTAACACATATAAGCCTAGGATGCATCCATACGCCCCACTAATAATACTGATAAAAATGGCCAAGCTGAGCTGAGTGGGACGATGCAGGATATCACTCTCCTGCATGTGAGTCACGACACCGGTGCCTCTAGTGCCGTGGTTACGGTACCTCCGTAACTAGTACATAAACTGGTCGTGCTTGTATATAATGCTCAGGCAATTTATTTTATTATAAACGTGATTGCTGATAACTTAAACATATACTGGGGAAAAACATTTGGCTGCAGACGGGGAATCCTAATCATGCATAGGAAAGGAAATCCTTACTGAAAGGACGGGAAATCCGTACCTCGTGTCCAGTACTGAAATAAGACTGAAAGCTGACGGATCGACTCTGACTTCACGGATACTACATAAATAATGGATGCGAAAATACGTTAACTGATATCCATTTATTATTACTGATTTTAACTGTTTATTACTATTCTTAATTCGTTCTGTGTGTTCTCGTATTATTTCATTGGTTGCGTATAAACTGATAAATCTGATTATCTGATGTATTTCCGATAAACCCGACTGTTTCGTTAACCGTCTACTGGTTATTATATAACTTGTATTTCTGGTTACCGTATAATATTGCGTTCTGGTATTTACTATATTATTATAACTCGTAACCTGCTACAATTAGAAAGTTTCTAAAATTAGAAAGGTTTCCAAATAAACTCCCAGAAAATTAAATTCTTAATAAATCCTATGTTTTAAAATGATTTACAGTAATAAACAATATCGATAAAAATTTTATTAATTACATTAATAAAATCAACAATTAAATTTATTTATTTATAAATCCCTTTTAAAATGATTTAAAGCATTTAAATAATCCCGTGCAATAATTAATATAAGCGATTCCGAAAACTCGTGCTAAGTTTTTAAAATAAGTCTAGCCAAACAGCCCCTTAATGTCTTTTAAAACTAGTAGCCAAACAGCCCCTTAATCTCTTAAACTGTTAACCAAACACACCCTTAATCTGCCCTTAAACCCACTGCCAAACGCACCCATAACTGCCAGTTATCCCTGGCAGTTAAACAGTTCCCCCTGTCTGTGGCCCGTTACCCCTGCTTGTAAATCCCACCGAGTTCCCACTGTTAGAACAGGGTTTTTCCCCTGTTTGTTTTTCTGTTTCCCCCGCTTGCACAAACCCAGCCCAAACCCTAATTTGGGTAGCGGCTGGTGGAAAAAAATCATCACCACCGAGAGTCTCTTGACTCTCGGTTTGGGTGCCAACGAACCCGCCACATCCAGAACACAAACCCAATAATTCTATTCGCTAAACATGTTTTAAACTCCAATTAATTCGGATTAAAGGAAGAATTAAAACTAATTAGGGTTTTCATATGCTTACAATCGTTTAGGGTTTAGCAACCCACGTATCATCATGATTACTTGCATCCACGAGTCTGCCCTTGATCTTGGTGTCTAACCGTCGGCAGAAAAGGAGGCCAGGAAGGAGGTGGCGGCTCTTTTTGATTTCTAGGGTTTCTGCTTGTTTGAGTTTTGTGTCGGCATAGAAAGGAAAAGAACACCCCCCCGTCTGTTTTATTTTCTTCACACGGGCTTGGCCCAAACTTGTTTTCTCTTTTCTTTTTTTTTTCTACACAACCGGCCCCCCTCACTCTATTTACTTTATTTTTTTTTTTTATTTTTTTTTTAGCTTGTAAGTAATAATACTACTTGTATATAATAATACTTAAAGATTTTCTCGCGTTTTTGCTTCTGAAGTCGCAATAATTATTTTTCGTGTAATAATACATAATTAATATATATTCTGTAACTAATAATTATTTTCTGAATAATTATACCTTTGTAATATTTAAATAAACCGAGACTTCGCGTTTACAATATTTACGTTTAATTATTTCTGTAACTAAATAATTCATTCTGTAATGTTTCTGAGACTAATTACTTCTTATCTGAATAAGCTGTAAAATATATTGCGTATTTACTTTATGCGTTTATATCTCTGTCTAAATTTAATACTTATATAATTTATTAAAAAATTAAACTGCGTATTTAATATTCTGATTTTTAAATACGGGTTTTACAATTCTTCCCCTCTAAAAACAATAATTCGTCCCCGAATTAAAGATACGACTATACCGGGTTTTACAATTCTTCCCCTCTAAAAAGGAGAAATTCGTCCTCGAATTAAAGGTAAAAATCTGATGAAGTTATAAGGACTGAAAGAACACGTAGACTGAAAAGACAATTAAGCTGAAGGATGAATTGTCTTCTAATTAAGACATAATGCTGCTGATAGGTATAAACCTGACATGACTGAAATGATCATGTAACGTGACATGACTGAAAGAACTTAACTGGATTTATTGAAGGAAAGGGAATGAGAGGTCCGGATGGACTCCTCTGTTTCGAGTGGCCTCCCGCTCGAAACGATTCCTTCAAAGGTCTAACACAATAAAAATCTTGGTCTTGATGACCCTGTCCTGATGATGCTGAATAGTTTCCGGTTCTATATTTAAGATAGATTTTCTGAATTTGATAGACTGAATCACTATAGCATGTACGATACATGAACAGTACGTACAATTATCCTGAAAAGATAATATTTATATCTCTGAGAAAGCTTCTGAAACATAGGGACGAACTACGTGAACAATTGTGAACGTGCTGAGTGAGCAATTGTGAACGTGGTTCATAATTACATGAGGAGCTTTGGAATGAAATATATCATGAATGTAATACGTGAATCATACTGTGAACGTGATACTAGAACATATCATGAACGTATGCTGACTGGGGAATGAACGCCAAACGTTACGGCTTGAGACGTGAAACGTCTGACTGGTTATGGAATAGTTGTGCTAAACTTGAGTCTGATTTCCCAAACTTTCCGTAACCGTATTCGGTAATAAACTGAGAAACGTGTATCGTGAAACGGCACACGATCTTGAACGTGAACAACGTTATGAACGCTAACGTGAGCTTAAATCATGAGATAGCATAGAAGATGAACTGAACAGCATCATACTGCGAATGAGACGTAAACGTGAAAGTGAAAATAAACATGAACTTAAAGTAGACGTAAACATACACTTGATCGTGAACATGAATTCTGTCTGATATGATGGTCAATGGAATGCCTGAAATCGTACGATTTACTGCTAAATTTTAAAATTTCTGCAGATCTGCTACTACGTGATCCTTTCGGATGAAAGAAACGCGCAGGCTGATTACATGGTTGATGATAACTTAGATAGTATCATACTTTCTCTGAGTATGTGGTAAACTGATAACAATCTCCATGGAGTCTTGTCTCTTTTCGGTCTAGAATTTCTACTTGTAGTAATAGCATGTCGGTGTTCTATCTTGAACCTGCAGTAGGTCAGGCATCTAGATATGAACATAGCTGCATTAATGTGTGATGCGGATTCTATCAGTGTTTTGTCTGGGATTATGGAACATTCTGGTGGAAATCTTGTTGAATAGTCATAAAGAATTTCTAGTGATGACTGCCGGCAATTTCTGCGGTAGCAGTCAATTGAGTTCTAGAAATTTTATACTACGTTCATAGTCGTCAGTCGGGACCATCAGGTGATGGCCTTCACCTTCGCAGGATTGTCTGGAATTTCTTTCTGTTGAAATAGGGTGGTTCAGATATGCCACCTTGTTCATCTGAAATATACATCTAGAAAGCTTGCGTATATAATTTTCTCCTATCGGAGAATCTGCGGGGTCGTGAAAAGATGATTCCCATGTCCTTCTCTAGAATTTAGGAGATCAGAATGTTGTCAACGAATGTACTGCCAGATTTGTCTGAGAATTCAAGGAAAATTTATTCATACATTTTCATACTATAGCTGGAGCATTAGGGAGCTCAGAAGTAAAATTTAAAATTTTTAGAGTGGCTATAATATGTGCAACAACGGTCTGAAGATCATCATGTTCTTCCCTCACCACTGATGGTAGCATGATCTTGAATTTTCCTGGAAGAATGTTTAAGACACCTCGTAGTAGGTCAATTAAACTTTCTATTCGTGGAATGAATATCGATTTGGAATGGTGATCTGATAAATTTTTCGATGGTGCGCTAGGGCGAATAAAGCCTAGTTTTGGTAACTCTTGCAGCAATTGCTGCAACTCTTTTAATCGTAGCTAGAGCCCTGTAATAAAGAGTTTTGAAAACAGGTTCTGTTCTTGAGACAAGCTCGATGTTAAGTTATGTCTCGTGGGTAGGCATGAATTTCTGGAACACCTTCTGGAATGACATCTGGAAATTTTAGGATAATCTGCTGGTCATGGATTCGAGGAATTTCAGAAGTGAATTTATAACTGATAGCCAAAAGTCTTCGTAACTATGTATTGGTAAGTCACGCGCTTGTAAGGAAGAAACAGCTTGTACTGATTTTTCTGGCAAAATATATAATGAATATATTTGGGATTTAGTAAGACGGATCTCGTCGTTAACTGAAGGGAAAACTTTAATAAATATGGTGGTACTGTTGAGTCCTTTCTGGGTGAGAGGCAGATAACTACCTGGTTTGAGATAAAGCTGACATAGGGATACATGAAGTGGACATGGCGACTTTTCACTGAATGGGTTCGTCTGTAACCTCACAGAGTGAATACTGCGTGTTTTACCTGAGTAATAATCTAGTGGTGGTAACTGAATTTTAATGGTCTGATTTTATGCGTGGCATAACGGAACGAGTATACCCCTTTCTAAAAGATACCCTGAATTACTGAGGGTCTTGCCTGGAACATACTGGAACTAGGAGCTCGGACTCGTACTCTGAGAAGATATTCGTATGACGTGTATCATGACTGGTGCCCTGATATGTGTCTTCCGAATTGATACCTGAGAACTATGTCTTGACTGATGTCTTGGCACGTGTTTTAATAGATGAATATGAACAAGGCTGGAAAATTTTGGTAACTGCTAGGATTGGCGGACCGGTTAGACTACTGGCCTCTGTAATTCTGGTCATGTCCGTTCCGGAGTTCCGATGATTACTGACTGATTAATTATAAGCACGGTGATTGTCACTACTGCTTTGTCTGTCATTTTATGACGGTCATTATCATGACCGTGATTCATGTAACTATCCTGCTGAGTGGCCGGCTGGTTGCCAGTTCCCACTCTTCTGACAGAAAGATTTACTGAGTGAAGTGTGACATTTAACTGAGGGAGTAAAAGCATAAAATAGAATGGTAGTGTCTGATGGTTGAATTTATTCTTGTCAGAAATTTCAAATTTGTAGTTTTCGTCCTCGTTCCGCGGCATCAGCATCTTGAGGAATTCCCAAAGTTCAGCAGCATCCGCATTTGTGAGGTCTTCAAAGTGTTAGCGGCATCAGCATCTAGCAAAATCTTCAACTCACGAGTAGCATCAGCAATTGGTAAAATATCGAAAAGTGGAAACGCCTGAGATGATTGAGGATCGGTTAGCAATATCCATGGAGTAGGGTACCTGGAGTACACCTGGCTATTGTACATGAAGTACAAAATGAATACTGCACATGGAGCAAATCTGAGATACTGTATGTAGAGTACATGTGAAATACTGTACATGGAGCTGGTGGAAATTTTATGGGATGATCGATACTGGTGTCGCTTGTCTGACATTATCAAAGAATAAATTGATTTAAACGGTAGTAAACTGAACTGAAACGATTAACATGATAGGCTGATAATTTCCGCGTAGACTTAATGCTGGTTGTATCGAGGCTGAAAAGTATGATATAATCAAAGTCCCAACAGTGGTCAGCATGAAGCATGATTAATGAAAGTCAATCATGATTTATCATGAAAACGGGTTTTACTGAAGTTCTTGTGTATCTTAACATGAAAAATTCATTACCTTGTTGAAAACATAATTCTCGTAAGGAGACATGAAACTGAATCATCATGTAGATGACATCAACGTGAGGGTATGAAAATTTGACTGACACAAGGAACATAAAAAGTCCAAACAACTGAGGTGTAATATCAACTGATGTGGACGGCTATGGTTCAATCTACGTACTTCAAGGAAGGAAACATGAGACTAAGTATGGGCTATTCTGGTTCGATCCATACTGGTCAAAATTTTCTGAGAACTGTCATGTATAGAAATTTATAATCTGGTATTAAATATGGATGGCTGAAGTTCAATCCATACTTGTCAAAATTTATAGAATGTCATGATATGACAAGGGTGAACAACTGTGGATCGGTTCACAAAACATCATTTGACTGAAAGACTTGAAATTTGACTTGAGAAATGGTGAACGTTTATGGCTGGTTCACCAAGTGATATTTGACTGAAAACATGAATCTGTCATGAGTAAGGGTAAACGCCTATGGTCAGTTTACCAATACAAAATCTGAACGGGCAAGGGTGAACGCCTATGGTCAGTTCACCAAAACGAAAGCTCGCTAAAAGCAAATGCGACTAAATATGGCCAGTTCTGTACCAACCTTTTACTTAGTCAAAACGTTAAGAAAACTGACTGATAATAAAGAAAACTGACTGAATAATCCATGAGAAACATGAAAGATAACAACGCCAAAATCTGAGAAGTTCCTGGTGACTACCCACTAGTCACAGGTCAAGTTTTAGAGCCTACAGGTCGAACCTAGCGCTCTGATACCACTTGTAACACCCCACTTGGATAAATGGACCGTTACGTGTATTTATGGCGTGTCATCAAAGCATAAGGTAAATGTCCTAAAACATTAACTGACCATAACGGAAATACCGGAATCAAACATCGGTAATGCAACCTAAGCTCAAAACATGAAAAGTAAATACTGAAGAAAAAGGACTAAAACAATGTCCAAAATAAGCAGAATAATGTAAGAAATGCATAATGCAAGGAGTCTGGATAGCTTCCATCCAAATGCACATGCTCTCAGAATCCTAAGAGTGTCCTGGTGTACCTGCCGTTAGAACATGAAAGGAACTACGGCTGAGCATAACGCTCAGTGAACGGATATAAAGCATGATAAGAATATACTGAATGAAACAGGCGATAGAATACTGAAGCTGTAAGACTGATATGTAACATGTGGTAGAACTCTGCATAAAATCTGAGAAACCTGGTTCATATATACTGATACTGAAATATGACTATTAATTCTGAAAACATGCATTTACTGTATTTTATTTGCCAGAGCTTATATAGGTCACGTGCTGTAACAACCGTGCATGAATAACTGGAGGGGTGACCTCGTCATGCTGTAGAGGGGTGACCTCTAAATACTGTGCTGGGTGGAGGGATCAGCTCCAATGTGAAGGATGTAGAGCACACACCACATTCACCCTGATAACTTGTAACACATATAAGCCTAGGATGCATCCATACGCCCCACTAATAATACTGATAAAAATGGCCAAGCTGAGCTGAGTGGGACGATGCAGGATATCACTCTCCTGCATGTGAGTCACGACACCGGTGCCTCTAGTGCCGTGGTTACGGTACCTCCGTAACTAGTACATAAACTGGTCGTGCTTGTATATAATGCTCAGGCAATTTATTTTATTATAAACGTGATTGCTGATAACTTAAACATATACTGGGGAAAAACATTTGGCTGCAGACGGGGAATCCTAATCATGCATAGGAAAGGAAATCCTTACTGAAAGGACGGGAAATCCGTACCTCGTGTCCAGTACTGAAATAAGACTGAAAGTTGACGGATCGATTCTGACTTCACGGATACTACATAAATAATGGATGCGAAAATACGTTAACTGATATCCATTTATTATTACTGATTTTAACTGTTTATTACTATTCTTAATTCGTTCTGTGTGTTCTCGTATTATTTCATTGGTTGCGTATAAACTGATAAATCTGATTATCTGATGTATTTCCGATAAACCCGACTGTTTCGTTAACCGTCTACTGGTTATTATATAACTTGTATTTCTGGTTACCGTATAATATTGCGTTCTGGTATTTACTATATTATTATAACTCGTAACCTGCTACAATTAGAAAGTTTCTAAAATTAGAAAGGTTTCCAAATAAACTCCCAGAAAATTAAATTCTTAATAAATCCTATGTTTTAAAATGATTTACAGTAATAAACAATATCGATAAAATTTTTATTAATTACATTAATAAAATCAACAATTAAATTTATTTATTTATAAATCCCTTTTAAAATGATTTAAAGCATTTAAATAATCCCGTGCAATAATTAATATAAGCGATTCCGAAAACTCGTGCTAAGTTTTTAAAATAAGTCTAGCCAAACAGCCCCTTAATGTCTTTTAAAACTGGTAGCCAAACAGCCCCTTAATCTCTTAAACTGTTAACCAAACACACCCTTAATCTGCCCTTAAACCCACTGCCAAACGCACCCATAACTGCCAGTTACCCCTGGCAGTTAAACAGTTCCCCCTGTCTGTGGTCCGTTACCCCTGCTTGTAAATCCCACCGAGTTCCCACTGTTAGAACAGGGTTTTCCCCTGTTTGTTTTTCTGTTTCCCCCGCTTGCACAAACCCAGCCCAAACCCTAATTTGGGTAGCGGCTGGTGGAAAAAAATCATCACCACCGAGAGTCTCTTGACTCTCGGTTTGGGTGCCAACGAACCCGCCACATCCAGAACACAAACCCAATAATTCTATTCGCTAAACATGTTTTAAACTCCAATTAATTCGGATTAAAGGAAGAATTAAAACTAATTAGGGTTTTCATATGCTTACAATCGTTTAGGGTTTAGCAACCCACGTATCATCATGATTACTTGCATCCACGAGTCTGCCCTTGATCTTGGTGTCTAACCGTCGGCAGAAAAGGAGGCCAGGAAGGAGGTGGCGGCTCTTTTTGATTTCTAGGGTTTCTGCTTGTTTGAGTTTTGTGTCGGCATAGAAAGGAAAAGAACACCCCCCCGTCTGTTTTATTTTCTTCACACGGGCTTGGCCCAAACTTGTTTTCTCTTTTTTTTTTTTTCTACACAACCGGCCCCCCTCACTCTATTTACTTTATTTTTTTATTTTTTTTATTTTTTTTTAGCTTGTAAGTAATAATACTACTTGTATATAATAATACTTAAAGATTTTCTCGCGTTTTTGCTTCTGAAGTCGCAATAATTATTTTTCGTGTAATAATACATAATTAATATATATTCTGTAACTAATAATTATTTTCTGAATAATTATACCTTTGTAATATTTAAATAAACTGAGACTTCGCGTTTACAATATTTACGTTTAATTATTTCTGTAACTAAATAATTCATTCTGTAATGTTTCTGAGACTAATTACTTCTTATCTGAATAAGCTGTAAAATATATTGCGTATTTACTTTATGCGTTTATATCTCTGTCTAAATTTAATACTTATATAATTTATTAAAAAATTAAACTGCGTATTTAATATTCTGATTTTTAAATACGGGTTTTACAATTATTGTGACACCCCAGGCAAATCCCACATCGGCTGTGGCCAGGAGAGATCCATGGTTCATAAGATAACAGTCGCCTTCTCATGACACAACGCGTTTTGTGGTCTACTGCACGTGGGGTTCTTAGGAACTGGCAGTTAAGCGTGCTCATGTCAGAGTAGTACTAGCCTGGGTGACCAGCCGGGAAGTACTTACATGAGGGCCACAAAGCAAAGCCGTGAGCCTATGAGCAAAGCGGACAATATTGTGATCTGAGTAGGCGGGATGTTACAATTATGGTATCAGAGCCACTCCTGAGCCGTTCGGGATGGTGGGGCAAACCTCATCCAGGACGATGAGTCCTGAAGGGGGGGTGATTGTGACACCCCAGGCAAATCCCACATCGGCCGTGGCCAGGAGAGATCCATGGTTCATAAGATAACAGTCGCCTTCTCATGACACAACGCGTTTTGTGGTCTACTGCACGTGGGGTTCTTAGGAACTGGCAGTTAAGCGTGCTTATGTCAGAGTAGTACTAGCCTGGGTGACCAGCCGGGAAGTACTTACATGAGGGCCACAAAGCAAAGCCGTGAGCCTATGAGCAAAACGGACAATATTGTGGTCTGAGTAGGCGGGATGTTACATCAGTTCAGACACATGTCTCACGTATACCTCCTGAAGACACATGTCAAGACATCAGTCAAGACACATGTCTCACGTATACTTTCTGAAGACACATGTCAAGACACCAGTCAAGACATATGTCATGCTAATAGTTCCAAGACACGAGTCAAGACACATGACTCACGTCCAACTATGGAACATTTCTAAGAAATTCAGGGTACCCTCCAAGGGTATATTAATTTTGTTGTGCCATGTATTAATCAGGCCATAAAAATTTCAATACCATTACCGACGCATCAGTGAGAACTGTCAAGTTGCCAATGTAACTTTCATTTCTTTCACCATATTTCATATATTCATGACCATGAAGGACGCCTTTCGTATTCCCACATATACGAAGGTTTTCCTTCAGCTTAATGATGAGATCCAAGCTGCTAACGCAGTTCCTCGGACAGACACGAGATGAATTTTATCCAAATTATGGACTATGAACAGCACGCCGTGCTACGATTCATAATTATGTACAGTAATGTTCAGGCTCCTGAATACATTCAGCTTGATTTTCCATCGGGAAAATCTGTACAAATTATCTATGCTTACAAGCATGTGCGTTGTTAGCCATGGTCGCTAAAATTTTCTAGCTGTCAGTAAGACACGACCACTTAAGTCTTTTACGCTTAGCCAGTTGATTATTCCAAAATCTTCCCATACATTCCAGAAGAACTTACAAGGGAAGGACGGTACCATGAGATTATGTGTCGACTACCGTCGGCGTAAACAAATCACCATTCATGACCGTTATTCTCCTCCACGTATTGACAACATGTCCAATCGACCTTATAGTGTTAATCACTTTTCCAAGATCGAATTCATGATCATGCTGCCAATAGTGACGGGTGAAAGAGCAGGACATGTCCATGACTGCTATTCGTGCACGACTCGGTCATGCTAGATTTATGATTTTGAATTAGTCTCATCAATGCTCCAACAGCATTATGGACTTAATAAATTGAGTTTCCATGAACTCATAAGCAAATTCATCAGTGTTTTCATTGAGGATAACCTGATTTCCTTTAAGCCTAGAAGAAGAACAGGAAGACCATATCTGCACTATGTTGCAAATTCTATGACAAGAGAAATTTCACCCTGGAAATTTTTCCAATATCAATTCTGTTTGATTACAGTGACACGTTGGATCACATGGATTTGCATGGTTAATCTTACCATGACTCAACTTATGCGTAAAGGAGAGAACCCTACACTACATTAGGTGTTATAGAAATCCTACGCTAGGATAAGTCTAGATTCAGAATCTCAGAGTTTCGCAAACTCCTATGTATCAAGTCCTACGAAGCAAGATACAGTTATGTTCATATCTAAGTACCTGACATACCAACAGGTTAAGATAGGACACCAACAAACTGGGATGTTTTCATCATCTGAAATTGTGAATTGAAATGGGACAAGATCTCCACGGATTTTGGTTACCAGGTTAAAGCAAACTCAGAAGAAGCAAGATGCTATCTGTGTTATTGCCAACAGTTCGATCAAGTCTGCAAAATCCTTACATCCGTACGGATTTCAGAACCAACGGATTGATCGGACACATTCCACGCCAAGGCTCATCCGATCACTTGGTAATCCCTCAGTTATAGGGACAGGCAAGGGTTCGCATTTGTGCTCCTTGTTTACGTCCACGTCCTTGTTCTAATTTCACGACTTGTTTTCGCGCTCGCGTTCATGACACCATTCACATTCATGATGGTATCTTGACTTACGATTTTACGTTCACTTCGTTCTGGGAAGTTTTGCAAGAACTTGAGAGACCAGACCCAATTTTAGTATAACTTTCCATCATCAGATAGACGTTTCACGTAATATTCCACGTCTCACCTTGTAGCGTTTGGCGATACCGCCATTATATTCTATGTTCACGATATGTTTCACATATCATGTTCATTCCACGTTCCTCATATCATGATCAAGATACGCTACACGTATCATGGATCACGATATGTTTACTCATACTACACTCGCCATATCTACACGTAGCACGTTCAAAAATTTTCACGTATCACGTTTAAAAATTTTCACGTACTACGTTTCTTTATGTCTCGCGCATCGTTTCTAGTTAACAGTTAAGTCAGATTGTCTTTCATCGTAACGTTTCAGTTACTCTTACACGATTAATTCTTATTCCCTTGATCGAATTTAGGGGATCTACCTTACGTTGATAACCAAGAACTTCTTCGTATTCCAAGTCAAGGTCAGGAGGACCAAGACTTATCATTCGTGTCAAGATCTTATAACGAACCGTTCCAAGAAGGAAGCCACTTGGAAACGGACAAGTTCATCCGGACTTCTTATCCGTTTTCTCTTATCAATTAGAGATGTCCTTTCAGCCACGTCACGTTCCATGTCCTTTTAAGACATGTCACGTTCCGCGTTCTTTCTGCCAGGTCACCTGCACGTTAATTTATCTTACATACCCTCTCAGTTTGATTCGGGTATGTTTCTCTTTCAGTTACGTTATCTATAATTCGGGGACGAATTATTATTTTTAGGGGGGAAGAGTTGTAAAACCCGCATGCTTTTACCATGAATAGTACCCTTAAGATCGTACGTACTAGATTTAAACTTTCCTAATATAGCATGATTACGATTACGTGTTAGGATTTTACGTATTACGTACGTGTTAGAACACGATAAGTATTTAATACGCACGAGCACGTAATAATTATTTGACAATAGTTAATCACGAACATGCGATCATGAAATCATGAACGTAATTAAAACACGAACTATTATTAATTACGTATATATATTTATTACGAGGGTAATTAAATATATTAGATCACGATATTTACGTAACGAGAACACTTAAAACGCGAACACAAATAATCACGAACGTATAACTTAACACACGAGAACACACCAATGTTTTAGACACGGAAAACATTCGGGTTACCCCTTGTGGGCCCCATTACCACGAATTTAGGAGGGGGTATGGACTTAGCCCATCAAATTTTACTAAAAGGGAATTAGGAGGTTTTCACTACTCAAATAAGCTTTACAGAAGATTTTTAAGAAAACCTAAAAAGCCTCCTTCCTCCTTCTCCTTCTCCTTTGTGCCGCCACCCTACAACCACCATACAAGGTGGTTTTTGATCTTGGATCTCAGAATTCTAGTGATTTATCGTGTTGGTTCTTCGTTCTCTTGATCCACGAATTCGGTAAAACCTTTTTAAACCTTTTCTTTTGATTTAATATTTTTATTAATTATGAACATGTGATGTTTTTATAAAAACATAATAATTAAGCATAGATCTAACATGTTTTGGTGTCAAATTAAATCAAAGGGTTGTTTTAAGGGGGTGTTTGTTTGGCCGCAGGCTGCAACCGAACCCGAATGGGTTTCGGTTTGCCAAGCCGACCACCACCAAGACCATATGGTCTTGGTTGGTGCGTGTGGGTCCCACAGCAGCAAGGGAAACACGGGGTACCCCAAGTTGGTTCGGGGTACGGTGTCGATTTCATGTCCGGTTCATGTTTTTAGCCTAGATCCGGTTCATGGTGTATGTTAGTTTTTTTTATGTTTATGAACTTATGTTAAAATTAAATTAATAAAATGATGTGATTAATTTAATAACATGACTTAGGTTATTTAATTATTAATGATCATGCAATTATTTTAACCTAAGTATTTATATATTTAAGACTTATAATTAATTAATTATTTTAAAACCATGGATATAATTAATTAATTAACATGACTTAGGTTATATTATTAATATATAATAATACATATTTTAACCTAAGTATTTAACTTATTTAATTAAAAACATGTTATACTTTAATTAAATATTATAACCTATAGTTTAATTAAATTACATGAAATAATTATTAAACTATACAATATACCATATGACTTAGAAAATAATCATGAAAAACACTTAGGCATATATACTTAGCTTATTTAACCAGCTTATTTCTAATTATGGAAACTTTCTATTTTTAGAAACTTAATTAAATAAGGCAGCTAATCTATTTATAGAAACCATCTATTTTTAGAAACTTATTTATTTCAGGCAGCTAATCTATTTATGGAAATTTATTTAATTAAGGCAGCTAATCTATTTATGGAAACTTTCTATTTTTAGAAACTTATCTATTTTAAGCAATAAATCTATTTTTGGAAACTTTCTATTTTTGGAAACTTTCTATTTTTGGTAACTTTCTATTTTTGGAAACTTTCTATTTTTGAAAACTTTCTATTTTTGGAAACTTTCTATTTTTGTAAACTTTCTATTTTTGGAAACTTTCTATTTTAGGAAACCTGCTATTTTTGGAAAGTTACTTATTATTACACAGTAAGTATAATAACACATGAAATACCAGAAATACTTAATCAGATTACACAGAATATAAGATTTAACACAGTTTAAGGCTTTAAAACAGTAAAACATGGTAAGAACACATAAAATAAGCTAAGACATGACATAAAACCAGTTATGTATTTAGTAAGCAGATACTTATTCATGTACGTGTTTATGTAGCACTAGTGATTCGGAAGTAGGATTCTCGCAGTTCGTCTTTCTCGTTCACTGGACATAAGGTACGGATTCCCGTCCTTTCAGTATGGACATTCTTTCCTTATTAGGATTCCCCGTATGCAGCCAACTGTTTTCCCGTAGTATAAGTTATGAGTTTGATTGCTTATGTTTAATTAAGATTACCTATAGCCATATACATGCATGACCAGTTTCACCTAGTTATGGAGGTACCATAACCATAACATTAGAGGCACTGATGTTATGACTTCACCACGGCGGAGTGATTGCTCGTGGCGTCCCTTCAGCTTTGGCCATTTATTTATATTATCATGTGGGGCGTATGGGTGCATCCTAGTTACATGTTTTTATTCAGGATTCATGGTGAATGTGGTGTGTGCCTTGCATCTTTCACGAGGAGCTGATCCCTCCTACCCAAAAACCAATATATTAAATTAGAGGCAGCCCCTCTAATTTACATGATGAGGTCACCCCTCCAAGTATTCATGCACGGTAGATTTTCATGACCTATATTGGCTAATGGTAAAATACGTTAAACAGTTTTCATAAGATAAACATAAGGCTTTTCAAACTTTAAAACCAGTTTTATGAACATGTTCCAGGTTTTCCAAGACTTATACATTTCCGCTGCTATTAAGTCTCTATTATGTTTTAGTCACTTATACTATGTCTATATCCGTGCACTGAGCGTTTTGCTCAGCCGTTACTTTCCTTTCCATGTCCCAAAACGGCAGGTACCCTAGGAAAGACTCAAGCATTTGGAGGACGTGCGTAGGATGGAAGCTGCTAGAGACTTCTTTTCCTTTTTTGCCTTCATATAATTATGCTTGTTTAGTCTTTCATTCATTTCTTTTGCTTTATTATGCTTTGGGCTTATGTTTGGGAACCGATGTTTGATTCCGGTTATCCCTATGGTCATGTAATGTTTTATACATTTATCCTTGTATGCTTTGATGACACGCCATAATTACGCGTGACATTCCGTTATCAAAATGGGGTTTTACACCGTTTCCTTCTTAGTTTTTATTTGTTCTTTTAATAAGTGATACTGTGGCACACATATATTTGTTTGGTTATGTTATTTGTTTGTATTGGGTAAGTGGTAGGACTGTTACCTACTTACCTAGACTCCTGAGTCTGATGAGATATTGTCATGACTTTGTGTCTCCATTTTATGACATTTCTTATTTCATATAGTTATCTCTATAGACAAGCCATGTTGTGATGATATCCATACGTCGCGCCCCATATTCCGCCATGGTGGGGTATGACAGAATGGTATCAGAGATAATGGTTATAGAGAATTAGGTTGCCTAGTCGTGTAGCCTAGTCTATAGCTTAAGGGTCCCTGCATATAGGCGTCATAGGAGTATGTGTGCATTTTATAGTAATTGATGTGTTTGAATAATATTTTCGCAGTATTTGTTAGGTTATGAACTACTATGGTTCATACTTAACTACATGTTATTTTCTTTACGAGTTTTGATTAGTGTGGGTGGAACCATGGTCGTATACGCTAGTCATTGTTGGATTTCGCTTAATTATGTTTTCATGTTCTTTATACATTTTGAATTTTGTGTACGCTGGTTCAGCTGGACTACGAGTTTATGTGTTTCGTGCATTGGCTATGTTATTTTAATACATGGGGTTTTGGATCTTATCTTGTGTGGTTATGTGCTTGTGAGTTGTTGGATTATGTGTTCTGTGTAGTATTAATTTCTTATAAGTGTCATCATAGGAGGGAGTACATTGGTGAAAGGGAACATGTATAATTATGGAGGCCTACATAATTATATATGTGCCACAACATCACTGGACTTTCAAGTATGATTGCATGAAAGAGAGTTAATACATGCTTGTATAGTATATGTTGGATGGATTTGAGTGTATGTACGCTTATGCCTATGTATGTAAAATTATTTTCTACTTACCGGTTGTATTTTTGGGATGGTTGCTAGCTCGTTTCTCTTTGAGATGTTCAACTTCTGTAGTAGCGCATTTCTCGGGTCCTCATTTCACGTGTTTGTTTGTACGGTACTTTTGACGTGAAGAATTTTGAGATGGTGGAGATTTCTTTTTGGGGTAACGATGTCTTTTGTTTCGAGTTATACATGGTAAAAAAAATAGAACTTGCAAATTGAAAAAAAAATAGTTGTTGGTAGTCGATGAAATAAGGAAGTGTCGGGATCATGTTTCAAATAAGGTGGAATATAAATTCTTTAACATATAAGCATGACTCGGTTATTTTAAAATATTTTGGTTTTGATCACCTAAAGTTGTTGTTCTTAAGTTAAAAATTTTGTTCTTATTTAGCCAAATATGTTAAAATCATGTAATTAATAGAGTTTTAATTTTCTGGAATTAAAATAAATTAGGTTCTAGTTTTGGTAATTAATGGGGGTTTTAGGGTTTAAAAATCGTTTTTTTGGTATAAATCGGAGTAGGCGGAAACTGTCGCTAAACTGTCAAAATATGTCGCTAACTGTCAGAAACTGTCGCTAATTCCTAGACAGATTTTGAGAAAAATCGTTTTGGTCATAACTTATTCGTTTTTAAAGGTTTTTGGGTGATTCAAAAGCCTAAAATTATGTACTCGGAACATACTTTTCAAATAATCAGAAAGTTTCGTAATTGGAAGTCAGTAGCTTGGTCGAATTAATTGTACAAGTGTTGAGTTCAAGGTTAATTTTCGGACAACATGGTTTAAACTCGTGTTTTGGGTATTTTGCGGTAATGAACACTTGGAGGGTTAACATAGAGATGAGTTGGGAAGGAACTTGAGAGTTCTTTAGACCTTATTACACGTGGTTATATTTTGATGAGTTTTGATTTATGGTATTTATGAGTAAGACTGAAATCGGGGTGACAGTTTTAAACCTGTTTAGTTATGTGACAGCTCCTAACTTGGTTTCAAGACAGTTCTTGTTTGATGAGTTGAGAGATTTAGTTAGGTTGGTTACATAACTTTATGGTTTTGATAAGTTTCCTCGCGGACGGTTAAGGCTCATGTGTTGTTGGTTGAGATTATTTTCGTGTAAACTGAGTTCACGTTTGAACGTGAAGGTTTTATCAGGGATATGCATCCTCGTTTGTTTGCTGAGAATAAGTCTGAGTTTGGGAGTGAATCTCGGGACGAGATTTCTATTAGGAGGGAGTGATGTGACAACCGTGGTTTTGGGTTTGTCACTTGGTCTTACTTTTAGGTTATTTATGTGTGCTTACTTGAATTGTGTGTTTACGTGTTTATTTTGTGTGAACGAGGTTGGTGTGGTTATCGTTTATGAGAATAGAGTACTCATAAGTAAATCGAGGAATGGTTATTTCATGTTCATGAGCTCACAAGTGGTGACTATGAAATGAAAATGGTGATATTGTGGTGTTTACGTATACGTATAAGTATTATAGTAATAGTATTTTTTTAGGATTTACGGTTTAGCATTTAGAGGTCTCGGGTGAGGTAATTATCCATATGAATATTTTTCGGGATGGTTTTAAGTCATTTAGGACTTAGTTATAAAGTTTATTTCAAAATTTGAGATTTTTTATAAAAGTGTATATTTTACGTCTTTTACGGTAAAACGCGTAAAATTTGACTAGTTTTACGGTTTTGAGGTTTTGGAAGCTTTAGGAGCTGAAATAAATTAAGGAAAATTAAAGTAATATTATTAAAACAATATTAAATAATAAAAATAAAAAAAAACGAATTTATTGGGTGTTTGGGTCGGTTTAGACGCACCAAAGAAAGAGAAAAAGGGAAAAAGGAAAAAAAAAGGAAAGTTGGGTGTTATACTTGGACTAGGATTTTATGTACACACTATATAAGGTTATCTAATAAAAAAAAACATAAATCCCTGGAGACAAAGAAAAATTCGTAGGTTTCATAGAGGAGAATTAGGGTTCTTCAAAAAAGTTAGGTTTTCTTCATCTTCCATTGATTTAAGGTAAAAACCTTCATTAACCTTTTTAATTAAATTGTTTTTATGTTTAATTAATCATTCTTATGATGGATTAAGGGTTAGGGTTTATATAAAAATAGTAGATTAATGATGTATTAATCATAATATGAGGATCATATAATCTAGGGCTTGTATTAGAAGGGTTATAGGTGATTAATTAGATCAATTTGTTTAAAACCCGTTTTTAAAAACTGGGCAGAATTTTGAGTCTATTGTTTTAATCTTATCTCGAGTTCTAGGAACATTAAAGATGTGATCAAACTAGCCTTGGATAGGTAATTGAGTTGGCTTTCTAAATCAAGAAACGAGAACTAAATTGGAGGTCGGGAAGTGGGTCAAAAACAGGTTACAACAGTCGGAGGTCAAAACAGTTTTGAATTCAGCCTGTTTTCTTTTTAAGTTTTGGGTTGTTTGGGGTACTTAGGGTTGCATTGGGATCTTCTCACGAACATGAGAGATGGTTTATATGTTGTAGTAAGGATCTGCACTTGGGCTAAGATTGTGGTTTAGGGTAAGACCCTCTAATGGTAATGAATTTTTCATACGTTTAAAATCAGTGAATTCTGGATAGGTAGCAATATATACACATATATCTGAGCCTTAACAGTAGCTTTAAGGTTAGGGCAAGTGGGAGGTCTTAGCTAACATGTATAAAAGAGTGAATATTCCTTTTATAGAAACCATGGGTATGTTTAAGTGGACGTTTGACTTAAAGTTTTGAGACCTGAAAACTGGGACTGTTTTGTGTAAAATATGAACGGGATAGTTATTAAACTTTACCAAGTTAAGGACTTGTTAAGGAAGGGTAATGGGGTGATTAGAGCTTAACAATGAGGTAATTATACGGGAATAGACTATATGTCCATCATAGGTTGATGAGCCATCTTAGTGATTGGTTCGTGTATTGATTTCGTATTTTTGGTTTGTTAGCTTGTTGCTAGTGCGAGGACTTGTGAAGAAGCTATCAGGTGAGTTTCATAGTCCCATGTTTAATATTGATATTGACTTCCAGATGGGATGGAAGAGACATTGTGTTGAGTTATTTTCTAAATTGATGCTGTGAATGTGTTTGTGATTTGAGATGGACTTGTGTGTACATTATGTGATTAACTGCTATGTGATTTTTGATTGTGTATGATTTGGATCGGGGGACACGTGCCGTCTCAGTTATTGTGGTTTGACAAGGTAGTGGCCTTGTGGTTTGACAAGGTAGTGGCATTGGGATAGGTACATAGTGTGATCATCTATGGTACCATGTTGTTTGGCAAGGTAGGAGCCTTGGATTTTGGTTTGGAATGATTGATCTTGAATGCTAGTTGTTAATACATAATTGTAGCACATTGTCCATATGTTATTGTGTTGATGGTTTTTATTCACAGCTTGTAATTGATTTAGCGTTGGAGTCTAAACCTATGACTCTCACCAACTTTATGTTGACGTGTTTTAGTGTCTCTTTCAGGTGATACTATGGTTAAGCATGAGAACATAAGTGGCTAGGATTGGAGAAGCTTAGGAATGCGTATAGAAGGAGAATCCCCGTTTCCTTCTTAGTTTTTATTTGTTCTTTTAATAAGTGATACTGTGGCACACATATATTTGTTTGGTTATGTTATTTGTTTGTCTTGGGTAAGCGGTAGGACTGTTACCTACTTACCTAGACTCCTGAGTCTGATGAGATATTATCATGACTTTGTGTCTCCATTTTATGACATTTCTTATTTCATATAGTTATCTCTATAGACACGCCATGTTGTGATGATATCCATACGTCGCGCCCCATATTCCGCCATGGTGGGGTATGACATAAGCTACTACTAACTCACTCTACATCACCATAGTGAGTCAAGTATCCAAGTAATGAAGGTTTGAGAGGATAAAAGAAAAGAATCACAAACCACAAACAAATTTCAAGGCAAGGATGCCAAGAACAAGCACATAGTCAAGTAATGATCAAAAGAATGATCAAAGGGCGTGTGGAAGAACGAAAGCGTACCTTGGCCACAAAGAGCAATCCATCAAGGAATCAATGCTATGCCCAACAATGACTATAATAAGTACTAAGTCTTCAAGGACTAGTATCATTCCCAATCATCTCGGTATCATCATTCAAGGATGTTAAGGATCAATGAAGATGAGTCTTCTACAAGTGCAAGTAACTCAATCCACAAGCAATTAAGTGATTGATCTTCATGAGTACCTACACAAAGTAAGATGCAAACTAGTAGATACATTTCAAGAGTAGATCTAAAATGCATAATGACTACTAATCTTAAGAGGGATGCAAGATTACCAATTAAAAGACCTATTTTTCAAAAACAAAATAGTTTTGATCAAAGAGAAACTTTAGTACAACTTGACCTTCTAATTTGAGGAGACAATGGATCGATCCAAGTTTTAAAGTACAATATACTTCAAAGACCTTGAGTGACCATCGCTCTAATACCAATTGTAGAAACTAGAAGGGGGGGGGGGGGGTTGAATAGTTTCTCTTCGATTGGCAACCAAATTAAAATTACTTTCAATTTGGTTTGTATCAAAACTGTCTTTTGCTTGAAGCTAAGTTGCATAATGATTAGATTCAATTCAAATGCACTAGTAAAGATAATAGGTAAGTGTAATGATAATGAAATAAGTAAAGAGTAAGGAAGGAGACAACCTAGTGGGAAGACACCAAGATTTATAGTGGTTCGACAACGAGGCTCTATCCTCGTTTCTACTCCACTCCTCGAGTACACCTACTCGAGATTTCCACTATATCCACAAGCTTCCTTCTTGGCGGAGAAAACCTTACATCGTCGCTTATATTATTTTCTAACACTAAGCTAAATGTCGAGACCTAATCTTTAGCTAGGACCAATCTACACAACGTTGCCTACTTCACAATTTAACGACACAAGGCTAGATGTCGAGTTCTAATCTCAAGGTAGAACCAATATTCACGACGTTTCCTACTTCACCATTTTACGACACAAGGCTAGATGTCGAGTTCTAATCCAAAGCTAGAACCAATCTTCACGACTCTTCACTTTGAAGCTAAGTGAGAACTTCACACAACACAACTACTAATCACTTTCAAGTTGAGTGAGAACTTACAAGACACAACCACATCACTTTATAGTTTAGTGAGAACTCCTAATCAATCTATTACAACTCAACTAAACATATCCAAGTACACACATGTAGCTTGGATCTGCACAACATAAATCCAAGCAAACACATATGCAATGGATGTACACAACAAATCCAAGTATTCACAAATAACTTGGATGAACACAACTAGTCCAAGTATTCATAAATACAATGGATTAACATAAAACAAAAAGGGTATCATGATGAATATGACTAGCTCATGGATTCATCTTTATCACAACACTAGTGAGTGAGTGATCTTCTCATTGGACAAGGTAAAGGAGGGGATCAAGAGGATAATCATATGTAAACATCCTTAACACTTTAAGTGATCATTTACTAATGATTATGCTATAGAAAAGAGAAAGGGGGCTGAGAAAAACGTCCAAGAGGCTTGTTGGAAAATGAGATTTGATCCACTATTTAAAGGAGACAATGTACAACGGCTATCTGGCGCGGTACCTTATCTAGCCCGGCGGTTCCTTATCGCTAGGGAACCGCCTAGCTACTTAAGGTTCCGCCCGTAGACTACGCTCCGTTTTTTGTCTTTTAGTGGGGTAGGAATATCTGAGGTATTTTAAGTCTTCAAAGGATATTCTAATAGCATATGGAATATGCTATTTTCAAATTTACATTTTCCATTTTAATAAAACATTTTCTAAAAAAGAAAGTTTATTAAAAAGTCTTTTGTCATATTAACAAAAGTGAGTTTTAAGGATAATCATTTTGATGATCACTAAGTATGATTAAGAAAGATTAGTGATTTGATTATTACCTTGATGAGAGTGTTAGTTAAATAATTCGTTTTATGTTTTACACTAAATGTGTTATATAGTTTGTTGTGATCAAAACTAAGAAAGATTAGTTAACACTAATAATGTTTTTAGGCATCACTTGCATTAACAAGTATGATTAGAATCATCAATTCAGGTATAAAAAACACATTACCTACATATTTTTTTTGTTATTTATGCTTAAATCATGAATCATTTGGTTAATATATTTTTTTGATGAACATGTTGTTGATATTTTAACAATATTATGATATTTGATGATGTTATGTTGATAAGTAATGTTGATATTATTAATAATTCAATGAAGACAATAAGTGATTAGAAGTTATAATTTCACTATCTAGAAAGGATTTGTGGATGATATTATGATTTTAGAGATGGAATAATAGACTAGAAGTTAGTTTGAGTTAGTAAAAGTACGTTTATGCCTTTGCAGAAAATGTAGGATAGGCAAGGTGTAGGTGAAGGTTTACTATACGCTTAACAAATATATCATGATACCTCCATATATCATATATGATATATCATATATCATATATGATAATCTGTTTGAAAGTAAACTTATTTAACAATATAATATATCATATATGGATAACGTGCTTGAAAACAAAATACAAGAAAGTTTGTGATCTTCTGTTGGGTAACTAAAAGTTAGTTGTATGTATATCATCATATATGATAATCTGTTTGAAAGTCAACTTTTGTAATACATCATATATGATAATGTTTTGATAACTAAAACCAAATCTTTTTATTTGTGTAGAGACTGTTGTTTTCAATGCTTTTAAAATAATTCATCATCTCAAGGCCATAGAAGTAAACATAAAAAGCAAGAATCATCAAATCAAAGTGAGATACAAAAAGACAATGCCAAAAAATAAAACATCTATTCTCGAATGAAAGAACAAGGGCAGGTGCATGAGATGACAAAATACGAGTGTCAAGTTTGCAACAAAAATATTAATGCTTGAGATCAACAACCATTGTTGTTTTAGGTAATTGAATATTTTATCTTTTAGTAATTATCGTATGATGATGTAATGCTTTATCTTTGTAATGCTACTAAACCATTATGTTTTTCTGTTAAACATGAAAATGGTGAAAGATATCTAGATGTAACTCTTGGTTAATATCGATATTTTGTTAAACTTTTTATCATAATTCTCAAGATAGTTCTTATCATTTTTAGTATCATATATGATAATGCAATATCATATATGATGATACTTGTAACTCTTAAATTTTGCCATATAAGTACTGCATTATCACATGCGATAATGCATTATCATATACAATATCCAAAAAAAGTTATAACACGTAGAAATTTTTATAAAAAAAGTTATATAAATCATACAGTCTAAGTGTATGTGGTGAAAAGGGACTGTTATTTACTACTATTGAGGAGATTGAAAGATCCCTATCCTATATCATTTTTAGACTAACCCATTGATTTCACTCAAGTGGGAGAATATGAGAGTGATCAACCATTTAAACCAAAAACCCAAATTTACCTTTTTAGACTTGTTACTTCTTAGCTTTAGTGGTGTAGATGTGTATCCTTGCCAAGCTTATGATATAATACTAGTCACGACCGTGCAATTAAGCGTTTAGGATTACCACATAGATTAGTTGAGTGATCTGAGTGTTTTCCAACTTCGCGAGGTGCCTTGGTTGTGTGATGATAATTTGATTAAACTTTATGCTTAATGAAAAATATCCTTAGTGGATACTATTTTCATAAGAATTCTTAAAGGTCTACTTGAAGACAAGTAGGATTCAAGTGGGGGAATATTTGATGACATCAAATAAGTACATATTATTAACATCATTTATTCCATATTATGTGCCAATTTGATTTAATTATTGCAATATATTGGTACTTAATTGAATATATTTAGTTTTGTAGTAATTATGAAGTAGAAAGTGATTAAAGGCACATAATAGAGCTTAATCCAAGATTATAAAAGAACATTATATTCTGAAGATACATATTCCGTATGTATAAAAGCATACAACTTATCTATGCAAGGAATTCACTAAGAAGACTACAATAACTCAAGACACGTATGCTCTATTTAAAGATCCAATACGCAGTATTGGGATTTATACATAGAAGATTCGAGAAGTCATCAAGACTTGAAGCATACGGACTAAATTCTACAACGCTGCGTCCAGAGGATGAATACGCCGTATGAAGATTAAAGATAAATAGGAAGAGTTATATTCAGTAAGAACGTGGTCTCTACTCCAAGTTTCACACACACTTCGTATTTACCCTCGAATACGCCATATACGTGTCGGCTCAGACAACCTATATAAAGAAAAACCCACAAACGAATTTTATAGAAAATGATGGAAGCCATAATTGGCTAGAAACCCTAAATAACCACCAAGAAGAGCTCTTGGAAGCAAAGGAGAGCAAAGATGGCCATGAAAAGTTCTACATATCATTGGAAAATTCTTGTAATCTACATGCTTTGATCACACGTTTGGTATTTGGTATCGTTCATTTAGTTTTCCTTTACCATTCGTATGATGTTTATTTATATATTTACTATGACGAAAGGCTAACACCTTTGGTGTTAGGCATCTTTATGATAATTTAATAATGGTTTATTATATTGATTGTGCTTTGTAGAAACTAGAGGGGGGGGGGGGAGGGTTGAATAGTTTCCCTAATTAAAATTATGTTTTTCATTAAAAGTGACTATTATTTGAAAACTTGTTTCATAATAGTTAGACCAATTTCTAATGTTTCAAAACATTTGCTATATCAAGGGTATGATAATGAGATGCTAAACGTAAAGACATATATAAGTAAGAGCAAGGAAAGAAACAACCTAAGGGACGACACCAAAAAAATTTAGTGGTTGGAAACGAAGCTCTCTCTTCGTTTCTACTCCACTCCTCGAGTAAACCTTACTCGAGATTTCCACTATATCCACAAGCTCCCTTCTTGGCGGATAAAACCTTACATCGTTGCTTACAACAATTACCGACAATAAGCTAAATGTCGAGTTCTAATCCTAGCTAGAACCAATCTAAACTCGTCGCCCATCTTCTTTACTGACACAAGGCTAGGTGTCAAGTTCTAATATTAGCTAGAACCAATATACACTCGTTTCCTATCTTCTTTATCGACACAAGGCTAGGTATCTTCTTTACTGACGTTCAACATAATCTTAGCGAGAACAAATCTACACTCGTTTCCTATCTTCTTTCACACTCACATCATTTTCTAGTTAAGTGAGAACTCACACACTCATACTTACAATTACATCACTTTAGAGTTTAGTGAAAACTTACACATAACACACTAACAACTACATCACTTTAGAGTTAAGTGAGAACTAACACACAAGACTCATCCAAGTATACACATATACTTTGGATCTACAAAAGACTAATCCAAGTATACATATATACCTTGGATTTACACAAGGCTCAAATGAACAAATGTGATGAACATGACTAGATCTATAGAAAGAATGATCTTCATCAAGGCTTCATCTTTTATCACATCACAAATGTGTGAGTGATCTTCTCCCTGGACATATGAAGAAGGGGATCAAGGAATAATCATAAGTAAACATACTTAAATAATTAAGTGGTCATTTACTAATGACTGGAAGATAGAAAAGAGATTTAGAAGCAGAAAGTTGTCCAAAAAGATTTATTGGAAAATGGAGAAATGATCCACTATTTATAGGTTAAAGGTCCAACGGCTAGTCTGCCCACGATTCTTTAAATGGCCTCGCGGTTCTTTATCAATAAGGAACCGCAGGCACCTATAAGGCACCGCACATACTAGAGTTCGCTTCTTTTTGTCTTTTAGTAGGGAAATTTCATCTAGTGAAGTTTTACCTCAAAAGGAATATCCTTTGTCCATTTGAAATATTCTAAATTCAAATTTCCATTTTATATTTTAATAAAACATTTTCTTAAAAAGAAAGTTTATTAAAATATTTTGTCACATTTGAATAAATGTGAGTTTAAGGTTAATCACTTTTAATGACCACTAAACATGTATAAGATATGTTTGTGTAAGACTTAAATGATTATTACCTAAATGAGAGTGTTTGTTAAATAATTCGTCTTACGGTTATCTTTGACGATAAATGTTTTTAAACTTTGTCGTTATCAAAACTAAGAAAGATTAGTTATTACATATAATATTTCTAGACATCGGTTGGATTAACATGCTTTAATTATCGTGAGTGTGTTGAATTATGTGTACCACCCATATCCCCTTATTGTGACAACCCTGGTTTTTTAGGTTCGTCACTTAGTCTTATTTTTGGGGTATTTTGTGTGACTATGTGATTTATGTGATTTATGTGTTTATATGTTTGTTTTTGGGAATGAGAATGGACTAAATGAGGTACATGATTTGTAAATCATGGTACGGGTTGGAAATGAAATGAAATGAAATGAAATGAGTTCAGAAATGAACTGCGAGAAAGTTCGGATATCGTTTTTACAAGGTTTCGTGTACGTATCGTATGTTGTATGTATGTATTAATTACATATTATATGGTTAGGATAAGTTTTAGAGATACTTTCCATAATTAGAAACTTTTGGAAATGACGGTTAGTTCGGAAATACGTAGAAAGTCGAAAAATTAGCGAATAGGTGTCCGGTTTTGATCCAGAAGGGTCTAGATGTTAACTAATGGTAATTATAAGTTAATAGAAATTAAATTAATAAAATAATGAAGGGGGAGTCGGAATTGTGGGCCCCATACCAGAATATTTTAATAAAAAAAGATAATTACCATATAAGAGTCCTGATTGGGCCTAAACTTGATCAGGAGGTTACCAAAGCATATATAAACACCCCAAGACCCCCAAAACGACCCATAAAACTTAAATTAAACTCTAAGTCAGTTAAATAGCAATGGATGATGAAGAAGAGTCGAATTTATGCTCAGGATTTAAAGGTACGTAATTAAACTAGGTTGATTAACGTTAATTTACGTATTTGTAACCTACTATGATGGATTAGGGTTTGAGATTCATAATTTTTGATTAGGGTTTGTTAATGATATGTAACTAATAATGTAATTAATGGGTTTTTATTATTGAAAATCGTTTTTAGGTTTTAATTAGGGTTTATGTATGATTAATTAGATTAACTATGAGAAAATCGTTTTTAAAAACTGGGCAGAATTTTGGTCCATTGTTTTGATCATAGCTAGAGTTCTAGAAAAATTCATGATGCGATCCAAGTACCCCTGAAAAGGTAATTGAGTTGGCTTTCTAATTCAAGAAACGAGAACTAAATTAGAGGTCGAGAGGTGGGTCAAAAATAGGTTACAACAGGCAGAGGTCAAAACAGTTTTTGGGACAACGGGTTTTTAATTTGTGTTTTAAGGTGATTGGGGTACTTAGAAGTACAATTGAACCCTCTAATAAACATGAGAGTTGTTTTATATATTAAATAAGAGACCTGGAGGAGGGCTAAGCAAATGGTTTAGGGTACGACCCCCTAATCATAACGAACTTTTTGTATGTTCAAAATCAGTAAAATCTGAATAGACAGAAGTATATATATATATATATATATATATATATATATATATATATATATATATATATATATATATATATATATATATATATATATATATATATATATATATATATATATATATATATATATATATATATATATATATATATATATATATATATATATATATATATATATATATATATATATATATATATATATATATATATATATATATATATATATATATATGTATATATATATATATATACGTATATATATATATATATATATATATATATATATATATATATATATATATATATATATATATATATATATATATATATATATATATATATATATATATATATATATATATATATATATATATATATATATATATATATATATATATATATATATATATATATATATATATATATATCTATGTATATATATATATACGTATATATATATATATATATATATATATATATATATATATATATATATATATATATATATATATATATATATATATATACGTATATATATATATATATATATATATATATATATATATATATATATATATATATATATATATATATATATATATATATATATATATATATATATATATATATATATATATATATATATATATATATATATATATATAACATTAGCTTTAAGGTTGGTAAAAAGGGAGGAGCTAGATAAAACATGTAAGGGCATAGGGTTTATTTTACAAAGAGCATGAGTTTGGTTAGGTTGGCGTTTGGCTAATAGTTTGATGACTAAAAACCGGGACTGTTCTGGGAGAAAAGTAAACGGGATAGGTATCAAGTTTAACTAAGTTAAGGACTTGTTAGGGACGAGAAATGGAATGCTTTGAGCATATAAACGGGGTATATATATGGGATAATGTTAGATATCCATCATAGGTTGATGAATCATTTTAGTATTTGGTTCATGAATTGATTGGGTGCATTTGTTTGTTAGCTTTTTGCTAGTGCGTGGATTGTTGGAGAAGCTAATCAGGTGAGTTTCATAGTCCCATATCTTTTTATGTTTTTTTTTACTTCTAGATAGGATGGAAGAGACACTGTATGGTTTTGTAACTATTGTTGTGAATGTTTTTATGGTTTGCGATGGACTTGTGTGTACACTTATGTGATTAACTGCTATGTGATTTTTGATTGTGTTTATGATTTGGATCGGGGGACACGTACCGTCTCAGTTATTGTGGTTTGACTTGGTACCAAAGGGATGTTGACAAGGCGGGGCCTTGGGATTGGTTCATAGGTGTATGGGTGCCTATGGGACCATGGTGATTGGTAAGGCTGGGAGCCTTGGAATTGTGGTGAATGGTTAATCTTGAATGTTAGTTGTTAATACATAATTGTAGCATATTGTCCATATGTTCTTTGGTTGATGGTTATTATTCACAGCTCATAACTTTATTTTGGCGTTGGAGTCTAAACCTATGACTCTCACCAACATTATTGTTGACGTGTTTTAGGTTCTCTTTCAGGTGTTAATGTGGTTAAGCGTGAGAACATAAGTGGCTAGGATTGGAGTCGCGTAGGAATGCATTTAGAAGGAGATCCCCGTTCCTTCATAGATTTATTTTGTTTGATTGAATAAGTGATACTACGAGTTCCTTTATGTTGATGTTTGTTTTATTTGTTTGTCTTTGGTAAGAGGTGGGACTTTTATCTACTTACCTAAACTCCTGCATTGTTGAGATATTGTCATGACATTTGTGTAACCTTTTATGACATTTTTAGTTCATATAGTTCTTTTTATAGACACGCTATTGTTGTGATGATATCCATACGTCGCGCCCCATATTCCGTCATAGTGGGGTGTGACAGAATGGTATTAGAGACAATGGTTTTAAAGAATTAGGTTGCCTAGTCTCGTAGCCTAGTCTATAGCTTAAGTGTCCTCGCATATATGCGTCGTAGGAGTATGTGTGCATTTGATATTAATTGAAGTTTTTCTTGATGTTATTGGCTTTTACTTGTGATGTGTGTTAAGTTTTGACTAGTATGGGTTGAACCATAGTAGTTCATACATAGCCACATGCTATTTTCTTTTCGGGTTGTGACTAGTGCGGGTTGAACCATAATCGTCCACGCTAGTCATTGTTGTATTTTGCTTAAATTATACATTCATAATTTGGTACAAGGTAGTTTCTATCTTTTGTTGAGTTATTTTATGTACCTGAGGTATATTATTTTTCTTTTGATGTTTAAGTCATGTTCCCTAAGAATCATGTGGTGGTTCGAGTTACTTGGAGTACATGGGTAGGAAGGATTTTAAGGTGTTTCCATTCTGATGGGAGACATGACTTATAATTGATTTTGTTTTCATTTTGGATTTTGTCTATGCTGTTTTAGCTAGACTATAGATTTCTGTATTCCAAGAGTTTGACTATGTTATTTTATTAGTTGGAGTTTTTGACCTTATTGTTTATGTGGTTATGTGCTTAGGTGAGTTGATGGATTTATGTGTTATGTGTTGTATTGATTCTTATAAGTGTCATCATAGGAGGGAGTGCATTGGAGAAAGGGTAATTGTATAAGTATGGTGGCCAACATAGTTATACAAGTACCACAACTTCAATGGATTCCTAAGTATGATTGCATGAAAGAGGATTAATATATGCTTGTATAGTAGATGTTGGACGGATTTGAGTATATGTATCCTAATATGCCTATATATGTATGATCCCCTACGATTAACGATTGTATCCTTAGGAGGGTGGCTAGCTCGCTTCTTTTTAGATATTCAACCTCCGTTGTAGCGTATTCTTCGAGTTTCCTATTTCACGTGTCCGTTTTAAAATGGTGTTTTTGGTTTTAAGTCTATTGAAATAACTTGGGATCTCTTTTGGGATAATGAAATCTTTTATGTTGAGTCTTACATTTCTTTTGGTCGATATATATTGAAAAAAGGACTTGGAAATCTACTATATAGTTAGATAGTTGGTTATATTCGGTAAAATAAGGGTAGGGTGTAAGAGTCGTGTTTGCAACAAGATATAAAATAAGTTTTTTTATGTAATCAACACTTATTTATTTCAAATTCTAAAAGACGTTCTTTAAAATAAAGCAAAATAAATTTTTCCTACTTAAATATTTCATATAAGTGAGTTTAATCGATATATGTCATTTATAATTATTTATACAAGACTAAACAAAGTTCATGAAAGTTTCACATACATTATTTCTTTTCATTTAAGAATGATTACGTTAATTACTAAGATGATTATTTAGTTTTTAAAACAACTAGTATAAAATTGTTTTGGTCATAACTTGTTCATTTTTAAAGCTTTTTGGGTGATTCAAAAGCCTAAATTTATGTACTCGGAACGTACTTTTAAAATATTCAGAATGGATAGTCATGAGAGGTCATTAGCCTGGTCGAAAGTGCTGTACAAGTGTCGGGTTCAAGGTTGAGTTTTGAATAGTGGTTTTAACACTTAGGATTTGGGATGTTCGGAGTACCTAGTATTTGAGTTGAGTCTTGTGATCGTATAGAGGGTTGTTTTTAGATCCTTTGAGTCACATAGATATGGAGAGGTAAAGAAAAATATTCTTTTATGAAAATTCGATGTCGTGCAAGGTTTAAAAAAAATATGTCGCGGAGCGTAATATGTTTTGGTTTCCATTGGGTGTTTCTTGGATTATTTTTCGTTGTCATGGGTCATTTTGATGTGATACATGTTTTGGGTTTGAGTTTTATTTTAAGTCTCGTGGTTTTTGACTTGTTTTAACTGGTGCACGTGTAATGTCGTTAGTTATCCATAGTTTTGATTCGTTGGTCGTGTCTGGTGGGTTCCAGATGTAGTTTTGGTTTTGTATTGATTGAGAGAATTGATATAGTCATATGAGAGAATAGTTGGAATGCCCTTTGTGATGGGGAAGGAGTTAGAAGTTCGTAGAAAGACGAACTAATTTGGTCATGAGGTCTCTTAGGAGTGCCAAGGGAGATGAATAGATATTTGTATAAAGTATGGATATTGGCACAAGTAACGCATCATATAGAATGTTGGAAGGGGATGTCATATTTCAAAGGTACTTGTGATATTCGTTAGGTATGAAATTTTCCGAAAATTTCTTAAGATTTAGTAGGTTTACCTATTATCTTGAAGTAGAACCATGAACAGAGCCAGTAGAAGGAGCAAGATGAGTTGTAGTTAGTGCCTTTCCAAGGCAATTATTGATGGAATGATTTTAAAGATAAGAGTTGTTAGAAATTACAAGGGATTCAAGATAAAGGTTGAGTTGCCTGATAGTAAATGTGATGTGAAAGCGGTTGGATGAGTTGATAAGAAGGAGTATCGATCTTTTAGAATGTGTGTAGAATTTCACGAGTAGAAAGAGGTAGAAATTTGTTTGTGTTGCTGCCAAGAGAGGATGCAGGGATGATGTTAAGAATGTTGAATGGACACTTTTGGGTTTACGGTTATGCATTTGGCTTCACCAAAGCACTGGCGGTTTTCATGGAGTCAATGAAGCGAGTGTGCATGAACGTATATAAACGAGTTGTCATCGGGAGTATCGACGACATATTGATCTACTCAAAGTCTAAGAAGGAGAGTGAGGCGAATTATCTGTTGGTTTTGGAGTGGAATTATACATGATATTTTCAAGTGTGAGTTTTAGTATTAAGTTTACCATGATGAGTAGTTAGAGATGATGGCATATCATGGAACCAGCAAGGGGCAAAGTAAAGAAGGATGAGGAAGAATTTTGGAGGCTGTAGAGGTGGATTGGATAATGAGCCGATCTTGGCATTATCGGAAGGACTGGATGAATTCGCGAAGCATGACGATACGTGGAGCACGGATTTGGATGTGTACGAGAACGACAAAGAAAGGCGATTGCTTATACGTTGCAAGAACTGAAGATTTGGAAGAACTAGATAAGACTTAGTTAGTAGAGCTGGATTGTTATATATGCCTAGAATGCTAGAGGCATTTGGGGTACGAGACGTAAAGAATGATCTATACGGATCATGAACGTCTCCAACACATATTCAATCCTCTTGATTGAACATTTGGCAAGGTGATGGGTGGAGTTAGAGCTGAGCATCGGTCCGGGACCGGACCGGACCGGTTAAGACCGGACCGGACCGAGGACCGAAATGGTTCGAAACCCCGGACCGAGACTGGACCGAAATGGTACGGTCCGGTCCGGGTTGGTCCGGTCCGGTTCGGTCCTAAGTCCGGTCCGGTCTTATTAGACATAATTGGCGAGATTTGGGTAAGACCGAACCGGACCGGACCGGACCGACCGGACCGAGGACCGAATTCGTCCAAAACCCCGGACCGAGGACCAGACCGAAATTGTTCGGTCCGGTTCGATTCGGTTCGGTCCGGTCCGGTTTTCCGGTCCGGGTCGATTTTTGGGTCTGCCGTGCTCAGCCTAGGTGGAGTTAATTGATGAAAGAAAAATTGCAAGGCCAAGTACCATCTGGGAAAGGCAAGCATGGTTGATGAGACGAACTTGAACTATATGGATGACGTATTAGGGTGGTATGGATGAAGGATGTAGGTTGCACGAGTTGAGTTGTCTAAAGCAGAGAACGCGACAACATTTACGTTGCGTGGCTTGGACAATCGTATGGAGAAAAGGGACATAAACTATACTTCCTACATAGATAGGAGTAGCTTAGAAAGGGCGATGTAAGGACGAAGTTGGTGGAAGGGATACATAATGGGGTGAGGAATAAGTACGATGAGAGTTGGGTGATAGTCGATAGACTATCTAATTCATCCTATATTTCAAGAGGAATGAGAAGTCACGTAGTTGAGAAGTTGGAAGGATTGCATACAAATGCGATGGAATAGGCGGTTTTATGTAAAAGTTAACCTAATAGGTATGGAATGCCTTATGAAGGATTATAGTAAGGGAAGAAACGATGGGAAGCAAGCGTAATATACCGTTGATAGACTTATGGTTGGTATGAGCATACTATAGGGGTAACTGAGAAAGACGCCTAGAGCTTTGGCGTGCGGTTTGGAGATAGTTAGAGAATGCATTTTATTTAGGAAGAATTCTTCTACAAAGAGAGTCACTAGTGAGAGGGGCGTATTCCTCACTGATGAGAATGTAGGGAATAAAAGAGGATCGCCTAAATTATTGGCTGAAGATGAGATAGAGGATGGTATGGAAATTAAGATTATGGAGAGACAAGCGAGAAGTAGTATGGAGGAAGCATGGCTTGAGGGAGCAAAGGGTTGTCAAGATAGTGTAGTGATATAAAAGGGAAAACCGTTAGGTATGGTGATAGGAAATGTAGTAGAAACTGATGAAGTTAATCCATAGAAGATGAGGTGCATCACCGTTACTGTGGGGTGAAGTTAGAAGCAATCAACATATTGGACCGGAGTTAGAACAGAAAACTACAAGAGGTGGTGGCAGTGCTTAAGTAGAGGTTGAAAATGGCAAAGGAGCGACAAGAGAGCTGTGTGGACAAGAGGCGTAAGCTGTTGGGATTTGAGATTGGGGATAAGGTTATGCTATAGGTTTTACCATGGAAAGAAGTGACGTGGTTTGGGATGAAAGGGAAGTTAACACCTTGAATCATGGGTCCGTTCGAAATCCTTGAAAATATTGGACCAATGGCTTATAGGTTGAGGAATTACTGGGAGAATTTAGTAGTGTGCATGATGTATTTCGTGTATCAAGCTTGAGGAAATGCTTAGCAAGAACCGACTTGCAAGTACCGTTAGATGATATTAGTATGGATACGAGTCTTCGTTTCATCGAAGAACCGGTAGAGATTTTAGGTCGTGAAGCTAAGACGTTGGAAAAAGGGTAATATACCGTAGTTACGGTTAGATGGAATTTGGAACGTGGATTAGAGTTCACGTGGGAACGGGAAGGATTTATGAGGAACAAGTATCCTTAGATATTTGCTAATTATGATCCTAAGGAGTAAATCTCGGGATGAGATTTCTATTAGGAGGGAGTGATGTGACAACCCTGGTTTTTGAGTTTCGTCACTTAGTCTTATTTTTGGGTATTTTGTGTGACTATGTGATTTATATGATTTATGTGTTTATATGTGTGATTTTGGGAATGAGAATGGACGAAATGAGGTACATGATTTGTAAATCATGGTACGGGTTGGAAATGAAATGAAATGAACAGAAATGAACTGCAGGAAAGTTCGGATATTGTTTTTACAAAGTTTCGTGTACGTATCGTATGTTGTATGTATGTATTAAGTACATATTATATGGTTAGGATAAGTTTTAGAGATACTTTCCATAATTAGAAACTTTTGGAAATGACGGTTAGTTCGGAAATTACGTAGAAAGTCGAAAAACTAGCGAATAGGTGTCCGGTTTTGATCCGGAAGGGTCTATATGTTAACTAATGATAATTATAAGCTAATAGAAATTAAATTAATAAAATAATGAAGGGGGAGTCGGAATTGTGGGCCCCATAGCATAATATTTTAATAAAAAAAATAATTACCATATAGGAGTCCTAATTGGGCCTAAACTTGATCAGGAGGTTACCAAAGCATATATAAACACCCCAAGACCCCAAAAACGACCCATAAACCTTAAATTAAACTCTAATTCAGTCAAATAGCAATGGATGATCAAGAAGAGTCGAATTTATGCTCAGGATTTAAAGGTACGTAATTAAACTAGGTTGATTAACGTTAATTTACGTATTTGTAACCTACTATGATGGATTAGGGTTTGAGATTCATAATTTTTTATTAGGGTTTGTTAATGATATGTAATTAATAATGTAATTAATGGGTTTTTATCATTTAAAATCTTTTTTAGGTTTTAATTAGGGTTTATGTATGATTAATTAGATTAATAATGAGAAAATCGTTTTTAAAAACTGGGCAGAATTTTGGTCCATTGTTTTGATCATAGTTAGAGTTATAGAAACATTCATGATGCGATCCAAGTACCCCTGAAAAGACAATTGAGTTGGCTTTCTAATTTAAGAAACGAGAACTAAATTGGAGGTCGGGAGGTGGGTCAAAAACAGGTTACAACAGGCGGAGGTCAAAACAGTTTTTAGGACAGCGGGTTTTCAATTTGTGTTTTAAGGTGATTGGGGTAGTTAGAAGTACAATTGAACCCTATAATAAACGTGGGAGTTGTTTTATATATTAAATAAGATACCCGGAGGAGGGCTAAGAAAATAGGTTAGGGTACGACCCCCTAATCATAACGAACTTTTTGTATGTTCAAAATCAGTAAAATCTGGATAGACAGAAGTATATATATATATATATATATATATCGAGGCCTTAACAGTATCTTTAAGGTTAGTTCAAAAGGGAGGAGTTAGATAAAATATGTAAGGGCATAGGGTTTATTTTACAGAGAGCATGGGTTTGGTTAGGTTGGCGTTTGGCTAATAGTTTAATGACTAAAAACCGGGACTGTTTTGGGAGAAAAGTAAACGGGATAGGTATCAAGTTTAACTAAGTTAAGGACTTGTTAGGGACGAGAAATGGAATGCTTAGAGCATATAAACAGGGTATATATATGGGATAATTTTAGATATCCATCATAGGTTGATGAATCATTTTAGTATTTGGTTCATGAATTGATTGGGTGCATTTGTTTGTTAGCTTTTTGCTAGGGCGTGGATTGTTGGAGAAGCTCAATCAGGTGAGTTTCATAGTCCCATATCATTTTATGTTTTTTTACTTCCAGATGGGATGGAAGAGACACTGTATGGTTTTGTAACTATTGTTGTGAATGTTTTTATGGTTTGCGATGGACTTGTGTGTACACTTATGTGTTTAACTGCTATGTGATTCTTGATTGTGTTTATGATTTAGATCGGGGGACACGTACCGTCTCAGTTATTGTGGTTTGACTTGGTACCAAGGGGATGTTGACAAGGCGGGGCATTGGGATTGGTTCATAGGTGTATGGGCTCCATTGGGACCATGGTGATTCGTAAGGCTGGGAGCCTTGGAATTGTGGTGAATGGTTAATCTTGAATGTTAGTTGTTAATACATAATTGTAGCATATTGTCCATATGTTCTTTGGTTGATGGTTATTATTTACAGCTCATAACTTGATTTTGGCGTTGGAGTCTAAACCTATGACTCTCACCTACATTATTGTTGACGTGTTTTAGTGTCTCTTTCAGGTGTTAATGTGGTTAAGCGTGAGAACATAAGTGGCTAGGATTAGAGTCGCGTAGGAATGCAGTTAGAATGAGATCCCCGTTCCTTTATAGATTTCTTTTGTTTGATTGAATAAGTGATACTACGAGTTCTTTTATGTTGATGTTTGTTTTATTTGTTTGTCTTTGGTAAGAGGTGGGACTTTTATCTACTTACCTAGACTCCTATATTGTTGAGATATTGTCATGACATTTGTGTCACCTTTTATGACATTTCTAGTTCATATAGTTCTCTCTATAGACACGCTATTGTTGTGATGATATCCATACGCCGCGCCCCATATTCCGCCATAGTGGGGTGTGACACTTATGTGCTTAGCATGTAACGTTAATCATAGTGCCCTTAGAAGCGTTAGGAAGATCTCTGCTTTTTGTAGCGATTTATTTAGGTGGAATAATAGGATAAAAAATAATGTCCTGCGTATTGTAAGTTAGAGTGCCAACTAGAATAGCAAGTGACATTTCTAGTATAAGCCTTAATACTTACTCATTGAATGGAATAGTTGAGCTACCACTATATAATAGCGATAAGTAGTAAGAGGATAAAGCCTCGATGAGCTAGAAGTAGCAATAAGATCACCATTACCTCCCCTTCTAAGATATATTATAACCAACATTGATTTGTTTTATGCGGATGCGTCTATTCATGAAAGGTCTAACGCATCTATGTTTAAGGAAGAAGTACCGCCTTAATCTAGGAATGATATGTCCATGATAGTTTATTACAATCATTACACTTGTAATAAAACCAACTTTAGTTTAGTGTTAATATAGTTAGCACGTTTACCTACATTATAATTGACATTGCTTGACTTGCTTCTAGGTTCTCCCTTGTGTGAGTTATATTATCATTACTCGTACTACCACAATTCGTGCCAGTCTCTCAGCCTGGACCCCCTTTTATCTTAGTTAGGTTAAGTATAATTGAGTCTTAGGTTAGAATAGGTAGGATAATTAAAATGCTGGTAGACATAAGAATTAACGTTTTTGCTCTTAGTGATCGACACCTTGCTTACCAAACTAGTCCATGATTGATCGGGTACACTGCCCGTTAAAGACGTTCTATTAGGTGAATAAGGTTAAATCGAAAAAATATAAATTTAAAACTTGAATTAGATATAATGACCTACTGAGCATACATCATAACTCCACGTGGATGATTTTGTGTTGGATGAAGAACAAGTAAAGTGTTCTACACCAAAATGACAAAAGTTGCCAACAATTGTTTTTATTTTAAAACTGATAACTTAGCTTGAAAGTCCCAAAATACAACAACTGTCGAAACTATAAGTCATATAAACACGAATGCACAACGAAACACTTTTCAAACGAGTAATGCTTTATTAATTGTTATAAACAAAGTATTACAAAGTGCTATGAATACACTCGTTGAATGACAATAAGAAATGAACCCTAGAACGAGTAAACTTGATTCGAGCCTCAAGTTTACAAGAGAACCTATGAGTCGCTGGTAGACAGCTGAGGGCTCAGAGGTTCCAAAGAGAGAAGAACTTAGATAATTTATCTAAGCACAAGGGTTAAATAACTCTCCTTTCTCCCTCCTATTTATAGTGGTACGAGGTTGCTTCCTTAGTGGGAGTAGTTGATACGTGTCATCTTCTGAGTGGAAGAGTACAACGTATTAAATGAATGTCCAAATCGAGACATACCTTTAAACTATTATAGGTGAACAGTTCTGCCAACTGTTCACCTTTTGTCCCACTAGGTCGTACTAGGCTTTTTCTTGAATCTCTTGTTTTGTACCGCTCAAAACACTTTGTAGATTCTCCTGCCTAAACTATAAAAGGATCAGACAAGCTTTGCTTGCATAAGACTTCTAGGGTTCTAAGTGATCTTTGAGTATTGTCAACTCAGAGATCCTTGAACACCAAAACATTCCTTCTACATCCCAGCTATTCATAATCGCTGGTGAGTATGACTTCAGATTGTCTTCGACTTCTCTGACGTCGTCTTTGACTTGAATGTTCCTGGTGTGCCATGTTGGGAATAAATTAAGGCCAGATCACTTGAGCGCTGACAAGAACAATTCAAGCGTTGACAAGAACAAAGCAAGCGCTGACAGCTCAAGCGTTGACAAGTTAAAGTCAAGCGTTGACACATTGAAGACCAACACTGATGGAAGATATAATCTACACGTTTATTATATTCTAGAATACTTCTAGTAAGGATAGAAACGACAATGTATTTTCTATGTTTATCTTTACCTAGAATAGCTGATACGTAGCTTATTGTACAAGGCTTCTTATGTCTATAAAAGAAGGCCTTTAGGTTAAGTTTTGATAATTAGTTTTGATATAAGTTTTCGTTCATAAACATCTTTCATTGTAAGCAAGTTCGACATTCATAATCAAAGTGAAAGTTTGTTTACATCTTGTGTGTTCTTGTTTAAGTGTTAAATTCCGCATAACACTTAAACTCATAAAGCATATACAAAGGTTTCTCTACGTGTTATACTTGATCTAATCTCGTATACACAAAGCTAATCGATCTAAGTTTGGGATCAACATGCCATCTGAGGCTTTGCCTTCCGCTGGTTTGGTCTCTATCGCTGGTCCTCTCAGCGACCAGTAACACTTAGTCTAATTTAAACAAATCTAGACTGGGCCATAGTTAAATTTTCATTGGCCCAACAATCTCCCCCTATTTGTTTACAAATTATACTAAGTCTAGAATTATAGTAAGTGAGTACACCGCTTCTTCTTACACATAAATTTAACAAACATACCTTAGAGTTTTATTCAACATAAAGAACCTAACCTATTACATGGACACCTAGTGGTGTACAAAAACAAAAGATTCTTCAGCGATCAAGGACTTGGTCAACAGTTCTTTGGGCTTCAACTTTATCAGCTCTGGAGTTGATGATTAGCTCAATTTCGAACTCAAAGTCACTGGCTTCTTTGCAGTTCCTTAATATGCCTTGCTTGAGTCTGATGAGTTGTATGGTTGAGGACAAATGCAACTCATTTTCCCTCTGGAAGCAGTATTTACAGTTACCATTCATGAAGACCATTCCCTTCTCTGGTTCAGAGTAGATTTGACCACCCATTGGCTTTGCAATCTCTTTTAGAGGTACTAGGTTTCTGTACATTCCATCCACTATAACATTTTCAGTGACCAATTTCTCTACCAGAGGCCCCATTGGGGTTTTCCTTTTTCCGTGTCCCCGTGTTTGTTGTTGTTGTGATAGTTGGGGAGGCAGAGGTAGCTTCAGCTTCTTAGTAGTGTCTCTTACCCAGTCGAGTTTGGCTTGCATATTTTTCATCATCTGGGCTGCACCAGGCCCAGTCTTCTTTTGAGCAAGAGACAATACTTCAAACCATTTAGAGAGACCCAGATCTCTGAGTTTGAAGTCACTGCTAACCTTGTAGTTGGTTATCTCATTATTACTGTATAAGGTCATCACCACCTTTTTATCTTTATCAGTGTAGCAGGTGTACTTGGTGATTTGACCAGGCTCAGCTTTTTGATTTACAATCCTCTCATACTCTTTCTGAAGAAGAAGTTCATGCTCAATCTAAGGGGGAGCAACCACCAAAATCTACAACTCAACCCATCATATCACCAATCCCAATTAGATCCTTCAAACCCACCACTGAAGTAGTAAAGGACAAGGGAAAAGGGATTGCCACTAAAGTGCCAATTATTACTTTACATTCCTTGCAAGAGGAAGAAGGATCCACCCCCAAACACTCGGATTTAAAAATTTTACTTTGGCCACAGGTAAGTGATTTTTGAACCTACCCTTACTCCCTATTGCTTGAACCACATCCCCTAGAATGGTTCCAGCAACTAACTCTTCCACAGTGAATCGACCCACATTCCACTTTTCAATGGTTTTCTTGAGTTCAGCGTTTTCATCAGTTAAAGATTCATTTTCAATGGAAAGTCTGCTGACATCATTTTGTAATTGATTTGCAAGATTCACAAAACGTTTGAGATTGGTCAACTCAGATTGACAAAGATTTAACTCAGTTTTAAGACTGTGAAATTTATTCAACAGGTTTTTTCTTTGTTCTTCACACAAAATGGAGGTCAACCAGAGTGTAGTCACTAACATGGTCTCTATCAGGACCTTTAGGTATAGAAAGTAATCTTTGTACCTTTTTCATTATGATATCTACCCATTGACCAGATCTTGCCTCGCTTTTTCCAACAGCGGGTTCTTCATCAGCGACGGCCATAAAGGCTCTGACAGTAGTTGTCCCTTCATCGTATGAGGTAAGAGGTTCATCATCCCAATCAAAAGAGGCATCAATCAGACCTCTTTCAGTCTTTTTGTTGTCCTTTTTCTTTGCAGCGTCTTCAAATTTTTGGTTGAGTTTCACCAACTCAGCTTTCAATGCTTTGTATTTGACCTTGTAGTCCTTCTTTCCCTCTGAGTCAGAGTGAGAAGTTTGCTTGAAGGATGGAGAAAACTTCTTCTTGCTGCTATGGTTGCTGCTGGATGATGGAAAGCTGGGAGAGGAGGTTTTGTTTGACCAACAATCTTTCTAAAAATGACCAGTTTTTCCACAAGTGTAACATGACACTTTGGATTTATCAACTTTAGCAGCTCCCACTCTACCTGATCTCTTGTAGTATCTCTTTTGATCTGCCAGAAGAGCTCTGTCATGGAACTCTGCATGCAATTCATCAAGAAATTCTTGACTACTTCTTGTATCCTCTTCAATGTTAGAGTCGCTGTCCTGAAAGGAATGGTTAGCAATAAGAGCTTTTGAACCAGAGATATGAGTGGTAAACCTATCAGTCTCTGATTTGTAAATGGAGTCAATCAGCCCTTCTTCATAGTTATATCTACCAAACAATTGGGTCAGAGTATCATTCTTGATTGCATTGTTTGCTCTTAAGGTCTGGTTTAAGCTAAGCCATTTCCTAGGTAAGCTGTTGACAAAAGTGGCATTAACTTTAGCCTTTGGTAGAACAATACCATTGTTTCCTAAATCATTCAACAAAATCTTAAGCCTAGTGTAAGTTTGAGCAACAGTTTCTGTTTCCGAAGCTTTAAAAGCATTAAACTTGAGTCTTAGGGCTTGGATTTTTGGTTTCTTTAGTTTCTTGTAGATTTTCTATTTAGGATCCGGTGGTCTAACATGGTGGAAATAGGTGGTGGTAGCCATTGATGGTTTAGAGAGAGAGAAGAGAGGTTGAATGTGTGAAATGATAATGTATTGAAATGAGAAAAATGACAATCAACACCCCTCCTTGGAAGCTAAGGAGGGGTATATATAGCCACACACACAACATAAACTATACAACGAACCTAGTCTAGTCTAAATGTGTATGACAAAAATTATCATTCTAAGACAAAAATAAAATAAGAGATACACCTAACATGGTGGAAATAGGTGGTGGTAGCCATTGATGGTTTAGAGAGAGAGAGAAGAGAGGTTGAATGTGTGAAATGATAATGTATTAAAATGAGAAAAATGACAATCAACACCCCTCCTTGGAAGCTAAGGAGGGGTATATATAGCCACACACACAACATAAACTATACAACGAACCTAGTCTAGTCTAAATATGTGTGACTATGATAACTAATGGGAATTCTTAAATGTCGTCACATAAAGTGAGTTTCCAACAATCTTCCCCCATGGGACGACGTGTAGAATTCCTTACAATATTCTTCCTAACAAGTACAAAATGATTAAGAACAAGAGCTTTCATGAAGCATCCAATGCTGATGAAGTCTTCTAAGGCCTTCGTCTTCAAAACGACTCATCTTTAAAGTAACTTGTAGAAGAAATACTGTAACGGCACGAGCTAAGTAACCCATACACTTCTGGTTAAGGAGAAGCTTCTGAATTAGCTTCCCCCTAATTCATGCCACATAAACTTGATGTAGAAGCTTTTAAATAGGTTCCCCCTAAATCGACAATCCTTATAAGCAACTTCAAAGCTTTCAATAAAGCTTAGAATGATTAAGCGCACAACAGAATCTAACAAGCAAATCCCATCATATAACATGATAACGTTGCTAAGAGGGATTGAAAGTAAGGGGTACACCAAGTAGATCAACAACTTCTCTTCTCACGCTAGAATAATTCTTCGGAATTTTTCTTCCCCCTGAGAGTTCAAGTTATGCATACCAGAAAGAATCAAGACACTTCTTCCCCCACATAGTTGAAGAAGGTAAATCAATCCCAATTATGAAGCTCAAGTACTGAAGTGGACACTTTATCCCATTCATGAAGTTGACATCGTAACACCAGAGTCAATTAAGTCCCGGAAATGCACATATCTTCTTCCGGAGATGCACCAGAGTCAATTAAGTCCCGGGAATGCATATAGGATAATGATGATGAATAATTGCAACAATCAAACAATTAAACCTCGAATCAGTAGTGTACTGTTTAGAGATTGATAACGCCACGAGTTAAAACACTGATTTTCTCTGCGGCTATGACAAATGTCATCCCGGAATGTCTTCAAATCAAAAGAAGGTATGAAGTTCATCACGTGTACTCGTTGTGCGTTCAGTGTGTCTTCTTCTTCCCCCTTGATGGTTTCGAAACTCGGAACCATCAATAAATCGTACGCACATGAACCTGAAATCTCGTGAGAATAATAAATAAGCTGAATTATATATTTTGTGAGAATCAGTTGTTGATCGAAAATCTCTTCTCATAAACTCTCCATGGCCACCTTTACCAACCCACGTGAAAGCAATTTGAAGTGACCACTGAAAGAATGAACCGGATACATCAAACGTGAAGCTGAATAAAAAATCCTTCGATCTTGTGACTTAAGCTTGCACTATTGTTGAATGAAGAACGGTGGAGAAATCTCTAAGTACTCAATGCATCACTGAAGAAGTCTATAAGCACGACACCTCTTGAAATTATCCACGTCGACTAAGCGCGTGACACTGAGTACAACAATGTAACCCCTTTAAGTGATAGTTATCCGAGTCATCAACCAACCACCCCGAACCCGGAAACCAGATAACCAAGTCTTCATTCTAATATGAAGCACGAGCAAGTTATCCATGAAAGATAAAATAAGTACACGCCTTCAAAAAATCCGTCTTCAACGTCACGTAATTAATACCCGATCAAACAAAATCTGTAGCCACTAAAAAATCGCCCAATTTTTTTCTTGGTGTCGTGTCAAATAAATTCTCGTCACATTTGTCACGTCACTTTGTCACGACACGATGTCACATTTAAATCCCGACAATATCCACAAATTTTTATTCAAAATAATTAATTTTGAAATGAAATTTCGTGTATATTGAGTTTTAAAACATACGGCCCATAGCCATGTTTAAAAAGCCCAAAATCAATACCCGGTCCACAAAACTAAGAATTGAGAGGCGTGTGTACTGATAAATGAATTTTGTGTCACTTTGAGATACCCGGTCCACAGCCCAAACACCCATGCAATACCCGATCCATATAACAAGGATATAACCCCTAACCCTAAAGATTAGGGAAGCCTAATCACTTTTCATTCGCAGCCAACACATAGAACTCTCCGTCTCTCACCTAACTTCCTTCATCTCCTCACCCACTCAAACAATTAACCCTAATCCTCTCATCATTTAGGAACATCCGCCCCCAAATTTTGTTTTATCTCCTCAGCCACCCAAAACACAACTCTCCCAATCTCACATAAATCAAAACGTATCTTTAATCTATTATAACGCCACAAGATATCAACCATCTCGATCCATCTCATCAGTATAAAAACGAATCCCATCAATTATACCAAAAAAAAATCCATCAAAGGGTCTCAGGTAGGTAAATAGATTAATTCGTTTTCATGTTTTAAACCGAATCAATAAGATGATTATAACAAAAAATGTTATAAATCCATCATTGATTTCGAAAATTAATCAAGAGGCTTAGCTTCTTATAGATCGATGATGATGTCTATTTTCGTGTATGATCTTAAAGGATCTACACATGCATGACGAGAAAATCTGAGATAAAAAAATATTGTTGTTTGATTTAGATTACAGATTTGTTTGTAGATGGGATTAGGTGTCGAGGGATTAGGATAGATTTAATTGGTGTTGTGGAGAAAAAAGGATGGCAGTGAGTCAGACTCAGTGAGTTAACTGAGTCAACTCGGTAATTACCGAGTTGACTCGGTTGCGATGATTTGGTTTTGGTCACAATGTTGTCCACTGATTTTATAAACTGTCGATCGAAATGTCTAAAAGTCAACCCATCGGAATGTTTTTGAACTTTGTGATCCATCGCAATGTTTACACTGTTTCTGTCCATCGGAATGTGAGAAAAAAATTTCAGCAGCATGTCGTTTTAATTATGCCATTGCGACAGGTCAAACCACCCATCGCAATGTGACTCATCGGAATGAGTCCCATCGCAATGGGTAGGTCGAACCCATCGTAATGTGTTAAAAAACAACCCATCGCAATCCATGCGAATGAAAGTGCCATCGGAAAGCCATCGCAATGCCTGTAGAAATCTTATCCATATCTGTATTTTTTCCGTTTTTCTAGGAACATGCATTTTCTGAATCTGTTTTTCTTGGCAAATCTAGATTCATCTTCATCTTCATAAAAAATTATGTAATCTAGAAAAGATGATAAAAAACAGATGATAGAACAGAAAGAAACCTTGCACAAAATCATTAGCAGGTTAAAAATGACAGGTTTTGATTTGACTGTTGACCAGGAACAAAACCAGTGGGTTAAGAAACCATATGTGGACTGTGACAAGATACATTTGACCACCATTGGGACAATGAATGTGACAAAACAGATAATGCAATGTTTTCATAAGAAAATGAAACCATAACAACCATAGTGACAAAAAACATGACATACGGAACAAAAAATTATATAACGAGACACTAAAAAAAATTTTTGGCCACCAAATCGAAACAAAAAACATGATCCAAGGAATGAACCAAGGCTCTGATGCCAAATGTAGATTTGCTATTTAGGATCCGGTGGTCTAACATGGTGGAAATAGGTGGTGGTAGCCATTGATGGTTTAGAGAGAGAGAGAAGAGAGGTTGAATGTGTGAAATGATAATGTATTAAAATGAGAAAAATGACAATCAACACCCCTCCTTGGAAGCTAAGGAGGGGTATATATAGCCACACACACAACATAAACTATACAACGAACCTAGTCTAGTCTAAATGTGTGTGACAAAAATTATCATTCTAAGACAAAAATAAAATAAGAGATACACCTAGGAATAAGGGAGTTTAAGCATATAATTAAGCCATGTGAGTAAGTGTTTGATTTGCTAACTTATAATAACAATGATCTCGTTTTTAAGCTTAGTTTGGGGAACGTGAAACTTGAGGGTGATGAATCGTCGCAGCACCGAAGCCCTAATGTAAGTCTTAGATCCCTTTGCAAGTTATTTCCACATAGCTATTTTCTATCCTTTTGTTTACTTTAAAGTTTTAATTTCTCTTAGTACTTTAATTTTTGTTTAGTAGTATTTTAATAAGGCCAAGGTTGATTGATTATGAGAAAAGTGTAAACTTGCTTTGTCGCTAAGCATTGCATGAGGGCATGGCAATGGTTAAGTGTAGGGGATTTGATAGGTGTGAAAACACCCATCCTTTTACCACTTATTTCTGGCTAAAACTAGACCAAAACACGTATTTAATATCATTTGTTTGGAATTATGCGTGGTTTTTGTGTTTATTGTGTTTTCAGAGTCAACCAGGAGAATATTTAAGAAAACATGGGATTGCACGGGTTTTATCGAGGAAAAAGACTCAAGACGAAGTCTATTGTCCAAGAGATGCAAAAGATTTGAAGTCATTGTGCCTATTTAAAGATTTATCGAAGAATAGAGCCAAGAATGGAAGATTCATATATGTCGAAGAACTCGAGTCTATTAAACAAAAGATTATAAGACGAGTTGGAATTATTCACCGACACTTCTAAAAATCCAAAGTCAGAAACGTTTATTTAAAGAAGCGTGAAGACTAAAGAAGAAAGAAGAAAAGAAGCCCGATACCAAAGCCCATTCACAAGCCCATACCACACGCCTATATATAGGACCTTACTTCACAAAAATGGCACTTAGTCTTTAGTCTTAGTTTTAGTTTTCATTTTTCTCTCTAGTTTTAGAGAGAGAAAGTTCCAAACTTTCTCTCACTAAACTTTTTCTTTGTTTTCATCTTTTAAATTTAAGCTTTCTTTGATCTTTGTACTTTGGATTTCATTAATCTTATTCAAGTTAAGCTTTAAGTTCTTTAATCTTCTTCTACTTTTCTTAGTTTACCTAATCCTTGATCCGATTGTTTAATTCCATACGGTTTGGATTTGTGGATGAGTTCGTGATCAAAGTTTGATCTTTCTTGTTTCTTTTTAAGCTCTCACACGTATAAGCTATAGGCCTTCTATGCTTATTGGCTTATTGCTTGTTTTAGCTTATTGGTTTTCGGATTTCATATAAGTTTTAGTCATTCAAAAGTTTCGTTTATAAAGTTTACGATTTTACGTTTTCAAAAGTTGTCAAATTTAATCTTTTTGAAGAAGTTGAAGTCCTGTTAAGATAGCTTATTGTATGTGCTTATCCAAGTTTCAGCTTATTATCATTCTCGGATTGATTTGGTTTCCATCGCAATATAAGGGTTTATACATATTCCGACGGTTTTCTGATTTGTATCGCAATAACCCAAGTGTGGGTTCTACTTTGCGATAGGTTGGTAATTCCCTTTCCTCTAGACCTTCATACCCTAGAACTAATTCAGTCCACATCTCTTTTGCAGAGTTGCATTTGATTCTGGACTTCATAATGTTCTTGGGTAGGCAAGAGACTAGGATATTTTTGAGTCTCTTGTCCTGGTTAGCCACGTCTATCCGCTGGAGACCATTGCTTAGCAAGCTTCTTAATGGGTCTCTCAGGGGTAGAGGAAACAACCAATGGCACATAAGGACCATTTTCTAAGATTTCTATTAAGAAGGGTTCTAAGCCATCTAGATAAATAAGAAATTCACTTTTCCAAGTTGAGAAATCTTCTTCATTAAACGCTGGAACATTGGACACATGTGACCCCCCCCCCACGAACATCAAGAAGTTGGGGAAGGTCATCATCATTATTACCAGTGCTTACAACCGGTGTAGGCATGGTAGTAGATGTGGTGGCTGGAGCGTTGGTCGAAGTATTACCTTGACTAGTTTGACCAAAAGGTGGTGGTATAGGAGGCATAGTTTCAGTCATATTTGGATCTTGATTTTAAAAACAAGAACGGTTTACAAAAAGTTTTATAAATCAAACCGCTCTGATACCAATTGAAAGTCCCAAAATACAACAATTGTCGAAACTATAAGTCGTATAAACACGAATGCACAACGAAATACTTTTCAAACGAGTAATACTTTATTAACTGTTATAAACGAATTATTACAAAGTGCTATGAATACACCCGTTGAATGACAATAAGAAATGAACCATAGAAAGAGTAAACTTGATTCGAGCCTCAAGTTTACAAGAGAACCTATGAGTCGCTGGTAGACAGATGAGGGCTCAGAGGTTCCAAAGGGAGAAAGAACTTAGATAATTTATCCAAGAACAAGGGTTAAATAACTCTTCTTTCTCCCTCCTATTTATAATGGTACGAGGTTGCTTCCTTAGTGGGAGTAGTTGATACGTGTCATCTTCTGAGTGGAAGAGTACAACGTATTAAATGCAAGTGCAAATGGAGACATACCTTTAAAGTTTAAACTACTTTAGGTGAACAGTTCTGCCAACTGTTCACCTTTTGTCCCACTAGGTCGTACTAGGCTTTGTCTTGAATCTCTTGTTTTGTCCCGCTCAAAACACTTTGTAGATTCTCCCGCCTAAACTATAAAAGGATCAGACAAGCTTTGCTTGCATAATACTTCTAGGGTTGTAAGTGATCTCTGAGTATTGTCAACTCAGAGATCCTTGAACACCAGCACATTCCTTCTACATCCCAGCTATTCATAATCGCTGGTGAGTATGTGATAGGTGTGAAAACACCCATCTTTTCTACCACTTAATTACAATAATAACAGAGCCAAAACGTGTATTTTATGTCTTTTATGTCGGAATTATGCGTGGTTTGTGTTTTTGTTGTGATTTAGGACGAAATTGTGAAAAGTGGAGAAAACACGGATATTCACGGGCATTTACGGGCTTTTATTGAAGAAAAAGATGAAAGACGAAGTCAAGAAGTCAAGAGTGCATAAAGAACGGAAGTCCAAGACCAATTCTAAAGATTTATCGAAGAAAAAGTCAAAAGACGGAAGTTTACTTAAAGCCGAGAAACTCAAGTCTAATTTATTGAAGAAATTAAAGACGAGTTCAAAGAAATCCCAAGCCAAAAGTCCTTTAAGTCCAAGTTTAAAGAAGATTAGAAGAATAAAGGACTAATGATGCAATTAATGAAGATTAAAAGAAGGAGGGACTTAATCTCGCAATTAAGAAGAAATGAAGGAGGGGAGGAAGCTTCATAATCCTCCCCTATATATAGTTAGGACTAGATAATCATTTTTCTTGTTGGCTAAATGTGACAATTAGTCTTCCACCATTTACTTACCTTGCACCTTCAATTCATGTCATTTAAATACTTGTCAATTTAAATACCTTGTCTTGCACATTTAATTCCTTTAATTTCAAGTAAGTTTCCATTTAATTCTTGTCAATCTTTACTTTATCTTGTTAATCTCTCATCTACCTTTCTTAATCTTTGATTTTTATGTTTATGTTTGTGTTCATGTTCATGTTTTTATTTTGATCAAATGGGTTTTTGATATTTGTGGTTAAATTTGTTTGTTTTGTTGATTTAAATTGCTTGTTTATGATTTACGGTTGTCTTGTTATTAGTTTAGCTTAATCGTCTGCTTGATTTTGGTTAAATTTGTGTTATATTCTTGTTTCTGTGATTCCCTTGTTCTTCGGGGTGTTTGTTTCTGTTTGTTTGTTCCCAGGAAAACTTCCGAACCAAGAGAAGAGAAAGGCTGTTCATTCGGAACTCCAAAGTTCCGAACCAAGGGGTTTCATCCGGAACATTCAAAGTTCCGGATCAAGAGTGTTCATTCGGAACTCAAAAGTTCCGAGTCAATACTCCCGAACGAAAGTTCCGACTCAAGCTAGGTTCATTCGGAAGTCTAAATCTTCCGGATCAACAAATCTTCCGGACCAGCAAAAACTTCCGAGTCAAGCTTCATCCGGAAGAGTTCCAGATCAATACTTCCGAACCAAACTTCCGACTCAAGGTAGCTTCATCCGGAACTTTAAAAGTTCCGAATCAAGGCTTTTGTGGTTTGGGAACTTCTGACTCAAGACTGCTTCATTCGGAACTCAAAAAGTTCCGAGTCAAGCCAGTTCATTCGGAAGTTTTGAACTTCCGAATCAAGGTATCTTCCAGGTTCTTTTTAGTCTTTCTTTTAAATTTCTGTCTTTTATTTTCAAGTTTTATTTTTTCCCACCTTTTATTTAATTGCACTTTAAAATTATTTGCCTTAGCTTTATTTTAAACTTGCCTTAGTTTAAGTTTTAGTTGCGTTTTAAGATTGCCTTAGTTAGTTTTAAATTTGCGTCATTTACTTTAGCGCCCTTTAATTTCAGTCACGTTTTAAATACTTGCACTTTATTTTAATTAGATTTAGATTTACTTTAATTGCACTTTTACTTTAAAGTTTCGCACTTTTATTTTAAAAAACTACAACGACACATTTTTGTTCCACCAAAATAAAACTGAGTCACACATTAAACACAAGTTTTTCAATTCGAAGAGATTGGTACAACGAATCTTCTTAACCTGAGTAAAATCTAGTTATCAGTATGACTTCAGATTGTCTTCGAATTCTCTGACGTTGTCTTTGACTTGAATGTTCATGGTGTGCCAGCTGAGACTTTGCCTTCCGCTGGTCTGGTCTCTGTCGCTGGTCCTCTCAGCGACCAGTAACACTTAATCTAATTTAAACAAATCTAGACTGGGTCATCGTTAAAACTTTCATTAGCCCAACATAGATGATGGGGTTTACAAAATTTAATTAAATAGGCTCACAAAACAGAAACGGGCCTCAAAAGTCACACGAGTCGTGAGCTAGAATAGAAACAAGTCCAACAAAAAGTCTTAAAAACATAAAAATGTACATAAATCATAATATATACTGTTTCGGGCCTCAAGAATTCCGTACCCATACAAAGTGTGGTTATAGCTGCGTCGACTTCGTTTTCTGTCTTCAATTTGACTGGTCGTAAGCCTTCTTATTCATCTAGAACCGCTGTAAACTCATTTTTCTTCTATGATTTTAAGCTTTTAGAAACAAGTTGACCTATTCCTCGATACTTGACTTTACATCATAAAGGGTGGAAACATTTTGAACTGAACTTTGATGAAGAATATTTCGTTGAAAGAGAAAAAGAAAATTGTATATTTTGGCTCTTTAATTTAGTTTATATGTATAATATTTTTTATACGTTTGATATATATAAACTGTTCAAAAAAAAGATATATATACATGATATAATTATATGAACTTATAAATAGTTTATATCTCTTTATGTCAAGCCTTAATAATGATTTGATGATCCGCTACGGTGAGTCGTAATAATCGATTCCTAATTTTATGTTAAGCCTTAATAATCGATTTCTAATTTTTCCAATGTTTTATGGATCCCGTTTGGATGTTATTCGTTTGGTTTTGATGATTTGATGATCCGGTACGGTGAGTCGTAATTTTGGGATGACAAAAAGTGGATGGTAGAAATTGCAATCGTATTTCTCAGCCAATATGATATAAGATAAGTCGTGGTTTTGGCGTGGTAAGAATCAGTTTGCCCAAAGTGCAACATATTTTGCGACCAACATAATATATTTGAGCCTAAAATAGAAGTAGTTTTACAACTTGGAACCCAAATGAACTGTCGTGTTTTTAAGTGAGAGTTTGCCTTCTTTTGGCCAACTAAAACAACGTTGAGCAAACGATGACGCTTAAGGGCAAAACGTTGTGTTATTTGAAGGTTTATATAGCTCATAACAATTATACAAAACCCTAAATAAGATCAAAGCACACATAGCGGAAGCGATTTAACAAGATCATAATTAATAACACAATTATAATTAATCGAATTAGGGTTACATACCTTTATCCTAGCGAAAATCCACAAGATCACCAACGAATCATCAATTAGGGTTTATGACGAACAATACCAAGATGTAGTATAAAGTAAGACTACATTACGTTCTTGTACACACGTAATACAACGAGCTAACCGTGATTCTAGCACGTGTAAACCGAGCTTCTATGCTTGTGGAATATCTACCCAACAACCCTAGAGAGGGGCTAGGACTAGATTATTGCTAAACCAAAACCAAAGGATAAAAGGAACCCTAAAAAAGGTGTTTTTCCTTTGAAGTGGATTTGCATAGAAACCAAACAAATCAAATCAAATGAAACCCTAAAGGGTGCGTTTGATCCAATCGCAGGAGGGAAAGAAAAGAGAGGAATGAGATGGAAAATAATGAAGGCCGTGGGGTGTTTATATAGGCTTGGAAAATCTTATTCTCCAAGTAATAAACCAATTAGGAAACAAAATCCTCCCTTGGGCCTTGTATAACCGGCGGTGGAAGCCCACCCATGGGGTCTTCCGGAACTTTCCTGTTTCCTTCTTTTCTCTTCTATTTAATTCCATAACGGTCGTTTATACTTAACTTTTAATTATTAACGATCATTAGTTAAGCTTCGGTTTAATTTAACAAATATATAAAATATATTTATTAAATAAATTAACCCTTTAGGTAATGTGTGCAATCCCGTAATCTCGAGTTCGATCCTAACACACGACTATTTAAATATAAGTCCATAAAACTTTCAGCTCCCACTTGGACATATTTCAAAAGATCGTGATCACATTGGTTATCGTCTAGTTACACGCCAATGCCCTAGTCCGATCTCGAGTAAGGTCTCTTGGATAAAACCTTTTAATGATTTACTGTCATTATTATTATCCTTTCATTTCAAATACAATGTTAATATGATATGGATCTCAGTCATTCCTTACATTAACCATTATGTTTCTCGTTTACGGATACAGCAAGATCACCAAAACAAATTTGGGTGCGACCGCACAAATATCTCACTACTCCCTCGAGGGGCCCAACTGTATTATACTTCAAAATAATTTGAAGGAAACAAATACCATATTGACTACAAGCAAAACTTATGAATTTTGCAACACTTCTGAAAATAACCCTTATAGCCACCAGTTACGTTTAGCGTTAGATTATTTCACAGAAATGCACTAGATCCACGACAGTTTCCCGGTATCTCAGGTCTAAGGATAACTATTTATGATTTACTTGATGACAAAGATCCATAAAGTAAACTCATATAGTTGGGATAAGTCCAATATTTGATTCATCAAATATCATCCAAAATTGACCAATATACTTTCAAGTATACTCTGTCACTATTTTGAATTGTCTTAGTTTAATAATATTCCCATATTATTAATCGACAACGGACATTTAGAAATGTCATAATATTCATGGATTAAAACATGTAAAATAGGATACAAACTAAATAACAAGAATAAACGAAACCCAATCTTTATTCCGTTAAATAATAATGTCTTAACATCCTTTATCTAAATACTAAAAATAGATCAATGCATAAAACTGGTATATGCATCATGCCTCTAGTAATGACATTCATACTTGTTTGGCAAAGCATAAAATAACCAATCTTGACCTATTGGAATTTTGAGAATACTTTCTTCAAGAATTCAATTAATTGAAATTCTTGTACATGTGCATTCAAATAGTTTGATATTGCCACATAGTATCAAAATTGTGAAACATCCTTGATAACCAATTTCCTAAACTTCCAAAACATATTTGAAGTTCAAAGTATTATAATTCTTTAATGTATAATGCAACTTTAATCAACATGTCATCTCCAAAGATCCCATGACTAATATTGAGTTACCTCAATTATATCTTTTCAAGTTTTACAACTTGTCATAAAAGATATAAATACGTTACCTTTAATATCTATTATGTAATATTTGATTCCAACCAAACCTCCAAGTTTGTTGGCTATGATAATTTGCACAACTATTGACAAATTACTCATCCATAGAATATGGAAGTTGATCCAAGATTTAGGATGTTATTCTATTTCCAAACATATTCATTCAGAATATTCATTACATAAGTTATTAAATAGATTAATATATTCAAACATCTTGCTTTTAAGCATGATATAAATACAACTTCATACACATGAAAATTTCTCAAACCAGATTTAGATTCCTTCATGTCCTAAATATCCATGTAAACTTACTACATGGCATATTACGTTGTATTTTCACCGCATAATCAAATTATTATTTGTTCCAAGGTTATGTACATCTTATTTTTTAAATCTTCAAAGTAAAGTTTCATCTCAAATCTAAACCAAATCAACATTTAATTTGAATGAAATCTTACTTTCTTACATGTCTATTTGACACATATAATTTAAGAAAATAACCATAATACTCCCACTAGCTTTTAGGAATACTCAGAAATCATCTTATTCAAATTTAAATCCAATCTTAGATTTCAAATTAAACATAAGAATAACCTCCTAGATGCATGCTTTTATCCATTAATGAATAATTGCATTTTGTACTTTTCAAAAGATTTATTTTTAAGTAATAAACTCATTTCGATTACTTAAGTCCTTCCTCAAGTAGTCATTCAAGAAATAGTTCATACATATCCAGATTTTTTAATTTAAAATATGACCATCAAAATCTTTATACATTTAATGTGTTTAGGAAAGAATACTCAATCACAATTAATTACTTAAGTGTGATTAATAATCTATTCATAATACATACATTAAATATGTGTACAATTTTGTCCATATAATTTCGACACAAAGATTAAACCACCACAACTGGCGTTATTTTCTTCCTTTGACGAAACTCATCTCCAATTTCTAGTCAAACTATTTAAGATAAACCAAAACCAAAATTTGATTATCTTGTTGGACAACATCTATAACAATCATAGTATGAGTAGTTTACCCAAAATAATATTTGGTAACAAATCACAACAATTATTTGTAACTCATAATCTAAGCATATAAATCGCATATCCGAGATATCCTTACGGACCTATGACGTAAATTCCTTTATCTTGAGAGTTAGCTTTTACAAACCTTCCTCATGATAATTACTAGTGTATTTCAGAAGATTATGTATCTTGTAATTTTATCTTTCAAGATCAAAACTCCCACTTGCTTTTAGTAACTTAAAATTACTATTTAAATACATAGCAAATAGATCAACACTCCAACGTTATCTATATGGGACATTACAAAACACAATGGCCGTTCCATACTCTTTATTTTCTAAACAATCCACTTCATAAGAAGTTTAGCAAAATCCGAACTCCATTTAAGATATAACGTGATTCATCACATTCCATATATAATGGTATCTTATAAATCTTCTTAGCTCAAGTCATACTCAACTATCTAACCTTGATATCTTTTAGAATAAAGGAAGATATAGTTATCTTGAATCAAACATCACCATCATATTGAGAATGTTGATTCTCCTAATGAACATACCATAACAATGATGTATTTCATTTAGGAAAATATTGTAAGTTAATCTTAACAATATTAAGATAAATATATATATATATATATCGGTTTACCTATATACCAACTAAATCATCTTAATGGTAATATAGATTTCCTAACCATTTTGCATGCTTTATAACTCAAGTACTTTTAATACAAAGTCACTTCATTTTATATCTTTAAAACATAAAAGTTATAATTCCATCATACGTTTAAAGTCATTTGAAAATGACTCCATGTATCTGTCTTAACAAAAGAGATAATACATTAACGTCTTACTTTATATTATACGTCTTTCAAGACTTTATGTTTGTGACTTTATTCAATAAATCATAAACATGTATAACTAAAGTAATCATGAACACCACTAGGTTTTAATAATCTTTTCAAATTAATTCACTACTATGTCTATTTATGTAATTTCAAGAATACACAAATATTTAACTTTAGTAGAATAAGATTACTCTATATATTTATGTTATTCAAGGAATTGTCCATTTTAAGAAACCGCAAAATAATCCACGCCCGATCTTACGACATGTGGATATTTTACCCTCGTGTTTACAATTTAGTCCAAGCTTTCACATGACTAAATCAAAACAACAAGTGTTTCTTAATGTGAATGATATATATACTTTTAAGTAGTCTTTTAATCATATTGACACATCATATCTTTATGAGTTATTTCTTGCACACAATGTTCATTTCTCCCACTTGTGCACGGAACAACCTCATATATTATATAAACATCACATCTAATGTTCGTCTATACAAAATATGATTGTGTCACATATATTAGCTTTTACAAGTAGATGTAGAACCACTTAATCAACAAGAGTCAGTACATAACTATCCTTGAAAATATTAGTGTCAACAATTCGAAAGTAATTATCTTAGGACATACTAAAGATAACATGGGTTATTACCAAGACGACAAAGCTTGAAACTCCCACTAAATTAGAGAATGTTTTAATAGACTTGAATTTAGTAATACAACATAATTCTCCCACTGAATTTGACAACATTGAAAATATTTCATAATCAGTGAAACTAATTTGTGTTTACTTTCTTAAAACGCATTCGTAAAAATTAATTACACTTCTGAAAAACACATTCGTAACAATTTACTTGTAGTGTTAAAGAGTGTACTCTACTTCGTAAATGATGACTTATCCATCAAATGCTTTTAACTTGAAAGACTTGGCATGCAATTTCTTCCTTAATAGGTCTTCCAACCCCACAATGGTATGTAGTGCCTTTAAATGGTCAAAGCACAACTACTAGACAAATATGCTAGTTTGCCTTATAACCAATTAGCGGTAACTATTAATAACTCAAAAAATGCACTTTTCTTAACTATTAACGATTGCTATGAGTTATGGATTTGAATTTGACATTTCTAAAATCCTTATTACTCCTTCTTCACTCATAGAAAAAAGTTTAGGTTTATCTTTTAAATTGACTCTATCCTCAACCATACGGTTTTAGATCAATAAATGAATAAACCACGTTTACGGTGTAACGTTGCATTAATACATTTGTAAAAGAATTTACAAAATTCAATTTTAGTATTTTCGATAATACTATTCAAGAAAATAAAATTACCCCGGTAATAATAACCATAGTATTTTCCTTGAAAACTAGAATCCAAAATGACATAATTTCATCACATCAGTTGATCTGCTAGCAATGAAAGTAATCAAGATGGTAACTTGTCGAACAATGATTGACAAATAAATTTGCAATTTCTAGATATTTAAGGGATTTACATTGCTAAAAGTTATTTTGTATTGTAAACATGTTCCATCCCTTCTTTATGCCTTAAGTTTCCAGATCTTACTGAGTAACTCAATTAAGTCGACTAATCTAAAGAACGTAAAACCTTCATGCGCAATCTTATTCAGTCATGAAGTTTTCTTTCCATTACAACATCGTCCAGAATCTCATATGATGAAAATTGTAACTTCAAGTGTTCGTCAATTAGATGACATATGACTTTAAATTTAGGGTATAAATTTCGATGTCAAAATCATGCATGGAGAAGCATGCATACATCTCCATAGCATTAGTTTAATAAAAACTTTTAGTAAACTTTTTGGTGGGACTAAATTTTCGCCATATATATTGCAAGTTGAGGTATTGGTTAAACCAGTTAAAGATTTTACCCACAACTATTCACAATGTACGTCTCTTAGAACTCGGCTAGAGCACAAAGCAATAACCTTATTCATTGTGTTTCGGATGTGAATTTGCGGTTAAATCAACCTTAAGGAATTATGTAAATAATAACCGTAGGTAATTCCAACTTTGACGCACAGGCAAGCCGGGAATTTGGTCAGCGCTGAAGCATAACACCTCCTTCCTTAACCGGATACATGACCAGCGGTGCGTTATACCCACTTTATAGTTTGTCAAAATTGAGTAGGCCGTTAAGTTATTATTGCAATTCCAATCAACGCAAATCATATGTCAATTAGATCTCAAAACAATTCATTAGTTTTAATATGATTTCGTCCATATTAATTTTCTTGGAAACATTACCCTTGTTTACAACATACAATCAATATAAAACGTATGAAAAAAGTAGGTACAAAAATAACTAAATCATAAACACATAATAACACTTTATATGTGCAATAAATAAATCAAATAGCCACACGCATACGATTTATTCGATAAAAAAATATCAAATCTACGTTTTTATATTCATATAAAAGTTTTCCCCAATTTTAGATTTATTGAATCAAATAATGCATGTAGCAAAACACGTAACAATTATCACATAAAACATATGATCTATGAAAAACATGTATTTTCATCACGGATCTCCTACATAACTTAACACTTAAATCTCTATGGATCGAAATATTAATTCACATAACATAACAATTAATCATGGAATTCATCAAAGTTTCACCCAAATCACTTAACAAATTAATTAAATCATCACGGATCGTAACCTTAAATACATGACATAACAATTAATCATGTACTTATCTAAAGATCAAAACATGCAATTTTAGGGTTTCAATTTTTTTTTTCTTTTCTATATAAAAAAACCGGCAAAGCCTAATTAAAAAAAAAACAAAACCCTAATTTTTATGAAAACCTAAAAAAACAACAACATGTAGTTTTAACTCAAAACAATTATTAGTTAAAAACAATCTTTAGATCTCGATAATTATAACATGTTAAAACGGCTCTCGATGCCACTGAAGGTTTATATAGTTCATAACAATTATACAAAACCCTAAATAAGATCAAAGCACACATAGCGGAAGCGATTTAACAAGATCATAATTAATAACACAATTATAATTAATCGAATTAGGGTTACATACCTTTATCCTAGCGAAAATCCACAAGATTACCAACAAATCATCAATTAGGGTTTATGACGAACAATACCAAGATGTAGTCTAAAGTAAGACTACATTACGTTCTTATACACACGTAATACAACGAACTAACCGTGATTCTAGCACGTGTAAACCGAGCTTCTATGCTTGTGGAATATCTACCCAACAACCCTAGAGAGGGGCTAGGACTAGATTATTCCTAAACCAAAACCAAAGGATAAAAGGAACCCTAAAAAAGGTGTTTTTCCTTTGAAGTCGATTTGCAATAGAAACCTAACAAATCAAATCAAACGAAACCCTAAAGGGTGCGTTTGATCCGATCGCAGGAGGGAAAGAAAAGAGAGGAATAAGATGGAAAATAATGAAGGCCATGGGGTGTTTATATAGGCTTGGCAAATCTTATTCTCCAAGTAATAAACCCATTAGGAAACAAAATCCCACCTTGGGCCTTGTATAACCGGCGGTGGAAGCCCACCCATGGGGTCTTCCAGAACTTTCCCGTTTCCTTCTTTTCTCTTCTATTTAATTCCATAACGGTCGTTTATACTTAACTCTTAATTATTAACGATCATTAGTTAAGCTTCGATTTAATTTAATAAATATATAAAATATATTTATTAAATAAATTAACAATGTGTGCAATCCCGTAATCCCGAGTTCGATCCTAACACACAACTATTTAAATATACGTCCATAAAACTTTCATTATTGGGCACCCAAAACGGTGGCATTTGAGATTTGGCTTGTACCGTTTAAGACTAGAATTGTACCAAATGACGCGGTCCTATGTAGATCTAGTTTGGATAATACGTGCTTGCCTATGATGAATCGGTCACCAGTGAGTCGTAATTTTGGTGTGACAAAAAAAGGGCGGACATAAAATGCAGGCATTTCATGCGGCCACTATGATACCGGCCGGTGGATCATAGTTTTGACATGCCAGAACACACGTTAATGCGTCCGTGTTTTGCAGCCAACATAACATTTGAGCCAGATCATTGTTTTGACATGGCAGAACGCGTCTGTGTTTTGCAGCCAACATAACATTTGAGCCAAAATGCGTAACCACATAACATTTGAGCCAAAATGCGTAACCATGACTCAAGGAGTTCTTGGATATTAAAAAAACCACAGACAACACCTGCTACTGTGTTTATTTTGTACAACTCGGTTGCTTATTTTGTACATCTACTGTTATAAGTTTATAACATCAGCCATTCAGCCTGACCGGCTACAGCAACTAGATCTTGTATAGATTATAAGTCCCTAACTGTATTCTAGAACCTTGCATTCAAACATTGATACCAAAGACAGTAAGACACAAATCAAAAATTTCTTAATATCCAAATTGAGTTCATTGAAAATTGACACAATAAAAAACATGACTACATGCATACATGCTCACAGCATATAACAATACCGATATGATCCGAGAATTTAAAAAGCGACACACACGGAAAAGTGACATACATATACGAAAGTTACCACATGCATACGTACATATACATGTTGATAACTTACACCAATATCAAAATGATCGATTTGATACTTTACGAAGAAAGATAGCTGATTACTCGCCCATCGCCAGATCCTCAACAATATTTATGTTGGTAACTAAGTGGATTCTTAAAGGCTTGGAGGTCAGAGCCCTTGCAACTAAAAGGCAGCATGGCCGATCCAGTTCCAAGCTGTCGACGGGGATGATAATGATCATTGATTTCATTGTAGTGCGGTGATGGATACTTACGTGCAATCACAATCGAGTTAATTACGTCGTCAATGGGATGGAAGATAGAAAGAACCTTAAACCCTTGAAGATCTTCTGGTTCGACAACCGGGTAAAGAAATGCACGGGCACCATGAGCACTCCTCAGCATCAAGATGGCTCCTGGTGCCATGTAGTTTGCTAGATGTTGTATCACTTTAACTTTATCACTTATGTCCATTCCCACAAGTGCTGCCAAAAAAACCACGTCATACTGTTTCAACTCATCCGTGATATCCATTATATCTGTTGAGTGAAAGAACATCCTCTTGGACAAGTCACGATCAGGAGCGATCAATCTAGCCGCCAAGGAATTAGCTGAATGGTCTATGTCATAGTTGTGAAAACATGCATCCTTTAGATGAAAAGATGCGAGCACTATTGAAGTGAGAGGTAAAGGTCCGGATCCCACAAAGGCAACACGCTTGGGGACAACACCTTGTTCAGTTGAGTAGTGTCGAGATAAGATGTCAAATTCAAGACGACTAAGCTTGAGGTAATTGTTGTAGTAAGGGAACACATGAAGGTGATGAAGAGGGTTAGGAAAAGAGGCTAACAGGGTCGAGAAATGAGCTTCTAAGTGACCCTCAGCCTCACCACAAAGTCTAATGAGCTTAGACCTTATTTCTTGGACGTCATCCGAAAGAGTTCTTATGTTGATGAAACATGGTGGGATGCATGTGCGTACGAGCTCGGTGAAAAGAATATCGGCATCTTTAGAGGGTTTGAGTGTCTCAAGTTCGGAAAGTTTTTCATATAATTGGCACACTTTTTCGACCAAATTGGCCTCTTCAGTAAGTGAACCCATGTAGATACTAAAAGGTTAGTAATAAGGAGAACAAAGGATTTTGGTTATTGACAAGACTCGATAAAAAGGTGATAGAATTGAGTCTGTGTGGCATTGTCAAGGAGGGTATTGCCTATTTATGGGCATCAAAGATTCAGAGTACGTCCAACAAAAAAAACTTGAGATTAGGAGTGAAACTTGCCTTTCTTTGATATTGTTAAGAAACACAATCCACCTTTATTCATGCTATACTACTACTTATTAGTTACTCCATTTCATGAAAGAATATAAACATAAAGATCGTAATATGAAGACAAAGTGACGTATAATTTTTTATATAATGTAGTGGGTTTATGTTTTCCAAAGCTTATTTTTGAGGCATTATGTCGTCACAATTAGCAAATTTTGAAGGTATTTTTGGTGTTTGTGGTTTGAAGAATATTTTATTTTCACTTTAATTTTAGAAAAGTTCTAGGGTTGATTTAAAAGCGAGATCTGTTTTTAAGCTGATATTTTTAATAGAATTGGTTTCGGTATTGCTAAAGGAGTGGGAGCTCAGATAGTATCTCGGTTTCCTACTAATTTCTTGTAAATCCTATTATTTTAATGCAGTGATGTTTATTAAAAATAAAAATAAAAAAATAATAATAAGTTGCGCACGATCAAATGCATTCCCCCTAAATTACGGCTTAGGTTTGCTAAGATATTTCGTAGTGCTCTCGAGAATGTTCTTGGGTGCCCGAGGGATATATCGGCTTGGGTACAACTCCTTATCTTGCCAGGTTGCGTTTTGTTCACTTTTGTGCCCACTAATAGAGCTCAACGGCGCTCTGGGAGCGAGAGCGGTGGCAGTTTGATTGCATTTCTCGTGCCATTCTTAGGTGGAGGAATCCGGTAGAAATGCTTGGTTTGGTATTGGAGCATTTGGCCGAAGCAACTCCGTCCTTAAGTCTGGTGAATAAATCTAAGAACCATAACGATGTGAACCTGTCACAATGTAAACGTAAGCTGGGCAACGAGCATTTTGCTGCTGCTATAAAGGTTCTTACGTCCTCTGGTGTTGCTCCTTCTACTACCGACACTTTGCATGATCTAGAAGCCAAACACCCTTATGCTCCACCCCGACTTTGCCTTCATCTCCACCAAATAATGATGCTCTTTTTGTCCATAAAGACATGATGCTGAATAGGATCCATAGTTTCCCCAAAAGAACGTCTTGTGGTCGCGATGGGCTTAGAGCACAACATTTAGTAGACATTTTGGGAAGGGCTGGATCTGCAGTTGCTGATGATGTGCTCGGATTATTACTAGGGTTGTCAGTTTGTTCCTTAGTGGAAAGTGCCCTAGCGAACTTTGAGAATTTATCGCGAATGCCTCTTTAACACCTTTGGTGAAGCCGGGTGGTGGCTTACGCTTTATTGCTGTTGGTACCGTGTGGAGGAGGCTTGTTTCTAAGGTTACTTCATCTTCGGTCGGTAATTCTATGAATACCTATTTGAAAGACTTCCAATTTGGTGTCGGTGTTCCTGGTGGGTGTGAGGCTGTGTTGCATTCTGTAAATAGGCTCATTGAGTCTAAGGGTTATGAGACTGGGCTATCTATGCTTTTGGTAGATTTTAAAAACGCTTTCAATCTTATCGATAGGAGTGTCTAACTTCATGAAACTACAGCGCGGTGCCCATCCATTGCTCCATGGGTTGAGTTTTGTTATTCTCGACCTGCTAGGCTTTATTATGAGGATCATATTCTTTGGTCCTGCCAAGGGGTTCAACAAGATGACCCATTAGGCCCCCTTATTATTTTCCCTAACCTTACATCCTTTGGTCCAAGTGATTAATCAATCTTTTGAGCTTACTCTTCACGCTTTGTTCTCGATGACGGGACTATTGTTGGAGACATTCTTATGGTTGCTAAGGCGCTTGACATCATCATGACTGATGTCCCGTCTCGTGGTCTGGTTCTATATGTTGATAAGACAGAACTTTGTTGGCCTGTTGAGGACCCTAGAGGCAGGGTGGAGGTGTTTTTCCAATAAATATATCTCGCCCCCTTAATGGGGTCAAACTTTTGGGTGGTTCATTCAGCTTGGATGTAGGTTCCAGTCGGGATGTGGCTTTAAAAAGGGTCTCTAAAACCATCTCCTTAATGGAGACAATCAACAAACTTCATGATCCCAAATGTGAGCTCCTTCTTCTTTGTAATTGTGTTGGGGTTGCGAAACTATCTTACGCTGTGAGGACTTGTTCACCATTGTCTTTATTAGAGGCCCGAGTAGTATTTGATCAGGCCTTACGTGCTTCTTTGGAGAAGATTGTTACTGCTTCGGGGCTGGGATTTGGTGATTGGCAGTGGTGGCTTGCCACTCTCCCAATTAAGTTGGGTGCTCTTGGCATCCTCTCAGCAGAAGACACAATCAGGTACGCTTTCCTTGCTTCTCGTTTACAATTGAGCACTCTCTAGGCGAAGATATTGTCGAAGACGAGTATTGTCTCGCATGGTTCTTCTTTTCATGATGCCCTTGACGTACTCAATGCTACATGCAACGTTGATGTGTTGTCTGTCACAACTAATACTTCTGCCCCCATATGATGAAAACCCTGGCAAAGTGTTATTTTGGTGTCATTGAGAAAGAACTTGTTTCAAAGTACTCGCTAAGTCCAAGGCATGTGGCTATTCTAAGTTGCATACGCGCTCCACACGCTCAAGATTTCCCTTTCACCATCCCTATTGATGGCTTGGGGCAGAGGTTGAACCACCATCAATTCCGCTCTGTCTTGTGTTATAGGCTTTCCATACCTTTGTTCTCTGAAGGTAGCCTTTGCCCGAGTTGTAATGTGCATCAGATGGACCAATGGGGAGACCACGCGGTCCACTGTTCTCGTGAGGTGGGGGTGAAGTTCAGACATAATCTGGTGCGTGATACTCTTGTTGATATATGTTCTAAAGTTGGGATTGTGGTGCGTAAGGAGGCTTTAATGGGTTTCCTTTCAGACGATGGAAATACGTCCAGCTGACCTTCTACTATTTAATTGGATTCAAGGTAAAGACGCGTGTTTAGATGTCACCTGTATATCTCCCTTTGCTGGTACGGGGGTGAATTCATGGGCCCCTGGGTAGCCTTACATAATGTCATGGAAAAGAAAAAGAGGAAGTATGCTACCGTATGTGCGAACAACGGATACACGTTCATCCCATTCTACATTTGGGGAATGTGATAAGGATGCTTTGGACACACTTTCACGTATTAACTCTCATTCTATTAGTCACACTAACAATGTTAATAGCGGTCCACATATTTTCCAAAGGTTAAGTTTTTGTATCCAGAAAGGAGTGGAAGCGCAAATTGTGTCTAGACTCCCATCAAACTTTATGAAACGTTAATATTTCACATTTTCAGTTCGTTTTTCTCTCGGTCTTATCGAATTAAAATCGGGTTTCAAGTTAAACTTAATTGTTTTTTGTTGTAAATGCTTGATTGGTATTATATCTACTTTCGAAAAAAAAAACGTAAATGACACGGAAATCGATTAAATAAAATATTATAATATTCTATACTATATACTATACTAATTAAATTGAATATACTGATAAAACAAACCAAGCAAAACCAAAATCAAAACAGATCCATTTAGTAAACCACCACTAGAAATTTGTTATATTTGATAAAACAAAAGTTAAAATATCAAATGAAACTCAAAACAATGAAAAGTATGGAAATAATATTGCTAGTTTGCAATTGACCTACGAAAAATAGTCCTATATTTACTAAATGGATCCATAAACCTACACTATACCAATCTAACAACTTCAATTTCCACTAAACTAATCCTGACCCAACACAACTTATAACTATCAAATGTGACGCAAATGAAACAATCTATGGAACAACATCCAATAAAAGAAAATACAAAAAAAAATAATTAAAAACGCAAGTGACTCCTAAAAGGAAAAGTCAAGCTGTTAAAATTTGACTTATGATAAAAACTAAAAAATATGACGTGACAGAATACAATTTGGCTATCCTATTTTGACTTGACCAAAATACCTTTGCCAAACACTACTTATGGCTGAGACTCACAAAGAATAGCTTTAACAGCAGTTCTATTATAGAACTGAGCTAAAACGTTTAATACTAAATCTATTCAGCAAAAATGAACAAATTTGCAAGCAAGTATTGAACTCATAAAAAAATTCAGCTAGCTAAACGAAAAATTGCAGAAAATCGAAAAGAACATGACCTATTCCTCCAGGCCTTGTCCGTTGAGGAAGAAGCAACGCTAATAAAATCGTTCTAAACTCCTCTATTTTCACGAAACAATTAGGCTACCAGAACATTATCACAGCTATGATTCTCGAATCACCATCATGTATCCTCAAAACGTTCCCTGCTACACTGACTTCATTTACTCTTGTAATGCTGATACAAAACCTCCGTTATGGTAAAAGATATCTCACATCCAGTAACAACTACGGATACAGAACTTAAAATAATGTCCATTAATAGGCTGCCAAAAGCTCATCCGCCCAAGTAATCTACACAGCAACAAACGATCTTGCAGAACTGTAATCCTAACGCTAAATCATCTCAGTAACAACGCTATCCATCCAAATCTTCCCATCAATGAACCAGAGAACTGTATCTTTAACACTATAGTCACTTTAAAACTGACCACTGATCTACTATAACTTCTTCACACGTAATCTTCTATGTGGCTGAACCGAATCTCCACTACTAACAGTAAGCTACTCCCAGCTTAAACTATCATCGAAATTGCAGAACTGATGCTATCCAAAATCTATTAATGCAGAAACTTCAAATCACCATCTCCCTTTACTTTCATCATTCGGTGCCACCATTAACTGCCCTTACACAGCTCTACTACTCTACTGCTCTATCAAAATGCGTATATAAACTCCATCAACCAACTGTCTGCATACGCTTCTTAACTAACAAAAATCTCGAATTCCTTCGATAAGAACTTGTCAGAATTCTTAGAAGGTGGGACAAAGTGCAACAGGATCATAAACTGTAAACAAATAAGCTGGGCAACAACTTATCAAATCAACAACAATCACTTAACAAACTTCAACATCTATCATCTATGAATGTGAGTTTAAGAGCAGATTTGCAGAAAGCTGAAAGAATTCAGGAAGAATCTTAAGAGAATGAAGGAGAACTTTATTGAAATTGAAGGAAAGAAGTTTCATTAATGGAGAAAGTTTGTTACGGGATTTAACTACACATGAACCAAATTTATAACTGTCTAAACTACCTAACTAGTGTGTGAAAGTTTTACACAGTAAGTCTAATCCTAAACTGAAAACTGAAAATTACAAATGAGAAAATAACTAGTATTTATAGAGACATTTGAGGAAAGGAGGGAGTCAGTTGAAGTCCAGATGACGTGTTCCCACCAATCAAGTCGTGCCACGTGGAAAATACGAGATTAGGGTTCTTCATCTTCATTCCAGAATTTGAACGTTTCTTCTCCTTTGAGTCTTGATAAAATTAAGTTGTACCATCTTATAGAAGAGAAGATGAGGATCACTTTTGCTTCTTCGATCTTCACTTGAATCCTTGTAAATCATTCTCGAAGGCGTCTTGAAGTTGTATGGTGGAGACTGGAGAGAGAAGTATGGAACGACTATTAAATTCGTTTCTGTCTCTTGATATATGAAGAAGATGATATGACCAATCTTTGACCAGTTAAAGTAGGTTAAAGGATATAATTTACTCATTCAGTCCCTGAACTTTCCATCATTTATCATTTCCATTATAAAGACTCTTATCCTTTAAACAAACTCTACTACATATTCTTGATCTTTGTGATTATGGCAAGATTGGTCCTTGAAAGCTTGGTTTTGTCTCTTTCTCCGTCTTTTGTCAAATAAATCCCTTGAAAACGCGTGTTTGCTCCATTATGCATCTTTTTTACCTGAAATACACAAAACACAAATACACGCGTAATTCTGATATTTTAAAGTTAAATATAATGTATTTGGTTGTGTTTTAAGTGGTTTTTAGGTCATAATTGATGAGTGTTTTCTCACTTATCAACTCCCCTCCACTTGACCATTGCCATGGCCTCATGCAATGCAGTGTTTCAAAGCTCTAAAGTACACTTTTCGCATAATTAATCCACCTTGTCCATTTTATGAGTTAATAAACTATACTATGTTACATGATGAATGATTTTGAATATTTACAATGCAATGCAAGGAAAGCAATCTTATTTTTATATTTTGGATTTTTTTTTGAAATGATTTTGATGGAAATAACTCATAAAGAAATCAAAGACTTTAATTAGGGCATTGGTACCATGAACACTTATCATCCTCAAGTTTCACTTTCCTCATACCAAGCTTAAAAACAAGATCATTGTTATCCATAAGTGAAAGTGCACCGACTTATTCATAAAGATTAATTGCGTTACCATTATACCCCCACTTATTATGCCTCTAAGACCGGTTATTATTTGAGAAAATTGCTTTTAGGAAAATTTGTCATTATTTAAAGCGTGAAATATAAGAAGTGTAAAATCTCAAAATAAGGAAGCACAGTTTTAATCCTAAGTAACCATCTTATCCATTACTCAAAAAACCGCCCATAATTAATATAAGTCCGACTCAAAATAATAAGTCATTCGCCTTATGTGTAAGATCCTTATGTCATGCATTAATAAGTAGATACACACTCGCTAAGGAAAGAAAAATAAAACTCACGCAATAATTTATATCCGCCGCCTTTTTGAGACCTTTGATCTTCAATCCCGCAACCCGTCAAGGTAATATTGGATTGGAGCAACTATTAAATCCCCGCAACCCTTGTGAGACTAATATTGGAATTCAATAGCTACTATAATTAACACTTCACTGCCCCTCTTGGGAGTCTTGTATAATTATTTTTTTTCCTTTTTTTTTCTAGCCACTCATTTTTTCATAAGCCGCTCTTATTTTTCTTTATTCCTCACAAAGAAAATTGAAAAGAATAAAAGGAAAAACACCCGCTAAGTGTTAAGCATGACATAAGTCTAGTACACATAAAACATTCTAACTTAGAATCTTAAGACGTACTTATACCAACCACGAATGATTAGTCAAAAATACATAAGAGACTACAAACCGATTAAAACCGTTCTTGATTATTTATTAACATATATATATATATATGCGTTGACAAGAAAGTAAAGGTTACAAAAGGGGATATAAAAGCCACAATTAATTGATATGAGGTTTATCTAGCCCTTAACACTTACTTCAAACTCTATCATCTCTTGTTCTCCACAGTTTAAAATCTCAAATAATGAGACTAGTGGATGCTTAGCCTAATAAACCAATAAAGGTCTACATGGTTAAGGATACTAGCTAGAGTAAGCTTATATAAGCAAACCCGGGTTGAGTCAAAGTATCCATAGATGGTCTAATATGTCAAAGAAGTCCAAATTTGTTAAACCATGTCCTTTATTATATTTTTTTTCCTTTTTATATATTTTTGATGAAAAATAAAAGAAGAAATATATACAATGAAAATGTGTTATGCAAATGAAAAATGATTAATGCAAAAAAATTATGAATGCATATTTTTGGTGGCCAAAGTAGATCAAAAATTTGAAAAATGTTTGAAAAAATAATTTTCCCAATTATCATGAAGTCAAGGGCAATGGTCTAGATAAGGTCACTTGGATAGAAGTCTCCTCTACACTTGAGATAAACATTGCCCACAATGTTTAAGAGTATTGGAGTAAACTCACCTACACTTAGGACATTGATTACTTTGCTTAACTCGAGCTAAGGAAGAGACAACTAAAGTGAATTCTTTTTAAGCACCAGTGTTGAATATCACAATAACAAAAACTAATCAAAGTGAACCGGATACACGGGCCTCCTCCATAAGCTCCAAGTATGAAATGAGAGAGAGAGAGCAACCTTGAAACAAACACTAAAAGACGAAGAAAGGCCACCCCTCCTCTCAACTCTAATATAACACCCTATTGTTAAACCTAACCTATTTAGATCTACTCTACGTTTTCTAACCTAGTTATTCAATGCTTGAGTTTTTTAACCCTAAGTCGCTAGCTCGACTCAACCCCGAATTAGGTTATCCTTGGGGAAACCATCATGGAGAATGAATGATATCCACTTTGAAGCTCATCTCACATGATACACTCAAACTTAGCACGTTGCCATTTACTATAAGATTTACAATATCCGCCTCGATAAATGGAACGGTCCAACGTGTCTCAAGTTTGTCCAACATACGAAATCTCTCAAATAGGAAGCACACCAAGATCAAATACATAGTTCCCATCTCTATAATCGAACAACTCCAAAATAGGTAGCATCGCCAAAGTAAGCTCATACCAGAAGCCCATATCAATCAGAATCACACTCTTAAGTGGAGTAGATGAAAACCAAGGTGTCTCAAATATACGAATCCCAGGATCAAAAACCTTTCCCTTCATGGGAAAATAAGAAGATGAACTCGTATCAACCATATAAGATTCCCCCTTAGATATCAAAGCATCATGAGAAAATGAGGGTGTAAGAATCAAAACATTCATAACAAGTATATCCATGTGGTGCTCCTCATCATCATCAAAAGGTGGGGAATCTTCCATAGAAGGCATAGTGAAAGGAGGATCAAGATTAATAGTGTCTTGTGAAAGAGGTGTAGGCTCTATGGTCCCAAAAAGCATGTTCTCAATAAGACGAATATCCTCTTCCTAATTATAAACACTATCATCGACCTCTAAATCAGTATTAGCAAGAGCAGCCTCTATGATGGCATCAATATCCATAAGAGAATCCATATCAAAAGTTTTGGGTTCTAAAGGTGCCTTAGGGGAAAAAGGATCAATCTCTAAGAGTATATGATCTTCTTCATCAATAACAAACTTCAAGGGTGGGAGGGTGGGAGTAGAAGGCTCAAAAGAAGGTGTATTAATGAGAGAATCACTCAAAGGGATTAAATGAGCATGAAAATCAATAGGTGCAACCTCAAAAACCGGTGAAGAAATATCAATGAAATGTTCTTCTTCTATGGACTCATCATTATGATGTGTGTTCAATGCTTCAATTGAAGATATAAGAAGATAAATGTTTGATAAAACCTCACGAATATGAACATCTTCCACTTCTTCTATAGGAGCAACATCTTCATCCAAATTAGGAAGGTCATTTTGACATGAAAAGTCATCAGATGATATATCATAAGATGCCTCACTAGAATCACAATCATCATCCTCCATTTGTGGCAAGTCTTGCAAAAATTCTTCTTCAATCTCATTATCCCTTTCTTTGAACAATTCATCAAGATCGAAATCACCAAAATCACTAGTAGTAGCATGAATGTCATCATGTGATGAAATCCCAATGTGATCGTGAGGAGAAGAGGTATCAATACAAAACTCGTCGCATGGTTTATTGGAAACACCCTCAAGCTCTCTTTGGATTGGGATAAGGTTCTCAACACTAAAAGTGGTTAATTAATCCAAATCGGTGTTTGTATTAGTGCTAAGAGCCTCGTCCCCCATGGTTAAAGAGTTGTTGGGTTCCATGTGAGGTAAAGGTGATGAAGGTGTGTCATCATTAAGTGTCATACAAATCGAAGGTCCATCACAATCGTCATAGAAGCATCGATAAGGCATCCAAGTAGCAAGATATTCATCATCTATGCATTCATCTTCTTCTTTTTTGTCTTTCTCTAAGAGCAAAGTAAGTAAATCTTGCTGAAGTTGATGATATTTTATGTTCAACGCTTCACAAATTTCCTCTTTATTAGATAGTTTCTTCATTTCCTCATTACGAACAGATTATATTTCTCTCACTATTCGCACATTCTCCTTTTCTATTTCCTCAAGGCTCATGGTTTTTATGCGATAATGTTTCATAAGTTTTTCGGTGTTCTTTTGTGCTTCCTCAAGTAAAGAATAAAACTTATTGAAAAAATTAGGGTCATAGGACGGCGGATCCCTCGGTCGACAATCATAATCATAATGGGATGCGTTCCCACAAAACTCACATGAATAAGTCGAAGAATATGATGGAGGTGGATTTTCATAATTAGTTGAATTATAGGTTTGAAAATAGTCTTGATTATGAAAGTTCTCATGATTATAACCTTGAAAATTCCCTTCATTTTGAAAACCCTCATAATGTGAAAATCCTTGATTTTGAAAAGTATCTTGATTATGGCATTGAAAATTTTCATCATTTTGAAAGCCTTCATTGTTTGAAAATCCTTGATTATGAAAGGTTTCTTTATTATAGCCTTTAAAATTATCATTATTTTGAAAACCTTCATTAGTTGAAAATCCTTGGTTTTGGTATGGCTCATCAAAGGGTTGATCATGAAATGATGGTGGATTTTGTGATGAAAAACCGGAATATCCCATATAGTCATTACAAGTGTAGTCCGTGTGAAGGTTAGGTTGAAAATTAGATTCTCGGTTCCATTATAAGCATAACCCTCCCCATCATATCCATCGTTTTGATCATATAAATAAGTATCATGTGGACCACCACAATTCGAACAAGATGAATAATTAGCGTTGGTGAATCGGTATTGCAAAATCTCCAACATGGAACGAGTATCCATGTGTAGCAAGGTGGCCGAATGTATATATTTAACACCCCAAATTTACACGCAGCGGAATACATTTTCTGGTGCTAAACAATGATACAGTAACACATAATTTATAAAGAACGACTCGAAAAGAGACGTTTCAAATTTATCGTTCCTAAAACATTTGTCAGAGTAGCGTAGTCCCAAGACATCGTAACCAAAGTACAACTAAAACAAAAGATTTAAATTGTTTTAAACAAAAGGAACGATAAACGTTCAAAGAGTTTATATTACAAAAGCAGTGCACAACATCATTGCCGTGACCTCCACAGCTTCACACTTCTTGATTACCTGAAATACATGTGAGAAAATCATCAGCAAAAATGCCGAGTGAATCTATAGGTTTATATAGTAATTTTGAACACAAGCAAAGATTATAAGTTTGTGGCATACTTGAAGGCAACAAGCATCAAATAATAATTTGCATCAACAATAATAATTGTATATAGCATAAATTGCAATAAGCTCGTGGAACCGAGCCCTTAGACACTCCCATATCAGTCTAATAAGACGAGAAATTTATTAATTGTCGGTTACCTCCAGATTTTGGTACATTGCCGTATACTTGACTTCTCAATACAATATGTTCAAACAGTTGTGGAGGTCGGGCCTAAGCTTCTATGACAAGTCCACACAAACTGAACCGTGGCGGCTTCCCCCATAGATCTATTAATTGTACTAGTGGTTAACCCATCATAGGTTAATTAACGGTCCATAATTGAGGCTTTAACAAAGGCAATCACTTAATGCAATTTAAAGGCGACCACAGGTCCATTCATAGAGGGACAAGCATACCATAAAAGACTTGTGTTCTAAGTTTATAAAACATGTATTCCCCCTCGCGGGTTTTTAAAATCATATAATTGCGCAAACGAGGCTATAGACTCACCTTAAGTAGTAGAAGTAGTTGAAGACGATCACCGACGATGGTAGACGCCCGAAAAACACGACAACCGCAACCTAGCAAATAAGGTGCGTACATTAATAATAGACTCAAGAAATAATTGATAAAATCAAACTCAAGTATAAAATCACGACAACTCGAGAGAAAACGATACAATTGATTCTATTATACTCTCCTATATATTCATTTTATTATTTCATGCCTTTAATAAAAATCTGCCGGAACATACCGAATGTCCAAGCCGTTTTCTCATACTTAGACACATCAAAACTTCATGATACCACCTGAGGAACTCACATACTATATGTAGAAAGTCCTCCCAAGAGCCCATCAAAATATTTTACTCCTAAAGTTCCCTCTGACACATCTTTGAATTACAAAATTCAGACAGTTTAGCGACCTCGACTTACGAAACCATTTTGACCATTCTAAACAAGTCCATTTATAAAACCGACACTTGATTCTAAAAATAGACTCAAAATAATAAACTTTGAGCCTGAGAACAGTTCATGAAACCTTTTGAAACTCATTTTATAGTCCCCGAGATTCGATCCAAATATCGACAACAATTTTCGGATTGTGTCAACACTCGTTTCCCGGTACACGAAAATCAAACTAGTGTATCTTCCACCTCATTTGGAGTTGGAAGGCCTACTTTATATCAAATCGAAGCTAACGAAATTCTCTACAACATAATCCCATCATATCAACCTATATTCAGACTTAAGACCCCCGAAAATGGCCTCAAAACTACTGCCAAAATTGAGTATTAAAATCTCTTACAAAATCATGTTTTTGATCAAAACCAATCATTTTTATCTCAACCTAAGCCCCTAATATCATCATAAACCAATACTAACACTTGTATCATCATCAAAATCAAAAACCCAAAAATTAAAAGTTCATCTTTTTAACAAAAACAATGTATAAACATCATTTGATTATCACTAGTAACACATGTATGATCAAAATCTCCACCTAACAAGCCTAGTCTTTATCAAAAATCAAAACTTAATGCATGTAAGAAAGATTAGTATCATTAGAATCACCTTGCAAAATTATGAATGGGACTTGTTTTAGTTTGGATTGAATCAAGCTAGATCATCAAATTTTTTGATGGATTTGTGTGTTGTGGTGTACGACCAAAAAGAAAGAGAAGGAAGGAGATGGTTGATTTTGTTTAAATGAATTTTAAATGATATTTAGATAGTGGAAATTATATATATAGTGTAAGGTTAGGGTAGTTTTTGCCAATTTGTGATAGTTTTGGTCCAAAATGTAAATATTAGTTAAAAAGCGGAAAATGACTAAAAATCAATTTTACAAATATTTACGGGACTCGGGTTTCGTAAAAATACTTTTTAAGAGTTTAAACGCATACGAAAAATAATAATATAACGACTCGATACGTAATTAAAACGATATCGTCGAAAGTATTAAATATCAAAAATAAATTATAAAATTTTGGGCATTCGTCGGTATCGCGATCACTAGTAGTCCTCGTTGCTCGTCAAAATATTAAAATAAAATATTCAATATCGGTTTCAACTTAAACCGTTAAACACAATAATATTTAACGTCATAAATACTTCAAAAATATTTGAAATGTAAGATTAAGTAATGACCTTATTTTTGTGGGTTTTACATCCTCACCACCTTAGGAGAGCACCGTCCCGGGGCTTACTTCTCTTTAGGTTCGTCTACGAATAAATGCGGATACTTGCTCTTGAAGTAGTCCTCTCGCTCCCAAGTATATTCGGGTCCACGTCGGGAATTCCATCGCACTTTCACTATCGGGATCCGACTTTGCTTAAGCTGTTTCACCTCTCGATCCATAATTTCCACCGGTTCCTCAATAAAATGTAGCTTGTCGTCTAGTTGAATCTCCTCTAGTGGAATTATCAAATTCTCGTCCGCCAAACACCTCTTAAGATTAGAAACGTGAAAAGTATTGTGAATCGCACTTAACTTCTCTGGAAATTCCAACTTATATGCCACAAGACCAACTCGATCAATAATCTTGAATGGACCAATATAACGTGGATTAAGCTTTCCTCGCTTGCCAAATCGAATTACTCCTTTCCAAGGTGATACTTTCAACATAACCATGTCGCCAATATCGAACTCCAATGGTTTTCTCCTCTTATCCGCATAGCTCTTCTGTCTACTACGAGCTGTAGACATCTTTGGGTGTTAAACAATGATACAATAACACATAATTTATAAAGAACGACTCGAAAAGAGACGTTTCCAATTTATCGTTCCTAAATCATTTGTCAGAGTAGCGTAATCCCAAGACATCGTAACCAAAGTACAACTAAAACAAAAGATTTAAATTGTTTTAAACAAAAGGAACGATAAACGTTCAAAGAGTTTATATTACAAAAGCAGTGCACAACATCATTGCCGTGACCTCCACAGCTTCACACTTCTTGATTACCTGAAATACATGTGAGAAAATCATCAGCAAAAATGCCGAGTGAATCTATAGGTTTATATAATCATTTTGAACACAAGCAAAGATTATAAGTTTGTGGCATACTTGAAGGCAACAAGCATCAAATAATAATTTGCATCAACAATAGATATTGTATATAACATAAATTGCAATAAGCTCATGGAACCGAGCCCTTAGACACTCCCATATCAGTCTAATAAGACGAGAGATTTATTAATTGTCGGTTACCTCCAGATTTTTGTACATTGCCGTATACCTGACTTCTCAATACAATATGTTCAAACAGTTATGGAGGTCGGGCCTAAGCTTCTATGACAAGTCCACACAAACTGAACCGGGGCGGCTTCCCCCATAGATCTATTAATTGTACTAGCGGTTAACCCATCATAGGTTAATTAACGGTCCATAATTGAGGCTTTAACAAAGGCTATCACTTAATGTAATTTAAAGGCAACCACGGGTTCATTCATAGAGGGACAAGCATACAAAAGACTTGTTTTCTAAGTTTATAAAACATGTATTCCCCCTCGCGGGTTTTTAAAATCATATAATTGCGCAAACGAGGCTATAGACTCACCTTAAGTAGTAGAAGTAGTTGAAGACGATCGCCGAAGATGGCAGATGCCCGAAAAACACGACAACCGCAACCTAGCAAACAAGGTGTAACACACGGTAATTTTCAGACTGTCTAATATTATAGTTTTGCCCCCTATACTTTTTATTTAGTCAACTGTGTGATAAATTTGCTATTTATCTGAGAAGCGTTCCCTTATTTTATGAAATAACGTATGTTGGCGTGTATTTTGCTTAGACTGTGCTCAGTATGCGTTGATGTGAATACTGCGAGTGTGTCACTATTGGTTGCGTAATAAATTACGATCAATATTTAAACGTATTATATGCGTGTGCATAATATGTGTTAGATTTACCTGTGTCGCGTGCGCGAATTATCTGTAATTTAACTGCTGTCTACGTATCTGTGTGAATTAATACTGCGCGAATAATTATTGTTATAATTGATTTATTTACGTGACACGCGATTTACGTAAACTATAAGGTCATTATTTATATTTACATGACGCATGCGATCGCGTTCGAATATTATTTTTACAAATTATATCGTCGTTAATCGTTTTCATGTACGAACATGGAACACGCAACCACTTATCAATCATCAAAAGTTTGCTCAATACCACACTTAAGTATAAACCTTACCATGTGAACACTCACTAAGTGATTTAAACTACCCATTTTTCTATCTAGCTATTATTCTTGCAAATAGAAGAGATAAAATGCCCCCACATAGGATCCCTTTTTCCTACCATCCCACCGAAACACACAGAGAAAGAAAATTTGAATTTTAGTAATTCCTACTTTTGCTATAGTGTGGGCATAGTACTAGTCCTTACAGCTTTGTTACTGGCGGATCGTTTTGGTCCCCCTTCACGCCAAACGCACCCTTCTACCCTTATATCTATCTCTCTGTCTCACACCCCTACACACATAAACACACACTTGAATGACTTTTTATGAATGACTTGGTAAACACTAAGTCATTTTACAAAATGTTTAGCCATAATATGAGTATGCATTTAAAGAATTTATGACATCAAGTCTTTATGACTTATTACCATTGTATATGCTCTAATCAATTCATCCATGTCTCTTTCTCTCGGTCGAGTTACCCTCCTTATATACAATCTTCATTCTTTCCATCCCATTTCCAATATCTTAAAACTCCATTTTCACCTCATACAACTACTCTTTAAACACACCCATTTACAAACTAACCAAAACACACATCAACCCGACGTGACCATCATCTTTTCCGATGTAGGTTTTGCTCGTAAGACGAGGGTTTCCTTATGGTGTCTCGTGGATTTACTTGTACTTTGTACGAGGGTTCTAGCTGCTGGTTGCGGAGCAAGTACAAATCGATGAGGGTTCTTGCTTATTCGAATGGTTCTTCCTTTTTAGACGTCGGTTTTTGCTAGCTTGTTCAAGGGTTTCTTGTTGCAGCCGCGAAGTGGGTACGGGTTTGTTGACGTGGGTTCCTAGTGTCAAAAGTATTTGAGTTATAAGCTCGTCATGCACGCCGTTACCACACTCTCGAGCTCGACAAGGTTATCTCGTCTGTTTCTCGTTTCATTATACATGGTTATGTTGTCATGCTTTAATACATCGTCACATTACCACATTTATCGGGACTAAACATGGCTTTCAAACAAGAACTTGTAAACGTTGCATTGTGGTTTCATATAAATGATTTTAAGCGCACATTGAAAAGGGTTTCACGTAAACAGCTTCATAAAGAAAAGACTTAACGCATGCTTTTGAAATGGGTTTTACGTGCAGATTTATATGCATTGTTTAAGACTTGTTGGTGAGTCTTTTGGTATGTGTCGCTTAAATGGGTACGTTTGAAACCAGGTTTTTAAGTCGTGACTTGTCGAGAGTTTGTGAGATCAGTAAGTTGTGAGGGTTTGTTGAGGGCTTTGTGAGATCTGATATAGCATGTTGGCGAGAGCATGTGAGACGAGCGTTATGAAGGCCGTGAAAGCTTTGTGAGTTTTGTGAGCGTTGTGAGAACTCGTCCTCGTGAGTTCAGTGAGCTCGGAGACGAGTGTTTATGATGAGAGCTGTGAGGGTTGTATTTTGATACACAAACTCACGTCAAAACATTTTCTTTTACAAACTGTGTAGTAACGAGAGAGAGAGTTGTCGACGGTTTGTTGTAGCGGGTTTAATGTGAGCTGCGAGATGAGAGTGTGTGAGGCGAGGGCTGAGTAAACACGTGAGCTTCGGGTTGTGTCTATGCGGGCTGTGGTGTCGTAAAGATTAGGCTGTGAGTTGGGTAGTGTTCGAGTCGAAACCCTCTTTCATAAATGTCATTTTTCTTGGTCCTTGCTGTTGGTATAACGTGAATGAGGAAACAGTTCTGAAATGTGTTTTTGTGTGAGTTGAACTAAACGAGTACATATCAAACCGAGTGTGCGAACGTGAGGAGAGTATTGGGAGATTGCTATGTCGAGATAGATGTAAGATTCGAGTCCAGAGTGGTGTTCGGGTCAAAACCATGTGTGTGTCTTGCGCTTTCTTTCAAAATGATATTTCTGTTACACTTACTATTGTGAACCGAGAGAGATTAGAAAGTGAAGTGAAAATGTTTTGTTGCTACCGTGTAATTGTTCACGAGAGAGTGAAGAAGGAGTACATTACCCCTTTAATACAATAAGGGGAATGGAAAAAGATGAATAAAATAATATATTTGTGTTGTGAGGAGAGAAATAGGAGTACCCATATCTACCGTCCATTTTTTGGGGAGACTCATCTTGTCCGTAGTTTTTCCTTATCTCTCTGCCGTTGATTGATTTAGATACATCTTGTCCGTCGCTTTGTTGGAAAATGGATAAACAGGTATGTCATATCCCTGCCGTTGATTGATTCAGATACATCTTGTCCGTCGCTTTGTTGGAAAATGGATAAACTGGTATGTGACTATTTCATTCACCTTTTTGTAACCGTTCATTTGTGTCCTCATATCTTTACCTGCTTACCGTTCGATCTTCATATTGCATATGAACCATACATAATCTATCATCAATCCACTTGCCATTGGGACAAATAATACATAACACACACACACACACACTCTCAAACGGATCTAATTTTGATCGGTTTGGATCTATATAGTTTCCTTGGGTTTTGATCTATATAACACCAGAAACTCTTCGATGCCGCTAATCTCTTCGATGCCGCCATTAATGGTGTGTGACGTTGGTGATTGGTTGGTGACGTTGGGTACCTTAGGTGGGTTCTCTTTGCTGGTAATTTACAAATCCTCTAAACTGCTGGTAATTTTCTGTCGCATAGATTTACAAATCATCTAAACTGCTGGTAATTTTCTGTTCCTTCTATTTGCTATTTTTTTGATGTTTTCTTATTAGTATTGGTTGCTCTTGATGATTTCATTTTGTTGATGAATGATTTGCATAAAGGGGTAATTGTCACATGGTTGATTGAGTTATTGTTCTTGAGTTGTTGATTTTAATGTTTGATGGTGTTTTATAGAAAATACTTAATTTACAACGTATGATTGGTGTTGGAATGTGTAGATCTTGAAACTCTAGGTCAAATATATGTTATTTGTGGTACGAATCTTTATGCATCTTCATTTCTGGTATCCGATGGTGCACATAAAGATCCTTATTGTGGTGGTGGTGGTGGTATTCGTTGGTTGTTGCTATGGCTTCCTGATTTTGGTGGATGTGACACGTTATGTAAGTAAGCTAGTTTTAATACAATGCTTTCTTTGGTCTTTCTTAACTGTCAATCGTGTTCAAAATTTTCTTATTTGGATGCATCGTTTAAATTAGGCGATTATTATATGTTGAGCTTGGTGATTGATCTTATAAACCGAGAAACGTTTGTTTATTGCAATGGAATTTGGGGGTTTAACTGGTTTATAAGATTCAAAATGACCTTCTGGTCTCCTAAGCACATTGTGAAGTATGAGCTCATCAAACTCAAGATCCTCTTAATTTGTGAAAACATCTCAGTTCTTCCATGTGGGCAGCGAGCTTTGCAATAAGCTTGCTGATTTTGCAATAAGCTTGCTGATTGATTGACAAAACTCAAATGTGATGTATTTCATTTGGTAACTTTATGGTTGAGATACTACAATGACCTGAACCTTGGCAATGCATCACTCATTTGTGATGCAGCCATGTCGGGCTCGAAAATAGTTTGGACATTTTTTGTTGTGAAAGGCTATGATGAATATGAAACTGTCTGAAAAAATTGAGACCACCCGTGACTTGGCGTGGCAACCTGTTGTGTTTGCAGCCATGCCGAATGTGTCTTCGTTTCGATCATCATCATATCTGAGCCTACGGTATATACTATACTGCTAACTGTATTCTGTCGAATTTGTGTTTATCTAGGCTGTGATGAGTTTAAATGGGGCGGGTAAAAGTTGAGATTACCCGAATATTGGCGTGGTAACCTGTAGGGTTGCAGCCATACTGGACGTAGCCTCTTTTTTCTAAATGTTTCCCTATCTGAGCCTAAACAGGATAAAATACAAACGAGAAGCAACAAAATAGATGGATATATATGACCTTCCTGGCTATATATATATATATATATATATATATATATATATATATATATATATATATATATATATATATATATATATATATATATATATATATATATCTTTACATTATATATAAGAGGAGGGATTTGCCACGTCATCAATCAGGGCACTAATCCCAGTCAGCACATGGGCTTATGTTGTGGGCTTAGCATGCCACGTTATGGGCTTACGTTATGTGCTTAACGTCACGACCCATATTATTATATATTCTTCCAAAACACTTCCCCTCTATTGTTTTCGAAACCCTAAACTGAACCCGCACAAACTAATCGATCCATATCTATGTTCATAAAAAAGTAGCAGATTATCAAAAAAAAACATACGAACGCACCCCACTGAAAACCAGGTATTGTTAATCGACTTTTCCTTTTATTAATTATGTTATTGTTAATTAAACCTTACTGTGTGCTTTTAGTTTACTGGCTGCAAGTACATGCTTATAGGTTGAATTGGTTTGTAAATGTGGTTTTGTAACATTTGTTGCACCAACTTTGTAGGATCGTTATTGGTCTAAGTTGTGAAATCCCCTTTTTTGGTTCTCTGATATAATGTTCAAAGTGGCTGCACTCTGAAACTTTATATTACAAAATTAAATTGTATTAGATTCTGATGCCATATAATTCCTTTAGAGGCAACTCGTTTAGTGCTTGGTATATATGCTGATCCTATGTTGCTAAAGTGATACTATGTGTATGTTTTGTGACTTCCGCATATTATATGTAAGTCGTTCTCTAAATATTTTTTTTTTGCTAATTGACCTGTTTAAAGGAGATATGAAATTGGACATGAATCCTAAAAGTTACTGCATCGTTAGAGTGGCTGAAGGTAGTTATGATCGTGAAAAGTAATGAATTAGTAAATTACTGTGTAACTTGCTGCAATCGAACCCATGGGTAGAAGTTTATAGGATCATTTAAGTTCTTCGAAAGCGAGAAAACATAAGCCTTTAAAGACGTTGATGGATTCCCATATTTGTTAGCTCATTCGATGCATAAATCATCCTGCTAGGTTATATGCAAAATACTTTATATATATATTTACTGTGCAAGCTGGAATAACATACAAACAGAAGTGTCAATGTACAATGTACCACATGAAAAGCACTTATTATCACTTCTGTTAGCATTTTTTCTGTATGCACTTCTCAGTTTGGAGAGAAAGTGGGATAATGAGGGATGATCGTAAGATAATGGGTAACCAAAAAGGGAGATACTAAACCACGAGAGTATGAATGGTTTTTGAAGCCATTGTGGTTGCAGTGGTTGGAACTCAGTGTTAGGGAGCATATATTCAAAGACACCGATAATAGCATGGCCCATGACGTGGTCGCTATGGCTACCGAAAGTCAAACAAAAAATAGCTTTCGCCGCTAAATGCTTAAGCTCAAAAGATGGGTGGGTTGACCAATGGTTAGATATGCACTCCCTTCTGAATATATTACTTCTTAAAGTAAAAAGTTAGTAGAATGAAGAATTTAAATTGCCTTTTGAATGTATTTGCAAGTTCAAATTTAGTGTGACATTCAAAATATATATGTTTTCAAGTTCAAGTAAAGTATGACATTACTTGCATAGTTTCACATTTGCATTTATCTTTAGTTACTAAACCTTAACTTTTGCATTGGTGATGTTACTGGACCATTTGGGCAGCAGGCGAATACTCGAGACCAATACTCATATAAGAAGGGTTCCTGACGACTCTTAGGAAATAGATTTATCCAGTGAAGTACTTCCGACAAGGCTAGAGTGGTTTTGATCAACGGTGGCCATTAAGTCAGAACAAGGTTCGAAGTGTCGACCAGCAGTTCCAATTTGCAACTGTTGATCAAATGTACCAAAAATCCCAGCAGATGCAGGGTCAAGAAGGTGGAGTGTTTGGACAACATAAGATCTGACAGTTGAGGGAGATGGCTTAGAACCTTCTTAGGACGTGTCAGTTAACAAAAATACATGTATTATCGCGCTCTTGCTCACTAAATTTCTAAGGGGTCTGCACATTACAGAATATTCTTCTGAATATCAGTCAAAAGGTTGTATAAATTTCGACCAATATGGACATCAGTTATCCATATCAATTCTTAAAGTTGGGTTAACGTAAATCTGCAAACATAACACAAAACCTTGAACTTTTCGTCATGCGCTTTTGCCAACTACGCGACTACACAACTACACTTATGCCAAACACCCGAAATAGCAGGTATGCCTTTGCTTCATGACTCTTATTTCTGTTTTATTAAATCAAAAACTAATATATAAAACAGTCATTGCAGAAATGTCATCAACAATCCGATGCAAGATATGGAGAAGATATCTTATCATGACTGAAAACGGCTAATACACGCATCTGAGAGTTTGAATATCTGAGTGAATAAACTGTGGAGGTGCTCAAACTGCGGTTGGTCTACTTTGGTATAGGGTATCTTCCAACTTACTATGGAAAGGGTCCATGGAACTACAATTATATGGGAGTGAACCATACATACAAAAAAGCATGCCAAAAAGTTCAGCCCTGCAGCGAAAACCTAGGATATGTGCATGGTGTGGAAGTCATCCATGTCTGACGTTTGTGGTATATAAACTGTTTGTGTGGCATGTAGTAGCATACCTTTGATCTTTAACATGGAATCGAACTGATTATGTGCCAATGCTATTGAGATAATTATGAAAAAGATATAAAATTATATGGTGCCAATACGAAAAAAAGAACGGTTCTGTGAGTGATCCTGTGAGCGAAAAGAAACTATTATTATATATTTTCTAGCATTTATGTTGCCGCTCTTTTTCTTTCTTTCAAAACCCTTGCCATATTACCTTACTTGGCTTTCTTTTATGCCTAGGCTACATAAACAAAATCAGGGAATCAAGGTATAAACTTTAGATATTCTTGATAATTATGGTTGCAACGAGTCTTATGTAAATAAATTGTCTACTATATCATACCAGCTCTAATAGAGGTGTTAAAAAGCTTAATTTTGTTATTTCCCACTTCTTATTTTAGGTTCTTTCCATCAAACCCCTTTTTCTGCTGTAGTTGGTTTAGGGACACCAGTGCACCCAATGGTTCAACTAGCTGATTCGTGGCAATTAGAAATGGGTTCTCTAAACCATCTTAGAAGTAGAACTTTATGTAAGTTGACGTCTATCAGTTTCATGACCTTTTGTATTTCAATAGAGTGGCATATCACCCATTCACCCAAAATGCGTGATATAATAGGATTCATAAGAGTAGATGAAATAGATTTTAGGATTGTTGTCAGTTAATCACATGTAATCCAAACACTCCTTTAAAAATAAAATATGCATTATGAGTCCCTTTTATGATTTATGTTTGTTTTGCATTTGAATACATGTGGGTAGAACTTTATGATTTATGTGTGTTTTGTATTTGAATACACTAGAGCAAGATTTGATATATTAAGTTGGTACGACATCTGCAGAGCTTCAGAGGAGGTATTAAATAGGCCACCTTCTAACAAATTTACAGAAATAGACTTATTATGGGTTGAGATAACATAATGGTTATATTTCAACGAGAGCTCATCCTAATTTGCTCGTGAGCGGAGACGAATATTGGAAAAGCTATATATCATCCTCCTACATTACCCAATACATTTGCTTTGCCGAATGTATTGATTCATTTGTGGTGTGTTTGTTACTTTATTTGTATTAAGTTATACCATTTTGAACTTATTTTATGAAGAGGGGGATTTACTTGATTCTATATTTTTGTTGAAGTTAGAAACTCATATTTTGATGGATATACTTCAAAAGAATGGGTGGTGAGATTGACCACAGCAACCTCCTGCATATTCTGGTACTTTTAAAAGACTTAATCGAGCTTTACGGTTCTAATAAAGTTGTGGTGTTTGTAGGATTCATTACCTTCTTGCCATTGGCGTTTGCAGCTGAGTTGTAAATTGTGCAGAAAGAGATTGCGTTTTGGACAGTAAGTGGATTCTTCTTTTTGTTTTCACCATTTTGTGCTTCATTGTGACGCTTTCGTTGGATACTTTCAAGGAATAACTGCCAAAAGTTTTGGGTAGAAATAGAAATACGTTGTTCACAGCCTTTCTTTTTACAACATGAAATTTCTTTTCTGCAATACGACTTGACATAAATTCGGTGTTTGTAGATAACGTTTGTGCTTCTTATTAACTTCAAGAGAAACAAAAAGGGTGTGGTTCTTGTTAGGCCGGTCGATCGACATGCACCGTGGTGCATAAAAACAAATCTGTGGATAGGTTTGTTATTTATAAAAAATAAATGATGTGCGAATCGGTTAATTTTCTTAGTGGGCAAGTTTGATTTGGGTACTTTAAACAGAAAGAATACTTCAAACAAATTTTGACATATTTATTCAACCCATTTGACCCCTTTCTATAAAAATTATACGCATTTGACATGTTTTGACTCGAGTCTTTGAAAATTAAAAGGCACACGTGTTCTCAAAGAAAACTGGTTTAGCTGCTGTTATAACTAAATACTATCTCAAGTCATCGACAACAGTCACATTCCTAATTGCAAGGATTTCGTTTTTAACACTTAGCAGGATCCTAACTCCGTACTACTCATCATGAAAGTAGATACAAGTACCTAAACGAGGTTCCTTATCATTTTTATATTATATTTTCCATGTGTGCCAAAAAAGGCAAATAGACTTGGTTGGCAAGCATCCAGTAAAGATGTTTCAACTATTCTCATTCAGAATTTTGGTATACTACCATTTAGGGTTGTCAATAATTCCGATTGCACCCGAGTATATTCGGGTCGGATAACTCAGGTTCAAATTTTAACTCATGGCAATCGGGTCAACACGACTAATCCGAATTCAAAATTGGGTCGGGTATCGGGTATGAAAATTTTGTCTAACTCGTGTTTTGGTCAACCCGATTAACCCGAATAAGATTTTTATTTTTTTAAATAAATTTTATATAATTTCTATTTAAAGACTACAAATTTTTTTTTTATTTAACCCATATGCGGGTTGACCCGAAACCGAATTGACCCGACGTGAGTAGACCCGAAGATGACTAACCCAAGTTGAAATATGGTCGGGTCCGGGTATATTATTTTTAGGCTCGGCCTTAATTATTTTGGGCAAAAGGGACTCACCCGGTAAAATAGCAGTTTAGAATATACAAGTAGAGAGTTTCTTTCTAGAATGCCTATATATCTATCTAAGAAACGTATAAGCTATTTTTGGTGCCATAGGATTTGTGCTAATTATACTTTATGTACTGCATTTTCATTTGCTTTATGCTTGTGAGAATATATAAAAGGTAACCATCAGCTTATGATGACCATAAAAGCATCAGATGGTCTTAAATTAGATCATCATCATAACACATGAGTACTTTCATTTCATCTAAGAAAATCTTATTTTGTTCACACTAACTAATTATTTTAATCTCTCCTTTTTGCTAGGTTAGGCCCATATTTACGTGCGGATTTGGATTTCACAATATCACAATGATTCATGAAGGTACTATCCGCATACCAATTATTCAAAAAACTTTACATGTGCGAAAAGATGTTAACCAAGAAGGTCGGTTATGTGAAACATCATATTAAGTTAACTTTGCCAACCTGATGTGTACACATATTTAAAAAGGTGTCCTTTTACAAATAGAAGATCCTTTTTGGCAGGGTAATTAGCCATACATATTGGATTTCTTATGTGATATTGCATAATGGAGTGAGATATATAGAGTTATAATGATATGGGATGTAAATTAGAGTATCAGATGTGCTTATGTTCTTTAAAATGGAAAGAATATTACCAATATTGCTAAGATGGTATGTTGATGTTGGTTTGCATTTCCAGGTTGTTGGAACTTTAACATGACAGCATCCAAACGGAATGTATAACTTGAACATACTTGGCTGCTCTCCATGGTGAATCGATAATCTTTGTAGTGAGCTGAACGCGTACAAGGTTAGGAGACTACTTTTCCAATGTGTCAATTTAAGGTAGGTGTTGTTTGAATAATTCCCATGTGTAAGAATCATGTGGGAAATTATTAGTGCATATAAAAGAGTAATGGAGTTCAAATATGTAATCATGTGCCAGTTATTTACAAAACCATCTGTTTGTTTCATTCTTTCTTTTATCCAGGGTTAACGTTTTGCTGAGTTGTGGAGTCTGATTGGTCCTCGATGTACAGTAGACCTCCCATGTATGCAAGTGGCAGTAATCAACTTCGGGTTTGCTGTACTCTTTGGATTCATTTTTTCCTACTCCATCAGGGTTACATGAATGGGTTGCAGACAAAAGGTTAATGGTTTTTAGGAACTTCCTGAAAAACTACAAGTTGTATACTCTATTTTGCAGGAGGTAAATTTCTTTGGTTGAATGATCAAGATATTTGTCGACAAACCCCACAGATCAGAATCTATCTGACATGATCAACGGTATATAGATTTGGATTATACAAAATCTCTTAGTAACTTGGTTGGTTGGCACTGAGTCCTATACTTTGTTAGTTGGGATCTCGCACCAGTTACTGCTTGGTACCAGGTTAGGTTCCAATGGAAGCAGTTTTAATAACAACATGGCTGATCAAGAAGTAAGTTATTTTCTTGAAGAAGTTTTAATTCAGCTTATCGCAATTGTCATAAACGTCATGGTTTTTAGATGTGCTTAATTATTTAATTGGTTGTTCCAAACTTGAGCATTGGGGTCCTGATTACTTGGATCTTTGCTTTGTAGAGATGGTGAGAAACTTTATGACCTTAACTTGTGTTGACCAGGGTTAAAAGCTCAAATTTTTACCCAAGCGTTTTAAAACGCAAATAAACTACTTTTTAGATTCCCATGAAATGGATTGTAGTAATCTTTGCATATTGTTATCCTTTGTATGATACTGCTACATCTTTTGTCGTTTTTTTCTTAATGCAGTGGCGGTGTTTGGGAGTCTATTTTAGCTCCCTTCCTGATTTGTTTATTTGGTTTACATTGTTTTTGTTTTCACACTCTTCTACGTTTTTTCTTTAGCTACAATGTCATGTATTTATTTTTTTACAAAGTCACAGTTGGTTGCCCATAACGCAGTGGTGTCTATTTAATTGAAGCATTAGACATATATATCTTGAATGGTAGTCTGTTATATGAGATGTTGTATATGAGACAAAATGATGGCCATATTGATATGTCTTTTCGTAGGAGTACTAAAATTCAGCAAATTGATTTTAGTATAATTAGTCAAACAAATGTATAGGCAACACAAATCACGACAATGATAACAATGCATTATAGTTATGAGCTAAAATTAATCTAAACTTATAATTTAACATAATCTTTTTTCATTAAAAAAATCTAACTTGTATCTTTTTAAAAGAAGTTCGACTAAAGTATATACATTGTCTTTCGATAGAAAGATAATTTAATTATTGTCGCGATGGTATGTTTTTTTTGCGTAACCATTAATTGTTCGTGAGATATTTAATTTTTAAAAAATGATAGTTTTTTTAAATGAATAGATGTGATTGGTTGATTGAGTTTCAATTAAAAAAATAAAGGTCGAAAGCTATTCAGCAGTATTTAGATACTCAAAACTTTTTAGAATCATTTGACCCATTCACATAAAGCTATTTAATGCAATTGATTTATTTTTCAAGTTTACCATCAAATGCTATTGATTAATTTTTTCTTTTTGGTGTGCATTGTAAGTGTATCAAACATAGATTATTTTATATTATATCATTAGAAGAAACTAACAAGAAGCTATTTGCATACGGCATCAAACTGAGACTCTAATTGATCATCAAACGGAAAAATATTATCTTTAGTTTTATTTTATTGTTAAAAACATTAGAATGGTAACCTAACATTTTGAAGCTAAATGGACTATGTATCAACTCTTTTTTGTTTTACATTAACTAAATATCTATCAACTTACGAGATGACATTTTCTTTCTATATACACCTTCAACTATTTAAAATTAAAAAAAAATATCCTCATATTAAAAAACACTATTAATTTTAAGATATCAACAATCCCTTTGTTTTATTCCGGTCAAAGTGCGGAAATTGAAAACTCGACAAAAGAAGTTTAAAAATAGCCCATTTAGTGGTTTTGTGAAATGCAAAAAGAATGGCGATTTTGAAAAATATATCGTTTTATTATCGTAAAGCGACTCGGTTAAAGAAACTTGTGTAGGTATTCAAGAAGGAACATGTACTAAAACTTAAAAAAAAATCTACACATGGATGCTTAATTGGGTGATTTCTTTGTTGATAAGGTGAATAAATTTGATTTTTTGTCCGATTTGATCTGCATTAGTTTTACCAAATAAAGAATTTTAAACGACAATAAAAAGTCATACCCGTCCATCGGACGGGTTTTGCCACTAGTATATATATATATATATATATATATATATATATATATATATATATATATATATATATATATATATATATATATATATATATATATATATATATATATATATATATATATATATATATATATATATATCCTCTCAAGGAGTTCTGCTAAAAAAGGGTTGTTTGGCTTCTCTTAAACCAGTAGCCAAACACCCCTTCTGCTGCTAACGGGGTGTTTCGTTGCTGTTAAACCAAGAGCCAAACATCTGCTGTGTAAAGGATGTATGGCTGTTGTTAAACCAGGAACCAAACATCCCTTATGTTTTGGGAAAGATGTGTTCTGGGAATACTCCTTTGCTATAAGCAAAGATGTGTTTTGGGAATACTCATTTAAACAACTCCTTAGTATTTGAAGAAGCAGTAGAAAGTCCCTGCATGAGGCAATTCAGAGCAAAGGTATAAGTCAATCGCTACTACTTTGATATCATCTAGGTATGTGCCTTACTTGAAGCACCCAATTGGGCGGGGTTTCGGGTTTTTTTTAGTTGGCTTGGGTAAAAATAAGTTAACCTCATGAATTTTCTTGCTAAGCTAATATTAAAAAAAATCTGTTTTAAATATGATGAGACTTGACCATGGAGGACGTTGAGATGTATTCTGCTCACCCAGCTCAATTCAAGTTCGTCAACCATACCATGACACTTATGGATGCAACTGTCGTACTTGACTACAAGCCTACAACGATCCATATGTGAATTTAGATATGTTAATTAGTTGAAAGTGTCGTGTGTATCACAAAGACAGTCTAAAATAATGGTTTTGATTTAAACAAGTTCATAATAATGTAATATCTGGATTTTTTTACGAGAACCCTGACATGAAAGCTATTGCTTTTCAAATCAATGTTTTCCAATCCAGTTAATTGATATATGCATAAAATTAGACATGGAGTAATAATTTAGTTTATCGATACCTTGGGTTATTAGAAGTAGCAGAAACACAATTAATGAATATGAATCAGGTTAAGTTCAGGATTTAAATCTTAAAAAGTTTGTTGCTTTCTCATGTTACTGTTAAATGCATGCTTCATTTGGAATCCGGTTGCGGTGGGATAAATTTTTTTTGGCAATGTATTCTGATACAAGGTAATTATGTACTTATTTTTGGGTATTACATTCTTTTTAATCCAGTTTCTGATTGATCAGATGTTTTCTAATGTTCTTTATACTTTTAATGCTTCTTTATAGTTTCAGAATATTTAAAATTTCTTTTCGTGTTCGTCGGTGTTTAGAATTTGTTATTTTACCATACGCGAGGTTTTAAATTATGTAGATTGCAGGGTTTTTTATAGTCGTCCTATTTTTAAGCTTTGCAAGAATCGTTTATTTAGTAAAACATACTTAAGAAAAAGTTAGATTACATGTTTCTCAATTTCTTACAGATAACCAAGAGCTAGAAAGAACGCATTATAGTCAGGGGAGTCTTAGAGTTGGATTTATGAAAACAGGTATGATAACGTATAGGATTATGATTCATACCAAGGAATACTAGGACCAGTGCCCTTCATCTTACTAACTTTCTTACATATGCTGAAGGACTTTCTAAACTTGCCAATTGTCGTAACTATCTATGTAACTTAGATCATTATAATTATGTTGCTATTAAATTATCCTCTCATTGTACGCTTCTAACCGTAATCTTCTCATTAACAGGAATTTGTTTATTGTCTGAAGCTAAAGCGTGGAGATTTTATAACAGAAAACGTACGAGTCTGCAACTAAGGCATTGGGAATTATCTTTGAAGCTTTGTATATAAGCTGTTATTCCAAGGAGCGTTTTAATACGAAGAAAATGCTTCTTAATTAATAAACCTGAGCAACCGAGACATGTTGCAGACAAGTAAGCATACTATATTATCATTATGTTGAATCATATCTTCCATGTGTTAAGGGAGTATAATAAAATTTTATACTGATATAAGAAAAGTTTATGGAATGGACGCAGGACCGTGGACTTTAAGGATTCATGAATTCCCTTGGATGTTACTATTAGTGAACTTCTACAATGCAAGGTATAAAAATTCTGTTTGGAGGGAAAACCATAATGCTTGGCAGGAACTTCAGACTAACCATTGATGTAAAAGAAGGTATAAAACTGTGGAGCAACTTTTTGTGGATATGGAACTCAAAACATGGAAGTAATTGTGCTCAACCCATGGTTACCCAAAGATTATTTGTTAATGATAGAAGTTTATGTTATTTGGTTATGTTCTATTAGTTGATGCGTTAAAATAATTCTTACTGAACCCATGGTTACCAAAAATTAGTTTTTAATGATGGAAGTTTCTATTATTTGGTAATGTTCTATCAGGTAGGCATTGAAAAGACAGAATTTTTAGGCTTACCCAGGTCTTGAATTGCAGGGGTATAAGGTACATGTCAAAATGCTACAATTGTATAAATATAGATAGGATGAGTGTCGTAAGCCAACCATCACTCTGTAAACATAGCCCAAAAATGCCCCGCTGCGGAGCGCGGGCATTAATCCTCGTACATATTTATTCAGGGTTTTAAGAATGATAAAATTTGAGAAAAACAAATGTGTTATACAGTTAACCTAGAGAGGAAAAGTGGATGGTAAAGTGGTTTTGTTTTGTAAAAGCTGACAAGGGTTTTGTCCCCATTTGGACAAACTATTTCACAACAATCTTTTCAAAAGCAGAAATGAAATGTTTTCAAAAAGCATCACGTGGGTTTATATCATGCTTTTCATAAATTTGTCAAGTGGTATTGGAGGTTGCATTTATTTGTAAAAGGGGCTTTGTGATTGTAAAATGATTATGCAAATGCTAATGAAAGAGAACTGTTGAGCCGAGTACATTTAATCAACGAGTAAGGGTTCGGGTTTGAGAGCGGTTGTTCAAATTTAATTAACGTGTGTTGAGTGTCGTTTAAAAACGACTAAGTTAAAATTAACGTTGAAAGGCTGTCGAAATTTAATGAGTCAAGTTGATATATTTTACTAAGAAGTTTGGTCAAATATTTCATCAACAAATCTTTTGAGAATATATTTATAACTTAAACAGTGGTAAAAGGTGACATGTGTGTGTGTGACACGAATGCATTATTGCATTCTTTGATTGCGACCTAACTTAGAATTATATATCTAGGTTGCGACTTGTGATTACTGCATCTGTGATTTTCATATTCTTGCCGTGAAATCTTTTGCATTATGAGGTGAGTCATAACCCTTATTAAACTGTCTTTTATGTTTAATCATCTGGGTGAGATAAATGCTTTGTTGCCTGCTTGATGGACGCAAAATCTGTTTATATTGTTGCCTTGCTAAAAGTTATGTTTGACATGCCTAAGTAGCGATAGCCCACTAGTCCCCTGTTATCATGAACCGTTAGTTACTCTGGTTGAGTAGGCGCTTATGTTATGGATAGATCTATTGGGGTTTGACAACCCCCGTCCGGGTGTTCAAATACGTCGCCATGCCAAACGGACGTGTATCATATGGTTGTTGCTAGGTGGCCTTGGGTTAGGAACCTACTTGGGGCAATCTTATATATTACGCGTGCATCAGTTGTACGTGCTTGTCATCAGCCTCGGTGTCATGAGCTTAGTGCTATCATAACTATAATCATTCTATTTGATTCCCATATGTATGACATTATATCGCCCATAATGTCTCATATGTTTTAAACAGTTTGTTTGCGGTCCAACATTGAATACTATACTTTTAACTTAAACATATGAACTCACCAGCCTAGTGTTGACACTTTTAAGCGTTTATCTCAGGTGTTGAAATACTTGCTTGTTGCTTGCTTTGGAGTCTCATGCATTCCTTATTGGAGATTTGAAGACTTATCTATGCTTTCAAACTATTTTATCTCGTTGTTGCAATTAAACTCTGATTTTCCGCTGCACTTACTTAAATTTATTTATGATTTGAACCTTGTATTTCCAAATTTAATGCAACGAGATAAATTATTTTAAAATGTCTCATTTAGAGTCGTTCTCTTGCACCTTGTACTTTGTTATTATGACGTAACAGCCCGCGAGCTTTACCGCTTCCGTTGACCAATTTTTGGGGTGTTACAGATTGGTATCAGAGCCTTGGTTATAGAGAACTAGGTTTGCATTTTAGGCCTAGACTATAACCGATATGTGATTACGTGCTTTATGTTCTATTATATTATACATATACATATTATGTATATTACTACATATACACGGCTACCTTGTGCATGCATACTTTTGCATTGCTCTCTACTTGCGTTTACTACTCCTTATGCGTATCTTGCATCAGTTTATATGAAGGCTATTTATATAAACGTTAGAACTTTCGTTAGACATTGTAAGTGAAACAATGGTCGCCTCTAATTCTATGACATTGTGATTGTTACGATAGTCATTAATATATCTATCCTCTGGCTTTACATAATTTTGTTTCAACGAAACTCACCAAAGTCTTTCGATCTCACTTATCATCTTACAATATGGCTTTGGGTTTTATCCTCCGTCCATTATAAAAAAACCCTTATTTCGTCTCATGACCCGTTACCTATTAAAATGTCAATTAATTGAACGCGACTTCAACTCATCACTTCGTAACATTTCATTTTGGAACTCAACCTTAAGAACTCAGTTTATTTTATATTCTTTTACCCTTTTAAATTTCAAAGAGTGCTAACAACAAAAAGAAAAGCTCGTGATAACTCTAATGGCGACGTGGAGTATGTTAATGCTTAAACAAGATTTTCTTGCCTTACCGAGCGTGACGTGGTAGAAGTCGTCACGTGTCGTTTTCATTTATGTTTTATGCCTTAATTTAAGACTTATCGTCTCGTGTGTAAGTTTTAAATTTGAATCCTTATAAATGAATGTGTTTTAACAGTTCGTTTAATTTTATCTCTTCTGAAAGCGTTACCACATCTTGAATCATCATGCCATTGCCTTGCAAGATTTCTTCTTTCATACCATCCCATGAATTATTTTATATGTGACCCATTAAGCATTATTTTCCATCACTTAATTAACAACTCGTTGTTATTTTGTCACTATTTCACTAGACCTTTCTAAAAGTGTTGCAAAAACGTCTTGTAAACTATTTCTTGGAAGATTTTAAAATATTTTGTCCTTATTTTACAAAACCATTTTCATAAATTGGTTTGGTTACTATCTTATAAACTAGTATGGTATAAACAATTTGATTACGATAATCAAAATACTATTTTACGAATAGAAGCATCACATTGTTAGTCCCCAATTATACAAAGCCTGATCACCTATGTATAATTTGGGAAGGACCATACTATGCTCGTAGTAGTCACCTTAAGCATTTTGTCAAAATTCACTTCTTCTATTTTCGAAAAAGCAAAATTTTGCGCGCGTATATTTAAATTGTGCAAGACATGGATACTAGTATAATCGTGTGGATATTTTTATGCAACCGCATTATATAGAGCTGACGTCATGAGTCGATGTTACATCATTTTTCGTATCGAACCGTTCGTTCAGCATCGACTCCAAATCCGTATCAATTAGTTGTCCAATGTCGCGTTGGATTATTTGTGAAGAGAACATCGTTCATGCGTCTCTTAGCAACAAATAGTGGAGAGAAAGTTATATGGAAAGTATCACCTTGGAAAGGTATGATACGTTTTGGCAAACGAGGGTAGTGAGACCCCGTTACAATCGACTTTTTATAATATTAGCAAGGATTTAAACCGTGGCCTATAGGTTGGAGGTACCGCAAGCACTCAGTCGGGTGCACAATATATTTCACGTGTCGAATTTGAAGAAGTGTCTTTCTGATGAAACACTTGTCATGTCGTTGGACGAGATCCAAGTCGATGACAATTTGAATTTTGTCATGGAGCATGTTGAAACTATGGACCGCGAGGTCAAACGACTGAAGTAAAACCGCGTACCGATTGTAAACGTGAGGTGGAATTCTAGGCGTGGTCCTGAATTCATCTGGGAGCATCAACGTCGATCCCGTGTTAAGTACACACACTTATTTGCTAATTCCCGTGTTGATAACACACTCTAAGCTTTCAGGAGAAAGCTTCTATAGCGATGGGAGACTGTAACACACGGTAATTTTCAGACTGTCTAATATTATAGTTTTGCCCCCCTATACTTTTTATTTAGTCAACTGTGTGATAAGTTTGCTATTTATCTGGGAAGCGTTCCCTTATTTTATGAAATAACGTATGTTGGCGTGTATTTTGCTTAGACTGTGCTCAGTATGCGTTGATGTGAACACTGCGAGTGTGTCACTATTGGTTTCGTAATAAATTACGATCAATATTTAAACTTATTATATGCGTGTGCATAATATGTGTAAGATTTACCTGTGTCGCGTGCGCGAATTATCTGCAATTTAACTGCTGTCTACGTATCTGTGCCAATTAATACTGCGCGAATAATTATTGTTATAACTGATTTATTTACGTGACACGCGATTTACGTAAACTATAAGGTCATTATTTATATTTACATGACGCATGCGATCACGTTCGAATATTATTTTTACAAATTATATCGTCGTTAATCGTTTTCATGTACGAACACGGAATACGCAACCACTTATCAATCATCAAAAGTTTGCTCAATACCACACTTAAGTATAAACCTTACCATGTGAACACTCACTAAGTGATTTAAACTACCTATTTTTCTATCTAGCTATTATTCTTGCAAATAGAAGAGATAAAATGCCCCCACATAGAATCCCTTTTTCCTACCATCCCACCGAAACACACAGAGAAAGAAAATTTGAATTTTAATAATTCCTACTTTTGCTATAGTCTGGGCATAGTACTAGTCTTAACAGCTTTGTTACTGGCGGATCATTTTGGTCCCCCTTCACGCCAAACGCACCCTTCTACCCTTATATCTATCTCTTTGTCTCACACCCCTACACACATAAACACACACTTGAACTAACAAACACACATATAAGAGCATGTGCAATGGTATAAGTCATTGATAGCTTTTTACTATTTTAAATAGCTATTTTTAGGACTTTTTAGCATTGTAGAAAATGGTTTTTGAATGACTTTTTATGAATGACTTGGTAAACACCAAGTCATTTTACAAAATGTTTAGCCATAATATGAGTATGCATTTAAAGAATTTATGACATCAAGTCTTTATGACTTATTACCATTGTATATGCTCTAATCAATTGATCCATGTCTCTTTCTCTCGGTCGAGTTACCCTCCTTATATACAATCTTCATTCTTTCCATCCCATTTCTAATATCTTAAAACTCCATTTTCACCTCATACAACTACTCTTTAAACACACCTATTTACAAACTAACCAAAACACACATCAACCCGACATGACCATCATCTTTTCCGATGTAGGTTTTGTTCGTAAGACGAGGGTTTCCTTATGATGTCTCGTGGATTTACTTGTACTTTGTACGAGGGTTCTGCTGGTTGCGGAGCAAGTACAAATCGATGAGGGTTCTTGCTTATTCGAATGGTTCTTCCTTTTTAGACGTCGGTTTTTGCTAGCTTGTTCAAGGGTTTCTTGTTGCAGCCGCGAAGTGGGTACGGGTTTGTTGACGTGGGTTCCTAGTGTAGAAAGTATTTGAGTTATAAGATCGTCGTGCACGTCATTACCACACTCTCGAGCTCGACAAGGTTATCTCGTCTGTTTCTGGTTTCGTTATACATGGTTATGTTGTCATGCTTTAATTCATCGTCACATTACCACATTTTTCGGGACTAAACATGGCTTTCAAACAAGAACTTGTAAACGTTGCATTGTGGTTTCATATAAATGATTTTAAGCGCACATTGAAAAGGGTTTCACGTAAACAACTTCATAAAGAAAAGACTTAACGCATGCTTTTGAAATGGGTTTTACGTGCAGATTTATATGCATTGTTCAAGACTTGTTGGTGAGTCTTTTGGTATGTGTCGCTTAAATGGGTATGTTCGAAACCGGGTTTTTAAGTCGTGACTTGTCGAGAGTTTGTGAGATCAGTAAGTTGTGAAGGTTTGTTGAGGGCTTTGTTAGATCTGATATAGCATGTTGGCGAGAGCATGTGAGACGAGCGTTATGAAGGCCGTGAAAGCTTTGTGAGTTTTGCGAGCGTTGTGAGAACTCGTCCTCGTGAGTTCAGTGAGCTCGGAGACGAGTGTTTATGATGAGAGCTGTGAGGGTTGTATTTTGATACACAAACTCACGTAAAAACATTTTCTTTTACAAACTGTGTAGTAACGAGAGAGAGAGTTGTCGACGGTTTGTCGTAGCGGGTTTAATGTGAGCTGCAAGATGAGAGTGTGTGAGGCGAGGGCTGAGTAAACACGTGAGCTTCGGGTTGTGTCTATGCGGGCTGTGGTGTCGTAAAGATTAGGTTGTGAGTTGGGTAGTGTTCGAGTCGAAATCCTCTTTCATAAATGTCATTTTTCTTGGTCCTTGCTGTTGGTATAACGTGCATGAGGGAAAGAGTTCTGAAATGTGTTTTTGTGTGAGTTGAACTAAACGAGTACATATCAAACCGAGTGTGCGAACGCGAGGAGAGTATTGGGAGATTGCTATGTAGAGATAGATGTAAGATTCGAGTCCAGAGTGGTGTTCGGGTCAAAACCATGTGTATGTCTTACGCTTTCTTTCAAAATGATATTTCTGTTACACTTACTATTGTGAACCGAGAGAGATTAGAACGTGAAGTGAAAATGTTTTGTTGCTACCGTGTAATTGTTCACGAGAGAGTGAAGAAGGAGTACATACATATTTATTCAGGGTTTTAAGAGCGCACGGTACATTTGAGCCGTCGTGCTCGTGTCGTGGGCAAAAAGTGATGCCACATCACTTTTTACTCCCACGACACCAAAACTCCCCACGATGGCTCAACCCCCCTCCCTGGTTAACACGAGAATTCTCGTGTCGTCGTCATCCAATTTTTTTTTCAACAATTAATTAACATAAACTTAAATTTTCATTAATAAAAAAAAATACAATTACTAATAGAAAAAAAACAACACGAAATTAAAAAAAAATTACCGAAAAAAAAACAAAAATACGAAAATAAACTTAAAAATTAAAATATTTTGCACGCGCCTCGTCTTTGAGCTTCTCGATCCTCGCCACGTCTTGTGGACTTAATCCGGTAGTGTCGTATCGAAGGATTTGCAAATCCTCGTTCCTTTTTTGAAGTGCAACCACTTCTAGTCTAGCCGCCACCTCTCGGTCCAATCGTTCCTTTTTAGTTTCACGATCGGATAACATTTGTTGTTGTAGCATATCCACCAAATGTTCTTTTTGAGACCCCGAAGTGGTGGATGAGCTTGTCGAGCGTTGAACCTTGGCCTTTCTTGGAGCACCGGATGGACGAGGGATCTCATCGTCATTGAAAAGATCCGGATCTTGATCGGCTATCTTCCCTCGTGCCCGGCGTGTTCGAGTTGAATCGGGATTTTTCTATTTATACTTGTCTTTCAAAACAAGCCAAGCACTTTTGTGTGGAAACTCCTTGTTCCCGTTTTCATCTCGATACAAACTCATCACACGAGTCATCAAATCGTCTTGATTTTCGCCACTTAAAAGTTTGGCGCTTTCATAAAACGAATTAAACCTATGAACCTCGCGGTTCAAATTCGTCCACTTCCCGGTCAACATATTTTTGTTTCGAGCTTTAAAACCCTCATCCTTAAGCCGATCGTTATACAAATCCATAACTTGGTACCAAAACGTATCGTGTGGTTAATCGGTCCCGACCTTCGGGTCTTCAGATACTTCAATCCAACACTCGGCCAAAACTTCTTCCTCACGTTGGCTCCAAAAAGAACGGTCCGACTTCGGAGGTGGTTGTGTAGCCGCGGCTATGCCTTTGTTCTTTGGGTTTTTTTAGCAACACTTTTCTTCCTCGAACCTTTCTTCGCTTGTGCATCGACTTGTTCTTCGGGTTCTTCGGGTTCATTGTTTTGTTCGGGTTCTTCGGGTTCTTGTGAAGAGTGTTGAGGAAATGTTTGGAATTGTTGTGATTGTTGAAAGATTTGTGATTGTTGGGATTGTTGGAACCACATATTAAATTGCTCGGGTGTACAATTAAGAAACGGGTTTTGTTGTGATTGTGGGAAGTTAGTGAATGGATTTGGGAGTTGATTATAGTTGGCGAATGTTCGTGAAGTGCTAGATGTTGCGGATGAGGGAGTATTCGGGTTAGACGAAGAAGACGAATTCGGTAGTTGAGTAGAAGGAATTTGATTTTGAGGATCGGAAAAGTAATTGTTTAACCATTGATTCGGGTATTGGTTTGGGTTAGGATTTTGACTCATGGTGGATAGAAAAAATAGAGAAATTAGATGTAGAAGAAGGTGTGATTTGTGGGTAATTTGTGGTGGAATTTATAGGAAAAAAAGATGAAAAAGGGGTTTTTTTTCCCCTTCAAACGGTCAAAAAAAGGTCCAAAAAAAAAAAAAACGTTACCCAACGGTAAAAAACGGCTAGTTTTTAAAATTTTCAAAAAAAAAAATAAAAAAAATAAAAAACCCGACGACGCGAGCCACGGTGTGGTTGGCGCCGCCGTGGCCTCGCGCCGTCGTGGCCAGCCACCTGTGAGAACCCGTACTTTCCCAACATTATTTTATTCTTTTTATTCGTGCTTCTTGAATTTTTCCAATGTATTACGTTTTCTTGAATACTTTATATGTAAATCCTGAGATTTTTAAATTATACTTTTAAGTATTATTTTGTTCATTGACAATGCTTCATATGGAATTATAAATTTTTTTTTTATTTTTTTTCATATTTAATTTAAATCAAAGTTTTTGATTTAAAATCACCCGCCTGCGTTTTATAACGAGTTTATTCAAATCAATGTACAACGAGAATTTCCTAGTGATCGCGATACCGACGGATGCCCAAAAGTTTACATTTATTTATCGATTGTTTCGATAATTAATATTTTCGACGATTTCGTTTGAATTACGTATTAAGTCGTGTCGGGAAATCATATAATCATTTTTATGATGCATTGTAACTTTTGAAAAGTATTTTTACGAAACCCGATCCCCGTAAATATTTTTAATATTTACCAATAACCATTTTCTACCTTTTAAAACTATTAATTGTTTTTAAGTCCACAAGTTTCAAAATTGGCAATATTAGCCCCTCCACTTAACTAGCACTATATAAAGATTTTTTCTTCCACTTATTCATAAAACACACACACCAAAACAAAAACTCTCTCCCCACCCTCCATTGTTGCCGCCACTTCACCACCATAAACCACCACCATCCATCTTGTTTTAACAAAATCTAAATAAAGACCCATTCTTAGAATTTAATTGTGATTCTAATGATACAAAAACTTCTTACATGCATCAAGATTTCAAGAACTTATGATTTTATGGTTGTATGATGTTGTAATAATCTTGCATATGTTATATTTGGCAAGATTATTATGTTTTGATCCTTAAAAGTCTTGTTTTTAATCTTTGATTTTTGTTAGATTTTTCATACAAGTGTTTTTAGGAGTGTTTGGTTGATGGGTATGATAGTATAGTGATCCTAGGGGTATGGGAATGATTGGTTTTGAGTGAAAAATAGATTTGTCATGTTTTCTAAAAAGCTAATTTGGGACAGCAGCCTTAAACAGTATGTTTCGTGGGTTTAAGGTCTGTGAAAGACTGAGATTATTTGAAATTGTTGTAGAGTTTTCCGAGACGGTCGTTTTGGTATATGATAGAGCTTATAACTCATTACGAGTCAAAAGTTATGCTAGTTTTAGTTTTCGTGTACCGGGAGACGCAAGTCGGCACAATCCGAAATTGTGGCTGATTTTGGGTCGACTCTCGGGGACTTTAGGCTTTGTTAAATAGTTGATACTACTGATTTTCAAAGTTTACAAACTGAGTTTGATGAGTCTAGTAGTGGTTTCAAAAGACGGATTGTCGGGTTAGTACTTTTAAAGTGGTCCAAACGGTTTTACAAAACAAGTGTACAAATCTGTCCTAAAATTTGGAGTCGAGTAAAGCGTCGAGCTGATGGATTTTTAAAGTGTGAACTTTGGCTCAAATTTTGGTGAGGTCTTATACAGGTTATAAGTGACCTTGACACCAATTTTCATGTAAACGGACAAGTCTAGATAGGGTAGATCGGTGTGTACATTCGGGGTGTACTTGCTGATTTTTATTTTGGACACGTAGTTCAATGCTTGTGTTGCGTGAGTTTGAGTGTTCACCATCGGACATGGTGACTTACTCAAGTGCTTAGTCATTATATAAATGACTTAGCTACTGGTCCAAATAAGGGTAAAGGATAGTTTGACTTGCGTTGACTTGGCGTCGTATGACGAGTCATTTTCAAGTGTTCAAGTGTTTTAACGAGTAACGTTGGATAAATGGGTAGTATGAATTCATTTGATTCGTGTCAATGGTTTTGAAACGTGTATAATTTGAAAACATTTGAGTCATGTTATATTTGGTATATATATCGATATTGAGTTCGAGTCTTAACGCGCGTCTTATTGTGATAGGTTGCGGTTTTCGTGTTTTCCCCGGGCATCCATATCGTCGATGATCGTCTCACTACATTGTTTCTACTCAGTTGCTGAGTACCGTGATTGACTTAACACGTGGCTAAGGGCCACGAAATTTCTAAGGATCAAGGAGGAGGAATTGTTTAATTTGCGTGTTTGGATTAATTCCTACGTGTTATGAAGGTATAGTCACTCCTAGCATTTTAGTTTTGATGTTACTAGTACTTTGATTCTTTTTATTCATGGATTTTGAATTCCTTGGGTGAAACCCACTGAGATTATAGATACTTAGGGCATATTAGGACTTAGGACACTTGCGTGGCGATTTGGTATAACCTAAGTGTTGCTTGATTGAGGTTAGGTAGCTAAATGGAGTCGTTTTTGTAGTATGGAAATCACCACAGAAACAAACAGGTCATGGCAAAATTTTCTTAAACATATGACCTTGTTTTTATATGAAAAATGGATACCCACTGATGTGATTAGTATGTGTTGAGTTGGATGGAAATGGGAAGTGTCCGGATGAGCCCGAAACGGTCGTTTTACTAAACTAGGTCAAATCTGAATGTTATGCTTAAAACATGGGTAAATTGACTTGGGTAAAAAGGATTAATTTATGATTTTATGACATTTTACAGTAGCTACAAATACAATAAAACTTCTCTTTTTGGTTTCGTGTCAAAATCTTTTACCGATTGGGATTTATGCTTAATCTACCGTAAGGTACGAAAGACGTTTACAACTTTCTGTTTTGATAGTCTGTCACTAAAAGTGCGTTTCCCGTTGACTGAAAATAGTTCTAGGGCTTTTCTTTCCCAACTTTTAAAGGTAAGAGAAATACCTATACATGTCAAGAAATTTCACCTCCTGTACTATTATAGATTTTTAGATATGACCAAATCTTCTCAGCCTTTTTCAGAAAACTGAATGCAGTCCCTTGTTTTGGTTTTTCAAACCGAGTCTTAAACGTGTTCGGAACCCACACATAAATGCTTGGACCATCATACAAGGTTGATATTAGGTTATTACAGTAGGTTCAAGGTGGTGGGTCAAAATTTTAACTTAAGCTTAGGTCTCGCCATCGCACGCAAGTTACCTAGTCATACTATGTCCCACCACTTCTAAAACGTTATTGCTTCATTGAACGCATTCTTATTACGCGTCACCATTGCATAGGTCCGAGAAGACTTCTTTTTGCTCATCCCCTTTTACCTTGTGATTACTTACTAAAGGTGAGTTCATAGCCCCTTTTACTACTTGTACATTGTTTCTAAACGCGGGGTGAGATTTTACATGGTGGAACACATCCATTTAAAAAACTGTATGTTATTCAGAACTTGTATGCTATTCAGACTTGTATGCTTTCCAACAGTTTTCATTGATATTATTGCTTATAGTTAATAGCCTTAAGTTTCCTCTCTTGATCATGAATCGTTAATTGTCCCATATGCTTTGCGCTAAGCGCGAATGTTGTGGGTGGATCTATCGGGATTGACAATCCCCGTCCCGATTACCTTGACGCACTTACATTTGTTTATACTTGAGTATTTAGACTGAATACTCCCTAGAGGAACTTACTTTGAGTTAAGCTTCGGTTCATGAACTAAACAGCAATAATATTGGTTTCAGACTATGGTTAATGATCATAACCATTTTCTCTATTTACTTGTTTTATAAATGAATGCTTGTGTTCCACACTTTTATTGCTAAACCTATGAATTTCACTCAACTTTGTGTTGACAATTTTACATGTTTAATCTCAGGTATTATTACTTAGCTTTGCTTGGATGGGAGCCCGCAGGATATTATCGCAGCTTGGAGATTTCTGTGATGCTTTTAAAAGACTGGTTTTAGTATAAACTGTCAAAAATTTATTATATCTTTTGGGCAACTTTATGTTATAAATCATGATGAAATAATTTATCTTTCCGCATATAAAACTCTGGGACCTATGTTTAAAACTCTGATCATTTATGATGTGATATATATGCTTTTATTACGTCAGCTTTGTGTCAACTGTAATTCATTGTTTCTTGTACTATGACGTGTTACCCCCTCGTTTCCTAGTTGTTCCACGTCAGATTTTGGGGGTCTCACAGATTGGTATCAGAGCGATGGTTATAGGGAACTGAGTCGTTTTTCAAAACTTAGTCTATAACCGAAAGTTCAAATATTTTATTGTTTCTAAGTGTCAAACACAGAATTTGCCATTGCTGTTCGATATCTTCGCGGGTAACTCTCTAATCCTTATTATTTACTTTTAATTATCGTTGTAGTATTTCATCTCTTGATTACATTTTGAAATATTACTTTACTCTAATGACGATAATTACTATGTCTTTTCAAAGCCTATGTGCTTCATGAATTATCATTGAATGTTACTGTGATTACATCTGCCTATACTGTATTTCTTGAATTCTTGTTCTTGTGAATTGATCTTATTGCAATGATATTATATCGTTATGACGTTACATACTTGTATTCAGAGCGCGTATGCTGCCGACTTTTCATACTCATTTTTCTGAGTACTATTGCTATTTCATTTATGCGTGATACGACTTACTTTATATGCTCGTTCGGTTTGAACCGTCTGTTTTTCTTGACTCGTTGATACGTGTTGTGCATACTATCGCAATACCATTGTTCGGGATTGAATAAGTGTTGTTTTCGATGAACTTCTGATTTTCATTCTACTACCGTGTGTGTTGCTTTCATTGTTTATTTCCCTTAAAATATCTACTTAGATACGCAGATTTTCTTTCTGACCATTCATAATTGAATGTCTAGTCTATAGACCATTGTGTAGCTCAATGTGTCTCCCAGAAAGACTAAAGGACATTGTGTGAGTCTCACATCTCGAAGAATTTGTTAAATCAGTGCTGAATAATATTGTGGGTTTTCATAATCTTGATTTACCTTTACGCCACCGTTTTACGCGGCACTTGTACATGGATTACATCTTACTTCATTGACCATTCTACATTTCGATTTCAACTTAGAACATCCGTTGTACCTTGAACACATAATCGCCATTTATTATGTGATGATCGTTTGGAATACGATCCTACTTGTATCCTCCCTTTTCATTGAACCTCTTTTCTCCAGGAATGCCACTTGTTATTGTCCCGTTTCTTTCTCGATATATCTTGTGATTTTGGAAATCATGCCACTAAGAGACCTTTCTGCATTGCATCTTGCAGCCGAAGACACGGATGATATGCGTCGTTTTTTTATGTCTTCGATTATCGTTGGCATTCTTGAACCATTTCTATACTGTGTTTTCTTTACATGACTAATTATACAGTTTACCTTCTTTCGTCTTTATGGAATCCACAAGTCCTATGTGTACATTAATTTTGAGTTATCATGAAATTTGGATTTAATTTCAAGCTGTGTCGAAAAATATACTTTGTACAGAAACTTTACAGGAAGTTTAACAGTGTCGAGAAAATATTTTTATAACTTTAGACATAAAAATATATATATTTTTACATGTTGAGACGTCCGTTTAGGACATAAAATTTGACCAGTAAACTTTAAAATCGAGCAAGTTACGCTCATTTGAGATTAGAAAATCTAAGAAGTTATTTTCTGAATAATGCTAAAATATCATTTTGTTAACAGATTTAATGCTAGGGCATTTTCGTCCATTTTTATTCCGTTTCAAGTCTCGGGTAAAACTAGAAAGTTGTTCAAAACATTGTTTTACATCGAAATGCATTAGACTTTGAGTCTTAGAATATCGTTTAGTGAGTTAATTGGTCTAGTCAAACCAAAAGGTCAAAACTAATAAAAGTTAAAAACATGGATTGAAGCGTTTTTGAGTTCGTTTGAGCTCGTAAAACTTTAACTAATGATATTTTGCAAACTAAAAACAATGATTGCGTTTGAAAAGAATAGAATAGTAACTTTGAGTTCGGTCATACATGTACCTAGATCTTGAACTTTTGAAATTCGGTAACTTCCTAATATAGAAGCTTTTCGAAGTGATTGTACTATTTGTTAACTGATACCCTACTTTCTTAAAAGTATATTTTTGTCAAATAAATTACGATGTGCACATACGGATTCCTTATTCCTTCTTTTATTTATGACTTAATTGTCATTCCATTGTCTTTCTTTGCTTCTATCGTACCACTGATTTGGACCGAGATTTGAAGATCTTTCTTTCATATCGTTTGTTATCATCTTGACACGTGTCTCCTGACGATTTCGGCTAAACCTCTTGAAACCTAATCACCTTGTAACCATTTTATTGGTTGTCTTGAACTACTCCTTATTTCCCTCTTGTAACCCACTCGCTACTTTATAAACTATTGTCATGTTACCATACAACTCAAACTGGTCTTGTTTGCGAATCATTTTACAAAAGGTTTCATTTGGGCTTTCTTAAATAGTTGACTGCTATCTTATAAAATTAACTTATATTACTTTTACAATGTATTTTCACAAATTGTTCTAATACGGTCTTATAAAGAACCCTTGTAACTATACGAATTGTCGATTTAAAACAGTTAGCCAGTAACTTATTAGCAAATAGTTTCATAAACTATTTTGATTTCTGTTTTTACAAATGGCATTATATACATATTTTAAATAATATGACATGTAATACTGGTTTGACGAATATGAGCATCGCATTGCTAGTCCTAAATTATGCATGGCCTGATCACCTATGCTTAATTTAGAAGGAGCCATGCAAGGCCAAATAGTAGTCGCCTTAAATATTTAACCTAGAATCAACTTTTTAGTTATGTTGCTTAAAATGTTTGATAAAATAAAGTTTTGAAAACTTTTATATTTTATGCGAGTAGCAACAGTTTGCAACATACACATATGAACCATTATCTTTTCTTGAACTAAGTACATGCCTCAAGCACATATTTCCTTACTCAACGACCTTTGTTTTACCTGTTACCTCATCATCCTCATGATACGATTTTCGTTACCATTTGCCTAAATTCTTACCATTGATACCCGACTTGAAAGTTTCAACGTTGCTATGCTCCTACATCGATTGACCATCTCTATCTATTTTGGTAGACCTTCGAAACGTCTCTGGATGCGATTAGTGATTTATGACTGGACGTGAACGATGATTACGTGTAATTGCCATGATATGTGTTAAGATACTATCGTCTTGAAACTTCATTCGTGTGAATCATGTGTTGATTTCGCCTTTCATTGCTAATGTTGTTCATCTTACTGGAACTTCTCTCAATTGACTTCTTAAGAATTTTCTTTGATTCGAAAATTCGTTGTGTGACTTTTCCCTTTCGATCGTATTTCGACCACCGAGAACTTAATAAGCCGTTATTGGTGACGCCAACCGCACTCGTGAATTAATCTTGCTATAATCCTTGTTTCTTATTATTTTTATTATTGACGTGACTATTCTACCACGTTTGTTAAGAATTGATACGACTTCCGTCTTATTCCTTTGTATATTGCTCGCATACAGATTGTTGACCTTTATATGATTCACATTCGTTGCTGTCTTGTCACCTTTTGAAAACCAGAAACTGTTACGTGTTTATCGTTTGATATCATAAACACTTTCTTTAATTTCTAAAAAAAAAATTATTATTAATTTTTAAGAACATTTTATACATTTTATCAAATGTTTAAATTACCAAAATAACTGTTTCAAGTTAAGTATCGGATCTATATATCCTCTTTGGTAAATTTACCTAATGTTTCAAAGGATATCAAGCTGTATCTTTTAAAGTATTTGATTATATCATACTTTATTGTCAACCTAATGAAATTATTTAAATTAATTTATAATTTCTAACAATGATTCAAAATAACTTGGAAAAAAAAACTGATTTTTCTAATGGTAACGATAAACCTGAGGTTTTAACAATAATTTCATGCGGTCATCCAAAAGTTCTTAAGCCGATCAGAATAACTATTTTGAACTGTTCTACTTTTACTTTGAAGTCCTGATCAAGAAAAAAAAGATTTGACAACTGTTTACCCATTCATTTTATATAGAGTTTGATTTTTAAATCACTACATCTGGTAAAATTTTCTTTTAATTAAGAAAATATTTAAACTGATTTTTTAAAGTAATCCCAAAATGCTAGACAACTGATTGAGACAACTTGTATTTTAAATGATCACATGTTATTCATTTTCTTTTCCCTTCTATTTCGCTTGTGACTGGATTATTTACGTTTTAAGATTGTCACGTTTTACAGTTGCACGATTTGCGACCCCTTGTTGATTTACAATCTTGGTTCATTTTATCGCACTTTGCCTGTTTAAGCGATTCTTGTGTTCATTCTTGTTAGTTTATCGCACGTATTTCCAACAACTCTATCTCTCGATGTATCTCCGTATTGAAAGATCGTTATCCTAATCCAAGACTGAAAAGTTATACGAAAAGGAGTTAAGAAACTGAAGCATAGTGAATTCTAACCGTTAAGATTCGTCATGGTACGGAAGTTTACCTGGGATGCAATGAATTTTGTTCTACACTTTGTACCTCCTCTTGTTTGCATCTTCTACTGTTTTCAGGAGAACTCTGGGGACCAGAATTCCTTTAGGGGGGAAGACTGTGAGAACCCGTACTTTCCCAACATTATTTTATTCTTTTTATTCGTGCTTCTTGAATTTTTCCAATGTATTACGTTTTCTTGAATACGTTATATGTAAATCCTGAGATTTTTAAATTATACTTTTAAGTATTATTTTGTTCATTGACAATGCTTCATATGGAATTATAAAAATTTTGTTTTATTTTTTTCATATTTAATTTAAATCAAAGTTTTTGATCTAAAATCACTCGCCTGCGTTTTATAACGAGTTTATTCAAATCAATGTACAACGAGAATTTCCTAGTGATCGCGATACCGACGGATGCCCAAAAGTTTACATTTATTTATCGATTGTTTCGATAATTAATATTTTCGACGATTTCGTTTTAATTACGTATTAAGTCGTGTCGGGAAATCATATAATCATTTTTATGATGCATTGTAACTTTTGAAAAGTATTTTTACGAAACCCGAGCCCCGTAAATATTTTTAATATTTACCAATAACCATTTTCTACCTTTTTAAAACTATTAATTGTTTTTAAGTCTACAAGTTTCAAAATTGGCAATATTAGCCCCTCCACTTAACTAGCACTATATAAAGATTTTTTCTTCCACTTATTCATAAAACACACACACCAAAACAAAAACTCTCTCCCCACCCTCCATTGTTGCCGCCACTTCACCACCATAAACCACCACCATCCATCTTGTTTTAACAAAATCTAAATAAAGACCCATTCTTAGAATTTAATTGTGATTCTAATGATACAAAAATTTCTTACATGCATCAAGATTTCAAGAACTTCTGATTTTATGGTTGTATGATGTTGTAATCATCTTGCATATGTTATATTTGGTAAGATTATCATGTTTTGATCCTTAAAAGTCTTGTTTTTAATCTTTGATTTTTGTTAGATTTTTCATACAAGTGTTTTTAGGAGTGTTTGGTTGATGGGTATGATAGTATAGTGATCCTAGGGGTATGAGAATGATTGGTTTTGAGTGAAAAATAGATTTGTCATGTTTTCTAAAAAGCTAATTTGGGACAGCAGCCTTAAACAGTATGTTTCGTGGGTTTAAGGTCTGTGAAAGACTGAGATTATTTGAAATTGTTGTAGAGTTTTCCGAGACGGTCGTTTTGGTATATGATAGAGCTTATAACTCATTACGAGTCAAAAGTTATGCTAGTTTTAGTTTTCGTGTACCGGGAGACGCAAGTCGGCACAATCCGAAATTGTGGCCGATTTTGGGTCGACTCTCGGGGACTTTAGGCTTGGTTAAATAGTTGATACTACTGATTTTCAAAGTTTACAAACTGAGTTTGATGAGTCTAGTAGTGGTTTCAAAAGACGGATTGTCGGGTTAGTACTTTTAAAGTGGTCCAAACGGTTTTACAAAACAAGTGTACAAATCTGTCCTAAAATTTGGAGTCGAGTAAAGCGTCGAGCTGATGGATTTTTAAAGTGTGAACTTTGGCTCAAATTTTGGTGAGGTCTTATACAGGTTATAAGTGACCTTGACACCAATTTTCATGTAAAACGGACAAGTCTAGATAGGGTAGATCGGTGTGTACATTCGGGGTGTACTTGCTGATTTTTATTTTGGACACGTAGTTCAATGCTTGTGTTGCGTGAGTTTGAGTGTTCACCATTGGACATGGTGACTTACTCAAGTGCTTAGTCATTATATAAATGACTTAGCTACTGGTCCAAATAAGGGTAAAGGATAGTTTGACTTGCGTTGACTTGGCGTCGTATGACGAGTCATTTTCAAGTGTTCAAGTGTTTTAACGAGTAACGTTGGATAAATGGCTAGTATAAATTCATTTGATTCGTGTCAATGGTTTTGAAATGTGTATACTTTGAAAACATTTGAGTCATGTTATATTTGGTATATATATCGATATTGAGTTCGAGTCTTAACGCGCGCCTTATTGTGATAGGTTGCGAGTTTCGTGTTTTCCCCGGGCATCCATATCGTCGGTGATCGTCTCACTACATTGTTTCTATTCAGTTGCTGAGTACCGTGATTGACTTAACACGTGGCTAAGGGCCACGAAATTTCTAAGGATCAAGGAGGAGGAATTGTTTAATTTGCGTGTTTGGATTAATTCCTACGTGTTATGAAGGTATAGTCACTCCTAGCATTTTAGTTTTGATGTTACTAGTACTTTGATTCTTTTTATTCATGGATTTTGAATTCCTTGGGTGAAACCCACTGAGATTATAGATACTTTGGGCATATTAGGACTTAGGACACTTGCGTGGCGATTTGGTATAACCTAAGTGTTGCTTGATTGAGGTTAGGTAGCTAAATGGAGTCGTTTTTGTAGTATGGAAATCACCACAGAAACAAACAGGTCATGGCAAAATTTTCTTAAACACATGACCTTGTTTTTATATGAAAAATGGATACCCACTGATGTGATTAGTATGTGTTGAGTTGGATGGAAATGGGAAGTGTCCGGATGAGCCCGAAACGGTCGTTTTACTAAACTAGGTCAAATCTAAATGTTATGCTTAAAACATGGGTAAATTGACTTGGGTAAAAAGGATTAATTTATGATTTTATGACATTTACAGTAGCTACAAATATAATAAAACTTCTCTTCTTGGTTTCGTGTCAAAATCTTTTACCGATTAGGATTTATGCTTAATCTACCGTAAGGTACGAAAGACGTTTACAACTTTATGTTTTGATAGTCTGTCACTAAAAGTGCATTTCCCGTTGATTGAAAATAGTTCTAGGGCTGTTCTTTCCCAAATTTTAAAGGTAAGAGAAATACCTATACATGTCAAGAAATTTCACCTCCTGTACTATTATAGATTTTTAGATATGACCAAATCTTCTCAGCCTTTTTCAAAAAACTAAATGCAGTCCCTTGTTTTGGTTTTTCAAACCGAGTCTTAAACGTGTTCGGAACCCACACATAAATGCTTGGACCATCATACAAGGTTGATATTAGGTTATTACAGTAGGTTCAAGGTGTTGGGTCAAAATTTTAACTTAAGCTTAGGTCTCGCCATCGCACGCAAGTTACCTAGTCATACTATGTCCCACCACTTCTAAAACGTTATTGCTTCATTGAACGCATTCTTATTACGCGTCACCATTGCATAGGTCCGTGAAGACTTATTTTTGCTCAGCCCCTTTTACCTTGTGATTACTTACTAAAGGTGAGTTCATAGCCCCTTTTACTACTTGTACATTGTTTCTAAACGCGGGGTGAGATTTTACATGGTGGAACACATCCATTTAAAAAAACTGTATGCTATTAAGAACTTGTATGCTATTCAGACTTGTATGCTTTCCAACAGTTTTCATTGATATTATTGCTTATAGTTAATAGCCTTAAGTTTCCTCTTTTGATCATGAACCGTTAATTGTCCCGTATGCTTTGCGCTAAGCGCGAATGTTGTGGGTGGATCCATCGGGATTGACAATCCCCGTCCCGATTACCTTGACGCACTTACATTTGTTTATACTTGAGTATTTAGGCTGAATACTCCCTAGAGGAACTTACTTTGAGTTAAGCTTCGGTTCATAAACTAAACAGCAATAATATTGGTTTCAGACTATGGTTAATGATCATAACCATTTTCTCTATTTACTTGTTTTACAAATGAATGCTTGTGTTCCACACCTTTATTGCTAAACCTATGAATTTCACTCAACTTTGTGTTGACGATTTTACATGTTTAATCTCAGGTATTATTACTTAGCTTTGCTTGGATGGGAGCCCACAGGATATTATCGCAGCTTGGAGATTTCTGTGATGCTTTTAAAAGACTGGTTTTAGTATAAACTGTCAGAAATTTATTATATCTTTTGGGCAACTTTATGTTATAAATCATGATGAAATAATATATCTTTCCGCATATAAAACTCTGGGACCTATGTTTAAAACTCTGATCATTTATGATGTGATATATATGCTTTTATTACGTCAGCTTTGTGTCAACTGTAATTCATTGTTTCTTGTACTATGACGTGTTACCCCCTCGTTGCCTAGTTGTTCCATGTCAGATTTTGGGGGTCTCACACCACCCACCAGCTTACTATACCGTGCCCTCTAAGAATGATAAAATTTGAGAAAAACAAATGTGTTATACAGTTAACCGAGAGAGGAAAAGTGGATGCTAAAGTGGTTTTGTTTTGTAAAAGCTGACAAGGGTTTTGTCTCCATTTGGACAAACTATTTCACAACAATCTTTTCAAAAGCAGAAATGAAATGTTTTCAAAAAGCATCACGTGGGTTTATATCATGCTTTTCATAAATTTGTCAAGTGGTATTGGAGGTTGCATTTATTTGTAAAAGGGGCTTTGTAATTGTAAAATGATTATGCAAATGCTAATGAAAGAGAACTGTTGAGCCGAGTACATTTAATCAACGAGTAAGGGTTCGGGTTTGAGAGCGGTTGGTCAAATTTAATTAACGTGTGTTGAGTGTCGTTTAAAAACGACTAAATTAAAATTAACGTTGAAAGGCTGTCAAAATTTAATGAGTCAAGTTGATATATTTTACTAAGAAGTTTGGTCAAATATTTCATCAACAAATCTTTTGAGCATATATTTATAACTTAAACAGTGGTAAAAGGTGACATGTGCGTGTGACACGAATGCATTATTGCATTCTTTGATTGCGACCTAACTTAGAATTATATATCTAGGTTGCGACTTGTGATTACTGCATCTGTGATTTTCATATTCTTGCCGTGAAATCTTTTGCATTATGAGGTGAGTCATAGCCCTTATTAAACTGTCTTTTATGTTTAATCATCTGGGTGAGATAAATGCTTTGTTGCCTGCTTGATGGACACAAAATCTGTTTATACTGTTGCCTTGCTAAAAGTTATGTTTGATATGCCTAAGTAGCGATAGCCCACTAGTCCCCTGTTATCATGAACCGTTAGTTACTCTGGTTGAGTAGGCGCTTATGTTATTGATAGATCTATTGGGGTTTGACAACCCCCGTCCGGGTGTTCAAATACATCGCCATGCCAAACGGACGTGTATCATATGGTTGTTGCTAGGTGGCCTTGGGTTAGGCACCTACTTGGGGCAATCTTATATATTACGCGTGCATCAGTTGTACGTGCTTGTCATCAGCCTCGGTGTCATGAGCTTAGTGCTATCATAACTATAATCATTCTATCTGATTCCCATATGTATGACATTATATCGCCCATAATGTCTTATATGCTTTAAACAGTTTGTTTGCGGTCCAACATTGAATACTATACTTTTAACTTAAACCTATGAACTCACCAGCCTAGTGTTGACACTTTTAAGCGTTTATCTCAGGTGTTGAAATACTTGCTTGTTGCTTGCTTTGGAGTCTCATGCATTTCTTATTGGAGATTTGAATACTTATCTATGCTTTCAAACTATTTTATCTCGTTGTTGCAATTAAACTCTGATTTTCCGCTGCACTTACTTAAATTTATTTATGATTTGAAACTTGTATTTCCAAATTTAATGCAACGAGATAAATTATTTTAAAACGTCTCATTTAGAGTCGTTCTCTTGCACCTTGGACTTTGTTATTATGACGTAACGGTCCCCGAGCTTTACCGCTTCGGTTGACCAATTTTTGGGGTGTTACATAAGGTGCGTACATTAATAATAGACTCGAGAAATAATTGATACATAATAAAATCAAACTCAAGTATAAAATCACGACAACTCGAGAGACAACGATACAAGTGATTCTATTATACTCTCCTATATATTCATTTTATTATTCCATGCCCTTAATAAAAATCTGCCGGAACATACCGAATGTCCAAGCCGTTTTCTCATACTTAGACACATCAAAACTTCATGATACCACCTGAGGAACTCACATACTATATGTAGAAAGTCCTCCCACTCCGACACATCTTTGAATTACAAAATTCGGACAGTTTAGCGACCTCGACTTACGAAACCATTTTGACCATTCTAAACAATTCCATTTATTAAACTGACACTTGATTCTAAAAATAGACTCAAAATAATAAACTTTGAGCCTGAGAACATCTCATGAATCCTTTTGAAACTCATTTTATAGTCCCCGAGATTCGATCCAAATATCGACAACAATTTTTGGATTGTGTCAACACTCGTCTCCCGGTACACGAAAATCAAACTAGTGTATCTTCCACCTCGTTTGGAGTTGGAAGGCCTACTTTATATCAAATCGAAGCTAACGAAATTCTCTACAACATAATCCCATCATATCAACCTATATTCAGACTTAATACCCCCGAAAATGGCCTCAAACCTACTGCCCAAAATTGACTATTAAAATCTCTTACAAAATCATGTTTTGATCAAAACTAATCATTTTTATCATCAACCTAAGCCCCTAATATCATCATAAACTAATACTAACACTTGTATCATCATCAAAATCAAAAACCCAAAAATTAAAAGTTCATCTTTTTAACAAAAACAATGCATAAACATCATTTGATTATCACTAGTAACACATGCATGATCAAAATCTCCACCTAACAAGCCTAGTTTTTTTTTTTTTATCAAAAATCAAAACTTAATACACGTAAGAAAGATTAGTATCATTAGAATCACCTTGCAAAATTAGGAATGGGACTTGTTTTAGTTTGGATTGAATAAAGCTAGATCATCAATTTTTTTGATGGATTTGTGTGTTGTGGTGTACGGCCAAAAAGAAAGAGAAGGAAGGAGATGGTTGATTTTGTTTAAATGAATTTTTAAAAGATATTTAGATAGTGGAAATTGTATATATAGTGTAAGGTTAGGGTAGTTTTTGCCAATTTGTGATAGTTTTGGTCCAAAATGTAGATATTAGTTAAAAAGCGGGAAATGACTAAAAGTCAATTTTACAAATATTTACGGGACTCGGGTTTCGTAAAAATACTTTTTAAAAGTTTAAACGCACACGAAAAATAATAATATAACAACTCGATACGTAATTAAAACGATATCGGCGAAAGTATTAAATATCGGAACAATCGATAATAAATTATAAAATTTTGGGCATCCGTCGGTATCGCGATCACTAGTAGTCCTCGTTGCTCGTCAAAATATTAAAATAAAATATTCAATATCGGTTTCAACTTAAACCGTTAAACATAATAATATTTAACGTCATAAATACTTCAAAAATATTTGAAATGTAAGATTAAGTAATGACCTTATTTTTGTGGGTTTTATATCCTCACCACCTTAGGAGAGCACCGTCCCGGGTCTTACTTCTCCTTAGGTCCGTCTACGAATAAATGCGGATACTTGCTCTTGAAGTAGTCCTCTCGCTCCCAAGTATATTCGGGTCCACGTCGGGAATTCCATCACACTTTCACTATTGGGATCCGACTTTGCTTAAGCCCTTTCACCTCTCGATCATAATCTCCACCGGTTCCTCAATAAAATGTAGCTTGTCGTCTAGTTGAATCTCCTCTAGTGGAATTATCAAATTCTCGTCCGCCAAACACCTTTTAAGATTAGAAACGTGAAAAGTATTGTGAATCGCACTTAACTTCTCTGGCAATTCCAACTTATATGCCACAAGACCAACTCGATCAATAATCTTGAATGGACCAATATAACGTGGACTAAGCTTTCCTCGCTTGCCAAATCGAATTACTCCTTTCCAAGGTGATACTTTCAACATAACCATGTCGCCAATATCGAACTCCAATGGTTTTCTCCTCTTATCCGCATAGCTCTTCTGTCTACTACGACCTGTAGACATCTTTGGGTGCTAAACAGTGATACAATAACACATAATTTATAAAGAACGACTCGAAAAGAGACGTTTCAAATTTATCGTTCCTAAAACATTTGTCAGAGTAGCGTAGTCCCAAGACATCGTAACCAAAGTACAACTAAAACAAAAGATTTAAATTGTTTTAAACAAAAGGAACGATAAACGTTCAAAGAGTTTATATTACAAAAGCAGTGCACAACATCATTTCCGTGACCTCCACAGCTTCACACTTCTTGATTACCTGAAATACATGTGAGAAAATCATCAGCAAAAATGCCGAGTGAATCTATAGGTTTATATAATCATTTTGAACACAAGCAAAGATTATAAGTTTATGGCATACTTGAAGGCAACAAGCATCAAATAATAATTTGCATCAACAATAATAATTGTATATAGCATAAATTGCAATAAGCTCATGGAACCGAGCCCTTAGACACTCCCATATCAGTCTAATAAGACGAGAGATTTATTAATTGTCGGTTACCTCCAGATTTTGGTACATTGCCGTATACCTGACTTCTCAATACAATATGTTCAAACAGTTGTGGAGGTCGGGCCTAAGCTTCTATGACAAGTCCACACAAACTGAACCGGGGCGGCTTCCCCCATAGATCTATTAATTGTACTAGCGGTTAACCCATCATAGGTTAATTAACGGTTTATAATTGAGGATTTAACAAAGGCAATCACTTAATGTAATTTAAAGGCAACCACGGGTCCATTCATAGAGGGACAAGCATACCATAAAAGACTTGTGTTCTAAGTTTATAAAACATGTATTCCCCCTCGCGGGTTTTTAAAATCATATAATTGCGCAAACGAGGCTATAGACTCACCTTAAGTAGTAGAAGTAGTTGAAGACGATCGCCGACGATGGTAGATGCCCGAAAAACACGACAACCGCAACCTAGCAAATAAGGTGCGTACATTAATAATAGACTCGAGAAATAATTGATACATAATAAAATCAAACTCAAGTATAAAATCACGAAAACTCGAGAGAAAAAGATACAAGTGATTCTATTATACTCTCCTATATATTCATTTTATTATTCCATTCCTTTAATAAAAATCTACCGGAACATACCGAATGTCCAAGCCATTTTCTCATACTTAGACACATCAAAACTTCATGATACCACCTGAGGAACTCACATACTATATGTAGAAAGTCCTCCCAAGAGCCCATCAAAATATTTTATTCCTAAAGTTCCCTCCGACACAACTTTGAATTACAAAATTCGGACAATTTAGCGACCTCGACTTACAAGACATTTTGACCATTCTAAACAACTCCATTTATAAAACCGACACTTGATTCTAAAATAGACTCAAAATACTAAACTTTGAGCCTGAGAACAGCTCATGAATCCTTTTGAAACTCATTTTATAGTCCACGAGATTCGATCCAAATATCGACAACAATTTTCAGATTGTGTCAACACTCGTCTCCCGGTACACGAAAATCAAACTAGTGTATCTTCCACCTCGTTTGGAGTTGGAAGGCCTACTTTATATTAAATCGAAGCTAACGAAACTTTCTACAACATAATCCCATCATATCAACCTATATTCAGACTTAAGACCCCCGAAAATGGCCTCAAACCTACTGCCCAAAATTGACTATTAAAATCTCTTACAAAATCATGTTTTTGATCAAAACCAATCATTTTTATCATCAACCTAAGCCCCTAATATCATCATAAACCAATCCTAACACTTGTAACATCATCAAAATCAAAAACCCAAAAATTAAAAGTTCATCTTTTTAACTAAAACATTGCATAAACATCATTTGATTATCACTAGTAACACATACATGATCAAAATCTCCACCTAACAAGCCTAGTTTTTATCAAAAATCAAAACTTAATGCATGTAAGAAAGATTAGTATCATTAGAATCACCTTGCAAAATTAGGAATGAGACTTGTTTTAGTTTGGATTGAATCAAGCTAGATCATCAAAATTTTTGATGGATTTGTGTGTTATGGTGTACGGCAAAAAATAAAGAGAAGGAAGGAGATGGTTGATTTTGTTTATATGAATTTTTAAATGATATTTAGATAGTGGAAATTGTATATATAGTGTAAGGTTATGGTAGTTTTTGCCAATTTGTGATAGTTTTGGTCCAAAATGTAAATATTAGTTAAAAAGCGGGAAATGACTATAAGTCAATTTTACAAATATTTACGGGACTCGAGTTTCGTAAAAATACTTTTTAAAAGTTTAAACGCACACGAAAAATAATAATATAACGACTCGATACGTAATTAAAACGATATCGTCGAAAGTATTAAATATCGAAACGATCAATAATAAATTATAAATTTTTGGGCATCCGTCGGTATCGCGATCACTAGTAGTCCTCGTTGCTCGTCAAAATATTAAAATAAAATATTCAATATCGGTTTGAACTTAAACCGTTAAACATAATAATATTTAACGTCATAAATACTTCAACAATATTTGAAAAGTAAGATTAAGTAATGACCTTATTTTTGTGGGTTTTACAATATACAAGTGAATGACGTTTAAAGCTTCCTCGGGGAAGGAAGTAATACACCAAAAGTGGTATGTTTACACGTGTGCGAGTACACGTGTAAATAAACTCGAGGAGTGAGAGAGGAGCTCCCGGTCTACTTTTTAGAGAGAAGAGATTATCTCTCTCGAGGTGCAATAATTAATATCCACAAGAAAATATATAGATATGTAATATTAATTTGTTGGCACACCACTCACTACTATCACCTTTGAAAGACCTACAAGGAAGCGGAGAAACGAGGCGGCGCGTAGCACTTAAGAGCCTGCTTCTTTAGAATGTGAAATACACTCGCCTTATACCCCCCACACAGTGGCTTCTTTCTTAAGTTCAATTAGATCGCAATATTTATCTATTGTGCCTTAATTAAATTTGACCGATACACGTACTTAGGACCTGAACGCCCCCAAATACGGTGTATTGCCTCGGCAATACTTATGGAAGTAGGTATATTAAGTGTTCGTATCTACATATACTTATTTACATATAATAATATATCAAAAATATTTTTGTATTTATTTGATTTTTTAAAGAAAATATAATATGTACGTAAAAACGATTGAAAACAATATATACAATAAATATTTTGGTGTAATCTTTTAGGAAAAAGATTACTTTTGGATTTTTTATTTATTTGGCTCAATTCTTTAGGAAAAGGATTGATTTTGTAGTTTTTTTTATTTTTTATGTTTTTTACTTAATAATAACGTCCACAAAGTGAACGGATCCCAAAATCTAATACGTCTCACTCGAAAACGTTAGTCTTCACGAAAAGAACCGGCAGCGGCGCCATTTAATATTTCACATTTTCAGTTTGTTTTTCTCCCGGTCTTATCGAATTGAAATCGGGTTTCAAGTTAAACTTAATTGTTTTTTATTGTAAATGCTTGATTGATATTTATAGCTACTTTCGAAAAGAAAATGTAAATGACACGGAAATCGATAAAATACAATATTATAATATTCTATACTATATACTATACTAATTGAATTGAATATACTGATAAAACAAACCAAGCAAAACCAAAATCAAAACAGATCCATTTAGTAAACCACCACTAGACATTTGTTATATTTGATAAAACAAAAGTTGAAATATCAAATGACACTCAAAACAATGAAAAGTATGCAAATATTCTTGCTAGTTTGCAAATGACCTACGTAAAATAGTCCTATATTTACTAAATGGATCCATAAACCTACACTATACCAATCTAGCAACTCCAATTTCCACTAAACTAATCATGGCCCAACACAACTTATAACTATCAAATGTGACGCAAGTGAAACAATCTATGGAACAACATCCAATAAAAGAAATACAAAAAAGAAAATTTAAAAACGCAAGTGACTCCTAAAAGGAAAAGTCAAGCTGTTAAAATTTGACTTATGGTAAAAAATTAAAAAAATGACGTGACAGTATACAATTTGGCTATCCTATTTTGACTTGACCAAAATACCTTTGCCAAACACTTATGGCTGAGACTCACAAAGAATAGGTGTAACCAATGTTTTGAAAACCGGGTTATTGATCGACCCGGCCAAGTTTCCGGGTCGCCGGGTCACCGGGCCAACCGGTTCGACCGCCGGGTCGACCCGGTTTTGTACAGTTACCAAAACCCTTTTCTTTTAACCATAAACACTACTCTTATCAACAGTTTTGTACCATTACCAAACCTTTTTTTTTATAAACGAATCCTAGAACAATAAATCAAAAAATTAATCAAACAATATTGCCTAATATCCCTCCACCCATCACCCATAATTGTGCAACCACTTTCAAAGCATCGAATTCAATACGCCATTAATCAATCCGTTGAGATTCTGCTTGTGAGAATTTATTTAGATTCATTCAATCCAATTTGGTGTTTATTGGTTTGTTTCACTGGAATTAGGTGATAGGTGAAATGATGGTTGTTTACAAGGTATGAGGTTTGGTGATTAAAAAATAATCTCTATTTTGTAATTTATGTTCTTCATTTCGTGATTTGTATCACTAGAAATGGTTTCTTTTTATGAAGGGAGGAGATCTGATCTTTGTTGAATAGAGAGAGATGAAGGGAGACTTAAAATGGAGGCTGTTAGTATAAGAGATAGGGTTAGGTTACTTTTAAACATAAAACTAGAAATAAAAATAAAGGAATCCGGCCGGTTTTGTCCACCCGGGTCAACCCGGGTTTCTAAAAACCCACCGGTTCACACTGGGTCTCAATTAGCTAAGAACCGGTTTAATTTAACCCGTTTTTTAGACCGGAACCGGTTCGACCGGTTGAACCGGCCGGGTCGAACCGGGTTTCAAAACATTGGGTGTAACAACAGTTCTATTATAGAACTGAGCTAAAACGGTTATTACTAAATCTATTTAGCAAAAATGAACAAATTTGCAAGAAAGTATTGAACTCATAAAAAAAATCAGCTAGCTAAACGAAAAATTGCAGAAAATATTGTTCTCATATTTTATCACTTCACCATGGTTGATTAATTGAATTAAAGAAGAAAGAAAGAAGATTTATAGAGAGAGAAAGTAGAGAGATGATGGAGAAACTATGTGAATATTAGATTTAGAAATGAAAACCACCAACCTCTCCTAACATGGTAGGAGAAGTATATATAGTTGGGCTTACATGTAGCTTTAATGGACTATATTTGTTTAATGGGTCGGGCTTGAATAAAATGCTTAGTACCTTAAAAGAGGCCTTTTAAGTTAGCCATGAAGCCCGTAATGTCACGACTATTTTAACTAACTATTACAACGTTCTAATAAATATTACAATAAAAACGATATCCAAACATTCTTGTTTGACTCAATATTTTGAGGCTAACAAACTCCCCCAATGTGAGGTCATTCCTCTTCGATATTTGGAGTTCAATGGAGATTACGAATTTCGTCATAAATGAATCTTGAACGTGTAATAGTAGTCTTGTTCCTTCATGCTGTGATCTTTGAGCATTTGTCGTTGTCTTTCGACTTTGTCTTTAAACTTGAGATCTTCAGATTATTCTTGACTTGTCTTTGCAATCTTGCGATCTTGTGTCTTCATCCATATGCTCATACATTGCACTATCTTGAAAGCTTGCTAACAATCTCCTTTGAAGAGAGGTCATTCCTCTACATTAATTGATAAGGAAGATTTTGATCATCAGAGTTACGAAAGTCTTTAGCTTTCTTGATTGTTTAATGTCTTTGGGCATGAGTATGTGGTTTTGAATCTTTGACTTTGCTGAGTATACCGTAACGCCACCTTCTCGAGACAAAACTTAGACACGGACTGAATGGCTTTGACATTCGTTTTAAATCGGTAGCGTTTTACCTCCGTTCGGTGAAGACCGTTACACGATATTAAATATCGTACCTGTGATAGGTAGATTTAATTAAGAATCTTCTTGACAGGGTTTCGCGGCTGTACTAGCCGTTCTCTTTACTCGACCGTCTCAAAAGCAAGACTACAAACATAAAGAGTGAATTAGTTGGATAAATATCCGCTTGATTAAAGTCGTCAATTCAAATTCCTGGAACAAGTTTGATTCATTAAGAATCTTACCATTGTTACTTTCCAGTTGACACAAGCTTGATTCATAAGAATCTCGCAAGTTACCTACCATAGCGTTGTTTAATGTTGACGCTAGAAGGATTTTCATTCGTCACTATGAATACTAATGAGTATCACTCTGAATGTTCTGGCAAGACCATAAAGATATTGCGTAGAAACCTAAAACGAGTTTGAATCGATAAAGAAACAAACCACTGTTGCTTTTCAGTTTTACATATGTTCAATTCATAAAGAATCTTACACATGACCTACCGCAGTGCTGTTTGATGTTAACAACGGAAGGATTTCCACTCATCATTGTGAATACTAGGTAGTATCACTCTGAGTGTTCTAGCAATATCGCAAGGATATAGCGTAGGACTCTCTTGATCGTCATCTGTGTGTCCTAACGAGATTTTACTGATCTCTTGGCTCTAGACTCGATTTGTGCACTTTTAGTGGTCGGAGGCTGGAGCAGATGCCACCTATTCAATATCAACTATCTCGGAGTGAGAAAGTCAATAGAAGTCGTGTTGATCTCCGTAACAATAAAACAAACTTCTTTTAAGAGAAGCCTGAGTTAGCTGGGAAAGGGTTGTGCATTGCATCACTGGGTCCATGATGCGTTGTCTTCATGATGTGTTGACCCAGTTTCTGCCTAAGTTGTATGGAGGGCTTCTTTCTTTACACCCTTTATCCTTACATTTCTTTTTCATTCTTCAACCCCTTCAATGCTTACCAAGACATCATTACTAGCACCTTGTTGTGATTGTTCCAGTGCTAGCATCAGTACTTAGTCGGCATTAAGCTTCGCTCACTTTCTACTCCATCTTTCCTAAGGACTTCTAATGTTGGGAATAAAATTAGCTAAGTCACTGGAACGCTGACAAGAGGAAATTGGACGCTGACAAGAGTAAACGAGGCGCTGACAGGTGAGACGCTGATAAGAATTATCAAGGCGTTGACAAGAAGAATCGTAACACAAAGACAAGGACTAAATCTGCCAATGATGAATTCTTCAAGCTGGTGGACAAAATATGAAGATAAGAATTCAGAATATATTCTTAATGTTTAAAAAGATTTAGTCAATAAGTTATGTTTATCTTATGTCTCTTCCTAAAATAGTTTATCTTAGCTTTTTGTACAAGGCTCCTTAAACCTATAAAAGGAGGCCTTAGGGTTAGACATAAAACACATCTCACATACACCTCTTCCATATATCTCATAACACTTTCATTGTAATCTTTCATTGTTATTATTAATCAAAGTGAAAGTTTGGTATTCATATATTCTGTTTGTTCTTCGTTCTGAGTATTAGTTTCCGCATAATACTTAGATTGTTGAATACACAAAGTTTCTCTATGTGTTATACTTGATCTAATCTCGATAACACAAAGCTAAATCGATCTAAGTTTGGGATCAACAAGTGGTATCAGAGCTTGTTGAGAAACTTTGATTTGAAGAACGAGATCTAATATCGTGAGGTGAACCAAGCTAAGGAAGAAGGTGAAGAAGAATCTGATGATGTTTTCAGTTAAGGCCACGTCTACTTCAAGTTCCACAAGTTCCAATTCTTCTTCATGTTCTGATAATGAGGTATGTAATGACTCTTCTTGTAGGTTAAATACTGAAAGACTTAATAAAGAGGTTTTACGATTGTTAGGAGATGTGAGTACCGAGAGATGCAAGTTGTCTAACTATCAACTTGCTCTTACTCAAACTGAAAAGACTATAGTTGAGTATAAGAAAATGGAGTTTGACCTAAAAGATATAATTAATATCTTAAAACATGATTTAAATGCTAGTAATGATATTAGAAACATCATGAATAGGGTCAATGTTGAACTACAGGCTAAGTTAGATGAGGCTATCAAGAATAAGGACAATGTAGGGATTCTAGGGATATGTCTGGGATTGGGTTGAAAGAATATGTGGTTGTTCCACCACCTGCTGGGGACTTCTATGGTGTCCATAGAAAGGATCTCTCTTGGACTGGTATTCCAGAACTCCAAGAAGAGGAATTTATTCCTCCACCTAGAGTTCTTTCCCCGGTTGAGGAATATCAACAAAAGGTTATTGACCTAGAAGAGTGGAAAAAGGCCAACCCCACTTTATTTGTTAAAGGTGGGATACTTAGTGAGAGTCCATTTGTGCCTACACCCATTGAGAGTCCAGTTGCATCTACACCTATAACTGTGACAAATCCCATCACTGGAAAAGCTGTTAATCTTGGCACCCCAATTAAGAAACAACCTAGTGTTAAATACGCTGAAATGTATAGGAAACCTAGGTCATTCAAAAGCCAAGAATGTGTTAATGGGACAGGGTTTTATCAGTCTAAGCCTAAGTTTGTGTCCAAAAAGGCTTGTTACTCATGTGGGAGCTTCTCACATTTGGCCTATAAATGTGTGAGTGAATACAATTCATTCGCTGACAATAGGTCATCCAATGTCAACCATAGACCTTTTGTCCACACTAGACCACAAGCTACTAGACCAGCTCCTTTCTTCTCTAAGGCAGTTAACACCCATGGACAAAGGCCCTTTCAAAAGACCAACACTTGGTCAAACAGACAGTATGTTCCTATAGCAAACCCTAATTTGGGCGCTGATAGAACAAAATTGGGCGTTGACAGACCTGCACATGAGGGTGATGTATCCCAGTCATCATCCATCATCAAGGAGGTTTCTTCACAGGTATCACCATCTACCTTACCAACAATTGCACCATCAGATAAGGGTAAGGGAATTATGGTAGAAGAGATTGTTCCAAAGGATGCAGCTCAAGTTGAGTTTGATAGAAGATTGGCTACACAAATCATGGAACAAGATATAAAGAAGGTGAAAGAGTCACCATTTGTTGTTACTTCAGAGGAAGGAAGTGATGGAGCGAGCTCAGACTCAAGTGTGATGATTATAGAACCAGAAAGACTTGAGTATGGAGATGAGTTGGCTGAGGAGAAATTGAGAGAGTTGAAATTGCAGGTTGACTTTGACATGCCAGAGGTGGTTCAAATGTATAATGCTTGGGAAGAAAGATGTATGTAGAATCCACACTTGACTACTTCAGATCAGATTTAGGGTTTGGAGATTCTCCTTAGAGTTCAGAAGGATTGCCAGGTAATTTTGAAACACAAGACAAGCAATATTCTCTCAGAATTGAAAAGGGATAGAAGGGAGCTATACTGCATGTTGCTCAGATGTCATGGAGTAGGATGGACATATCAGAAATTGAGGGCATTGACATTTGATGAGTTGGAATGCAAGGCTTATCCCATTTGGGTGAGAGTGCAGGAAGCAAACACTCTCATACTTCTTTCTGATGAAAGAAAGGAAGAACTTGCAGAAGAAATGGAGCTCAAGAAAGCTATGTTTGTTCCCAGACCAGTGAAGAGGGGAATTTCTCTTGAGTTTCCCAAAGATATGGATCCACTATATCCAAGTGAAGCTGTCATAAGAAAGAGCCTCAAGCTCTCACCATTAGAAGCTTCATATATGGTGCAAGTGTTACCATTAGATTCCAGAAACCCAATTGTGAGCTATGAAGAAGATGAATGTGGGTTTTGGAAGATTGGCAGATATGGTAAAGAGGTACACACTTTTACCACTCTCATATCTTTGTTTGCAAGTTGTGATAGAGAAGACTTGGTTGATCATGGAGGTTGCTAGAGACCAAGTATGAGGCTGAAGCACCAACTTCAGCTAATGGAATAAAACTGTGGTCCACATTCAAAAGAATGTGTGGACCAAAAGATGAAGATCCTACTATTTGGAAGGATCTTGAAGATGATCTCAGTGGTCTTCAATGGAGATTATATTCAGCTGCTGGTGTTTACCATTTGAGTTCTACAAAGTTTGCTGAGTATCTACTTGTGGATGGTCAGTATTTCATATCCAAGGCTATTTTGGAGAAGATGAAGGACACTCAGCTGGAGATTGATTATTCAAGTGACGTGGCAAAAGATTTGATCAGATTTATTCATTACCAATATGAGAAGGTTTGTAAGATTCCTCCTAGTCCTTAATGCTTATTCAGAAACTTGATCATAAGAGTGGATATCAAGTTTAGGGGAGGATTGTTGGGAATAAATTAAGGCCAGATCACTTGAGCGCTGACAAGAGTAAAACAAGCGTTGACAAGAGCAAAACAAGCGCTGACAGCTCAAGCGTTGACAAGATAAAGTCAAGCGTTGACACATTAAAGACAAGCACTGATGGGAAGATATACTCTACGCGTTTATTGTATTCTAGATTACTTCTAGTAAAGATAAGAACAACAATGTATTTTCTATATTTATCTTTACCTAGAATAGCTGATACGTAGATTATTGTACAAGGCTTCTTATGTCTATAAAAGAAGACCTTTAGGTTAATGTTTAATATATAAGTTTTCATTCGTAAACTACTTTCATTGTAAGCAAGTTTGATATCATTAATCAAAGTGAAAGTTTGTTTATATCATTGTGTGTTCTTGTTTAAGTGTTAATTCCGCATAACACTTAGATTATCATAAGCATATACAAAGGTTTCGTTAAGTGTATTACTTGATCTAATCTCGTATACATAAAGCTAAATCGATCTAAGTTTGGGATCAACAAGAGCATGTTGAATGATTACTCTTTGGTAAACAAAGGGATCCTAAGGACATGACTGGGATTGGGATGAATGATTACTCTTTGGTTCCACCACCAGCTGGTGACTTCTATGGTGTCCAACAAAAGGACCTATCTTGGACTGGTTTACCAGAATTCCAAGAGGAGGAATTCATTCCTCCACCAAGAGTTGTCACTCCAGTTGAAGAGTACCAACAAAAGTTGACTGATCTGAATGAATGGAAGAAGGCTAACCCTACTTTGTTCGTTAAAGGTGGCTTACTATGTGAAAGTCCTAATGAGTCAACTCCCATTAAGGTTACAAACTCAGTCACTGGTAAAGCTGTTGACCTAGGCTCAAACACTGATAGAAACAAATTCAGCGCTGACAAGAAAAAATTCAGCGCTGACAGGAACAAATTCAACGCTGACAGGCACAAATGCAGCGCTGACAGCTCCAAGTTTGGTATGAGACCTTATTTTAGACCATATAAACAAAGATACTTGGTTAATAAGGGTCAATGGTCTTTAGCATCATCCCATTTAACATGGAAACCTAAACAAGAGCAAAACTCTAATTTTAATGGTATTTCAATGACTTGCAATAGATTTAAATATCTTGAGAAGGTAATTACTAGTATCATTGGAATAAATTGGGTGTTTAGGTCACAAAGGGATGAACAGGGATTTGTGGCAAAGAATAAGACCACTCTAGTTGAATAACTAGATAGATCCAAGTCTGACAAGGCTTGGATCTTCATAGAAAACTAATTTGTTTTCTTTTTGAGCAGCCTATCCAAAAGAAGGTTAATGATCAAGGATATTGGGATAGTGGATGCTCAAGGAACATGCATTGTTGGTCTTTCCACTGATATTATTTTTATCCACTGACATGTTATCTCTACCCATTATCATGGGATAGGGTAGCCTCTGTTGGTGTGTGTTTTGTGGTTTTTGTCTAACTATGCAGGAAAATGGAGCTACATTTGGATGGATACATAATTACAAAATTTTATTTATGATGGTTGGAGTGTTTACATTCCTATCTTGAGATAAATTTTTGCTTCTTCACATATAATGATTTGTATGCTTCTATTAAGGGGAGGTAAACCTCTAGGTTTTTGGGTACTCTTAGAGCACTCTTGCACAATTCTAGATTGTGTCCACTGGTGAGTACGATTTAGTTTTCTAATTCGTGAGGCACTGTAGCATGCAAAGTTGATATACTGTGCATGTTGCCAAGACTTTTGACCTAGAATTGGGTGTGGTCGTATGGGTGACTCGGGGTAGATATATTTTTGGGCTTACTTAGGGAGTTGCAAAGGTTTTATACGAGTTAACTTTCTCTTTGGGGCATTTGTGAACAAAGGACTCTAGAGTTCATGTGTGTCTATCATGCTTTTGCATGAGTGTATGCATGAACAGTGTTTGTCATTCTTGCTTATTAGAGACTAGTTAATTTCCTTAGGATTATTACCTTTGTTTGTGTTTTAACTAAGGTTTTATGCATTCTCAAGTACATTTTATGCTATGACGTCTTAGCTGGTGTGACTTATAAACTTCTTTATAGTCCCAAAATGTTTCATCACCCTTTCATTTTTCAAATTTTTGGATATCTGGCAGCCTAATGATCATTGAGATGTTTTTCCTAGTGACTGACATCTAGTAGCAACAGAGATCACTTTCACAAGGGTGAATAGTGTTATGGAGATGGCTGAGACTATTGGCTCTAGCTTTAATGCATGCCAAGTCAGTCTTATCATCAGTAAGTCCATCCCCATGTCCTATGAATCAACATTGAGGATTCATTTCCCGAATGTGGATGAGGACAGTATGAAACCTTTGACATTAATGGAATTGACGAAAACCTGTATTAGCTTGTAAAAGCATAATACAGAAATGGTACAAATTGTCAAGGATCACTGTTTTGAACTGATAGACTTGTTGTTTTGGAAGCTAATGCAAGGAGGACGTTCTTGGTTCCTTCCTTGTATATTGATCTTGGAGAGGAGTCTTAAAAAGGGGAGGAGCAATCGAATTTGAGTGACAAAAGTAATCAAGAAAGGTCCAAAGACACTACAGGTACTGAAGATGATTAAGACCAAGTGAAGGCTGACTATACAAGGGATTTGAGTGATTGACTTTTTGAGATTTATTATTACTCAAATTCAGGGATAAGTATGTTTGTAAGAATCCTTTCTGTATGTTTTATTTTATTCAGAAACTTGATTACTAGAGTAGATATCAAGTTTAGGGGAGGATTGTTGGGAATAAAATTAGCTAAGTCACTGGAACGCTGACAAGAGGAAATTGGACGCTGACAAGAGTAAACGAGGCGCTGACAGGTGAGACGCTGATAAGAATTATCAAGGCGCTGACAAGAAGAATCGTAACACAAAGACAAGGACTAAATCTGCCAATGATGAATTCTTCAAGCTGGTGGACAAAATATGAAGATAAGAATTCAGAATATATTCTTAATGTTTAAAAAGATTTAGTCAATAAGTTATGTTTATCTTATGTCTCTTCCTAAAATAGTTTATCTTAGTTTTTTGTACAAGGCTCCTTAAACCTATAAAAGGAGGCCTTAGGATTAGACATAAAACACATCTCACATACACCTCTTCCACATATCTCATAACACTTTCATTGTAATCTTTCATTGTTATTATTAGTCAAAGTGAAAGTTTGGTATTCATATATTCTGTTTGTTCTTCGTTCTGAGTATTAGTTTCCGCATAATACTTAGATTGTTGAATACACAAAGTTTCTCTATGTGTTATACTTGATCTAATCTCGATAACACAAAGCTAAATCGATCTAAGTTTGGGATCAACATCTAATAATCTATTGGATTGTCCCTGGGAAGATCCCTTCGGTTCTGGTTGGATCATAGGACTTAAACCTAACCACCCTTTTGACACCAATAACATCATGAATTAAAGATGTTGTGGGTATTTGATCGTAACCATGAGTGCTTGAGTCTTTAGATCATATTTTAATCACATTTTCTCCCCTATCTCTAATATATAAAATCGTTTAATATTAGAGATACTAAATTTGATTAAAATACAACGTGAAAAAAATAGTCTTGAAAAACTTTTGGGAGAGAAATGTGTCAAACTTAGCATAAATTTGGAACGCCCCCCCTCAAAAATTGATCCAATTGAATTGTCATTGTGAGGATATGATCCACATTTCGCTTTTTGAGGATGGGAGTTGGTGAACATACAATTTGTAGGTCTACGAAATCCTTGGATTATTCTACATGTTTGATTGATGTAATTAGATGGATGGATTAAGAAAAATAAAGAGAAAGAGATGAGATCTTGATATGAACTACAGAGAGAAAAGAGAGGAAAGGAGAGGTAGAGAGAAAGAGATATTAGATTAATGAAGTGTATGAAATGAACAATGACCAACCCCTCCTAACATGCTAGGAGGGTGTATATAGCATACCCTACATGTGGGATTGATGGGCTTTATGTTTACATATTGGATCACGAGCCCAATACTTGAATATATCGTTGGAGTGACCGATCCTTTCTAAATACGTAAAAACATATTTCCAACAATCTCCCCCTAAGGGAGGTCACTCCAAGTTACAATGTCCTAAATATTCTATAGCTCGTGATCTATGCTAATAATGATGTGACCGAGACTTTCTTTGGAAAAACGTATTTCCAACGATCTCCCCCTAAGGTAGGTCACACCATTTTACAAAATCTTAAACCTAGCATACTATGCTTGAGTCTTCGATCTTGTTCTTGTGAATATGCTGATGAGATCTTTAACTTTAGTCTTGAGCATGTTTCCTTGCCTTGACCTTGTGCATTCATCACTTATGATATTCGCCTCCTCGTGACTTCATGTTCCACATACTTATACCTTTATAATTCTTGAAAGCTTCAGAGTTTGATACAACGAAAGACTTGACTTTTAGACTTTCTTGAATTTGTTGAAGTATAAAGTGCATAAAGTATAAGCATGCATGGACGACTTCTTCTGGATTGTACACCGCATTGCCACCTTCTTATTACGCTGCATAAGACAGTTAGCAACAAAACATATACACGGATGAAATGGCTTTGTACATTTCATTCTAATTCGGTAGCATTTTACCTCCGGTCAGTTAAGACTGTTGGACGATATAAAATATCGTACTTGTGGCAGGTAGTTTCAATTAAGAACCTCCTTTACAAGATTTCTCGGGTAAACCCGTTCTCTTTACTCGACCGTCCAAAGCTGACTGCGAACGTAAAGAGTGAATCATTTGGATAGAATTATCCGCATGATTGAAGCCGTCAATTCATGTCCCTGGAACAAGTGAAATTCAATAAAGAACCGCACCATCGTTTCTTTCCAGTTGTCACGAGCTTGATTCGTATAGAATCTTACAAGTTACCTACCAAGTGCTGTTAGAGGTTAACACTAGAAGGATTTCCACTCATCACTATAAACACTATAGAGTGTCACTCTGAGTGTTCTGGCAAGATCACTAAGATATTGCGTAGAGGCCTGAACGTGTTTAAATTCAGTTAAGAATTAAACCACTGTTGCTTTCCAGTTATCACAAGCTTGATTCATAAAGAATCGCACAAGTCACCTACCATGAGCTTTTTGATATTTGCTCAAGAAGGATTTCCATCTTCATTGTAAATACTTTCGTATTAATCAGATGTTCAGGCAAGATCATGAAGATTTTGCGTAGGACTCTTAAGATCTTACTTACTTTTCACAGTGTGTGAAGAAGCAAGGAATTATGAAAGTGTGTCCTAATGAGACTTTTGATGATCTCAAATGGCTCTAGACTCGATCGTGCATTTTGGATTTTAGTGATCGGAGGCTGGAGAGGTGTGCCACCATTTCAATACCAATTTATTCGGAGTGAATAAATCAATAGATAATTCCTTGTCTCCGTGTGATTAAAACAAATATCTTTTGAGAGATATCTAAGTTAGATGGGATGGGTTGTGCAATGCATCATTGGGTCAATGATGTCTTATCTTCAATATCAAGCATCATTTAAAAATGATCTCAATAGCATATGTATTGACCCGGTTTCTGCCTAAGGTTGTAAGGAGGGCTACTTTCTTTACACCCTTTATCTTTACAATTTTTTTTCATTCTTCAACCCTTTCAATTCTTACCAATACGTCATAACTAGCACCTTGTTGTGATTGTTCCAGTGCTAACTTAAGTACTTGGTCGACATTCAACTACGTTCACAATCTTTCTCCATCTTTCCTAAGGACTACTATTTCTATCTATTGGATGTCCTTGGGAAGATTCTTCCAGTTCTAGAAGAATCATTGGACTTTAACCTATCCTATCATCCTTATGTCACCACAATCTTCACCGCCGTAAATAGAGATGTTTTGGGTAAGTGTATGTCACCATGAAATCCATTTTGATATCCAAATCCATTTTGCTCCCCCTTAACATATGCCACGATATCCTAAAACATTTCGCACATGTCGGGATGAGCTATCACGTTAAGTCAAACCATTTACGATTAATCATTTCCCATATTAAATCACATTTTCTCCCCCATATTAAAAATATTAACCCAATCAATGTTTTTAATATCAGTTGATTTAAATGCATTTTAAGAAAGTTTGGGGAGAAAAATGCAAATCCAATTATCTTCATGATTTTTACAAGCTCGCTCTCAAATTAATGAGGTTGTACTTGAAACGTAAATTAAATACCTTTCAACCACAAGTGTAAGGTATTTAATACGTGCAAAGATCATATATGATAATGTATTCACAAGATTAGCAATTTACGAGGTTGGACCTGAATGATGGAGAACATCATATGATAGAATCACATGGTTCTTGTTCACGAATGTTGGTCGCCTCGTCACGTCTGAAGTTATCTCTTGACACCATGTGTACGATTGATATCGTTGTCTTGACACCAATATGTGAACTTGGCACTTTCGGTGTCAAAGATTCTGAATGATGGACAATTGCTCCCCCTCAATTGTTGACCCGTGTTCTATTGAAAGAGCTGTAGTCGCTGTTTGAGTAGTCGCATCGTCGAGTATGTAGATATCAATTGTAAATTTCTATGATTGGTGGAGATGATAACTTCATAAAACAAGATATCTCTTGTTTTAACAAATAAATGCATTGACACGTACATATATTCGTGTTAGATTGTGTTATTCCGTAAACACAATCTCTTACATGGTTATAAAATAAACCATGCTCGAGAAAATTAATTCCCGTTGTTGAGTCAAAGCTTTCCGCTGAAATGCTTGACTTTAAAGTGAAAGACGGGTTGTAGTCTGAAATAACTACAAGCCATTTTGAGCATGTTTTAAAAAATTTGAACTTCTGCTCGAACTTTATTTACAACCCCGTGTCATTATTGAATGACATTTCTAGTATCGTAAATATTATCGATTCCAGAAGACATGCTCTTTTTATCAAAACATTTTTGAACACACAATTTTGAAAGATTTAGAAAAACCTTTTGAGAAATTCTCGAAACATTGTGTTCAATGTTTTGAAAACCAATTACTTGAGCTTAAGATGTTGAATATCTTACAAAACGAGCTTAAGTCCGAGAAGTTGTAAACTTCCCGTTGTGAGGATAAGTTTATCATCGGCGATAAACTTTCCTTTTAACTGAAGAATGAGTCCTAAGTTGACATTTACTTAGAAGTCGTTTTCATGAGCTTGAAAAACTTTTGAATGTTTTAACGTAAAGCTCAAGACCGAGAAAGATGAATTTCTCGTTATTAGGAAAAGTTCTCTTATTAAAAAGATACACTTTTCTTTCTGAGCTTAAAACTTAGAATGTTTTAATACAAGCTCATGACCGAGAAAAGTTAATTTCCCGTTTCGAGGATAAGTTATCATTAAAGATAACCTTTCCTAAAATTGAAGTCCGAGTTACAGTCTGATATTTAACTGTAAGTCATTGTGCATGAGCTTAAAAACTTCGAATGTTTTTAATATTAGCTCATGCCCGAGATAAATTAATTTCTCGTTGTAAGGATAAGTTTATCATCGGCGATAAACTTTCCTTTCTTTGAGGTCCGGGGCATAATCTGAAATATAATTATACGCCATTTACACGAGCTTAAAACTTTTGAATAGTTTTAATGTAAGCTCGTGTCCGAGAAAATTTAATTTCTCGTTAATGAGGATAAGTTTATCATCGGCGATAAACTTTCCTTTCTTTGAAGCGCGGGTTACAGTCTGTAATGTGACTGCAAGCCGTATACACGAGCTTAAAATTTTTGAATAGCTTTAATAATAGCTCATGTCCGAGAAAAATTAGTTTCTCGTTTGTGAGGATAAGTTTATCATCGGCGATAAACTTTCCTTTAATTTGAAGATCGGGTCATCGTCTGATATTTAACGATGAGCCATTTTACACGAGCTTAAAACCGTTGAATAGTTTTAATGTAAGCTCGTGTCCGAGAAAATTTAATTTCTCGTTAATGAGGATAAGTTTATCATCGGCGGTAAACTTTCCTTTATTTGAAGTACGGGTCATCGTCTGACATTTAATGATGAGCCATATACACGAGCTTAAAACTTTTGAATAGTTTTAATTTTAGCCCGTGTCCGAGAAAATTTAATTTCTCGTTTTGAGGGAAAGTTGTCGTTGACGAGATAAACTTCCCTTTCTCTGAAGTTCGGGTCACAGACTGTGATTTGACTGTGAGCCATATACACGAGCTTAACCGCAAATCCCCTGAGACACTTGTTTCTTAGATATCAGCTTCTTCAGCAACCAAACTCTGAGAGTGTCCTTAATTGAATGGTATACAACGATTGGAACCCTGTGTTCTTGTTGAACGTTAACTTGGGTACCTGGATTCTCATTAGAAAGTTGGATGCTTTTATATGGGTTAGCGGTATCTATCTTAGAACCATGCGGGGATTCACAGTTTTCTTTTCTTGTGCCAGAAGTGACCTGAGGAGATGATTCACTTGTCTTAGTTGGCAAACGTTTCCTTTTATAGAAAACCTTAAGTACAACTTAAGTGATGTATCATCCTTTTTAATTTCCTCCCTAGTAGTCTTAGTAGAATCGTAGACTATCCTAGTTAAAGGGCACTCGTTTCCTACAAGAGTGAAAGTTCTACCAGTGGGGCGCCATATTTTACCAATGGGTTTGATTTTAGCTACCCACTGGGATTTAACTCTAGTGCGGGAGTTCACCTCATTAAGGAGTTTCTTGACACAAGAGTCATGATTTGCCTTAAAGAAACATTTCCTACATGTTTTACAAGTAGCATATTTAATGTCAGAGTAAGATCTAGAATTCCTAGATGATTGATTGATGCTCCTAGGATATGACATTCCACGGTTAGCAGTATTGTGTAATCTAGAAGGCATCTGACTAGGTTTGAAATTCCTATCTCTTACTTGTGTCTTTTGAATAGCTTCCCTTAGATCAACATTATGGCGAAAGTCATTTGAACTAGTTCGAGACGTGTTCTTTGGACTATGTCTATGGAGGCTAGATGCAATCATGTGATTAGGTCTTGCAAAAGTTGTTTTAGTCACATTGGCCCTAGTTGGTGGAGTGACTGTTCTAGAAATATGAGCCATATCAACTTGGGAGGCAAACCGCGGTCTCGAGGATTGTGGTCGCTTGGATCTAAATGCAGTCGGTTGTCTAACGAACTGATTTGTAGGAGGTTTCCCCAAGATTGATGGTTTTTCAAGCTTAGTGTCCACACTAGTTCCTTTAGTTTTCCTCAATTCATTTCTCAAAGCAGCTATAACAAAAACCTTTTCTTGAACCTGAGCCCTTAAAGTCTCATTTTCTTTGAGCAATTCATCTTGGGAAGCCAACTTAGATTCAAGCAACTTAATTTGTTTCAAAAGATTATCATTTTCAGCTTTAGAATCTAGAACTGTTTGATCCAATTTTCGTTCAAGAACAACGTTTGACTTTTCAAGTTTTTCAAAATACTTTTCAAATTTGTCCGTTTTCTTTGAAAATTCAATTTTGGCATCCTCAAGCTCTTTCGATTGCTGAGCTAAAATCGTTTTAAGCTCTTCAATCTAGAAGTAGAATTGGTTAAAGAAGCAGTCGTAAAACAATTAGCACGAGTGTTAATTAGCGCATTCATTTCAGACAACATATGAAGAAGATTATCTGTACCTGACATGCTATTTGTTTCCTGTTTTCCTCCTGATTCTATTCCGTTTTGACCTCTTCTTGTATCGTGTTACAATTCTCTCTCTTGAAACGTCGAAGTCAACGAATCCGTTGAAGTTCGATGAAAAATGATTGTGGATGTGGTTGTTTTCGGAATTTAACAATTCGTGAAGAAACTTAGAAACAGAAATTAACGGAATATGACAAAACCAACGAAAGATCCGTAAATAACTCTTAAAAAATCCTCGATTGCTGATATAACCCTTTTCTCGGCTCAATAATTTTTGTCGGCTCAAACGTTGATAAAACAAACCAGAGTCCAAATAAAAAATACATTGACCCACTAATACTAAATACGACCTAAATTCGTCTAAAAACTTTCCACAACTTGGTGAAAACTTGGTGAAGCTAATCCAATTCAGTTATTAAATTCGTCTAAAGACAACTTTTATGTTTTCAGTTATTCTTGGGAACGTTATATTTGGTGAATAAATTCGTCTAAATACAACTTGGTGAAGCTAGACGTGGCCTAAAAACTCTCAATGGTGCCAAGAACACAACCCGAGTATAAAACGTGGCAAAAACATGGCAGTCACAAAGAATTAAAAAATTCACAGCCTTTCTTAAATATCACTCACATTGGAACTTCCGTCCCACTCATAGTCAAACCTAATCCCACCTTGTAAACAATATACTATAATCCTAAATACTCTCACTCTAATATGCTATCTTGTTTACTCCGCCCCACTCACACTACTGAAACTCCAACACAATCTGCTATCATCTTAAATCCTCACCACCAAAGTGACGAACTTTATTATATGAATCACAATCCCATTAATTGAATCATACCCACTCAATCAGGGATTAACTTCAAATCACAGAGTTCTTCAAGATCATAAAACAATGGTATCGGGTAGGTGATAATGTTTAATTTCGTTGTGTTAGGTCGAAAGAAATCATGTGAGACGATTTTGAAAAGAAAAATGATTTTATGTATATAATTTGAGTGGATTTGGTTGTGAGTGTGTTGTGTTGTTAAATGTGACGAAGGGATTAGGATGGAGAGTGAGTGTTAGTTTGGAGTCTTGGTTGTGTCGATGGGTGTGTCGAGTCTGTTTTGTGAATCGTGTGGGTGCTGTCGAGTTTGTGTTTGTGGGAGTTCGAGACTTAGTCTGTTTTGAGATCGAGTCAAGGTTGGTTTGGTTAGTTGGTTGAGTCGTCGATGAGACGAGAGGCTATGTCGATGTTGAGTCTATGTGTGAGTCTTGGCTCGAGTGTTGTTTGTGTTCGAGAGTTGTCGAGTCTAGGTTCGAGTCTTGGTGAGGTTAGGTGTATTTGGTTTGAGTCGAGAGTCTAGGTTCTTGAGAATTGGAGTTTCGGATAAAGAAAAAATCTTCGGAAAAATGTATTATCTTCGGAAAAGTTTAATATCTTCGGATAAATAAATTATCTTCGGATAAATAAAGTATTTTCGGATAAATATAGTATCTTCGGATAAACAACTATCTTCGGATAAACAATTTTCTTCGGATAAAAATCATTTACAGAGAAAGAAATTATCTTCGGATAAGTCAAATTCTTCGGATAAACATTTATATTCGGATAAAAAATATTTTTCGGATAAAGCTTATTTTTTGGATAAATCTGGTTTGTATATGAGTCGAGGGTGTCGAAGCTGTGATTGTTGTTCTTGATTTGTTTGGTTTGAGTCTGGTTGTATCTTCGGATAAGCAATATTCGGATAAAGTGACTGAATTCGGAAAAATAAACCCTTTTGCGAAGACACAGTTTTTCGGATAATTCTGTTTGGTAACTTTTCGGATAAACACAAAATGACAAAATAGAAACTTGAAAACCACAAAGATCGTGGATTTGAATAATAAAACGTCCCGTAACCCAATATTACCCCAAAACAACAAAATTTTTTATGATTTCTATCAAAATAAGTAAACCTAATGAATTGTTTACAACTTTAAACCATAAAATCAAATTTTTTTTCAAGATTTGAGATTAATTAAATCAAAACCCACCAAAATCAATCAAAACAAACACAAGAACAATCAATCAACCATAGCTTTTGATACCAATTGTAGGTCTACGAAATCTTTGGATTATTCTACATGTTTGATTGATGTAATTAGATGGATGGATTAAGAAAAATAAAGAGAAAGAGATGAGATCTTGATATGAACTAGAGAGAGAAAGGAGAGGAAAGGAGAGGTAGAGAGAGAAAGATATATTAGATTAATAAAATGTGTGAAATGAACAATGACCAACCCCTCCTAACATGCTAGGAGGGTGTATATATAGCCCACCCTACATGTGGGCTTGATGGGCTATATGTTTACATATTAGATCACGAGCCCAATACTTGAATATATCGTTGGAGTGACCGATCCTTTATAAATACGTAAAAACGTATTTCCAACACAATTTTTGAAAGATTTTGAATAATCATTGAAAAACTCTTGAAAAAATTGTGTTCAACGCTTTTCGAAAAACTCTATTTCTTTTTGGCGAAGAGGTTTTTCTAAAGCATAAACTTGAGTTCATAGACTTCGAATGTCTTGACAAATCCACTCAAGTGTAAGAAGATTTAACTTCTTTTGCTGAGGGTAAGGGCACTAAAGCGTACACTCCCCCGTGAATATCGATCCGAGTTGCAATCTGAAAGTGATTACAAGCCATAATGTTGAGATCAAACCTTTGAATGTTTTGTGACAAGCTCAACCCGTGATAGATTGCTCTACCCGTTTTCAGGATAAGTTATCTTTAAAGATACACTTTCCTTTATTTGAGGTTCGAGTTATAATCTGACATTTAACTGTAAGTCGTGTACATGAGCTTAAAAACTTGGAATGTTTTTATAGATGGCTCATGACCGAGAAAATTTTATTTTCCCGTTGTTAAGGATAAGTTATCATCCGTGATCAACTTTCCTTTCTTTGAGGCACGAGTCACAATCTGAAGTAATTGTAAATTATTTCGAGCTTAGTTGTGAAACCCCTGAGACACTTGTTTCTCAGATATCAGCTTCTTCAGCAACCAAAATCTGAGTGTGTCTTTTGTTGAACGGTATTCAAAGATTGGACATTTGGGTACCCGTTGAGCCTTTACTAGTGTACCTGCACTTGCATCAGTAGTTTGTATGCTTTCGTATTGGTTAGTGATATATTTGTGAGAACCATGTGGGGGTTCACAGTGAACCTTTGTCGTGCTAGAGGGAATGATTTTGCCAGTATGAACCCATTTAAAAACAGTTGGTTTGAAGATTCTACCCATTGGTATCAACTTAAGAGAAGGTCTAGGAAACGTTGTTTTTTCAAGCACATCAGAAGACTTAATTGGAGAAAATCTATTTCCTATAGGGTTTCGTCTTTGAGATGCTATAGCTTTTTGATTCACCTTGTTCAGGACTTTTGTGATGCAATAATCATGAATGACATTAAACACGCATTTGTTACATTTCGTGCAAACAAAGTGCTTAGCATCTGAGAAGGATCTAGTGTTCCTAGGATTGGTGGATTTGAGCACATCTGAGAAGGGTCTAGAATTCCTAGATGTGTGAATAACGCTCCTAGGGTTAGATTTGCTCCTATCTCTTTCTTGTGTCTTTATCTTAGCATCCTCTAGATAGCTTTTATGACCCGTATCATTGGAACTATGCCTAGGCATGTTCTTGGAGCTATTGCTAGAGTTGCTTGAAGCATTCATGTGAGTGGCTTTTGCATAGACATAATTTCTTAAGGAGGATCTAGATTGTGGAGTGACTGATTTTGGCAAATTGCTACGCACGTCAACTTGCCTCCAGTTCGATGTTTTGGGTCGTTCAGATTTAAACGCATTAGGTTGTCTAGCAACTGAGCGGTTTCTGAATGGTTGAGTAGGAGGTTTCCCCAAGATTGAATGATTTGTTAACTTAGTATCCACACTATTTCCTTTTAGCTTCCTTAATTCATTTTTCACCGCTGTTAATGCAAAAACCTTTTCCTGAATCTGATCTTTCAATTGCTCATTTTGTAGAAGTAATTGAGCGACACGTTGTTCTAACTTAATGTTCATATTATCAAATATGTCGTTATCAATATTCGTGTCATTACTATTGATGCGTCCGTCGTGTGATGGATTTGTAGAACAAGTTTTAAATTTATAAACACGAATTACCAGATTGACTAAAAACGCACGGGCAAGTATAACCCTTTCGTTTGTGTATAAATTTTATGTGGTAATACCGAGATCGTTCACGGGGATTTGGAAAACCTATGATCATTCAAAAATAAAACCATAATCGTTGATTGTAGCAATTGTTGACAAACAAGTAACAAGTAAAAAAATGATGAGATGAATAATAAGATTAAAGGCAACACTTGGTAAGGATTAGTTTAGGCATCCATAGTGGTATGATTGTGATGACACGTTTAACAAATATAATTATGATAATTGGATGGATAATCCAATCTATTGTTTTCAAAAGCTTCAATCCTCGTCAAGACTTTGGTTAAAGAAAACAAGCATTAGACTCAATCACTCAATTCAAGACTTAATCCAATTCCAGCACATTCGATTCACAGTCGTTTCACGAATTTGATAACACTTATAATTATGTTTCTTGATAATCAAAACTTCTTATGAAATGATCAATACAAAAGATAGCCAATCATAGACAAACTGGCTATGACTTGTTGATAGAAAATAACCCTTTCGACCTATGAAATCTTTACCAACAAATTAAGTTTTGATAACAATTGTCACATGAAACATAAGTACTAATGGTTCAAAGGAAAGCTTGACATTGAAATAAACATAAATCACAATCACAACCACTACTTCATACCGCAAACATCATCCTACCAAGTGTAGAATGAGATTTAGCTACTCATAACAGATGATGAAATAAACTCTGAAATAACAGTCTTACAAGTCATAATCAAGAGCCTTACAAAGTGAATATATGTTTCTAATGATTAGGGTAATGATCCCTAAGAGTTTCGTGATGTTAACTTTGCTTTTCGGACTCCAAAAGTGACTTTTCTTGCACCACCTTGCTCAAATCCGAGAATGGAGGTTTGGACAAGGTTGAGAGAGTTATTTATGAGATGATATGAAGAGATATTTGAGCTGTGAAAAGATATTGAAAGGCATATGATTACATGACCCCAAGGGTCTTATTTATAGGAAAAGTTGAGGGCATGGAGTGAATGCATGGCTTGGAGCCAAAGACAAATACTTGGAGCCAAAGACAAGTGCTTGGAGGCAAAGAGAGTCTAGAAGCTTCTTGTATGAGCTCGCATGAATGTAGACACAATTTCTGCCTACACAAATGTTGGTGGCATCTTCATCCTGCTGGTGGCATCTATGATGACTTATGCAAGTGGCAACTTGATGGTGCTGGTGGCATCTTCATGCTGAGTGACTTGTATGCTCCTTGGAAATAGTTGTTCTTGCACCCGAAATTGATCTTCAAAGGCTTGTAACTTGTACACGGGTCTTGAACTTGACTAGGATTCTTCGTACTCGTACTAATCTTCACATTTACGTTGTTTTATACTCTATTCCTGCAATTGGCTACACAAAGACTTGCAAACACAATTAGTCACAAATATGCACAAAAGTATCATAGATATAACCAATATACGTGTACAAAAGTACGTATAACGCTCCCAAAAACATGTTGGATTTGGGCGTTATCAAATCCCCTCACACTTAAGTTCTGCTTGCCCTCAAGCAAGAAGAAAAGAAAAATAAATCCAAAGGTACATGTATTTTATAAAAATTCGATGCAAGTCTACCAAGTACAAGTACAAGTACAAGATAAAACTCATCGACTTAAGTTTTTAAGGTTGAAAAATTAAGATATAAAGTCAATACCCATAAAAATCTAGAAAGTCTTTTATTTCTAACTACACTAATAACATATGAATTGAAGCAACACGTATCCCGACTTAGCACATTGGCTAATCGATACCTTTTATTTCTTCTTCTTCGTTCAACTTCATAACATTATAGCTCATTGGCTATTTATTTGTCTTTTTGACTTTTTCTTTCTTTTTCTCTTTTTTTTTTCTTTTTTTCTTTTTTCTTTTTTCTTTTTTTTTCTTGGCTAAAACTCCTAGCCATGGATCAACATACTTAGTTCATGTTGTATTGACAAACATGGAACTTGCAGCTTTCTTCTATTTTTGGATTTTTCTTCTACTATTAGAGACTTTGACTTTGGTAAGTTTGACACAAAAATATATCTCAAATTTTCAGAAAATTACGGATTGGATAATTTCTTAATTATTTATATACATTTGCTTGAAACTTTTTATTTACGAGGGCAAAACATAACAAAAATTTAATATAGCCCAAAAATATGGCAATTAAGCATCTTTTTTTCTCGATTTCCCTACAACCCCCTCACACTTAAGTTTAGCATTGTCCTCAATGTGATGAAACTGAACAAAAGTTAGGGAATAAGAGAAAAATCAGAATCACGGGCATATCATGTATCATACAAGAGTCTTGTCTTCGCCTTCAACTTGCGGTACCTACAAAAAAGATAAAACACACAAAAATACGAAAACACTCTATTTTTGTTTTTTATAGGTTTTTATAAAAGCGACACATGCTACACCCCTCACACTTAAGCAAAACATTGGTTAACAATTGTGGGGTGTAAGCATGAATTTATTTTAAAAAGGAAAATCACACTTTAAAAATTTTAAAACACACGGGTTGCCTCTCGAGAAGCGCTTATTTTATTATAGAGTCATCAGCCTGACTCGCACTTCTTTTTATTTTTCTTTATTTTTATCGAGCAGAAAGTGTTCACTCCACTCCTCATGATATAGTTTAACACGGTGTCCATTAACAATGAAGCTTCCTCCATTCTTGTCATATAATTCAACATAACCAGACGGGTATCCATGTTTTACTATAAAAGGACCGTACCACTTTTGTTTAAGCTTTGGAGCTTTGAATTTATATCGCATATTAAACAAGAGAACGTTGTCTCCGTACTTGAATTCTTTTTGGATTCGAAGTTTCCTGTCATGATAAGCTTTGGTACGTGCTTTGTATAATTTGGAATTCTCATAAGCTTGGAGTCTTAATTCATCGAGTTCATGCAATTGCAAGAATCGGTTTTCTTCAGCGATTTTGAGATCGGGATTACAGCTTCTCAATGCCCAATAAGCACGGTGCTCAATTTCAAAGGGCAAGTAACACGTCTTACCGTACAATAAACGACAAGGTGTTGTTTGGTGTCTTATAAGCTGTTCGAAATGCCCACAGAGCGTCGTCAAGTTTCCTTGACCAAATGGAAGGATTGTCCTTAACCGTTTTTTCGAGTATTCATTTTAAGGCTCTGTTGGTATTCTCAACTCGTCCACTCGTTTGTGGATGATATGCGGTGGCAAAGCGATGGTTGACTCCATAACGCTTTAAGATTTTCTCCATTTGTTTGTTACAAAAATGGGAACCTCGATCACTAATTAAAGCTTTCGGCATTCCATAACAAGAGAAAAGCTTTTTCAGAAAATTGATTACGGCTCGTGAATCGTTCGTGGGTAAAGCTTCGGCTTCGGCCCATTTGGACACGTAATCAATAGCGACTAAGATATATTCGAACTTATGGGATTTGGGAAAGGGTCCCATGAAATCAATTCCCCATACGTCAAATATTTCGCTAACTTGGATGCTGTTTTGAGGCATCTCATCTCTTCGTGAGAGGCTACCAGTACGTTGGCAAGCATCACACTTTTCGACTAGAGTATAGGCCTCTTTAAAAATTGTTGGCCAATAGAAACCAGCATCAAACACTTTTTTCGCGGTGGTGGAAGGACCATAATGTCCCTCAGTAGGGCCATGATGACATTCATCAAGGATCTTTCTTGTTTCTACACCCTAAACACATCTCCTAATCATGCCATCGAGGCATACCTTGAAAAGGTAGGGATCTTTCCAAAAATAGTGTTTTAGGTCGGAAAAGAATTTACATCGTTGGTGATAGGTTAAACCTTTTCTTAGAATTCTTCCAATGAGGTAATTTGCAAAATCTGCAAACCACGAAGATTCGTCCGTAGAGATTTGCATAAGAGTTTCATCGGGAAAATAGTCATCGATATCTTCGTCCCTTAACTCTTTCATGTTTGTATTTTCAAGTCGCGATAAATGATCGGCTGCGACGTTTTCAGATCCTTTCTTGTGACAATCCGTCAAGTTATGGTCGATATTTTATTCTCAAGTATTATCTAAAAACATTATTTTAATTTTATTTTATGAACTCACTCATTTTTGGGAAGAAATTTGAGTTTACATCTTAAAGTAGCATCGACTACGTCTAAACCAGAGAACTCTACGTTACGTGCTTACGTTTACATACACCGTTTTTGGTGACAATCCGACATTTCAGGAAGTAAATTTATTCTTGAATATTATTTTGGAATTTTAATTTGTGTTGGTTCATAAACTCACAAATTTACGAGAAGAAATTAGGACTTACGTGAATAATTTAGCGTCTTTTACGATTAAACCGGAAACCCTAGGTTTACGTGCTTACGCTTTTGTGTTGCATTTTTGATGAGACAATTTTTGTTAGAATTTTTTTGTGCCGTAGATTCATAATTTATAAAAACGTTTTTTGTAAATCGACCCGAGGGCACGTAAATCGAGGAAACTAAAATCGAGGAGTACCTGTAAATTAGTGGAGATGAGACAAGTGGGACACTTGTCCCATCCCCACTATGGGTGGCAAGACTAGCTAATAACATAACCTTGGTGGCAAGCTTACAACAACCTAAGGATTGTCCTCCACAACTAGCAAACCACTAACACAAAAAAACCATCTAACATTCTCTTATCTTCACATACATGCAAACTATCTAGAAAACTTCCCATCTCTCGTTTTTCTCTCTCTATGAACTTCCATAACCATCACCAAATCACTATATTCATCAAATTTTAACCACAAACTTAAGATATAATCAACATATGTTGATAACTACACAAAAAGATGATGATTGGAGGTGATTCCAACTTGTGAAAAGAAGTTTTCTTGGAGTTCTAGGGCTGAGATTGGAGCTTAGATTAATGGGTTCATGCATGGCTAAATCTAGGATGGATCTATGAATATGAAGGTTCAACAAGGATGACCTAATTGGTGTAATCATCTCTTTGATTCTTCACTAAGATTAAAGGTCTCCATCATTTGGTTGGTATAGAGATTGTTTCTTCCTATCCTCTTGTTATTTTGAATATGTAATATTGTATTTTCTTCATTTATGTATATGTATATGATGATGAATGATGATCAAAATATTATGTGGGGATTTGGTGTGGAGAGATTTGGTTAAAAAGATTGAAAACATGAAAAGATGTTAAAATCATGGCTAAATGTGTAGGCTGTATAAAACAGTAAATAGCTAGATGATAACTTGTTAAAATGACTTGGTAAAATTAATATACAGTAAGGTATGTGTCTTGTACATATGTGATAGTTGGCCACTCAATGGAATCTTTATAATGAGTGAGATATGATCAAAACAATATTAGAGTACAAATCTTCATAGACTATTTTGGACGAATTTGTTGAAATACTTAGGCTGATTCATCAGTAGCTATACTAGAGTTAAATGAAGCACATATCATGTAGTTTCTGCTATAAAAATTTGGGGTTCTATCTCCTTATAGAACTCTAGATATGGACATTTTAGTGGACTAAATATTTAGGATCAAATTTATAAAATAAAAAGTATATAATATAAGCACTCAAACTATGTACTTATAAAATATACATATATAAAAACCCACTAGTTACTAAAAATAATTATAAATTAGAGTTATATATTATGATATTAAAATGAGACATTTTATATAATTTACAAGTATAAATGTTTTCCAAGTTATAAAAACTATATACATAAGTTTTACGTCTTTTCGGCTAAAATCGAAAGATTAACATTTTTGTCAAATAAAACTTAGATGGTCGGACCCGTCTAATGTAAAATTTTATAATCTCACATACTGATGTATAAATTTATATAACAAGTAAAAATCGATAAAACCCAAGCTTTATAACATATGAGCATTAACGGGCCAAAGTAGCCTTATTGGACTATTGACCCAAATAGTTTCGATAAACACTAATGGACTTACTCATTGGGCTTAACCCATTTGGGCCCAATATATGAATAAAGTCCTGGTATTAAAAGTATAAATAGACTAATATAATGTATTGGGCTTTTAATGGGCTTATTAGGCCTCAATATGGAATTGGATTGAAACTAGTGTAACTAGTCAAAAATTTGACTAACACATAACACTATAATGTTTAATGAAGATATAGAAAACCCACTTGATCATCATCATACTTATAATATCATCATATATATACATAGCCATTGTTTTTATAAAGTCATCGGACAAGAGTCTAAGACGAGTATTATTTGTCTAGGTTTCCGTGATTGAAGCACGTACCGTACATCCAAATCGCCGATAACCGCCTTTCCCAATCAACGTGAGTTCATAGCCTCACACTCTATTAAATGTTTTTATGAAATATTTTATAAACCCGCGAGGGAGATAACATGTTAGTTTTAATAAAATAGGACACCAGTTGTCCCGATTATTTGCTTATTGATATGGACCCAAATGATTGTATGACCCGATGAATGATTATATGACCCGATGAATGAAATGAAATGGATTATTATTAGTTAGGTTATGTCACTAAAAGTCCCATTAGCATGAATTATGAACTACCGGGATTTGATAGACTCTTATGCATATAATAGTACTATTTGGGGAAGATCACCCCAGTTCGCGCCTTGACGGTTGATCCCCGTCGTGCCACATTGATTGGTAAGCGAATTTATGTATGAGAAGATTTATATAAGCGTGATTATTGTGACGACACGCTGTTTTAGATGGGCAAATGAGTTTCGGGTTAGCTACCCGTTGTTTGTTATAGTAAGGTAGCAATGTCATGTGGCTTATAATAATCCAATATCTAAAATACTGATATACGCATTGACTTACGATATATTGCCTGACTAGCAATACAGGGTCTTATTATTGATATTATGCTCGTGTTTTGGTTTTACATAACCATTATCATATAACGGTTTTTATTAAACTTTATACAACGTTATAAAACGTATTGTATGATGTTTTTACGACAGTGGTTCGTATAATGATTTTGAAGGCAGAAGCCTATATTATGATTTACAACTAAGAATTGCTTAAAATATCTTTGGCCTATTTTATGGCCTATTACAAAGATTTGTACAAAATAATTTTCGGTAATAATTATATACCGATGATATATTAATGACTTTTATTAAACTCTATGAATTTACTCGGCGTTTTCGCTGACTTTTCTTTTAACATGTGTTATCTCAGGTACTTGAAGGTAATTCTTGGGAAGACGACAAGAATTCATGGCCCGCACTTAAATAACAATTTCCATTCAAATGTTTTGTAAAAATTGTATGAAATACTATGACTTGGGACCTATGTAATTTGATATTTATGAATGAAAAATGCTTTATTATTAAATGACGCGATTTTAAGCGTTGTCTATGATTTGAGTAATGTGCTATCCCGTAACACCAACGACTCTTCCGCTGAACTAAAGTATGAATATTTGGGGGTGTTACAGTTTGGTACCAGAGCTCTCGTTATAGAGAACGAAAGATTTTTAAAACCAAGGTTTTGAATAAAACATTTCAAAATCTTTTAACCATAAATATTTTTAAATAAATATTTTGAATAAAATGTTTAAAAATCTTTGAACTATAACGGTGCTGAAGGATTCCCGAGTTACCGACAAGGCCAGACTGAGAAGTGTTATTTTAATATATATATAACTTGGATTATATATATATGTTGTAATTTGATTACATGATTTTTTGATGATTATTTTAATACTTATACGAGGTATTTATGCGACGTATATTGTCACAAGAAACCCTAACTCCCCTAGCAAATCAATCGAAGCTATTCCCGTAGGAATTCAAGCTATTCTAGATCTAAACCAAGTTGTGGATATTTATAATCCCAACAAAATGGTTGATATTCATAGAAATGTTGATATTAGTTGATTGTGATCCTAAAGAAGAATTGACGAGATTAAATCTGATATCGATGTCATGACGATCTTTCGTTATAGAGTGAGTTTGACAAAACCTTACCACCTGGAAAGGTGTCATCTGATTTGGTGTCACCTAATTCTTAAATTGAAATCGAAGAGGTAAAATGTTGCACCTGAGGCTGTCATTGGAGCCTTTACCCAAAAGCCTCATGCCACTTGTACCTTTCCGAGAAGTCTAATTGAATGTGTGAGTCATTTCATACTAGTGACTCATTTGATAACTATTGTTGTAAGAGCTATATGATTGGAAATTAAGCGTTGTTGATATCGAGCTTTTATTGCCCTTTCAAGGTCTAAGAATAAGGTTGAAAGTATTGGAAAATGAGGTAGGATGAGGCATTGAGTATAAGTTGATTGAAAACTTGAATAAAGTTAAATTTAACTCGTATGGAATATGAGATTGTTAAGACGAAGTTGTTAAGTCCTGTGATTGAATTATAAGGTTTTAAATGATTGTTAGTTTGTGTTAAGGGTTGTTCCTAGGCCATTGTCCACTAACGAGGATGCCCAGTGTCCAAGAAACAAATTAAAGAAATATTCTTCTGAATTGGGACCGATGGATCTTCCGGGACAGGTGGAACCCCCATGACTCTTGTAGATTAGTATTCATTGTGGTATCTTTTAAAATCCCTAACTTAACTGAGACATAGTTGGTAGGATGAGTTCTTGGAATTATATGACATAGTAACACGTAATGTGTTACGGTACAATTTTGACTTGTTTGTGATTAATGAAAAGACTACCTTTGATTGCTAAATTTTACATGTATCGATGTTATCTATCTTTTCTTGCTTTTTCCTAATGTTCGCATTAGTGATGTAACCATTGAACAAGTACTCATCTAGATTTCAGTTACGTTGTGGATTATTCTCTTTTGAGTGCCATCGAGGTCATGAACCTCATGATTAATTGGCTAAGCTCATTTCTTGATATATTGTAGTTAGTTCTTGGTGAACAATTTTTCATCACTCTATTGCAGATCACTCATTGTTTTTATAAAGTTAAAACAGTATCCTTTGAGAAAATTGAATTTTCATCACCGTAAGGATTATTTAAAGTGAGATATATGAGTAATCGTTATCAAAATAAAGTTGTTTATGAAACACCTTGGAAAACTTAATTGTTTCCATAACAAAGAACATCTCTGTAAATTCATTTTTGAATTAAGCATGAATATATATATATTTTAAACATGATGACAAAGTTTTGACGAACTGAGTATTGCATCGTTAATCCTAAAATTGTATATATTTGCGCGCCTACATACAATTTGGAAGGGATCATGCAAGGCTGATTAGTAGTCACCATAAAAATTGATTAATAAACACTACATTTTCTTTGAAGTTATGAAAGTAAATTTTATGAGATCTGCAAAAAGTGCAAAATAGGGACATATTGTTAGGGACACCTACATATGTGCCCGTACTATTTATTCTTCTGAATCGAATTTAACCATCTGTGGAAATTGTCTTAATTGAAAATTGATATCCCCTCCTTGTCCAATTCTCCCGTGGTGAGATTCTTTGGAAAAGTATCTAATTATCGAGTATTGATACCCGATTGGATGTATCGACGTTCCTATCATTTCTTTTAATTAGATTTCATTTGAATGACCTGGGTAACGGTCCGAGGAGCTTTCGAATGCGTACTCAAATCATGAAAACATGGGATATATCCATGTCTGTCAATTTTTTCGTCTGTATCTGATTTGAAATTCTCTCGCGTAGATTATGTGTTGACCTTACTCTGTTGATGTTAGTTATGTCTCCAGATATCCTTGAATTGTGAAGGATTACGAGTTATTATTAGTCTTTTGAGAAGTTCACATCTTATCAATGGTAATGAAACTAGAAAGTTGATAGTGCCAGTAGAACGGATTGATTGACTATGACATAATGTCATTGTCTTAATTGATGGGAACTCGAGTAGAAATCCCCTAAAAGATAAGATGTTGATTATCAAAAGTGATCTAAATAATTCTTGATGGATGACCATATCCTGCATTTAGATTTGACACTTTACCATGAATGGTTGTGAACTAGTCATAGATCTTGTAATCTAGAAAGAACTTAAAGTAAATTATTTAAAAGATGTTTCTGCTATCTGAAAATTTAGGAGGTATTTGCTGGTGAATTACCTAGACTTTCGCAATTAAGGCAAGTTGAAATTAGTATTGATTATATTCCCGGTGCTGCACCTGTGGCGTGTGCACTGTACGTCAGCACCATCTGAATTAAAAGAATTACCGTACAACTGAGAGAGTTGTCTAGAGAAAGCTTTTATTCTACCAACCTCGTCATCATGAAGAGCTATGGTGTTATTATTCCTTATATTTGTTGAATTACTGTGAACTAGGTAAATTGATGATCAAAAATCTATATCCACTACCCAAGATGATAGATTTGTTCGATCATTTACAAGGTTCTAGCGTATGTTCTAAAGATTTGATCCACGGCATGGTTATCATCAACTTCGCGTCCGCGAAAAAGATTATTTTCACTACATCCAGAACTCGTAATGAACATTATGAGTTTCACATGATGTGGTTTGGATTGACTAATACACATGTAGCATCCATAAATTTAGTGAATCACGTGTATAGGCTGTAATCTGATAAATTCATGCTTGTGATCATTAAGAACCATTTGTTTGTTTCTAAGAATAAGAATGAGTTAATAATTATTTATAGACTGTCCCGAATTGGCCGAACAATGAAAACCTGTACCTTGAGTATTTAACATGTAATTAAAGGCTTAATCCTTTACATTATTTAACCGTGTGATTAATAGATAATGGAATCTATATTGACTCTTCAAAGATTAGAGCCATTAAGGCTTTGGGTTATACCAAAAAGAAAGTGCAAATATGTTTTGACAAATGTTTTATGAAAGGATTTTTAAGGGATTATTCCCTCATACCCAAATCATTTAACTAAACTCCTTTAGGGGTAAATGTTTGTGTATACCTCAAGATAACCTAAGAGGAATTGAGGAAAACTATTTAAACCATGACTTGAAATTTGAAACAACAATTTTTTGCTTTTCAATTACGAAAATTTTGACCAAAGTATAAACAAAGATTTTCGAACAATTACGAATCTTATTAATTATTTTCGATAAATCAACAAAAATCGTGTTAATTAAATTCAAACGTATTTTGAACATTTTTCTATAATTGGACGAACTGAGAAATTTAAAAAAAAAATTTACGTTGAAGTTTCATAAAAAATAAATATTTATTATTTAATTACTTGTAATAATTATCGACGCTTTAAAACTTCGGATTGAGCGAAACTAATAAAGATAATAGTTGAGATGAAACCAAAACTTAGAAAATATGAAGAAAGAATTTCTGAGTGAATTGTGGACATGATATTTATTCCATCAGGGAAGGTGAATGTAATTACTGACACATTATATAGAAAATATAAAGAATCAATTAGGATGTGTTCCTTAGTAATGACTGTGCAAAATAAATTGCCCGAACAATTCAAAAATAGCTAATGCTTGTAAGAAGGATAATATAGATAATAAAAGGGGTTCGCGGCTAATGTGAACCATTAGAATTGAGAAGCCGATGGCGTTAAATGTTTTAAAGGCCACTTGTGGTTGCCTAAATATGGAGATTTTGAGATTTAGTCATGTTGGAATCTCATAAGATTAATTATTCTATTCATGCCATTTCTGATTTAATGTATCTTTATCTAAAGAAGTTGTACTGATGGCAAATTATGAAGGCAGACATCGCCTCATACATTCGTAAACGTCTAACTATTGCAAAGGTCATCATCTGAATTTGATTCGATTTGGGTCATCGTCGACAGACTGACCAAATCTGCTAATATCATTCCTGTTAATGATAGATTCTCGATGAAGAAATTGACTCTCTTGTATTTAAAGGAGTTGTGTAAACATGGTGTGCCTGTATCGATCATCTCTATCAAGATCCTCGCTTCACATCGAATTTCTAGAGATTTGCTCAGAAGTCATTGGGAACGAACCTTGATGAGAGTATTGTTTACCACCCCAATCGAAGGGACGAGGTAAAGTAACGATACAAAACACTAGAAGTGTTGTTTTATGCTTGAATACTTGGCCTTTGGTAATAAACCGTATAATCGCTTTCCTTTGGAGAGATTATCATTGTTAATTATCGTATTAGGATTGAGATCGAATCTTGTGAGAATCTAAATATGAGAGCATCTGTAAGCAGGAGTTGGGATGAAGACACCCGACATACACCCATTGTGAGTTGGACGTGTCTTTTAGGTTTAAGGTTGCCTATGATGACAAACCAAACCTTACAAGAAACCCGACCCGTGAAACCTGAAATGATTGTTGAAAATTTGGATCTGATTATTGACTGCCAGTAGTGGGCAGGAGGTTATGTGAATATGAAATGTAGATCTTCAAGTGGAGGATGGGTAGCGAAGTTATGCCAAAAATTTTCACCATGGAAAAATGAATTGATGATCTGAAAGATCATGGGAAATAAGTCCCCGTTGTATGGGTCCATTGAGATAATGTAAAAAGTTGGTTTGAAAGGCATATAAGCTGGATCTACCCTAGGACTTCAAGGGCTGCGTGAAATATGTTTCATATATCGAACTTGATGAAATGTCTATCAAGTGAGAATCTGATTACTTGTTGATGAAGTTTAGATCGGTGAAATGTTGCATTCATCAAAAACCCGTGAACATCATGGATAGAGAAAGTAAGTCAACATTAAGCCTGATCGTATTCCCGTAGTTATGTTTGATGAAACTCGTGTATTGTAATGAACTACACTTGAGAGAAAAGTACGAATGTGGAGGAAATACCTACATGGCTCTAACTCTATAAGAAGCGAGTAGTAAGATAAATTAATCTTTGAGGACAAAGATCCCGTTTAGGGGTAAATGATGTGACAATCCGACAATTTATGGTCGACATTTTATTCTCAAGTATTATCTAAAAACATTATTTTAATGTTATATTATAAACTCACTTATTTTTGGGAAGAAATTTGAGTTTACATCTTAAAGTAGCATCGACTACGTCTAAACCGGAGAACTCTACGTTACGTGCTTACATTTACATACACCGTTTTTGTGACAGTCCGACATTTCAGGAAGTAAATTTATTCTTGAATATTATTTTGGAATTTTAATTTTTGTTGGTTCATAATCTCACAAATTTACGAGAAGAAACTAGGACTTACGTGAATAATTTAGCGTCTTTTACGATTAAACCGGAAACCCTAGGTTTACGTATTTACGCTTTTGTGCTCCGTTTTTGATGAGACAATTTTTGTTAGAATTGTTTTGTGCCGTAGATTGATAATTTATAAAAACGTTATTCGTAAATCGACCCGAGGGCACGTAAATCGAGGAAACTAAAATCGAGGAGTACCCGTAAATTAGTGGAGATGAGCCAAGTGGGACACTTGTCCCATCCCCACTATGGGTGGCAAGACTAGCTAATAACATAACCTTGGTGGCAAGCTTACAACAACCTAAGGACACTTGTCCTCCACAACTAGCAAACCACTAACACAAAAAACCATCTAACACTCTCTTATCTTCACATACATGCAAACTACCTAGAAAAATTTCCATCTCTCCTTTCTCTCTCTATGAACGTTCATAACCATCACCAAATCACCATATTCATAAAATTTTAACCACAAACATAAGATATAATCAACATATGTTGATAACTACACAAAAAGATGATGATTGGAGGTGATTCCAACTTGTGAAAAGAAGTTTTCTTGGAGTTCTAGGGCTGAGATTGGAGCTTAGATTAATGGGTTCATGCATGGCTAAATCTAGGATGGATCTATGAATATGAAGGTTCAACAAGGATGACCTAATTGGTGTAATCATCTCTTTGATTCTTCACTAAGATTAAAGGTCTCCATCATTTGGTTGGTATAGAGATTGTTTCTTCCTATCCTCTTGTTATTTTGAATATATAATCTTGTATTTTCTTCATTTATGTATATGTATATGATGATGAATGATGATCAAAATATTATGTGGGGATTTGGTTTGGATAGATTTGGTTAAAAAGATTGAAAACTACATGAAAAGATGTTAAAATCATGGCTAAATGTGTAGGCTGCATAAAACAGTAAAGAGCTAGATGATAACTTGTTAAAATGACTTGGTAAAATTAATATACAGTAAGGTATGTGTCTTGTACATATGTGAGAGTTGGCCACTCAATGGAATCTTTATAATGAGTGATATATGATCAAAACAATATTGGAGTACAAATCTGCATAGACTGTTTTGGACAAATTTATTAAAATACTTAGAGGCTGCTTCATTTGTAGCTATACGAGAGTTAAATGAAGCACATATCATGTAGTTTCTGCTATAAAAATTTGGGGTTCTATCTCCTTATAGAACTCTAGATATGGACATTTTAGTGGACTGAATATTTAGGATCAGATTTATAAAATAAAAAGTATATAATATAAGCACTCAAACTATGTACTTATAAAATATACATATATAAAAACCCACTAGTTACTAAAAATAATTATAAATTAGAGTTATATATTATGATATTAGAATGAGACATTTTATATAATTTACAAGTATAAATGTTTTCCAAGTTATAAAAACTATATACATAAGTTTTACGTCTTTTCGGCTAAAACCGAAAGATTAACGTTTTTGTCAAATAAAACTTAGATGGTCGGACCCGTCTAATGTAAAATTTTATAATCTCACATACTGATGTATAAACTTATATAACAAGTAAAAACCGATAAAACCCGAGCTTTATAATATATGAGCATTAACGGGCCAAAGTAGCCTTATTGGACTATTGACCCAACTAGTTTGGATAAACACTAATGGACTTACTCATTGGGCTTAACCCACTTGGGCCCAATATATGAGTAAAGTCCTGGTATTAAAAGTATAAATAATATAATGTATTGGGCTTTTAATGGGCTTATTGGGCCTCAATATGGAATTGGATTGAAACTAGTGTAACTAGTCAAAAATTTGACTAACACATAACACTATAATGTTGAATGAAGATATAGAAAACCCACTTGATCGTCATCTTACTTATAATATCATCATATATATACATAGCCATTGTTTTTATAAAGTCATTGGACAAGAGTCTAAGACGATTATTATTTGTCTAGGTTTCCGTGATTGAAGCACGTACCGTACATCCAAATCGCCGATAACCGCCTTTCCCAATCAACGTGAGTTCATAGCCTCGCACTCTATTAAATGTTTTTATGAAATGTTTTATAAACCCGCGAGGGAGATAACATGTTAGTTTTAATAAAATAGGACACCAGTTGTCCCGATTATTTGCTTATTGATATGGACCCGAATGATTGTATGACCCGATGAATGATTATATAACCCGATGAATGAAATGAAATGGATTATTATTAGTTAGGTTATGTCACTAAAAGTCCCATTAGCATGACTTGTGAACTACCGGGATTTGGTAGACGCTTATGCATATAATAGTACTATTTGGGGAAGATCACCCCAGTTCGCGCCTTGACGGTTGATCCCCGTCGTGCCACATTGATTAGTAAGCGAATTTATGTATGAGAAGATTTATATAAGCGTGATTATTGTGACGACACGCTGTTTTAGATGGGCAAATGAGTTTCGGGTTAGCTACCCGTTGTTTGTTATAGTAAGGTAGCAATGTTATGCGGCTTATAATAATCCAATATCGAAAATACTGATAACGCATTGACTTACGATATATTGCCTGACTAGCAATACAGGGTCTTATTATTGATATTATGCTCGTGTTTTGGTTTTACATAACCATTATCATATAACGGTTTTTATTAAACTTTATACAACGTTATAAAACGTATTGTATGTGTTTTTACGACAGTGGTTCGTATAATGATTTTGAAGGCAGAAGCCTATATTATGATTTACAACTAAGAATTGCTTAAAGTATCTTTGGCCTATTTTATGGCCTATTACAAAGATTTGTACAAAATAATTTTCGATAATAATTATATACCGATGATATATTAATGACTTTATTAAACTATATGAATTCACTCGGTGTTTTCGCTGACCTTTCCTTTAACATGTTTTATCTCAGGTACTTGAAGGTAATTCTCGGGAAGACGACAAGAATTCACGGCCCGCACTTAAATAACAATTTCCATTCAAATGTTTTGTAAAAATTGTATGAAATACTATGACTTGGGACCTATGTAATTTGATATTTATGAATGGAAAATGCTTTATTATTAAACGACGCGATTTTAAGCGTTGTCTATGATTTGAGTAATGTGCTATCCCGTAACACCAACGACTCTTCTGCTGAACTAAAGTATGAATATTTGGGGGTGTTACATTTCTTGTTTTGAATTTCGATGTCAAATTCTTAGAGTAGTAAAATCCATCTAATAAGACGCGGCTTAGCATCTTGTTTAGAGAATAGGTATTTCAACGCGGAGTGATTGGTGAATACAATCGTCTTTGACAACACGAGATAGGATCGAAATTTGTCAAAAGCAAAAACTACGGCAAGTAGTTCTTTCTCGGTGATCGTGTAGTTGAGCTGCACGCTATTTAGAGTTTTGCTCGCAAAATGTATAGGACGAAAATGTTTTCCTTCACGTTGTCCTAATGCGGCTCCTACAGCGAAATCGCTTGCATCACAGATAAGTTTAAACGGTCGTGACCAATCCGATGAAACCATGATCGGTGCATTCGGTAACTTGTCTTAAGCTTTTCAAATGCCTTTATGCATTCTTCGTTGAAATCAAAGACTATGTCTTTTTCAAGGAGTTTGGTTATCGGTCTAGCAATTTTGGAAAAGTATTTTATGAATCGGCGGTAGAATCCCACATGACCTAGAAAACTTCTAACGACATTAACGTCAGTGGGTGGTGGTAATTTGGATATCACTTCGATCTTGGCTTTGTCTACTTCCAATCCGGCTCCGGAGACTTTGTGTCCAAGCACAGTTCCTTCAGTCACCATAATGTGACATTTCTCCCAATTGAGCATGAGATTAGCTTTTTTGCATCGGATGAGCATGTGATCTAGATTAAACAAGCAATACTTGAATGAGTTTCCGAAGACTGAGAAATCATCTATGAAAACTTCCATGGAGACTTCGATCATGTCTTGAAATATCGCGATCATACACCTTTGAAAAGTCGTGGGTGCATTGCAGAGACCAAAAGGCATACGCCTATAAGCAAATGTTCCAAAAGGACACGTGAAAGTGGTCTTGTCTTGATCGGATGGTTCGATATGTATTTGGAAATATCTGGAAAAGCCATCGAGAAAACAAAAGAATTTGTTCCCCGCTAGTCTTTCCAACATTTGGTCCATGAATGGTAGAGGAAAATGATCTTTTCGTGTGGCATCATTTAATTTGTGGTAATCAATACACACACGCCAACCGGTAATGGTTCTTGTAGGAACAAGTTCGTTATGTTCGTTGGTCACAACAGTCATTCCTCCTTTCTTAGGAACGTAGTGAATATGACTAACCCAAGGACTATCTTCTATGGCAAAGATGATTCCTGCCTCAAGGAGTTTGATTACTTTGGCTTTTACAATCTCCTTCATATTTGGGTTAAGTCGACGTTGCCTCTCAATGACAGGCTTGGCATCGTCTTCAAGATTGATCTTGTGCTTGCAAAATTGCGAATCAATTCCCGGTATATCGGATGTTTTCCATGCAAACGCTTATTTGTGGTTTTTGAGCATAGAAACAAGACGTTTATTCTGATCTTCCTCGAGTGAGGCTGAGATAATCACCGGAAGGAGTGAATCCTTCTCTAAATAAGCGTACTCGAGATGTTCGGGAAAAGGTTTCAATTCAAGATCCGTCGGTGGATCATGAATAGATTTGTAAACTACAAAGTTTGACTTCGAAGGAAAAACTTCGAAGGGTTTGTTTTCCTCTTCTTCGAGAGTTACTTCAGAATCAACAGCCATAAATACTTCGAAGTCACGATCACGATCGGTATCGCTTATCTTTTCCGAATTTGTTTGGAACGGTGACTTGTCATCAAGCAATGCATCCAACTCTTCTTCCGTTACTTCATCGATAACATCCACGCGGAAGAATGTGTCATCATTAGAATGAGAATGTTGAATAGCTTTATCGACTAAGAATATGACTCGATCGTCACCAACTCTAAGGTTGAGTTCTTTATTCTTCACACGAATGATAGCATCGACGGTGTGCAAGAATGGTCGTCCTAAAATGAGAGGGACGTGATGGTCTTCCTCCATTTCAAGGATTACGAAGTCGGCGGGAAATATGAATTTGCCAACTTAAACAAGCATGTTCTTGGTTATCCCAATGGGATATTGGTAAGTGTGGTTAGCCAAACGTATACTCATACTTGTAGGTTTCAGAGTATTGTTTGAAAGATTTTTGTATAATGAGTATGGCATAAGATTGATACTCGCGCCTAGATCGGCCAAGGCGTGACATTCAACATTGTTGGCTAGGGTACATGGTATGAGAAAGCTTCCCGGATCTCCGAGATTTGGTGGAAGTTTGCTTTGCAAGGCTGCAGAACATTCTTCGTTTAGAAACGCAGCAGAGATTTACTCAGTCTTACTATGGTTGCTCACAAGATCTTTGAGGAATTTCCCATAGTTGGGCATGCCGGCTAAGATATCAACAAGGGGAAGTTGATCTTAACTTCTTTGATCATCTTAAGGAATTTGGCATTACGAGACTCAATCTTTTCCTTTCGTAGGCGTTGAGGATATGGAATTTTGGGTGTATACGCCTTTGGTGTTGGTGTTGGAATGGGTGTGGTTTGTTTTGGTTTTGGTTTAGAAGGAGGAACGGTTTCTTCCTTCTCGGTCTCATCGGCTTCATCTTCACTTTCATCGGCGAAAGTGTGAGCATTAGTGTTTGGGTTTTGTGGTGGATCATAACTCAACCCACTTCTTGTGAATACGGCATTCACATGTTCATTACGGGAGGAGGGTGGGCGGTATGGTTTATCCGTAGATGGTTTTGGGTTTGTTTGAGTGTTGCTTGGCAACGGACCACTTGGTCGATTGGCTAATTGATCGTTGATTCGACCGATCTTGGTTTCGAGATCACTAATAGTGGCGGTGTGGTGTCTTTTTCCTCTTTCAACGTTGGCTTTGAGATCGAAGAATTGGTTCTTAATAAACTTGTTTGTTAATTTTTGAGATTCTATGAAAGCTAACAACGTTTTCTCTAAGTTTGATCCTTCGGGTTTCTTCTCGTTTGACGGAACGGAATTATCGTTCGCACGAGGTTGTGAGTTACGATTTTCGTTTTTGGGTATTCACGCTAAATGCCGGGGTTTCTACCGTAGTAGTTACCTTGATAACCACCTACTCGGTATCCTTGGGCGTAGTTTGCTTCTTGTGGTGGTTCTCTTATTGGTGTGTCATCACACTCCGTAGATGGGTGTGGTCCTCCACAAAGAGTACATTCGCCCCGCATCTCTTTCATTTCGTCTTTGATAGTTTTTAATTGCGAGTCAAATTTAGATGTGAGAGCGTCCATCTTTTCCATGAGTTTAGAATTTTAGCTACTTTCAACGAAAGCAACGGTTTTCTTGAAAGGCTTGGAACGGTTATCTTTGGACTAATAGAGCTTTAAGATAACTTGGTCCTCGAGCAATTGATATGCTTCGTTGGGAGTCTTATAGAGAAAGAGTCCACCGGCATCAAGGATTGCTTGCGTCGGTTCATTGAGACCATGATAAAATATTTGAATGATGGTTCCTTTTAATAAACCATGTCCATGACAACTACGAAGTAGGTCTTTCATTCGGTTCCACGCATCAATGAGTGTTTCTTGTGGAAGTTAGGCGAAACCTCAGATTTCTCCCATGAGTCTTTCGTACATGGCGGGTGGAAAGAAACGGCTAACAAAAGCGGTTCTCATTTGTTCCCATGTTTCAATGGTACCGGGCGTCAACTCATTATACCAAAATCTTGTATCTCCGGATAGAGATGATGGGAAGAGTTTGAGTTTTATAGCGTCTCCATCGACGTCGGCTCCATATCGGAACATGCCACATATTTCTATCAATTCGGATATGTGCTTATGCGGATCGGCCCACGTACGGCCGTCAAATTGTTGGTCTTTGATCATTGAAAGGTGATGACCTTTCACGGTGAAGTTTTCTCCAAGCTCAACTTGAACAATAGCAGCCTCGGAGGTAGGTGCTACTACTCGGTTGGCTGCGCACATAGATTGATCGTCGACCATTGGGAATGGTAGATCATTAAATGGGTTATAGACGACAAATGCGTCTAAGAGATTATCAAACGGTTTTGTTTTTGGAATTAGATTTTCAAAAGAAACAAAGGGTCGCTTCTTGCGGTTTTTCTTTCGAGATTGATGAATATAACGTTCGGGATCGGTGTATGGACTAAGTAATTCTTGACCGGAAGAACGTATGTTCATTCAAGTCTTGAATAACTTTTGAAAAATACTACAAGTAACAAAAATAAAAACAAACAAAATATAACTAATAGGAAAATAAGTAAATAGGAAATTAAATTAACCAAACAAAATAAAAACATAATTTTTTTTTAAAAATGCCGACGGCAAAGAGGGATGCCGGCCGGCAAATTGGGGACTGTTTGGGAGATGCCGGCGGCAACTATCCGTGCCGGTCGGTAAGGTTGATTCTGTCTGGGAGATGCCGGCGGCAGAAGGAGATGCCGGGCGGCAAAGATGATTTTGCTGCAAAAATTGATTTTTTTTACTTTTTGATTTTTGGGCTTTTTGGCAACAAGAACGCTACAATGGCTATAATTATAGGATGATTTTGGAACTAAGAATACAATCAAATCCCCGGTAGCGGCGCCAAAAACTTGATGCGTCCGTCCTGTGACGGATTTGTAGAACAAGTTTTAAATTTATAAACACGAATTACCGGATTGACTAAAAATGCACGGGCAAGTATAACCCTTTCGTTTGTGTATAGCTTTTATGTGGTAATACCGAGATCGTTCACAGGGATTTGGAAAACCTATGATCATTCAAAAATAAAACTATAAGCGTTGATTGTATCAATTGTTGACAAACAAGTAACAAGTAAAAAAAATGATGAGATGAATAATAAGATTAAAGCAACACTTGGTAAGGATTAGTTTAGGCATCCGTAGTGGTATGATTATGATGACACGTTTAACAAATATTATTATGATAATTAGATGGATAATCCAATCTATTGTTTTCAAAAGCTTCAATCCTCGTCAAGACTTTGGTTAAATAAAACAAGCATTAGAGTGAATCACTCAATTCAAGGCTTAATCCAATTTCAGCACATTCGATTCACGGTCGTTTCACGAATTTGCTAACACTTATAATTATGTTTCTTGATAATCAAAACTTCTTAAGAAATGATCAATACAAAAGATAGCCAATCATAGACAAACCGGCTATGACTTGTTGATAGAAAATAACCCTTTCGACCTATGAAATCTTTACCAACAAATTAAGTTTTGATAACAATTGTCACATGAAACATAGTACTAATGGTTCAAAGGAAAGCTTGACTTTGATATAAACATAAATCACAATCAGAACCACTACTTCATACCACAAACATCATCCTACCAAGTGTAGAATGAGATTTAGCTACTCATAACAAATGATGAAATAAACTCTGAAATATTAGTCTTACAAGTCATAATCAAGAGCCTTACAAAGTGAAAATATGTTGCTAATGATTAGGGTAATGATCCTTAAGAGTTTCGTGATGTTAACTTTGCTTTTTAGACTCCAAAAGTGACTTTTCTTACACCACCTTGCTCAAATCCGGGAATGCAGGTTTGGACAAAGTTGAGAGAGTTATTTATGAGATGATATGAAGAGATATTTGAGTTGTGAAAAGATATTGAAAGGCATATGATTACATGACCCCAAAGGTCTTATTTATAGGCAAAGTTGATAGCATGGAGTGAATGCATGGCTTGGAGCCAAAGACAAATACTTGGAGCCAAAGACAAGTGTTTGGAGCCAAAGAGAGTCTAGAAGCTTCTTGTATGAGCTCGCATGAATGTAGACACAATTTCTGCCTACACAAATGTTGGTGGCATCTTCATCCTGCTGGTGGCATCTATGATGATTTATGCAAGTGGCAATTTGATGGTGCTGGTGGCATCTTCATGTTGAGTGACTTGTATGATCCTCGGAAATATTTGTTCTTGCACCCGAAATTGATCTTCAAAGGCTTGTAACTTGTACACGGGTCTTGAACTTGATTAGGATTCTTCGTACTCGTACTAATCTTCACATTTGCGTTGTTTTATACTCTATTCCTGCAATTGGCTACCCAAAGACTTGCAAAAACAATTAGGCACAAATATGCACAAAAGTATCATAGATATAACCAATATACATGTACAAAAGTACGGATAACGCTTCCAAAAACATGTTGGATTTGGGCGTTATCAACTATCTACAGTGTCGATAGGTTGCACAGATATTTCACTGAATGAAGCAGGCGGAGGACTTGGATTTTGAGGAAGCCAACTTTGATTCTAACAAATTTATTTGTTTCACAAAATGTTCTTTTTCCGCATTAGAATCTTGAATCTTACGATCCAGTTTTTGTTCAAGAACAACGTTTGTTTTTTCAAGTTTTTCAAAGTAAGCTTCAAATTTGTCATTTTTCTTCGAAAACTCGAGTTTGGCATCCTCAAAATCTTTTGTCTTTTGAGCTAACATAGTTTCAAGCTCATGAATCTTAGAATCAATATATTGATGATCATCATACACATCATTTAATTGTACCTCAGCCATTGGCTCCTTATCATATATGGGTCTGATATCTGCATCATCGGTTGCTTGATCATTCCATGAGTTGTTGCTGGTATGCTGCTTTTCTGATTCTGTCTCGCTGCTTTCTGTGCCAATCGAACAACCATCTAATGTTTGACCATCATCGACATTGATCTCGTTCTTCTGCATTAATCAGTTATTCACCCTTCTTTCAACTTTTAGTTTATGACGTGTTCTTTCAGCAATGGACTTCCTTACAACACTCATGTGTTGAAGAAATGTCTCCTTGAATTCTTGAACTTCTAACCGAGTATATTCAAAGAAGTATTTGTTTATGAATTCTCGATCATAGTGTACAGATACCTGTGTATCAAAGAATTGCTGAAACCGATTCTCGAGAACCAAAACAGCATCTATGGATTCAACCTCTTGAAATTCATCGTTGGCAAGTTGTTGTTCAAGGTGATCTACATTAAGTGGCATTGTACTTGTGAATGTCTCAACATCTTGTCCAGTGAGTGACATGAATACCCGTTTGAATCCAAGTTCGATGCGAGTGCCTTTTAAATTGTCATTTGAAATAACTTGAAGGTGTGACTGGAGTGATCTAAAGTGTGTCATGCATCGTTCTTTTGCAACCGACATCTTGGATTTAAGTGCATGCACATCTTGTGTTGCGGAATCCATAATGAGTGTTTCAGATGATGAAGTGACTTTGGATCTTAAGTAGATATGGTGTGATTGGGTTGTGGTTGAAATTCCGAAAATTACGATTTTTTCTCAGTCCGACAAAATGGTAAACCGAAAAATTTTGAATTACCAAATTTTGAATTCAAGTTAGAAATAGCCAATAATTAGTAGGGAAAGTTTTTTGAAAAGTGAAAGTTTTAACAAAAAATAAAACCTGAAAAATTAGAAATTTGGCCTAAAAATTTGAGTTTTGGTCCGAAAACTTGAATTTTTCGTCGAAAAATTTTTCGCATCGCCAAAATTTGAAATCGAAGCTTAATGGCCTAAAAATCGTCGAAATGTTTTCCGCATCGCCAAAAATTTACTATGTTCCGGGGTAAGTCTAGATGGTGTCTAAGTCTAAAAACACTTCAAACAACAAATGCTCAGTTTCGGAATAAGTGTATCATTTTCGGGATAATGGACATTTTCGGAATAAGTGATGTTTTCGGGATAATTGTGTGTTTTCGGAATAATGAGTGTTTTTGAAAAAATGTTTTGTTTTCGCATAAATGAAATGTTTTCGGAATATTTGATTTTTTCGGAAAAAGTGTGTGTTTTCGGATAAATATGTTGTTTTCGGATAAATGTGTTATTTTCGGATAAATGTATGGATTTCGGAATAACTAGCACTTTCGGATAAATGCTTTTCGGATAAAATGTGTGTTTTCAGATAAATTTTGTGTTTTCGGATAAAATGTATTTTCGGATAAAATGTAGTTTTTCGGAATAAATGGTGATTTTCGGATAAAGTATGGGTTTTCGGAATATTGGCTTTCGGATAAAGTCCCAGTTTTCGGAATAATTGAGTTAATTCTGTTTCGGAAAAATTGAACGAAAACTTACCTTCGGATAAACTGAATGATTTTCGGATAATTCGTGATTTTCCACTTTCGGAATATTGTACACTTTCGCAATGTTTTGAGAAACCCTTTTCCGAAAGTTTGTCACTGCCAATCTCTAATCGAGATATCCCACTGTTCGTCAAAAACTTCACCAAATGCAATCCAAACGGCCCAAAAACTTGTGTTTTTAACAACGGAAACTAACACAAATCCCTACCACAACTATGTAGGAGATTTATATCAAGATTTAGAGCCCGAAAAACCCTAAGAAAATCGATCCGAGTTGATTTTGATGAAATCAATCGAACCAAATCAAAACCAAACAACCAATCACAAAATCTACCCCGTGGCGATTGATACCAAATGTTGTTCCCATATTTTATCACTTCACCATGGTTGATTAATTGAATTAAAGAAGAAAGAAAGAAGATTTCTAAAGAGAGAAAGTAGTGAGAGAAAGTAGAGAGATGATGGAGAAACTATGTGAATATAAGATTTAGAAATGAAAACCACCAACCTCTCCTAACATGCTAGGAGAGGTATATATAGTCGGGCTTACATGTAGCCTTAATGGACTATATTTGTTTAATGGGTCGGGCTTGAATAAAATGCTTAGTACCTTAAAAGAGGCCTTTTAAGCTAGCCATCAAGCCCGTAATGTCACGACTATTTTAACTAACTATTACAACGTTCTAATAAATATTACAATAAAAACCTATATCCGAACATTCTTGTTTGACTCAATATTTCGAGGCTAACAGAAAACCGAAAAGAACATGACCTATTCCTCCAGGCCTTGTCCGTTTAGGAAGAAGCAAAGGTAATGAAATCGTTCTAAACTCCTCTATTGTCACGAAACAATTAGGCTACCAAAACATTATCACAGCTACGATTCTCGAATCACCATCATGTATCCTCAAAATGTTCCTGCTACACTGACTTCATTTACTCTTGTACCGCTGATACAAAGTCTCCGTTATGGTAAAAGATATCTCACATCCAGTAACAACTACGGATACAGAATTTAAAATGATGTCCATCAATAGGCTGCCAAAAGCTCATCCGCCCAAGTAATCTACACAGCAAAAAACGATCTTGCAGAACTGTAATCCTAACACTAAATCATCTCAGTAACAATGCTATCCATCCAAATCTTCCATCAATGAACCAGAGAACTGAATCTTTAACACTATAGTCGCTTTAAAACTGATCACTGATCTACTATAACTTCTTCACAGGTAATCTTCTATGTGGCTGAACCGAATCTCCACTACTAACAGTAAGCTACTCCCAGCTTAAACTCCAATCGAAATTACCGAACTGATGCTATCCAAAATCTATTAATTCAAAAACTTCAAATCACCATCTCCCTTTACTTTCATCATTCGGTGCCACCATTAATTGCCCTTACACAGCTCTACTACTCTACTGCTCTATCAAAATGCGTACATAAACTCCATCAACCAACTGTCTGCATACGCTTCTTAACTAACAGAAATCTCGAATTCCTTCGATAAGAACTTGTCAGAATTCTCAGAAGGTGGGACAAAGTGCAACATGATCATAAAGTGTAAACAAATAAGCTGGGCAACAGCTTATCAAATCAACAACAATCACTTAACAAACTTCAACATCTATCATCTATGAACGTGAGTTTAAGAGCAGATTTGCAGAAAGCTGAAAGAATTCAGGAAAGAATCTTAAGAGAATGAAGGAGAACTTTATTGAAATTGAAGGAAAGAAGTTTCATTAATGGAGAAAGTTTGTTACAGGATTTAACTACACATGAACCGAATTTATAACTGTCTAAACTACCTAACTAGTGTGTGAAAGTTTCACACACTAAGTCTAATCCTAAACTGAAAACTAAAAATTACAAATGAGAAAATAACTAGTATTTATAGAGATAGTTGAGGAAAGGAGGGAGTCAGTTGAAGTCCAAATAACGTGTTCCCACCAATCAAGTCGTGCTACGTGGAAAATACGAGATTAGGGTTCTTCATCTTCATTCCAGAATTTGGGCGTTTCTTCTCCTTTGAGTCTTGATAAAATTAAGTTGTACCATCTTGTAGAGGATAAGATGAGGATCACTTTTGCTTCTTCGATCTTCACTTGAATCCTTGTAAATCATTCCCGAATGCGTCTTGAAGTTGTATGGTGGAGAGAGAAGTATGGAACGACTATTAAATTCGTTTCTCTCTGTTGATATATGAAGAAGATGATATGACCAATCTTTGACCAGTTAAAGTAGGTTAAAGGATATAATTTACTCATTCAGTTCCTGAACTTTCCATCATTTATCATTTCCATTATAAAGACTCTTATCCTTTAAACAAACTCTACTACATATCCTTTATCTTTATGATTATGGCGAGATTGGTCCTTGAAAGCTTGGTTTTGTCTCTTTCTCCGTCTTTTGTCAGATAAATCCCTTAAAAACGCGTGTTTGCTCCATTATGCATCTTTTTTACCTGAAATACACAAAATACAAATACACGCGTAATTCTGATATTTTTAAAGTTAAATATAATGTATTTGGCTGTGTTTTAAGTGGTTTTTAGGTAATAATTGATGAGTGTTTTCTCACTTATCAAACATTATTATGTTTTAATATTAAAAAATAATAATAATAAAGTGATGTTATAACTATTATTAAAATAATAACAATATCTCAGTTTTATACTAACTTTTTGTAAATTTGTTTTATTTAAAAGAGTATGAACTCAGACAATATCTCGACTTCCCATTAATTTTTTGTAAATTATATTATTCTAAAGAGTGATGTTATAAATTTTTGCCGTGGGTATCGCTTGGAGATGTTTGGTTTCCAAGGTTAGTGCTACTATGATTGGTCATTCTTTGGATGGTTATTTAAATGACTGGCAGTATGGGGTTGAGGTATCAAGATGAGGGGAGGCTATACTTCACGTAGTAAACAGGTTGATTGAGGATCGAGGGAACGAGGTGGGCCTTTCGATGTTGTTGATGGATTTCCAAAATGCTTTTAATTTGGTAGATCATGAGGTTATGTTACAAGAAGTTCACATTCTTTGCCCTGCTATTTCACGTTGGGTGGAACTTTTCTATTCAAACCCAGCTAGATTATATTACGGGGAACACACCTTAAGGTCGTATCAGGGTGTGCAACAAGGTGATCCTCTTGGGCCTATACTTTTAGCCCTAGTGTTTCATCCTTTGGTAGAGACTCCATTGACGTTTCCCTTCAGGCTTGGTATCTAGATGATGCACTGTCATTGGAGATACTTTGGTTGTGGGGAGGTTTTAAAGTTTATTATGGAGGATGGACCTCGTTGCGGCTTGCATCTAAATGTTGATAAAACTGAGGTTTTTTGCCAACGGAGGACTCACGAAGCAGGTCAGTGGGTGTTTTCCCGCCAAATATTTCTTGACCCTTTCATGGTGTTAAACTACTAGATGGACCCGCTAGTGCAGATTTTGATTTTAGTAGTAAGCTTGTGATGAAGAGGGTTGCTAAATCCATTGTGCTTATGAACGATGTTGCTAAGATTAATGACCCTTAGTGTGAGTTGTTGATCCTACGTGCTTGTGCAAGTATAACCAAATTATATTTTCCCATGCGTACATGTTCTCCTCGTGTCTTTGAGCGGGCTAAGAGCGATTTTAATATGGCTCTTCTTTCGGCTTTGGAGCGTATTGTTACAACTTCTGGACCTGGATTTAGTGATTGGCAGGCTCTCCACCCTACCCTTTGTATTTGGGGGACTTGGTGTCTACTTTGTAGGTGATGTTTTAAATTATGCATTTCTTGTGTCTAGACTTCAATCTGCTGATTTGCAAGCTAAACTCCTACGACATTATGATATTGTAACTTATGGGCCTGGATTTGATAATTCATTGAGTACTTTTAATATGGAAATGAAGATTGATCTTTTGAGTAGTTCAAGTGAGGTCGCTGCCCCCAAACTCATGAAGAAATTGGTAGACATATATTTCACACGTGTACTTAAACGGCTCAATCTAAGTTTTCTCTATCTACTTGACAAATGGCTTTATGGATGTCTCAAATGGAGGACCATACTTTTGATTGGCTTAGGGTGGTTCTGATTTCTGGTTTAGGACAAACTATGAACAGTAGGACTTACAGGTGTGTATTGTGCTATCAGTTAGGTGTTCCTTTATTCTCTATCCCGAAGCCGTGCTCATCTTGCTCGAGGGTCTTTGCGGGTGATATTTATGAGGACCATGTTGTATTAATAAGTGTGAAAACACTTATCCTTTTACCACTTATTTCCAATAATAACAAGACCAAAACGTGTATTTTATGTCGTAAATGTTGGAATTATGCGTGGTTTGTGTTTTAATTGTGTTTTAGGACCAAAAGATGAAAAAGGAAGAAAACATGGGCTATCACGGGCTTTTATCGAAGAAAACGAGAAAAGACGAAGTCAAAAGATCAAGAGTGTAAAAAGAACGGAACTCCAAGGCCTATTCTGAAGATTTATCGAAGAAAAAGTCTAAAGACGGAAGTTTAATGAAGTCGAGGAACTCAAGTCTAATTATACAAGAAAATTAGAAGACAAGTTCAATTTACATCGGCAAATCCCGAGACGATGTCGAGAAAGACAAAGTATTTAAATCGAGTCGAGACAAAAAGAAAGAAAGAAGGAAGCACACATGCACTCCCCTCCTCCTATAAATACCCTCCTAATGACACATTAGGAGGGTGTTAGCTAGTTTATTTCCTTTTTGTAGTTTTCATTTTTAGAGAGAGAAAGTTTTTAACTTTCTCTCTCTAGAATTTCATCTTTTCTTTTCTTTCATGTTTAAGCTTTAATTCAATCTTGTATTTTGGAATCATTGATATACAAGTTCAAGTTTCAGCTTTTCATCATTAATCTCTTTCTACCTTTCTTGATTTTAATTTGTTCTTGATCCGAAATTTTAATGCTTTTTGTTTAGTTTTGATGTTTTTGTGACTAAAAAGTTTATCTTTTTGTTCCTTACTAAGTTTTTATACGGTTTAAGCTTTAAGCTTGTTGTGCTTATTGGCTTATTTCATATGTTTAGCTTATTTACTTTTAAGCTTTCTTAAAAGTTTTATCTTATTAAAGTTCGTTTTATAAAAGTTTCCGTATTTAGTATTTCAAAAGTTGTCAAATTTTTGCTTAATTAGTCTTGGCTAAGAGTTGGTAAATGCTTATTGGATTAAGTGTTTATTTGCTTCAGCTTAATTACCTTTTGTGTCCCATTGCGATCTTATGAGGGTTTTACTTGTCACGATCTCCTGGATACGATCGCATTGATTGCGATCCAGACTTCTTTGTTTGACTACGATCCATACCACGATCACTTGTTTCGATCTATGGGTGCGATCCAATTCACTATCTCTTGGGTACGATCGCATTGACTGCGATCCTTGTGGTTACGATCAAAGACCACGATCCACTTGTTGCGATCGTGGTTGCGATCAGTGGGTGTGATCCAAGTCACGATCCAGCAGTGCGATCCCTCACTTCTTGAGTGCGATCCACCACTGCGATCAGGGACCACGATACATCTTGCGATCTGAGTACAATCGTGTTGCGATCTGACTCATGTTTTTGTTTTATTATCTTAGTTTTTAAATTTTACTTTTCCCGTATTTTTACTTAGTATTATTTTCAAACGAGTTTTGTCTTAGTTTATTTTTACAAAGTTTTAAGTTTTACAAAGTTTTCAAGTTTTAAATTCATTTCGTTTTAATTTCCAAAAATTGCACGCTTCCCGAAATCTTTGTTTTTACCAAGTGTTTTTCTAGTAATTTTTAGTTTACTTTTTAAAGCTTTTATTTTACTCAACAACGCCTTTTCTTTTAATTAGTTTTAGACAACTAAACCATTTAATTTTCCACCAAGAACGACTGAGTCGCACTAATTACTTGTAATCAATTCGAAAAGATCGTTTTAACGAACTTTCATAACTGAGTGAAAACCTAGTTATCATGTATCGTGTGCTGGTATTGTTGGTATGAAGCATCGACATAATATTGTACGTGAAACCCTATTCGGAATCTATTTTAGGACCAGGATTTAAGTTGGTAAAGAAGTTGATATTGGGCTTGGTGGAGGGCGGGACAAACCCTTACGACCCGCTGATATGTTGCTATACTCTTGGAATGGAGGGCTTGATGTATCTGTACATCTGACAAGTTCATCTACCTTGACGCAAACTGCGATGATTGATTTTGCACCAGGACGTGCAGTGGTTGAGGTTGCACAACGTAAACGCGTCAAGTATGAAGCTAAATGTGCAGCTATTGGATACGGTTTTTCCCCTTCTCTTTCTCGTATCTCGGTGAACTTGATACGGATGCATTGAACTTGCTAAAACGGATCCGAAGATACTCTATGACTCAAGAGGTTGGGGCACGTGTTGGTACTCACATTTTTAATAGGATAGGCTTTGCTGTCGCTAGAGGAGTGGAGGCCCAGATAGTATCTCGACTTCTCACTAACTTCTTGTAAATCTCATTATTCCATTAAAGTGATGTTATAATAAAATAATAATAATAATAATAATAATAATAATAACAATAAATGGTTTGGTTCTTAGGAGACGTTAGATGGTAGTTTGCAGCTTCTTAGGGGGTGTTTGGCTGAATCTTCCCCTGCTTTTTCTGGTGTTGTTGGTGAAGAGTGTGGGGTGGTTGAGCAAAATATTAAGCAGTGTAAATGAAAGATATCTGATGGCCATTATTCTGCGGCTATTCGGGTTCTCTCCTCGTACGGGGTTGCTCCTTATAATGTTTCTACTCTTGAGGATTTAAAAAATAAGCACCCTTTTGTTCATGCTCCATCTTTACCGGATAATCCTCTTGACCATCATCATCACCTTGTTGTATCTCAATCTGTGGTTCTCGATATGATCAAGAGCTTTCCTCGAGGTACGTCTTGTGGTCGAGATGGCTTGTGGGCCCAACACCTTATTGATTGCTTAAGTGGATCCGCGGTTGCTATTTCGGACGAGCTTATGTCCTCCATCACCCAAGTGGTGAACCTTTTTCTTGATGGGCGTTGTCCCAGGGTGTTAGGTGAGTATATTGCCAATGCCCCTCTTACTCCTTTGGTTAAGCCTGGTGGTGGTATTCGCCCTATAGCTGTGGGTACTGTTTGGAGACGACTTGTTTCCAAGGTATGCGCTTATAAGGTTGGTCAATCTTTGGATGGGTACTTTGGTGATTTGCAGTTTGGAGTTGGGGTGTCTGGAGGTAGTGAGGCTATTCTTCATGCTGTGAATCGTTTACTTGAGAGGTATGGGGATTGATAGGTGTGTAAACACCCATCTTTTCTACCACTTATTTCTTGCCAAAACAAGACCAAAACACGTATTTAATGTCATTTGTTTGGAATTATGCGTGGTTTGTGTGTTTGTTATGTTTTCAGAGCCAACCGGATAAATATTGGAGAAAACATGGGATTGCACGGGTTTTATCAAGGAAAAAGACTCAAGACGAAGTCTATTGACCAAGAGGTGCAAAAGATTTGAAGTCACTAGGCCTATTCGAAGATTTATCGAAGAAAAGGACTAAAGACGGAAGATTTTCATAAGTCGAAGAAACTCAAGTCTATTTAACAAAGAAATTAAAAGACGAGTTGAATTTAATCGACAACAAATCCCGAATCAGAATAAAAAACGTCAACTTTTCTGAAAAGACGAGAAGACAAAAAGAAGGGAAGAAAGCCCACTCACCAACCAAGGGAGAAGCCTATAAATACTCCTCCCAATACACACACGAGACATTCTCTTCTTCTTTTTCCAGTTTTATTTTCTTCCTAGTTCTTAGGAACCATCTCCCTTAAGGAGTGGTTTTAATCTTTGTTTGATTTATCTTCCAATCTTGTAAGTTAATCTTTGTTGTTTTGAATCTTAAATCATTAATACAATTCCTCTTTTAATCTTTTGATTCATCTTGTTCTTCTTCATCTTTTTCTTTCATGTTCTTAAGTTCTATTTGGTTCTAGTTTGATTCTAAAAAGTCGTTGAATTGGTGTTTTTATGATTGGGATTTGATCCTTGTAGTAGGTAGATGATTAGTGGTTGATTTGGTAAAACCTTTTTACTTGATTAAGTTGGTTTGGTATATTTCGTTGCTCACTGTTCTTCGTCCAGGTTTCTGATCTTTCCCAGATTCCGAATAGGGAGTCTGGGGTGGTGTTCATTCGGAACTTTCTATTATTCCGAATAGGGGTTCCATTTCTTGTCTATTCGGAACATTCCATTATTCCGAGTAAGGGTTTGAATTTTGTGTTATTCGGAACATTTCAACATTCCGAGTAGGGTTTAAGTTTAGTGTCTATTCGGAACTTTCATTTATTCCGAATAGGGTTCTTCCCTTTTTGGTTATTCGGAACTTTCCTTTTATTCCGAATAGGGTTTAAGTTTTGTGTCTATTCGGAACTTTTTCCGAATAAACCAATTTTCCGAATTACCCTCATTTTTCCGCATAGCAATTATTTTCCGAATAACCATATCTTTCCGAGTAGCTTAATATTCCGAGTAAGAAGACTTTTCCGCATGAACTTAACTTTCCGCATAGAACAATATTCCGAATAAGCATACTTTCCGAATCAGGCATTTCCAGAATATTCCGAATAGGAAATTTTTCCAAGTATTCTGAGTAAGGCCAACATTCCGAATAGAAGAATTCCAGATTTATTTTTCATGAGGTACTACTGTTTCATTTAAAGCTTCTAGTTTAGTTTTATTATTACTTGCCTTTATCGTTTCAGTAGATTTAGACCAAAGCTCCCCCTTTTTAGTCACCAATTACAACTATTCCACTTTTGACCGTGATCGATTCGAGAAGATACCGAGAACGAAACAACGATATATATCAATTGGGTACGAGCAACGCAAAGAGAGATCTTGCAAGCAAAAACCTTTTATTAACCAACCCAAAAGTGAGTTATTAAAATGGCGCCGCTGCCGGCTCTTTTCGTAATGATCAACGGTTTCTTGTGAGAAAAATTGGATTTTGGGATCCGTTCTTTCGGGAACGTTATTTTCAAGCACAAAAATTTTCAAAAATCCATAAAAATATAAAATTTCCAAAAACACAAAAACAATATAAAACCTATAAAAACCAAAAATATTTTCTCTTGCATTTTCTTTTTAGTGTATGCGTACTCGATCCACGTCTTATTCAGAGCCCGAGACTCTCGAACAATTAGACATGGCAGGTGTACACAACAACAACAATAATATTCCACCCCCCCCAAAACAACAATAATAATAATAACCCACCCCACCCAAATATGAATAATCCACCTGACTTACGAACCATGGAGGAGCTATGCCAACCCACAATGAACGGACGTGGAGGCCCGATTGCACCGATGCATGTCACGGCTCAGGAGTTTTCGTTGAAACATCACATGATCCAGCAAGTACAAACGAATCCATTTCGCGGAATTCCGGATGATGATGCCAACAAACACCTAGACAAATTCATCACTATTACCCAAAGCATGAAATCCCCCGGTGTTTCTATGGATGACCTTCGCCTCCAACTCTTTCCTCACTCGCTTTCTCACCATGCCGAAAAATGGTTTGACCGTCTTCCAAAGAATTCTATTCATACATGGAACGACATGACTCAACGCTTTTTATCGCGCTACTTTCCCCCATCCATGGTCACTAGTCTTCGTAACCAAATCAGTGGATTTATGCAAGAGAATGATGAATCGCTTTTCGATGCTTGGGAACGTTACAATGATTTGATCGACCGCTGTCCTAATCACAACATGCTCCCCGTCACTCTCATTGACACCTTCTATAATGGTCTCACCTTTCGTGATCGTGACACGATCAATGCCGCCGCCGGTGGTACTTTTATGAAAAGGAGACCGGAGGAGTGTCGAGAGTTGATTGAAAACATGACTACTCACCACAAGAATTGGGATTCATCCGCATCCTCAAGATCTAACTCGAGAGTCAATGTTTCTTCTACTACCTCCAATCCTGAAATGTCTGAAATTTCTCGACAACTTGCTGAAATGAACAAAAATTTCATGACCATGGCCACAAACCACTTTCAACAAGCTAAAGCCGTTGCTATGTCTTGTGACACATGTGGTGGTCCTCATTCTTATAATGATTGTCCTTCCACTCAAGGCAATTATTCTGAAAACGTTAACGCAGCATACGGTACATATCCCACGGGAGGCTATCAAGCTCGCCCTCAAGGAGACCGTAGCTTGCTAAGTTATCGTTCCAACAATTATCTTGCACCTCCCGGTTTCCCTCCTGCAAACCAAACCCAACAACAAAACTATAACCGCAACAACCAATCCCAACCTCGTGCTCAAAACCAATATCCGTCCCAAAGAAATACCTACCAAACTCAAGGAAATTCTCAAGCTTACCAAGTTCCACCTCTCAATCAACCGATGGCAGTGAATCCCGACGTCGAGTCATTCATGAAGACCAATCGTGAGATGGTGACGAATCTTCAGAGTCAATTTGTCAACTTGAAGAATGACATGGTGAAACAAGGAAGTGATATTCGAGCCGAGCTAAGGAATGATATGGCCAAACATAGCGATGCTATTAATACCAACATGCAAAACTCTTTCAATAATCAAGCTCTGCACCTTCGTGATATGATTGGTTCGCTCATCCAAGGTAATCAACCCTCTTCTTCGGGTACTCTTCCGAGTAATACCGTTGCAAATCCAAGAGGGGAGATGAAAGCAATCACCACTCGTAGTGGAAAAGGTTATATGGAACCCGAGCTTCCTACACCTCCACCCGTGATTGTGAACAAGGAAAAAGAGCAACTTTCTCCACCTTCTTCACCTTCTATCCCCATGTCCCCACCACCCGTGGTTGTGAGTGATCCTCTCCCTTTGAAGCCTTCTTCTTCATCCAATATACCTTATCCTTCAAGGTTGAGGAAAGAGAAGCAAAAGAGCAAGGATGATATTCAAGTTTCAAACTTCCTAAAAATGTTTAAACAATTGAATTTTAACATCTCCTTTGCCGAGGCTCTCGCTCACATGCCCAAATATGCTAAGATGTTTAAAGATCTTCTAAGTGATAAAGAAAAGCTTCTTGACATTGCTCAGACCCAACTTAATGAGAACTGCTCCGCAGTGCTCTTAAGGAAATTGCCCACCAAACTTGGTGATCCGGGTCGCTTCTTGATTCCTTGCAATTTCCCGGGAGTAGAGAATTGCATGGTCCTAGCCGATCTAGGTGCCAGTATAAACTTAATGCCTTTAAGCGTTTGGAAGCAATTATCTCTCCCCGAGCTAATCCCCACACGAATGACTTTGGAATTAGCCAACCGTACGGTTGCTTATCCAGTGGGGATAGCCGAAGATGTCTTTGTTGGCGTTGATAAATTCACCTTCCCGGCTGATTTTGTCGTCGTTGACTACGAAATGGACCCTCGTGTTCCATTAATCGTTGGACGTCCATTCTTGAGGACCGGTCGCACTCTCATTGATGTAGCCGCAGGCGAATTAATCATGAGAGTTGGTGACGATCAAATTGTCTTCAACATGGGTAAGATTTCTCAACAACCTTATTCCTATGAGAGTGTTAATGCTATTGACGTTCTCGATGAGGCTTGTGAAGAACATTTTTATGATGCTTGCAAAAGTACTCTCTCTTCTCTACCCATTGCTGAGACCGTTGCCTCAATTGCTCTGGCATTTACTCCTTTTGGAGAAAGTGACTTAGATGAGTTCGAAGCTAGCCTGGGTCCTCTCGATATTAAGTATGATAATTCGTCCACCAATTGGGATGAAGATATTCGTACTATTGAGAGACTTCTCAATGAGGACCCATTGTCTCCTCCTACTCCTAAAGAGGTGACTAATGATGAACAATCGTTAGTTTCACCATCTATTGAGGCTCCTCCTACTCTCGAGCTTAAGGACCTACCGCCTCATCTTGAGTACGTTTTCCTAGAAGACGACGAGAAGTTACCGGTTATCATCGCAAAGGATCTGAAAGAAGACGAAAAAGCCCGCCTTGTTGCAGTGTTGAAGAAGCATAAACGCGCTATCGCTTGGAAAATCTCCGACATCCGCGGAATTGATCCTCACTTTTGCACACATAAAATTCTCATGGAGGACGACTTTAAGCCCACTATTCAAAGCCAAAGAAGGGTGAATCCTAAAATCCATGGTGTCATCAAAAAAGAGGTTATCAAACTTCTTGATGCGGGTATGATTTACCCTATTTCGGATTCCCCGTGGGTTAGTCCAGTCCATTGTGTGCCTAAGAAAGGTGGTATAACCGTTGTGCCCAATGCAAACAACGAGTTGATTCCTACCCGTCTCGTTACTGGGTGGAGAGTTTGTATAGACTACCGCAAACTCAATGATGCCACGAGAAAGGATCATTTCCCTCTACCTTTTATGGACCAAATGCTTGAACGTCTAGCGGGTAATGAATATTACTGCTTTCTAGATGGTTTTTCGGGTTATTTTCAAATACCCATCGATCCCCAAGATCAAGAGAAGACAACATTCACTTGTCCCTACGGCACATTTGCTTATAAAAGAATGCCTTTTGGCTTATGCAATGCCCCCGGGACTTTCCAAAGGTGCATGTTGGCTATATTCCATGACATGGTTGAGCAAACCATGGAAGTCTTCATGGACGATTTCTCGGTTTTCGGGGATTCCTTCTCTGCTTGCCTTGCCAATTTGGAACGCATGCTTAAGCGGTGCGAAGACACTCGCCTTGTTTTAAATTGGGAAAAATGCCATTTTATGGTAAAAGAAGGCATTGTGCTAGGACACAAAATCTCTAAAGCCGGTCTTGAAGTCGACCGTGCTAAAGTTGATGTCATAGCCAAATTACCTCCACCTTCAACCGTGAAGGGTGTGAGAAGTTTTTTGGGTCATGCGGGTTTCTATCGACGATTCATTCAAGATTTCTCTAAAATCGCTCGCCCGATGACCCACCTCTTGGAAAAAGATACTCCTTTTATCTTTTCTAAAGAGTGTCTCGAAGCATTCAATCTTCTTAAGGATAAGCTGACTAAGACACCAGTCTTGGTTACCCCCAATTGGGAGCTGCCTTTTGAATTGATGTGCGATGCTAGCGACTTTGCTATTGGTGCGGTTTTGGGCCAAAGAGTGAATAAACACTTCCAACCAATCCACTACGCTAGCAAAACAATGACGGGGGCTCAATTGCATTATACGACAACCGAAAAGGAGCTTTTAGCTGTTGTCTATGCTTTTGAGAAATTTCGCCCCTATCTTGTTTTATCCACCACCATCGTATACACGGACCATTCCGCGTTGAAGTACTTGATGACTAAGAATGATTCTAAGCCAAGACTTCTCCGCTGGGTTTTGCTCCTTCAAGAATTCAACATTGAAATTCGTGACAAGAAAGGTGCTGAAAACCTGGCCGCGGATCATCTGAGCCGACTTGAGGATCCATATCAAGGGGACCATCCGAACAAAGAGATCAATGACTCTTTTCCCCTTGAAACCTTAATGTCTATAAATCCCAATCTTGATGGCACCCCGTGGTTTGCCGATATTGCAAACTACTTAGCGGGTGGTGTTCTCATCCAAGGGTTAACATCCCAACAAAAGAAGAAGTTCTTGAACGATGTTAAGACTTACTTCTGGGAGGACCCTTTTCTATTCAAACAATGCGCTGACCTGATTATTCGTCGGTGTGTTGACGGACCGGCAGCTTTTGATATTCTCCAAGCGTGCCACAAAGGACCCACCGGTGGTCACTTTGGTCCCAACTTCACCGCCAAAAAAGTGTTTGACTCGGGATTCTATTGGCCCACCATTTATCGTGATGCTCACGAGATGGTTAAACATTGTGATGCTTGCCAAAAACAAGGCAAGATCACACATAAAGATGAGATGCCTCAAAATTTCATACAAGAATGTGAAATCTTTGATGTCTGGGGCATCGACTTTATGGAGCCATTCCCGTCTTCTAAAGGCAACAAATACATCCTTGTCGCTGTCGACTACGTTTCTAAATGGGTTGAAGCAAAAGCTTTACCCACTAACGACGCGAGGGTGGTTTGTAATTTCTTGAAACAACTGTTTGCTCGTTTCGGTGTTCCTCGTGCTATTATCAGTGACCGCGGGACTCATTTTTGCAACGAGCAATTTGCAAGAGTCATGGCTAAGTACGGTGTCAATCACCGTCTTTCCACCGCCTATCACCCTCAAACCAACGGTCAAGCCGAGATATCCAACCGTGGATTGAAGAGAATTTTGGAACGTACTGTGGGAGAGCATCGTGCCTCGTGGGCCGATAAACTTGATGATGCTCTGTGGGCTTTCCGTACCGCCTATAAGACGCCGATTGGTTGTACACCTTATCGTCTCGTGTACGGGAAAGCCTGCCACCTCCCCATCGAGCTGGAACATAAGGCATACTGGGCCTTGAAGTGGGCTAACTTCGACATCAACAAAGCCGGTGATTTTCGGAAGATTCAACTCAACGAGCTTCAAGAATTGAGGAATCAAGCTTACGAGAACTCATTGATTTACAAGGAGAAGACCAAGATTATCCACGATGCTAAAATCAAGAACCGAGAGTTCAACGTTGGTGATCAAGTCTTACTCTTTAACTCTCGGTTGAAGATCTTCTCAGGCAAGTTGAAGAGCCGCTGGTCTGGTCCATTCACCATCGCCAATGTCTTTCCCTATGGTACCATTGAGCTTTCTCAGCCTAATGGGCCTAACTTCAAGGTGAATGGCCAGCGTTTGAAGTTGTACGTTGGTGAGGACATCTCTAAGGAGATGATTCCATCCCTCACCACGTTTCCCTTGAATTAGTTCGGGACCGAGTCAGGCTCGCGACTCGGTAAACAAAAACAAGCGCTCCTCGGGAGGCAACCCGGGTATCTATCCCCCTTTCCCGTTTTTCATCATAAGTGTAGGGGGAGCTATATAGGTTGCTTGTTTTTGGATGGTGATGTGATTACAGGGATTATTGCACTCTTGGAATCTTTGAAGAACCGTGATCCCATGTTATCCGAAATCTGGTTCTATCTCTTAACTATCGTGATTCAATTTTCTTCATACTCACATTTGAAATTGATCACTTTAGTCGTCTTCTCCTTAGCTTGATTTAACCAACGTGCACAATGTCATAAGTGTAGGGGAGACCCTTCCCACATGCTTAAACATTGAGGACAATGTTTATCTTAAGTGTAGGGGAGACTTCTATCGAAGTTTTAAGTGGACTTTTCCATGAAAATGCCTTCATTTAACCGGAAAATCATACTTTTCAACATTTTTCAAATTTTTAATCAACTTTGGCCATTTTGTCGTAAATTTTAATTTTTTTTATCGTTGCTTTCATATGTATATATCCCGCAATAAAGTCAAAAATATTAATAAAGTGATGTAGCTAGTTTTGAAATCTTGAACATATTAGGCCCGTTGCGTCTATTTTGACTCAACCCGAGTTTACTTATCCAAGTTTACTCTAGCTAGTATCCTTAACCATGTAAACCTTAATTGGTTTATTAGGCTAAGCATCCACGAGTCTCATTCCTTGAGATTTTAAATTGTGGAGGACGAGAAATGATAGAGTCAATTATAAGTCGGTATTCTTGCACAAGCTCACTTGGTGTAATTATTTGCCTATTCTCCCATCACTTGCTAATAAGTTATCTGCAATAAGTAAGGTCATGCGATTTGAAAGGTTACTTAGCTTCTAGCCCAAGATCGTTTAAAAGTTGCTCGGTAATGACGAGAGTTCATAGCCAAGGCATAACTTATGAAGCGGGGCGCGAAGATTGGCGAGTCCGAAAAGGCCCTAACAAGGCATGAGGATTCAATTTTATTGCTGAAGATCCCAAAAGTGATGTGAAAAGCATTATCTCCAAAATCAATATGAAGGATCAAGACTCACGACGAAAAGCAATCAACTCCCACAAAGATGATGGAGAAGTCTATCCGAAAAGACCCTAACAAGGTATGAGGATAAATAGATCCAAGTCCGAAAAGGAGGCGGATCGTTGTATCTCAAAATCCCAAATAGAGATTGAAGAAATAATCATGAAGTCGTGGTCAACAAAGTTGGAGTACCCCTCAGAAGTCTCCAAAGTGAAGAAACTCTATTATGATGAGAAGACCATTATCTCAAGAACGTCTCTCGAAGATATGAAGTATGAAGTACATGCCAAATATCGGCCCGAGAGAGGTCTCAAATCGTGAACCAAGTTATGCCAAGATATGAACTTTCTGATATCCCGAGAAGCAGTTTTAAGAGATTTTGTCCTTTAGCTAACTATTGATCAAATCGTCCTACTTTGCTTTCAGCCTAAATGAACTATCGAAATAAGTCCAAAAATGCATCTTCATGATCATTCTAAGACAAAAATAAAATATAAGAGATACACCTAGGAATAAGGGAGTTTAAGCATTTAATTAAGCCATGTGTGTAAGTGTTTGAATTGCTAACTTATAATAACAATGATCTCGTTTTTAAGCTTAGTTTGGGGAACATGAAACTTGAGGGTGATAAATCTTCGCAGCACCAAAAGCCCTAATGTAAGTCCTCGATCTCTTTACAAGTTATTTCCACATAGTTATGTTCTATCCTTTTGTTTGCTTTAAATTTCTTTTAGTGCTTTAATTTTTATTTGAATAAGGCCAAGGTTAATTAATTATGAGAAAAGTGTAACGTTGCTTTATCACTAAGCATTGCATGAGGGCATGGCAATGGTTAAGTGTAGGGGATTTGATAGGTGTGTAAACACCCATCTTTTCTACCACTTATTTCTTGCCAAAACAAGACCAAAACACGTATTTAATGTCATTTGTTTGGAATTATGCGTGGTTTGTGTGTTTGTTATGTTTTCAGAGCCAACCGGATAAATATTGGAGAAAACATGGGATTGCACGGGTTTTATCAAGGAAAAAGACTCAAGACGAAGTCTATTGACCAAGAGGTGCAAAAGATTTGAAGTCACTAGGCCTATTCAAAGATTTATCGAAGAAAAGGACTAAAGACGGAAGATTTTCATAAGTCGAAGAAACTCAAGTCTATTTAACAAAGAAATTAAAAGACGAGTTGAATTTAATCGACAACAAATCCCGAATCAGAATAAAAAACGTCAACTTTTCTGAAAAGACGAGAAGACAAAAAGAAGGGAAGAAAGCCCACTCACCAACCAAGGGAGAAGCCTATAAATACTCCTCCCAATACACACACGAGACATTCTCTTCTTCTTTTTCCAGTTTTATTTTCTTCCTAGTTCTTAGGAACCATCTCCCTTAAGGAGTGGTTTTAATCTTTGTTTGATTTATCTTCCAATCTTGTAAGTTAATCTTTGTTGTTTTGAATCTTAAATCATTAATACAATTCCTCTTTTAATCTTTTGATTCATCTTGTTCTTCTTCATCTTTTTCTTTCATGTTCTTAAGTTCTATTTGGTTCTAGTTTGATTCTAAAAAGTCGTTGAATTGGTGTTTTTATGATTGGGATTTGATCCTTGTAGTAGGTAGATGATTAGTGGTTGATTTGGTAAAACCTTTTTACTTGATTGAGTTGGTTTGGTATATTTCGTTGCTCACTGTTCTTCGTCCAGGTTTCTGATCTTTCCCAGATTCCGAATAGGGAGTCTGGGGTGGTGTTCATTCGGAACTTTCTATTATTCCGAATAGGGGTTCCATTTCTTGTCTATTCAGAACATTCCATTATTCCGAGTAAGGGTTTGAATTTGGTGTTATTCGGAACATTTCAACATTCCGAGTAGGGTTTAAGTTTAGTGTCTATTCGGAACTTTCATTTATTCCGAATAGGGTTCTTCCCTTTTTGGTTATTCGGAACTTTCCTTTTATTCCGAATAGGGTTTAAGTTTTGTGTCTATTCGGAACTTTTTCCGAATAAACCAATTTTCCGAATTACCCTCATTTTTCCGCATAGCAATTATTTTCCGAATAACCATATCTTTCCGAGTAGCTTAATATTCCGAGTAAGAAGACTTTTCCGCATGAACTTAACTTTCCGCATAGAACAATATTCCGAATAAGCATACTTTCCGAATCAGGCATTTCCAGAATATTCCGAATAGGAAATTTTTCCAAGTATTCCGAGTAAGGCCAACATTCCGAATAGAAGAATTCCAGATTTATTTTTCATGAGGTACTACTGTTTCATTTAAAGCTTCTAGTTTAGTTTTATTATTACTTGCCTTTATCGTTTCAGTAGATTTAGACCAAAGCTCCCCCTTTTTAGTCACCAATTACAACTATTCCACTTTTGACCGTGATCGATTCGAGAAGATACCGAGAACGAAACAACGATATATATCAATTGGGTACGAGCAACGCAAAGAGAGATCTTGCAAGCAAAAACCTTTTATTAACCAACCCAAAAGTGAGTTATTAGGGATGATGTTGGTTTTTCGATGTTATTAGTGGATTTTCAAAATGCTTTCAATTTGGTTGATCGAGAGGTTATGTTGCGTGAGGTTCGTCTTTGTTGTCCTTCCATCTCGTCTTGGATGGAGTTCTGTTATTCTAGCCCGGCAAGGTTGTATTATGGTGAGCATGTATTAAGGTCATGCCAGGGGGTACAGCAGGGTGACCCTCTTGGTCCGTTACTCTTTGCTCTTGTTCTTCATCCATTCATATGTAAGATTCAGGACTCCTTCTCTCTTTATTTATAGGCCTGGTATTTGGACGATGGTACTATTATTGGGGATACTTTGGTTGTGGGGAAAGTTTTGGAGTGTATCATGAAGGATGGCCCCGTGTATGGCTTGCGTCTGAATGTTGACAAGACTGAAGTTTTTTGGCTGATCGAGGACCCTCGCAGCAAGTTTGTTGGTGTGTTCCCAGATAATATTGCTCGACCTACGCGTGGTGTTAAGTTGCTTGGGGGGCCTGCGAGTGTAGACCTTGATTTTTGTAGTCAGCTTGTGTCGAAGCGTGTGGCTAAGACTATTGAGCTTATGGATGGCGTGGCCAAAATTAATGACCCTCAATGTGAGTTGCTGCTTTTTCGTTCTTGTGCCGGTATTTCCAAGTTATATTTTTCTATGCGTACATGTTCACCCTGTGCTTTTAAGTCTGCCCAAAGTTCTTTTAATATGGCGCTCCGTTCTTCTTTGGAGCGTATTGTTATTGCTTCTGGACCGGGATTTGGTGATTGGCAGTGGAGACTTGCTACGTTTCCCTTTTCTTTTGGGGGGTTGGGTGTTTATTCTGCGGGTGATGTATTGCATTATGCTTTTCTTGCTTCTCGGTTACAGTCAGCTGACTTGCAGTCTAAGCTACTTCAACACACTGATATTAGATCTGATGGACTCCAGTTTGATGATGCCTTACGTGTGTTTAACTCGGTAATGGAGATTGATTTTCTTAGTAATCCGAGTGAAGTCGCTGCCCCCAAACTCATGAAGAAAATGGCAGATATATATTTTACTCAGGTTACAAAGAATGTATGGCTTTATGGGCATCTCAGAGGGAGGATCATACTTCTGATTGGCTTAGGACGGTCCTATTTCGGGGTTGGGTCAAACTATGAACGGTAGGACTTATTGATGTGTTTTGTGTTATCGCTTAGGTATTCCCTTGTTCTCTGTTTCGAAGCCCTGTTCAGCTTGTTCGAGAGTATTTGATGGGGATATACTTGGGGATCATGCGGTATCGTGTGCTGGTATCGTTGGGATTAAGCATCGTCACAATTTGGTACGTGATACTCTTGCTGATATATGTTATCGTTCAGGGATATTTGTCGGGAAGGAAGTTAATATCGGATTAGTTGGAGGACATGATAATGCATTACGTCCGGCAGATAATTTGTTTTATTCGTTGGATGGAGGTAAAGATGTTTGTGTAGATTTGACTGGTTCTTTTCCTTTGACTCGAACGGGGATGAATGACTTTGTACCCGACCGAGCTGTGGTTGATGCTGCATAACGTAAACGATGCAAGTATAAGGCTAAGTGTGCAGCTCTCGGATATGGGTTTCTTCCTTTCTTCCTTTTCTTCTCTAGGTGAGTTACAGGAAGATGTAGTTGCGTTGCTGAAGCGGATCCAGAGATTTTCTAAGGCTCAAGACATTGGAGCGCGCGCTGCTGTACATATTTTCCATAGAATAGGTTTTGCCATTGCTAAAGGGGTGGGAGCGCTGATAGTATATCGACTCCCATCCAATTTGTTGTAAATCCCTTTTTTGTTTTTAATAAAGTGATGGTTGATAATAACAATAATAATAATAATAATAATTTATTTATTTATAATAATAAATTTTCATTATAACATAATAACTTTACATAAAGTTGATTGGAATTCTAGACACAAGTTGTGCTCTCACTTCTTTTTGAATTAAAAAAACATAGTATATGAAAAATAAATGCACCACTCTTAACATTATTTAAGTGACTATTATTATTATTATTTTTATTTTTTTATAAACATCACTTCATTAAAATAATAGGATTTACAAGAAATTAGTGGGAAGTCGAGATATTATCTGGGCTCCCACTCCTTTAGCAATAGCAAAACTGATCCTATTTAATATATGAGCAACTGCACGTGCTCTAATGTCCTGAACCATGGAAAAATTTCGTATCCGCTTCAGCAAGGTAACCACATCCTCCTCTAATTCCCTAATGGAAGAGAAAGAAAATGGGAGAAACCCATAACCAATAGCAGCACACTTAGCCATATACTTAACACGTTTACGTTTTGCATTATTATTATTATTATTATTATTATTATTATTTTATTATTAAACCATCACTTTATTAAAAACAAAAAGGGATTTACAACAAATTGGATGGGAGTCGAGATACTATCTGCGTTCCCAACCCTTTAGCAATGGCAAAACCTATTCTATGGAAAATATGTACAGCAACGCGCGCTCCAATGTCTTGAGCCTTAGAAAATATCTGGATCCGCTTCAGCAACGCAACTGCATCTTCCTGTAACTCACCTAGAGAAGAAAAAGAGAAAGGAAGAAACCCATATCCGAGAGCTGCATACTTAGCCAAATACTTGCATCGTTTACGTTGTGCAACATCAATCACAGCTCGGCCAGGTACAAAGTCATTCATCCTCGTACGAGTCAAAGGAGAAGAACCAGTCAGATAAACACACACATCTTTACCTCCATCCCAAGAATAAAACAAAATATCTGCCGGACGTAAGGCATTATCAAGTTCTCCATCTAATCCAATATTAACTTCCTTTCCGACAGATATCCCCGAACGATAGCATATATCAGCAAGAGTATCACGTACCAAATTGTGACGATGCTTAATCCCAACGATACCAGCACACGATACCGCATGATCTCCAAATATATCCCCATCAAATACTCTCGAACAAGCTGAACAGGGCTTCGAAACAGAGAACAGGGGAGTACCTAAGCGATAACACAAAACACATCGATAAGTCCTCCCATTCATAGTCTGACCCAAACCCGAGATAGGAATTGTCCTAAGCCAATCATAAGTATGATCCTCCCTCTGAGATGCCCATAAAGCCATCTGTCTAGCAGATAAAGCGAAAGTGGATTCTGCATTCCTAAAAACCCGAGCAAAATATATATCTACCATTTTCTTCATGAGTTTGGGGGCAGCGACTTCACTCGGATTACTTAGAAAATCAATCTCCATAACCGAGTTAAACACACGCAAGGCATCATCAAACTGGAGTCCATGAGATCTAATATCAGTGTGTTGAAGTAGCTTAGACTGCAAGTCAGCTGACTGTAACCGAGAAGCAAGAAAATCATAATGCAATACATCACCCGCAGAATAAACATCCAACCCCCAAAGGAAAAGGGCAACGTAGCAAGTCTCCACTGCCAATCACCAAATACCGGTCCAAAAGCAATAACAATACGCTCAAAAGAAGAACGAAGCGCCATATCAAAAGAACTTTGGACAGACTTAAAAGCACAGGGTGAACATGTACTCATAGAAAAATATAACTTGGAAATACCGGCACAAGAACGAAGAAGCAGCAACTCACATTGAGGGTCATTAATTTTGGCCACGGCATCCATAAGCTCAATAGTCTTAGCCACACGCTTCGACACAAGCTGACTACAAAAATCAAGGTCTACACTTGCAGGCCCCCCAAGCAACTTAACACCACGCGTAGGTCGAGCAATGTTATCTGGGAACACACCAACAAACTTGCTGCGAGGATCCTCGGTCGGCCAAAAAACTTCAGTCTTGTCAACATTCAGATGCAAGCCATACACGGGGCCATCCTTCATGATACACTCCAAAACTTTCCCCACAACCAAAGTATCCCCAATACTAGTACCATCGTCCAAATACCAGGCCTGTAAAGAAAGAGAGAAGGAGTCCCGAATCTTACATATCAATGGATGAAGTACAAGAGCAAAGAGTAACGGACCAAGAGGGTCACCCTGTTGTACCCCCTGACATGACCTTAATACATGCTCACCGTAATACAACCTCGCCGGGCTAGAATAACATAACTCAACCCAAGACGAGATGGAGGGACAACGAAGACGGACCTCTCGCAACATGACCTCTCGATCTACCAAATTGAAACCATTTTGAAAATCCACTAATAACATCGAAAAACCAACATCATCTCCATACCTCTCAAGTAAGTGATTCACAGCATGAAGAATAGCCTCACTACCCCCCAACACCCCAACTCCAAACTGCAAATCACCAAAGTACCCATCCAAAGAGTGACCAACCTCATAAGCACATACCTTGGAAACAAGTCGTCTCCAAACAGTACCCACAGCTATAGGGCGAATACCACCACCAGGCTTAATTAAAGGAGTAAGAGGGGCACTTGCAATATACTCACCTAACACCCTGGGACAACGCCCATCAAGAAAAAGGTTCACCACTTGGGTGATGGAGGACATAAGCTCATCCGTAATAGCAACCGCAGATCCACTTAAACAATCAATAAGGTGTTGGGCCCGCAACAAATCTCGACCACAAGACGTACCTCGAGGAAAGCTCTTGATCATGTCGAGAACCACAGATTGAGATACAACAAGGTGATGATGATGGTCAAGAGGAATATCCGGTAAAGATGGAGCATGAACAAAAGGGTGCTTATTTTTTAAATCCTCAAGAGTAGAAACATTATAAGGAGCAACGCCGGACGAGGAAGAACCCTGATAGCCGCAGAATAATGCCCATAAGATATCTTCCGTTTACACTGATTAATATTCTGCTCAACCACCCACACTCTTCACCAACAACAACAGAAAAAGCAGGGGAAGATTCGGCCAAACACTCCCTGAGAAGCTGCAAACTACTATCCAACGTCTCCCAAGAACGAATAGCACTAGTAATATATTCCTCTTGTCGTTGCCTCTTAATAACAGACCGACACTCGAGGTTGCTTCTCGGGCAAAAGGTTCTAAGAAGACAAAGAGGCAACATACGCAAACTAACCCAACACGAAATATCATCAGGCTTGTTGACCACTTTATCGAGGGCTCTCTTCAAGGCACGAGCGAAACCCAATCGAAATTTTGAAGGAATAGATTTAACAATATGCAACCCTTTCGAAAATAACCTATCAAGAATGCTCAAAGTAAACCCACAATGTGAATCACATACTTCATCACTACTGATATTAAGATGTTCAGGGCAAGACGGAACGAGTGGCTTAGGAAGGTCATAAAGCACAAAATGAACAATGCCGTCACCACAATCAGAAGGCGGTACAAAACCCGAACCATTACCATGCCGACACTTAGTCCGAAGCGTATGTGTAGTAAAACAAACACCACACAACCAAATCCCGATACGTTTAAATGTTAACTCGGCCCTCTCATATAATGCCAAATCTAATAAAATCGATTTTTAAGAAATAGCTTGTGCATCACCACGAAAGTGTCGATCACGGAGATGAATAATCAAGGAAGTCTTCGTAAGACCATTTCCACCACCATCCCGACACCCATTAAGACCAACAAAGGGACAATGAAAACGCACGACCGCCATAACACCTCAAACCAAAATAATCCAAAGAAACCACACCAAACGGCACCAACAAACTCCCATAACTGAAACCACCTAACCAAAAACCAGACCCTCAACCAACGCACGAAAGAGAAAATAGGTCACTAAAGAACGAATAGCAAGTCAATAGTAAAAGCATGAGCCAGAAAACGAGGAGTTTAACCGAATCACCTCACCACAGCAAAAACCAGAACCACTCTACAACACCAAACGCATACAACACCAAACACCCTCAAAACGGCGACAAACTCAACAAGCCAAACCGAAACCTAAAAAAAACTACACGAAGCCCACAGAACCAAAACATACAACACGCATCAATACCAAACCTACAACGAACCTACAACAAACAACGAACCTACAACACCACAACCCGCTGCCAACCAACAACACGCAACGAACACGCTGCAAACCCAACACCACCGCTGTGACCCAACACTATCTGCAACAATCCAGAACCACAACCCACTACAACCCACCACTACCCACAACAAACCAACAATAATACAGCGAACCTAAAAGCTGTACCCACGCCCCGCTGCAACCCAACACTACCGAACCCCAAAACCACTCACAGCCATCTACAAACCTACACGCAGCTACATGCAGCAAACCTACAAACCCAATAATCAACGCAACCACAACGAAGCAAAGCCACACTGATAACAGCCCTGCAACAACACTGTATAGAAACAACAAACCCGACCCTAAACTGTGACCCATCGTGTTACAGTACCGAAACTGCTATACAAGAATACGGTGATAGGAAAGTGAAAAACAGATATGAATGAACATGGTTAACGGAGAGAAGATAAAACACGATATGTAAAGTGATGAACGTTAATGGTGGATCACCCACCCACACAAGAGAGATGAAAACGTGGATAGGATATTGCTTAATATTCCGTTTACACTGCTTATTATTATTATTATTATTATTATTATTATTATTATTATTATTATTATTTTATTATAAACCGTCACTTCATTAAAATAATAGGATTTACAAGAAATTAGTAGGCAGCCGAGATACTATCTGAGCCCCCACTCCTTTAGCTATAGTAAAACCAATCCTATTAAAGATATTATTATTATTATTATTATTATTATTATTATTATTATTATTTTATTAAACCATCACTTTTATTAGAAAATCATGATAATACTTACAAGAAATTAGAAAAATAAAATACAAAAAGTTAATAGAAAGCCGATATACTATCTAAGCACCAACTCCGTTAGATATAGTAAACAAACCCTATCAAAGATATGTACAACAAAAATAGACCTAATTTTGAGTCATGAAAAACTTTCGGATCCGCTTGAACCAGGTAGTCGCATCATCCTCTAATTCTCCAACAGAAGAGAATGAAAAATGTTGATAACCATATCAAATGGCTGCACACTTAGTCTAATATTTGACACAATTACGTTGTGTCGCATTAATGACCACATAATCGGGCACAAAACAACAACAACAACAACAAAAAAAACAAAAATAACAACAACAACAACAACAACAACAACAACAACAGCAACAACAACAACAACAACAACAGCAACATCAGCAACAGCAACAACAACAACAACAACAACAACAACAACAACAACAATAACAACAACAACAACAAAACAACAACAACAACAACAACAACAACAACAACAACAACAACAACAACAACAACAACAACAACAACAACAACAACAAGCATCATCAGCAACAAGCATCAACAACAGCAACAACAACACACTCCTTTAGCAATAGCGAAACTAATTCTAATAAATACATGAACACCAACACGTGTGCAAATGTCCTGATCCATTGAGAAATTCCGGATCCACTTCAGAAAGGTATCTGTATATGCCTCACATGTCGTAAGCAGAATTTGAACACACAACCATTTGGTTGGGGAGCTTCTCACTCAACAAGGGATACGATTGAGACACCAGTCCTTTGGTTATTATGAATCACTTTATTAGGAACTCAAGAAATTTATAAAAAATTATTGGAAAGCCGAGATACTAGTTGTGCCCTCAGTTCTTTAGTTAGAGGAAAACCAATCATATTAAAATTGTGTACAATAGCTCCTCCCTCAATGTCTAGAGTAATGTAGGATTTCTGGATCCGCTTCAAAAAGGTAACTACATCATCCTCTATTCCCCTCAAGGATGAGAATGAAAAGAGGAGAAACCAATATCCAATATTCGCAACTTAACCTCATACTTGGCATGTTTACCTTGTGCCGTATCAATTGTTGCATGACAGAGGCACAAATTCAGCCATCCTAGTTTACGTCAAAGGCAATCCCAGTGAGATCTACACTGATATGAAGCCCTCTATCCGAGTAAAGTAACATATCCGTTGGACGTAAGGGTTTGTCATACCCCACATGTAACCCGACATCAATGTCCTTACCATATGAAATTATCGACCGATAACAGATGTCGACAATGTTATCGCGCAATAATATGAGCACGTAATACAACAATGCTCTTCATTAATATCACCAGAAAACCTTGGAACAAGATCAACAAGGCTTCGAAATGGAAAATAAGAGGATACCTAACCTATACATAACACAAAATGGTATGTCTTACCGTTGATTGTATGTCCCAAACCAGAAATCGAAATCGCTAAGCCAAACAAAAGTGTGATCCTCCATTTGAGATTTCCACAAAACCATTTGTCAAGGAAATAAAGAAATGTGGATTTTTAGTACTAGTAACTCGTGTGAAATATATATATATATATGTTGGTTTTTTCATGAGTTGGGATAAATGATCTCACTTTGATTACTCAAACGGCAGCCTCTGTAGTTATATTAAACAAGCATAAAGCTTTCAAAAAGGTAGGCATAATATCTATAATACCAACATGTCGAAGAAGCTTATTCTGCAAGCTAACAGACTGCAATATCACTTTCCAAATATACCTAAGCCCCCAAATGCAAAGGGTGAGGTGGTACTCCTACATTTCCAGTTTTTTGATCTAGAAGTAATGAAAATACGCTCCATCATATTTTAGTTCATCTTCATGATTTCAAAAGAATTTAATAAAACAAGTAACTTTATTTTTTTAATATATAATACTATTTATTTCCATAATCCTATATGATCCATCGTTGCTGTCCACTCCATTAATCGTTTATAATTCGCTTTCTTTAGCAGGTTTGACTCTCATATAGTTTGTAGCATCTAAATTTTGTTTCTCTTTGTCTTCTTGTTGGCACTCACAAACATCATATTGTCTTATAAAAAGGAAATGAAACGAGAAAGATCCAAACTCCCCTTTTAAGTATCCAATCAACCAAAAAAATATATCCACATAAACTTGTCAAAAAGATATATCCTCCAAGTTATTTAATCAATCCTCAAACTATCTAATCATCTCCCACTCTATAAAACCTAATTCACTATACAAAAATGACTAAAATTCAAAGCAAATGACCCTATTGTTGTTAATATTTTAACTTTGTAACCATCGAAATCCACCATCATCCACGATTAATCCATACCCTGTATAGGCGGGATTAGGTATCATTATTGTTGATGGTTTGTGGGGTATTTCACTTAGTCTAAATTTCTTAAAACTTTTGAGTTTAGTTCAAAAGTGAAACACTTGTTTCAAGTGTGGTCCAACTTTTTGTTAAACAATCAATTATATTGTGTTTGACCGGTAAATGAGAAGGTACTACAAGTCCTGTTTCTTTTTATTTTACCCTTTTGAAAATAGGTTCCTTATCGGATAACATGTCTTTTTATAGAAAATGTTGTACAACAAAATTTTGTTTCTATTTAGTTCTTATTGAACAACTAAAATAACCACTTTACGCTTGTCCCATATTTATTCGCATGAAAACGCACAAATAACCACTAAAATCGACATCGTTTTACAAGCTACTAAAATCAAATACAAATACTTTAGAATTCTTATAAACTCGCTATATGTACATCAATATCAGGGTAGAATCATAAGTCAAAAGGTTGAAATAAACCCAAAATATTGACAACATGGTGATAACAATGGAGCTTGAAAACAAAATCCATTTCTAGGTGACACCTCTTTTTCATTTAGGGGTAATCATGGTCCAAAGATCAAACAATTACAGCCAAAATCGGGTCGACCAAGATCGGACCGAACCGACACCAGAAGTTGTCCAAAACATCAGACCGAAATGGTACGGTCCAGTCTGAGTCATTCCGGTTCGGTTCTGTTTTCGGTCCGTCTGATCCTACACGCATAATAGCTGTTTTTTTTGTAAAACTGGACCGGACCGACTGGATAGAGGACCAAATTTAAAGAAAATCACATACCAAGGACCATACCGAAATGCGTTCAGTCCAGTTTCTCGGTCCGGTCGATAGTCTAATATGCTCACCCATATATTCATACCCGAATCTGCTCCATTGATGAAAAAGGTAGCAAATATTGGGGAGAGTTAAGATCTAGCGAGAAAGGCTTCGGCGTGAAATTCATTGGCAAAAAAGTTATTTACGAGATATAGTCGCAAGGAAGGGATCAAAGTGGGTGATGATATGTTGATGAGTGAAATGGAAGAAAGATTATTTGTGATTTTTTCTATAAATTTGTCTTAATAGAGAGTAGGTGAGTTTTTCTACCCTTTTATATTAAGGACCAAATCAGCGATCAAGTGTGACATAGTAAAATCGTTTGACTTTACAAAGTCAAACTTTGTTTACTTATGAAACTTTATGATTTTGTGCCATAACCAAACAGTGCCATAACCAGACTGCAATTTGAAGGTTTATGATCATAACAATTATAAAAACCCTAACATAGATCAAAGAGCATACAGCGGAAGCAGATTAACAAGATCTTTATATAACACAATTATAATTAATCAAGGCTAGGGTTACATACCTTTATCCTAGCAGAACGATCACCGGTAAAGATAAATCAAGAACACCACCAGGATGTAATCTAAAATAAGATCACACCACGATCTTGTACACACGTGATACGATGAGCTAATCGTGAGTCTAGCACGAACAGAACCGAGCCTTTCAAGCCTATGGAAGATCTACCCAACAACCCTAGAGAGGGGCTAGGACTAGATCTAAAATAGCTTTTAGAAAATCAAAGATGAACCCTAAAAAGGGTGTATATGGCCGGCGGTTTAGAGCTAGAAAGAAGAATATGGAGTGAAAAATGTGAGGCCTTAAGGTTTGTTTATATACACCTTGGAAACTTATCTTCCAAGGTTTAAACAAAGATAAAGCCTAAACTTTTCATCCCTATCCTTCTTCCTCTAATATGGCCGGATATATACATGTGCTAAAAGGGGTTTCCGGAACTTTCCGACACCTTCTTTTAGCTTCTTTAATATTCCATAACGATCGTTTAATACTTAACTTTTAATTACTTAACGATCGTTAGCCACAGTTTGATTTAATAAATATAATAAATATATTTAATAAATAAATTAACTCTTCACGTAATGTGTGCAATCTCGTGATCTCGAGTTCGATCCTATCACACGACTATCGATTTTAAAGTCCATAAACTTTCAGCTCCCACTTGGACAAAATTCGAATGTCGTGATCACATTGATTAGCGTCTAGTTACACTAACAATGTCACTAGTACAACTCGAGTAAGGCTTCCTGGACAAAACCTTTTAATGATATATAATCATTATTATTATCCTCTCATTTCAAATACATTGTTAATAAGGATATGGATCTTAGTCATTCCTTCATTAACTATTCTGTTTCTCGTTTACGGATATAGCAAGATTACCAAAACACATTTGGGTGTGGCCACACAAACATCTTACTATTCCCCCGAGGGGCCCAGTTGTATTTATACTTCAAATAATAATTTGAAGGAAACGAATCCCATTTCGACTACAAGCAAAACACATGAACTTCGCAACACTTCTGAAAATAACCCTTATGACTACCAGTTACGTTTAGCGTTAGGTTACCTTACAGAAATGCACTATATTCAATGCAGTTTTCTGGCATCTCAGGTCTAAGGATAACTGTTTATGATTTACTTAATGACAAAGATCCATAAAGTAAAATCACATAGTTGGGATAAGTCCAATATTTGATCCATCAAATATCATCCAAAATTGACCAATATACTTTCAAGTATACTCTGTCACTATTTTGAATTGTCTTAGTTTAATAATACTCCCATATTATTAATCGACAAGGGACATTTAGAAACATCATAATGCTCATGGATTAAAACATGTAAAATAGGATACAAAATTAAATAACAGAAAAATAAACGAAATCCAATCTTTATTTCATCAATTCAATAATGTCTTACATCCTTTATCCAAATACTAATCAACAGATTTATTGCATGAATTCGCTAGCTAGTTGCAGCCCAATTGCCTTGGCATGCTTAACTACCTTTGGCCTAGACAAAGCCTTAGTAAAAGGATCAGCTACGTTATCATCTGTGTGAACTTTTATTAATTTTATTTCTCGAGCTTCCACTTGTTCTCGAACGTAGTGATATCTACGTTTAAAGTGTCTGGCGCCCTTCATGACTCCAGGGTCATTGGCGAATATTATTGCCGCAGAATTGTCGCAATATATATCAATAGGTTCTTTAATTGAAGGCATCACTCCAAGATCTCCAATAAACTTCCTAATCCAAACAGCTTCCATTGCAGCTTCTGAAGCGGCCATGTACTCAGATTGAGTCGCATGCATAGCAATGGTTTTCTGCTTACTGCTCTTCCAGTCAACTGCTCCTCCATTGATGACAAACACGTAACCCGTCTGAGACTTCGTATCGTCTTTATCACATTGCCAGGACGCATCACAGAATCCTGTTACATTCAATTCTGTGTCTGGTTTACCCCCGAATACCAAAAACATATCTTTCGTACTTCTCAAATACTTCAGAATATGCTTAACAGCAGTCCAGTGGGACTTCCCTGGATTCTGTTGGTATCTACTGACCAAGTTCTGAGCAAACGCCACATCGGGCCTTGTGCATCTTACAGCATACATAATAGATCCTACAGCCGAAGCATAAAGTACCTTCTTCATGTAAGCCACCTCTTCAGGTGATGATGCATCTTTCTCATGACTTAACTCATGCTTAACCTCCATCGGTAAGAAACCTTTCTTAGAGTTATGCATGTTATATTTCTTCAATATCTTATCAATATAAGCATCTTGGCTAAGACCAATTAAACGTCTACTCCTATCTCGATAGATCTTAATTCCCAGAATATATGCAGCATCTCCCAAATCTTTCATAGAAAAACATTTACCAAGATAATCCTTAACTTCCTTAAGTCTTGGAATGTTACTTCCCATGATCAATATGTCATCGACATATAGAATTAGGAACACTACATTACTCCCACTAGCTTTGCGGTATACACATGGCTCATCACGATTTTGAATAAATCCAAACTTTTTGATTTCTTCATCAAATCGCTTATTCCATTAACGTGATGCTTGCTTCAAACCATAAATGGATCTTTGAAGTTTGCACACGCGCTTTGGATATTTAGGATCAACATACCCTTCCGGTTGTTGCATATAGATGTCTTCATCTAAGCGACCGTTCAAGAAGGCAGTTTTAACATCCATTTGCCATATCTCATAGTCATAGTATGCTGCTATAGCTATGAGAATCCTAATAGCTCGTAAGTCTGCTACAGGAGAAAATGTCTCCTCGTAGTCTATGCCAAAAGTTTGAGTAAAACCTTTAGCCACTAAACGTGCTTTGTAGGATTGTACATCACCATCCATGTCAGTTTTCTTCTTATAGATCCACCTATTTTTCACTACTTTAGCATTTTTAGGTGCGTCCACAAGAATCCAAACATCATTGATTTCCATGGATTTCATTTCCTCATTCATCGCAACTATCCATTTTGACTTTTCTGGATCAGACATTGCGGATCGATAGTTAGCAGGTTCACCAAGATCCCCTACTTCCTCCTCATCATCCTCTATGTATAGACATAGTTTGTCCGGCGCACGTATAGCCCTTTGAGACCTACGTGGAGGAATTAATTCCGGTGGAACACTCAGACTTTCTGGTTCTACAGGAATTTCATCGCTAGTATTTTCAGAAGGCAATGTATCTTCTTGAATTTCTTCAAGATCATAATTTCTCCCACTGAATTCTTGATTTACAAGATCATTTTCAAGGAAGTCTCCATACCGAGCCACAACTATCTTGTTCTCAGCCGGATAATAAAAGTAGTAACCCATAGTTTCCTTAGGGTAACCTACAAAGATACATTTTACTGAGCGTTGTTGGAGTTTATCTCCAGAGTCACGTTTCACATACGCCTCACAACCCCAGACTTTCAAATAAGACAAATATGGCTTCTTGCCATGCCATAGTTCATATGGTGTCTTATCAACCTTCTTTGTGGGAACCTTATTCAGAATACGAACAACAGTTTCAAGAGCATAATCCCAAAAAGATAATGGTAAAGTTGTAAGATTAAACATAGACCGTACCATATCTAATAATGTACGATTTCTCCTTTCAGATACACCATTTTGTTGTGGAGTATACGGAGAAGTAAGTTTCTGAACAATTCCATTCTCACTTAAATAATCTTTAAACTCTTGACTTAAATATTCACCACCACGGTCAGAACGAAGAGCTTTAATCTTCTTTCCCAGTTGTAACTCTACTTCGGCTTTAAACGTTTTGAATGTTTCAAATACCTCATGTTTATGCTTAAGTAAATAAACATAACCATAACGGCTATAATCATCCGTAAACGTCAAGAAGTAGCTAGCACCTTTCCTTGACACATGTCTAAGTGGTCCACACACATCAGTATGTATCAAACCAAGTAGTTCAGTAGCCCTTTCAATATTGCTATTAAAAGGTTTCTTGGTCATCTTCCCAGAGATACAAGATTCACATTTATCAAATGATTCATCATTGATATTTTCCAAAAGCCCATCACGTTGAAGCTTTTGTATGCGAGTCTTCCCAATGTGGGCAAGCCTACAATGCCAAAGATAAGAAGAGTTCTTGTCTAACTTACTCTTCTTATTCATGCTAAAAACAGAATTATTTTTCCTCTTGGGATTTTTATCATGCATGTTAATTTCAAAAACACCATTCACAGAAATTGCATCAAAATAGAATAAACCATCTTTGAAAACAGAAATTCTATTATTATCAATCGTGTGAGTAAATCCAAGATCCAACATACTAGAAAAGGAAATAACACCCCTAACAATTGTAGGTGCATAATGACAATTATTTAAAGATAGTACTAAACCCGAAGGTAAAACTAATTTAAATATTCCTATAGCTTCAACTGCTGCTTGTGCGCCATTACCCACTTGCAGAAATTGTTCCCCATAGGTAAGTCTCCTCTTCAACTCAAATCCCTGCAGGGTATTACAAATATTAATACCACATCCCGTATCATATACCCAGGAGTTTGATTTGTATGAAAGATTAAATAACTCTATCATAAATAAGTTACCTGAAGATGGTGCTGCAGCAGCTTGCTCAGCCTTCTTCTTGTGTTCTGCCATTTCATGGAGATAGAGAGAGCAATTCCTCTTCCAGTGTCCAGTCATCTTGCAGTGGTGACAAGTCTCATCTTTCAGAGATTTCTTAGCAAAGTTTTGCTTCGGCTTAGATGTAGTCGCAACTTGCTTGCTCTTATCAGCCTTGCCTTTGCCATTCTGCTTCTTATTCCCTTGCGGTTTTGGTTTAGACACTCTACCCTTTTGTACATAAAGTACTTGAGGTGTAGCAGTGGATGCCTTATCTTTCAAACCCTTTTCGAAGTCAATGAGCATTGCATGCAAATCATTAACTGTCTTCCCCGTGCAATGCATATTATAGTTACGAACGAAATCACCGAAGTCCTTATTAAGGGACCTATTGATCAAGTTAATAGCCATATTATGATCGAAGGGTTGTCCTAGTGCGATGAGTTGTTCCATATAACCCCTCATCTCCATGTAATGTGCACTTACGGACTTTCCAGGAGCTTGCTTGCAACTATGTAGAGCATCAACTAGATCATAGATCTCTACAGCTTGTGGCGTTTCATACACTGCCTTGAGTTCATCAAGCATCTGCTTAGGATGAAATAGCTCATACTTCCTTTGAAGTGATGGAGCCATTCTCCCTAACATTACAGCAGCCACCTCATGGTGCTTCTTAATGTTAGCAGCGTGTTGAAGCCTTTCCGCATCAGTTGCTCCTTCAGCAAGATCCTCCGGAAAAGGAGTTTCCAAGATATTGATGGTACCCGCTGCTCTCAGAACAATTCTTAGTGAGCGGTACCAATCATTGAAATTAGGGCCAGTAAGTTCAGGCCGTTCAAAAAATGCTTTGAACGCCGAGCTTATTGTCAGATTGTTTTCGGGTTGAGCCATTTCTACAGAAATAAGTTCAAACATTAGTATTTTTGATAATAAAATTCAAGAAAATAAAATTACCCCGGTAATAAAACCATAGTATTTCCTTGAAAAACTAGAATCCATATTGACATAGATTTATCACATCAGTTGATCTGCTAGTGACAAATGTATTCAACATAGTAACTTGTCGAACAATAATTGCCAAATCATATTGCAATTTCTAGATATGTCAGGGATTTACATTGCCAAAAACTTTTGCATTGTAAACATGTTTTATCCCTTCTTTATGCCTTAAGTTTCCAGTTCTCACTGAGTAACTCAATTAAGTCGACTAATCTAAAGAACGTAAAACCTTCATGTGCAATCTTATTCAGTCATGAAGTTTTCTCTCCATTACAACATCGTCCGATATCTTATATGACGACAATTGTAACTTCAAGTGTTCGTCAATTAGAGGGCATATGACTTAAATTTTAGGGTATAGATTTTGGTGTCAAAATCATGTATGGAGAAGCATGCATACATCTCCATAGCATAAGTTTAATAAAAGGTTTAGTAAACTTTTTGGTGAGACTAAAAGTTCATCATATATTTGCAAGTTGAGGTATTGGTTAAACCAAACAACCTTAAAGAATTATACCAATAACAACCGTAGGTAATTCCAATTTTGACGCACATGCGAGCCGAGAATTTGGTCAGCGCTGAAGCATAACACCTCCTTCCTTAACCGGGTACTTGACCAGCGGTGCGTTATACCCACTTTATAGTTTGTCAAAATTGAGTAGGCCGTTAAGTTGCTATTGCAATTCTAATCAACACAAATCATATGTAATTTAGATCTCAAACAATTCATTAATTTTGATAGGATTTAGTCCATATTATTTTTTCTTAAAAAAAATTACCCTTGTTTACAACATACAATGTTAAAAACGCATGAAAACAAGTTGTACAAAAAAAAACTAAATCAAATAGCCACATGCATAACAATTTATTCAAAGAACATCAAATCTAGGGTTTTTATGAACATAAAAAGTCTTCCCTAATTTTAAACTTTGAATCAAATAAAGCAAATAGCAATCAAAATTATATGATCCGTAAAAACATGCATGTTTATTACGGATCTTCCATATTCTCTTAACAATTAAAACTAGTACGGATCGTAACCACACATGACATAACAATTAATTCATGCATAAATCTAAAGTGAATTACCATGTAATTTTAGGGTTTACAAAAAAAATTTTTTTTTTCATATATAAAAAACGGCAAAGCCATTTTGAACAAAATAAAAAAAACTAATTTTTAATAAAACCTAAAAAACAACATGTAATTTTAACACAAATCATATTAGTTAAAAAAAACTTTAGATCTTGATAATTATAATCATGTTAAAACGGCTCTCTGATACCACTGAAGGTTTATGATCATAACAATTATAAAAACCCTAACATAGATCAAAGAGCATACAGCGGAAGCAGATTAACAAGATCTTTATATAACACAATTATAATTAATCAAGGCTAGGGTTACATACCTTTATCCTAGCAGAACGATCACCGGTAAAGATAAATCAAGAACACCACCAGGATGTAATCTAAAATAAGATCACACCACGATCTTGTACACACGTGATACGATGAGCTAATCGTGAGTCTAGCACGAACAGAACCGAGCCTTCCAAGCCTATGGAAGATCTACCCAACAACCCTAGAGAGGGGCTAGGACTAGATCTAAAATAGCTTTTAGAAAATCAAAGATGAACCCTAAAAAGGGTGTATATGGCCGGCGGTTTAGAGCTAGAAAGAAGAATATGGAGTGAAAAATGTGAGGCCTTAAGGTTTGTTTATATACACCTTGGAAACTTATCTTCCAAGGTTTAAACAAAGATAAAGCCTAAACTTTTCATCCGTATCCTTCTTCCTCTAATATGGCCGGATATATACATGTGCTAAAAGGGGTTTCCGGAACTTTCCGACACCTTCTTTTAGCTTCTTTAATATTCCATAACGATCGTTTAATACTTAACTTTTAATTACTTAACGATCGTTAGCCACAGTTTGATTTAATAAATATAATAAATATATTTAATAAATAAATTAACTCTTCACGTAATGTGTGCAATCTCGTGATCTCGAGTTCGATCCTATCACACGACTATCGATTTTAAAGTCCATAAACTTTCACAATTGCCATATCGAAACACCCCTATAATTTGAATATACAAGTAGGTGGCAATTTTACTTGAGTATTACAAGGGAGTTTGGTTATGAAACCGTGTCATAACCAAATTGTATATAATATTTTGACTCTATAAAGTCAAACGTTGTTTGGTTATAAAACTGTGACATAGCTAAACTTTATTGTTTTGTGCCAAACTGCTAGAGTGTGTTTTAGTTAATTACTACACGAGGGTTTCGGTAGTCATAAACTACAAACCATACTAAACATTATAACACATAAACTAATACAATAATATGGTTTAAAGATATAATACAACATATAATTCTGCCATTCTTCTTCAATCATTTCTATTTCCTTCTAACAATATCATTATTTCTTGAACGTCTAACATTCCACTATTGTCTACACCACTGCCACCTACACTACAACCAGACACACCACTCCCACCTACACCACTGCGATTTCCAGGACTGTATCCCCATGAAAAACCTTAACCAATTTTATCATTGTAATGTTAAGGTAACAAATTGATGGTTCATGAAAAAAAACACTAAAACATAAGTACCAAAGCAACTCCTAAAGTAATACTCTTTCCTTAACCCTTCTCATTAATGACTTTGTGACACTACAACAATTTGATTGACTTTTCACACTTATTAAAATGTATGAATTTAAAAAGTTCACGATTTCATCAGTGTTTTAGTGTGAACAAATTGGGTGTAACAAATAACTTCACTTTTAAGTGTGAAGGTTTTTATTACTTCACACTTTTATGTGTGAACTTTTTAATACTTTAGACTTTTTAGTGTAAACTTTTTAATAATTTACACTTTTTAATACTTCACACTTACAAATGCGAATATCTTACAAATAAAGTTTACTCTTTTTAAAGTGCGAAGAAAAAAGTGTTTTAATTATTGTACCTAACATTGTACCTGATAGATCTTTGAGAGTTCCTATGAGATGTCCAAGCGCGTTCGAAGCATGAGATTAGTTCAACAACTTGGGCAAGTCTCACAATCCCCCATTAGCATTCACTACCTCAATCGTGTTAACCTACACACCACTGACTACACTTAGAATCATCGTTCTCAACAACATCCTTAATAACTTTCTTAATATATTTTTTGTGTCGATCGACATTATAGACTCCTCCCTACGTTCCTAAATATCCGCTTGTTTATGGAGTTTAAACGCTGTTACAACACTCGCAGGACCATGTGTTATCTTAGCTGGCTTTTCATCATAGTTATCAATATTAGGGTTTTGCGATGAAACTAGGGTTTGGGTGGTGGCGGCAACACGTATGTGGTTGTTGAGGATGTAGAGGATTGGGGTTAATCGGAAATCGGCTTCTTAAATATCAAGTAATTGCTCTCATTTATAGTTTTGGTTGAATTCATTTTCTTGTGTTAGATTGGTGTTGGTGAGGGTCTAGGTGGTAGTGTAGGGTGTTTCGTTGTAAACAAAACGAAAGAGTTGAAATAATAGATGGGGCAACCTTGCGTGTTACGTGTTTAGCGGGAAACAAAAGAGGGCACTACAATAACTTTGAGTTTAGGATCACCCTTTTTCTAGGGACGACTTAGTCGTCCCTAGGTTATGTGGGGCCCCACCACTTTTTCAAGAAAAAGCTAGTCAAATGAAGCCTGTGGGGACAAAGGGGCCCACTTAATCTGGGGACGACTAAGTCATCCCTAGAGTTAAAAAAAAAATTCTTCCCTTTTTTTATCACATTTTATTACTTAAAATTATTTAAAATTTTTCAAAATTATTTAAAATAAATATAATTATTTTTCTGTAGAAAGTATTAGATTAAAAAAGGGAAATATATTGAAGAAATTTATGGATGACTTTTTCGACCCTAAATTATATTGGGAAGTCGTCCCCAAATTTCCCCCCAAATTTTCTAAAAATTTCCAGAAAAATTAAATTACCCGCTATTAAATTAAATTACCCGGTAATAAGTTATGTGGAAATATTTAGGGACGACTTTTTCGACCCTAAATTTCATAAGGAATTCGTCCCTAAATGAAAACATTATATATATATATATATATATATATATATATATATATATATATATATATATATATATATATATATATATATATATATATATATATATATATATATATATATATATATATATAGAGTAGGGATCCAGTAAGAAGAAAAATTAAAATGAGAAGAGTAAGAAGAAATCCTGACCACAAATTCCACAAAGGAAGGAGAATTTTAAGGGGAGATGCATCTGACTTTGTAGGTGCATCTGAAATGTGTGGCTGTGGTTTCTTCTCATTCTTCTTATTTTACTTAATCTTCTTATTTGATCCTAACTCTATATATATATATATATATATATATATATATATATATATATATATATATATATATATATATATATATATATATATATATATATATATATATATATATATATATATATATATATATATATATATATATATATATATATATATATATATATATATATATATATATATATATATATATATTTAAAATTAACTTTTATATTTATTTAAAAAAAAACTTTATACATATTTAAAAAAACATTATACATATTTAAAAAAAGTTTTATATTTATTTTAAAAAACTTTATACATATTAAAAAAAAACTTTATACATATTTAATTTTTTTATATATATTTAAGAAAACTTTATATTTATTTAAAAAAACTTTATAAATATTTAAAAAAACTTTATACATATTTAAAAAAACCTTTAAACATATTTAAAAAAACTTTTATATTTATTTAAAAAAAAAATTATACATATTTAAAAAATACTTTATATATATTTAAATTTTTTTTATATATTAAAAAAAAAACTTTAAATTTATTTAAAAAAAACTTTATACATATCTAAAAAAACTTTATATATTTAAAAAAACTATTATATTTATTTTTAAAAAACTTTATACGTATATAAATTTTTTTTTGATATATTCAACAAGGACACTTAAACACGCGCTTAATTAAACATAGATATTACAACGATAATAGATTCATATATACGAAAAAAAACACATCACAAACTAGTTCAAATTAAACATACAGATTAACACATAATAATAAAAAAACAAATTAACACATTAAAATAAGTAACAGATTACTACTCAAAGCTAAGATTTTCCATTTCATTTAAAAGCTCATGAAGTATTGCAGCCGATTGACATGAGTGGTCTTCAGGATGCCTTTCCATTTCTAGTCTTGCATCTAGCTACTTTATCTTTAGATCTCTGATCTTGCAATTTGAGCACTCAGTGGGTGCAGATTGAGAAGGACCTGTAGAAGAACTAGGATGTGAACCTTGAGGTGTTGAAGATCCAGGGGAAGATTTTATATGGAGTTAGAGATCAAAATCATCCTTCCATTTAAAATATTTACATCCATAATCTTCTTTTTTTGGCTGTTACAAAGTAAAGAAATAACATAACATGTCATTTTAATAATCACACGTATTACATAAATAAAACATTAGATTGTTTACCTTCGAAAGAGGACATGCATAGTAAAGTTTACCAAAGCTATGAGGTCGATGTGACTGTCTCAACACTATATATCCCTTTCCACATCGACACTTATAAGCTTCAAGCGGATCCATCTTATGCAAAATCGGGTGGTGGTGGTGGTGAGTTTGGTATGAGAGGATAAGAGTTTGTGAGGATAAGAGCTACCATAAATAAAGATAAAAATTTAGGGTCGACACATTTAGGGACGACTTAGTCGACCCTATAGCTTTCCCGCCAACATTTTCCCGCCAACATTTACCGCCAACATTTCCCGCTAAATTTAGGCTTTCCCGTATAATCCTAGCATATCGACTCATCAGTTGAACCTCTAACGTATAATCCTAGCATATCGACTCATCGATTGAACCTCTAACGTATAACCCTAGCATATCGACTCATCAGTTGAACCTCTAACGTATAAACCTAGCATATCGACTCATCAGTTGAACCTATAACGTATAACCCTAGCATATCGACTCATCGATTGAACCTCTAACGTAGAACCCTAGCATATCGACTCATCAGTTGAACCTATAATGTATAACCCTATCATAACTCATCAGTTGAACCTATAACGTATAACCCTAGCATATCGACTCATCGATTGAACCTCTAACGTATAACCCTAGCATATCGACTCATTAGTTGAACCTCTAACTTATAACCCTAGCATATCGACTCATCAATTGAACCTTTAACGTATAACCGTAACATATCGACTCATCAGTTGAACCTCTAATGTATAACCGTAACATATCAACTCATCGATTGAACCTCTAACGTATAACCCTAGCATATCGACTCATCAGTTGAACCTATAACGTATAAACCTAGCATATCGACTCATCGATTAAACCTCTAACGTATAACCCTAGCATATCGACTCATCAGTTGAACCTATAACGTATAACCCTAGCATATCGACTCATCAATTGAACCTCTAACGTATAACCCTAGCATATCGACTCATCAGTTGAACCTATAACGTATAACCCTAACATATCGACTTATTAGTTAAACCTCTAACGTATAACCCTAGCATATCGACTCATCAGTTGAACCTATAATGTATAACCCTAGCATATCGACTCATCAGTTGAACCTATAACTTATAACCCTGACATATCGAATCATCAGTTGAACCTATAACGTATAACCGTAACATATCGACTCATTAGTTAAACCTATAACGTATAACCCTAGCATATCGACTCATCAGTTGGACCTCTAACGTATAACCCTAGCATATCGACTCATCAATTGAACCTATAACGTATAACCCTAGCATATCAACTCATCGGTTGAACCTCTAACGTCTAACCGTAAAATATCGACTCATCAGTTGAACCTATAACATAAAGGTATAATGTCAAAAGAAATAGTGGCTAAAATCATGCCTAGTCAAAATAAGCAAAATGTGTTAGGACAAGGCAGGAAGTTACCGGGTGGTAATAACACTTCTCGCAGGTTATATATCCTCAATAAAACAAAATATAAATCAATTGTTCATATTTATGTCTTGTTGTATATAATGAAAAATTGTTGTTGTAACTTATCACAGGCGCGGTGCTCCAGCTCGACCGGATTTTCCCTCTCGTGATGAAGTCTAGCAAATGATGGAACAACATGCGCAACAGATGGAGCTGATGAGGAAAGAGAACCAGGAGGCGCAGCAACGGGCTTACTTGGCAGGGTTCAAGGCAAACGCGGCGCAACAATGGAGTCAGACGTCGTGTTGAACCTAACATATCGACTTATTAGTTAAACCTCTAGCGTATAACCCTAGCATATCGACTCATCAGTTGAAACTATAATGTATAACCCTAGCATATCGACTCATCAGTTGAACCTATAACTTATAACCCTGACATATCGAATCATCAGTTGAACCTATAACGTATAACCGTAACATATCGACTCATTAGTTAAACCTATAACGTATAACCCTAGCATATCGACTCATCAGTTGGACCTCTAACGTATAACCCTAGCATATCGACTCATCAATTGAACCTATAACGTATAACCCTAGCATATCAACTCATATAACCGTAACATATCGACTCATCAGTTGAACCTATAACATAAAGGTATAATGTCAAAAGAAATAGTGGCTAAAATCATGCCTAGTCAAAATAAGCAAAATGTGTTAGGACAAGGCAGGAAGTTACCGGGTGGTAATAACACTTCTCGCAGGTTATATATCCTCAATAAAACAAAATATAAATCAATTGTTCATATTTATGTCTTGTTGTATATAATGAAAAATTGTTGTTGTAACTTATCACAGGCGCGGTGCTCCAGCTCGACCGGATTTTCCCTCTCGTGATGAAGTCTAGCAAATGATGGAACAACATGCGCAACAGATGGAGCTGATGAGGAATGAGAACCAGGAGGCGCAGCAACGGGCTTACTTGGCAGGGTTCGACGCGGCGCAACAATGGAGTCAGACGTCGTGCCAGCATATGACGCAATATCAGAGTCAATTGGGTGAGTTTTTCCAGAACTACAACTCATCAAATACTGATCACCCAATTAACCCTCCTACTTTAGTACCCCCGCCCCGACCCTGTTTTATGCCCCCCTAGCTCCTGATTGGGCTTACTTAGTCCAACCCCCTCTATCCTTTTAATCAACCATTGCAACCTCTTTCCATCGACCCATTCCGACCATCTTTTCCCGACCATCTCCAACCACTCCAACCTCCCTATACCGGCACTTATCCTATTACTCCCGTCATCACTAACAATACCTTTAACCATTGTTATCGTCCCGTCTCAACCTCAAATCATGAGACCGGCTCTACTTCACATTCCCAACCCGGAGGTTCTCGTGTAATCATTAATCCTCATCAGCACGATTACCGGTCCGTTGACGAGTTGGGTCGAGATAGGGATCTACAAAACAGTGGTGACGACTTATCAAGGGATGACGAGGGGGATGACGAGGAGCAAGGTGACTTTTCACCTAACGAGGATGGGGAGGACGAGTAGAGGTTGTAGTAGTATTATTTCTTATTATGCATGTTTAATAAAGTTTGAGACTTGTAGCGTTTGAAACATTTGATTTAGGATGCATAAGTGTATTTGATGAATATTGTATCGTAACGTTGGATAATTTATCTTAATATGGTATCGTAACGTTTATTGATTTGTTATTATTTTGTATTGTGGATTTGTCGAATTCTGCCATTTTGAATTGTAGATTTTGTCCGAAAAAAGTTCCGAAAAAATCTGGACACTGCAAAAATGCCCAAATTTTTTTTACCCCCAGGTACATCTAGGGACGACTTAGTCATCCCTAAAGTTGCCAATTTCGCCCAGAAAATAATCCTAGGGACGACTTAGTCGTCCCTAAGTGTCAAAGTTGCCCAGATATTAAACCTAGGGACGACTAAGTCGTCCCTAGGTTTAATACCTGGGCAACTTTGAAAAACTTACTGACGACTAAGTCGTCCCTAGGTTTATATTTACCTATCTTTTCTTCTAAAAATGATTGTATTAATTAGTAAAAAAAGATTTTATTAAAAATTATTAAAAAAGAAGTTTTATTAAAAATTAAAAAAAGGTTATTTTTTTTAAAACCTAGGGACGACTTTTTCGACCCTAAGTTTCAAAGGAAAGTCGTCCTTAGGTTAGTCAATATTTTCAACGGAAAGGCTGCGAGATCCACTTGGCCGTCCCTAGGTTTCAAGGGGGAAGTTGACCCTAGAAATCTAGAGACGAATTTTTGGACACAACCCCCTTGGGTCGACTTAGTCGTCCCTAGGGGTTTAGGGTCAGAAAAGTGACACCCTAGGGACGAATAAGTCGTCCCTAGGATGCAAAATTGTTGTAGTTGGGGGGGGGGGGGGGGAGGGGGACGAGTTGCAAAAATGGTCCATGGATTATTGCAGCAGAAAGGACCAAATTACACCTCACGTGCCAAGCACACGGGGTTACGAGACGGTGCAATTGGACTATAAAATCACCATAAGGGTTTATTGATGCGATATGTTTTTTTACCGGTGAAAAGGTAATATTTTCATGCATACATTTCCTACACCACCACTATTGATTTTGAACATACAACTCTGGATATCCCAAATCTATGACAAGTAGAGGCGGACTTAAGATTTGTAATACGATGTTGTACAATATTTTTTATGATTATTAGTACTAAAGTTGACTCAGGTTAGGTAAAATTGGGTATTTCACGTGTCGAGAAAACCTCTATTTATATAAAATTTACTATTCGTGACTTAAAATAGGGTGTAGCCCGTGCCACACTCGGCTCCAAGTCTGCCTATGATGACCAGAGACCTCTATTTCTCTAATGAAACAGTATGAGATCATATGCATTTTTCCCAAACGCCAAAGAAGGCAAAGACATCTCATCTTTGGCTATATCACTTTATCATTCATCGGATTTAGGCATCACTTTTTTTTAGAACGGCATGTTAGTGGTTAGTGGATCAAGTCGTGCAGTGACATCCAAACGGGCAGAAGAGCGGTCATCATTAAAATGTATGAATTCCATTCACACTTAAGCAAGGGGCTATACCTGAGCGTATGCTACATTTCCCAATCATACCCCCATATCACAATAAGTAGCTAAAACCTCACTATACTAATAAGGGAAGAAGAGGACTTGGCATCATATGCTAAGGGAACACACAGCCTTACCAAAATCAAACCTAACTTCTTTTGACAATGCATTGGGACTTCTTATATAATTGGTTGTCCTCCTCAATACTACTCGTCTTTTATTAGTTTGTCGAGTGTTCATCAATATCATTAACCAATCTCTAAATTCTGAATACTATAAAATAGGGCACTCGAGGTATCTATGTACATTGCATTGAGCTTTTAATAATTTATTCATAACAATCTCAACCCAATTATCTGATATTTATTGTTTGGATGCAGAAAGTAGTGGATCTAATTGAGTATAATGTACAAGATCGTATACGGTATACCATACAACGTAAGGATTTCTAAAACATCTTATCAGTGATCTTCTATGAAAATTTGTTCTTTTCATTATAGTTAAAAATAATGACCTTTTTTCACTTATTTTGTGAAACAGAATATAAATGGCCTTACACTTGCTAGGGACGAAATTTAAGTGGCATTATGTGAATCACATAAGATAGGTTTTGCTGAAGTATGGATTTCTTACGAGGATGAGAATCATGTGCCCTTTTCTTTTTCTTTAGAGGACACTCAAACCATAGGTAGGTTAACGCTAAAATTGACCGGTTAAATAGTGTTGATGAGGATTCTACAACCCGCCCCATTGGCGTTTTAAGGAATATTCTGATGCTTGCGATATGGTTCTACTTAAAATGGGAGATGATGTTTTTGGAGAGACACTTCAAGATTATCAACCACGCTTTTGTGAGAACATTTCTCAACTAAGCTAGTACTGATGATATACTAATGGCATGGGTTTCAACTCATGATGTTGCATGTAGTACTTTTACAATACATATGAGTATTGATACTGGTGATTTTAATTGTGCATTTGAATTCATACGGAATCATAGTCCAAATTACAAAAATTACAAACACGTAAATAAAAATTACAAATACGGAAAATAAAAATACGATACGAAAATTTAAAAACACAACAGTAAAAATAAACTGCTAATTTTGGGGGGCATATCGGGCCATAATTTCTTCTTGTTGTCGACGCACGAACGACCTCTTTGGTTCCACCATTGCGTCGGCATCAATCGCGAGAACTTCATTTGGGCATCATACGCAGATTTAGCCGAGATAAATTTTGGATGCATTGCATTTTCCAGTATTTCCTTCAATAACGACCCCGACGATATTCCTTCATTTCTCTCAGTTGTCTCAGATCTTGACTTCTTGGCGGGTCAAGATTTTCCCGCGGGTCGAGGACTTTCATCAGGACCGAATACTCCGTGTGATCATCCGCATAAACTGATTTTGCCCCGACAAATTTTGGGTGGGTTATGAGGATCTTCCACCCGTGAAGGTAAGCAAATTTTTTTCCTTTATGTGCCGCACAAAATTCTTCCTTCGTAGCTTCCATAAGATCTTCATCATTCCAACCACTCTTACGATTTACTCCTTCGTAAATCGCTTGAAACTTTTGAGCATCGGGATGCATCTGACCTCATTTTCCCGTAAGCATGTTCTTTGTGCGATGCATACCGGTTGTTTGGTCATTGAAATCTCGAACAATCTTCCCCCAAAAACAATCAAGGTTTTGATCGTTTCCAATTTTGACGTTCTCTGAAACACGAAGCACCAATAGTACCTCCTCGGCCTGCGTCCAACGTGCCGGTGCCTAAGACGGAGCTTCCAAAAATTCAATGTTATCATCATCTGCATCCAAATTCAATGTTATCATCATCTGCGATGAAACTTGGGTTTAGGTGGTGGCGACAACACGTATGTGGTTGTTGAGGGTACAGAGGATTGGGGTTAATCGGAAATCGACTTCATAAATATCAAGTAATTGCTCTCATCATAGTTTTAGGTGAATTCATTTTCTTTTTTTAGATTGGTGTTGGTGAGGGTCTAGGTGGTAGTGTAGGGTGTTTCGTTGCAAACAAAACGAAAGGGTTGAAAATAATAGACGGGGCAAGCTTGCGTGTTACGTGTTTGGCGGGAAACAAAAGGGGAAAAAACGAGTTGCAAAAATGGTCCATGGATCACTGCAACATAAAGTACCACACAGCTCACGTGCCAGGCACGCGGGGTTACGAGACGGTGCAATTGGACTATAAAATCACAATGAGGGTTTATTGATGCGATTTGTTTTTTACTGGTGAAAAGGTGATATTTTCATTAATAATAAAATGTAATGTTACATCAAAATTAAGAGAAGGGGCGTACATTTCCTACACCATCACTATATATTTTCAACATACAACTCTGGATATCCCGGATCTATGACAAGTAGAAGCGGACTTAAGATTTGTAATAGGGTGTTCCACAATTTTTTTTATGATTATTAGTACTAAAGTTAACCCAGGTTAGGTAAAATTGGGTGTTGCACGTGTCGAAAAATTCTTTATTTATATAAATTTACCCTTTGTGACTTAAAATAAGATGTAGCTGGTGCCACATTCGGATCCCATGTAGGTCTGCCCATGATGACAATAGACCTCTATTTCTCGAATGAAACAATATGAGATCATATGCAATTGTCCCAAACGCCAAAGATGGCCAAAGATATATCATCTTTGGATATATCACTTTATCATTCACCGGATTTAGGGATCATCTTTTTTTAGAACGACATGTTAGTGGTTAGTGGATCGAATCGTGCAGTGACATCCAAATGGGCAGTATTTGACTACATTTTCATAATCTTCTTATCCAAAAATCAACACCCACACTAATAACGGATAAGAAGAGAAAGCATCATTAAAAGGTATGAATTCCATTCACACTTAAGCAAGGGGCTATACCTAAGCGTATGCTACATTTTTCAATCATACCCCCATATGACACTAAGCAGCTACAACCCACTATACTAATAAGGGAAGAAGAGGACTTGGTATCACATGCTAAGGGAAGAAGAGGACTTGGCATCACATGCTAAGGGAACACACACCATTACCAAAATCCAACCTAACTTCTTTTGACAATGCATTAGAACTTCTTATATAATTGGTTTTCCTCCTCAATACTACTCGTCTTGTATCAGTTTGTCGAGTGTTCATCAATATCATTAACCAATTTCGAAATTCTATTACTATAAATAGGGCACTCGAGGTATCTATGAACATTGCATTGAGCTTTAAATAATATTTTCATAACAATCTCAACCTAATTATGTGATATTTAGTGTTTGGATGCAGCAAGTAGTGGATTTGAGTTAGTATAATGTACAAGATCGTATACGGTATACCATACAACGTAAGGATTTCTAAAACATCTTATCAGTGATCTATGAAAATTTGTTCTTATTATTATAGTTAAAAATAATGACCTTTTCTCACTTATTTTGTGAAAGAGACTATGTCTATGTTAATTTTTTTGTTAAAAAAATAATTTAATAACTTTGTTTGGCACACTAATTTTTTTGGAATTGTTAGCTTTTATTGTAAACAAGTAGCTCTTAAATAAAAAGGTGATTCATAAAGCTTTTTAATTGGTAAGAGCTGTTAAAGGTGTAAATTACTGATATACCTTTCAGCCATGTCATAATTTATTTAAATATATCATTTTAAGTCATTTTACATCTTAATTTTTTTAATGACAAAAGATTATATTGACATAAATAGCGAGAAGCTAAAGATTACAAATCACCTAAAGCTCACCAAATAAAGCACCAAAGATAAAAACAAACAAACACTCCTAACCAATCCACCTGACAAATCAAAACAATCTATATCCTAACGACACCACCTAAACACCCAATTGAATAAAACACCCTTACTCCATAAACGCCTTTTGATATCTAGCTAATTAAATATCTGAATCGAAAGATCTTCATCCGAGTATTCCGCGTCGTCCATATATTTATTGAGTGCAACTCAACGATACCATCTTAAATAGCTGTGATAAGAGTTACATTTCATATTCTTCCTACGAATGTAGTTGAGAAAACGGGTTTTATTCCTTTTTTGTGCAACAAATCTAAGAAAAGAACCAATTCGATTATTCTTAATCTCGCTGTCCTCAATTAATTCATCACCGACGTTCGAATTCAACTCATAAAATATTTCTTCTCGCATTTTTTTTGAACCCACCTCTTTCTCAATTAGGCGCGCATCATCGTTTAGTGGGTCAATAATGCTAGTAACATAGGCACCATCTTTGCAAACACTTTTACAGTCAACAACTAATATATCAAACACTTTTATTAAAAAAATACAACTTATAGCTCATGTAAACAACTTTTTAATAAACAACTTACAGCTTACGGTTAACATTTACAGCTTATAGTTAACAACTTAGTGCTTACAGCTAGTTTGCCAAACATAACCTATAAATGTTCTCACACTTGTTAGGGATGAAATTAAGTGGCATTGAAGAGTGTATGTGAATCACATAAGATAGGTTTTGCTCAAGTATGGATGTGTTATGAGGATGAGAATCATGTGCCCTTTTCTTTTTCTTAGAGGACACACTCAAACCACACATAGGTTAATTAGTGCTAAAATTGTCTGGTTATAATAGTGTTGATGAGGATTCTACGGCGCCCCATTGGCGTTTTAAGGAATATTATGATGATTGCGATATGGTTCTACTTAAAATGGGGGATGAAGTTTTTGTAGAGACACTTCAAGATTATCAACCACATTTTTGTGAGAACATTTATCAACTGAGTACTTACGCGATAAACTAATGACATGGGTTGCAACTGATGATGTTGCATGTAATGATTTTACAATATGCATGAGTATATGGTGATTATAATTGTGCATTTGAATTTATATGGCATCAAAATCCAGATTATGTTCTCTTGTTGGCGTGTCGCTACTAGTACTCTTAATGTTAAAAAGATGTTTGCCATGTTATAACTTTGCTCACATTTCATACCTACGAAGACGGCCTTGGTTATAGATGTTGAGAATTACACAAAGAGTGAGACTAAGCTTTTGGAAAATTTTAAAGAAAAAAGATTATCATCACAAATAATTGAAGCAACAAATGAAGGCACAAAAGCAATGGGCGTTAACTACAATGCACTTTCCTAGGAGAAACACTATATAACAGAAATCGAATGATCTAGTTAAGTCATTATTGAACAATATTCTGGAAAGACCATGAAAAATGCTGCAGAAGAACTTGTAGGTGAGATACATAACTAGCATTTTTGATTTGACTACACCATTTTATATGATATGTTTGAGAAACCTAATTTCTTATGATTTGTGTTAGAGCAAAAGGAGTGGTCATACCACCACACTAAAAAACACCCTGCCACATCTGCTTTTTCACTTCCACATCCACATCATATCCACACCAAAAACAACCATCTTATCATCACACCATTTCCAAACCAATTTAACCATTTTTTGCACTTTTTTCCAAAAACTACCCTAAACAACTAAATTTATTCAAATCCTAGTTTACTTTATTCATTCAAATAAAAAACATTACATTCTAAAAAAAATTCGGCTAAAAAAAACAATACGAAAATTAAAAAAAACTAATCTTCGCTTTCATCTTCACTTCGATCAAGTATATTTTTGATTTCTTCCTTTTTGGCATTGATCAAACGAGTTTCCCTTTCGTCACAACCCCGAGCCGATGTCGTGAGAAATTTAAGTTGCTCCATAACAAGCCACTCGTTGTCTTTGTTTATCGAGACTTGATATGCTTCTTGGGCGGCTTGCCTTTTAAGTCGAAACTCGTGGGTTAAGGCATCCCCTAATGGGTTCGTCTTACTACTCGCTCCCGTGCTCGTTGACTCGGATCTTGCCTTCTTTCCGGTTCTTTCTTTGCCGGGTGGGCGGGGTCTTGCATCATTTCTAGCAAAAAGAACCTCATTTGCAAGAGACGGAACGTGGCCGGTTAAATCAACGGCTTCGGGAGGGTCCCATTTCGCATGGGCTCTCAAAATATCCCATGCGTCTTCGAGGTAGAAAGTGTTGTTTTTATTTTTTTTCCTGATACATTGTTTGAGCCCTCGCCATCACATCCAAATCACTTTCGCCACTTTTGATTGCCGCCTTGCTACGTCGGTAACAACCATTGAACTTTTGGCAAGCGTGGTTCAAATCCCTCCAGTTACTAGAAATCATATCCTTGGTACGGTTTTGAAAATTTTGGTTATTAAAAGTACCCATAACCCTATACCAAAAAGTTTCGCCTTTTTGAGATTTCCCGACATTCCGGTCCTCCGAAATCTCAACATAACACGCGGCAAGCAATGCCTCCTCCGATGCAACCTAACGTGACCTAGTCTTCGACACATCCGGGTTTTTTCTCAAAATCCGCCCCTAGTTGACTCAAATCAACGTTCTTCTTTTTGGCCGCCCGTTTTCGGTTTTTTTTTTTGATGCGGGTGTGAAAAGTGAGGATTGTAAGGATTTTGGTTCATCAAAGGAAGGTGGGTTTTGTTGAAGCTTTTAAAATTGAATATCTTCTTCGGATTGGACTTGGGTATATCTTTGTTGTTGGTAATTTTCGTAAGCTTGTCGTTGTATTTCTAGCCATGCCGGATCATCCGAATATAGGTCTTGAGAAGACGGACCTCCGGTGAACGTGTTAAGGAGACCAACGAATGAAGGTTTTGGGGTTTCCGGACATGATTTAAGTTATGTGTTTTGTAATAGTAATTAGAAGTGTGTAATTTTAGAAGGGATATTGTTTTGTATATATAGGGGTTTTACAAAAAAATTATTTTTGGGTTTCAAAAAAACTAGCCGTTTAGGCGTTTAATGTTTTTTTTTTAAAAAAAACTAGCCGTTAGGCTTATTTGAAAATTCAAAAAAAAAAAGAAGTTTAAAAAAGTAGCCGTTGGAACATTAGGAAATTCAAAAAAAAAAAAAAAAATATTTACAAGTTTAAAAACTAGCCGCTGGCTAGAATAATTTTTAAAAAAAATTCAATTTTTTTTGGCTCCAAAATTTAAAAGTTTTAGGGTTAATTTGGTTGGGTTAAATTGAGAAGGGGGTGTTTGTAAAATGTCAAGAGGGGGTAAAATGAATTTTTTTTTAATCATAGTTTCTACGCCTCCGTGGGTGGAGGACGACGTCTTCCACGCCATTGAGGACGGTGTGGTCACGCGGGTTAACGCCAGGCAAAAACCACCCACGACGTGACCATTCCTTTCCCTCTTATAGTTTTCTTATCTAGATTTACACAAGCACAATAATTAGACATGTCGTCCGGTTGGCAAGAACCAGATTTACCACAAAGAAAGGATCATGGAGGAATTCAGGACCCTCCATGATCCTTTCTTTGTGGTATAATCAAAGTACGCAGATGATATAATCAAATTAAATCTCCGTATCTCTGAAGCAACATTTGCCACTGTTGGAAATGAAAATGGTAAGAAGTTAACACTGAAGCGGACTTCTAAGTTCAAGTACCGTGATGAAAATGAAGAGTGGATATAAATGACTTCTAATCAAGACTTGAGTGATTGGATACAAAATTTGAGAAATGTAGATCAATCTGCAGTTCGATGGTTCTGTTTATTATTTCTATATTTGTATAATTACCCTCACTAGAAGAAATTGATGCATAACAAAACTATCTTCTGAATTACTGTAAAAAGGTTCAAGACAAGAAATGAAATGCTTGTATTTGTCGATTTGTTGGATTAAAACAAAGAAACTTACAAAAGAAAAGAGAGTATAATGGAACCGCGTTGATGATATCTGTTAACCTTTCATTAGGATCAGTATTGTGTAATCACATTTACAAAAGTAACAATAGTAATGATAAAAGATTTGAACAAGTTGTGTACATTAACTAAAGAAAGTTACTTGGTATTGTGGAAAGAAAGTTCTTGAATCATTTCTCGAGACTGGCTGGGTGGATCTTGTGTACGTTAATGTCTTGAATGGTGGTCAGTCATGTTTGATCTGTCAACCTGTTTAGATCTAAACAAGATACAGGTTACATGCTGAACCTAAAGTCTTTGCAGGATTGACGAGAAACTATTGCCAAGCGTAATGCTGATGGCATTGGGATTAATTGAAGCTCCCCGTTATTTGAACACCTCATCTGTCTCATCCACATATGTTCACGGCTAGTTACTTAATTAAGGGAGCATATTCGAGTTTCATTACTAACAAATCCAACGCTTCCTTCATCCAAGTATATTGACAAACTTCTTTAGCATTGGAAACACTCACCCAAGCTCTTCTACGAATATCCTTCTCTGGCCAAAACTCTAGTTGCTCTTTGACAAGTAGCGGAAACATATGGCCTTCGTAATATCCATCGTTACCTTTGCTCTTAAAACACCATGTACCCAATTCTCCCTCGACTATTCCAGACACTCCTGCTTCCTCTATCGACTCTCTTAGCGCGGCTTCTTTGATGGTTTCATCACTTTCCCAGCCTCCTTTAGGAAACAACATTCCTTTGCCTTTCCGTTGTGCACTAATCACAAGTACTTCCAATCCATTGTTGTTAATTCTGTAAGGTATACATCCAACAACTTGACGTTGTTGGCCTTTATTGTAACGCTGCAATAGTCGTCCGCTACGAGAAACCATTGATGCTATAGTTTTCAATTCCATTTCAATCACAGACGTGTTGATTATAGTTGGTTGTATGGAAGAAATGAAGCTCAAAATGAATGAGTGGTATTTGTGTTTGATGAAGAAAATGAGATTCGATCTATCTATATTTAAATGGTTGAAGTAGGTTTAATTTTGTGGGTTCCAGGAAGACAAAAATAAGCGCGGATGCGGTGTAGGAAATACGTGTACCTTGGTTGACATTTTGTGTATGGTTGCTTTCTTTTTCTTTTGTTTCTTATGCTATTATTATATGCTCTTTTATACTAGTATTAGTATGCTTTTATTTCTTTTGTTTTATAGTTCACGAAACATAAGACATACGTGCTCAGGTATGAACTAGGTGACAGTCAACTGCTTACCAATTTACAAATAACCATGACTAATGATAGTTTGACATTTATTTGTAAATGGTTGTTAGAGATGTAGGGTTTAATCCCTACGACCCTGATTAGTAGATGCGGAATACACGATCGAAGAACACACACAAGCAGATTCGACAGAAAAGTAAACACACAAGGTATTTCCCTAATCGTTACTCCGATTAGTTATTGAAAGAATGACGTATTTGGTTTGTTCCCCCTCAGCTCCTTTTATAGAGATGAGGGGGAACCGACTTATACAATGACCTACGGGTCGGGTTGGGCTTACACATTGTCAACCGACCTTTATTCTTAGCTACGAATTAGGCAACTCGACTCTTAACCTCTAGATACGAATTAGGCAAAATAAAGACTAAACATAACAATTTCCACCTTAGACTTTATATTAGCCTATCCCAACACTCAGCAACTCCAAACAGTGTTGTAACTTGCGTCCAGGTACCACCTTCGTCAAGGCATCCGCAGCATTGTGTTCAGTACCCACCTTCAGAACTTCAACCGTCTTTGCTTCCAAGACTTCTCTGATAAAGTGATAGCGCATATTGATGTGCTTAGTCCTTTCATGAAAAACATGATTCTGCGATAAGTGAATCGCGCCCTGATTATCACAATTAACTGCAACAGTGTTGAGCTTCACGCCCAACTCTTCCAAGAATCCCCTTAGCCAAATAGCTTCCTTCACAGCCTCCGTAAGGGCCATATACTCTGCCTCTGTAGTTTAAAGAGCCACCACGTGTTGTAGCGTTGCTTTCTAGCTTACAGCACATCCCTGTACTAAAAATGCGTAACCAGTGATAGACCTACCTTTATCCGGATCCTTAGCGTAGTCTGAATCAACAAAACCTGTTACGTCCATATGGTTGCCACGATTTGTCCCATACACCAAACCTACGTTTACAGTGTCTTGCAAATATTTCACAATCCACTTCACTGCTTCCCAATGGAGTTTACCCGGATTCGCGAAATATCTGCTAACTACACTTACTGCATACGCTATGTCTGGTCGTGCACACCATCAAGTACATCAAGCTCCCAACTGCATTTGAATACGGCACCTTACTCATTCTTTCAACATCACAATCCCTAACTGGGCAATCCTTCAACGACAGCTTGAATTGCCCACCCAATGGCATCTCTACAGATTTCCCATTGTTTATTCTAAACTTGAATGAAACTTTAGAAACGTACCCGGATTGTGACACCCTCAGAATCTTGTGACTCCGATCCCTAACGATCTCCATACCAAGAATCTTCTTTGCTTCCCCGAGCTCTTTTATGTCGAACTCCCTTTTAAGCAAAGACTTGGTAGCCGTGATCTCAGCCTTGCTTTTACAAGCAATCAACATATCGTCTACATATAACAATAGATAGATATACTCCCCTTGTGCATAACTCCTGTAATATAAACAGTTGTCGTAACTGCTACGCTTAAACCCGTTGCTCAACATGTACTCATCAAACCTCTTGTACCATTGCCTAGGTGACTGCTTCAAACCATAAAGAGATTTCTTTAACAAACATACCTTGTTACCTTGTTCAAATCCCGATGGCTGCCTCATGTAGATCGCTTCTTCAAGATTTCCATATAAAAACGCCGTCTTTACATCAAGTTGCTCCAGCTCATAATCTTTACACGCAGTCAATGCAAGTATAACCCGAATAGATGTGTGTCGAACTACCAGCGAAAATACTTCATTGTAATCAATACCTTCCCTTTGTGTGAATCCACAAGCCACCAACCTTGCCTTGTACCTAGGCTTTTGAACACCTTCAATCCCTTCCTTTATTTTGTACAGCCATTTGTAGCTCACCAGCTTTTGCCCGACTAGATGATCTACTAACACCCAGGTCATGTTCTTCCTTAGAGAATCCATCTCTTCTTTCATAGCAGCTTTCCACTTAGAACTGTCTTCACAAGCAACTGCTTCCTTGTATGTCAATGGTTCATGAGTATCTTCTCCCTCTACTGCAACAAACGCGTAAGCAACCATATTACTCTCATCCCGAAACCTTGCCGGTTTCGTTCTTGTCCTTGGCTCTCTATCCCGAACCAACTGATAATCTGTGAGATCCGGTGGATGATCAAGTTCTTGAACCCCTGCATCTTCATCATAGCCATCTTCCTGATCTGTCTGGTCTTCCTGATTTGTCTGATCTTCCTAACCAGTTTGATCTTCCTGACCTGGATGGTCTTCCTCAGGCGTATGATTATTTAACCAATGCAGTTCCACCTCAACCTGTAATTCCTCAACAGAATTATCTTTATCTGCACCAGTATCCTTCAACGTGTCTTTGTACATGACACTTTCATTGAAGACCATGTTCCTGCTTGTGACTATTTTAGGTGATTCATTATCAAGCTTATATAGTCTGTATCCATTCACACCTTCAGGATACCTCAAAAGAACGCATTTTACCGCTCTCGGCTCGAGCTTATCTTTTTTAATGTGTGAATACGCGACACAGCCGAAAACCCTCAACATCCCATAATCACTAGGATGTCCCGGCCACATCTCCATAGGTGTCTTCTTCTCAATCGTTGTTGATGGTGACCTATTTATAAGATATGCGGCCGTACATGTCGCTTCCGCCCAGAAGGTCTTGGGCAATTCAGACTGTATTAATAAACAGCGTACCTTGTCCATGAGAGTTCTGTTCATCCGTTCTGCTAACCTATTCTGCTGCGGCGTCCCGGAAACTGTCAAATGTCTAGCAATCCCACTCTCAGTGCATAGCTGATTATACTCCCGGTTACAGAACTCAAGACCATTATCCGTCCTAAGCTTCTTAACCGTCCTCCCAGTCTTATTCTCTACTAACTGCTTCCACTCTTTGAACTTCCCAAATGCTTCGTGTTTGAACCTGAGAACATAAACCCATACCCTCCTTGAATAATCATCAACTATAGATAAGAAATACCTCTTACCTCCCAATGATTCCACCTGAGACGGACCCCATAAGTCTGAATGAACATAGTCCATCACTCCCTGAGTAGTGTGCCTTCCTACACCAAAACGGACTAGATGTGACTTTCCCAGAACATAATTCTCACAAAAATCGAGCTTACCTAGACTCTTCTTGCCAAACAAACCCTACTTTACCAGCACGTGTAGTCCCGACTCACTAATATGTCCCAGTCTTTTATGCCAAACCTACACAAGACTGTCTTTTTCTTCAATACTAGCATTAAGCTCACCGGCAAATGCATGGCCATCCAAAGAGTAGACACAGTTCTCCCTTCGGGTTCTAGATATAATAACCCGAGAACCATTAATCACCTTGTTTTTGCCTGACTGCAATTTTACGGTATATCCCTCTTTTTCAAGAGTTCCCAGCGATATCAAGTTTCTTTTCAATTCAGGAATATACCTAACATTGTGTAACACAAAACTTGACCCATCTTTCAGTTGTACCTTTACCTTGCCAATACCCATGATCTTGCACTCCCCATTTTCGCCCAACAGTACACTGCCCCCATCGCATTCCAGAAAATCAAAAAAATATATCTAACCTGGGTGACATGTGATATGAACCTCCTGAATCCATGATCCAGTCTTGCAGTCTTTCGGCACTCATCACCATCATCACCTCATAATCGTCGTAAATCGAACCACTGGAGCTTGGTTGATCATCTTTCTTGATGTAACCTTTTGACTTCTTGAGATTATTCTTCGGACAGCCTCTTCTCAAATGCTCCTCAGATTGGCAAATAAAGCATTTGAGTCTTCCACCTCGAGAATTCGATCTTGACTTTCCCTTTAACTGATGCGAATTCCTGTGATCAGTTCTTCCCCTCACGTATAAACCTTCACCATCATCCCCCTTCGCCTTGGACCTTTCTTTGATTTCCTTTGAATTTAGTGTGGCCATCACGTCCTCCAAAGTCAAAGCTTCCCGTCCATAAAGCAAGGTATCCACAAAGTGTTCGTATGATACTGGTAAAGAAGTGAGTAACAATAAAGCAAGATCTTCATCCTCGAATTTTACCTTAATATTTGCTAAATCAAGAATGATTTTGTTGAACTCATCTATATGCTCGGAAATCTTTAGTCCAGTTTGACATGTAGAATGTATACAACTTTTTCTTCAGGTACAACTTGTTGGCCAATGACTTTGTCATGTACAAAGACTCGAGCTTTGACCAAACCCCCGCTGTAGTCGTCTCCCCGGTAACCTCTTTCAGGACCTTGTTACCTAAACATAAAATCATGGCACTGTGAGCTTTCTTGTCAAGCTTAGATTTCTCTTCAGCTTCCATATTCATGGGTAAAACCTCGAGAGCTGCTTCACATCCATTCTGGATTAATAAAGCACGCATTTTGACTCTCCATAACCCGAAATCACCAGTTCCATCGAATTTCTCGATGTCAAACTTGGCTCCTGTCATTCTTTATTCCTTTGTTAATTTTCTAAACCTTGTGATAAAACCTCACAATCACAAAATAACAAAGCCCCTTCCGATAATTCGCTAAACCTTGTGATAGACCATCACAATCACGAATTACGAAGTCACCTTGTGAAAAATCCCTACAAAGTATTCACCTTTTTGTTTTATTAAAACCAAAACAAAACAAAAAATTACTATAATAAGCCTTTTATAAATTTAGCCCAAAACACCAAATTAACAATAGACTTAATATATATCCTTAGGCCCAACACCAGCCCAAAGAAAACCCTTGTAGTATATTCTGTCGTTGACCTTTTTAATAAGAAAAAAACAACGACCCTTTCTTATCTTCTTCCTCTCAACACCTGTGACAAAAAAAGAAAGAAAAACAATGGTAGAAGGTTGATCTTCACAATCGGAAAACCAACACGCCCTCTTCAATCGAATACTGTTGCAACCTTGATGATCTAAACCCGATCACCAATAACCCTTCGTCGATCGATCCTAGAAACCAGCCACTCAAAGAACCGAGCTCTGATACCACTTGTATGGTTTAATCCCTACAATCCTGATTACTAGATGCGGAATACACGATCGAAGAACACACACACACACAAGCAGATTCAACAGAAAAGTAAACACACAAGGTATTACCCTAATCGTTACTCTGATTAGTTATTGAAAGAATGACGTATTTGGTTTGTTCCCCCTCACCTCCTTTTACAGAGATGAGGGGGAACCGACTCATACAATGACCTACGGGTCGGGTTGGGCTTAGACATTGCCAACCGACCTTTATTCTTAGCTACGAATTAGGCAACTCGACTCTTAACCTCTAGATACGAATTAGGCAAGATAAAGACTAAACATGTGATAACCTGAACCCGATGTCACAATTTAATATTATTTTACGAATAATTTTGAAATTTTTGATGAGTTTGAATGGTATAACGGTTGATGGTTTTATTTAAAATCGATGTTGGAAGTCTTATTTTTAGCTTTTTACTAATAGCGAGGATTATTAGGGATCACGATATCGACGGATGCCCGAGATTTTATGGTTTAGTATTTGTTATTTTGATGTTTATATTTTTGACGTTTTTATTTTAATTACGTATTAAGTCGTACCGGGATCATATTATTATAAAATTTTGAGTGCGTTTTAACTTTTGAAAAGTATTTTTACGAAACCCGAGCCTCGTAAATATTTTCAAAATTGACAATTTACAATTTCTACCTTTTAAACTATTTAATTGCATTTTAGACTAAAACTATGCACAATTGGCAAAAACTACCCCTCCATCCCCACTATAAAAGGATTTTCTACTCATAAAAACACATAGAAAATATGTTTTAACAAAATCTCTCTCACCTAACCCTTGTTCTTGCTTTTGTCGTCCCTATCCTCACACAAAAACACCTTGATCACTCAAATTTACTTTGAATTAATAAAAACTAATTGATATCCCATGTTGCAAATTCAAAGGGGATTTTTTTGGTGTAATTTTTACACACATGCAACAACTTTTGAAATTTTGATATCATCTAAGGTGGTTTGATCCATTTTCTTGTTATATAATTGTTGTTAGTGTTGTTATATATGAATTTTAAGTATTGCATGTTTAAATTTTTGAGTGGGTAATTTTTGGATGATTATTCAAAGGTGTTAGAGGTTAGCTAAGTTGTTTGTGATGATATTAGGGTGATATTAGGCATAGGAGATTGAGTAAAATGGGTTAAAAAATTAATTTAGTATGATTTTTGGAAAGGTATTTTAGATCAGTGGGAAAAAGGTAAATTTCGGGTATCTTACTGTTTGAAAATGGTTAAACTAATTACATAGGATTGTAGAGAATTTCGTTAGCTTCGATTTGATATAAAGTAGAGTTTCTAGCTCCAAACGAGCGAGAAGTTATGATGATTTGATTATTCGTGTACCGGGAGACGAGTATCGACACAATCCGAAGTTGTTGTCGATATTTGAATCGAATCTCGGGGACTATAGAATGAGTTGTAAAAATAGTCAAGGTCTGATGTTAGGTTCTAAACCTAGGATTGTGAGTCTATTTTCAAACTCAAGTGTCGGATTTGTAAACGGGATTGTTTAGAATGGTCAAAATGGTTGTATGAGTCGGTGACATGAAACTGTCCGGTTTTTGTAGTTCAAAGATGTGTCGGGCAGGGAACTTTAAAAGTAAAATATTTTAATGGGCTTTTAAGAGGACTTTCTATATATTGTAAGTGAGGTCTCTGAGTAGTACCATGAGTATTTGACGTGTTTAAGTGGGGTAAATGAGCTCGTACATTTGTATGTACCGGCAGATTTTTATCAAAAGAATAAACTAATATAGTAAACATATAGAAGGAAGTAATGGGTCACTTGTATTGTTTTCTTTCGGGCTTGTCGTGATATTATGATTTTGAGTTTGATGTTATTATGTATGGGTTATATTCGAGTCTATTATTAATGAACGCGCCTTATTTGATAGGTTGCGGTTTTTGTGTTTATCAGGCATCAACAATCGTCGAAGGTCGTCTTGCTACTGCTATTACTTAAGGTGAGTTTATAGCCTCGCTTTTTACTTGTTTTGAATGATTTTAAAACCCACGAGGGGGATACATGCTATTTGAAAGTAAAATGAACACAAGTCATGAATGATTGTTTGGACCCGAATGTTGCCTTATGTTGCCTTGAATTGTATAAGTAGCTAAATTGCAAAAGTCCCTAAAATCATGAGCCGTTAACTATGTTCTGACTTGATGTTGTGAGCTAGGAACAGCCGCTTATTCAAATAATAGTACTATTAGGCTGACGACCCTATCTGAGACTAGGGCTTTATGCTGAGTAACCTTTGGGAAGGATAATTTACGAGAATGAGAATGTGGTATACTTGCAATTGATACCCTAGTAGGGGCACTGGAATTCATCTAGTCATGCCGGCTTTAGGCATGGGTGACTAAGTTAAGGGGTCAGTATCATGAGCTTAATACAATTCTATAGCTATTTCTATAAGCCAGAATGCCTGAATAATAGATTGTATGATCAACAATTCTATTACATGATTATGATTGATTTTTCTCTTGTGTTCAAATGATGATTTAGAAAACCTATAGACTCGCTCAACCGTTGTGTTGATAATCTTAAGCATGTATTTCAGGTGATTGAAGTTGATTGCTGGCGGAACTTGCTGGAGAAGGATTGCGGGTTGCTTTTGTGGTGAGTAGGTCTAAAGCTGATTTCTTTCTCTTTTGTTATAAAATTAATAATGTATGGTTATGTATTTTGATAAAAATGTTTGTTGACTGGTCGAGATATTTGGGGGACCTAAATGTTGCTCTGATATTTCTAAAATTGTTTTACTTGGGATCGAAGGTTTTAGACAATGGTTAAATTATACCCTTTTATCTTTCAAATGTACGATTTGAGATCGTTTAAAGTGTTTTGTGTAATGAAGTTTGAGTTTAGCACCCAAATGTGTATTTCCGCAGCGCAATGTAATTTGGGGGTGTCAAAGATTGGTAACCAGAGCTTTTAGTTATAGCGAATTAGGTCGATTTTTGAAAAATGTCGTAAACTATAACTTTGGTGTCGAAAATATTTTACAAAAGCACGCAACTTCTCCGCAAGGCTCCGGTAAGATTATTTGTTTTCTGTTGTTTCATAGTTAGATGTATCCCTTAAAACTGAAATGATTTTTAGAGTATTTATTAAGTAAATACTATGATGATGTATTGATGATGTATTGATGTTATTGAAAGTACGTTGAGTACTTGTAATCATAATTTTCTTTATGTAATGCATATGAATATAATTTTAAATAATGACCTTATATACTGTCGAGGGTCTAGGACAGTAGACCAGATGTTGAACGATTTTACAACTGATTTCTTGTGGCTTGTATCGGGTATGAGGAAGTTTGATTAGTTGATATATGATAGATATGTGGTTGAAACTGGTGTGATTAGGTGGTTGATGTGAAAGAAAAGTTGTTTCAAAGGTTGTATTTGGTATGTGGAGATTTGAGTTTGTTAGGACTTGGATGATGGATGAAATTGCTAGTCTTAGGTCGATTGTGATGAATTTGTGTGCTTGAATTGAAAGGTTTAAAGAGAGGTAGGTAAGGTTTGAAAGGATGAGTGAGTGGGAGTCTCATGTGAGATCAACTCTGAGTCAAGATTGGAAGTCTAGGAATGTTGAAAATCATACTGAGATTTTCCTAGTGATTGATCTGCCATGTATGAGTGAGTATTTAAATTTTGAGAGTGAGCTGCCATCATGTTAGGGATTCGACTTTGAAGTGCGAAAAAGGGGAAATAGATGAGTGGGATGAAACTGACAGCAATATTAAGGAGGACGAGGAGATGGTGTCTAAGGAACTAATTGCGCGATGGATTTCTTCGTATCGTATTTTTTTTTGTGATCGAACTTATTTAAACCTTGTGTCGTAGCATTGTGATGGAACTTATTATCTTTTAATTTTGTTCGGTAGATGATTGTAGTGACAGACATTGCCACTGTCTTGTTGAATCCTCAACACAATCTAAATTACCCTCATGATCTATGATGTGCCTTGTTAACTCTTTTGTGTTTTGGTTGACGAACCATTGTAGTTATGTTGTTCGTGTATGTAGTATCCATGAGATGTCCTGATAAAGAAATCCTTCTTTTATCTTGATATGTATACTTATCATGTTTCTTTCTTCTGTGATAATGGAAGAAGGAGTAGGGGAATCATATTTCTGTCATTAGTGGTGATTCACATGACTAAGTTTCTTGAAATATGTCGCCAAAGCTAACAACTGCTACTGTAAACACTATGATCGAACAAGCTATTGCTAGAGCACTTGAAGCTGATCGTGCTGCAAGGAATAAAGATGCTGGAGCTAGTTGTGCTGGAGATAATGGTGCTGAAGTTGATGCTGCTGAGAATAATGATGATGCTGTTGGGAATAATGATGATGCTGCTGAGAATAATGATGATGCTGCTGGGAATAATGATGATGTTGCTGAGAATAATGATGATGCTGCTGATCCAATTGGGGGTGTTGCTGCTGTTTTGCAATTTTCAAGAGAATGTACGTATTATAGTTTAAGTGTGGTCCTACTTAGTTTTATGGTACTGGTGATGCATTAGAATTGCATAGGTGGATTGATAAGAAAGAGAGTGCTTTTGAGAATAGTGGGTGTTCAGGAACTAACAAGGTGAAATTTGCTGCTGCTACATTTCAGGATTGGTTGTGGCTAATGGTAGGACATGGACCGTGACTAAAGGACTATTGACTGTTGAGTTTTGTCCCGAGAAGGAATTAGGACAATTGGAAGACGAATTGAGAAAGTTAGTAATAAGAAACGATAACATTACTGCTTATACAAAGAGGTTTTCTGAGCTATGTTTGCTATGTTCTAATAGTTTTGTGAATGACCATAAGACAAGGAAGCAGTACAGTAAAGGATTGCCTAGTACTATCAAGGCGAGACTATTTCTTCAAAACCTAAATTTTTCGAGGAAGCTGTTCAGATGGCGCATGATTTAATGGACGTGAAAGTGCAAGATACGAAAAATAGCATTGTTGAAAACAATAAGAGAAAGTGGGAATATGCTCAGTCCAACCAGAATCAAGGTCAGAATTGTGGGAATTACCGTAATAACAATAACCAAAGATAGAACCGAAACCAGTATTTAAACTATGAAAGGAATAATGGGATACGTGCTGCCACTGTGTCTGGAAATAACAAGATAAATCTTGAGTGTGTTGGCTGTACTCTATACCATATAGGTAATTTTCCACATTTGCGACTAAAGTTAGGACAACCTGGTCATAAAGCTGCTAAGTCTAGGACAAGAGAATTAGTTACTGGAATTAGTATCTCTGGAATTATGATATAAATTTGTCTTGGCGAGAAGGGACACAAGTAATGTAATTGTCCAAGGAAAGGAAATTGACAAGATAGGAATGTTGCCGCTCCAGCTTACTTTTTGGGTGATGCTGACAAACCTTAAGGTCTGAATGTTGTAAATGGTATATTCTTATTTGATGTTCTTTATGTTAGTATGTTGTTTGATTTCAGATCATATAGAAACTGTAGAAATGTAAAGATTCAGTTGTTTTATCCATGGAGAATTAGTAAGATTGACAATTAACTATGATGTAGAATTAACCGATGGGAAAGGTTATTAGTATTAGTTCTATACTGAGAGTGTTCTTTCAATTCAGGGAAGTAAGTGTTTAATATCAACTAGATGCTCAAAGAGTTGGGATCTTTGGATGTAGATTATTGGCACGAATTGGTTAGTGGTGTGTAGTGCCGATGCTTGAGATTGGACTAATCTTCACCATAAATTGATAGCTGTTGGTTTAGATTTTGTTGAGAAGCTGAGTGTTGACTGTGAAAGGTGATGAGTGAACAATCCATATGAGAAGTATCTTGTTTGGAGATGAGGAAGTATGTGGAAGAGGGATATGATGTGTTCCTAGCTTAGGTAATTAGTGATAGGGTAGTTGAGGAAAAGTTGGGACATGTGTTAATGATTCGAGAGTATTCTGAAATTTTCCTGAAGTATTTCCGAGTTGTTGCCGTCTTGTGAAGTGAAATTCGTGTCGATTGAGTGTTGTAAGCGATAGGTGTAGTGCTCCTGCGATTTATTGCGTAGTGCTTATGCGTTTCGTTAAGTAGTATTCTTACGCCTTATCATTTGGCACCGTCAGAGTAGAATGAGTTATCAGGTCAACTGCGAGGGTAGATGAATAAGGGATGTATTAGATTAAGTTTCGTTACAGTAGTGACTGCCTGTGTTATTTGTCAAGAAGGATAGATTGTTGCGAATGTGTATCGACTATTGTGAGCTTAGCAAATTAACCGCCAAGAATTGGTATCCACTACCAAGGATTGATGTTATTTGACCAATTGTAAGGATCCAGTGTGTACTCAAAGATCGCTTTGAGGTCTGGTTATCATCAACTGAGAGTTAGGGAAGAATCTAATCCTATAGTTGTTTTTCATACTTGATGTAGGTACTTTAAGTTTCAAGTGATGTTTTTGGAATTGATGAACGTGTCTGTCGTATTCATGGACTTGGTGAATCATGTGTGTAAGATGTAGTAGGATGAGTTAGTCATTGTATCTATTGAAGATATTCTATTTTATTCTAAAAGGAAAGTAGGAACATAAGTAGCATATGAGGATAAGTTTGGATGGTTGGAAAAAGAGAAGCTGTATGTAAAGTTCCCTATGTGTGAATTTTGGTTGAAATATTTGCGTTTTCTAAGGCAGTTGATTGACAACAAAGGTATTCGTGAAGATCTTACCAATATTGAAACGATTAAGGATTGGTCGGTAACAACGACACCGACGAAAATCTGTTAATTCCTTGTCTAAGCTGGGAATAATCGGAGGTTTATCGAAAGGTTTTCACTCGTTGTTGAACCATTGATTAAGCTGACCAAGAAGAATTAGATGTTTGAGTCCCACTTATACATCTAAATTTTAATTTTCGAGATCTGATCCTTATCAGATGAGGAAGCTATATTCTGAACACTAAAGGGTAAGTATTGTTCTGCATTGATGTTGTCATCGTTGGGAAGATCTGAAAGATTTATAGTTTGTTGTGATGTGTTTCATAAGGGTTATGTAGTTGTGGTGTTTGTTTTGAGATTGTAGGAAATATTACTTGTATGGAATCAAGCGTGTACTAATTAAGGATCATAATAGTTTTCTTCATAATTAATTTATTGGGATGATAAAGGAAATGAGTAGAGAATCATCAGTTATATATATTTCGAGTACTTGAGTATGATGATGGTTATGACTGTGAGTGATTATGACAACGAGATTCGCTACCATCCGGGAATGGCGAATGTGGTAGCTGATGCACTTATCAGGAAGAAAAAGGAAAAAGCTTCTAAGGTTTGAGTTTTGGTGATGACAAGAAGTTTGGACTTGATAGAAAGGATATTAAAATTTTAAGTTAGTGGTCTGATTTGAGAAAAATGTCAAGGTAAGTGGTTTCAACATTTTGTCAAACTTATGGAAAGGATTTTGTTGTAAAGTCAAGTAATCAATACGTTCTGGTTTGAGTAAAGGTGAAAGTTGAGTTGAGTATTGCGTGTTATACAGAGAATGATGGACACAGTGAAAGGATGATTCGAACATTGAACGGTATACTTGTGCGTGTGTGATTGACTTAGGAATTGTTGGAATTCTTATACGAAAATGATTGTCATGATATTAACGAGGCTGTACTATTTGAAGGTCCATAAAGAACTTCAATTTGTGAAGGTTAAAGATCGTGGGTTATGAACGTAATTTAGATTTTTGATGTATTGCAGAAATGTAGGTGGAATTGAATGAATGAACTAAGCTTGTGTAAGTTAAGGATCGTTTATTAGTAACAAGGAGTTGTCAGAAGAGTTATGTTGGCAATCGAAGGAAATCGATGGAGTTTGAAATTGGGAAACGTGGTTATGCTTAAGGTATCGTTATGAAGGGTGAAATTTGTTTTGGGAACAACAAGGAAAGAATTCAACTTGAAGATAAGTTTCTTTCCATAGGGAGAACTGGGAAGAGTTTTTATGAGGTCAAAACATAGTAAGAATTATATTGTGAAGGCACAAGAATTCTAGGAGTGGATCTGAATTCGTGAATGAAGCATAAGGATTTCTTAAAGGAAAAGAGTTATCATTTGTTCTAGAAGTATGGAATGTGAGTATAAGAGGGGTCGAGCGCCGAGGACGTCGCTCTCTTTTAGGAGGGTAGGAGGTGATAACCTGAACCCGATGTCACTATTTAATATTATTTTACGAATAATTTTGAAATTTTTGATGAGTTTGAATGGTATGACGGTTGATGGTTTTATTTAAAACCGACGTTGGAAGTCTTATTTTTAGCTTTTTACTAATAGCGAGGATTATTAGTGTTCACGATATCGACGGATGCCCGAGATTTTATGTTTTAGTATTTATTATTTCGATGTTTATATTTTTGACGTTTTTATTTTAATTACGTATTAAGTCGTACCGGGATCATATTATTACTAAATTTTGAGTGCGTTTTAACTTTTGAAAAGTATTTTTACGAAACTCGAGCCACGTAAATATTTTCAAAATTGACAATTTACAATTTCTACCTTTTAAACTATTTAATTGCATTTTGGACCAAAACTATGCACAATTGACAAAAACTACCCCTCCATCCCCACTATAAAAGGATTTTCCACTCATAAAAACACATAGAAAATATGTTTTAACAAAATTTCTCTCATCTAACCCTTGTTCTTGCTTTTGTCGTCCCTATCCTCACACAAAAACACCTTGATCACTCAAATTTACTTTAAATCAATAAAAACTAATTGATATCCCATGTTGCAAATTCAAAGGGGATTCTTTTGATGTAATTTTTACATACATGCATCAACTTTTGAAATTTTGATATGATCTAAGGTGGTTTGATCCATTTTCTTGTTATATAATTGTTGTTAGTGTTGTTATATATGAATTCTAAGTATTGCATGTTTAAATTTTTGAGTGGGTAATTTTTGGATGATTATTCAAAGTTGTTAGAGGTTAGCTAAGTTGTTTGTGATGATATTAGGGTGATATTAGGCATAGGAGACTGAGTAATATGGGTTAAAAATTGATTTAGTATGATTTTTGGAAAGGTATTTTAGATCAGTGGGAAAAAGGTAAATTTTGGGTATCTTACTATTCGAAAATGGTTAAACTAATTGCATACGGTTGTAGAGAATTTCGTTAGCTTCAATTTGATATAAAGTAGAGCTTCTAGCTCCAAACGAGCGAGAAGTTATGATGATTTGATTATTCGTGTACCGTGAGACGAGTATCGACACTATCCGAAGTTGTTGTCGATATTTGAATCGAATCTCGGGGACTATAGAATGAGTTGTAAAAATAGTCAAGGTCTGATGTTAGGTTCTAAACCTAGGGTTGTGAGTCTATTTTCAAACTCAAGTGTCATATTTGTAAACGGGATTGTTTGAATGGTCAAAATGGTTGTATGAGTCGGTGACGTAAAACTGTCCGGTGTTTAGAGTTCAAAGATGTGTTGGGCAGGGAACTTTAAAAGTAAAATATTTTAATGGGCTTTAAAGAGGACTTCTATATATAGTAAGTGAGGTCTCTGAGTAGTACCATGAGTATTTGACGTGTTTAAGTGGGGTAAATGAGCTCATACATTTGGTATGTACCGGCAGATTTTTATCGAAAGAATAAACTAATAGAGTAAATATATACAAGGAAGTAATGTGTCACTTGTATTGTTTTCTTTCGGGTTTTTCGTGTTATTATGATTTTGAGTTTGATGTTATTATGTCTGGGTTCTATTCGAGTCTATTATTAATGAACGCGCCTTATTTGATAAGTTGCGGTTTTTGTGTTTATCGGGCATCAACAATCGTCGAATGTCGTCTTGCTACTGCTATTAATCAAGGTGAGTCTATAGCCTCACTTTGTACTTGTTTTGAATGATTTTAAAACTGGAGAGGGGGATACATGTTATTTGAAAGTAATATTAACATAAGTCATGAATGATTGTTTGGACCCGAATGTTGCCTTATGTTGCCTTTTGTTGCCTTGAATTGTTTAAGTACCTAAATTGCAAAATACCCTAAATTCATGAGCCGTTAACTATGTTCTAACTTGATGTTGTGAGTTCGGAATAGCCGCTTATTCAAATAATAGTACTATTGGGCTGAGGACCCTATCTGAGACCAGGGCTTTACGATGAGTAACCTTTGGGAAGGATAATTTACGAGAATGAGAATGTGATATACTTGCAATTGATACCCTAGTAAGGGCACTGGAATTCATCTAGTCATGCCAGCTTTAGGCGTGGGTGACTAAGTTAAGGGGTCGGTGTCAAGAGCTTAATACAATTCTATAGCTATTGTTATAAGCCAGAATGCCGGAATAATAGATTGTATGATCAACAATTCTATTAAATTATTATGATTGATTTTTCTCTTGTGTTCAAATGATGATTTGGAAAACCTATAGACTCGCTCAACCGTTGTGTTGATGATTTTAAGCATGTATTTTAGGTGATTGAAGTTGATTGCTGGCGGAGCTTGCTGGAGAAGGATTGCGGGTTGCTTTTGTGGTGATTGGGTCTAAAGCTAATTTCTTTCCCTTTTATTATAAAATTAATAATGTATGGTTATGTATTTTGGTAAAAATGTTTGTTGACTGGTCGAGATATTTGGGGAACCTAAATGTTGCTCTAATATTTCTAGAATTGTTTTACTTGGGATCGAAGGTTTTAGACAATGGTTAAATTATACCCTTTTATCTTTCAAATGTACGATTTGAGATCGCTTAAAGTGTTTTGTGTAATGAAGTTTGAGTTTAACACCCAAATGTGTATTTTCGATGCGCAATGTAATTTGGGGGTGTTAAAAAACATAACAAGAGACTTAGGTGAGGTTAAAGCCCGTCATCATTTTAGCGTTATTTCATCATTTTTCTAGTAATACATTTAGAGGGAGGAACCGTCGCGTTGTTGTCCAGCGCCAACGAATGGCGCGACTTTGTTTGGGGCAGGATTTCGTGTCCTCGTGCCGTTGGTCTGGCGTCGACCATAACAGTCCAAGTGGTTGAGTTTTTTGTGGTATCTAAAGGGTATATATATCTTATATGACACCACAAATTACCACACCTTCTAAAAAGTGGTGTTATGTCATTTCTCGTACCAAAATCCAATTTGTTGACGTGACAGTACTTTTTACCCATGACACCACCTCTATAGCACCATGATTCCTCATGCTCTTAACATCATTATTTCTAGATGTTTTTTATACTATTATATAAATGGTATACATTCACTCATTACTCTGACTTAATCTTAAACTTAATCCTAAACGAAAATAAATTAGTGTTATCTTAATCATCTATAATTAATTATACAGTGATATGTCATTTCTTAATTAAAAATTCACTTTTATTTTTAAACTAATTTTATTATTTATTTAATTATTTTATTATCTTAATTCATTGTATTTTTTAAATATTGATGCTTTTTAACTAAATATTCATTTTGATATAATTTTTTTAAAGTTATTTGTGTTTTTTTACATATTTAATGAGATTGTTTTATTTTTATTCAATATTTTTACAACTTTAACCATAATTCGAATACGAACTTGATTCGTAAAAAGTGAATACCTTTGAAGAGAGCGTTTAATGGGTCAGAGAGGGTGGAAGTATTTTTACACGGGAGAGAATAATTATGTTAAGATGTTGTTGCTGGAAAGCTATAGAATACCTAAGCAAACACATACAACGAACACATATACGTTGGAAGTGTTGTGAATCAAATTTACTAAGAGCATATGTAATGGAGAACTTGATTAAAAGCTTTTTATTATTACAAAAAGCTTTTCAAACGCTTTTTACCACTACATGATAAGGTTTTTTTGAGAGTTTGAAAAAAATACTTGATACTAGGCAAGTCTTTGAAATAAAAGCTTTTTACTTTTATGTATTGCATTAAATGTTTCAAGCCATAATAAATTTAGTATTGATTATCATAAATGTTTCAAGTCATGAAAGACTTGAAGCATTTTATATGATCTTACACAATTACTCCTCAATATGTTTACATAGTTATTTTTCTAATAAAATATATTTTTATTTTCATCTTTTAAGTATATACAATTTAATTTAAGTGTATAAAATTTGGTTTAAACATATAAATTCAAATGAGTTTGTTTTTAAAATAAAGTGAAAAATAAATAAATGTATTGATAAGAAGTAGTCGGAAGCTCCCAGTTAGAACCAAATGTATCATAACACAACATTACCTCTTCACTTTATCCCCACTGCTGCCACATCAGCATAAAGCAACTAACAAAAATCCCATTTCACTCATTACATGCCAACCCCTTTTCACTTTGGCCCCACTACTATCTTTTATTTTTATTTTTTTCATTTTTACGCAAATTTAATTCATTTTATTCAAATTAAAATTACAAACACTTAAATAAAAATTACAAATACGGAAATTAAAAATACGATACGAAAATTTAAAAACACAACAATAAAAATAAACTGCTAATTTTGGGGGGCATATCGGGCCATAATTTCTTCTTGTTGTCGACGCACGAACGACCTCTTTGGTTCCACCATTGCGTCGACATCAATCGCGAGAATCAGGAAGTCGGCCAACTTCATTTGGGCATCATACGCGGATTTTCCCGAGATCATTTTTTGATTCATTGCATTTTCCAGTATTTCCTTCGATAACGACCCCGACAATATTCCTCCAGTGCTCTTAGTTGTCTCAGATCTTGACTTCTTGGCGGGTCAATCTTTTCCCGCGGGTCGAGGACGTTCATCAGGACCGAATACTTCCTGTTATCATCCGCAGCAACTGGTTTTGCCCCGACATATTCTGGGTGGGTTTTGAGGATCTTCCACCTGTGAAGGTAAGAAAATTTTCTTTTTTTTATGTGCCGCACAAAATTCTTCCTTCGCAGCTTTCATAACATCTTCATCATTCCACACACTCTTACGATTTACTCCTTCGTAAATCGCTTGAAACTTTTGAGCATCAGGTTGCATCCAACCCCATTTTCCTGTAATCATGCTCTTTGTGCGTTGCATCCCGGTTGTTTGGTCGTTGAAATCTCGAACAATCTGCCCAAAAAAAAATCAAGGTTTTGATTGTTTCCAATTTCGGCGTTCTCCGAAACACCAAGCCAACATTTCACCAATAGTACCTCCTCCGCCTACGTCTAACGTGCCGCTGCCTGAGGCGGAGCTTCCACAAATTAAATGTCATCATCATTTGTATCCATATCAACGACTTTTGTTTTACTAGCTATGTTTTTTTTGCGGATGCCTTTTCTTGCTGGTGACCGTGACGCCAGAACTTTGAATTGGGTTTCTGGCACTTGTTGTTGTTCACTAGGGTAAAATTGGCTGTTAAATTGGGCGTTTTGAAATAAGATTTGTTATTGTTGTTGGTAAATTTTTTCTGGTGTCAATTGGGGGAAATAGGTTTGAGTAAAAGGAGGGTGTGGGAATTGGGAGCCAGATGGAAATTGGGAAGAAGATGGAAATTGGGATGAAGATGATATTGAGTTTTACGACGATGGCGTCGAGGGGTTTGCCGCTGGTGTCGAGGTGTTGCTTGTGTTGAGAAGCCCGATGACATTGAGTTATGGGAATTGATCATTTGAGATGTTAGACATTTTTTTTATAGTTTTAGAGAGAATAGAAAGAACGTTATTTGTTAAAAGTGTTAAATGGGGGATATATATAAAAAGGTTTAGGGTTAAAAAAAATAAAAAATTACAATTTTCAAAAAGTTACCGGTAGCCAACGCTACTTAAAAAAAAATTCAAACTCAAAAAGTATAATAGCCAACGACTAGAATTGTTCCTCTCTCCTCGTTAAAGGCTCGTCGCTGCAGCGACGAGTGCTCGACGACAGAGGGGTGGGTGTGGCAACGCAGCCCGACGAGGGTGCCAGCAAGACACGGCGATCCCTCTTCCGCCGTGACACCCTTGGCTCTTAGAGCATTTATAATATTTCAAGTCTTTCATATTCAAAATGTAAAACTATAAATGAAAAAAATTATTAACCCAATCTATCTTTTTCCTTTCTTCTCAAGCCGTACTCGCAACAGAAAAAAAAAACCAAACACCACTAACAAACACAAACACTCACATAAACACAACACAAAACTCACAAAATCAACTTTTGATTTATATATAAAAAAAGAATACCAACAACGAGAGTTGGTAGGTTGGCGAAGGGGCAAATGGCGTGACATGCCAGGTGTCATTTGCGGCGTCGTTCGTCATTTTTTTTGTTTTGGCGAGAGAATAGTTCACCCTCGTCGAGCTCACTTATAATTACCATGTAATGAGAGTACAAAATAAGGAAAGCTGGCGAAGGCAAAGACGTGGAGCGCACTTTGATAAGAATTTTTAAGAACAATAATCATAAATTTCATAACACTACTAATCAAGTTCAAAAATAAAAGTGAAACAAAAGAGTATAATCCAAAGGGTTAAAAGAAAGTTTTGGGCCAAGGTTTTAAAAGAATTTAATCAAGTTTGGACTAAATTTGTATTAAATCTTTTAGAGTTGATTATTTTTGTTTTTATAAAATAAAAGAGTTTTTACTTTGAATTATTTACACAAGGGGACTCTGTAATTCGTGATTGTGAGGTATCATATATCATAAGATTTAGCGAATTACCGAGGGGGCTTTGTTATTTTGAGATTGTGAGATTTTTTCACAAGGTTTAGCAAATCAATAAAGGGATAATGAACGTTCAAGACTTGTCGAGGTTGCAAGATTTCTTAGCTTATTAGAAATCGATTTAAAAAAATTAATAGTACGACAAGGGTTACTTCAAAAGGCGCCATGTATTTTTCTTGATTCAAGGGTTTTCGATTTGTTGGATAGGTTAGTTTCAAGGCTCAGTCAATATTTGAGTAAAAAAAGGGTCTTCTTTTGAAGGGTTACTTGTTTGATCGATTTTTAAGATTTTTATCTTAGGATTATATCGATAAAGCAAGGGTGTTTTACACATGGGATACTTCGCTAGATCGTGTTTTTGTGTACGTAAATTCACAAAAGGTTAAACGGTTAAAAAAGGGTTAAAATAAGATGACATTGAACAAGTTTGATGTTGTGAAATTTGATGGGAAGAATGACTTCGGGTTATGGCATGTAAGGATGAAGGCTTTGCTGGAACATCTGGGATTAGATGCAACATTTGAGGAATTACCCGCCATCACAATAGTGGCGTACGATAACGTCATTACGAAAAAAGGTTACAATGCACTGATCTTGTGTTTAGATGATCGAGTACTACGGGAGATCGCCAAGGAGACGACTGCAGCGGGGATTTGGAAAAAGTTAGAAACTTTATACATGACAAAGTATTTAGCTAATCGTTTGTACTTGAAGAACAAGTTATATAATTTTCAAATGCATCAAGGTAGGAGTCAGTCTGAACATATTGATGAGTTTCACAAGTTTGTAAGTGACTTAGCGGCTATAGATACTGCTATATCGGATGCGGATCAGGCATTATTATTACTCACATCTTTACCATCGTCTTACGATAATTTCATAGAGACTTTGGTATATGGTCAGGATACTTTGAAGCTAGAATATGTGCTCGTGACACTTAATTCTAGGGAACTTCTAAAGATGACAGATGCAAAGGGTGATGGTGGTGAAGGGTGGTATGTGAGGGAGAGATCTAGTTAGAGAGATATGGAGCAGGGTACAAATAGTTCGTGGTCAAACTCACAAGGAAGAAGCGATAGACTCAGGTGTTATATATGTCAGTCCGAGGATTATTTGAAGAGGGATTGTCCCATGTATAATCACAAGAAATCTCAAGGTTTTGTCATGAAAAGATCACGGTTATAAAGGGTTCACTAGTGGTACTAATAGGAACAAGAAGGGCTAATTGCGTTTATACCCTGAACGGTCAAGCTGTGACCGGAAAGACAATGAAGGGTAGGAAGCAGTTAGAATTTCAGACTGGCTGGAAGATCAAGATGGGTAACGTTCTTGATTATTGTAATAAGAGGTCTACAAAACAATGTATGAAGTGTGGGGTTGTTAAACATTTGGATGTTGCGGGGTTACAACAGAAGAATGGGTTGGTTGAGGAGATGAACGTGGCACTCTTGGATAAGGTACGTTGTTTTCTGATTCAGTCTGGTATATCCAAGGTTTTTTGGACAGAGGGTACAACCATGTCTACATATCTAGATAATAGGTCACCATCAACATGTGAGACCCCCAAAATCTGACATGGAACAACTAGGCAACGAGGGGGTAACACGTCATAGTACAAGAAACAATGAATTACAGTTCATACAAAGCTGACGAAATAAAAACATGTACATTACATCATAAAAGGTCAGAGGTTTTAAACATAGGTCCCAGAGTTTTAGAAGTGAAAAATTATATTATTTTGTCTCAATTTATAACTTAAAGTTGCCCAAAAGATAGAATAAACTCCTGACAGTTTTTACTAAAAACAGTCTTTTTAAAGCATCACATAAATCTCCAAGCTGCGATAATATCCCGCGGGCTCCCATCCAAGCAAAGCTAAGTAATAATACCTGAGATTAAACATGTAAAATCGTCAACCTAAAGTTGAGTGAAATTCATAGGTTTAGCGGTAAAGGTGTGGAACACAAGCATTCATTTGTAAAACAAGTAGTATGGAGTTTGATTCGTCAACCATAGTCCGAAATCATTATTATTGCTGTTCAGTTCATGAAACGAAGCTTAACTCAGTGTAAGTTCCTCTAGGGAGTATTCAGCCTAAATACTCAAGCAATAAACAAATATCAGTGCGTCAAGGTACTTGAGACGGGGATAGTCAATCCCGATGGATTCACCCACAACATTCGCGCTTAATACTCGAAATTAACGGTTCATGATCAGGAGAGGAAACTTAAGGCTAGACTAAAAGCAATAATAATATTGAAAACCTGAAATCATACATGTTCTGGATAGCATACAAGTTCTGGATAACATACAAATTCTGGATAGCATACAGTTTTTAAATGGTTGTGTTCCACCATGTAAAATCTCACCCCGTGTTTAGAAACCATGTACAAGTAAAAAGGGGCTATGAACTCACCTTAGCCACGAGGTAAGTCAATCACGGTACTCAGCAACTGAGTAGAAACGGTAGTGGTAGACTATCACCGACGATATGGATGCCCATGGAAACACGAAAACCACAACCTATCAAAATAAGGCGCGCGTTAAGACTCGAACTCGAATATCGATATGTACCAAATATAATATGACTCAAATGTTTTCAAAGTATTCATGTTTCAAAACCATTGACACGAACCAAATGAATCCATTTATCCAACGTTACTTGTTTAAACACTTGTACACTTGAAGTCGACCCGTCATAAGACGCCAAGTCAACGCAAGTCAAACTATCCTTTTTAATCACTCGGACCAGTAGCCAAGTCATTTATATAATGACTAAGCACTTGAATAAGTCATCATGTCCGATGATGAATACTCAAACTCACGCAACACAAACATTGAACTACATGTCCAAAATTAAAATCAGCAAGCCCGAATATACACACCGATCTACCCTATCTAGACTTGTCCGTTTTACATGAAAATTGATGTCAAGGTCACTTATAACCAGTATAAGACCTCACCAAAATTTGAGCAATGTTCACACTTTAAAATCCATCAGCTCGACACTTTACTCGACTCTAAATTTGGGACAGATTTGTGCACTTGTTTTGTAAAACTGTTTGGACCACTTTAAATGTACTAATTCGACAATCCGTCTTTTGAAACCACTACTAGACTCATCAAACTCAGTTTGTAAACTTTGAAAATCAGTAGCATCAACTATCTAACCAAGCCTAAAGTCCCCGAGAGTCGACCCAAAATCAGCCACAATTTCGGATTGTGCCGACTTGCGTCTCCCGGTACACGAAAACTAAAACTAGCATAACTTTTGACTCGTAATGACTTAGAAGATCTATCTTATACCAAAACGATCATTTTGGAAAACTCTACAACAATATAAATTAATCTTAGTCTTTCACAGACCTTAAACCCACGAAAAATCAGTTAAAGACCTGCTGTCCCAAATTACCTTTTTGGAAAACAAGTCAAATCCATTTTTCAATCAAAACCAATCATTCCCATACCTATAGAATCACTATACCATCATTCCTATCAATTAAACACTCCTAAAAACACTTGTATGAAAAATCTAACAAAAATCAAAGATTAAAAAATAACCTTTTATCATAAAACATGGTGATCTTAACAAAAATAACACATGCATGATCATCAAAATTATTTTCACCAACCATAAATCATAAGAACTTGAAACTTGATGCATGTAACAAAAATTGGTATCAATGGAATCACCTTAAGATTTTAGGGATGGGACTTTAATTTTTTTTTTATCAAATCATGGTGGATGATGGTGTTTTATGTTGGGGTTTACTTCGTTCCAACAGGGTGAAGATAATCAATAGCCTAACTACGTACCAATGAATGGTTACCGGATATCTCTTGGAGTCGTGTAATCACTTTCCAAAGAAGATTATTCGACCCTATGCCTGGGTTAACACGAATACCTCTTTGGGATAAAACCAAGAGTTAGTTCTTGTTTTAGGCACAAATCAAGAACTCTATGCGTTTCTGTGTTTCTTGTTTCTGTATCTCATCATGCAAAATATGATCACTATTTATAGTGATCCTATTCCTTTAAGGAATGTAACTCCTAGTCAAAGGTATTAAGAGCATTAATCGGCCTATTAATCTCATAATAACCTTCATAAAGCATAGTGGTTACATGACCAGAAATCTGGTCATCAAGTCAATATTCAACCCTCATTAACTGGTCAAAGAGGTTACAAAGACTTTGTGCATCACCAGGAGCAACGTCCTAACCAGGAGCAGCTTCCTGACCAGGAGCAGCTTCCTGACCAGGAGCAACTTCCTGACCAGAAGCAACTTCCTGACCAGGAGCAGCTTCCTACTGATATCACAACCACTATATTGAGTCCAGGGAGGTAAGGGACTTAATGGGTGTACACTCCGTACCTCCAAACCCATTTACAAGTATTACCCGTTCCCACAATTGCACTAAATTTCCAACAATCCTCCCCAATTTAGTACAATTCCTTTTTGCATGAAAATAAACTTTAACAAAACCAGTGCATAAATGAAAATGTCCTGAGGATTGAATTTCCATCTTAGTACATCACTCCAAATATTCGAGAATCAGGGTGTTCTAAGAATTGAACCCTTCAACTACTTTGAACACCTGAAGATAACATACACCCAAGTTTTCAAACACTTAAAACGCTCCTGACACCATATTGTTGGGGTTTACTTCGTTCCAACAGGGCGAAGATAATCAATAGCCTAACTACGTACCAATGAATGGTTACCGGATATCTCTTGGAGTCGTGTAATCACTTTCCAAAGAAGATTATTCGACCCTATGCCTGGGTTAACACGAATACCTCCTTGGGATAAAACCAAGAGTTAGTTCTTGTTTTAGGCACAAATCAAGAACTCTATGCGTTTCTGTGTTTCTTGTTTTTTTTTCATCATGCAAAATATGATCACTATTTATAGTGATCCTATTCCTTTAAGGAATGTAACTCCTAGTCAAAGGTATTTAAGAGCATTAATCGGCCTATTAATCTCATAATAACCTTCATAAAGCATAGTGGTTACATGACCAGAAATCTGGTCATCAAGTCAATATTCAACCCTCATTAACTGGTCAAAGAGGTTACAAAGACTTTGTGCATCACCAGGAGCAACGTCCTAACCAGGAGCAGCTTCCTGACCAGGAGCAGCTTCCTGACCAGGAGCAACTTCCTGACCAGAAGCAACTTCCTGACCAGGAGCAGCTTCCTACTGATATCACAACCACTATATTGAGTCCAGGGAGGTAAGGGACTTAATGGGTGTACACTCCGTACCTCCAAACCCATTTACAAGTATTACCCGTTCCCATAATTGCACTAAATTTCCAACAATCCTCCCCAATTTAGTACAATTCCTTTTTGCATGAAAATCAACTTTAACAAAACCAGTGCATAAATGAAAATGTCCTGAGGATTGAATTTCCATCTTAGTACATCACTCCAAATATTCGAGAATCAGGGTGTTCTAAGAATTGAACCCTTCAACTACTTTGAATACCTGAAGATAAAATACACACAAGTTTTCAAACACTTAAAACGCTCCTGACACCATACAAGCCATGTGTCCATATCCAATTCATAAAAGTTGTAAGAGCCAAAGTCCATGCTCCTTGAGGCGGCGAAACCACAACATTTACATAGGTGGTTCCTCTTTAGTTCATGCTCCTGCTTAAGCACTTTTTCAAAGAAATTAACCATTAAGAAGTTTATAACTTCATCCTCCTTTCAGCAGGTACAAGCACATCCTTGGGATGATATACATGTGCTTCAGTCCCCTGAATGTTCAGCTTTCCACATTGAACTCAGCTCCCAAGTTTCCTCAGGAGGGAGTTGGGTGTCCTAGCATTCAGTGACTAGAGTGGACTTTTAAACCCATCCCTTTACCAGACTTTATAACCAAGTCTCTAGCCAATCCTTTCGTCAAGTGATCAGCTAAGTTTTGTTGAGACCTCACAAACTCTATTGAAATCACCCCATTCGTGATCAACTCACGAATCATGCTATGTCTAACACCTAGGTGTCTAGACTTGCCATTGTACATCTGGCTATATGCCTTAGCCAATGTAGCTGCACTATCACAACGGATAGAAATGGGTGCCATAGGTTTGACCCACAATGGAATCTCAAGAAGCAAGTTTCTCAACCATTCAGCCTCTTTACCAGCAGCTGCTAGAGCCATAAATTCAGATTCCATTGTTGAACCAGTAATGCAAGTTTGCTTCTTGGATGCCCAAGAAATTGCACCACCACCAAGAAGGAATACCCAGCCACTTGTGGATGAATTATCCTCAGTATTGCTGATCCAACTTGCATCAGTGTAACCTTCCAACACTGAAGGATATCCAGTATAAGACAAACAATAATCCATTGTTCCTTTCAAATACTTCAGTACCCTCTGAATTGCTTGCCAATGCTGAGTACCAGGATTACTAGTATACCTACTCAGTTTACCCACAGCAAATGCAATGTCAGACCTAGTACTAGTCATGGCATACATCAAGCAACCAATAACCCTAGAATACTCAAGCTGGGAGACAGCCTGACCATTGTTAGGCATTAGTTTCTCACTTGTATCCATAGGTGTACTTACTGGAGTACAATCAAAGTGATTGAATTTCTTTAGCACCTTCTCAATGTAATGAGACTGAGAAATTACAATACCATCACTTTCATGTTTAATCCTTATGCCAAGGATAACATCAGCCTCCCCCATGTCTTTCATGGAGAACTTTGATGACAAAAAATCCTTTGTCTGATCAACCTTAGCTTGGTCAGTACCAAAGATTAACATGTCATCAACATATAGGCAAATGATGACTCCTTTACCAGATTCATCAAATTTGCTATATACACATTTGTCAGCTTGGTTAAGTGAATAACCATTAGACAAAACCACTTCATCAAATTTCTGGTGCCATTGCTTAGGTGCCTGCTTCAGTCCATATAAGGACTTAATCAGTTTACACACCTTACCTTCATGACCAGGCATGATGAAGCCCTGAGGTTGGTTCATATAAACCTCTTCATCCAAGTCACCATTCAAGAATGCTGTCTTCACATCCATCTGATGAATAATCAGATTGTGAATACTTGCTAGAGCAATCAGCATTCTTATGGTACTGATACGTGCTACTGGAGCATAAGTATCAAAATAGTCTATCCCTGACTTTTGTTTAAAGCCCTGAATGACTAACCTTGCCTTGAACTTTTCAACAGTTCCATCTACCTTCATTTTCCTTTTGAAAATCCATTTGTTACCAAGTGGATGGCAACCAGGAGGTAGATCAACCAACACCCAAGTGTTGTTGCCCATGATGGAGTCCATCTCATCATTTATTGCTTCTTTCCAGAAAGCAACATCCTGGGACTTCATTGCTTCATCAAATGTTTTGGGATCATCCTCAACATTAAAGCAATAGTAGAATTGGTCAGAGACCTCATCTCTTGTACCTTCAACTAAGTATAGTTGAAACTCAGGCCCAAAATTCCTTGGAGTCCTATGCCTTGTGCTTCTTCTAAGCTCAGTCTCAGGTTGCTGAACCACAACCTCATCAGTGACCCTTTCAGGTTCCACTGAAACACCAGTGTCCTCAGCTCCTATAGGAGTCCTAAGGCTTGGTCTAGGGACTGATGAGAACCTAGTCTCATCAAAGTTAGCATCCCTTGATTCAATGATTGAAACTGAATCATTAGGTTCAATAACATAGAACCTATAAGCCTTGGAATGCTCAGCATATCCAACAAAGATGCATTCAATGCCTCTTTCACCCAAGGTTTTCACCTTTGGATCAGGGAGTCTTACAACAGCCCTACAACCCCAAACTTTGAGGTAGTTCAAGTTTGGTTTCCTTTTAGTCCAGAGTTCATAAGGGGTAATCATGTTCCTTTTATTAGGAACCCTATTTAATAAATAGCAAGATGTTAACATAGCTTCTCCCCAAAACCCTTGACTCAGTCCTGAGTAGGACAACATGGAGTTAACCATCTCTTTTAGTACTCTATTTTTCCTTTCTGATATACCATTTTGTTGTGGAGTATAGGGGGCAGTTGTTTCATGGATTATTCCAACAGACTGAAAATACTGAGTATTCATGTACTCACCTCCCCTATCAGTCCTAAATCTTTTGATTTGGACTCCTTGTTGTAATTCAACTTCAGTTTTAAATACTTTAAATTTATCTAATGCTTCATCCTTAGTATGTAACAAATAGACATAACAAAACCTTGAAGCATCATCAATAAATGTTACCAAGTATTTCTTATTCCCTAATGAGGGAGTAGCATGCAAATCACATAGGTCACTATGGATTAGCTCCAAAACTGTAGTTACACGTTTTACATCCTGAAATGGTTTCTTAGTAATTTTATTCAGCATACAAGTCTGACACTTATCAGTGTCCATGTCAAAAGCTGGAATTAACCCATCCTTAGACATATCTTGCATCCTCTTATAGTGGACATGGCCTAGTCTAGCATGCCATAGTGATGAATCATTTAGTTTAGTGGTAGTCATCAGGACAGAATCAACATTTATACTAGAATCAATATTAAGCCTGAACATTTAATTACTCAAATAGCCAAAACCAATAAACACACCATGTTTTGATAAAACAAATTTATTAGATTCAATCACTTGTTTATAACCACAATTATTCAAAACACTACTAGAAACCAAGTTCTTCCTAATATTAGGAACATGCAAAACATTAAACAAAGAAACAATCTTTCCAGAACTAAATTTAAGATCTACACAACCATGCTCTTTGACTTATCACTTTCATGCACCCTGAGGGATTCCTCAATGCGCAAATGACTGCCCAACTCAACAAGAGTTAACTCCTCCTTCTTATGTTTCAAGGTGTGCTTGAAATCTTTCCAAGAAGGAGGTAGTTTGTCAATGACACACGAGACCTGAATGGTCTCATCCATGTTCATTTTATGTTGTGTAAATCTGCCAAGTATTCCAAGAAGTTCATTGTATTGTTCCATGACTGGTCTTGAATCAGTCATTTTGTAATTTGTGAAATCACTCACAAGGAACTTCTTACTTGATGCATCCTCAGCCATATATTTGGCTTCCAAGGAATCCCATAGTTCTTTAGCAGATTCAACATTTTGGTAAATATCAAATAAAGAATCAGACATACCATTGAGAATTATGCCGCGACATACATAATCATCATTCTCCCATTTGCTCCTTTTCCTCAGTTCCTCCAAAGTAGCATCATCACCACCACCAGGAATGGGAGTGGTCAGCACGTACACCAAGTTCATTGTAGAAAGAAGAAAGTGCATCTTCTTCTGCCATCTCCTAAAATCAACCCCTTCGAACTTGTCCAGTTTGGAGAAGTTAGCCACCATATGCTTCATTGCCGCCGCCATTGATTATCACAGAATAATCTTCTTTGATTGTTGGGGTTTACTTCGTTCCAACAGGGTGAAGATAATCAATAGCCTAACTACGTACCAATGAATGGTTACCGGATATCTCTTGGAGTCGTGTAATCACTTTTTAAAAGAAATTAACCATTAAGAAGTTTATAACTTCATCCTCCTTTCAGCAGGTACAAGCACATCCTTGGGATGATATGTAAAACATGTGCTTCAGTCCCCTGAATGTTCAGCTTTCCACATTGAACTCAGCTCCCAAGTTTCCTCATGAGGGAGTTGGGTGTCCTAGCATTCAGTGACTAGAGTGGACTTTTAAACCCATCCCTTTACCAGACTTTATAACCAAGTCTCTAGCCAATCCCTTCGTCAAGTGATCTGATAAGTGTGAAAACACTCATCAATAATGATCCAAATACCACTCAAAACACAGTCAAATACATTATTTTAACTGTAAATTATCAGAATTACGTGTGTATTTTGTGTTTGTGTATTTTCAGGTAATATAGGTACATTTGGAACAAAGACGCGTTTTCAAGGGATTTATATCACAAAAAGACGAAGAAAAGGATGAAAGATGCTCCAAGGACCTTATTTGCCAAACTTCCAAAGATAAAGGGCTTAAAGTGCAATTTCTACAAAGAAAAGGATAAAAAGGAATTTACTTAAAAGGTTTTATAACCATTTTAAAAGAAAAGAAGAATGGAGGGACCAAAAAGTAAAAAGAAAGGGAAAGTTTTATTTAACTTGGTCAAGTTGACCAAGACCGGTCAAACTTGCAAAACACACACGCTTCGTCTCCAAACGAGAAGAGAGAGAGAAAAAGATAACAGACGGTTTACTTCTCTTTCCACCAAACCTGCAATCGATATTTAAGAACGATCCATGAAGATTGAGCCAAAGTTTCTAACTACAAAGATGTTTCTTTCCTTCTCCTCTACAAGGAGGTACAAGTCAATTAGAGCAAAAGTTAAAGATAAAGAAAGCCCCAATTTGAAGAAAGATGAAGAACGAAGAGTTATCCTCGTATTTTCCACGTGTCGAAATCTGATTGAACAAGACACGTCACTTCTACCATCTCGACGGCTATATAAAGAAGACGAGGCTTCATTTTTCATGGTTAGCTAGGAGTAGATTAGCACATAGTTAGTTAGATAGGACTAGTTAGTTAAAGCTTTTGTAACGAATTCAGTTTCTTTTCAGTTTAAACTTTTGTAACCGTTTCTAGTTTTCTTCCATTAATGAATCTTTAAAAGCTTCATAAATTTTCTTCTTTCTCATCTTTTCCTGTTTATTTCTCTTCTAAGTTTCTGTTTTACTTTACTGATACTGTTCACGATAAGATTTAGTATGGTCATAGTTTTGATTTTAAATGTTTGCTATTCTAAATAGTTTGTGATTTGTATTCAGTTTTTAAAAAAAGATTTGATCTTGTAGATTGTCGGTAAGATTTGAGTAGTCAATAGCTTATCAGATTTTTGAGCTTATAAGAATTTGTAATAAGCTTTTCAGTTTAGTAATTGAAACAAGTAGTTGTAGTTAGTGGAAGTAGCCTAAAAAGATTAATGATTCTCTAAAAAAGGTGTATCAGTTCTTTAGTTCAAATGAAAGTGTTAGGTTTTTAGTAACATTCAATTTCAGTCATGTGAGTTCGTTTTCATCGAGTATTCGTGAGGAAAATTTAAGTCAATTTCAGCAGATTTTTAATTCGTTTATAGTAGTGTCAATTTGGTTGAATTTGTCGAATTCGAGAATGTTTTGTTTGGATATCCTGTTTTGCAGGTACTGTAGCAGAATCGTAGAGATTCAGCTAGTTCTCCATTCTGATTTGTAGCTTTGGAGTATTCAGTTTTGTTATTTTGGTTGATGTTTGTTAATAAGCTTGTTAAAGCTTATATTCGATGAACCTGATAAATCAGAGAGTGCATTTTTAGTCGAATCAGCTTCTTATTTCATGACCAGCTTGTGGTTTCTTTTTAGTTTCATTATGCAGGCAGGTTAGTAGACGAAGAGTAGGGGTGTTTTGTGTAAAGCGAGCTCAGCGCTCCGCTAGCTTCTTCATCAACGGGCAGGCTTCGGATGAATAGGTCAAGCGAATTTAAGTTTCTGCATTTTATTAATCTAGCTAGCTGAAGGATTGTAGTATTATCTTGTGTGATATATGCTTAGTATAATCTGTTAAGCGCGATTCATGTTTTCTGAATTCCTTTTAGATTAATCTGTTAGTGCTTAATTGTAGTGTAATGTTAGTGTAGATTTGTTCGATATGCTTATTTTCATAGTTTGTAAATCTGTTTTGAGTAGTATTGCTCATTTTCTTTTACTGGCAGTTTGATTTTTGTTTCGAACTTGTTAAACTGTAATTGGAATTATAGATTTAGCGATAGACAGTTTAGTGTAATGATCAGTGTTTGGCTTTAGTACTTTTCTCATTGAGATAATGGTAATGGATTAGAGTTATTAGTTGAATGATATAGATGCACTTATATTCTTTGATAAAATCAATCAGTTTGGTAAATTGGCCAATTTAGTCCTTCATTTTGTATCTACTTGTTGCACCAGCAGTCCAGCCTCAGTTAGTGCTTAGTTTGTTAATCTTTTTAGTTACAAAGGCTTTGCATTAGTAGTCCTTTTTGGTTAATTGGATTTCTGGCTAGTTGGGCTTAGGTTGACTTAGATGGGCCGAAGTTAGCACTTGTAGAATTGATTTTTAATTCGTGAAATTTCACTGCTTTAATTGTAGTCAATTTTGTGAACTCTTATAATTGATCATTTCATTTTAGTCTAATATTTGTATTTTGTATTTTAAATTTGTAGTGTAAAAATTGTATTTTTCGTGCACTTTTACGTTTACATTTTATATTTGTAGAATAAATTTACTTTTTGCATTTTATATTTTATTCAATTGATTGTCGTAATTGCAATATGTTTTTAGCTTAGTACATATACGTAGCTAGATAGTATTTTTACATTTTTACGTGCTAATTGCCAAGTAGAAATAGAATACCAAACAAGTTTTTTTTTACCAAAAACAATTAAGTCTTTGCTAGAAAACGTTATATCAATTCGAATCGAGCTGAGAAGACAACTACACTAAAAAACGAAATATTAAATGGCGCTGCTGCCGGTTCTTTTCGTGAAGATTAACGATTTCGAGTGAGACGATTGGATTTTGGGATCCGTTCATTTTGTGAACGTTATTTTTACGTATTATAAATCATGAAGAAAAAAAAATCAAAAATATAAAAATACAAAAAAATAAAAAATCACAAAATCAATTCTTTTCCTAAAGAATTGAACCAAAAAAATAAAAAATCCAAAAAGTAATCTTTTTCCTAAAAGATTACAACAAAAAAATATATATTATATCGATTTCATCGCTTTTTACGTAGATATAGTATTTTTCTTAAAAAACAAATATATACAAAAATATTTTTTATATATTATTATATGTAGATACGTATACATATACGAACAACCAAGTTACCTATTTCCATAAGTATTGCCGAGGCAATACACCGTGTCGAGGGGCGTTCCGGTCCTTGACACGCGTATCGATCGAATTTAATTAAGCAAGAATAGATAAATACTTCCAATTGGCAATAATTCGAAGAATACAAACTACTAAAGTGAATAGATAGGCGACGTGCTATAAAATGCCGTCTAAGGGTTAATAGGTACTTAAGTGCTTCGCGCCACCTAACCCCCCGTTCACTAGGGCGTATTCTAAGAAGGAAGGCTTGATTGGAGGTCTTGCACCCAAGTAGTAATATTATATATACTTTCTTGTGGATATTTTATATCGAACCTCGAGGGAGATAATCTCTTCTCCTTCAAAAGTCGACCGAGGGCTACTCCCTCATTCCTCGTGTTTATTTACACGTGTACTCGCACACGTGTAAACATACCACCTTTGGTGTATTACTTCCTTCCCTGAGGAAGCTTTTAAACGTCATTATACTTGTATATACATTCGGCCACCTTGTTACACATGGATACTCGTTCCATGTTGGAGATTTTGCAACAACGATCCGCCAACGCTAATTATCCGACTTGTTCGACTTGTGGAGGTCCACACGATACTTATTTATGTGATCAAAACAATGGTTATTATGGGGAGGGATATGCTTACAATGGAACCGAGAACCCTAATTTTCAACCTAACACTCAAATGGACTACACTTGTAATGACTATATGGGATATTCCGGTTTTTCATCACAACCTCCACCATCATTTCATGATCAAACCTTTAATGTGCCATACCAAAACCAAGGATTTTCCAATTATGAAGGTTTTCAAAATAATGATACTTTTCAAGGCTATAATCAAGAAACCTTTCATAATCAAGGATTTTCAAACAATGAAGGCTTTCAAAATAATGATGAAAATTTTCCATGCTATAATCAAGATACTTTTCAAAATCAAGGATTTTCACATTATGAGGGTTTTCAAAATGAAGGAAATTTTCAAGGTTACAATCATGAGAACTTTCATAATCATGACTCTTTTCAAAACTATAATCCACCTAATTATGGAAATCCACCTCCACCATATTCTTCGACTTATTCAGGTGAGTTTTGTGGGAACGCACCCCATTATGGTTATGATTGTAGACCGAGGGATCCGCCATCCTATTTCCTTGATAATGTCAAGAAGTTTCATTCTTTACTTGAGAAAATGAACAAGTCGTACGATGACGTTTATAAGATGCTTGATGGTATGAAAAACATGAGCTACAAGGAAATGAAAGACACGAATCGATGGTTAAAGGAACTAATTAACTCTACTGAGGAAGAGGAAATTGAGTCTCGGCAATATTTTGATAAGGAATTCGGTGATTTGTATCGTGAATCGTTGAACAAATTTTCTTGTCGCCTCAGGAAATATTCAAATGATTTCTTCCGTAAGACTCTTATAATCGAGGAAGACGGACAATACATGACTACTTTTACTCGTAGGCCTGATCCATTATTAGATGAAGATACTGAGGAACCTTCGAGTTGTATGACACTTAATGATGACACACCTTCATCACCTTTACCTCACGTGGCACCCACCGACTCTTTAACCATGGGGGACGAGCCTCTTAGCACTAATACAAACACCGATTTGGATGAATTAACCGCTTCTAGTGTTGAGAACCTTATCCCAATCCAAAGAGAGTTTGAGGGTATTTCCATTGAACCATGTGATGAGCTTTCTATTGATACTTCTCCTCATGATCACATTGAGATTTCATCCCATGTTGACTTTCATGCTACTACTAGTGATTTTGGTGACTTTGATCTTGATGAATTGTTCAAAGAAAGGGATAATGAGATTGAGGAAGAGTTTAAGCAAGATATAGAGGATGATGAATGTGATTCTAGTGACGCATCTTATGATCTATCATCCGATGACTTTTCATGTCAAGATGATCTTCCTAATTTGGATGATGATGTTGATCATATAGAAGAAGTGGAAGATGTTCATATTCGTGAGGTTTTATCAAACGTCTATAATCTTATCTCTTCGATTGAAGCTTTGAATGAACACCATAATGATGAGTCCATAGACGAAGAACCTTTCATTGACATTTCTTCACCGGTTTTTGAGGTTGCACCTATTGATTTTTATGATGATATCATCCCTTTGAGTGACTCTCTCAATACACCTTCTTTTGCGCCTTCTATTCCCACCCTCCCACCCTTGAAGTTGGTTATTGATGAAGATCCTATACTCTTAGAGATTGATCCTTTTTCACCTATGGCACCTTTAGAACTCAAAACCTTTGATATGGATTCTCATATGGATATTGATGACACCATAGAGGCTTATCTTGCTAATATTGATATTGAGGTTGATGATAGTGATTCTAATTGGGTAGAGGAGATTCGTCTTAGTGAGAATTTGCTTTTTGGGAACCTAGAGCCTACACCTCTTCCACAAGACACTATTTCTCTTGATCCTTCTTTTTCTATGCCTTCTATGGAAGATTACCCACCTTTTGATGATGATGAGCCTAATATGGATATACTTGTTATGAATGTTTTGATACCTACACCTTCATATTCTCATGATGCTTTGATCACTAAGGGGGAATCTTATATGGTTGATATGAGCTCATATTCTTATTTTCCCATGAAGGGAAAGGTTTTTGATCCTGGGATACGTAAATTTGAGACACCTTGGTTTTCATCTACTTCACTTAAGATTGTGCCTTCGATTGATATGGACTTCTTGTATGAGCTTACTTTGGTGATGCTACCTATTTCGGAGTTGTTCGAATGTCGAGATGGAAATTATGTATTTGATCCTGGAGTGCTTTCTATTTGAGAGATCTCGTATGTTGGACAAACTTGAGACACGTTGGACCGTTCCATTTATCGAGGCAGATTTGGTAAATCTTATAGTAAATGGCAACGTGCTAAGTTTGAGTGTATCATGTGAGATGTGCTTCAAAGTGATATCCTTTATTCTCCATGATGGTTTCCCCAAGGACAACCTAATTCGGGGCCGAGTCGAGCTAGCGACTTAGGGTTAAAAAAACTCAAGCATTGAATAACTAGGTTAGAAAACGTAGAGTAGATTTTCAATAGGTTAGGTTTAATTAAAAGGATGTTATAGTAGAGTTGAAGTGGAGGGGTGCCTTTCTTCGTCTTTTTGGTGTTTGTTTCAAGGGTTGCTCTCTCTCATTTCATGCTTGGAGCTTATGGAGGAGGCCCGTGTATCTGGTTCACTTCGATTAGTTTTTGCTATTGTGATATTAACATTTGTGCTTAAAATGAATACCCTTTAGTTGTCTCTTCCTTAACTCGGGTTAAGCAAAGTAATCAATGTCATAAGTGTAGGGGAGTTTACTCCAATACTCTTAAACATTGAGGACAATGTTTATCTTAAGTGTAGGGGAGACTTCTATCGAAGTGACCTTACCTAGACCATTGCCTTAACTTCATGATAATTGGGAAAATTAAAATTTTCAAACATTTTTCGAATTTTTGATTTACTTTGGCCACCAAAAATATGCATTCATAATTTTTGCATCAATCATTTTTTCATTTGCATAACACACTTGCATTGTATATATTTCTTCTTTTATTTTTCATCAAAAATATATAAAGAAAAAAAATATAATAAAAACATGGTTTAACAAGTTTAGACTTCTTTGACATATTAGGCCCGCCATGGATATTTTGACTCAACCCGAGTTTGCTTATTTTAGCACTCTCTAGCTAGTATCCTTAACCATGTAGTCCTTCATTGGTCTATTAGGCTAAGCTTCCACCAATTTCATTCTTTGAAATTTTAAATTTGTGGAGAATGGGAAATGATAGAGTTGAAGCAAGTGTAAAAGGGCTAGATAGACTTCATGGCAATTACTTGTGGCTAAACCCTTCTCTTCTTGACCTCTACTTTCTTCGCATGTATATAATTGTTAATAAATAATCAAGTACGGTTTTAATTGGTTTGTAATCTCTTATGCATTTTTGGCTAATCATTTATGGTTGATATGAGTACGTCTTAAGATTCTAAGTTAGCACGTTTTATGTGTACTAGACTTATGTCATGCTCCATATTTAGCGGGTGTTTTTCCTTTTCTTCTTTTCAAATTTCTTTGTGAGGAATAAAGAAAAATAAGAGCGGCTTATGAAAAAAAAATGAGTGGCTAGAGAAAAAGAAAAAAAAAAGAAAAAAAAAATAATGCAAGACTCCCAAGAGGGGCAGTGTGGTGTTAATTATAGTGACTATTGAGTTCCAATATTACCTTGACGGGTTGCGGGGATTCAATAGATTGCTCCAATCCAATATTACCTTGACGGGTTGCGGGGTTGAAGATCCAAAATCTCAAAAAGATGCGGATGTAAATTATTGCGTGAGTTTTATTTTTCTTTTCTTAGCGAGTGTGTAGTTACTTATGAAAGCATGACATGAGGATTTTACACATAAGGCGAATGACTTATTACTCTTAATACGGACTTATATTAATTGTGAGCGGTTTTTCAAGTAATGGATGAGAAGATTACTTAGGATTAAAACCGTGCTTCCTTATTTTTGGATTTTACACTTCTTATATTTCACACTTGAATAAATGACAAATTTGCTCTCAAGCAATTTGCTCAAATAATAACCGGTTCCACATTTAATTGTCATGAATAAGTTGATGCACTTTTTACTTGTGAATGCAATGATCCCATTTTTAAGCTTGGTATGGGGAAAGTGAAACTTGAGGGTGATAAATGTCCATGGTACCCAAGCCCTAATCTAAGTCATTGATTTCTTTATGAGTTATTTCCATCAAAACCATTTATGAAAAATCAAAAATATATAAATAGAATTGTTTTCTTTGCATTGCATTGAAAATATTCAAAACCATTCATCATGTAGTATAGTTTAGTTTATTAAATCATAAAATGGCCAAGGTTGGTTAATTATGAGAAAAGTGTAACTTGGTGCTTTAAAATGCTGCATTGCATGAGGACATGGCAATGGTCAAGTGGAGGGGAGTTGATAAGTGTAAAAACACTCATCAATAATGATCCAAATACCACTCAAAACATAGTCAAATACATTATTTTAACTGTAAATTATCAGAATTACGTGTGTATTTTGTGTTTGTGTATTTTCAGGTAATATAGGTACATTTGGAACAAAGACGCGTTTTCAAGGGATTTATATCACAAAAAGACGAAGAAAAGGATGAAAGATGCTCCAAGGACCTTATTTGCCAAACTTCCAAAGATAAAGGGCTTAAAGTGCAATTTCTACAAAGAAAAGGATAAAAAGGAATTTACTTAAAAGGTTTTATAACCATTTTAAAAGAAAAGAAGAATGGAGGGACCAAAAAGTAAAAAGAAAGGGAAAGTTTTATTTAACTTGGTCAAGTTGACCAAGACCGGTCAAACTTGCAAAACACACACGCTTCGTCTCCAAACGAGAAGAGAGAGAGAAAAAGATAACAGACGGTTTACTTCTCTTTCCACCAAACCTGCAATCGATATTTAAGAACGATCCATGAAGATTGAGCCAAAGTTTCTAACTACAAAGATGTTTCTTTCCTTCTCCTCTACAAGGAGGTACAAGTCAATTAGAGCAAAAGTTAAAGATAAAGAAAGCCCCAATTTGAAGAAAGATGAAGAACGAAGAGTTATCCTCGTATTTTCCACGTGTCGAAATCTGATTGAACAAGACACGTCACTTCTACCATCTCGACGGCTATATAAAGAAGACGAGGCTTCATTTTTCATGGTTAGCTAGGAGTAGATTAGCACATAGTTAGTTAGATAGGACTAGTTAGTTAAAGCTTTTGTAACGAATTCAGTTTCTTTTCAGTTTAAACTTTTGTAACCGTTTCTAGTTTTCTTCCATTAATGAATCTTTAAAAGCTTCATAAATTTTCTTCTTTCTCATCTTTTCCTGTTTATTTCTCTTCTAAGTTTCTGTTTTACTTTACTGATACTGTTCACGATAAGATTTAGTATGGTCATAGTTTTGATTTTAAATGTTTGCTATTCTAAATAGTTTGTGATTTGTATTCAGTTTTTAAAAAAAGATTTGATCTTGTAGATTGTCGGTAGAATTTGAGTAGTCAATAGCTTATCAGATTTTTGAGCTTATAAGAATTTGTAATAAGCTTTTCAGTTTAGTAATTGAAACAAGTAGTTGTAGTTAGTGGAAGTAGCCTAAAAAGATTAATGATTCTCTAAAAAAGGTGTATCAGTTCTTTAGTTCAAATGAAAGTGTTAGGTTTTTAGTAACATTCAATTTCAGTCATGTGAGTTTGTTTTCATCGAGTATTCGTGAGGAAAATTTAAGTCAATTTCAGCAGATTTTTAATTCGTTTATAGTAGTGTCAATTTGGTTGAATTTGTCGAATTCGAGAATGTTTTGTTTGGATATCCTGTTTTGCAGGTACTGTAGCAGAATCGTAGAGATTCAGCTAGTTCTACATTCTGATTTGTAGCTTTGGAGTATTCAGTTTTGTTATTTTGGTTGATGTTTGTTAATAAGCTTGTTAAAGCTTATATTCGATGAACCTGATAAATCAGAGAGTGCATTTTTAGTCGAATCAGCTTCTTATTTCATGACCAGCTTGTGGTTTCTTTTTAGTTTCATTATGCAAGCAGGTTAGTAGACGAAGAGTAGGGGTGTTTTGTGTAAAGCGAGCTCAGCGCTCCGCTAGCTTCTTCATCAACGGGCAGGCTTCGGATGAATAGGTCAAGCGAATTTAAGTTTCTGCATTTTATTAATCTAGCTAGCTGAAGGATTGTAGTATTATCTTGTGTGATATATGCTTAGTATAATCTGTTAAGCGCGATTCATGTTTTCTGAATTCCTTTTAGATTAATCTGTTAGTGCTTAATTGTAGTGTAATGTTAGTGTAGATTTGTTCGATATGCTTATTTTCATAGTTTGTAAATCTGTTTTGAGTAGTATTGCTCATTTTCTTTTACTGGCAGTTTGATTTTTGTTTCGAACTTGTTAAACTGTAATTGGAATTATAGATTTAGCGATAGACAGTTTAGTGTAATGATCAGTGTTTGGCTTTAGTACTTTTCTCATTGAGATAATGGTAATGGATTAGAGTTATTAGTTGAATGATATAGATGCACTTATATTCTTTGATAAAATCAATCAGTTTGGTAAATTGGCCAATTTAGTCCTTCATTTTGTATCTACTTGTTGCACCAGCAGTCCAGCCTCAGTTAGTGCATAGTTTGTTAATCTTTTTAGTTACAAAGGCTTTGCATTAGTAGTCCTTTTTGGTTAATTGGATTTCTGGCTAGTTGGGCTTAGGTTGACTTAGATGGGCCGAAGTTAGCACTTGTAGAATTGATTTTTAATTCGTGAAATTTCACTGCTTTAATTGTAGTCAATTTTGTGAACTCTTATAATTGATCATTTCATTTTAGTCTAATATTTGTATTTTGTATTTTAAATTTGTAGTGTAAAAATTGTATTTTTCGTGCACTTTTACGTTTACATTTTATATTTGTAGAATAAATTTACTTTTTGCATTTTATATTTTATTCAATTGATTGTCGTAATTGCAATATGTTTTTAGCTTAGTACATATACGTAGCTAGATAGTATTTTTACATTTTTACGTGCTAATTGCCAAGTAGAAATAGAATACCAAACAAGTTTTTTTTTTACCAAAAACAATTAAGTCTTTGCTAGAAAACGTTATATCAATTCGAATCGAGCTGAGAAGACAACTACACTAAAAAACGAAATATTATGATCAGCTAAGTTTTGTTGAGACCTCACAAACTCTATTGAAATCACCCCATTCGTGATCAACTCACGAATCATGCTATGTCTAACACCTAGGTGTCTAGACTTGCCATTGTACATCTGGCTATATGCCTTAGCCAATGTAGCTGCACTATCACAACGGATAGAAATGGGTGCCATAGGTTTGACCCACAATGGAATCTCAAGAAGCAAGTTTCTCAACCATTCAGCCTCTTTACCAGCAGCTGCTAGAGCCACAAATTCAGATTCCATTGTTGAACCAGTAATGCAAGTTTGCTTCTTGGATGCCCAAGAAATTGCACCACCACCAAGAAGGAATACCTAGCCACTTGTGGATGAATTATCCTCAGTATTGCTGATCCAACTTGCATCAGTGTAACCTTCCAACACTGAAGGATATCTAGTATAAGACAAACAATAATCCATTGTTCCTTTCAAATACTTCAGTACCCTCTGAATTGCTTGCCAATGCTGAGTACCAGGATTACTAGTATACCTACTCAGTTTACCCACAGCAAATGCAATGTCAGGCCTAGTACTAGTCATGGCATACATCAAGCAACCAATGACCCTAGAATACTCAAGCTGGGAGACAGCCTGACCATTGTTAGGCATTAGTTTCTCACTTGTATCCATAGGTGTACTTACTGGAGTACAATCAAAGTGATTGAATTTCTTTAGCACCTTCTCAATGTAATGAGACTGAGAAATTACAATACCATCACTTTCATGTTTAATCCTTATGCCAAGGATAACATCAGCCTCCCCCATGTCTTTCATGGAGAACTTTGATGACAAAAAATCCTTTGTGTGATCAACCTTAGCTTGGTCAGTACCAAAGATTAACATGTCATCAACATATAGGCAAATGATGACTCCTTTACCAGATTCATCAAATTTGCTATATACACATTTGTCAGCTTGGTTAAGTGAATAACCATTAGACAAAACCACTTCATCAAATTTCTGGTGCCATTGCTTAGGTGCCTGCTTTAGTCCATATAAGGACTTAATCAGTTTACACACCTTACCTTCATGGCCAGGCATGATGAAGCCCTGAGGTTGGTTCATATAAACCTCCTCATCCAAGTCACCATTCAAGAATGCTGTCTTCACATCCATCTGATGAATAATCAGATTGTGAATACTTGCTAGAGCAATCAGCATTCTTATGGTACTGATACGTGCTACTGGAGCATAAGTATCAAAATAGTCTATCCCTGACTTTTGTTTAAAGCCCTGAATGACTAACCTTGCTTTGAACTTTTCAACAGTTCCATCTACCTTCATTTTCCTTTTGAAAATCCACTTGTTACCAAGTGGATTACAACCTGGAGGTAGATCAACCAACACCCAAGTGTTGTTGCCCATGATGGAATCCATCTCATCATTGATTGCTTCTTTCCAGAAAGCAACATCCTGGGACTTCATTGCTTCATCAAACGTTTTGGGATCATCCTCAACATTAAAGCAATAGTAGTACTGGTCAGAGACCTCATCCCTCGTTCCTTCAACTAGGTATAGTTGAAATTCAGGCCCAAAATTCTTTGGAGTCCTATGCCTTGTGCTTCTTCTAAGCTTAGGCTCAGGTTGCTGAACCACAACCTCATCAGTGACCCTTTCAGGTTCCACTGAAACACCAGTATCCTCAGCTCCTCTAGGAGTCCTAAGGCTTGGTCTAGGGACTGATGAGAACCTAGTCTCATCAAAGTTAGCATCCCTTGATTCAATGATTGAGTTTATTGAAACTGAATCATTAGGTTCAATAACATAGAACCTATAAGCCTTGGAATGCTCAGCATATCCAACAAAGACGCATTCAATGCCTCTTTCACCCAAGGTTTTCACCTTTGGATCAGGGAGTCTTACAACAGCCCTACAACCCCAAACTTTGAGGTAGTTCAAGTTTGGTTTCCTTTTAGTCCAGAGTTCATAAGGGGTAATCCTGTTCCTTTTATTAGGAACCCTATTTAATAAATAGCAAGCTGTTAACATAGCTTCTCCCCAAAACCCTTGACTCAGTCCTGAGTAGGACAACATGGAGTTAACCATCTCTTTTAGTACTCTATTTTTCCTTTCAGATATACCATTTTGTTATGGAGTATAGGGGGCAGTTGTTTCATGGATTATTCCAACAGACTGAAAAAACTGAGTATTCATGTACTCACCTCCCCTATCAGTCCTAAATCTTTTGATTTGGACTCCTTGTTGTAATTCAACTTCAGTTTTAAATACTTTAAATTTATCTAATGCTTCATCCTTAGTATGCAACAAATAGACATAACAAAACCTTGAAGCATCATCAATAAATGTTACCAAGTATTTCTTATTCCCTAATGAGGGAGTAGCATGCAAATCACATAGGTCACTATGGATTAGCTCCAAAACTGTAGTTATACGTTTTACATCCTGAAATGGTTTCTTAGTAATTTTATTCAGCATACAAGTCTGACACTTATCAGTGTCCATGTAAAAAGCTGGAATTAACCCATCCTTAGACATATCTTGCATCCTCTTATAGTGGACATGGCCTAGTCTAGCATGCCATAGTGATGAATCATTTAGTTTAGTGGTAGTCATCAGGACAGAATCAACATTTATACTAGAATCAATATTAAGCCTGAACATTTGATTACTCAAATAGCCAAAACCAATAAACACACCATGTTTTGATAAAACAAATTTATTAGATTCAATCACTTGTTTATAACCACAATTATTCAAAACACTACTAGAAACCAAGTTCTTCCTAATATTAGGAACATGCAAAACATTAAACAAAGAAACAATCTTTCCAGAACTAAATTTAAGATCTACACAACCATGCTCTTTGGCTTATCACTTTCATGCACCCTGAGGGATTCCTCAATGCGCAAATGACTGCCCAACTCAACAAGAGTTAACTCCTCCTTCTTATGTTTCAAGGTGTGCTTGAAATCTTTCCAAGAAGGAGGTAGTTTGTCAATGACACACGAGACCTGAATGGTCTCATCCATGTTCATTTTATGTTGTGTAAATCTGCCAAGTATTCCAAGAAGTTCATTGTATTGTTCCATGACTGGTCTTGAATCAGTCATTTTGTAAGTTGTGAAATCACTCACAAGGAACTTCTTACTTGATGCATCCTCAGCCATATATTTGGCTTCCAAGGAATCCCATAGTTCTTTAGCAGATTCAACATTTTGGTAAATATCAAATAAAGAATCAGACATACCATTGAGAATTATGCCGCGACATACATAATCATCATTCTCCCATTTGCTCCTTTTCCTCAGTTCCTCCAAAGTAGCATCATCACCACCACCAGGAATAGGAGTGGTCAGCACGTACACCACGTTCATTGTAGAAAGAAGAAAGTGCATCTTCTTCTGCCATCTCCTAAAATCAACCCCTTCAAACTTGTCCAGTTTGGAGCCACCATATGCTTCATTGCCGCCGCCATTGATTATCACAAAATAATCTTCTTTGATTGTTGGGGTTTACTTCGTTCCAACAGGGTGAAGATAATCAATAGCCTAACTACGTACCAATGAATGGTTACCGGATATCTCTTGGAGTCGTGTAATCACTTTCCAAAGAAGATTATTCGACCCTATGCCTGGGTTAACACGAATACCTCCTTGGGATAAAACCAAGAGTTAGTTCTTGTTTTAGGCACAAATCAAGAACTCTATGCGTTTCTGTGTTTCTTGTTTCTGTATCTCATCATGCAAAATATGATCACTATTTATAGTGATCCTATTCCTTTAAGGAATGTAACTCCTAGTCAAAGGTATTAAGAGCATTAATCGGCCTATTAATCTCATAATAACCTTCATAAAGCATAGTGGTTACATGACCAGAAATCTGGTCATCAAGTCAATATTCAACCCTCATTAACTGGTCAAAGAGGTTACAAAGACTTTGTGCATCACCAGGAGCAACGTCCTAACCAGGAGCAGCTTCCTGACCAGGAGCAGCTTCCTGACCAGGAGCAACTTCCTGACCAGAAGCAACTTCCTGACCAGGAGCAGCTTCCTACTGATATCACAACCACTATATTGAGTTCAGGGAGGTAAGGGACTTAATGGGTGTACACTCCGTACCTCCAAACCCATTTACAAGTATTACCCGTTCCCACAATTGCACTAAATATCCAACATTTTAGGGTGGGAAGGTGGCGGCAAAACAAGGAGGTGGGAGAGAGTTGTATGTTTTTGTTTTATAAAATGGTGTATGTGTGTGTGAAGTGGAAAAAAGGGTATTTATATGGTTGTTTAAGTGGAGGGATAAATGTTGCCAAGTTTGAAACTTGTGGACTTAAAAACAATTAATAGTTTCAAAGGGTAGAAAATGGTCATTGCTAAATATTGAAAATATTTACGGGGCTCGGGTTTCGTAAAAATACTTTTCAAAAGTTACAATGCATCATAAAAAATGATTAAATGATTTCTCGACACGACTTAATACGTAATTAAAACTAAATCGTCGAAAATATTAATTATCGAAACAATCGATAAATAAACGTAATATTTTGGGCATCCTTCGGTATCGCGATCACTAGGAATTATCGCTGTACATTGATTTTGAATAAACTCGTTGTAAAACGCACGCGGGTGATTTTAAATCAAAAACTTTGATTTAAATAAATATAGAAAAATAAAATAAGAATTTTAAAAATCCATGCAAAGTATTTATCGATGATCAGAAAAATACTTAAAAAGTATAGTTTAAAAATCTCAGGATTTACATATAGAAATACAAGAAAACGTAATACGTTGGAAAATTCAAGAAGCACGAATAAAAAGAATAAAATAATGCTGAGAACGTACGGGTTCTCACAGTCTTCCCCCTAAAGGAACTCTGGTCCCCAGAGTTCTCCTGAAAACAGTAGAAGATGCAAACGAGAGGAGGTACAAAGTGTAGAACAAAATTCATTGCTTCCCAGGTAATTTCCGTACCACGACGAATATTAACGGTTAGTTCGCTATGCTTCAGTTTCTTAACTCCTTTTCGTATAACTTTTCAGTCTTGGATTAGGATAACGATCTTTCAATACGGAGATACATCGAGAGATAGAGTTGTTGGAAATACGTGCGATAAACTAACATGAATGAACACAAGAATCGCTTAAACGGATAAAGTGCTTTAAAATGAATAAGGATTGTAAATCAACAAGGAGTCGCAAATCGTGCAACTATAAAACACGACAGTCTTAAAATGTAAGAATCTAGTTACAACGTAAATAGAAGGGAAAATTAATAACATATGATCATTTAAAATACAAGCTGTCACAGTCAGTTGTCTAGTATTTTGTATTACTTTAAAACTTAGTTTAAATATTTTGTTGATTAAAAGAAAATTTTACAAGGTGTAGTGATTTAAAATCAAACTTTCTGTACTTAGTGAGTATGATGTTGCTATATATTTTTCTTGACCAGGATTTTCAAAGCAAAAGTAGAACAGTTCAAAATAGTTATCCTGATCGGCTTAAGAAATTTTGGGTGACTACATGAAATTTCTGTTAAAAGCTCAGGTTTATCGTTACCATTAGAGAAGATCAGATTTTCCAAGTTGTTTAGAATCAGTGTTAGAAATTATAAATTACTTTAATAATTTCATTATATTGACAGTAAAGTACAATATAATCAAATACTTTAAAAGATACAGCTTGGTATAATTTTTAAATACTAGTTATAAATTTACCAAAGAGGATGTATAGATCCGGTACTTACCTTGAAACAGTTATTTTGGTAATTTAAACATTTGATACAATGTATAAAACGTTCTTAAAAATTAATAATAATTTTCAGAAATTCAAGAAAGTGTTTAAGGTATCAAATGATAAACACGTAACATTTTCTGGTTTTCAAAAGGTGACAAGACAGCAAGGAATATGAATCATACAAAGGTCAACAATCTGTATGCGAGCGATAACACAAGGGAATAAAACAAAAATCGTATCAATTCTTAACAAACGTGATATAATAGTCGCGTCGATAATAATAAAAACAATGAGAAACAAAGGATTATAGCAAGGCATCCCTTCTTGAGTGCAATTGGTGACACCAATAACGGCTTAATAATTTCTCGGTGGTCGACATACGATCGAAAGAGAAAAGTCACACAACGAATTTTCGAATCAAAGAAATTTATTAAGAAGTTACTTGAGAGGAATTCCAGTAAAACGAACAACATTAGCAATGAAAGGAAAAATCAACACATGATTCACACAAATGAATTTTTCAAGGCGATAGTGTCTTAACACATATCATGACAATTTCACGAAATCATCGTTCACCTCCAGTCATAAATAATTAATCGCGTCCAGAGACATTTCGTAGGTCTACCAAGATAGATAAAGAACATCGATTGGCGTAAAAGCATAACAACGTTGAAACTTTCAAGTCTGGTATCAATGGTAAGAATTTAGGCATATGGTAACGAAAATTGTATCATGAGGATGATAAGGTAACAAGTAAAGCAAGGATCGTTGAGTAAGAAAATCTGTGCTTGAGGCATGTACTTTGTTCAAGAAAAGATAAGGGTTCACATGTGTATGTCGTGAATTGTTGCTACTCGCATAAGGTGTAAAAGTTTTCAAAACTTTATTGTATCTAACTTTTTAAGGTACATAGTTAAAAAGTTGATTCTTGGTTAAATATTTAAGGTGACTACTATTCGGCCTTGCATGACTCCTTCTAAATTAAGCATAGGTGATCAGGCCATGCATAATTTAGGACTATCAATGCGATGCTTAGCTTCGTCAAACCAGTATTACAGATCATATTATTTAAAATATGTATAAATGTCATTTGTAAAAACAGAAATCAAAATAGTTTATGAAACTATTCGCCAATAAGTTACTGGCTAGATATTTAATTCAACAATTGTAATGTTACAAGATTCTTTACAAGAACCAAGGTAGAACAATTTGTGAGAATACATTGTAAAATTAATATAAATTAATTTTATAAGATAGCATTCAATTATTTAAGAAAGCCCAAATGAAACCTTTTGTAAAATGATTCATAACAAGACCAGTTTGAGTTTATATGGTAACATGACAATAGTTTATAAGGTAGCTAGTGGGTTACAAGAGGGAAATAAGGAGTAGTTCAAGACAGTCAACGAAATGGTTACAAGGTGATAAGGTTTCAAGAGGTTTAGCCAAAATCGTCAAGAGAAACGCGCCAAAATGATAACGAACGTTACGAAAGCAAGATCTTCAAATCTCGGTCCAATTCAGTGGTACGATAGAAGCGAAGAAAGACAAAGTAGAATGACAAATAAGTCATATATAAAAGAAAGGATAAAGGAATCAGTAGGTGTTCACATCGTAATTCATTTGACAAAAATACACTTTTAAGAAAGTAGAACATCAGTTTGTCAAATCACTTGGTTCCTAAAAGTTCAAGATTTATGTATGACCGAGCTCAGGTTACTGTTTGTAAACGTTTCCAAACACAATCAATGTTTCATGGTTGTAAAATGTTATTAGTTACAATTTTACGAGCTCACACGAACTTAAAATGCTTCAAACCATATTTTTAAATTCTATCAGTTTTGATCTTTTTAGTCAACTTTAACTTTTGGGTTTGACTCTTAGGTTTGACTTGACCAATTAACTCGCTAAATGATATTCTAAGACTCGAAGTCTAGAGTAATTTGGTGTAAAATGATGTTTTGAACAACTTTCTAGTTTTACTCGAGACTTGAAACGGATTAAAAATAGACGAAAATGACCTTGCATTAAATCTGTCAATAAAATGATATTTTAGAACTACGCAAAAATAAGTTCTTAAATTTTACAATCTCAAATGAGCGTAACTTGCTCGATTTTAAAGTTTACTAGTCAATTTTTTATTTCCTAAACGGACGTCTCAACAAGTAGAAATATATATTTTTACGTCTATAGTTATAAAAAAATATTTTCTCGACACTGTTAAATTTCCTGTAAAGTTTCTGTACAAAGTAGATTTTTCGACACAGCTCGAAATTAAATCAAACTCAGAATTAATGTATACTCAAGACTTGTGGATTCCATAAAGACGAAAAAGAATAAATTGTATAATTAATCATGTAAAGAAAACACAATATAGAAATAGTTCAAGAATGCCAACGATAAACTAAGAAATCAAAAACGACGCATATCATCCGTGTCTTCGGCTGCAATATGCAATGCAGGAAGGTCTCCTGGCGGCGTGATTTTCCAAAATCACAAGACATACCGAGAAAGAAACAAAATATTAACAAGTCACACTCCTGAGGCGAGGAGGTTTAATGAAAAGGGAGGATACAAGTAGGATCGTATTCCAAATAATCGTCACATAATAAATGACGATCATGTGTTCAAGGTACAACGGATGTTGTAAGTCGAAGTCGAAACGTAGAATGGTCAATGAAATAAGATGTAATCCATGTACAAGTGTCGTGTAAAACGGTGACGTAAAGGTAAATCAAGATTATGAAAACCCACAATATTATTCAGGTACTGATTCAACGAATGTTTCGAGATGTGTGACTCACATGGTGTCCTTTAGTCTTTTCCGGAGACACATTGAGCTACACAATGGTCTATAGACTAGACATTCAATTACGAATGGTCGGAAAGAAAATCTGCGTATCTAAATAGATATTTTAAAGGAAATAAACAATGAAAGCAACATGCACTATAGTAAAATGAAAATCAGGAGTTCCATCGAAAACAACACTTATTTAATTCCGAACAATGGTATCACGAGAGTATGCATAACATGTAACAGCGAGTTGAGAAAAACAGACGGTTCAAAACAAACGAGCATATGAAGTCAGTCGTATCACGCATAAATGAAATAGCAATAGTACTCAGAAAATAAATGAGTAGGAAAAGTCGGCAGCATACGCGCTCTGAATACAAGTATGTAACGTCCTAACGATATAAAATCATGGCAATAAGATCAATTCACAAGAACAGAATTCAAGAAATACAGTAAGAGCAGATGTAATCACGGTAAAATTCAATGATAATTCACGAAGCACTAGGCTTTGAAAAGACATAGTAATTATCCTCATCAGGGTAACGTAATATTTCAACATGTAATCAAGAGATGAAATACTATAACGATAATTAAACGTAAGTAATAAGGATTAGAGAGTTACCCGCGCAGATATCGAACAATAATGGCAGATTCTATGTTTGACACTTAAAACATGAAATATTTGAACTTTCGGTTATAGACTAAGTTTTTGAAAAATGACTCAGTTCCCTATAACCATCGCTCTGATACCAATCTGTGAGACCCCCAAAATCTGACATGGAACAACTAGGCAACGAGGGGGTAACACGTCATAGTACAAGAAACAATGAATTACAGTTCATACAAAGCTAACGAAATAAAAACATGTACATTACATCATAAAAGGTCAGAGTTTTTAAACATAGGTCCCAGAGTTTTAGAAGCGGAAAATTATATTATTTCGTCTCAATTTATAACTTAAAGTTGCCCAAAAGATAGAATAAACTCCTGACAGTTTTTACTAAAAACAGTCTTTTTAAAGCATCACAAAAATCTCCAAGCTGCGATAATATCCTGCGGGCTCCCATCCAAGCAAAGCTAAGTAATAATACCTGAGATTAAACATGTAAAATCGTCAACACAAAGTTGAGTGAAATTCATAGGTTTAGCGGTAAAGGTGTGGAACACAAGCATTCATTTGTAAAACAAGTAGTATGGAGTTTGGTTCGTCAACCATAGTCCGAAATCATTATTATTGCTGTTCAGTTCATGAACTGAAGCTTAACTCAGTGTAAGTTCCTCTAAGGAGTATTCAGCCTAAATACTCAAGTAATAAACAAATATCAGTGCGTCAAGGTACTTGAGACGGGGATAGTCAATCCCGATGGATCCACCAACAACATTCGCGCTTAGTACTCGAAATTAACGGTTCATGATCAGGAGAGGAAACTTAAGGCTAGACTAAAAGCAATAATAATATTGAAAACCTGAAATCATACATGTTCTGGATAGCATACAAGTTCTGGATAACATACAAATTCTGGATAACATACAGTTTTTAAATGGTTGTGTTCCACCATGTAAAATCTCACCCCGTGTTTAGAAACTATGTACAAGTAAAAAGGGGATATGAACTCACCTTAGCTACGGGGTAAGTCAATCACGGTACTCAGCAACTGAGTAGAAACGGTAGTGGTAGACGATCACCGACGATATGGATGCCCGGGGAAACACGAAAACCGCAACCTATCAAAATAAGGCGCGCGTTAAGACTCGAACTCGAATATCGATATGTACCAAATATAATATGACTCAAATGTTTTCAAAGTATTCATGTTTCAAAACTATTGACACGAACCAAATGAATCCATTTATCCAACGTTACTTGTTTAAACACTTGTACACTTGAAGTCGACCCGTCATAAGACGCCAAGTCAACGCAAGTCAAACTATCCTTTTTCATCACTCGGACCAGTAGCCAAGTCATTTATATAATGACTAAACACTTGAATAAGTCATCATGTCCGATGATGAATACTCAGACTCACGTAACACAAACATTGAACTACGTGCCCAAAATAAAAATCAGCAAGTACACCCCGAATGTACACACCGATCTACCCTATCTAGACTTGTCCGTTTTACATGAAAATTGGTGTCAAGGTCACTTATAACCTGTATAAGACCTCACCAAAATTTGAGCCAATGTTCACACTTTAAAATCCATCAGCTCGACACTTTACTCGACTCCAAATTTGGGACATATTTGTGCACTTGTTTTGTAAAACCGTTTGGACCACTTTAAATGTACTAATTCGACAATCCGTCTTTTGAAACCACTACTAGACTCATCAAACTCAGTTTGTAAACTTTGAAAATCAGTAGCATCAACTATCTAACCAAGCCTAAAGTCCCCGAGAGTCGACCCAAAATCAGCCACAATTTCGGATTGTGCCGACTTGCGTCTCCCGGTACACGAAAACTAAAACTAGCATAACTTTTGACTCGTAATGACTTAGAAGCTCTATTTTATACCAAACGACCGTCTTGAAAAACTCTACAACAATATAAAATAATCTTAGTCTTTCACAGACCTTAAACCCACGAAAAATCAGTTAAAGACCTGTTGTCCCAAATTACTTTTTGGGAAAACAAGTCAAATCCATTTTTCAATCAAAACCAATAATTCCCATACCTATAGAATCACTATACCATCATTCTTATCAACCAAACATTCCTAAAAACGCTTGTATAATAACAAAAATTAAAGATTAAAAAATAACCTTTTTATCATAAAAACATGGTGATCTTAACAAAAATAACACATGCATGATCATTAAAATTATTTTCACCAACCATCAATTATAAGAACTTGAAACTTGATGCATGTAATAAAAATTAGTATCAATGGAATCACCTTAATATTTTACGGATGGGACTTTAATTTGTTTTTATCAAATCATGGTGGATGATGGTGTTTTAGGGTGGGAAGGTGGCGGCAAAACAAGGAGGTGGGACAGAGTTGTATGTTTTTGTTTTATAAAATGGTGTATGTGTGTGTGAAGTGGAAAAAAAGGGTATTTATATGGTTGTTTAAGTGGAGAGATAAATGTTGCCAAGTTTGAAACTTGTGGACTTAAAAACAATTAATAGTTTTAAAGGGTAGAAAATGGTCATTGCTAAATATTGAAAATATTTACGGGGCTCGGGTTTCGTAAAAATACTTGTCAAAAGTTACAATGCATCATAAAAATGATTAAATGATTTCTCGACACGACTTAATACGTAATTAAAACTAAATCGTCGAAAATATTAATTATCGAAACAATCGATAAATAAACGTAATATTTTGGGCATCCGTCGGTATCGCGATCACTAGGAATTCTCGTTGTACATTGATTTTGAATAAACTCGTTGTAAAACGCACGCGGGTTATTTTAAATCAAAACTTTGATTTAAATAAATATAGAAAAATAAAATAAGAATTTTATAATTCCATGCAAAGTATTTATCGATGATCAGAAAAATACTTAAAAAGTATAGTTTAAAAATCTCAGGATTTACATATAGAAATACAAGAAAACGTAATACGTTGGAAAATTCAAGAAGCACGAATAAAAAGAATTAAATAATGCTGAGAACGTACGGGTTCTCACACAGCAGCGATTGGAGTTTTTGGTTGGCTTGCTTTTATTAAGCAACCAAGTGCATATTTCTGGGATATTGTGAAGATATGGATATTTATCAACTTTGGAGGTTAGATGACGTTACTTCAATGGGAGTGCTTTACAGGAATATGGTTATCAGAGGGATGGAATACAGGAACACTTTCATTGATTCTTGTGTATGTATAAGTTTAGTGTAGGTGTTGCAAGGAGTTGAGTTTGAGGTGGAACCTTAGGGGATGTTGATCATGTAGTTGTTCCAAAGGAAGTACAAACTCAAGATTTGATATACTATCATCTAGCACGTGATAGGGAGCAACACTTAGCACGAGAACTATTCAAGTATAGAGAACACAGTAATGATGTTTCTTTTGTAGTTGTTGTAGTGGAGAAGATTTATGCACATGAGTCATTGACTTTCAATAATATATTTTCCTGTGAGGTTCTTTCTAAGTGGATGGCTGGATTGAAAGAAGAAATGGATACTCGGTTAGATGTGTATGTGCTCAACGACGATTGCAGGAAAAGCAGTGACAACAGATACGGATATTACTGGGAGTATACACCAAATATGTTCATACATCTATTTCTCTAGATCTCGATTACCAAGGATTTGCTGGTTAAAGCAAAGGGAAATATAATTGGTATTAAGATCATCAAGAATCAGAGTGGTAATACTATCAGGGTGTCACAGTCCATGTTTTACAATGAAAAGTTGGTACATACTTTGTTGAAGGAACACTTCACACTGTCGTTGGAGGGTAGTCTATCACGGGGTTGTGATGTGGAAAAGAATAGTAAGTGGTCATATATATATGCGGTTGCAAGCCAGGAGTATCAGGTGGTCTGCACGAGACCTGACATAGCATCTGTAGATGTGGGTATGTTGGATGTGTTTGATCGTGGATTGCAGACATACGTACAGGTTTTTGTGAAATTTTACTAAGTCATGATAAGATTGATAACTGTCATGGGTAGATCAATCACATGGTACGGGTTGTTGATACATGGATGTGCGAGGAGCTAGGAAGCTAAGTTGCATCACACAGAGGCTTTGTGGACAACTAAATGACACTTACGGAGGTTGTGAAATGAGCTATTTGGCTAAGGGGACTCTTGAAAGAGATGGACGTGTAACTCGACACTATGGCATGATAATCAGGGCTTGATTCACTTATCGCGGAATCATGTTTTTCATGAAAGGACTAAGTACATCAATGTGCGTTACCACTTTATCAGAAGAGTCTTGGAAGCAAATACGGTGAAGTTCTGAAGGTGGATACTGAACACAATGTTGCGATGCCTTGACGAAGGTGGTACCTGGATGCAAGTTACAACACTGCTTGGAGTTGCTAAGTGTTGGGATTGGCTAATATGAAGCCGAAGGTGGAAATTGTTATGTTCGTCTTCGTATTAGCTAAAAAGTATGTCTAGGGGTCTTAGAGTCGAGCTTAAACTTGTATTAGCCAAGTAGACTATAATAAAGGTCGGTTGGTTGTTCCAAGCCCAACCCGACCCGTAGGACTTTGTAATAGTCGGTTCCCCTCACCTCTATAAAAGGAAGTGAAGGGGAATGGATTAACAACGCATTCTTTTCAATAAAACTAATCATTCAATTAGGGTATAAACCTTGTGTGGTTTCTTTTTGTTGACAGTTGCTTCACGATCGAGTTCTGCATCTAGTATTCAGGTTGTAGTCGTTATAACACTACACATCTTATCAGTGATCTTCTATGAAAATTTGTTCTTTTTATTATAGTTAAAAATAATGACCTTTTCTCACTTACTTTGTGAAACAGACTATAAATGGTCTCACACTTGTTAGGGACGAAATTTAAGTGGCATTGAAGAGTGTATGTGAATCACATAAGATAGGTTTTGCTCAAGTATGGGTCTCTTACGAGGATGAGAATCATGTGCCCTTTTCTTTTTCATTAGAGGACACTCAAACCACACGTAAGTTAGCGCTAAAATTGACTGGTTATAATAGTGTTGATGAGGATTCTAATTTTAACGAATATTATGATGCTTGCCATATGGTTCTACTTAAAATAGGGGAGGAAGTTATTGTAGGGACACTTCAAGATTATCAACAACGGTTTTGTGAGAATATTTCTCAACTGATTACTGATGATATACTAATGGCATGGGTTTCTACTGATGATGTTGCATGTAGTACTTTTACAATACATATGAGTATTGATACTGGTGATTTTAATTGTGCATTTGAATTCATATGGAATCATAATCCAAATTATGGTCTCTTGTTGGATTCGCTACTCTTAACGTTAAAAGGTATTTGCCACGTTTCAACTTTGCTCGCATGGCACACCCTCAAAGACGGCCTTGGTTATAGATCTTGACAATTCCACAAAGAGTGAGACTAAGTTTTCGAAATTTTCAAAGAAAAAAGATTATCAAAAATACCAACAAATAAAGGCACGAAAGCAATGGTGGTTAACAGAGGTGGCTCAAGGGGTGTGCAAGTGGTGCCATCGCACAGGGCCTCCACTTGAAAGGGGCCTCATTAATCTGAGTTTTATATATAAACACAGAGTTATGATCAAATAAGAAGATTAAGTAAAATGAAAAGAATGAGAAGAAACCACAGCCACACACATTTCAGATGCACCTATAAAGTCATATGCATCTCCTCTTAAAATTCTCCTTCCTTTGTGGAATTTGTGGTTAGAATTTCTTCTTATTCTTCTCATTATATTTTTTCTTTTTATTTGATCCTTACTCAACACATTATATGTTAAATATATATGAGTCATATAATTAATGTTTACATGTTATTTCTTTTAAATTTATAAGTATAAAGGGGTCTCATTGTGGTTATCGCCTAGGGCCTCTGAGAACCATGAGACGTCCCTGGTGGTTAACTACAATGCACTTTCCAAGGAGAAACGCGATACAACGGAAATCGAATGATCTAGTAAAGACATTGAACAATGAGAAAATCTGCAGAAGAACTTGGAGGTGAGATACATAACTAACCTTTTCGATTTGACTGCACCATTTTATACGACATGCTTGAGAAACCTAATTTCTTATGCTTTATGTTATAGTTTTCTTGCCTACACTGATACGCAAGCACTCTAAATTTGACAAATCCGGGTGGCAAGGACCAGATTTACCACAGAAAAAGGCATACAACTCCAACAAAAATGGAAGGAATGAAAAGGATCATGGAGGAATTCAGGTCCCCTCACCCATCAACAGAAATGAAAATACTGTTATTGAATCAGAGTACGCAGATGATATAACCAAATTACATCTCCGCATCTCTGAAGCAACATTTGTTACTGTTGAGAATGAAATTGGTAAGAAGTTCAAGCTGAAGCACAGGACTTCTAAGATCAAGTACCTTGATGAAGATGAAGAGTGGATGTAAATGACTCCTAATCAAGACTTAAGTGACTGGATACAACATTTGAGAAATGTAGATCAATCTGCAGTTCGATGGTTCTGTTTATTATTTCTATATTTGTATAACCTCACTAGAAGAAATTAATGCATAACAAAACTATCTTCTGAATTACTGTAAAAAAGTTCAAGACAAGAAATGAAATGCTTGTATTTGTCGATTTCTTGGATTAAAAGAAACTTACAAAAGAAAAGAGAGTATAATGGAAACACGCGTTGATGATATCTGTTAACCTTTCATTAGGATCAGTATATTGAGTAATAAGATTTACAAAAGTAACAAGCGTAATGATAAAAGATCTGAACAAGTGGTGTACACAAACTAAAAAAGTTAGTTGGTATTGTGGACAAAAGGTTCTTGAATTATTTCTCGAGACTGGCCGGGTGGATCTTGTGTACGTTAATGTCTTGAATGGTGGTCAGTCATGCTGGATCTGTCAACCCGTTTAAATCTAACCAAGATACAGCTTACATGCTGAACCCAAAGTCTTTGCAGGATTGACGAGAAGCTGCTTCCAAGCATAATGCTGATTGCGTTAGGATTAACTGAAGCTCCCGTTATTTGAAGACCTCACCCGTCTCATCCACAGGTAAATTGCATCATCTCATCTCATCACATATGTTCACGGCTCACAAGTTACTTAATTAAGGGAGCATATTCGAGTTTCATTACTAACAAATCCAACGCTTCCTTCATCCAAGTATACTGGCAAACTTCTTTAGCATTGGAAACACTCACCCAAGCTCTTCTACGAATATCTTTCTCGGGCCAAAACTCTAGTTGCTCTTTGACAAGTAGCGGAAACATATGGCCTTCATAATATCCATCGTTTCCTTTGCTCTTAAAACACCATGTACCCAATTCTCCCTCGACTATTCCAGACACTCCTGCTTCCTCTATCGACTCTCTTAGCGCGGCTTCTTTGATGGTTTCATCACTTTCCCAGCCTCCTTTAGGAAACAACATTCCTTTGCCTTTTCGTTGTGCACTAATCACAAGGACTTCCAATCCATTGTTGTTAATTCTGTAAGGTATACATCCAACAACTTGACGTTGTTGGCCTTTATTGTAACGCTGGAATAGTCGTCCGCTACGAGAAACCATTGATGCTATAGTTTTCAATTCCATTTCAATCACAGACGTGTTGATTATAGTTGGTTGTATGGAAGAAATGAAGCTCAAAATGAATGAGTGGTATTTGTGTTTGATGAAGAAAATGAGATTCGATCTATGTATATATAAATGGTTGAAGTAGGTTTAATTTTGTGGGTTCCAGGAAGACAAAAATAAGCGCGGATGCGGTGTAGGATATACGTGTATACCTTTGGTTGACATTTTGCGTTTGGTTGCTTCCTTTTTGTTTCTTATGCGATTTTAATATATACAGTTTTATACTAGTATTAGCATGCTTTTATTTCTTTTCTTTTATATGAGAAAAGTTATATAAGGAACATGTATCAAAAAAGAAAAAAAGAAGCAATCTCCACTATCCAATATTAATCTTTTTAAATTTAATTAAAAAAACACATTTTTATCCTATTCCTTAAAAATTAAATATCTCTCAAACCGTTAATCGTTATAAAAAAATTATTATACCGTCACGACGGGAATTAAATTATCTTTCCATAGATATGCACTTCTATATACTTTCGGCGAACTTTTTTTAAAAAATTTCGTAAAAAAATCACATGTAATTCTCGAAAAATTACATGTAATTCTCGAAAACTAATGTTTGATTAATTATTTTTAAAATCACATTTGAATTTGTAACGTCACATACGATTTGTGAAATCACGTGTATTTTTTTTTACGAGAATTTCAACATTTTAAAATCGTTAAAAGTATATGAAAATAACCGTCTATTAAATGACAAAAATATTTTCGTTATTATTTTAAAACCACACGTGATTTATGTGAATTACATTAAAATATTTGAATCACATGTAATTTTGTTAATATATTAAAATGTTTGTTGCCATTAATATAAAATATGTTCATTTTACCGGGGTGGAGTCCCCTTTACCCAAAAAAAATATATGTAAAACAAATTGGCTTCTGAATTACATGTGATTCGGTGATAATTACATGTGATTTTGCTTGCATTACATATGATTCAAGCATACCGAAACCGTAACTTTTTCTAACAAACCCACATTAGATGAATCACATGTGATTTTTTTAATCACGTATTATGTTTTCATTTATGTAAAATATATAAAACAAATTCGCTTCTAAATTACATGTGATTTTTTTTTGAATCACATGTAATTCTGCTTGAATTGCATGTGATTCGGTGATAATTGCATATGATTTTTCTTGCATTACATGTGATTCAAGCATTCCGAAACCTTAACTTTTTCTAACAAACCCACTTTAGATGAATCACATGTGATTTTTTTAATCACATGTAATCTTGTTAATATATTAAATTGTCTGCTTGAATTACATGTAATTCGATGATAATTACATGTGATTTTGCTTGCATTGGATCACATGTAATTCGATGATAATTACATGTGAATTTGCTTGCATTACATGTGATTCAAACATTTCAAAACTTTAACTTCTTCTAACAAACCCACTTTAGATGAATCACATGTGCTTTTGTTTGAATCACATGTAATTTACCACAAATTACATGTAATGCAAGCAAATTCACATGTAATTATCATACATGGATCACAAGATAGCATACATGGACCACAAGACCACTTTAGATAGCATACATGGATCACAAGACCACTTCGGAAGGATGGATGATGTGAGAAATGGAGGGAAAATGTTATTTACCACGAATCATATGTGATTTACCACGAATTACATGTGATTTATCACGAATCGCATGTGATTTACTTGGTTTCTAGATTATTGGTATTAAAGTTGAAAATAAAAATCTATGAAAATATGTAACTTAAAAAAAAGACTAACGCGTCAAATGGGACGAAAGTTAGATGTAAAGTTATGTGAGTCTACATGAATCACATGTGATTTAAAGCAAAATTACATGTAATTATTTATAAAATCACATGTGATTTAAAGCAAAATTACATGTAATTTTAAATAAAATCACATGTAATTTGAGCAAAATTACATGTAATTATTTATAAAATCACATGTGATTTGAGCAAAATTACATGTAATTCACACAGAATTACATATAATTTTCATTCAACACTAACTAACCACTTTATTACAAAAATCACATGTAATTCACACATAATTACATGTGATTTGCATTTAACACTAATAAACTATTTTATTAGAAAAATTACATGTAATTCACACATAATTACATGTAATTCACAAAAAAGTTAACGATTTACAGTGTTAAAAATTCTCGCCAAAAAAATTACACGTAATTTTCGAAAATTATATGTAATTTTTCGAGAATCACATGTAATTTTTTATGCGTAAATTTAAAAAAAAAAGTTTGCCGAAAGTGTATAGAAGTGCATATCTATAGAAAGATAACTTAATTCCCGTCGCGATGGTATAATTAGTTTTTCGTAACGATTAACGGTTTGAGAGATATTTAAATTTTAAGAAATAGGATGAAAATGAGTTTTTTAATTAAATTTAAAAAGATTAATATAACCCATTAGATGGAACTTGAATGGATGGTTAAGATTGTTTCCTTTCTTCTTTTTTTGATACATATTTTATAAGGATCTCACCTCTCTTTTATATTTCACCAAACATACGACAGTACGTACTATATTAGGTATGAACTAGGTGGCAGTCAACTGCTTACCAATTTACAAATTACCATGACTAATGATAATTTGACATTTATTTGTAAATGGTTGTACAAATTACCATGACTAATGATAGTTTGACGTTTATTTGTAAATGGTTGTTAGAGAGTTAGGTGAGGTGAAACCCGTTATCATTTCATCACTCTTTTAGTAATACATTAAACATTATTACTTTTAGCATATATATATATATATATATATATATATATATATATATATATATATATATATATATATATATATACTAGTGGCAAAACCCGTCCGATGGACGGGTATGACTTCTGATGGTCGTTTTACGTTTTTTTTATTTTGTAAATATTTTTTTGTTATATTCTATTGACAAGTATGACTTCTGATTTTTTTATTTGGTAAATATTTTTTTATTTTCTTTTTAGTTTTGTTGTCTTTTAATACATTATAAGTCATGATTTTTTAAGCATCGTGTTTGTTTTTTTACAGTGTAATCATCGTATATACTTCTTTTAGCTAATTGTAAATATTGGTGCTCAAAACTTATATATTCTATAATGGTTATGGATAATAGATAAAAGGTTTGCCCAATGGGAGGTTACATAATAAATATGAGGTGAGTTATAAACAACTGATATGTTGTCTCTGCTTCAGAATGATCCTAAAAAAAACTTGACGGTCAGCAATTCAATTCAATTTCCAGTTACTTGCTTTGGCATTTTTTCTTCAGTTGAGACCCATTAGAGAGATGCCCATAGCCGAAGTGACCACAAAGATATTTAAATAAGGGATTTGGGGACCTTGATAAAAAGAATATATGGCTTGCAGATCTGCATTGTGTGCCTTCTCGTGTCGTTCGCTCCTACGAAACTTTTAAACCATCTTCATTTGGCCCTAAAATAAAAAAGAGTAAACTATATCAGAAAAGAGCATATCAATAGTAACCATAAGGAAGATGCGTAACGACACTTATAGAGTATAAGAAAACAAATTATATATGTCAGCATAATCTAAGGTTCAAGAATAAAAAATGCGCAAATGACCACATAGATACACAGTGTGCAAACCCGTTTCTATATTATCGTTGATTATGCATGTTCAACTCTTTGTCATCAGTTGCACGCTAATTTCATAAAAACTTGACAATAATGATATACACTACATGTGATAACCATAAGTCTCTATTCAAATTTTTTTTGTTCGTGAACTTATCTTTAAGATCCACAGGTGAACGACTACTACTTTGTTCATTTGAAACCCTTGATAGCTCGATATAATACGCAAATACAACATTTAATAGATAAGAGACTGACCATTCTTGAAATTTGTTAAGCGCATGTGCAAAGCTTACATCTATCTTGTTGGCCCTTGCAATTCCATTATGTTCTTCCTCCACTATGTCCACGTACTTCTCGCCTTTATTCGCCACTTAAGACTGCAAGATTTTCATCAACATACGTTTATTTTTATGGCAATCAAAACTGCTTTTCACTATTTTTATGGCAATCAAGATGTATTTAAAAATTATAACTGTAATAAACACGAAAAGAGAACAGATCTTGAGCTCAATATAAGTGTTTTGATATATAAAATGTGAGTCAAAATTCTAAAATTGGGTAAAAAGGCAGGTGATTATTTGACACCTGAATAACTATCGTTGTGGCAGCTGGTATATAACTGATTTTTTAACCCATAAATAACCAGATAAGACAAGAAACCAAAACAACATTTTGTGCTTATCTCATTCTTTCCAATGTTTAGAGGTCATCGTTATTGTTCCGGCTCAATTACTTGGCCCCAGCCATAGCCATCAGATCATCTTTGGAGTTGGCTTCATCCTTCTCGCCTTCTCGTTCGTCAGCCAGTTTGTTCTATGCAATTCCTCTGCGGCCAGAAAGACATAAGGATATAGTCAGAATGCATATTCCAGACCCCATATGCAAAACTCTATTAAAAATATAGGGATAATATTCTTATGCAAATGGACCTTTAGTAAAACTTCAAGTTCCTTCTTCTGGTCTGGTCCAAGATAACTTCTTTGGATCGGCACAACACATATTTTAGGAAACTTTGTGGCAGTAGAAGCTATATGACTGATAAGTTCAATAAACACTTTTAATTACTGGATAGAAAATAAATATTGTATATCAGTTGTAATATCAGATAAACTACACCTACTGGGGCTGCACAAGAAGCACACAATACTATTTGAACTATTGTGATTACTACTTGTCTTCGATCTTTAAATCATATTATAAGCTTGCCAACCCTCTAATCAGAGTTTTTAGCGAAACCCGTCTGATGGACGGGTATGATTTCTAATTATTGTTTTATTTTTTTATTTGATAATTAGTAGTTTTTAATATTCGATTGACATGTATGACTTCTCTTTTTTTATTTAGTAAATAATTACTTTTAATTTTGTTTTAGGTTTAGTTGTCTTGTTGTGATGTTTTTTTAAACATATAATTTTTTTAGGATTTTCATAGTATAATTGATTTTTATTGCATCATGATGTTTGTTTTATTTGTTGTTTTTGTTAGAATGCTTTAGTATTTTTAAAATAACACAAATGGCCATTAGTCTTAAGCCTTTACTTTCCATGTGAAAACATTTATCTTTTTTTTTTAAGAAAAAATTCAATAATATGAATTTATATTATATAAGCTACATTATATTTAATTACACAGCTGTAGAAGGCAAGCGAGCAACAAATACCCATTATCTTTTTTAATATTGTAGTAGATACATATTTAATGAAATTGGGGTTTACACTTTACTAACTACATAAATATGTAAAACTTGCATTTTAGGCGAACCTTACTACTTGTTTTTTCAGGCTCTTCCTCTTCAGCCACTTTTATAGTTTAATTTTACTTTTTTTTAATGCCGGTGTATTGATCTTTTTCAAGTTTATGAGTATTTGACTATCTATATGCATAAGTTACGAAGCTCATAATTTTTGGAGTGCTTGACTATCCGTACCAACTTTTGTAATCGAGTCTCGGTTTAGGCAAATCATTACTAAACCCCAATTACCACACCATGCCTTACAATTCTTTAAGTGTCACTACTTATGATACTAATTAAATGTTAGATCACTGAATGGAAAATACTTGCCTTCTACTTCACACCAAAAGGTTATTATTGATTTATAAAAATTATAATTCAAATTACATGTTCGTCCCCAACAACCATACCATTTCAATCTAATCACCGTACCATTTCAATACTGACATTGTATATGCTTTGTAAAGAAACACTATACGCCTGTTATGTGTGGGCAGTAGGCTACTAATCATCCCTGAGTGATTTTTATGCATCAGACCGCAACCGCACCGCATTTGCGGTTTTTTTTGTTAAAACCGCTTCACCAATTTTTGTCGTTGTGCGCTTTTTGCGGTGCAATTTTTGTGATTTTTGCGGTTTGCGGTGCGGTTTTTGCTCACCCCTATATAATACTATATAAAATATGTATATTTTCATTTTAACTTGAAACTAAAAATTAAAAATAACATATCAAATCTTAACCATTTAATAATTTTTAATTCAAACCTAACTCTAAACCAAATGTACAATCCAATTCAAGTCGGTCCGGTTCGGATCAGTTTAGTTTTGAGTCAGTCATGCTCAACCTATAACAAACTACCTAAACGTTCAAGGCCATCTTCTAGGCACACCAAAAGCAACACCAAATTTTGTGTCAAGTGGTAATCCTTCTAAGTAAATCAGGTCTTCACTCCAATGTAAAAATTAAATATGAACCCCAGGCTTTTTAATCCCATCTTATCCTATAACTACAATGTATATACATACTTTATAACAACGCTAAATACATAATAACGTGAATATGTTTTTCTTATCTTTTATATTATGTTACTTATTTAGTCATAAAAGTTTAGAATATAAAAAAAGATCAGTGACAAAAGTAGATGTTTTTTAATGACAATACCTCCAGTTTACAAAATAAAAGCATGTGCATTTAACTGTCTAATGATCACAAAAGGAAAAACTTGTTTACCTCGTCTGATCGCCTTGCCAGAACACCTGGCAACTACTTTTGTGGCATATTTTCAAATGGGCCTAAGGGAATCAGTACTTGAAATATTTGGCAGCAAGTCTTTCATGCATATTGTTTAGGTTATATAGCTAAAAAATTTGTGAATAATCTAACGGAACATTTTTTCGATGAAGAATATCTACCCATAGTTGAAGATCCTACATATCTTTATATGTATATGTTTGGAGCAAGAATAGGATAGTTATGATTGAAGATTTATAAATTAAGATGATATCGAACATCCATGGGAAGATATACTGGTTTTGCATATGTGCTACCGTTAATTACAGGAAGCTAAGAGAGTTTAATGGTGTTCATGTATTTCTTACAGTAACTAAAGGTTATAAAAGCAATAATTTGTTCAATAAAAAAGAACTTACATCAATATTGGTTGCTCCCAGCCTGCAGTAAGGCTCCCAGCCTGCAGTAACTACAGTTGTTCTGGAACAGCCAAAGGTTAAGCCGCCATCTTCATCATTAGTAAAACCTGCCTGCAACTGTAGATGATTCATACATGGCATTCTTGGAGGATATGAAAGCTCTTAGTTATCTTAACAGCTGATACGCTTAGATTGCCTCCAATATAAACATATCAATCATGGTTCAAAATATTCTCTTCTTTTCGTGGTCTTTTAGTATTCAAATTGAAAGAAAATATCTAATCATTGTGTTTTCAATTCCAAATCCATATTTAACAATCGCTTTTATAAACGTGTAATAATTACAGTAAGCAAAATATGTTTTTCGCAATTTGAATCCATCACAAGTGCTTTAAGGAAAGGATGTACCATTAGTTGGTTCTTGAAATAATTCAACGATCCATTAATAAGGCGCCTATAACAATCAGTGTGTCTGGTAACCATCGGCATTTACTACAATCTTCTTCACATTCTGTAGTGAAAAAAGAGAAATGGTATTCCTATCGAACGAACTGTAATGAGATAGACACTACTTACCCCTGCATCAACTGCAATCGGCTTCCCAAGATGGTCAATATCTGATTGTTGGTAATTTTTCCTTGTGTACAGAGCACAGACTTTAAATTCTGCATATAAAAACATCGTTTTACATGAAAGTTGTTTTTTGTGAGAATAACACCAATAATCACGTTATTCAGCTGACCTATACACAATACAATGAATATGCAAAGAAAAAAATAGTAATTAAAGCCTCGCTGTGCAAGATATTCAGATCGATCTTCTAAACTTTATGGCCTCATCTTATATTTGTCTAGCAAGTTCCATTTTCTTCACTTGCAGCATATGTAGCATCAGCAACAACGATTCCAATGTCGGACTTTTTCAAAGCAGAGGCGTCATTGACACCATCACCAGCCATCTGAAGTAGCCAAAACAGATATACTGTGAGCGATTAACTGCAGGTGAGTTAAACATTAGTGTATGCTTGTAGTGATGACAGATTTCAGCAACAAAACTAATCATCCATCATCAAAGTATGAAATATCAAATTCTTATTGTGATGAATATGTTAGGTAAAGAGTACGACATACTTATCATTTAGCTTATCCCTCCTCAATTTGTCTGGACATACATAAGCAAAAGTTCTTGCTACACATCTACAACATATCTTAGAACTTGACCCACGATTCGACAATAACGAAAAGAACTTTTTTTGGAAACCTAAATAACAAAACATGTACCGATTCACCTTTTTTTGACAGCAAAATCAACAACCAAACGTGCCAGTTTGACAACGAAACAACAAATTAAAACAGTCCCTTCTCGACTAACAAAAACAACCAAACACCCGGTTTGATTAAAAAATCAGCAACCAAAAAGTAGTTTTTGACTGAAAAAAGCAATCCGAACAGCCCCATAAATGCATATGTTTAAACAGAAAAACAACAACTAAACATCCCCGTCTTTACTGAAAAAGACCGGCCTAATAAAGCATTCCATGCACGCACTACCATATATGCAGAGCAATATATACATGCAAATTCATAGTTTAGTATACCTTCACACGACATAAGTCCCCGCGGTTTATTTTCACAGGACACATAGCTCCGAACAACCCTTAGTACAACAATAAGCATTTATTATTCAGCATAATTAGAAGACCGGTTTGTATATAGAATGCAATAGTTAAGGAACATAAACATATAAATTCGCAAACCTGTAGCATCAAGATAATCCACTCGGCCATTAGCTTGAATGGATTTTAAGGTACCCGTTTTTTTGCATACAGGTGCATCGTCCCCTCGACCTTTCAAATGCAAAAACTATGTAGTGTTTGATTTGTTGGACTCAACCTCGGGAATCTTACCATGTCCCTTGTAAAGCAGAAGCCACAGTTAAAAATGAAACCGAACTCTTGAATATGATGTTCTTTAATGTTGTTATAGTAGCATTTTAACATAAAGCGCACAAAAAAATATGACTTACATTGTCAGAATCTCAAAGAAAATATCTTTTTGATATCTCGTGTGGGTGATCCCCGGGTTGAAGAGCTAAGACATTATGGCACTGATCATAGGAGCTTTTGTGGTCCAAGTATTAATAGTATCTCTTCACAAATTATCGTTGACCCTGTAGATGGCAAAATAAGCTGATCATTAACTATCCAAAAAATGAAACTATGCTTAAAATTAAAGGTACATCATCATAGCTTGAGTTTATGTATATGTTAAAACGGACAACTCATAAAAAGGTAGGCTCAGCTAAGGCACAATCAAGGAAAAAACGGACACGCCCGCATGGCTGCAGCCGTAACAGGCTGCCCAGCCAAGATGCGGGTGGTCTCAACTCTACTCGGGCCCGTTGTTGATCATCATGGCCAACAAACATCTAGGGTCCGTTATTGATCATCATAGGCAACAAAGTTTCTATTTGCTCGACCGTCACCAACCAGTCAGAGACCGGGGCCAACGGTTATGGTCGAAAGAGAGCCATATAACACATACGGATCAGGCAGAACAGGTGGGATAATTAGTGGAAGAAAATTTAGGAAAGCAATAAAAACTGTGTTAATGTTCATAACACTCTTAGAGTGTGAATGATATACCAAAATAAGAGCGCATCACATATAAATCAAATCCATCCACAGTTTCCATTGCAACAATTATGGTCGAAAGAAAGCTGCTACAACCACTATCTATTTAGAGTAAAAAGTCATACACGCAACTTGCACAATGTATAAGCGCTTAACCCACCGTCACCAACCCACCGAAAATCAGGGGCAACGATCAAAGCAACACAGTTACAGAACCAACCATGGACGAAGAAAAAAAGTTTCCTAAACCAACCATTAACCGAAAATCCAATTTCGCTTATAAGTCTATTTTGGAATATTAGCCACGCACATTTTAAAGGCTGCAACACAAAGTCAACTGGGGAAAACGATCCAGATAAAAAGGAACCATCATCACCGCTGCTCAACCGTCACCGGCCCATCAAAGGCCCACCAAAGATTGGGGGCAACGATCGTCATCAAATTATAACTTGATATAGTTTATCATTCACACACTCTGAGTGTTATGAACATTGCGAATCAAAGACCAGGGACAACAATCCTTAGCCATAGCCCGACCGTCGCCAACCTGTCAAAGACTGAGGGCAACAATTGTCGTCAAATTAGCTTGAATCCCATATTTGCTTTGTGTGAGAGAGAGTAGCATGAATCCCTAGCATTTCATATAGTTGTTCTACTTATGTCGATAATCCATAACAACTAAAATCAGCAAAAGGGGCAAAAAAACTAACACAATTTTGTTCAAAAACTATTAACTTCTTAAAAACTTGTTGCCGCTAAAACATAGGAAAATGAATACAAATCCGAAAAGGGCACCTTTTTGTAATTAGTCAATCTCATCAACCTTCATAAAATCGCCAGTTTTTTAGGTTGGATGTTAAGGGGTTTGCATCTGGGTTCATAGTTTCGATTTCTTTATACCGTTCAAATAACAAAAAATGGAATTAAATAAAAGTAAACCATACCGATCTATGGTTGTAACCGATCAACCAAAAGTTTGATCAACCACATGCAACCCTTTTTGTATTGTTATCACTTTCATTCAGCGGGCACTGTAACCACAAAACCAAAAGTTAATGAGCACCATATAATCAAATCAAATAAAGTGCATTGACGAACAACCTGTATACCAATGATAATAATCATAAATCAAGTGTAAATAAGGATTCAAAAACTCAAATCAATGATTTTTAGTGGAGGAATAACCTGCAATAAACATGTGCTTCAACAGATCAGTTTCAAATAAGACATAAGACGACAAACATGATTACAATTAGGGTTTTTGGCATTGCTTTGTTAGCAAAGGCGATTGATATTGTTTTTTTTAGCAGAAGAGAAAAATGTTAGGATTAACGATATAAGGGGTAGGATTCGGAAAAGAAACATTTAAGCCCGAAACATTAAGCCCAAAACTTGAGCCCGACTGCTGACTGGGATTAGTGCCCTGATAGATGACGTGGCAAATCCCTCCTCTTATATATAATGTAAAGATATATATATATATATAAATATATATATATATATACACGTTATTTGCTATTATATAAATGATATACTTAAAAGATAAAAATAAAAATATATGTTATTAAAAAAATAACTTTGTAAACATATTGAGGACTAATTGTGGAAAAATATGCAAATAAACTAAAAATGTAGAACTAAAAATGAAAAATTTTATTAACCCAGTCCATCATTTTCCTTTCTTCTCCGACCGTACTCGCAACAAATAAAAACTCAATCACCACTCACAACACAAACACTCACAAGTATACCTTGATCGACATTATGTGTATGGTTGCTTCCTTTTTGTTTCTTATGCTATCAGTATATGCTCTTTTAGATTAGCATGCTTTATATTTTTTCTTTTTATAGTTCACGAAACATAAGATATTAGTATTTAGTACTATGTTAGATTGTTAAGTGTGAACTGGATAGTTTGACATTTATTTGTCAATGGTTGTAATAGTTGACCAATAATGAAATAGTTCAAAACAATGGAAGCTAGTGTCTGAGGTTTTTGTAAGGATGATCCTTAAACATGATTAGTTACGAGGATATTAATGATCATTTAGTATAAAATTTTGCATGTCCCATGCTTCACAATTAGCTTGGTAAATGATTTTGCAGCGAACTTTTTGAGATAGAAAAAAGTTACTATAGTTTAAGAGCGGTGTTATTTTAGATTACATATTCTTTTTGTTATACTAAAGGGTTTATTTTCACCGGCAATCTATAACTCATCTAATAAATAAGATTATAAGGATTATTTTCACCCGCCCTCTATAACTTATCTAATAAATAAGATTAAAAACTTTTGATATAAAAGTTGGATTGGACTTTGATGACCAAAATGATTTCACTCTGTCAGAAATAGATGACGAGCGACTCATGGAGTTCTGGTCCGAGTATTATATACCCCATGATCTTCACCCACAACTTCCGGGCGAATTAGAAGCAATCACAGCCAGATGGTAAAATAGGTTTATATATCAGGCTATTTGATACAACTATTTAAAGTATTCATTTCTCTAGGTTCTTAGTAAACCTTTTAGATTACTATAACCTTCATATTTCTCAAGTGCACTGTATAGGAGCGCGCAAAATAGGTCAATTTGAAATCAATTGTCGTTGCTCGAACATAACCCCTTCCATAACCCTATTCCGTGTATTTTACACTTCGCCCATGGGAAATGGGTGGGTGTCATTTAGAAAACGCACTAGAAACACCCATAATGCTATACAAAAGCCATAGACTCATTGAAAAACTAGAACAACCGATTTTTCTTCATAGATGAGCGTGTATTCCACCGCCCCTTTTCCTTGTTAAAACATGTCGCTAAAGAACGTGTTCCGGAAGAAGGTATCTATAATGCAAATGATGTGCGGGACTTGGATAGGCACCGCACTCTATTCAACAAACTTCCGAGTCCTTCATGTGCCTAATAGGCCTTAGTCGCAATTACTTTGGTGGGGAAGACGAATACCCTTATTCCTTGATCACAACGACCAGGGTGGGTATTTAATTTACTTCTTTAGTAAGCGCGTATTCGTGTGTATCCGCAACAAACTCCATTTATTCATTTTTTTGCAAAGATGAATCTATTCGCACTTCTGCGTCATGGGAATCCTAAGAGAGTTACCGAGGGAACCCGCACTCGCAGACAAGAAGAGCAACCATTGATTGTCGGAACGGCTAATGTGATCGTGCCACTTGCTGATGCCGCTCCTCCACCCCTTCATCATCAGAGGATACCAACACGATTCTAATATCTCTGTTGGACATTGCCAATGAAGATGGTGACAATCTCCACATAGAGGGTGGCGAGGCTTCCACTGCCAACCCTGAAGAAGAGCCAGCCGTAGAGAATGTGGAAGTTGCACCCTTATTGATGAAGAAGCTGAACCGGTTAAAGAAACTGGTGCACAGGAGACCGAAGAATCGTTCCTCCAGAAAGAGGAAAGTGTCGGAAACAGGCACGTCTGTATTCAATGCTCCGACTAAGAGTCTTAGAAATGACCATCTTGAATACCAATCTAAAGCTAGTGTTGCGGCAAGCATAGCCGCAAGGGTGATTGATCATGATGAAGAAGTGTCGGTGATTGTCGTAACTTCATCCGGCATAGGCATACTTAGCCCAAGTCTGTTGTTAGTGTTAGGCCTACTAAAGCAGAGATCAAGGATACTGCCCCGTAAGTCCCTTCATGATTCTTTAATACATATACTGAGTTGTTCATGTTCTGACTCTTTGTTGTTAATTTACGCAGTCATGATCAAGATGCGGGTGCGACATCTTAGATGAGCCAGATGCTCAAGTCGTCGCCTGCCAAGTGAACTTGTTTAAGGACCGTGCTTTTTAAGCTGGACGCATTCGCTTGTTCTGTGCCCCTTCTCACCGTGGTATTGCTAGTATTTGTTTCCAATGCGCTTTTCTATCGGATTTCTCATTGGAGGTGGTTTTGGAAAATTGGCACCTTCTACTGTCAATATTTCCCCTAGAGTCATCGTCGGAGTAGTGAACTTATTCGGTCCACGTCCACCACGTTGCTGGCCGAGGTAGTCATTCCTTCAGCTCGTAGGCTGCTTTTTGGGCTGATCTTGGGACGTTTAGTTTGAGTAACCCTTTTTCTTGTCGGGGCTGCAGCTTCTCCGCGAATAAAAGCCCTCAGTACGTTAGGCACCTTGTCATTCAAGCGCTTGGTTGTCTCTAGATTACTGACTCCGTTCCTGAAGCCTGAGATTTTCATGATCTCGGGACACACCTTAATATGTATGCTCTCATCTTTGAAGTGTTCCATAAACGCGTCCAGGGACCCCCCCCCCCCCCCCCGGTTGCTTGATGCGATGGAGTTCCACCAGGTGTCTGACGTACCTTTTCCGTTGCGTATAGCTTCTTAAGAAAGCCATGCGCAGATCTTCGAAGCCATCGATGCTTCGCCTGGGAGTTCATCGAACCAAATCCTCGCACCATAATAAGTGTGAAAACACTTATCTTTTTACCACTTATTTCCAATATTAACTAGACCAAAACGTGTATTTTATGTCGTAAAAGTCGGAATTATGCGTGGTTTGTGTTTTTATTGTGTTTCAGGATAAAAAATATGAAAAGGAAGAAAACATGGGCTATCACGGGCTTTTATCGAAGAAAAAGACAAAAGACGAAGTCAAAAGATCAAGAGTGCAAAAAGAACGGAAGTCCAAGGCCTATTCTGAAGATTTATCGAAGAAAAAGTCTAAAGACGGAAGTTTAATGAAGTCGAAGAACACAAGTCTAATTATAGATTAAAAATTATAAGACGAGTTCAAGTTATATCGACAAATCCCGAGACGACGTCGAGAAAGACAAAGAATTTAAATCGAGACGAGACGAGAAGGAAGAAAGAAGGAAGCAACACATGCACTCCCCACCTCCTATATATACCCTCCTAATGTGTCATTAGGAGGGTGTTAGTTAGTTTTTTTAGTCACTTTTTCATTTTTCTAGTTTTTATCTTTAGAGAGAGAAAGTTTTTAACTTTCTCTCACTAGATCTTCATCCTTTCTTTCCTTTCATGTTTAAGCTTTGATTTGATCTTGTATTTTGGAATCATTAATCTATAAGTTTAAGTTTATGTTTTTCATCTTTAATCTCTTTCTATCATTCTTGATTTTATTTATCTTTGATCCGAAATCATCTTTGATTTTGTTTAAATCTTGATGTTTGATTGATTAAAAATTTTAACTTTTGGTTTCTATCTAAGTTTTATACGGATTAAGCTTTTACTTATCATGCTTATTGGCTTATTTTGTATTTGGCTTATTTGTTTTAAAGTTTTCTTAAAGGTTATGTCTTTTTAAAGTTTGATTTAAAAAATTTGCTTATTTAAAGTTTTGAAAGTTCTCATTTGTGCTTATTTAGTTATTTTCTTTAAAAAGTGGTTTAAGTTTCGGATTGTGCTTATTAAAATAGGGGAAGCTTATTGAGTTGCTTATTACGGATTACATCCCATCGGAAAGGTAAACCCTTTTCCGACGGGTTATTCCGACAGCTTCATTGTTATTCCGATACTTTGTATCGGAAAAGGGTTTGTGATTCCGATTGATATTCCGACTAGCATTCCGACGGTAGGGTTATTTGACATTCCGATTGTTTTCTTTTTTGGATATTCCGATAGGTTGTATTCCGACGGGAACATTCCGATAGGATTTCCTTTTACATATTCCGACGAATTATTCCGATAGATTTTCATGTTTATTATTCTGACGGTCTCATTCCGATTATATTCCGACTACAGTATTCCGATGGGATTCCGATTAAGATCATTCCGACGGATTTAATTTCTTGTTTTTACAAAGTTTTCAAGCTTTTAAATTCACTTTTAAGTTTTTAAGTTCTTAATCATTTATTTTAATCTCGTAATTTTAGTTTAATTTTTAAAGCTTTTATTTTACTCAACGACATTTTCATATTTGCTATTAGTTTAAAATAGGTAATCAAACCATTTTATATTCCACCAAGAACGACTGAGTCGCACTCTTAACTAGTAATCAATTCGATAAGACTGGAATCAACGAACTTTCATACGAGGCAATCCCTTGTATCAAATGGCGCCTCTGCCGGCTCTTTTCGTTAAGATTAACAGTTTTTAGTGAGAGACGCGTTGGATTTTGGGATCCGTTCATTTTTGAACGTTATTTTTCTTGCTTCAATTTTCAAAAATCCTAAAAATATAAAATTTTCAAAAATCCAAAAAATAGAAAAACATAAAAAAACCAAAAATATTTCTTGTCTATCTTTCTTTTCTTTTTGTAGGTGTGTATGCGTACCCGTGCTCGTAAGAAGAAAGCAATTCAAGCCGAAGTCGAAACTCCACCTATTGTCACCATAGACAATCGGCCAATGATCGAGCTTTTACAATCACAAGTAGAGGGCAACACCGATGCTATTGTCATACCCGAGATTAGAGCCAACAAGTTTGAGCTCAAATCCGGCTTCATTCAAATGGTCTCTGCTCAACCATTCTTGGGGAGTACACTTGATGATTCTCATGACCATATAAAAAGGTTTCTTCAGCTTACAAATACGGTTAAGTATAATGGGGTTTCACAAGAGGTGATTCGCTTGCAAATTTTTCCTTTCTCCTTAGAGGGACAAGCCTGCCATTGGCTTGATAAGGAACCGCCACAAAGTATTCTTATGTGGTCGGATTTAGAGACCAAATTCATCAACTACTTTTTCCCACCCTCGCGTACTACCGCTTTGCGGAATGAAATCATTAACTTTGAACAAAAGTACGGTGAGACATTGAGTGAATCTTGGACCGTTTTAAGGAACTCTTAAGAAAGTGTCCACAACATGGTTTCACAAAAGTACATCAAATTAATACTTTTTACAATGGTTTAAGCATGAATGACCAAGATTCACTAAATAGTGCCTCGGGGGGGTAACATTTTGGTTAAGTCTTCTAATGCCGTGTGGGATATTATTGAGAATAAGTCCAGAGTGCAAACTAAGAGTGTTCGGACTAATGTGGCTAGTGCTAGTACTAGTGACGCCGACAAGAGAATTCATAAGCTTACTTCGATTGTTGAAACACTTGTTCTAAAAACCGCTAACAATACCAAAAGCACCACTGCGCAAGTTAATGCTATGAGTCAGTCATGCGAAATATGATGGGGTTCTCATTCATACACCGATTGTCCTTCGACTCATGATAATCCGGAAAATGTGTATGCCGCCAACGGTAACTTTTCTACGGGAGGCTATCAAGCACGTCCTCAAGGTGACCGTAATTTGCTCAGTTATCGTTCAAACAACTTCCTTTCACCACCCGGTTTTCCCCCTCAAAACCCAAACAACCTCAATCGCAACAATCAAAACCAACCACGAGCTCCAAATCAATATAAAACCCAAAGAAACCCATATCAACCTCAAGGAAACAATCAAGTTCACCAACCACCCGCTTATCAACCACCTGCCTACCATGCTCTTCCTCCCACCCAACCAACCGTATTTAATCAAGAGGTTGACACTTACATGAGGACTAATGACGCCATAGTGCAGAATATTCAGCGGCAAATCATCAACTTGAAAGGAGATATGGAGAAACAAGGGAATGATCTTCGAGCCGATATGCGAAACTCTTTGAGCAGTCAAACGAATGACTTAAGGGATATGATGGCTAGTTTCTTCCAAAGTAATCAAGCCTCTGGTTCGGGTTCTCTTCCGAGTAACACCGTTGCTAATCCAAGAGGGGAGATGAAAGCAATCACCACTCGCAGTGGAAAAGGTTTAAAGGAACCCGAGCTTCCTACACCTACACCGATGATTGTGACAAAGTAAAACGAGTCCCCTTCACCAATTCTTCCACCTTCTATTTCACCAATTCCTGCACCTTCTACTCCCACCCCTCCACCACCCAAGGATGTGTGTGAGAATTCCGTTCCAACGCCTTCATCTCAACCCAATATACCTTATCCCTCAAGGTTGAGGAAAGAGAAGTTGAAGAACAAGGATGATATTCAGGTTTCTAACTTTCTTAAAATGTTTAAACAATTGAATTTCAACATCTCCTTTGCCGAGGCTCTCGCTCACATGCCGAAATATGCTAAAATGTTTAAAGATCTTCTCAGTGACAAAGAAAAGCTTCTCGATATCGCTTAGACCCAACTTAATGAGAATTGCTCCGCATTGATCTTAAGGAAATTACCAACCAAACTTGGTGATCCGGGTCGTTTTCTCATTCCTTGCAACTTCCCCGGGGTAGAGATTTGTATGGCCCTAGCTGATCTAGGTGATAGTATAAACTTAATGCCATTAAGTGTTTGGAAACAATTATCTCTACCCGAGCTAGTCCCCACACAAATGACTTTGGAATTGGCTAACCGTACGGTTGCTTATCCAGTGGGGATAGCCGAAGATGTCTTCGTCGGTGTCGACAAATTCACCTTTCCGGTGGATTTTGTTGTCGTTGACTACGAGATGGATCCCCGTGTTCCATTAATTGTTGGACGTCCATTCTTGAGGACCGGTCGCACTCTCATTGATGTAGCCGCAGGCGAATTAATCATGAGAGTTGGTGACGATAAAATCGTCTTCAACATGGGTAAACTTTCTAAACAGCCATCTGAAAACGAGAGCGTTAATTTCATTGACGTTCTTGATGAGGCTTGTGAAGAGCATTCAAAGACGCTTGTAAAAGTGGTTCTTCTTCTCTACCCATTGTTGAGACCGTTGCCTCTATTGCTCCATCACTAACTCCATTTGGAGAAAGTGATTTCCTTTTGAAAGAATTTGAAGCAAATTTGGGAGATGTGGACTTACAATATGATGATTCTCCCTCTAATTGGGATGAAGACATTCGTACCATTGAGGAACTTCTCAATGAGGACCATATTTCTCCCCCGTCTCCTAAGGAAATCTCTATCGATGATCCGAATTTGACTACGCCTTTCATCGAAAATCCTCCGGATTTAGAGCTTAAAGATCTTCCGTCTCATCTCGAGTACGTATTCCTTGAAGATAATAAGAAGTTACCCGTCATCATCGCAAAGGATTTGAAAAAGACGAAAAATCTCGACTTATCGACCTGCTGAAAAATCATAAGAAAGCAATTGCTTGGAAAATCTCCGATATTCGTGGAATTGATCCTCACTTTTGCACACATAAAATTCTCATGGAGGACGACTTTAAGCCCACTATTCAAAACCAAAGAAGGGTGAATCCCAAGATCCATGACTTTATAAAAAAAGAGGTTATCAAACTTCTTGATGCAGGAATGATCTACCCTATCTCGGATTTACCATGGGTTAGTTCGGTCCATTGTGTGCCTAAGAAAGGTGGAATCACCGTTGTGCCCAATGAAAACAACGAGTTGATTCCTACTCGTCTCGTTACAGGGTGGAGAGTTTGTATAGACTATCGCAAACTCAATGATGCTACGAGAAAGGATCATTTTCCCCAGCCTTTTATGGACCAAATGCATGAACGTCTAGCGGGTAATGACTATTATTGCTTCTTAGACGGTTTCTCCGGGTATTTTCAAATTCCCATCGATCCTAAAGACCAAGAGAAAACCACATTCACTTGTCCTTAAGGAACATTTGCTTACAAAAGAATGCCTTTCAGCTTATGCAATGCTCCTGGGACTTTTCAAAGGTGTATGATGGCTATCTTCCATGACATGGTTGAAGAAACTATGGAAGTCTTCATGGATGATTTCTCGGTCTATGGTGATTCTTTCTCTACTTGCCTTGCCAATTTAGAACGTATGCTCAAACGGTGTGAAGACACTAGTCTCGTTCTTAATTGGTAAAAATGCCTTTCATGGTAAAAGAAGGCATTGTTCTTGGACATAAAATCTCCAAAGCCAGTCTTGAAGTCGGCCATGCTAAAGTCGATGTGATTGCTAAATTGCCTCCACCTTCAACCGTGAAGGGTGTGAGAAGTTTCCTTGGTCATGCGGGCTTCTATCATCGATTCATTCAAGATTTTTCTAAAATCGCTCGCCTAATGACCCACCTCTTATAAAAAGATACTCCTTTTATCTTTTCTAAAGAGTGTATTGACTCCTTCAATCTTCTTAAGGACAAGCTAACTAAGGCACCGGTCTTGGTTACCCTTAATTGGGAGCTACCCTTTGATTGATGTGTGATGCTAGCGACTTTGCCATTGGAGCGGTTTTAGGTCAACGTGTGATCAAACACTTCCAACCAATCCATTATGCTACCAAGACAATGAAGCGGGCTCAATTTCATTACACCACTACCGAAAAAGAGCTTTTAGCTGTAGTGTATGCTTTTGAGAAATTTCGCCCCTATCTTGTTCTTTCCACCACAATCGTGTACACCGATCATTCCGCATTGAAGTACTTGTTGACTAAGCAAGATTCTAAGCCAAGACTTCTTCGTTGGGTTTTTCTCCTTCAAGAATTTAAAATCGAAATTCGTGACAATAAGGGAGCCGAAAACCTAGCCGCGGATCATCTAAGTAGACTTGAGGATCCTTATCAAGGGGATCATCCGAATCAAGAGATCAACGAATCTTTTCCCCTTGAGGCCTTAATGTCTATCAATTCCAATCTTGATGACACCCCGTGGTTTGCGGACATTGCAAACTACTTAGCGGGTGGTATTCTCATCGAAGGGTTAACATCCCAACAAAAGAAGAAGTTCTTTAAAGATGTTAAGACTTACTTTTGGGATGACCCTTATCTCTTTAAACAATGTGCTGATCTACTTATTCGTCGGTGTGTTGATGGACCCGCAACTTTAGACATTCTCGAAGCTTGCCATAAAGGACCCACCGGTGGTCACTTTGGTCCCAACTACACCGCGAAGAAAGTGTTTGACTCAGGATTCTATTGGCCCACCATTTATCGTGACGCTCACGAGATGGTTAAAAATTGTGATGCTTGCCAACGCAAAGGCAAGATCACACATAAAGATGAGATGCCTCAAAATTTCATCCAAGAATGTGAAATCTTTGACGTATGGGGCATCGACTTTATGGGGCCATTTCCATCATCCAAAGGGAACAAGTACATCCTCGTAGCCATTGACTACGTATCTAAATAGGTTGAAGCAAAGGCTCTCCCTACGAACGATGCGAGGGTGGTTGTGAACTTTTGAAGCAACTTTTTGCTCGATTCGGTGTTCCTCGTGCTATCATCAGTGACCGCGGGACTCATTTTTGCAATGATCAATTTGCTCGAGTCATGGCTAAGTATGGTATCAATCATCGTCTTTCCACCGCTTATCATCCTCAAACAAATGGTCAAGCCAAGATATCTAACCGTGGATTGAAGCGAATTCTTGAGCGTACTGTGGGAGAGCATCGTGCCTCGTGGGCCGATAAGTTAGATGATGCTGTGTGGGCTTTCCGTACCGCATATAAGACTCCGATTGGTTGCACTCCATATCGTCTTGTGTACGGAAAAGCATGCCACCTCCCTATTGAGCTGGAACATAAGGCATACTGGGCCTTGAAGTGGGCCAATTTTGACATCAACAAAGTCGGTGATCTTCGAAAGATTCAACTCAACGAGCTAAATGAACTGAGGAATGAAGCTTATGATAACTTACTGATCTACAAGGAGAAAACCAAGATCATTCATGATGCAAGGACTAAGAACCGAGAGTTCCACGTGGGTGATCAAGTTTTACTCTTTAACTCTCGGTTGAAGATCTTCTCGGGCAAGCTGAAGAGCCGTTGGTCTGGTCCATTCACCATCGCCAAAGTCTTTCCCTATGGCACCCTTGAGCTTTCTCAGACAAATGGGCCTCATTTTAAAGTGAATGGCCAGCGTGTGAAGCTGTACTTTGGTGAGGACATATCTCATGAGATGATTCCATCCCTCACCATGTTTCCCTTGAATTAGTTCTGGGTCGAGTCAGACTCGTGACTCGGTTAACAAAAACAAGCGCTTCTCGGGAGGCAACCCGTTGATCTATCCTTTACCGTTTTCATAATAAGCGTAGGGGGAGCCCCGTATGTGTTTGTTGTCTGGTTACTTATGATGTGCAGGGATTAAAGCTTTAAAGATCCATTCTTGATGACTTTTGACGAACAGTGATCCCGTGTACCCGTCTTCCTGGTTCTATCCTAAACTATCGTGATTCAATATTTCATATCTTATATATTCACATTGAAATCACCATAGTTGTCCTTTCCTTAGCAAGATTTAAACAAAGTGCACAATGTCCTAAGTGTAGGGGAGTTTACTCTCACATGCTTAAACATTGAGGACAATGTTTATATCAAGTGTAGGGGGGACTTCTATCGAAGTAAGTGGTCTTTTCTATGAATTTTCCCTCATTTTAACCGGAAAATTGATTTTTCGACATTTTTCAAAAATTTTAATCTAGTTTGGCCTAGTAGTCTAGTAGTATTTTCCTTTGTTATCGTTATTTACTTTCTTTGCTAGAATAAATTTTTAAAAAGTGGTTTTAATTTTTAAACGTCATGAATATTTTGACTCAACCCGAGTTTACTTATCCAAGTTTACTCTAGCTAGTATCCTTAACGTGTTTAAGTCAAGTTTTGCTAGGCTTTTATACAGGGAACTTTAAAACGCGAAAGTCTTAACTCTCACGGGTTAAGAACAAGAACTTTTCGCAAGTTCCTATAATTGATCCTAGAAATTCGTTTATCAAGGGAACTTTAAAATGCGAATTTTAAACTTGAAAAAGTCTAAGAAGATGCAAGATCCTATAGATGACTTGAAAACCCAAAACTTTGATTTAATTGGCTAAGCATCCACGAGTCTCATTCTTTGAGATTTTAAATTATGGAGAACGAGAGATGATAGAGTCAATTATAGGTTTGGTATTCTTTCATGAATTTATGTGAGTTGATTATAAGCTTTTTCTCCCATCGCTTGCTAATAAATATATTTGCAATAAATAAGGTTGTACGATTTGAAAAGTTACTTAGCTTCTAGCACAAGATCGTTTAAAAGTTGCTCGGTATTAATTAGAGTTCATAGCCAAGGCATAACTTATTGAAGCGGGATGCCAAGATTGGCGAGCCCGAAAGGCCCTAACAAGGCATGAGGGCTATATTTTGTTGCTAAAGATCCCAAGTGATGTGAAGAATCATTTATCAAAAATCAATATGAAGGATCGAGACACACGACGAAAAGCAAATACTCCCCTAAAGATCATGGAGAAGTCTATCCAAAAAGGCCCTAACAAGGTATGAGGATAAATAGATCCAAGTCCTAAAATGAGGCGGATCGTGCTATATCAAAGTCCAAAATAAAGATTGGAGAAAAATGAAGAAGTCGTGGTCCAAATATGAAGAATCTCTCAAAAACTTCAAGTGAAGAAATTCCTATTATGAAGAGAAGACCATAATTTCAAGAACGTCTCTTAAGATTCGAAGTATGAAGTCGCTGCCAACTATCGGTCCAAGAAAGGTCTCAAATCGTGAAGCGAGTTATGCCAAGATATGAACTTTAAGAGGTCCCGAGAAGCAGTTTTAAAAGATTTATCCTTTAGCTAACTATTGATTAAATTGTCCCACTTTATTTTTGGCTTAAATAAACTATCGAAATAAGTCAAACAATGTATCATCATGATCATTCAAGACAAAATTAATATATAAGAGATACACCTAGGAATAAGGGAGTCTAAGTAAATAATTGGGCCACATGAGTTCGTGTTAGTTTGCTAACTTATAATAACAATGATCTTGTTTTTAAGCTTGGTATGGGGAACGTGAAACTTGAGGATGATAAACATTCATGACAACCAAAAACCCCAATGTAAGTCTTTGATTTCTTTACTTGTTTTGTATATATTTCTATCTTTTTAATAAGGGCCAAGGTGGGTTATTTATGATGAAAAATGTAAATCGTGCTTTGAAATTAATGCATTGCATGAGGGCATTGCAATGGTGAAGTGTAGGGGATTTAATAAGTGTGAAAACACTTATCCTTTTACCACTTATTTCCAATATTAACTAGACCAAAACGTATATTTTATGTCGTAAAAGTCGGAATTATGCGTGGTTTGTGTTTTTATTGTGTTTCTGGATAAAAATATGAAAAGGAAGAAAACATGGGCTATCACAGGCTTTTATCGAAGAAAAAGACAAAAGACGAAGTCAAAAGATCAAGAGTGCAAAAAGAACGGATGTCCAAGGCCTATTCTGAAGATTTATCGAAGAAAAAGTCTAAAGACGGAAGTTTAATGAAGTCGAAGAACTCAAGTCTAATTATAGATAAAAATTATAAGACGAGTTCAAGTTATATCGACAAATCCCGAGACGACGTCGAGAAAGACAAAGAATTTAAATCGAGTCGAGACGAGAAGAAAGAAAGAAGGAAGCAACACATGCACTCCCCACTTCCTATATATACCCTCCTAATGTGTCATTAGGAGGGTGTTAGTTAGTTTTTTTAGTCACTTTTTTATTTTTCTAGTTTTTATCTTTAGAGAGAGACAGTTTTTAACTTTCTCTCACTAGATCTTCATCCTTTCTTTCCTTTCATGTTTAAACTTTGATTTGATCTTGTATTTTGGAATCATTAATCTATAAGTTCTAGTTTAAGTTTTTCATCTTTAATCTCTTTCTACCTTTCTTGATTTTATTTATCTTTGATCTGAAATCATCTTTGATTTTGTTTAAATCTTGATGTTTGATTGATTAAAAAGTTTAACTTTTGGTTTCTATCTAAGTTTTATAGGATTAAGCTTTGAGCTTATCATGCTTATTGGCTTATTTTGTATTTAGCTTATTTGTTTTAAAGTTTTCTTAAAGGTTATGTCTTTTTAAAGTTTGATTTAAAAAAGTTGCTTATTTAAAGTTTTGAAAGTTCTCATTTGTGCTTATTTAGTTATTTTCTTTAAAAAGTTGTTTAAGTTTCGGATTGTGCTTATTAAAATAGGGGAAGCTAATTGAGTTGCTTATTACGGATTACATCCCATCGGAAAGGTAAACCCTTTTCCGACGGGTTATTCCGACAGCTTCATTGTTATTCCGATACTTTGTATCGGAAAAGGGTTTGTGATTCCGATTGATATTCCGACTAGCATTCCGACGGTAGGGTTATTTGACATTCCGATTGTTTTCTTTTTTGGATATTCCGATAGGTTGTTTTCCGACGGGAACATTCCGATAGGATTTCCTTTTACATATTCCGACGAATTATTCCGATAGATTTTTCTTGTTTATTATTCCGATGGTCTCATTTTGATTATATTCCGACTACAGTATTCCGATGGGATTCCGATTAAGATCATTCTGACGGATTTAATTTCTTGTTTTTACAAAGTTTTCAAGTTTTTAAATTCACTTTTAAGTTTTTAAGTTCTTAATCATTTATTTTAATCTCGTAATTTTAGTTTAATTTTTAAAGCTTTTATTTTACTCAACGACATTTTCATATTTGCTATTAGTATAAAATAGGTAATCAAACCATTTTATTTCCACCAAGAACTACTGAGTCTCACTCTTAACTAGTAATCAATTCGATACGACTGGAATCAACGAACTTTCATACGAGGCAATCCCTTGTATCACACCACCTATCAAGGTACAATTGAACATGTGGCACCATGTAGGTTCCGACCAATCCTCTATGTGGGCGGCTGACTGGAAGACTTTAAAGTGATCGTCTAGATCTCATGTGTCGTCGTAAGTTTTGACATTCAACGGCATCCTCCTTTTCTTTTCGTCGACGAATTCAAGTATTCGTGACGTGAATGGGCCTACCTCTTATCATCGCAAGAGGCGAGACAACTCTTCACTTTTTCGGCTGTGATGCCTATGCCTTGACTTCCAGTGCCCCTTGTCGCTATCCACGTAGTCCGAGGAATATAGTGGTGATGATGTGTCAACACCTGTGGCGGGAGGATCCAGTGTCAGAATTAAAATGGTTCCTACTACGGGTACGACCCTGTTTTTTAGGGTGACTGTGAGGTTCTTTTTTTTTTGGATTTGGAGACGCGAGATTCCGGGATTAGACTCCTCTTCCTTTTATCGATTCTGTTAAAGACGCTCGAAGTGTCTCCTTCGTGCGATCATCTTGTTGTGGATTTTCTGACACGTCCCATCCTCTTGACCTTCCCGAGTGCTCTAGGACTTGTTTTATTTCTTGATGATCGAGAATGGTGGTCCCCTAAGTCGTTCTTTTACACCAGTCTTTCTAAGGCGTTCCTTTACGGGGCGCTTCCTCCTAAGTTCGGGGGAAGCGCTACGGTGGTCTCTTTCCAAAGAATGTCGCGGTGATTTCTCAACCTCTGCACCTTTTGTTGGACTGGGACAAAAGTTAAGGTGTACCTTAACTTCCTCCCGTGGTTTGTTACTCATTCTCTCCGCCATGTTTGGGAGAAGAGCTTCATAATTGTGGGCTATAAAATTTGGAAGGTTGAATTCTACCACAGAAGGTGTCGCGGCTCCTTCTAGCTGCGTATCTCGCACCAGAAGCAGGGATACCCCGTTCTCTCTCACTTATGGAACGGAGGCAGGGCAACCCATTTCTTGCTTCCCTTGTCTAAACGCGCCATTATCCCTTCTCATAAACTCCGGTTAGCCTGTTGCACCAAGCCATTGGTTTGCGGGTGTTTTACAAAAGCGAACCGTTGCGTGATGTTTAGTTTTGTGTACCAATCCTTGAAGGGTTATCGTAGAATTGTTTTCCATTATCGAAGAAGATTTCCACCAGCTGACTAAAGCATCACACTATTTTATCCCCAAAAAATTTCTTTACCTGTTTACCAGTTATCATCGAAACTGCCTTCGATTCTATCGAATTGGTGAAGTAATCCATAGCTAGAATAAGGAATTTAATCTCCCCCGACGCCACGGGGAAAGGACCGGCTATATCAATTGTCAGCCTCAAATATTGAGTCAAACAAGAATTTTCGGTCATAGGTTTATTATTTATCGTTCATAGGAACGTTGTAATATGTAATAGGATAGTCGGGAAATGCGGGCTTGACGTTTAGCTTAAAAGGCCTCGTTTAAGGTACTAAGCACTTTAGTCAAGCCCGGCCCAAAAAATTTAGTCCATAAAAGCTCACATGCGAGTGGACTATATAAACACCCTCCTAGCATGTTAGGAGGGGCACGCTATACATTTTCTTAATCTAATCTTTTCTATTTCTCACACATATCTCTCCTCTTTCTGTCTCTAACTGCTCTCTTATTTCTTTCTATTTTCTTTCTATTTTCTATCGATCAACCATGACAAATTGACTAATATATGGGATAACAATTGGTATCATTCGTCACGGGGTGAATTTGTGATTTGTGTGTGGTTATAGATTGATTTTCGTGGGTTTTAAGCTTACTTTTCCATACGATTTTTTTAAGCTTTAAATTTGAAAAAGTTTGTACTTTCTAGTTTATTCATCTTTGAATAAGCTAGAAGTAAAAGAAAAAGTTTGATATTCATTCAAAATCATCATCTTTTTTAGGTATTTTATTTGAAAATTAGTTTTTGTAATTTTTCTTGATTTAAAATTTTTCTCCTTAAAAATTAAATAGTTTTCATTTTTATTTTTTATTATGGCTTAGATCGTCCGGAAGTACAACTCGTTTCATTGGAAAAGATAAAAAATCTCATTTTTCGAAAGATCACAAAAGTTAGTTTTTTGGTCCATAGTACCGGAATAGTGAAAACCCTAATATACCGGAATAGTGATTTTCACAAAACTACCAGATTGGTGATTTTAAAACTACTGTGTAGAAACTAGAAGGGGTGGTTGAATAGTTTCTCTTCGATTGGTGACCAAATTAAAATTGCTTTCAATTTGGTTTGTATCAAAACTATCTTTTACTTAAAGCTAAGTTGCATAATGATTAGGTTCAATTGAAATGCACTAGCAAGAATAATAAGCAAGTATAATGATAATGAAATAAGTAAAGAGCAAGGAAGGAGACAACCTAGTGGGAAGACACCAAGATTTATAGTGGTTCGACAACGAGGCTCTATCCTCGTTTCTACTCCACTCCTCGAGTACACCTACTCGAGATTTCTACTATATCCACAAGCTCCCTTCTCGGCGGAGAAAACCTTACATCGTCGCTTACATTATTTTCCGACACTAAGCTAAATGTCGAGACCTAATCTTAAGCTAGGACCAATCTACATGACGTTGCCTACTTCACAATTTAACGACACAAGGCTAGATGTCGAGTTCTAATCTTAAGGTAGAACCAATCTTCACGACTCTTCACTTTGAAGCTAAGTGAGAACTTCACACAACACAACTACTAATCACTTTATAGTTTAGTGAGAACTCACAAAACACAACCACATCACTTTATAGTTTAGTGAGAACTCCTAATCAAATCTATTACAATTCAACTAGACTTATCCAAGTACACACATGTAGCTTGGATTTACACAACACAAATCCAAGCAAACACATATGCAATGGATGTACACAACAAATCCAAGTATTCACAAATAACTTGGATGAACACAACTAGTCCAAGTATTCATAAATACATTGGATTGACCTAAAACAAAGGGTATCATGATGAATATGACTAGCTCATAAATTCATCTTTATCACTACACTAGTGAGTGAGTGATCTTCTCATTGGACATGGTAAAGGAGGGGATCAAGAGGATAATCATATGTAAACATCCTTAACAAATTAAGTGATCATTTACTAATGATTATGCTATAAAAAATAGAAAAAGGGCTGAGAAAAACGTCCAAGAGGCTTGCTGGAAAATGAGATTTGACCCACTATTTAAAGGAGACAAAGTTACAATGGATCTATAACGGCTACTGTGCGCGGTACCTTATCTCACCCCGCGGTACCATATCGCTAAGGTACCGCGTAGGTACTTAAGGTACCGCCACTAGACTCCGCTCCGTTTTTTGTCTTTTAGTGGGGTGGGAATATCTGAGGTATTTGAACCTTTCAAAGGATATTCTAACAGCATTTGGAATATGCCATTTTCAAATTTTCATTTTCCATTTTAATAAAACATTTTCTAAAAAAGAAAGTTTATTAAAAAGTCTTTTGTCTTATTAACAAAAGTGAGTTTTAAGGATAATCATTTTGATGATCACTAAGTATGATTAAGAAAGGTTAGTGATATGATTATTACCTTGATGATAGTGTTAGTTAAATAATTCATTTTGTGTTTCTACACTAAATGTGTTGTATGGTTTGTTGTGATCAAAACTAAGAAAGATTAGTTAACAGTAATAATGTTTTTAGGCATTACTTGCATTAACAATCTCCCCCTTTTTGATTACGACAAACGATAAACTCATTTACGTAGAAACACAAACTATGGAATTATTAACTAGTTTATCACTATCATTTCTCCCCCTTTGTCGTAGCAAAAAGGTTAGCATAAGTCTTTGAAGTGCATCGAACTTTGCTAGTAGCTCCCCCTTGGTGGTTGCTCCCCCTTTCTTGGGGCACCAAGTTTGTGAGCTAAGGTGACATGCTACACAAAGGTTAGTAGAAAGGAAAGAAACACCAATGTATATATGATCACTACCTACTAAGTAACTTGAGAGGGAGAAAGAGAAGAGATCTCAAATTAGAAGCAAGTATTTTGCTAAGTATGTCCAAAGAGGTAATTGACAAAATCAAACTTCAATATAATAAAGATGATAAGCTTGTCAATGGGTTAAAGCTTTAGAATTGATGGAATCACCCATAAGCAATTGTAAAAATTTAACCAAGATCAACTCAAAAAGAGAACTAATTAGATAGCACACAAATAACACAAAGGTAAAAAAAATAATACAACAAAGAAGATAGTCATACACATAGTATGAGTATCTAAAAGCAATAAATATGGAAAATAAACCACTAAGCATAAGCTAGTCTAATAGTGATATTTTCCAAGATTGCTAAAAATAAAATAAAACTAAAAAGACGACGATGCATCATTCGAAGTTTTGTCCACCGGAACGAAAACTTGAATCGGAGATCGAGTGAGGAGGAATTCAAGAAAATTTAACTTCTCATACACATGAGCAAGTTCAATTTGTTGAAATCGGCAACAATCACACGAGGATCCATGATGCAACACAAAATCGTTTGATGGGGGTATGGCATCAAACTTAGGGTTTGGTGGTGGTGGGGTAAAGGGTTTGGGAGTGTTTTCACAATGCCTTGTGAGGTTTGGGAAGGTGGAAAGGTCATTGAGTTGGGGGGTATTGAAGGATTGTGGTGGTGGTGGAACATTTTATTTTGCTCTGGTGATGGGGTTTATGGTATAAGTCTCATTCCAATACTTGATTCGAGAGAAGGTAGGGTTTTTGGGTGGTTTGGACGAAGATGGTTCATTCTTCTTAACCCAAACGGGTCGAACCGAGATTTTCGGTTTCTTTGAAAGCTTGGATGAGGAAGCTTTGGGTGAGTGGGGTTGTGACAAAGAAATGTCAAGGTTAGGAATGTAGGAGTTAGGCATTGTGAGAGTGTGAGAATGATATCTCAAGGTTATGTGAGAATGAATTCTCAAGGTTGGGAAGGTGTGAGAATGAAATCTCAAGGTTGGGGTATAAGTAAAATGTAATCAAGGTAAGAATTTGAATACAAAATGTGTAGTGTCAAGGAATGTTTAGTCAATTTGAGTAAACAAGGAATCTTGACTGGGAATAGGGTTTTATAAGTTTTGACCAAAAAAATCTTCAACAGCCACATTCTGGCCGCGGTACCTTATATGGGCCGGCGGTTCCATATCACTAAGGAACCGCGGGTCCTTAAGGAACCGCGTCCAGTGGACTTTAAACCATGTTTTTCCTGGGTTTTGGGAAAAACTAAGACTTTTTCAAAAAGTTACAAATCTTGGAATTTTACCTCTATTAGAACCAAAATATGCTAGGGTTGCATAAAGCAACACATTCACAAAGAATGTCTTGACAAAGGATGACAAAATAATTTAGATATCATTTTGAACCAATTTTAGTCAAGTTTAGGGGTTGTGATAGATTTAGGTTCAATTTTAATTTCAAATTAAAGTTGATTAGTGTGCACAAAAGGATAGAATCACACAAAGCTAAATCCATAAGTCAACAACACGAAATATTCATTAGTGAAACAAGTACAAAGATAAATAAAACTAACTAATACATAGCTAGCTTATTAAATCTAGATAGGTGGTTTTCTTTGGCTTGTTGTTGAAAATCTTTATTAAAAGAACTCCATCATTCATCTCCTAGGAGGAGGCACGGAGAACAAAGCAAGCAAGAAATCTTGCAAACCCCTATGTAGTCCATACATATCCATCCTTAGGTTTTGGATGAGGAAGTGGTTGTAGAGACAACATGGACATCTAGGACCATGAGTTTGTTGAAACCCAAAGTAAGGATCACCCAAGAGGAGGGAAAGAGGGACACCCAAAATTGGGATGTTTGAGTTGGGTGGAGGTGGAGGAGGCAAGTTCTCCAAGGGTGAAGTGGGTGAAAGTGGAGGCATGTTCCTCAAAGGGGAAATGGGTGAGTGTGGAGGAAAATTCTCCAAGGTTGGTGAAATTGGTGAGCTGTGAGGGGTAAATGGTGAAGTCACCAAAATGTCATCAAAGTCATTCCCAAAAGGAATGCTTTGGATTGGTTGAGGTTGTGTGGTCACTTCCAAGGGTGCACTTGGAGTGAAGGGTGAAGAAAGCTCATTCATTCTAGAATTGAATGAAGAGGAGGTAGAACCAATGGAGTGGTTAGTACCATTGGTGGAAGAAGTCTTGCATGGTGCAAGAGGTGGGGAAGGTGATGAAGAAATAAGGATAGGAACATTCTCATTCTTAGGTGTAAGGAAAGGTGAAGAGTTAGGCTTAGCTACCTTAACCCTTATTTTGAGTGTTTTTCTTGGGGTGGAGGTCTTGGAAGTGTTTGAGGTTTTGGTACACACCATGGTTGATTAGGGTGGTTTAAGGTTTAGGGAAGTATGTTTGATGTATGAAGAACATGGCAAACAAGGTGGGTTTAAATGGTTGAGGGGATGATCCAAACTAGTAATGGGTTAAAATCACTTTAGGTGAATAATGAATTTAGATACCCTAGTTTAGGAAATGTGCAGTTTATTACTGAAAATCATGCAAGGTTTACACAAAATTAAGAAAACAGTGTAAAGCAAAGATGCTGTCGTGCACAGTGGCCGGCGGTTCCTTATCTAGGACCGGCGGTACCTTATCGATAAGGAACCGCGGGTCGATATGGAACCGCGACCAGAAGGTTTTCAAAAATTTCCCATCCCAGTTTTTGATAAACCCAGATTTTTCCAAAAGTTTCACAAGCCAAAGTTAACTACAGATCATAATCTAATAAGCTAGCTATCAAAAGGCATGCACAAAGCTATGTAAAACACAAACATGAAGGCATAATTAACATTAAGGATCAAGATAAATGATAATTCTAACATGCAATCACAAGTTAATACATATCCTACATAAAGTAAAATTGTTCAACAATACATGTTTACTAACATGTATTCTTTGAAAAACTTCAATCTTTCACCTTCTCTTCTTCCCCAATCCCTTGATCATATTCCCCAAGAACTTGAAACCTTTTCTTGATTCAACCCGGTGTTCGTGCAATTCCCCTCGAGTTCTAAGGTTTTCGCGGTAAAGATGCTCCATATTGAGATCTTCTGGTACTTCACTAGAATGATGAGGAGCAGGAGCTAAGTCTTCAAATTCATCCTCGAATGGGTTTGAGGATGGATGGGAATTACTCGAAGAGTGGAAATGAGAACTAGTACCTATGTCATCACCATCACTTGTTGGCATGTCCATGTCCTCATCATCCATCTCTTGATGAACAGATTTTCTCGATCCTCGATCACTTCTTGTCTTTCTAGCATATGCCTCTTGAATGGGCAACATAACCCGATGAACCGGGTAGAAGCGAGAAAGATCAAGGTGGGGAAAATCATGAGAAACCCTTTTGAAAAGGCGAGTTAGAAGCATAGCATAGGGAAGGTTTGTCTTGGGCTTCAAAAGGGCATAATTGATTCGTCGAGCGATATAGAATGCCAAGTTGTACTTGGTGGATGTAAAGATGTAACTCAACATATGCACCATACACGCTGGGATATGATCTCGGTTTCCACCAAGACAAAAGACATTCTCCCTAAGGATATTGTCCCATTGAACCATAAAATCCTTAAGGTCGCTAGAGAGCACTTCATATTGATTCACATTTCGTAAATTTGAATGAAGGCTTCTCACAACGTTACCATCACGCTCTTTCGAGACGATTTCAAGAATGAACTCTAGATCAATTTCGGTGTGGTCATTTGGAGGTTTATCGAAGGATTCCGAGAGAGCATCAAGTCTCCATTTATCCGTAAAACGACAAGTGCCTTCATAAGGCACACCGAGAATTTGACCAAAGTCTTCAAGAGAGTATTGAATTAATTGATCATTCAATACGAAACGAATGCAGATTTCTCCATTGTATTCAATCATGGAGTAGGTGCTAAAGAATTAAAAAAGGAATAAGGGGTAAATATCTTCTTCTATATTGAGCAAGCAATCAAACCCCGAAAGCTCAAACATAGAAAGGATATAGACATAACCCGTTATTTCCTTGTCAACGACTCTACCCTCATGGAAACAATGAGTGGAAAGGGATGGAAACGCGTTTTGAAGTTGGGGGGAAGCATAGGTTTGGGAGATGTCGGGCATATAAACTTTAGTGAATTGATGATCTTTTTGATATTGAGAAGGCATGATTAAGTACCTAAATACAAACACAAGACAATATTTCTCCAATCACTCATATGAAAATCAAAAAGGAAAACGAAAAATGAAAATGTGTTATATCAATTTCTTGACAAACATAGGATTGAATCCATATCATTTTCATGTTCACAATGTGTCTATTCCATCATTGACCAAGAACACATGATCTATGTTATATCAACAATAGATTAGAACATTGGTTTTTCAAAACAAGGTTTTTAGGTAAGCATTAACAATGTCCATTACCTACTTGTTCATGGGTTCATCTCAAATCCATCATTCAACCAAAATCATTTAGCCTAAATTCGGATTTGTTCTACAAGTGGGTTTTAGTGAAATCTTAATGAATATAAACCTAAGGAATCATAGTAAGATTACCATGTCAACCCACATTCCTATTAAGGTTTTAATTCAATTTCAATTTTAAAAATCCCCAATTATGAAAGGATGAACCCTAGAACAAAATAGATGAAATTGAAAGAAAATACTTACAATTAATTGATGTTAGATGAAGGATGAGTGAAACCCACAACTTGGAATCAATTAATTTGAGTGATTGAAGGTTTTGGAAGCTTCAACAATGGTGGAAAAAGTAAAACCCGTCGGCTGTGTGTTTTTGGGAGAGAGAGAGTTTGGTTTGAAAAAGAATAAAAAACACAAACTGGCGCTCTGACAAAAGTTACTGCCCGCGGTACCTTATCGATAAGGAACCGCGGGTTTGAGCCGCGGAGATAAGGAACCGCCTGCAGAGGCAGGTTTCTATCTCTGAAAAACGCCAAATTTTGAAAATCCAGTTTTTCTAAAATACTTAAAATTAAATCATGAGCCTTTTAGAATATCATTGGATCATCATAACACTAAGCAATATGCCTTAACGAAGGATTATGAGTTAAATCAAGATCGAAAAAAACCGAAACGGACAAACGACTACTCGTAGCAAAACGACTAAGTGGAGAGAAATCAAGGGAAGTGAATCAAGACTAGGATCAATGCTCAAGGGATTAATGACAGTCTTCAAATAGTGGTAACGAGGAGCTTGTGTCATATATAGTGGTTTAAGACGTGCCTTTCCGGCGAAACGTTAAACGGCTTTGGTAATGAATAAGCACAAAGCAATTATTCAAGTATAGACTAAGATCACTTTCAATAATAGTCTTAGTCTAAACAAAAATATGAGCAAGGTATTAATTCACTTTCTCTCCCACAAAGGGCCTACTAACCATATGGGTGCAAACCATAGAAATCATGCTTGATACTTTAAGCTTCTACTAACTCACTCTACATCACCATAGTGAGTCAAGTATCCAAGCAATGAAGGTTTGAGAGGATAAAGGAAAAGAAGCACAAACCACAAATAAATGTCAAGGCAAGGATGCCGATAACAAGCACATAGTCAAGTAATGATCAAAAGAATGATCAAAGGGCGTGTGGGAGAACGAAAACGTACCTTGGCCACAAAGAGCAATCCATGAAGGAATACGTGCTATGCCCAATCAATGACTATGATGAGTACTAAGTCTTCAAGGACTATTATCATTACCAATCATCTTGGTATCATCATTCAAAGATGTTAAAGATCAATGAAGATGATTCTTCTACAAGTGCAAGTAACTCAATCCACAACCAATTAAGTGATTGATCTTCATGAGTACCTACACAAAGCAAGATGCAAACTAGTAGATACATTTCAAGAGTATATCTAAAATGCATAAAGCCTACTAATCTTAAGTGGGATGCAATATTATCAATTAAAAGACCTATTTTTCAAAGAAAACATAGTTTTGACCAAAGAGAAACTTTAGTACAACTAGACCTTCTAATTTGAGGAGACAATGGATCGAGCCAAAGTTTTAAAGTACAATATACTTCAAAGATCTTGAGTGACCATCGCTCTGATACCAATTGTAGAAACTAGAAGGGGGGGTTGAATAGTTTCTCTTCGATTGGTGACCAAATTAAAATTGCTTTCAATTTGGTTTGTATCAAAACTATCTTTTACTTAAAGCTAAGTTACATAATGATTAGGTTCTAGTGAAATGCACTAGCAAGAATAATAAGCAAGTATAATGATAATGAAATAAGTAAAGAGCAAGGAAGGAGACAACCTAGTGGGAAGACACCAAGATTTATAGTGGTTCGACAACGAGGCTCTATCCTCGTTTCTACTCCACTCCTCGAGTACACCTACTCGAGATTTCCACTATATCCACAAGCTCCCTTCTCGGCGGAGAAAACCTTACATCGTTGCTTACATTATTTTCTGACACTAAGCTAAATGTCGAGACCTAATCTTTAGCTAGGACCAATCTACACGACGTTGCCTACTTCACAATTTAACGACACAAGGCTAGATGTCGAGTTCTAATCTTAAGGTAGAACCAATCTTCACGACTCTTCACTTTGAAGCTAAGTGAGAACTTCACACAACACAACTACTAATCACTTTAAAGTTTAGTGAGAACTCACAAGACACAACCACATCACTTTATAGTTTAGTAAGAACTCCTAATCAAATCTATTACAACTCAACTAGACTTATCCAAGTACACACATGTAGCTTGGATTTACACAACACAAATCCAAGCAAACACATGTGCAATGGATGTACACAACAAATCCAAGTATTTAAAAATAACTTGGATGAACACAACTAGTCCAAGTATTCATAAATACATTGGATTGACCTAAAACAAAAGGGTATCATGATGAATATGACTAGCTCATAAATTCATCTTTATCACTACACTAGTGAGTGAGTGATCTTCTCATTGGACATGGTAAAGGAGGGGATCAAGAGGATAATCATATGTAAACATCCTTAACAAATTAAGTGATCATTTACTAATGATTATGCTATAGAAAATAGAAAAAGGGCTGAGAAAAACGTCCAAGAGGCTTGCTGGAAAATGAGATTTGACCCACTATTTAAAGGAGACAAAGTTACAACGGATCTATAACGGCTACTGTGTGCGGTACCTTATCTCACCCCGCGGTACCATATCGCTAAGGTACCGCGTAGGTACTTAAGGTACCGCCACTAGACTCCGCTCCTTTTTTTTTCTTTTAGTGGGGTGGGAATATCTGAGGTATTTGAACCCTTCAAAGGATATTCTAACAGCATTTAGAATATGCCATTTTCAAATTTTCATTTTCCATTTTAATAAAACATTTTCTAAAAAAGAAAGTTTATTAAAAAGTCTTTTGTCTTATTAACAAAAGTGAGTTTTAAGGATAATCATTTTGATGATCACTAAGTATGATTAAGAAAGGTTAGTGATATGATTATTACCTTGATGATAGTGTTAGTTAAATAATTCATTTTGTGTTTCTACACTAAATGTGTTGTATGGTTTGTTGTGATCAAAACTAAGAAAGATTAGTTAACACTAATAATGTTTTTAGGCATTACTTGCATTAACATACTGGATTGGTGATTTTGAAACTAACGGATTGGTGATTTTGTAAACTACCGGATTGGTGATTTTCTAAGTACTAGATTGGTGGTTTTTCTAAGTACTGGGATAGTGAAGATTATCTAGGTACCGAGATAGTGGTTTTAGTACCGGAATAATGACTACCGGGACAGTGGTTTTAGTACCGAATAGTGACTACCGGGATGGTGGTTTTAATACCAGAATAGTGACAACCGGGATAGTGGTTTTAGTACCGGAATAGTGACTACCGGGATAGTAGATTTAGAACCGGAATAGTGACTAACGGGATAGTAAGCTTTAACGAAACCGGGATAGTGAGCTTTGTGGAAAAACCGAGATAAAATCATACCAAATTTTTGTTCGATTCGTTTTGAGACTTAGCCACCCTCACACTTAGTTTCAAAGCATAGTTTCCAAAAAAAGAAGAAGAGTTTTTTGGCCGAAAAACCCAAGTAAAATTTATTTTTTTCTAGACCATTTTTAGGCCTTTTATGCTTTAATTTCAAATTTTGGCAAAACAAATAAAAATTCGACCCAAAGTTCGAATTTTTTGGCTAAATTTGAAGTAAAAAAATTTATTTTTCAAATTTTTTTCCCAACCTTAGAATTATACTTTTAAGTGATTTTCAAAGTTTGGCGAAATAAATTTTTGCAATTTTATTTTTGGCGGGAAAATTTGGCCATATTCATTATTTTATATTAAACCACAATCTAATCACAATACATCTACTTAAGATCCGATTTCACTTCATCACTTGAGAGACATCCATCGTGGATCTGAATATGGTATTTGATTCGATCTACGAAGAATATATCAGTGGAGCAACTCATAATGAGTCAAAGACGTATAAAGTCGTTGTTCTAAATACTGTTGAACAAGTCACTCTAAACTCTACAACAGATTCTGCAACACCGTCCATTAATGCAAAGATGGTGCAGACTACCGACGTTCAATTAGTTCAGACGAGTACCAAGACTGTAGTCAATAGACCGTTTAAGAAAAGTAGCTTGGATTCAGTAACAAAAGATGTGCATGCACTCAAATACAAGATGTCGAAAGCAAAATAACGATGCATGACACACTTTAGATCACTTCATTCACTCCTTCACATTCTTTCAAGAGAAGAAGACTTAAGAGGCATTCACGTCGAACTTGGGTTCAAACGGGTATTCATGACATTATTTGGTTAAGATGTTGAGACTTTCGCAAGCACAATGCTACTCAATGTGGATCAACTTCAACAATAACTATACAAAGAAGAGTTTCAAGCGGTTGAATCCATGGATGACTTTTTATTCTCAACAATCAGTTTCGGTAATTCACTGATTCAGATGTCTCTACAAACTATGATCGAGAGTTCATAAGCAGATACTTCTTTAATTACACTCAATTAGAAGTTCAAGAGTTCAAAGAGACACTTATTCAACACATGAGTAATGTAAAGAAGTCCATTGTTGAGTGAACACGTCACAAAAGTCATTATGATCGAAGGGTGAATAAAAGACAGATTCAAGAACAAGAGAGTAAGGTTTCCATAGAAAGCATCAGGACAAAATCAAAAGAGTAAGATACATGCAGCTCATCAGGAAATGATCAGATGCTACTAATGCACAAATCAGACCCATATATGATGAAGAGCCAATGGCTGAGGTACAATTGATAGCTAAATGATTTTCTTTTTCTAATGATCAACAATATATTGAGCAATCGGAACCCATTTATGACACATATGTGTCGGAAAAGGATGATAGCAACATCACTCCAAATTCAACATATATGTGTAATAATTGAGGAACGACTGCCCAGGATGTTGCACACATTTATTGAAGCACAAAATTTTGATTCTCATATTAAAAATCTTGAAACAGGTTTAGCTCATTAGACAAAAGAATTTGAGGATTCTAAATTTGAATTTTCAAAGAAAACGGACAAGTTTGCATATTTTGAAAAACTTGAAAAAGAAAACGTTGTTCTTGAACAAAATTGGATCGCCAGATTCAAGATTCTAAAATGGATCATTTTCTGATGCTAAACACTTTGTTTGTTCAAAATGTTACAAATGTGCCTTTAATGCAAATCATGATGCTTGTATAACAAAAGTGTTGACTAAGGTAAATTTGCTTGCTACGACTAAACACCATAAGACACCTAGAAACAAACCCGTAGAACACAAATGGAATGATAAGGAACCTGTGTGGCAGATCTCTTCTAGATAAACCTTTTCTCCTACTAAGTCTTCCGATGTACATGAGAAAACTATGTCTCCTAGATCTAGCCTTAGGTGGAAACTCACAGGTAGAATTTCCAAGAACGATGGTCTTAGATGGATTCCTATAGGAACTATTTTCACCTCTAGTTCAACCAAGGTTGCTTGTGATCCCTCACAAAGACCCAAAACAGATGTTTCTAACCATCAAACATGCAAACAAACTCTTGATATAAGTTCAAGTACCGCTTACTCAGCTACAAGTACATCATACAACGCCGAGATGGAAGATCTCAGAGTTTGGTTGCTGAAACGGATGATGATGCAACAGTTGATATCAAAGGAGCAAGGGCTTCAAGAGAATCATAGTAACACAAATTTTTGAATTTTTGATTTTCCTTTCCATTCTCACTTATAAATATCAATCAAAAAGCAAAATACAAAAGATAAAAAATATAAAAACAAAATACAAAATTAAAAAAAAATCTTTGAAAATCCAAAAAGAATCTTCTCGACATGTCTTTCAGTATCGATAATATTTACGTGCCTAGAAATGTCGTTTAATAATGACACGGGTTATTAAACAAAGCTCAAATGAAAGTTGTAAATATTTTTCAAAACATTTCATTTCTATTTTTTAATAAAGGAAAGTGTCTCTTTTGCACATTTTTTCCAACAACGGGTAGAGCAATCTACCGCGACATTGAGCTTTTCACAAAACATTCAAAGATTTGAGCTCAACACAATGGCTTGTAATCACTTTCAGATTGCAACCCGGATCTATATTCACGGGGAGTATATGACTCAATGCGCTTACCTTCAGCAAAAGAAGAGAAAACTTCTTAAACTTGAGTGGATACATCAAGATGTTCAAAGTCTAAGAACTTAAGTTTATGCGTTAGAAACACCATGTCGCAAAAAGAAATATCTTTATGATCTTGCCAGAACATTCAGAGTGATACTCTTTAGTATTCACAGTAACGAATGTAAATCCTTCTAGCGTTAACATAAAACAGCACTACGGTAGGTGACTTGCGAGATTCTTTATGAATCAAACTTGTGTCAACTGGAAAGCAACAATGGTACGATTCTTTATGAATCAAACTTGTTCTTGGAATATGAATTGAAGACTTTAATCAAGCGGATTATTTTATCCAACTGATTCACTCTTTACGTTCATAGTCTGCTGTGAGACGGTCGAGTAAAGAGAACGGCTAGTACAGCCGGGAAACCCTGTCAAGGATATTCTTAATAGAATCTACCTTGTCACATGTATGGTATTTAATACCGTCGAACGGTCTTTACCGACCGGAGGTAAAAAGCTACTGATTCATAACAAATGTCAAAGCCATTTAGTCCATGTCTATGTTTTGTATCGAAAAGGTAGCGCCATGGTGTACTAAGGAAATTCGAAGATTCACAACCACATACTCATGCCCAAAGACATACTCAATGCATCAATATTGAGGAATCAAGAAAGCTAAAATATCAAACAAAGAGAAAGACTTCCGCAACTTTGATATTTAACATCATCCTTAATAAGTAATGTAGAGGAATGACCTCTCATTAAAGGAGATTGTTAACAAGCTTTCAAATATGGTGTGAGCATGTGGGTGAAGACACAAGATCACAAAGAGGCAAAGACAAATCATGGATAAGGTTTGAAGATCTCAAGATTAAAGACAAAGTCGAAATACAACTACAAAGGCTCAAAGATCACAACATGAAGGAACACATCTACTATTACACGTTGAAGGCTCTTTTATTGCGAGATTATTAATCTCATTTATAAGCTCAAAAGTCGTAGGAGAATGACCTCTCATTGGAGGATATTGTTAGCCTCAAAATATTGAGTCAAGCAAGAATGTTCGATCATAGGTTTATTATGTATCTATCATAGGAACGTTGTAATATGTAATAGGATAGTCACTAAATGTGGGCTTGGCATTCAGCTTAAAAGGCCTCGTTTAAGGTACTAAGAACATTAGTCAAGCCCGACCTAAAACATATAGTCCATAAGATCCCACATGCGGGTGGAGTATATAAACACCCTCCTAGCATGTTAGGAGGGGTAAGCCATTCATTTTCTCAATCTAATCTTTTTTTTATTACTCACACATATCTCTCCTCCTACTCTCTACTTTCTCTGTCTAACTTCTCTCTTATTTCTTTTTCTTTTCTATCTATTTTATATTGATCAACCATGGTGAAGTGATTAAGTTTATGGGATAAGATCAATACCCTATTTATAGACGATCATAGGGACGTGATAGGAGTTAGTAGTGTTGCGGGTTGCTTGGTACTGTCTGATGTATCTGTCAATCGTTTCACTTTTAAATGAACTCTCGCGCGTAGCGGTGCATAGTTGGCCAATAGTATCCGGACCGCAAAGATCTTGCTACGATCGATCTGGGTCCTACATGCATACTGCATGACCCCTCGTGAATTTCTTTCATCATATAGTTTGTCTGAAGGGGTCCTATGCATCTGAGATATGGATGCAAGAAGGATCGCCTATATAACACTTCATTCCTGACTTCAAACTGGTATGATTTCCTCTGAATCCGTGTCGCTTCCTTTTCATCCTGTGGAAGCGTTTCGTCCGTTAAGAACTCAATGATGGGGGTCATCCAGGTAGGCCCCTCTTCTTCCACGACTGCAAACACGTTTTCTTCTGTAATAGATTTTTCTTTTAAGATTTCCACCAGCACTTATTTGGACAAGTGTGCGAAACTGGTATATGCAATCTTGCTGAGTACATCGAATTTCTTATTTTCACCTCTAGGAACTTGACTTATGGAGAAATTTTTGAAGCCCTCAATTAATGACTTGGTCTTTTCCATGTATAGGATCATATTTTCCTCTTTGGTCACATATTCTCCCAGTACTTGGTTTGCGACCAGCCGCGAATCCACATGTGCTTGTAGCATGCGAACCCCCATGCGTGCCATGATCCGGAGTCCAGAGATTAACATTTCGCACTCAGCCTCGTTGTTCGTGGTTATGAATTTAAAGCGCAAAGCATAAGTGAACACTACTCCTTATGGGTTTGTGAGAATTAGGCCTGCACCTGATCCATCGACACATGAGGACCCGTCCATGAACAAGACCCATGGTTCCTGGGGTATCACTTCCTTTGGGACAGTTGCCTCAATTTCCTCTGGTTTTTCCATAATAAATTCCGCTAAGATTTTCCCCTTAACCGTTGTTCGCGGTTTGTATGATATGTTGTGTTCCCACAACAACACACTCCACTTCTGTAGTCGTTTGGCTACGTTTGGCTTAGATATTATCTGTTTAATGGATTGATCTATAGTCACCACTATCGGGTGTGCCTGGGAGTACCGGCACAGCCTCTTTGCAGCGTATATCAATGCCAAGACTAGCTTTTCCAAGGGGCTGTAATTCAACTCTGGGCCTTGCAACGCCCTACTGACGAAATAGACTGGTGTTTGGACTGTATTTCGGCTAGTCATCAACACTGCACTGATCTCCTCATGTGTAGCAGATAGATATACGATCAACTCGTCCTTTAGTCGTGGCACGTTGCTGGGTGCGGTATTTTGGTCCACGTCCCCCCACGTTGCTAGCCGCGATAGTCATTCATTCGGTTCGTAGGCTTCTTTTTGGATGATCTTGGGACCTATAGTTTAAGTACCCTTTTTTCTTGTCTACGGCTGCAGCTTCTCCGCGAATAAATGCCCTAGTACGTTTCATCATCTCATGGATGGTTGTGGGCACCTTGTTATTCGAGCGCTTGGTCAGCTCTTGATTATTGACTCCGTTCATGTAACCAGACTTTAATGATCTCGGGACATGCCTTAATATGTATGCTCTCATCTTTGAAGCGTTCCATAAACGCGTCCATGGATTCTCCCTTCTACTGCTTGATGCGATGGAGTTCTACCGGGTTTTTGGCGTACTTTTTCGGCTGCGAATAGCTTCTTACGAAAGCCCCTGCGTATCTCTTCGAAGCCATCGATGCTTCGCTTGGGGAGTTTATCGAACCACTTCCTCGTACCACCTATTAAGGTAGAATTGAACATGTGGCACCACGTAGGTTCCGACGAATGCTCTATGTTGGCGGCTGACTAGAAGAATTTTAAGTGATCGTCTCGATCTCCCGTGCCATTGTAAGTTTTGACATTCGATGACATCCTCTATTTCTTGTGGTCAATGAATTCACGTATTCGTGACGTGAATGGGCCTACCTCTTGTTGTCGCAAGGCGAGACAAGTCTTTACTTTTTTGCCTGTGGTTCCTATGCCTTGACTTCCAATTCCCCGTGTCGCTATCCTCGTTGTCCGAGGAATAGATTGAGGATGACGTGTCCCTCTTGCGACGTTTTTGGCAGTAGGATCCAGTGTCAGAATTAGAACGGTTCCTACTACAGCTACCATCCCGTTTTTCAGGGTGACCGCGAGGTTCTCTTCTTTTGGATCTAGAGCCATGAGATTTTGGGGTTAAAATCCTCTTCCTTTTACCAATTTTGTTAAAGACGATCGAAGCGCCTCTTTCGTGGCGATCATCGTCTTGTTGTTTTACCGAGACGTCCCATCCTCTTGACATTTCCGAGTGCTCTAGGCCTTGTTATCCTTCTTGACAATCGGAAATGCGTGGTTTCCGAGTCGTTCTTTTATACCATGCCTTATGAGGCGTTCCTTCACCGGGCGCTTCCTCCTATGTTCGGGGGAAGCGCTACAGTGGTCTCTTTCCAAATAATTTCGCGTTGATTTCTCAACCTCCACACCTTTTCGTGGGTTGGGACCAAATTTAAGGTGTGCCTTTACTTCCTCCCTTGGTTCGTTCATCATTCTTTCCGCCATGTGTGGGAGAAGAGCTTCATAGTTCTGGGCTACGAAATCTGGAAGTTTGACTTCGACCACAGAAGGTGTCGCGAATCCTTCTAGCTATGCATCTTGCATCATTAGCGGATCTTTTTGTGGTGGGGAAGCTACCTTCACCGACTTTGGGGTTCCTTCTAGTGGGGTCACAAAAGGAGTTGCCACAAATAGCGTAGTTGTTGTTTGGTGTGGCGGTTTTGCTCCCGCGTTTCGGGCATTCGACCCTCCAGGAGTTCTTTCTTGTTGAAGGTTTTGCTTTCCACCAGTGGTCGAGGTTGATGAGACGACGGTGGTCTCATTTTGATGCCCTTTTTTCGCTGTTGACCTCTTTGATAAGGGGACGCTGTCATCGTTTTAGTCATCGTAGAGATCTTGTTCAAGTGTAAGGTCTCACGGATGGCGTCAACTTGTTAATGCAAAAGTTGAATTGGACCTTGATGACCCAAATTATGAGTAATTCGGGTATTAAAGGCTCCAGATCTTGCACCAAATGAACTTCTTTGAGGACCATGCATAATGAGAAAAACATTTTTAAGATTACGTGGGATTGTCATCACCACCTCCTTCCGCCTCTACCTTGTCTTTCATTTAAGCATGTGGATTGCTTATCTCCAAGACATCTAATTCAAGCAAATCTTAGAATCTAACGATTAACCTCCAGTGTGAGAGTAAGTTATCTGTTTTAGATTAGTAGTTGGTTAGGGGTTTGTGATTATGAGAATCATACCTTTAAAAGAACCATAGGGGTCCCTTTTATAGCAGTGAAGCCCAAGTACGGTTTCCCGAAAATTTCGGCCCAAGATAAGAAGATATACACGGGATCTTTATCACTTAAATAAGGATACTATATCTTCCCTAATCCTGGATGAATCATAGTCTTAATTAGACTATGATTCTACCTGACCATAACCATGTGCAGCTAGGCCGCGACCTATCCAAACCTCATGCGGTCACCTTCCATCAGGCCCATCAGGCTAACATCGGTGTCTCAATCTATTCGTGATGGATCGGATACGGGTAGTGACCATGGGTCGAGCTATATGGCCCGACTAAGCATTATACGTCATCAAAAATATTTTATTATTTCACTAGATTATGTAATATATATATCCTCTAAATCGTTAACTGCTAATCCACTGGATTAAGATGCAGGATAAAGATTAGTCCATTGGTATCTAAATAAAGTTTGGTTTCTAAATAAATTTAAATCAAAGTTTAAATAAATAATCATTAAAGCAATTTTCTAAGGCTTGTGACATCGGTTGGGTTCTTGACTCGGTCGACCGACGTCGAAGTCGGTCATTCTCGATGAGACGACCGATTCGACTCGATCGCCAAGTCTAAACCGTTCGTCCCTGCGATCGATTTCAACACCCCTTTTCCAAAAAGTTTACATTTTGGTATTTAAAAAAAATAAAAATTTAACACTTTATCCATATAAATAACCAACACATTTAAATATTTTTCTCACACATTCAAATTACAAATAAAAAATACCCATTTCACCATTTCTAACAAGGGAACTACCAAAAAAACCCCAAAATCCCAAGGTCCTCAACAAATAGTTCTGTATTTAACGTCGGATTCGAATTTTCGGTTATCTGGTGTGTCACCGAACATGCGGTTTCGACCCACAGTGTTTGAATATCAATCACAATAACCACAAAAACCGAACATGTATTATCAAAATCGTATGTTCTCTCCTCCGTATAATAACAACCAACAAGCTTTCTTAGAATCTCCAACTGGGTTGTATCACCCTACTATCGATTAATCAATTTCTTCGCATGCGAAGGCGACGTATTCTCCAGTTATCATTTTAATCTTGATATTGATTTTGAGGAAATGATGTTTAACCAAGACTACTTTATGGATCAAGGTCAAACTTCGCGTGAAGGTCTGAGTCAAGCACAATCTATCGGACAAGGTTTGGGTCACGGATCCGATCATAATGCCGTTAACTTTAACGACGATGATTACACGTCTCCTGTCGAAGTGATGTCACCCGCCAAACCTAAGAAACCATCGAAACGAGCTTCAAAAGGCAAGAAAATTGAGACAAAGACAAATGAACCACCAAAATAATGACAACGGCGGAAGAGGTCGCCTTGTGCAAAGGTTGGTGTCATGTGTCGGAGAATAGCATGAAAGAAAACGCCAAAAAAACTAAAGGTTTTTAGGGAGCCATTCTTAAGTATTATGAAGTCGAGACGTGTTCAACAAGAGGGTACAACACAATTTTGAGCAAATGGAAAAATAAGGTTCTCCCTTGAATTGGTTGTCTTTGTGCCATCATACATAATATTGAGCAGAATAACGAAAGTGGTTCCAATGACCTCACTGCATACCAAAAAGCGTGTGCGGAATAAAAAATGATTTACAAACATACGTTTACGTTGGAGGCGACTTGAAACGTGTTGACAAGATCACATAATTTGGCAAGAAGTTGAGATGTCTTTATCTAAGAGGTAACAAAAAAATCCAAGACTTCTGAAACCACATCGGTTCCGGACAAGGTGGTTATGTGAATTTGAATGATGAACCACACGAGGTCGAGGAAGAGACTAAAAAACAATGGCCAATTGTTCGTGACCGAGCTAAGAAGAAGTCATTTGCCTCGTCGACATGGAGATCTTCATTTGTTGACGTTGTAGCCAACAAATGGGAGAAAACGAAAGACCTCAGATGGGAGAAAAAGAATGAGCAACAAGACTCCTACTTTCAAGACTCCTACTTTCAGTTGAAGCAACGTGAGTGGAATTTGCAGGAGGCAGTTCAAAGAAAAGCAGCGTCTTTGAAAAGAAAGAAGCTCGACTTGTTGAAAATTCAACATGCTCAACTGGAAAGTATTGAAAGCTTGAAATGTGTTGCCGGAAAGTATTGGAGGCTCAAAATCTATTGTCGGAAAGTATTAGAGTGAAACGTATTGCCAAAAAGTAAAATGTATAACTAACTAATAAGGGTATGTTTGGCGACTTGGCGACATGCAACAGTATGCAGTTGAAAAAGCAGGAGTAGCAAGCAGTAAGCAGTAGCAGTTAGGAAAAGCAGTAAGCTGTAGCTGTTTGCGAAAATAAGTGTGTGGTAAACGTAGTAGTAGTACTTATAAACTGTAAAATTATGAAAAATGACATAAGCACATTAAATTAAAAAACTAAATAAGAAAATAACAAAGTAATTAAGAAACTAAAAAAGGGTCTATTTGTAATTTTAAAGCAAAACGCTTGGAGCATTTTCTGAAATGCTTCTGTATCAAGCATTTCAAATAAGAGCAATTATGTGATTTCAAACTCTAGTTGCTCTTTTACCAAACAAGCTTTTAAATAAAATTGCTAACCGTTTGTCGCTTGTTGCTTCAAAACGCTCTATTCAAGCACAGCCTATGGCTAGAAATTGAATAGAATGAGTACAAACTCATTGTTATGCAGGGATGCTCGTATTGTCAAAGGGTTCAAACTTGTATTTGTAGATTTCCTGGATCAAAAGTTCAAAACAAAGAAACTTGCGAAAGAAAATAGATAAAGAATAATGGAACCACATTGACGTTTTTTGTTTACCTTTCACTATGATCACTAATAACAATTACAAAAATAACAACTGTAATGATAAAAAATTTGAACAACTTGTGTACATTAACTAAAAAAAGTTAGTTGATATTGTGGAAAGGAAGTTCTTAAATCATTTCTTGAGTCTGAATGGATATTGTGTAATGGATTGGATGGGTGGTCATTCATGTTTGCCCGTAAACAAGATACAGTTTGCATGCCGAACCCAAAGTCTTTGAAGTGTTGACGATCGAGAAACTATTGCCAAGCATAATTGTGACTACATTGGGATCAACTGAAGCTCCCGTTATAGATATGATCCAACACTGTCATAAAACAATTGATCACCCCATCCTTCTCATCCACAGGTAAATTGCATCATATCATCTCATCATGCATGTTCACAGCTCACAAGTTAATTAAAGGAGCATCTTCGAGTCTGATTACTAATGAATCCAACGCTTCCTTCATCCAAGTATATTGGCAAACTTCTTTAACTTTGGAAACACTCACCCAAGCTCTTCTGCGAATATCTTTCTCTGGCCAAAACTCTAGTTGCTCCTTGACAAGTAACGGAAACATATGTCCTTCGTAATATCCATCGTTTCCTTTGCTCTTAAAACACCATGTACCCAATTCACCCTCGACTATTCCAGACACTCCTGCTTCCTCTATCGACTCTCTTAGCGCAGCTTCTTTGATGGTTTCATCACATTCCCAACCTCCTTTAGGAAACAACATTCCTTTGCCTTGTCTTTGTGCACTGATCACAAGTACTTCCAATGCATTGTTGTTGTTGTTAATTCTGTAAGGTATACATCCAACAACTTGCCGTTGTTGGCTTTTATTGTAACGTTGCAATTGTCGTCCACTACGAGAAACCATTGATACCATAGTTTTCAATTCCATTTCAGTCACCTACGTGTTGATTAGTACTGTAGTATATATTTGGTTATATGGAAGAAACGAAGCTCAAAATGAATGAGTGGTGCTTGTGTTTGATGAAGAAAATGAGATTCCATCGATCTATATATAAATGGTTGAAGTAGGTTTTCAGGAAGACAAAAATAAGCGTGGATGCGAATGCGGTCGTAGTAAATACGTGCACTCTGATTGACATTATGTGTGTGGTTGCTTCCTTTTTTTGTTTCTTATGCTATTATCTTTCTTATATTAGCATGCTTTTGTTTCTTTTCTTTTACTAGGTATATTTCACGAAACGTAAATCTTTTCTTTTACTAGGTATATTTCACGAAACATAAGATACTAGGTAGAGGTGAGATCCTTATAGAATATGTATCAAAAAAGACACTACAACAAAAATAACCTAATGCAACCGTTCAAATTCGATGCAAATCCATTGCAAAAGGCTATTTACAACGGAAATGCAATGGATTTTGACTATTGCAAAAAGGCTCCATGCAAATTTTATTTGCATCCGCATTGCAACAACAAAATTTTTTTTCAACCGTTTTGCAACGAAAGATAATTCGTTGGAGCTACATGTTTTTTTTGCAACGAAAACTTTTTTTCACAATTTTGCAACGAATATTTTTGCATGAACATTTGCAACGATCATTTGCTACCGTACTAAAAAACAACATACCGTAAAAAAAAATTACACGGTTCTAGAAGCGATTTCTATGGTACCGTATCAAATGCAAAAGAAAAGTGTTTGGAATTTTTCAAAACGCACATCCAAACAAACATATAAGCTGTCGTTTTCGTTCAAACAATATACAAGACCTCAAACAAGATTTACAACAATTAACAAACCACAATATAGAGCAATAAGTAAAAAGCTTGATGTTTTTATATATGCATTATCAACAAACACATGGATCTAACTGAAAATGGAATCTTTGGATACAAAATTTATACATTATAACTAACATTGTTAGATAAAAATACAATCTTCAATCATCAACATCTAGATTTATATAGACGAACAACCAGAGTCATAAGAAACTCGTTCACGATTTCTTGTGAGTTTAGATACCCTGTATATTAGAGACACATATAAGATTGACTGAAAATATATGTAACTTTTGGAAATAACCAACAAAAGAAATTACGACAATTCATACAGTGTTTAAAACGGATCTTACTTGCTTACAAAAATGTCATATGTGAACTTCATCAAATAATACAAGCATATCCATGAATCCCACGTAGCCTTCTGTTGGTACCTTCAAATTCAAATAAATAAAAAACACAATTGCAAAAACTAAATCAGTTATGCTAACACATTTGTATAACAATATAGGAACAATTAACAAAACGGAATCAAAAGTATGAGAATTTTTAAAGAGAACATTAAGTAATATTATTTGATAATTGAAGATGATTTGTACCGTTGATTTTTGGTAGTAACATTTGTGTCAACAATTATGAAGTTTTTTTATGACCACCGTTGATGATGGTTTAGAAATGGAGTAGTAGATAAGGTTTGGTTTGTGTGGTGGCTATTTAGAAATGTAGTAGATAAGGGGTAGTAAAAAGAAGAAAGGGGGAAATGAAAAGTATTTTGAAATTTTCGTGAAACTGAGGGCGGTAAAGAATGGCGGGTTCTTATTTCTTTCACTTGTTTTTATGTAAAATTTTTAAAGACCCAAAATATGTACAAGTATTTAGTCATCCTCACCACATGAGGTAATGACACTCACCCAAACTCACGCCACATCACCCCTATTTTTTCATTAAATATTTTTTATTCATACAATTAAAACATTTATTCATACATTTTATTAAAACACGGGTACACAGAAAATTAAAACACAGTACGAAATTTAAAATAAAAACATAAAAAATTAAAACACAATACGAAAATAAAAATAAAAACATAGAAAATTAAAAAACAACATTTAAAAAAAAACTAATACGGGATATTATAGGCCTCCTTGATCTAAGATCGGCGCCACTCCGCGACTGCGAGATCACGTCCCGTCAAATGATCTATCGACTGCATATAAAAGTCCAAGTCTTCCTTTTCCTGCTTTTTTCGGCCTACTTCAACTTCTTTTTCCCGGACTTCCATCTCTTTCTTCTTCATCTCAAAATATGCGGCCTGTTGTTCACCCTGCACAACAAAGGCCCGTTCTTGTTGTTCACCAAACCCAGACAACATCAACCTAGCCAAAGCCTCGTCGTTTGTACTCGACTCCCCCGAAGCTCTGCTCCCTCTAGACTTAGCCTTAGCTCTGTCCCTTCCCATTGGACGTCGGATCGGTTGCACTTCTTCATTATTAGTGGCATCAACATCCACACTGTTACTTGCATCCATAGAATTTGTATTAAACGAACTAGACCCAGATGACTTGTATCTCGTGCTTATTTTGGAGGTCCTAGCTAATACTTTAGGCAATTCTTGCTCCTTTCATTTCTGGATGTCTTTCACAACCTCCCAACAATGACAAAATTTGAATGATAGTCCAACTTAAGCCTCATAATGCATCAACGCCTCATTAATCATATCAGCATCCGATGCACCACTTCTAGGCCCCATCTGCATCAGTTGACCATAAACACCACAAAAACGAGCTATACAAGGTCGAAATGACTTCCACTTCCCGTTCAAAGAATCATAAGTACGAACCCCGGGTTCAAGGATTTTTGTCGAAAATCCCTGCTTACTCATTTCGTTTCCATGAATGTTGTCATTAGACACGAAAACCCAACCTTTTGCCAAAATAATTTCCTCCGCTGTTGTCCAATGTTGTTGTCGTTTTGTAGGTTCTTCGACCGCCTTCTTCTTTTGACGTCCCCTAGATAGTGTCTTCTTTGGTTTAGGTTTTTGGACCGTTGGTTGAGTTTCGGGAACGGTTTCCAGCTCGGGAGACCTGGTTTGTTGATACGAAGCAAACCCTTGACTTTCATACGAGTTTGAATACTGCGGGATGTAGCAATCTTGAGTTTCATAGGCGGGTTGTGATGAGGAACCACCCCTATGACTTTGGTATTGGCTTGGGTTTTGGTTATGGTATTGACTTGGATATTGACTATGGAATTGACTTGGGTATTGGCTCGGGTATTGGGTAGGGTATTGGCTCGGGTATTGGGTAGGGTATTGGGTAGGGTATTGACTTGGGTTCGGGAAACGGTAAGGTGTGTTTGGTAAGGTTGTGGGTGATACAATGATGGTGGTCGTATGGTGACACTAGCTTCACTTGATTCAGCCCAACCATCCAAGGAGTACACACAATTTTCCTTCAAAGTTCCCGACAAAATCATCAAAGAAACCTTGATCACCTTTACTCTTCCATTCTGCAACTTCACGGTATAGCCCTCTCGATCTAGAGTGCCCAAAGATAACAAATTTCTTTTCAACTCGGGAATGTAGCGCACATTATCAAGCACTAAACTTGATCTATCTTTTATTTGTACTCTCACCTTCCCTGTCCCCTTGACGGCACATGCTCTATTATCACCGAGCAAAACCATACCACCATCAAGCTCCTTAAAATCAAACAAGAAGTCCCTCCTAGGTGTCATGTGATAGGAACCACCAGAGTCCATGATCCACTCTAAGAACCTTTCCTCACTCACCGCCATAAACAAATAACCATTGTCATAACCCTTGGAATACGTCCCAGCGTTCTGTTTTGCATTCTTGTTGACAAAGCCAGTTGATTTCTTATTGTTCCATTTTGGACAGTCTTTCTTAAGGTGATCCTCAGAATAGCATATGTAACACTTCAGTTTATAAGTTCGCCAAGTCACCGATAAACTTATTAAAATCATCTATATGTTTAGATAATTTCTTACCTGAATGCATGTAGAAAGTAAACAGCTTCTTCTTCAAGTACAATTTATTGGCTAAAGACTTTGTCATATACAAAGTTTCTAACTTTAACCAAACCCCCGCAACAGAATTTTCTTTGTTGACTTCCCTCAACACCTTGTTATCCAAGCACAAGAGTAAGGCACTGTGTGCTTTTTTATAGACATCCGTCTTCAACGCCACAGTCTTTTGAGCGTCCGTCATGGTATCCGGGAACAGATCTAACGCAGCCTCTCAACCATGTTGTTTTAATAGACATCACATCTTCACACGCCACAACCCGGAGTCATTAGACCCGTCGAATTTTTCAACGTCAAACTTCGCTACCGACGACATATTCTTTCACCCTTGTTGCGTAAATAACCTTCTTGCTAATCGAATTAATTAGGTAAACCCTAAACCCTCGACCACGTACAAGCAAACCCGATCGTAAACTTGAAAACCCAAGCAAACAACGATCAAACTTGAACCACAAGAAACCCACAACAAGAACCTTTGATTAAATCGACTTAAAAGACGATATCCGAAGTTGATATATAAGTATATATCAAAACCCCTTAGACGTAATATATACTTTACCAAAAGAAAAAGAAAATATAAAAAAATCACTTTGCTTATTTTTTTTTCTTTACCCACGTGACTGGAGCTATTAAACCAATCATAGTCAACTTTTCTTTTCTTAAAGTGTAAAACACCTTCGTCTTCTCCGATACAAAACCTGCAACTCAAAGATAATGATCCAATGAAACCTCGAACCGTTATTCTTCCACGAATACTTCTCCGATCTAGCAACGATCTTCGAGACCACAATAACCAGCGGCTCTAATACCACTTGTTGGAATCGACGCCAACAAACCTGAAGATTGAAACGCGGAACCCTAGATCCCTTAAAGAAGATCGCAGAGCTGTAATGAACGAAACCCAGACGAACGACACAACACAAAGGTAACCAAACGATTCTTTTATTATATCGATCGGTTTACAGGAAAGAATTAGAAACTACGGTGTAATTGAGCATCACCCCCTCACCTCCTTTTATAGGGTGAGGGGGTCGGTTACACACATAGGTCGACTAAGAAAGCCCGAGCCCAACCTTAGCCGACTTACATAGAAACAACACTTAGGTACCTTCTACTTATCGTATACTTTAACTAGACTTGACACTAATACTAACATCTTATGTTCAAATCAGAATCAATTTTCTAAAATTTGCATGGGAATTGTAACAAAACAAAATGATAATTTCATTTACGTTTAAATTATTGCTTTGGTTGCTATTATATATGTTCACTGGGCGGTCCAGTTCAGTTACTTGGATGATTTAAAACATAAAATATCATTATAGTAAAATTAAGTAAAATTATAAAGATTAATTCATAGTAGAGTTGTTCCGTTAATAAACGTATGTATCATATTAACATACGCATTATTCGATGATAACATGTTAACATCACGTTAATCAATTTTCACACATATATGTTTAGTAAATATTTTCATTATGAGCAAAAAGTCTTTATACAACAAAAGTTGTGCAATAATAAAATGACATTTGTACAACTATTATAATATTTTGCTAAACCTTTCATATAAGTGGTGTTTTTCGGTTTTAGTTTTAGACTTTTTTTAGTTTCGGATTAAGCAGTTTGGTTCGGTTTGGAAATAGATTTTTACAACGGAGTTGCAACGCAAAATTAGTGATAGTTTACCTTAGATTTATTTTTTTGTCTTTCATTCTGATTTCGTTGCAAAATTTGAAATTTTGCAACCGAATTGCAACGGAAAATAAATGATAATTTTTCTTCACATTTAAATTTTATTTTCGGTTGCAATTCCGTTGCAAATTATGAAAATTTGCAACGTTTTCCTTTTTCGTTGCAAAATTTTATAATTTTGCAACGGATTTGCAACTGAAAAAACAAAAATAAATGAAGAATAAAATAGTTTAGATTTTGCAACTGATTTGCAACCATTTTTTTGACGTTGCTTATCGGTTGCTAATTCGTTGCAATACAGTTGTAAATTTGCATCTGAATCCTACCGTTGCAAATATTTCGTTGCATTAGCCTGTTTTTGTTGTAGTGAGAAGAAAGGAAACAATCTCAACCATCCATTCAAGTTTCATCTAATGGTTTATATTAATCTTTTTAAATTTAATTTAAAAACCCATTTTCATCCTATTTCTTAAAAATTAAATATCTCTCAAACCGTTAATCGTTACGAAAAACTAATTATACCATCGCGACGGGAATTAAGTTATCTTTCTATAGATAGGCACTTCTATACACTTTCGGCAAACTTTTTTTTTTAAAATTTACGCATAAAAAATTACATGTGATTCTCGAAAAATTACATGTAATTTTCGAAAATTACGTGTAATTTTTTTGGCGAGAATTTTTAACACTGTAAATCGTTAACTTTTGTGTGAATTACATGTAATTATGTGTGAATTACATGTAATTTTTGTAATAAAATAGTTTATTAGTGTTAAATGCAAATCACATGTAATTATGTGTGAATTACATGTGATTTTTGTAATAAAGTGGTTAGTTAGTGTTGAATGAAAATTACATGTAATTTTGTGTGAATTACATGTAACTTTGCTCAAATCACATGTGATTTTATAAATAATTACATGTAATTTTGCTCAAATTACATGTGAATTTATACAAAATTACATGTAATTTTGCTTTAAATCACATGTGATTTTATAAATAATTACATGTAATTTTGCTTTAAATCACATGTGATTCATGTAGACTCACATAACTTTACATCTAACTTTCGTCCCATTTGACGCGTTAGTCTTTTTTTTAAGTTACATGTTTTCATAGATTTTTATTTTCAACTTTAATACCAATAATCTAGAAACCAAGTAAATCACATGCGATTCGTGACATGTAATTCGTGGTAAATCACATGTGATTCGTGGTAAATAACATTTTCTCTCCATTCCTCACATCATCCATCCTTCCGAAGTGGTCTTGTGATCCATGTATGCTATCTAAAGTGGTCTTGTGATCCATGTATGCTATCTTGTGATCCATGTATGATAATTACATGTGAATTTGCTTGCATTTCATGTAATTCGTGGTAAATTACATGTGATTCAGACAAAAGCACATGTGATTCATCTAAAGTGGGTTTGTTAGAAGAAGTTAAAGTTTTGAAATGTTTGAATCACATGTAATGCAAGCAAATTCACATGTAATTATCATCGAATTACATGTGATCCAATGCAAGCAAAATCACATGTAATTATCATCGAATTACATGTAATTCAAGCAGACAATTTAATATATTAACAAGATTACATGTGATTAAAAAATCACATGTGATTCATCTAAAGTGGGTTTGTTAGAAAAAGTTAAGGTTTCAGAATGCTTGAATCACATGTAATGCAAGAAAAATCATATGTAATTATCACCGAATCACATGCAATTCAAGCAGAATTACATGTGATTCAAACAAAATCACATGTAATTTAGAAGCCAATTTGTTTTATATATTTTACATAAATGAAAACATAATACGTGATTAAAAAAATCACATGTGATTCATCTAATGTGGGTTTGTTAGAAAAAGTTACGGTTTCGGTATGCTTGAATCATATGTAATGCAAGCAAAATCACATGTAATTATCACTGAATCACATGTAATTCAGAAGCCAATTTTTTTTACATATATTTTTTTTGGGTAAAGGGGACTCCACCCCGGTAAAATGAACATATTTTATATTAATGGCAACAAACATTTTAATATATTAACAAAATTACATGTGATTCAAAAATTTTAATGTAATTCACATAAATCACGTGTGGTTTTAAAATAATAACGAAAATATTTTTGTCATTTAATAGACGGTTATTTTCATATACTTTTAACGATTTTACAATGTTGAAATTCTCGTCAAAAAAAATACACGTGATTTCACAAATCGCATGTGACGTTACAAATTCAAATGTGATTTTTAAAATAATTAATCAAACATGAGTTTTCGAGAATTACATGTAATTTTTCGAGAATTACATGTGATTTTTTTACGAAAATTTTTAAAAAAAGTTCGCCGAAAGTATATAGAAGTGCATATCTATGGAAAGATAATTTAATTCCTGTCGTGACGGTATAATTATTTTTTCATAATGATTAACGGTTTGAGAGATATTTAATTATTAAGAAATAGGATGAAAATGTGTTTTTTAATTAAATTTAAAAAGATTAATATTGGATGGTGGAGATTGCTTCCTTTGTTCTTTTTTGGATGCATGTTCCTTATAGAACTTTTCTCATAGTAGGTAATATATTTGGTATGAACTGGGTGGCAGTCAACTGTACCAATTTACAATGACTACTGATATAGTTTGACGTTTATTTGTTAATCACTGTTATGGTTGCCCACTTGCCTCCTAATGAAATAGTACAAAACAAGAAACGGTGGAGTAAAAAAATTTAAAGCCTTATCACTTTAAAAGCTTTACGTGCCGTTTGGTTAGGATATCGAAGATTATTCAAAATATTTAACAAAATGAAAGATATTAGAATTAATTTAAAAAGTAAGGAATTTTAATTTACTAAAAAATTAGATTTTATAAACTTTTTTTTAGTCTTTTTTATTTAGGTTTTTATGTTTATATAAAAAATTATAAAAATTAAAAAGTTTATATAAGAATTATTTTTTCGGTTTTAACTCTTTTAAATAGCAAAAATAATATTTATATAAAAAATATTATAATTTATATAAAAAAATTTATAAAATTTATATAAAAGGTAAAAATTTCAATTTTTACACATTTAAGTAGAAAATTTAAAAAATTAAAAAAAAATTAAAAATATTTATTCGATTTTTAGTCATATAAACAAGAAAAATAAAATTTATATAAAAATTATAAAATTCTTATAAAAATTTGTATAAAATATATAGATTTTTTAATAAAATATATATAGACTGTTTATAAAATTTATAGAAATTGTTTTTATTGATTTTTTATAAAATTTATTAATTTTTTTATAAAATTCATATAATTTTTAATTAAATTTATATAAATTTTATTTAAATTTATATAAAAATTTAATAAAACTTATAGAAATTTTTTTATTAAATTTATATAATTTTTTTATTAAATTTATATATTTATTTTATAAAATTTATATAATTTTTTATAAAATTTATTGAAGTTTTTTATAAAATTTGTATAAAAGTGAAAATTCGATTTTTACTTTTTTTTTTAAAATTTATATAAAAAATATTTGTTCGTTAATTAGTTTAACTTAAAATCAAGAGTTCAAAATATTATAAATTTTAATTTACCATAATTTAAAATTCTAAAATATCAAAATCTTGAATCAAACGTTACCTTAGACTGCAATTTTTTTCTCAAAGGGAGTATGTCACACTTTTGCCCTCTCTTTGTCTCTGCCCCGAAGCTAGTGTTAATTTTACTTTAGTGAGAATTGAATGATGTTGAAATATGGTTAGTTTACGAGGGATATTTTTATATTATCATGTAATGAGGATCAATGAGTTATTAAACTTAAAGTGAGAATAATGAGAAATATATATAATTAAAGATTGATCACAATTAGCTTAGAACAAGTAACGTGTTTGACATGACGAAAAATGAAAAACGATTTACCTAATCTGCTAAAATACATTTAATTTGGAGCTAAAGAAGATACATTATAATGCGTTTAAATCAGTGTTTAAAATGTGCGTCATTATTAAGAGTAAGTTGATAAGTGGTTAATAGTTGAAGGGTGAAATGGTAACTTTTTCCTTTATTATTTCTTTTGTTTTCTTTGTTTATCTTTCGTGTGCAGGTGTTGAAAGTTGGAGGGCTAATAGTGACAACTATGGAAAGTCACAAGCTGCGTTAGCCACACATCTTTAAATACATGTTTTATCTCATAGTTAGGTAGTTGTGTGTGTGTGAAAAGTCTCTCTCGTTTTGGTCGCCTTTGATATTCATTGTTTCAGTTCTTGATCTTGTTTATGAATCTTGATCTTGGGTTGTAAGATCTTTGATTCTATTATTGGTTTCTTTCTACTTTGTATGTACGATCAAACAGCAAAGTATCACATTTGAAGTGATAGCTTTACGTAGTTAATAAAAATAAAGGGGTGGTTGGTTGAATCATACTTGATTCTTGTTATTGCTTTTATAAAATCGTATATGGTATCAGAGCCATTGGTTCTTGATATCTGTTTTTTAACTGGTTTTTCAAAATATATTGATTAATCTTGTGGTTAATCGTGCTTTGATTGTGTTTAATCACAAGATTTGATCAATTAATTTTTTAGGGTTTCTAAAAAATTTGGGGGTTTTTTGATTCTTGGTGTCCTGAGGTGATTAATTGGGTTCTTGTGCAATTAATTAGGTTTAATTGCATATCTGGTAAGTTTTATCAAGAAACCCTAAATTTCAGAAATTAGGGTTTCTTGATTGAAGGTAATTGAGGTTGTTTCTTGCAAGTTTTTTGTTGTTTTATCTTGTTTTCAGGTGAGTTTTTCCGTTGTGCTTGTTGATTTATGAGATCTGCTTGATCTTGTGAATCTTGGTTTCTGTTTGGTGATTTGTTGCTGCACGTGCTTTGTAATACCACTCTTCTCTCTCTTTTTTAAGTTTTTTTGTTTCTAGTGGGTGATTAGGTGTCGAAGGGATCTAGGTAGTTTTTGGAGGTTTGATTGATTGAGAGGTTGTTTGCTTCTTGGTAGTTGTTTGAAGAGGAGTTACAAGGAGTTTTCTTTGTTTGTTTACTTCTTTGTCTTGCATCGTGTGTGAGGACAAGAAAAGTGATAAAGAGGTCAGTGATACTGATGATGAGAGTAATACTGTCATTCACCCTAATGACCATCTCTATTTACACCCATCTGATACTAATGGTCACCCTATTGTAACAACTAAATTGTCTGGTCCTGAAAATTATAAAGTGTGGGCTGCTGCTTTTAAACTTGCATTGCATACTAAAAATAAGTTGGGTTTTATTGATGGTACATGTGTTAAAGATAAAGAGGATGAGTTTTTACAAGAACAATGGGATAGGTGTAATGCAGTTGTTCTGTCATAGATTCTTGGTTGTATTTCTTCTAAGTTGTATCAAGGGCAAATTTTTTCTAAAAGTGCTAAAGATGTTTGGGATGAATTTAAGGAAACATATGATAAAATTGATGGATCTGTAATATATAATTTGCATTTTAAGATTTGCTCTCTTACTCAATCTGGGTCCTCCTTATCTGAGTACTATCACAATTATAATAGTCTATGGAGACAATTTGATTCTTTGGTTAATCTGCCTAGTTGTACTTGTGAGGGTGCTCCTCAGCTTAAAAGTCATAATAGTCTTTTGAGATTGATGCAGTTTCTTATGGGATTGGATGACACTTACAGTGTTGTAAGAAGTCAATTATTGACTTCTGATCCTCTACCAGATGTGAAATCTGCATTTGATACTCTTTCTAGAGTTGAATCTCATAAGAATAACTTGGTTCATAATTCTTCTGTTAGGCCAAACTCTTCTGATTTTGTTGTTAGGCCATCTAATTGGTCTAGTAGTAATAACAACAATTGGTCTAATAATAATAATAATAACAATAGTAGGTCCTCTCAAGGGAGGGGAGCTACTAGAAATAACAATTTGGTTTGTAAGCATTGTAATATGACTGGTCATACCATTGATAGGTGTTTTGAGCTTAATGGATATCCACCAGGATTCAAGAAAAGAACTCCTGGTGGTGCTAATTCTAATACTTCATCTGGTGGTGTTAATTCTAGTTCTGCTTTTGTTAAGAATGATCCAAGTACAGGAAACTCTATGCCTTTTACTCAAGATCAGATTAACAGATTGATGGCTTTGATTGGTTCTTAGCCTGATAATAGTGAGTTGCAGTCTGGTGCAGCTGGTACTTTATCTTTTTCTAATCATGTGATTAGTTTTGTTACTTGCAAGTTTTTTAACTACAACACTAACATTAGTACATATAGTACTTATGTTGGCTGGATTTTTGATTCTGGTGCCTCTCAACACATGACTTTTTCAACTGATCATTTAACTGATGTTATAAATGTTTCTCATTTGAATATAACTGTTTCACATCCTAATGGGACTATTGAGTTGGTAAAATTTGTTGGAAATTATAAACTTACAGATAAAATTAGTTTGAAAAATGTGTTAGTGGTACCTGGATACAAAGTCAGTCTTATTTCTATTCATAAACTTGCTAAGGACAATAAGTTTGTTGTTTCTTTCACTGAATCTAAGTGTTTTATTCAGGATTCTCTTCAAAAGTCCCTCCTGGGGACTGGTAGTGAGAATAATGGATTATATGTGTTTGATTCAGGTAGGAAAATTTTTAATAGTAAGATTACTTGTTGTATGCTCTCTAAGTGTATTTGGCACAACAGACTTGGTCATCCATCTGATCAAGTTCTGAGTGTGTTGAAAGATACACTTAAGATTGATGATTTGGGTGAAACTCAGCCTTGTGATGTGTGTCACAAGGCTAAGCAAACCAGAGAACCTTTTCCTCTTAGTGATCATAAGACTAAGCATTTGGGTGATATTATTCATTTAGATGTCTAGGGTCCTTATAAGATTAAGAGTAGGGAAGGTTTCAGATTTTTCCTTAACATTGTTGATGATTACACTAGAGTTGTCTGGTTGTATTTGCTTAAGGGAAAAGATGATGTTTTTGAAAAGGTTGTAGAATTTTATAATCTTATTAAGAATCAGTTTGATATTTCTGTTAAAATTTTTAGAAGTGATAATGGGACTGAGTTTATAAATCATATGTTTGAAAGATTTGTTACATCTAAAGGTATAATACACCAGACCTCTTGTGTATATACACCACAGCAAATTGGTGTTGTTGAAAGAAAACATAGACATCTTCTTAATGTTGCTAGAGCCCTCATGTTTCAGGGGGCATACCTTTAAACATGTGGTCTGAATGTATTTTAACATCTGTGTACCTTATTAACAGGCTTCCTACCTCTGTGCTTTCTGGAAAAAGTCCCTATGAAATGATTTACAATGTTTCACCTAGTATCTCTTTGCTTAAAAGTTTTGGTTGTTTGTGTTTTGCAACTGTTTTAAATAATTCAGATAAATTTTCTGCTAGGTCTGATAAATGTGTTTTTATGAGGTATTCTAACACTAAAAAGGGTTATAAGCTTTATAACCTTGAAACAAAGAGTTTTTTCTTTTCTAGAGATGTGAAGTTCTATGAGACTGTTTATCCTTTTAAAAGTGATGTGTTAGTTAAGAGTTTGTTTTTGAAGAAAATGGTGTTAACAGTCAAAACTTTTTTGACCTAGTAGAATCAAAGTCAAGTGAACCCTATGATGATAAGAGAGACAGTAAGAATGATATGGATAATAGTGTGACTCCTGACTTTGTAGATGTGTCTAGTGACACTTCTCCTGATGTTGCCAGGCATTCTAGGGGGTAGTCAAAGAGTCTAGTTTAGACAAGATTGACAGCAGCCAGAATGGTCTAGGTGGCAATATAGGAAGTTATGAAGGAGATGACATTATCAATAATGATGATGATTATGAGTCTGAGGGTGATGACTTTGTGGAATTTAAACAAATGTTTGAGTCTGAAAATAGTAATAGTCTAGAAAGACCAGAGTTAAGGAGATCTAGTAGACCTGTTAAAACTCCTGCTAAATTTGACAATTATGTGATGGATAAAAAGGTTAGATATGATATAAATAGTGTGATTAGTTATGCCAATTTGTCTATGCATAACTTTGTCTTTGCTAATAATTTGAACAAAATTCATGAACCCAAATCTTATTCAGAAGCTATTAAAAATCCAAAATGGATTGAAGCTATGAATGAAGAGATGGATGCACTTAACAGAAATAACACTTGGGTAATTGTGGATTTACCACCAGGTAGAAAAGCAGTTTCTTGTAAGTGGTTGTGGAAAGTTAAGTACAAATCTAGTGGTGAGGTTGAAAGGTTCAAAGCTAGGGTTGTGGCTAAAGGGTTTAGTCAGAAAGAGGGTATTGATTATGAGGAAACTTTTTCACCAGTAGTGAAAATTGTTACTGTTAGATGCCTTATTTCTGTTGCTGTTCACTATGCTTGGCCTGTGTATCAACTTGATGTGACACTTCCTGAGGGATATGGGTCTAATGATAATAAAGTACGTAGACTCACTAAATCTTTGTATGGTCTTAAACAAGCACCAAGAAAGTGGAATGAAAAATTAACTAGTGTGCTTGTTGAAAATGGGTTCATACAAAGTAAAAGTGATGTTTCTCTTTTCACTAAAAATGAGAATGGTTCTTTTGTTGCATTACTGGTTTATGTTGATGATATTATCATAACTGGTAACAATGAATCTGTTATTAATGAGTTTAAGAAATACTTGAGTTCTAAATTTAAAATTAAAAATCTTGGAAAGCTTAAGTACTTCTTAGGCATAGAAGTACTTGATGCTAATAATGGTCTTGTGCTTAATCAAATAAAGTATTGTCTTAAATTACTAGCAGAATATGGTATGCTGGCATGTAAGCCAGCTAAAGCACCTATTCCTGATTCATCTAAAAGGAAAAAAGATCAAAAAGTTATAGAACAAGATGTTCCTATTGATAACAAAACATGTTATCAGAAAATTGTTGGAAAATAGATCTATCTTACATTAACTAGGTCTGATATAGCCTATGTTGTTCACAGTCTAAGTCAATTTATGCATGATCCTTATAAATCACACTTGAAACTTGCTTTTCATGTTCTTAGATACCTTAAGAGTTCTCCTGGTAATGGTATTTCTTTTATGAGAAACAATGATTTAAGTCTTGCTGCATTTGTTGACTCAGACTGGGCAAAATGTAAGATTACTAGGAAGTCTGTAACAGGATATACTGTTTACCTTGGAAACAATCTTGTTTCCTGGAAAAGCAAAAAGCAGTATGTGCTAGCTAAATCTTCAGCTGAAGCTGAATATAGAGCTATGAACAGTGTTGCTTAAGAGATAATGTGGATTATTAAGATCATGAAGGATCTTAAAGTTGATATATGTTTACCAGTTCCTATCAATTGTGATAGCAGTTCTGCAATACAGATTGCTGCTAACCCTGTGTTTCATGAAAGGACAAAACATTTTGAAATTGACTTTTATTTCTTGAGGGAAAAGGTGTCAGCAGGTTTGATTAATACTTTAAAGATCAAATCTGAAAACAATGTGGCTGATATGTTTACTAAAGGCTTATCAATCAAAGATCATATATTTCTGAGTGATAAGCTTAATCTTGTCAACTTATATCACAAATCAACTTAAGAGGAGGTATTAAGAGTAAGTTGATAAGTGGTTAATAGTTGAAGGGTGAAATGGTAACGTTTTCCTTTATTATTTCTTTTGTTTTCTTTGTTTGTCTTTCGTGTGCAGGTGTTGAAAGTTGGAGGGCTAATAGTGACAACTATGGAAAGTCACAAGCTGCGTTAGCCACACATCTTTAAATACATGTTTTATCTCATAGTTAGGTAGTTGTGTGTGTGTAAAAAGTCTCTCTCGTTTTGGTTGCCTTTGATATTCATTGTTTCAGTTCTTGATCTTGTTTATGAATCTTGATCTTGGGTTGTAAGATCTTTGATTCTATTATTGGTTTCTTTCTACTTTGTATGTACGATCAAACAGCAAAGTATCACATTTGAAGTGATAGCTTTACGCAGTTAATAAAAATAAAGGGGTGGTTGGTTGAATCATACTTGATTCTTGTTATTTCTTCTATAAAATCGTATAGTCATGATGGCGCCAAAGCGCCCCTAAGACGCGAGAGGTGCATCTTCTTTACAAAATAGACCAAAGCATCGGATATAGACATGACGTGAGATGATGCGTGAAAAAACACGATAAGACATGTTCAAGCATAATCATCAATTTCACAATAATACTGAACAAGTCCTAAATGAATTCATATCCTCATTTTACCGAAGAGACCTCCCATCTGCAATGAAAGCCTTAACCTTTATGGAATCCCACAGCATTTGGGCTGATTCTGTAACCTATTCCGAGCTTCTAAAATGCTGAATTTCTCGTGGCGCTTTACGTCAAGCCAAGCTTGTCCATAAACACATTTTCTCAAATGGGTATCACCCCAAAACCTTTTTTTATCAATACCCTCCCTTATTAGTATGCATGATAAGTATAGCTAACGAAAGAAAAGAGAGAAACGAACTATAATGGAACCACGTTGATGATTTCTGTTTACCTTTCATTAGGATCAGCAATAATGTACAGTTACAAAAATAACAGCTGTAATGATAAAAGATTTGAACAACTTGTGTACATTAACCAAAAAAAAGTTAGTTGGAATCGTTGAAAGAAAGTTCTTGAATCATTTCTCGAGACTGGTGGATATTGTGTATGTCTTGAATGGTGTAATATACTGGATGGGTGGTCAGTCATGTTTGATGACTTTGATCTGTAAACCCGTTTACACGTAAACAAGATATAGTTTACATGCCGAACCCAAAGTCTTTGCATGATTGACGAGAAGTTGTTGTAAAGCATAATGCTGATCGCATTCAGATTAATTGAATACGATCAAATATTTGATCACCTCATCCTTCTCATCCACAGGTAAATTGCATCATATCATCTCATCGTGCATGTTCACAGCTCAAAATTTCATATTCGAGTTTCATTATTAGCAAATCCAACGCTTCCTTCATCCAAGTATATTGGCAAACTTCTTTAGCTTTGGAAACACTCACCCAAGCTCTTATGCGAATATCTTTTTCTGGCCAAAGCTCTATGATTGACGTCGAAGTGTCGGTCAAAAATAACCTAATTACCTTATACTAGATAGGGTAAGCGGGTATCAATCCACGAAGACTATGTGGTATTAGTTTAAGTTTTGGGGTGATCACTGATCAATAAAGGTTTTGATTTTTAAATCTAACAACTAAAATACTTTTAATAATAAAAATGCGAATTAAAAATTAAAATAATTATTAAACTAATAATAAAGCGAGAAAAATATGATAAAGATGTAAACAATTAAAAGAAAAATGCAATCCCTTCCGGCTCCTAATATTTATGGTTGATCACACTTATGGATTATCGAAACATTTTAGAACCGTTTACAAAGATTATTTCGAATTAATATGAATGAACTAATGTTGGCACTTATTATGTTTATCAATGACTCGCGATAATAAGTTGTACAATAGTAACGTACTTTCGCAAATGTACCATCTTGGTACGTGAACTAATTTTTGTTACACATAATGTAATGTACTTTCAGATTTTGTGTCGATTTGCACCATGTTTTACCGGCAACCGGTTAAAAAGTTTAGAAACCGGAAAAAGATTCCACAAGGCATATATTTTAAAGGGATTAGGTCGTATAATAACAACGAACTTTTCTAAATGTACCGATTTGGTACCTGGACTTTTTTTTAATAACGAGAAACTGCTAAAAACTTTAAAAAAATTTTAAAATTACAAAAAGTTTTACAAACACTTTTTACTTACTAGAAAGAGTAAAAAAAAATCTTGGTTAAAACTATAATTGTTTTTTAAAAAATCAATTTTAAAATATAAACAAAAATGTTACAATTACAAAATTTCTTTATAAAGTGTTTAAAATATAAAATAATTTCTACGAAAAAATTATAAAAATTTGAAAGCTTTTTTTAACATAAAAAATTAGAAGATTAAAAACAAGCTAAATTAATTGAATTTTTTTATAATTTCCGTAAATACATAAGCCATGGATTTTTAGAAAAAGAACTGTAAGAAATTTTTAAAAAATATTAAAAAAATTTAAAACTAAAATTTTCATCAAAGAATATATTCCAAAAAAATTTAAAACTATCAGAATGTTAAGAAAAAGATTTTTAAAAAATAATTTTTTAAAAAGTTTTAAGACATTTTATATTTTTTTAAATAAAAGTAAAATTTAAAACTTTTAAATTTTTTAGAAAAAGCTTTAGTTTTATTTAAAGAAAAGACAAAAATAAAATGTTAAATTTTGAGGTTTTTTTTGAAGAAAAATGTTTAGCTACTTTTAATCATTTTTTAAAAAAAGTTTCAAAAAAAAACTTCTTTAGTTAAAAACTAATTTTGTAAAAAGATTAAAAAATGAAAAGAAATGAAAAAATGTAATGTTCCCGGTAAAACAAGTTTTAGTGTGCAAATCGACACAAAATCTGAAAGTACGTTACATTGAGTGGAACAAAAAATAGTTCACGTACCAAGATGGTACATTTGTGAAAGTATGTTGCTATTGTACAGCTTAATCCCTAATTTATTTAGGTACAACTTATATTGATTATACGACCATCTTTTTTTTTCTAAATAAAATAAGTATGAATCGTTAACTAACAATAAATTGTCTCACACAAATAATTAAACATAATATTAAATCAATAAAAAATAATTTATAAGTAAATCATAAATCAATGTCATAAAAATATGATAACACAAAAGTAAAGATCAAACCATAAATAAAGTTACCGGAAGGAATTACAACAAAATTAGCCGGATATTACGATGTACCCGACCCGCTGTATAGCGGTCATCTTTTCTCTCAACCACAATGGACAAATTAATGTCTCCAAAGATCAAGAAAATTATGATCTTTTCAACATACAGAAAGATGATCTCCTTTTAAATATTCGGCTCCTTTTTTATGATGTCCTTGCAACTGTTAACTTTTATTCCCAATTTATAGTTGACGATCTTCACTTGATATTCTGAGCCCACTTCTTTTGTTCTTTTTTTTCTATTCGACTCCCAAAAGACAATTGTCTTCCGTCCTTTTTTTTTATTTATTCGACTCTCCTTCTTTTCTATCTTCTTTTTTTGTTTTTATAATATCCACTGGTGGGTTATTGGGTATTGGGCCCAAAAATTATTATTATTTATTTATTATTTTTTCTTTTTCTTTTATTCTTTTGGCATATAATAATTTTTGGCCCAATAAAAAATAACCCAGCATTAATAATTGCTCGAACGAAGCCCGGACAAATAAAAGATGACCGAAAATATTGCGACACGCTCAAATCTTTTTCTTCAATATTTCTTCTTCATTTATCGGCGCTCACAACATTTTTTCTCCAAAAAATTAATTAAGCGGCCATTTTTATTCCACTTCGCTCATAACCTACATAATCACAAAGCACACTCAAAGTACATATATAACGACTAATAAATATACAACTATGCTAAATTAACATGCTATGAGGTGAATGCAAAATACACCGATTAACTCCTCTCAACATAACTTTTACAGTCTCGAGTAAAAATAAAATAAAAATATACAAGCATGTTAATTTCATAATTTTTAATTATACTATTGAAATTTCATCAAAAAGATCACATTCAACCTAATACACTAATAACCATCCTACATGACAAATAATCCAAAATGATTACCAATATTTTTGTCCTTCTTAAACACTTAGCATAACCATTCCCATTGATTCCATTTACTTTATATTTCATATAATTAACCATGTGTCCAACGTACCTAATGCACACCTATAATCAATCTAAACATTAATTTAAAACAAGAGGTGAGAATATCGTACACCTTTTATGACATTGGAGTTTTTATACCATAAGAGCACATCATAAGCCATCATACTTTAGCTTATATACTTCTACTTCCTTTCTTCTTCTTCTTTTTTTCTTTCACAATTTTTTTTCACTTTTTTTTTTCACTTCACACATAAGCTTTTTTTTTAGCCATTCAGGACCGTTTCTTATACAAGTCATCCCGAACGCTTTATACACTCCTTTTAAGGTTGATATAAAGACCAATTATTCAGAAAAATGAACATCTATCCTATAGGTGCATACTAAGACACATTGGCACATGAGAACCGGTTAATTAAGTCTGTTTATTTAAATGGGAACAATTATACTTCGTGCCTACTGGTACATCACATGATGGAGTTATCAACCACATAGTATAATTATACAATGTACTAAATTAAACTAATCTTTCTAATTTCATTACAACGATACAAGGATTGGGTTATTTCACATAAAATTGTCTCAGTTAAGTGCAATGCTATCCATCATAAAGATTGGTGTCTGACCCATGCTAACAACTAAAGTATCACCTTGCGCGGGTGACGAATCAGATAGGCAAGCCCAACATATGACTACCACCAATAATTATGACAGTTCTCCAGCTCTTTTCTAAGGCCACCGTGCGCGGGTGGCGAGCCGAATAAGATCAATTTCAAGTGTCCTAACCCAACTATTACATTACTATATTTCATATTATTTTATTCAAAAATTTTACTCAATCTAAGCAAAAATAAGTAGATGGAATTCAACCAGCGTGGTTTGATCATCTAAATTACACATATGCCTAACTACATGCAAACAATCAAATCAATTTAATAACCAAATTATACAATGGAATCGGGTGCACCTGATAATTATGGCCAAATCCTCTAGCTTGCTCCAATAAATCATCCACAAGCTAATCTTTAGAATCTGAAAACACAAACATATATGTAGAAGACACTTCTACATCTAATTAGCACAAGACTATATTTTCCAAAAAATCACATTTTAACCCTTTTTGACCAAAATTTCACACAAAAAAAACATGTAACACATGTGCCACCCCCCCTCAACTTAAAGCATTGCATTGTCCCTAATGCAAAAAACTTTAAATTGAAATTTTGGTTAAAAATCAATTTGACAAACTCACACAAAAACAAAAACCTAACTCACTTTCGTAGGAATGACGGTTGCATTTAGCGTATGAAACAAGCCTTTAAACCACTCGGTAGCCCAACTGGACGAGTTTTGTCTCGTGAGGGTTTGTAGTGAACACACCCACAAAGTTCCACAAACCACGAGTTGCCTCCCCGAAGCGCTAAGTTTACCGTCTTCAGCCAGACATAACTCAAATGAGCTATTGATACAGTTGGAGTGGTTCCAAGTAAACCACATCCACCGTTTCCATCTGATCACTTTCTAACTCAACATACGGCTTCAAACGGTGTCCATTAACTTTAAAAGGCTCTCCACCCACCATATTTTTTATTTCAATGGCTCCGTGTGGAGAGACTTCAGTCATAATGTATGGACCCGTCCATTTACTTCTCAACTTCCCAGGAAAAAGCTTAAGTCTAATTGAATAACCAAACTTTTTGACCAACCAAGAACGATTTCTTGGTGATGTGTCGATCATGAAAAGCTTTGGTTTTCTCCTTATAAATCCTAGAACTTTCATAGGCATCACGTCTAATCTCATCTAATTCAGATAATTGAAGTTTCCTAGAACTACCCGCTTTCTCTAAATCCAGATTAACGGTCTTAATCGCCCATTCAGCCCTATGCTCTATCTCAACCGGTAAATGACACGCCTTGCCATATACCAACTTATACGGTGACATACCAATAGGAGTCTTAAAAGCCGTCCTATATGCCCACAAAGCATCATCTAACCTCAAGGACCAATCTTTCCTATCACTACGAACGGTCTTTTCTAAGATTTGCTTAATCTCCCTATTAGATACTTCAACCTGTCCACTAGTCTGTGGGTGATAAGGGGTAGCTATCCTATGATTAACTCCATAGTGTTTCAATAATTTTCCAAATCTAAAGTTCTTAAAGTGAGAACCCCCATCACTAATGATAACCTTAGGAATTCCATGCCTAGCAAAAATATTCTTCTTAACAAACTTAAGAACTACACTATGGTCATTGGTTCTAGTAGCCTCAGCCTCTACCCACATAGACACATAATCAACTGCCACTAAAATGTACACATTTCCATGGGAGGTGGGGAATGGTCTCATAAAATCAATATCCCACACGTCAAAGATCTCAACAAAAAGTATGGGAATCATAGGCATTTGATCACGCCTTGAAATCCCTCCAACTTGTTGGCAACGAATACATGTTTTTACAAAAGACTGGGCATCCTTAAATATAGTCGGCCAAAATAAACCACTTTGTAGGATTTTATGCCTAGTTTTCGTAGCACCAAAGTGACCACCACATGCATAAGAATGGCAATGAGCCAATATGTCCATATGCTCGTGGTCGGGAACACATCTCCTAACAACTTGATCAGCACACACCTTATAGAGCTCCGGATCCTCCCAAAAATAATGCTTCAACTGGGAGAAGAAGTATTTTCTTTGTTGCTTGGACCAAAAATCCGGAAGCTTTTTAACAGTTAGGTAATTAACTATATTTGCGTACCAAGGAACCTTAGAAACCTCAAATAGACTTTCATCCGGAAAGCTTTCCTTAATCACATCAGAAGGGTTGAACGGCGGAGGGATAATTCTAGACAAATGATCGGCAACTACATTTTCTGACCCCTTTTTATCCCGAATTTCTAGATTAAATTCCTGTAAAAGCAAAATCCACCTAAGCAACCTCGGTTTTGTCTCTTTCTTAGTCAACAAATGTCTTAAGGCACTATGATCTGAAAATACTATCACCTTAGAATGCCCCCAAATATAAGACCTAAACTTATCAAGAGCAAAAACCACGGCTAACAACTCTTTTTTAGTAGTAGTGTAATTCATTTGAGCTTTTGAAAAAGTCTTACTAGCATAAAAGATTACAACGGGTTTCTTATCAACCCGCTGTCCTAGAACCGCCCCAGCGGCATAATCACTCGCATCACACACGATCTCGAAAGGCTTCGACCAATCAGGTGATTGCAGAATAGGGGCTTCTACAAGCTTTTTCTTAAGCATATTGAATGCTTTAAGACATGATTCATTACAGTCAAAGCGTGCATCTTTTAAGAGTAGATTACAAAGAGGCTTTGATATTGCACTAAAATCTTTAATAAATCGCCTATAGAACCCGGCATGACCAAGAAAAGATCGCACACCTTTGACGGTAGTGGGAGGAGGAAGGGTTGAAATTACCTGAACTTTGGCACGGTCAACCTCAAATCCTTTTTCAGACACAACATGCCCTAATACAATTCCCTCTCGAACCATGAAATGGCTCTTCTCCCAACTAAGCACCAAATTAGTTTCGGTGCATCTTTTTAACACACTTTCAAGCTGATTAAGGCAGCTTTCAAAGGCTTGACCAAAGATGGAGAAATCATCCATAAATATCTCTACAGATTCTCCAACCATGTCAGAAAAGATACTCATCATACACCTCTGAAAGGTAGCGGGTGCATTACACAGGCCAAAAGGCATTCTTCGAAATGCAAACGTCCCATATGGACACGTAAACGTAGTTTTGGCCTGGTCATCAGGATGGATGGGTATTTGATTATAACCGGAGTACCCATCCAGGAAGCAATAGAACTTCTTACCAGGAAGCTTCTCAACTATTTGATCAATGAAAGGTAGTGGGAAGTGATCTTTAGATGTGGCATTATTCAGCTTACGGTAATCTATGCAAACTCTCCACCCAGTAACTGGTCGGGTTGTGAGTTTTTCCCCATTCTCGGTTTCCACAACGGTGATTCCGGCCTTTTTAGGCACCGTTTGAGTAGGACTTACCCATTTACTATCCGAGATGGGATAGATAATACCATCATCTAACCATTTAAGAACTTCCGTCTTGACTACCTCTTTCATATTAGGATTCAGACGCCTTTGCGCATCTCTTGCTGGCTTAATATCTGGGTCCGTAACAATTCGATGCATACATAATGAAGGACTGATCCCTTTTAAGTCTGCAATTTTCCATCCCACTGTTGCTTTGTACTTGGAAAGCACTTTTAGAAGTGCTTCCTCTTGTGATTCAGAAAGATCAGAAGCAACAATAACGGGTAATGTATTGTTAGGACCTAGAAAAGCATATTTGAGATTAGACGGCAAAGGTTTTAGTTCAAGAGCTGGAGGCACCTCTAGAGACGGCTTCGTGGCCGTGTCAAAAGTAGAAGGCAATGGATCCACTTTATAAGACCAAGGTGGTTTTTGATGGTCTAAAGAACTGACCAAACACTCCTGAATCTCTTGAACTTCAGCAACATCAAGAATCTCCTCATTATCACTAGTTAGATATAATTCCAAAGGATCATCCTTAAGCATACGGGGTGCATGCTTTTGGACTTCCTCATCGATTACATCTACTTGGTAACATTCATTCATCGTAGGAGAATTCATAGAGTTAAACACATTCAATCTTATCTTTTTATTACCGAATGCAATATCCATAGCGCCCGTCCGACAATTAATCCTAGCATCTATCGTGGCTAAGAATGGGCGCCTAAGGATAATAGTTGGTTGAACATCTTTGTATTGTGACTCGGTGTCCATAACAAAGAAGTCAACTGGATAATAGAAGTCATCAACTTTCACAATAACATCCTCTAAGATACCTCTAGGAATTTTGGTAGATCGATCGGCTAAGGAAATAATGGTGTCTGTCTTACGAAGAGTTCCTAAGTCATACTTATCAACCAAACTAGCAGGAAGGATGTTGATACTGGCACCAAGATCAAGGAGCGCCTTCTTAATGGCAATATTTCCGACCACAACTGAAATCAACTGTGCTCCAGGATCTTTGAATTTAGGAGGAAGAGAGCTAGATAAGACTGCACTAACATGCTCAGTTAGGTCAATCTTTTTAGGCAAAGACGCCTTCAGCTTCCTCTTCTGAGTACACAAGTCCTTTAAAAACTTGGCATATGCAGGAATTTGCTTGATAGCATCAATAAGGGGGAGATTGATCTTAACTTGCTTGAAAGTCTCCCACGTATCCTCAGCGTGAGGACCCTTTTTAGCTAACCTTGCAGATGTCGATTTATCCAAAGCCATAGGGTAAGGTGTGCTGGACACACCACCCTTTCCAACTTTGGAAGATTCAGTAGCATTAGGATTCGGTGTTGTTGGTTTAGGAAAATCATTTAACAAATCATTTACCAACTCAGAACCGGACTTAACATTATCAGAATTTTTACCTTCAACAATAATTTCGTCATCAGTAACGAAATCCTCGACATCAGGAGAATTTAGAATTCCCTTGTCATTGTTGTAGATTTTACCGTTTCGAAGATATGTCACTGTGACAACCGTGGTTTTGGGTTTGTCACTTGGTCTTACTTTTAGGTTATTTTATGTGTGCTTACTTGAATTGTGTGTTTACGTGTTTATTTTGTGTGAACGAGGTTGGTGTGGTTATCGTTTATGAGTATAGAGTACTCATAAGTAAATCGAGGAACGGTTATTTCATGTTCATGATCTCACAAGTGGTGACTATGAAATGAAAATGGTGATATTGTGGTGTTTACGTATACGTATAAGTATTATAGTAATAGTATTTTTTTTTTAGGATTTACGGTTTAGCATTTAAAGGTCTCGGGTGAGGTAATTATCCATATGAATATTTTTCGGGATGGTTTTAAGTCATTTAGGACTTAGTTATAAAGTTTATTTCAAAATTTGAGATTTTTATAAAAGTGTATATTTTACGTCTTTTACGGTAAAACGCGTAAATTTGACTAGTTTTACGGTTTTGAGGTTTTGGAAGCTTTAGGAGCTGAAATAAATTAAGGAAAATTAAGGTAATATTATTAACATAATATTAAATAATAAAAATAAAAAAACGAATTTATTGGGTGTTTGGGTTGGTTTAGACGCACCAAAGAAAGAGAAAAAGGGAAAAAGGGAAAAAAAGGAAAGTTGGGTGTTATACTTGGACTAGGATTTTATGTACACACTATATAAGGTTATCTAATAAATAAAAAAAAACATAAATCCCTGGAGACAAAGAAAAATTTGTGGGTTTCATAGATGAGAATTAGGGTTCTTTAAAAAATTAGGTTTTCTTCATCTTCCATTGATTTAAGGTAAAAACCTCCATTAACCTTTTTAATTAAATTGTTTTTATGTTTTCTTTAATAATCTTATGATGGATTAGGGTTAGGGTTTATATAAAATCAGTAAATTAATGATTATAATCATAATATGATGATCATATAATCTAGGGCTTGTATTAGATGGGGTTATGGGTAATTAATTAGATCAATTTGTTTAAAACCCGTTTTTAAAAACTGGGCAGAATTTTAAGTCTATTGTTTTGATCATATCTCGAGTTCTAAGAACATTCAAGATGCGATCAAACTAGCCCTGCATAGTTAATTGAGTTGGCTTTATAAATCAAGAAACGAGAACTAAATTGGAGGTCGGGAAGTGGGTCAAAAACAGGTTACAACAGTTAGAGGTCAAAACAGTTTTGAATTCAGCCTGTTTTCTTTTTAAGTTTTGGGTACTTAGGGTTGCATTGGGATCTTCTCACGAACGTGAGAGATGGTTTATATATTGTAGTAAGTATCTGCACTTGTGCTAAGGTTGTGGTTTAGGGTAAGACCCCTTATTGGTAACAAACTTTTAGTACGTTTAAAATCAGGAAATCTGGAATGACAAAAGTAGATATATGTATATCGGGCCTTAACAGTAGCTTTAAGGTTAGGTCAAGTGGGAGGTGTTAGCCAACATATGTAAGGGTATGAATATTCCTTTTATAGAAATCATGGGTATGTTTAAGTGGATGTTTGACTTAAAGTTTTGAGACCTAAAAACTGGGTTTGTTTTGGGTAAAATATGAACGGGTTGGTTATTAAACTTAACCAAGTTAAGGACTTGTTAAGGAAGGGTAATGGGGTGATTAGAGCTTATCAATGAGGTAAATATGTGGGAATAGGCTAGATGTCCATCATAGGTTAATGAGCCATCTTAGTGATTGGTTCGTGTATTGATTGCGTGTTTTGGTTTGTTAGCTTGTTGCTAGTGCAAGGACTCGTGAAGGAGCTATCAGGTGAGTTTCATAGTCCCATGTTTATTATTGTTTTTGACTTCCAGATCGGATGGAAGAGACACTGTGTTGAATTATTTTCTAAATTAATGCTGTGAATGTTTTAAGGTTTGAGATGGACTTGTGTGTACATTTATGTGATTAACTGCTATGTGATTCTTGTTTGTGTGTGATCTGGATTGAAAAGGTACATAGGTGTATGGGAGCCTATGGGACCTATGGTTAATGATAAGGCGTGATGCCTTAGAAATTGTGATTGTTGGTAAGGCGTGATGCCTTGGAAATTGTGATTGTTGGTAAGGCGTGATGCCTTGGAAATTGTGATTGTTGGTAAGGCGTGATGCCTTGGAATTGTAATGATTGATTGAACTTGAATGCTAGTTGTTAGTACATGATTGTAGCGCATTGTCCATATGTTTATTGGTTTATGGTATTCACAACTTATGACTTGTCTTGTGTTGGAGTCTAAACCTATGACTCTCACCAACTTTATGTTGACGTGTTTTAGTGTCTCTTTCAGGTGATACTATGGTTAAGCATGAGAATATAAGTGGCTAGGATTGGAGAAGCTTAGGAATGCATATAGAAGGAGAATCCCCGTTTCCTTCTTAGTTTTATTTGTTTGTTCATTTTAATAAGTGATACTGTGGCACACATATGATTGTTTTGGTATGTTATTTGTTATCTTGGGTAAGAAGTAGGACTGTTACTTACTTACCTAGACCCCTTGCATTTGTTGAGATATTGTCATGACCTTCGTGTCACCATTTTTATGACATTTCTTATATCATATAGTTATCTCTATAGACACGCCATGTTGTGATGATATCCATACGTCGCGCCCCATATTCCGCCATGGTGGGGTGTGACAGAATGGTATCAGAGCCTGGTTATAGAGAATTAGGTTTCCTAGTCGTGTAGCCTAGTCTATAGCTTAAGGGTCCCTGCATATAGGCGTCATAGGAGTATGTGTGCATTTTATAGTATTGATGTGTTTGAATATTATTTTTGCAGTATTTGTTAGGTTATGAACTACTATGGTTCATACTTAACTACATGTTATTTTCTTTACGAGTTTTGATTAGTGTGGGTGGAACCATGGTCGTATACGCTAGTCATTGTTGGATTTCGCTTAATTATGTTTTCATGTTCTTTATACATTTTGAATTTTGTCTGCGCTGGTTCAGCTGGACTACGAGTTTATGTGTTTCGTGCATTGGCTATGTTATTTTAATACATGGGGTTTTGGATCTTATCTTGTGTGGTTATGTGCTTGTGAGTTGATGGATTATGTGTTATGTGTAGTATTAATTTCTTATAAGTGTCATCATAGGAGGGAGTACATTGGTGAAAGGGAACATGTATAATTATGGAGGCCTACATAATTATATATGTGCCACAACACCACTGGACTTTCAAGTATGATTGCATGAAAGAGTGTTAATACATGCTTGTATAGTATATGTTGGATGGATTTGAGTGTATGTACGCTTATGCCTATGTATGTAAAATTATTTTCTACTTACCGGTTGTATTCTTGGGATGGTTGCTAGCTCGTTTCTCTTTGAGATGTTCAACTTCTGTAGTAGCGCATTTCTCGGGTCCTCATTTCACGTGTTTGATTGTACGGTACTTTTGGCGTGAAGGATTTTGAGATGGTGGAGATTTATTTTTGGGGTAACGATGTCTTTTGTTTCGAGTTATACATGGTAAAAAAAATAGAACTTGCAAATTGAAAAAAAAAATAGTTGTTGGTAGTCGATGAAATAAGGAAGTGTCGGGATCATGTTTCAAATAAGGTGGAATATAAATTCTTTAACATATAAGCATGACTCGGTTATTTTAAAATATTTTGGTTTTGATCACCTAAAGTTATTGTTCTTAAGTTAAAAATTTTGTTCTTATTTAGTGAAATATGTTAAAATCATGTAATTAATAGAGTTTAAATTTTCTGGAATTAAAATAAATTAGGTTCTAGTTTTGGTAATTAATAGGGGGTTTTAGGGTTTAAAAATCGTTTTTTTTTTGGTATAAATCGGAGTAGGCAGAAACTGTCGCTAAACTGTCAAAATATGTCGCTAACTGTCAGAAACTGTCGCTAATGCCTAGGCAGATTTTGAGAAAAATCGTTTTGGTCATAACTTATTCGTTTTTAAAGGTTTTTGGGTGATTCAAAAGCCTAAAATTATGTACTCGGAAGATACTTTTCAAATATTCAGAAAGTTTCGTAATTGGAAGTCAGTAGCTTGGTCGAATTAATTGTACAAGTGTTGAGTTCAAGGTTAATTTTCGGACAACATGGTTTAAACTCGTGTTTTGGGTATTTTGCGGTAATGAACACTTGAAGGGTAAACATAGAGATGAGGTTGGAAGGAATTTGAGAGTTCTTTAGACCTTATTATACGTGGTTATATTTTGATGAGTTTTTATTTATGGTATTTATGAGTAAGACTGAAATCGGGGTGACAGTTTTAAACCCGTTGAGTTATGTGACGGCTCTTAACTTGTTTTCAAGACAGTTCTTGTTTGATGAGTTTCGAGATTTAGTTAGGTTGGTTACATAACTTTATGGTTTTGATAAGTTTCCTCGCGGACGGTTAAGGCTCATGTGTTGTTGGTTGAGATTATTTTCGTGTAAACTGAGTTCACGTTTGAACGTGAATGTTTTATCAGGGATATGCATCCTCGTTTGTTTGCTGAGAATAAGTTTGAGTTTGGGAGTGAATCTAGGGACGAGATTTCTATTAGTAGGGAGTGATGTGACAACCGTGGTTTTGGGTTTGTCACTTGGTCTTACTTTTAGGTTATTTTATGTGTGCTTACTTGAATTGTGTGTTTACGTGTTTATTTTGTGTGAACGAGGTTGGTGTGGTTATCGTTTATGAGTATAGAGTACTAATAAGTAAATCGAGGAACGGTTATTTCATGTTCATGAGCTCACAAGTGGTGACTATGAAATGAAAATGGTGATATTGTGGTGTTTACGTATACGTATAAGTATTATAGTAATAGTATTTTTTTTTAGGATTTACGGTTTAGCATTTAGAGGTCTCGGATGAGGTAATTATCCATATGAATATTTTTCGGGATGGTTTTAAGTCATTTAGGACTTAGTTATAAAGTTTATTTCAAAATTTTAGATTTTTTATAAAAGTGTATATTTTACGTCTTTTACGGTAAAACGCGTAAATTTGACTAGTTTTACGGTTTTGAGGTTTTGGAAGCTTTAGGAGCTGAAATAAATTAAGTAAAATTAAGGTAATATTATTAACATAATATTAAATAATAAAAATAAAAAAAACGAATTTATTGGGTGTTTGGGTCGGTTTAGACGCACCAAAGAAAGAGAAAAAGGGAAAAAGGGAAAAAAAGGAAAGTTGGGTGTTATACTTGGACTAGGATTTTATGTACACACTATATAAGGTTATCTAATAAATAAAAAAAAACATAAATCTCTGGAGACAAAGAAAAATTTGTGGGTTTCATAGATGAGAATTAGGGTTCTTTAAAAAATTAGGTTTTCTTCATCTTCCATTGATTTAAGGTAAAAACCTTCATTAACCTTTTTAATTAAATTGTTTTTATGTTTTCTTTAATAATCTTATGATGGATTAGGGTTAGGGTTTATATAAAATCAGTAAATTAATGATGTTATAATCATAATATGATGATCATATAATCTAGGGCTTGTATTAGATGGGGTTATGGGTAATTAATTAGATCAATTTGTTTAAAACCCGTTTTTAAAAACTGGGCAGAATTTTGAGTCTATTGTTTTGATCATATCTCGAGTTCTAAGAACATTCAAGATGCGATCAAACTAGCCCTGGATAGGTAATTGAGTTGGCTTTATAAATCAAGAAACGAGAACTAAATTGGAGGTCGGGAAGTGGGTCAAAAACAGGTTACAACAGTCAGAGGTCAAAACAGTTTTGAATTCAGCCTGTTTTCTTTTTAAGTTTTGGGTTGTTTGGGGTACTTAGGGTTGCATTGGGATCTTCGCACGAACGTGAGAGATGTTTTATATATCGTAGTAAGTATCTGCACTTGTGCTAAGGTTGTGGTTTATGGTAAGACCCCTTAATGGTAACAAACTTTTAGTACGTTTAAAATCAGGAAATCTAGAATGACAAAAGTAGATATATGTATATCGGGGCCTTAACAGTAGATTTAAGGTTAGGGCAAGTGGGAGGTGTTAGACAACATATGTAAGGGTATGAATATTTCTTTTACAGAAACCATGGGTATGTTTAAGTGGATGTTTGACTTAAAGTTTTGAGACCTAAAAACTGGGACTGTTTTGGGTAAAATATGAACGGGTTAGTTATTAAACTTAACCAAGTTAAGGACTTGTTAAGGAAGGGTAATGGGGTGATTAGAGCTTATCAATGAGGTAAATATGTGGGAATAGGCTAGATGTCCATCATAGGTTAATGAGCCATCTTAGTGATTGGTTCGTGTATTGATTGCGTGTTTTGGTTTGTTAGCTTGTTGCTAGTGCAAGGACTCGTGAAGGAGCTATCAGGTGAGTTTCATAGTCCCATGTTTATTATTGTTTTTGACTTCCAGATGGGATGGAAGAGACACTGTGTTGAATTATTTTCTAAATTAATGTTGTGAATGTTTTAAGGTTTGAGATGGACTTGTGTGTACATTTATGTGATTAACTGCTATGTGATTCTTGTTTGTGTGTGATCTGGATTGGAAAGGTACATAGGTGTATGGGCGCCTATGGTACCTATGGTTAATGATAAGGCGTGATGCCTTAGAAATTGTGATTGTTGGTAAGGCGTGATGCCTTGGAAATTGTGATTGTTGGTAAGGCGTGATGCCTTGGAAATTGTGATTGTTGGTAAGGTGTGATGCCTTGGAATTGTAATGATTGATTGAACTTGAATGCTAGTTGTTAGTACATGATTGTAGCGCATTGTCCATATGTTTATTGGTTTATGGTATTCACAGCTTATGACTTGTCTTGTGTTGGAGTCTAAACCTATGACTCTCACCAACTTTATGTTGACGTGTTTTAGTGTCTCTTTCAGGTGATACTATGGTTAAGCATGAGAACATAAATGGCTAGGATTGGAGAAGCTTAGGAATGCATATAGAAGGAGAATCCCCGTTTCCTTCTTAGTTTTATTTGTTTGTTCATTTTAATAAGTGATACTGTGGCACACATATGATTGTTTTGGTATGTTATTTGTTGTCTTGGGTAAGAAGTAGGACTGTTACTTACTTACCTAGACCCCTTTCATTTGTTGAGATATTGTCATGACCTTCGTGTCACCATTTTTATGACATTTCTTATATCATATAGTTATCTCTATAGACACGCCATGTTGTGATGATATCCATACGTCGCGCCCCATATTCCGCCATGGTGGGGTGTGACAGTCACCATATTCAGGTGCCCATTTCCATTTTTCTTGTGTGCGGGATTCATGGTGGGGTAGCTCGGTAGCCTTCCCTCATCTCTTTTGCTTAATTGATCCGCTAATTGACCAACTTGTCTCTCAAGAGCTACAATAGATTTAGTAGTGGTCTCGTGTCTTTGATTAGTGACTTCGAATTTTCTATTGATCTCTAGATTGTTGGTAGACAATGAATACATAAGCCTATCAAACTTTCGGTCAAGGTTCAAGAGACGGTTGTCATCTTGCCCTTGACCCTGATTTGGATATTGCTGTTGTGGCCTATGATTGTAAGAATTTTGTTGGAAGTTAGATGAATCGCCACCCTCGTACCTTGGTTTGTAACCATAGTGTTGTTGTTGGGTATTATTAGGGCGATTGTCTTCATCTTTCCAACGGAAATTGGGGTGATTGCGCCATCCAGGATTGTAACATTCGGAGAATGGGTCATTTCGTGGACGACCACCATAGACTCCATTTATCTCCTCATTTGGTGGCGCCCCCTAACTTTCACAATTATCGACTGAGTGACTCGGATCACCACACATTGAACACCCACTATGCGACACATTAGACACATTCGGAACACCTTTTCCTATATTTTTCAACAAAAGATCAACTTTCTTACTTAACTCGCTAATTTCAGAATTTGTGCCACGTTGGTTAGACACATAATTGGCGGAAGATGGGTGGTTGTTTCGATCCACTAAAGCTTGGGTCTTAGAACCTTTGCTTAGTTTTTCAAAAAACTCCCATTCTTCCTCCATAGGTCGCGAGAAAAACATACCCCCACTAGTGGCCATCACAAATTGTTGGTTGTTATAATCCAACCCATCATAGAAGCATTTGACAAGCTCCCATTTTGGAACATCGTGATGAGGGCATGTTCTTAATAACTCCTTAAGTCTATTAAATGCTTCATGAAACTGCTCGCCTGGGATTTGACGGAAGGATTTAATCTTATTTCTAATGGCAGCAGTTTTAGTTATAGAATAAACTTCCTCAAGAAAAGAAGATTGCATTTCAGACCATGAGTTAATACTACCTGGCTCAAGAGATGAGAACCAGTCCTTAGCTTGATCTTTAAGTGAAAAAGGAAAAAGGCGAAGTCTTACCTCATCCTTGGTAATATTATTAACCTGATGTGTGTCAGTAATTGAGAAGAATTCTCGCAGATGTGCGTATGGCTCCTCACGACCTCTAAACACTGGCAAGATTGCTATGAGGTTCGGCTGGATCTTGAAGTTACTTGTAACCCCTTTAACCGGATCCGGATAAACGATAGGCGAGGGATCCTCGAAGATCCCTGGCCTGTAATAAGAATCGACACCCCGTGGTGGAGATTCTTCTCCGCTACTACTTCCGCTAGCACTTCCGCCAACATCTTCGTCACCTGGCATTTCAGCGAAAAGCTCTGCTAAACCTGAAAAATCAAGATTAGTAGAAAACTGTCGAAACGTCTTCCTTCTTAACCTTGCACTTTTCTCAACCTCAGGATCGTAAGCTAACGGTAATGTACGTCCCGATCTACGTGTGCGCATACACTAACCTGCACACTCACAAGAAACAAAACAAACAAACAAATGAACAAACAAGAAAAATAAAATCTTTTTGTATTTTTTTTATTTAGAAAAAAAATATATATATATATTAAAAAAACTTAAACGAAAAGCTCACTGAGTCCCCGGCAGCGGCGCCAAATTTTTTATTGGCGTCGAAGTGCCGGTCAAAAATAACCTAATTACCTTATACTAGATAAGGTAAGCGGGTATCGATCCACGAAGACTATGTGGTTTTAGTTTAAGTTTTGGGGTGATCACTGATCAATAAAGGTTTTGGTTTTGAAATCTAACAACTAAAATACTTTTAATAATAAAAATACGAATTAAAAATTAAAATAATTATTAAACTAATAATAAAGCGAGAAAAATATAATAAAGATGTAAACAATTAAAAGAAAAATGCAATCCATTCCAGCTCCTAATATTTATGGTTAATCACACTTATGGATTATTGAAACTTTTTAGAACCGTTTACAAAGATTATTTCGAATTAATATGAATGAATTAATGTTGGCACTTATTATGTTTATCAATGACTCGCGATAATAAGTCTTATATTAATCCAACCAATAATTATGTTTTAATAATTTATTTAGGTACAACTTATGTTGATTATACGACCATCTTGTTTTTCTAAATAAAATAAGTATGAATCGTTAACTAATAATAAATTGTCTCACACAAATAATTAAACATGATATTAAATCGATAAAAAATAATTTATAAGTAAATCATAAATCAATGCCTTAAAAATATGATAACCCAAAAGTAATGATCAGACCATAAATAAAGTTACCGGAAGGAATTACAACAAAATTAGCCGGACATCGCGATGTACCCGACCCGCTGTATAGCGGTCATCTTTTCTCTCTACCACAATGGACAAATTAATGTCTCCAAAGATCAAGAAAATTATGATCTTTTCAACACACAGAAAGATGATCTCCTTTTAAATATTCGGCTCTTTTTTTATGATGTCCTTGCAATTGTTAACTTTTATTCCCGATTTATAGTTGACGATCTTCACTTGATATTCTGAGCCCACTTCTTTTGTTCTTTTTTTTCTATTCGACTCCCAAAAGACAATTGTCTTCCGTCCCTTTTTTATTTATTTATTCGACTCCCCTTCTTTTCTATCTTCTTTTTTTCTTTTTATAATATCCACTGGTGGGTTATTGGGTATTGGGCCCAAGAATTATTATTATTTATTTATTATTTTTTTTTCTTTTTCTTTTATTCTTTTGGCATATAATAATTTTTGGCCCAATAAAAAATAACCCAACATTAATAATTGCTCGAACGAAGCCCGGACAAATAAAAGATGACCGAAATAATGCGACACGCTCAAATCTTTTTCTTCAATATTTCTTCTTCATTTATCGGCGCTCACAACATCTTTTCTCCAAAAAGTTAATTAAGCGGCCATTTTTATTCCACTTCGCTCATAACCTACATAATCACAAAGCACACTCAAAGTACATATATAACGACTAATAAATATACAATTATGCTAAATTAACATGCTATGAGGTGAATGCAAAATACACCGATTACTCTAGTTGCTCTTTCACAAGTAACGGAAACATATGGCCTTCGTAATATCCATCATTTCCTTTGCTCTTAAAACACCACATACCCAATTCTCCCTCGACTACTCCATACACTCCTGCTTCCTCTATCGACTCTCTTAGCGCAGCTTCTTTGATGATTTCATCACATTCCCATCCTTTAGGAAACAACATTCCTTTGCCTTTTCGTTGTGCACTAATCACAAGTACTTCCAATCCATTGTTGTTAATTCTGTAAGGTATACATCCAACGACTTGACGTTGTTGGCCTTGATTGTAACGTTGCAATTGTCGGCCACTGCGAGAAACCATTGATACCATAGTTTTTAAGTCCATTTCAATCAGAGATGTGTTGATTAGTAGTATGTATTTGGTTATACGGAAGAATGAAGCTCAAAATGAATGAGTGGTATTTGTGTTCAATGAAGAAAATGAGATTCTATCTATTACCCTTTTAATACATTAAGGGGGATGAATAATTCAACAATAAACAATAATAAAAGTTATGTGAGGAGAGCAATAACCCTTTCATCCTCTCCATCCATTTGTAAATGTTGCATTTTCACAATCGTTGTTTGTGATTACTTTTTTGCAATTGGATCCCAGCCACCCGTTCATCATTTTGTTGGATCCATCCCACCCGTTTATCTCTTTTGTTGGATCTCAGCCATGGAGCTGATTTTATATTGGCACATTTTCAACCGTTGATAAGGGTTTGTGAGTAGTTGGAGTGAAATACTTTTTATCCGTTGATTTATCTTCCTATGTTTGTAACCATTGATGATGATAAGGGTTTGTGGAATGCCTTACCCACTCCCTCCCTCACATAAGCACATTTATTTCATCTCTCTATTGTGGATCCCTATTGATCGTTAGACTCAATGGTTATGAACCATTATATCTAGGTTGATCATCGTTCATATGATAACATAGCGGAAAAGAACAATGATCATGAACAAGGTGTTTAGGCACAAAGAACACGAATTAAAACAAATGGGTTGCTCATTATATTAATAATAAACAACCACTAGACGTGTATACATTGAATCCCACGTCTAGTGCGACACACACTTTAGGTTTACATTGTGAATGAATGATATATGAATAAAAACCTACGTATGTTTTCTTTATATATTAGAAAACATAGCTTACAAAGAAAGCTAATAATAAGACAACTAAATCTTCTATTATTCTGTGATAATATCTTCTACAAGTTTGTCCACCAGCTTGTAGAATTCTTCATTGTCAGATTTAGTCCTTGTCTTTTGTGTTTTGACTTATCAACTCAATAATTCGACCCAACAATCTTCCCCTAGTTGATGATGTCAAAACACTCCTCTTAAGCATGAATCCTTTGTATGTAGTACATGATCTCCAAGAAGCTTCCCCTTAAGTATAGCACATATTCTTCCCCTTTTTGACACATCAATAGGGAATATGTGAAAGTATGCAATCTTGTAGATTCTCCAAAAGTAGGCTCTGTGTAATGATCTTGAAGAACAATCAATAAAGTATTCTTGATGTAGAAGTAGAGTAACCCAAACCTATGTTCCATATCTTGTTGAATGTAATGAAGTGTGTAGCTGATACAAAAATCCTCATCCTATGTGAGACACTGAGCACGATAATGTAACTCCTTCAAGTGATAGAAAATATGTGCATAGAGAATCATAAGAAAAATCACATATTCCTAGATCTTGTATCACTTCATCAGTAACCATGTAAGCATGAACAAGTTACCTTAAAAGTCAGTGGCTGGAAGTCCATGACTTTAAGATATGATAGAACACAAACTCGCGAAAAATCTTCTTCAATTATCAATCTTACCATAAGAATTCTTCCCCTTAAGCTAACACCTCTTCATGAAGAAACTTAATCTTCATATCATATGTAAAAGTGATAAGACGGATAACTCTTTTACAAGGCTACCCCGATTACATAATCAAATCCAATAAATTACCTCACGAATTGTTGCTAACTCGCATTAAAATCATTAATCCCTTTCAAAATATCCGAGCCATAAATATCAACTTGATATTCTATATTAAAACGGAGATTCCATGTACCTTTGTGTGTAAATAACTCCTTTTTGTGTGCTAAAAACGTATCCATTTTCTCTAACAGCAGCTATCCATGTGTCGTCCAACATCCTTCTCTGTCCAATATTTTTACCAAATGTATTGTCCGATATCGGACAATACCTATCAGTGCTTGGAATATCATATATCGGACAACACTGTCAACTGTCAGCGTTGACTTATTCCTTTGTCAGCGTCAAAAATACTCTTGTCAGCGTTACATTTAAAACTGTCAGCGTCTATATTAAACCTTGTCAGCGTCTAAGGTTTAAACGTCAGCGGCAAACTCCATTTGTGGTACGACTTCTTGACAGCGGCTAAATAATGACTTAACAGCAGCTTCCTTCAAAATTTAAATAGTATCCATGGCTAGAATATTACCCTACTTTGAAGAATAAACGCCAACTTGCTGTTAATATAAAATAATATCCATGGATAGAATATTATTCTTTTGGCAGCCATCATAATTTGTAAATAATCAAAACCAAATTGCTGCTTTTAGCAACAACATTTATTCCATCATACCCCCTTTCTGTGTCGTGTGAACATAGATCTAAGAACCAATAGAAACGCATCCATCGTGTGAACACAAAGATCATCCAATCACGTCTATGGACCACTCATGTTTACATTCTGTATTCTTAAAACTTCGAATCATAGAATAGCTTGGACAAATCAGCCGCAACTTTTGACTCTCTCAACCAATCATATGCATTATACCGTGTGAACACAAATACTTCATGTGAACACACAAATCTATTCTTTTTCTTGATTGGCTGAATCGTGTGAACATAAACTGCTTTTATTTGCTTCATTCCTTGATTAGACGAAACATCACAACGAAAAAGCAAGCAGTATTACTTTAAGTTACACGAATCACAAGATGCTGCTACAATACAAGCCTCGATCTAGGGTTTTAAAACTTTAAGCACCGAAACCCTAATTAGGGTTTGTAAATAACCTTAGATCGTGTATCTTCACACGTTTTAACAGCCACGAACACCATAACATTCTGCTTTCTAGGTAGATCTAGGGTTTGAGAAAACCCTAGGTCATGATTTTATGTGAAAGCAAAGAATTAATACCTTTACTGCAGCGAACTTCAACGGACTATAACTTGTCAATGAAAGCTCAAATTGAAGATCGCTCCGGTGAGATCCTAGACACAAGTGCCAAGAACCCTGCTGCTGACTTTGACGCTTAATAACTTTTGCCTGGGGATAAAACTCGACAATCCCTCCGGTGGATGTTTAGATCTATGTATGTAGAACACACATAAAAAATTTCGTGACGATCCAACGGTTCAATCAAAAGTTATGACCTTCTGAATACTGCTGTGCACACAAAAACGTCCAGAAAAACTCCATACGAATTTTTCTTCTTCACCATACACGAACACCTCGTCGGACCTAGATATCAAGAGCCTTAGGCTCTGATACCAATTGTGGATCCCTATGATCGTTCGACTCAATGGTTATGAACCATTATATCTAGGTTGATCATCGTTCATATGATAACATAGCGGAATAGAACAATGATCATAACAAGGTGTTTAGGCACAAGACACATGAATTAAAACAATTGGGTTGCTCATTATATTAATAATAAACAACCACTAGACGTGTATACATTGAATCCCACGTCTAGTGCGACACACACTTTAGGTTTACATTGTGAATGAATAATATATGAATAAAAACCTACGTATGTTTTCTTTATATATTAGAAAACATAGCTTACAAAGAAAGCTAATAATAAGACAACTAAATCTTCTATTATTCTGTGATAATATCTTCTACAAGTTTGTCCACCAGCTTGTAGAATTCTTCATTGTCAGATTTAGTCCTTGTCTTTTGTGTTTTGACTTATCAACTCAATAATTCGACCCAACATCTATCTCTCTAGAGTAGATCTAAAATCTGTGTTGATAGACCGTTACTTCATTGGAAAATTGCATAATTTGGTATAGTTGTTTCATAACCATAACTTTGTTTCTTATTTTGTTAATTTCCAATAGTTTGTTTTTTTTGTCAGGATTACATTAGTTGCGCACTGGATTAAAATAAAGAAGCTCCAGATTTTTTTAGCTACAAATTGAAGGTGTACATTAACTTTTGAGTCTATTAATTATGTTGACTTTATGCTAATTAGATAATTAGAGTTATTGATTCAATGAATATTTGTTGTTAATTTTTGTGCAAATTTGTTGAATTCTGATTCATAATGAAAATGGTTTCGGGATTAAAGAAAGGATACATTCATGTAGCCGCCGCCCCTCTCTGCCCTAGATCTTGAAGCATGTGATAATATTTGGGGGTTTTGGGGGTTTTGTTTAATTGAAGTGGTAGTGATGTGTGATTTGATATTTACGGGTTCTAGGATGGCTTGGGGAGCCCTTCGTTGCCGTAGATCTCTTCATTGCCGCCTTCTATGGTGTGCGGTGATGTGGGCCTGCGTGTGACAGAGTTGGATGTTGGGTTTGAATCTGTACTCTCTTAGATTCCACCTACCTCTTTGTTGCCACCGTGTATGGTATGTGGCATTGTGGATAGGTGTGCGCAGATGGTGGGTTTAGATGTATGACAAGGATGGTGGTGGTGAGCCCTAGAAGATGGTGCCTAAGGTTTTGCTATTTTTTAATAGGTATTCTTCTCATTTGTTTTTATTTTGTATAATTTTTCGTGATTTAGGGGTTTTCATTACCTATCCAAATAGAGTTTACACCAAAGAATCAATGAATACTTTTGTTCTAGCGAAACTAGCATTATTGATGTTGTAGTATGCTATGATTCAGGCCGCATATCCGAGTATGTGGTCGTGTATCTTTTTTGGAGATTCTAAAAGGCAATTATGATTCTACTCGAGCGTCTAAGAGGATTATGTGCTTTTTGGCGGGGCAATCTTGGTGCGTTTGCAGCCATGGTACATATATCGTCATATTCGTTGCTCACTTATCTCAGCCTTGAAATATAAAAAAGAAACCTTTTGTACTTATCACCCACCAATTGGATTCAACATCTGGGATGTTCAGGTTGTTGTTTTGTGCTTTTGTCAATAATTTATGTATTTTGATGGGTGCCTGTTTATAAATGTGATGATCATCTAGGTTTAAATGAGGTTTAAATCATTTTGAATCAGGTATAAATCAATTGAAATAGAGCATTAGCTGTGTTAAATTTTGTTATGATAAGTGGGTCACTTTTGCCTTATTGCAACGGTTATGAGTTAGTGGGTCACTTTTGCCATAGGTAATTCGTTATTATTTTTTCTCTTTAATGATTTGCTTAGTAGGAATTTCTATAGTTTTCAACCTTTTTATTTGTTGCAGGTTCGACGTCATCATCATTTGCCTTATTTGTTAGACAGGAGGTTCCTAACCTTGCCTGTTTAACACCCTCGGCTGCCACGTGTGTCCCATCTCGGGTACCTCCTGTTTCAGTTCAAGGTTTGTGGCACATTCCAATGAGTTCCGTCATTTCCTGTATTAGTAAGTTTTCAGATGTGTTTAGATTGGTCGGATATTACCATTAACTCATAAGTGGGTCGATTAAGGTCAAGTTTTTATGTAACACGTGAACCACCCAAAGTAAAAGAGTAAGCACCTTCTTAACTTGACCATATGCATAAGATAATATATCTTATCTCTTTCTTATTAAATAACATTAGGAGAAAATTGGTTGTTATAGATTAAAAATAATTAAAGTCTTTGGCATGAGATGCTATTATATAAAAGGTACTTGGAATTATAGTCGTTGCAACTTAGTTCTAACTTTTATATTCTGGCCAAGATGATTATAAATGCTTTTTATACGGGAATGGTTAACAAAAACACAATTCAGGACGCGTGCAGAAAAAAATGATTACTTTTTACCCATTTAGTTGGTTTCTCTTTTGCAGGTGGAATCATCGCTGCAATTGGTGCAACCATTGCTGGTGTTGTGGCTGCTGAAAGGGAACTGACAAAGGAGATCCTCCTACAGCTGATGAATTCGGGGAGGATTCTGACAAAAGTATTCTTCGATGGCAGATTGAAAAGGTATCTGATTTAAGTGTATGGGCAACGGGTTTGTGTTCGTATATCTTGGGTGCAACAGGTTTATAACATATCTATCGCGATCAACAGGAAAATAACCATTTTATTTCAGAAACTGGTATCGTGCAACGTCGCTTTTTATCAGAAACTGGTAAACACCGAAACAAAGTGAGTATACGTTTTTATTTCTTTATTGCATTTTTATATTTAAAATCCTAATCTTATATTTCTCTTCGTGTTACTGAAAATAACAGGACGTGGGCATGAATGCAGATTAGTTGAGAATGGTGGTGTTGGACTTCGCTGCATTATTCTAAAATTTGTAACCATCTACGGTTAGCTAAAAATAAAACAGGTCGAATGGGTCGGATGGGACAACCAAGGATAAAATCCGCCTAAGGTGTCATCAAATGCTATATATTGTGTGTCGACATATTCTGTTTATAGAACTCATCATTTGTCATGTATGAATCAGCTCTTGAAGAACGATGTTTATCGGCGCCGTTCAACCCTATTGCTATCATTGATTGTATTCCAGTCAGGTCTTCGGCCGGGTAAAGTTCCAACCTTAATATCCATTAACATGAATTTACAAAATATATTTATCTCGCTTCTCCTAGCTGTGAAAGAGTGATGGCGATATGTTGAGAAATTTGGGTCATGACTCAAAATAATATACATGTTTCATGAGATATGCCCATAAATATGAGAAAACTAAAAGTCATTAAAATTTGAAAATATCCTATAGACGAGCAACATTAGAACGAATTTGTTACTCCTTTCTATCTATGCTTAGGATTTGATTTATTAGTCGTACTTCGTTTACCTCCATAGATGATTTCTTTTTTACTGTGGTCACTTTTCTGGATTTTGTTCGGTCCTTGCTTATTACTGATTCTGTTATACATAAATTTAAAATTACATGTAAGCTTTTATAGTTTGGAATTACATGATATATTCTTCAAAAAATGTGACCGTAAGTTAGATACGTTTAGGCATGGGAACCAAAATGTTGTCTAGCGTGCGTTTCACACCATTTTGATATAAAAAAATGTACATGCTCGAGCTCTTGACATCTCATCTTCTGTATATTTTTTTTGTATTTCATTATGTAGAGTCATGTTATCTTTCACTATAATTGTTGTTATTTTAGGTGCCTTATACACGACCTTGATATTTTTTGATGCCATAAATTAGTCAAATGTTTGTTGACACCTTATAAAAGCCCATAGTGTTTTGTTAAAACACAACCTTTAGTATTAGTGATGCTAGCAGTCACTTAGCAAAGAAATTAACTTTTACCTTTAATCCCATAACCGTCCACAGGCCTGAAGAAAACCCGGTCCCCGCATCATGGTAACAACAACCTCAGGTAACAAACCCTACAACTTCAACTTCTAAAACAAGCTGCAATTTAAAGTTTTTTTTCCTTTTTACCTGCACTTTGTTATTAACAAATACATGGTAACACCTTTTTAGTCCCGCTAGGAATTCCCACTCGAGACGTGATAGAGAAGACCCATAGACAAATGCAACAACCAAACAGACACACCAAGACGCACAGGTAATGAACAACTACTCAATGCTCTAAACTATATTATATGCTGACAGATATATACCACTGCTACCACTGTTACTACACAACTGACAGCAATCCACATTTTAAATTTTTTATAGGAACTCCAACCCCAAGCATAGCATTTGCAATAGATGCACCACCCACCAAATGTCCATCGCAACTCAGCTGTCAGTGGAAACCAAGAAAAAAGAAAGATTAGAAGAAACCAAGTAAACAACAAGATTTCACACTTTTGTAATAATCTAGGACGGCTAATACGTTCAGCTTTAACAAACATTCAAACAACCTTTTGAAAAGAGCTCTTGTCTGTACAAAAATGTTATGTAAATGTCCTTGCGATGGAGAAACATAATTTGAAAACTAATTTGTTCAAGTAAAGTTTATATCCAAAAGTTTCAAACACCCGCAGCGAAGCACGGGCATCATTCATCGTCTATATATAAATGGCTGAAGTAGGTTTTGTGGGAAAGACTAAAATAAGCGTGGATGCAAATCCGGGCGTAGGAAATACGTGTACCTTGATTGACATTATGCGTAATTGCGTATGGTTGCTTTCTTTTTGTTTCTTATGATATTATTATATTTATATGCTCTTTTAGATTAGAATGCTCTTATATTTTTTCTTTTTGTAATTCATAAAACATAAGATATTATTTCTCAATGTCTGTGATAGCCGACCAATAATAAAAGGGAAAAAATAAATTTCGTCAAATCCCATACACTTGATCCACTATATGCTCAAGCCAAAACATTTTGACATATATGGTCATGAACAAATGCTCAACTGCTCGACTCCACTATAATTATAACACGTGTCCTATAGCAAATGCTCGACGTACGATGCTCAACCCACAAGTGCTCAACTTCTGCAGTACCTTTTTCCTCTTTTTCCCAAATATTCTTCACTAATATCCGGGCCCAAATTTTAAATATTACCCCTTCAAAAATATGTTACTTAACACTTTTATTCCTTTAATCAACAAACTAACTTATCAAACTATCGTATCAAAAGTCTGTAATTATACCAACGTAACATATGAACAAAAACCCACTTTTCCTCCCTTTTTTCCTCCCAATTCACGTCGTTGAAACCATATTCATTGCACTTAACTGGTTTTTTCTTGTTATTAGATCCATAATCATTGTAGATGGCCAGAATTTTGCAGGTATTTTCATTTTTATTCAATTGTACAATTTATGATCGTAATATTGTTTAATTGAAGCGCCAATCTAGTTGATACATTAGGTTTATTACATATTATTAGAAAATTTAGTTTTTCCATAGGTTTTCTTCCCGTGCAACTCACTCTTTTTTGTTTATGCTATAGGTGTATGATGCAAAGATTGGCTTTAGAAGTAAGTTAGAGTATCTGACAACCATAAAAACAAAATTGGTTTAAAAGATTCTCGGATAAAAATATTCTGAGGAACAGTGTTTGGTCCTTGGTTAGAAATAAGAACAATAGAACATGATAACCATTTGATTAACCATCTCCTTCAACATCAAAGAGCGGACGACAACCCAACAATAGATAAACCTTTTTACTTTGATTTTGAGGAAAATAGTTTGGAGTTTAGCAAACAGGATTTCTGTTTGGTTACAGGGTTCCGTTTTGGTGACTGTTCTTTAAAGGAATTTAGGGATCTTGAATCGGGATTTAAGAATCGCGTGTTTCCAAACATCCGTAGAGTAAAGGGTAACGGTATACGTAAGCTTATTGTGGACGATTTAAAGTTTACTAATCTGTCTGATGTCGATGCTGTGAGGGTTTGTCTTATATATGCGTTATGTTGGATATTCATGGGTGATCAGTTACGTGGAGTTGTTGCAAAGGAATTTTTTAATCTTGTTGAGGATTTTGAATCTTGGAACAAATTTCCTTGGGGTGAGTATACGTGGCGAGAGTTTCACAAACGCGTATACAATCATGACTCTAAGGTCCGCAAGGATCATTTGGATAAGATTGCCAAGTGTCCAACATGTCTCCCTACATATACATTGCAAGGTTTCATTTTTCCTTTAAAGGTTTGTAATTTGATTATATCATTACATAAATATTTATTGTATTTCATTGTTTTTAGTTTATTTTTCCTATTTATTTCAGATATGCTTATTGGAAAATTTTCCTATTTCCAAAAGGTGGTGGTCTAAGGAAGATGGTGTTGTACCTCGTTGTGTTGCATGGACTGATGTGAGATCATTTCCAAAATCTGAATATCCTATTTTATTTGATTTTAGAAATCCTCTTAACAAGCTTGAGCCGACCCCTCTTGAGGAAAATAAACAATGGTGGATTTATAGTTTAGATCATCTTCGAAATTGTCCACTATCGATTTAACCAATTTCTAAAACAAGGCCACGCCGTAAGCGCAAGAACCTTGTCCAAAACAAAGTTCAAAGAATAGGCCCTGATGTTGCTACAAGTTCTGTTGTGAACCATGAAGAAGGTGGACCATCCATGCCCATTAATGAAAAGAAAATGATGGTTTTTTAGAAAGAGGTAGTAGACAGTGAGGGGATTGATTATGGATCTTCATTATCTAGTTTTATAGACGTTTCCAAGATGATTTCCGATTTGAAGTGTGATTTCTATGATCGTATTGATAAGCTTGAGATGTCATGTGCCAACCCCTCTACAAACCAATTTGATAAGGATGATATTCTGAAAAAGATTACTCAACTGAAAGCTGATCTTAAGTCACGATTGTCCAAAATTGATGATCTCGTGAAGAACAATGAATTTCCAAAGGTCAGTGAATATTTTACAAAATATTTCATGGCAAATGTTTATTCTATTTAAATAACAAGACATTTTTTTGTTTTCAACGTGTTCAGGATATGAATGTTGATATGTGTGTTGATCAGAACACAAATCAGGGCTCAACCATTGATACAATTGAAGAACTTAAAGAAAGCGATGTTATTAACACAGAAGAGGTAAAGCTGAATGAAATGGTAAGATATCACCTCTTGTACTATGTTCCCACCATAATTTTTATAACACTTTTTAAAATATTTTTCAGTTGTCAACATCATTTGAACCAAAAAATGAAGATATTAAGGAACCAGAAGTTGATCAATTCCTCACAAAACAGGCCTCAAGAAGCGATGTTATGTTCGCTGAAGAAGTAAAGCCGATTGATAAGGTAAGATATCACTTTCAACTTTCCCATTGATTTTCATAGAATTTCATTTCTTTTACTATGTTTCCACCATACCGTCTATAAAGATATTTTAAATATATTCAGGAACCAGAAGTTTTAGTTGAGGACAGTAAGGGTTTTATAGATGTCGATGCAAGAGCTTCTGTGAACAACGAAGAAGTACTTTCCCATTAATGAAGAACATCCAGATTTGTTTGACATTAAAAAGGTAAGATATATAATTCATCTATCAACATTAGTTATATTTATTTCATCGATGCATTTTGTTTGAACAATTTCCACTGTTTGAAAAAAATCCTCTTGTTTAAACAATTCCCCAGTTTGTATAATTTCGCATGTTTGAACAATTCCCCCTGTTTGTCCAACATTAGGTATCACCATCAGTTACATTAGAAGGCTATAAAGGACAAATCCTGGATGACTTGTTACATGAGAAACAACATAGTCAGTTCCTGCAGGATGCCGATGTTATTTCACAGGTTTTCTCCCCATTTGACATAAATGATATGAAAGATGGCAATGAATTTTTCTCTAAGGACTCTCTTTGTAACGATGATGGACTGTTTTATGATAACACTCAGGTAAATAAATTATATATCTTCATTTGATTTCATTTACATGAGCTTGATCCCCTATATGTTTTACAGACAAGAGAAATGTCTTTTGGATACGTGGCATCACAGAGTTGCATTAATTCCGTGATAGCCAAGCAGTTGAAGAAGAACCTCTTCATGAACTAGAAATTAGGGCATTGGATGTTTTAATAGAAATAAAGTCTAAATCTCAGCTTATTAATCATGATGAAATTGATCATGTCCCAATAGTGGATTTACTTAATCAAGCCGAACAGGGTTCAGGTATGGCGGGTCAGTCGCTTATTGACAAAACTGATCTTGTCCCACATGTGGATTTACTTACTCCAGTCGAAGAGGGTTCAAGTATGCGGATCAGGTGCTTAATGACAAGACTGATACTGTCCCACTAGTGGATTTACTTAGTCCAACCGAAGAGGGTTCAAGTTTGAACATTGATTTATGTACTCAAGAAGAGCAGGCTTCTATTATGGCGGATCAGTTGGTTAAAATTCAACGTCTTACTAAACCTAGTAAGCTTCTTTCCGACCCATTCATGCCCCCCCCCCCCCCCCCCCCCCCGAGTCAGCAGAACTTAAGCCGAAGGTTCTAGGTAGAAACAAGAAATTAAAGAAGTTTAAACTACCAATTGACTGGAGCAGATAATTGTGAGATACCAAAATAGACTGAGGTATGTCCCGGAAATCCAAAATTAATGGTCTGATGTTCAATCTATAGTCAAGAACTTACTAATTAATTTGTTTATGTAGGATTTCTGCCGACCATCAAACGCATCAAAATACCGAACCCAGGTGCCAAAATACATTCATAACCTACTTTTAAACCACAAGGATAAGGTCTTTTATTTCTCATGGGACCTTGATTGTATAATTGTCAATGCTGAATTTTGGGGACGAGTGTTGGCTTTGGGAAAAAGAAGAGCTGGTTGGCTATCTGATACTGTAAGTATAATCTAAGTGAACTATGGTTATAATATAAGTATATTATAAATTAATTAATCTACTTATATTAATTGTTTTTTATTTTATTTTCAAACGATAGCACGTGAACTATGGATTTTATATCTGTTGCACTACAGATCGGCTGATGCAGATTATGTAATGACTGGCCCATTCTTTAACACTAGTGTTATGACTAACGAGCTTCGTTCTCATTACGCTTCTAGTGTTACTTATGGTATACCTTGGTCTGACTATGGGGTTGAAAAGGTTAGATCTCACAATATCATGGTTTGTAAAACTTATAGTATAATTTTAACCTGAAATTTAATAGGACTTATACTTAAACTTTATTCGATATGATTGGTTTACTTCTCCATCAATCAAGATAACATCCATTGGGTTCTTGCTGAACTGAATTTGCATTCTGGTGTCATAACCATTTATGAATCCATGATTCCTGATTTGGTGTTAAAAAATCAAGTTGAAACCAAAATTTGGTGGTTGGATCTACATAACAAGTATGCATCTCGCATTCCAAAGTAACTTGAGGATAATGATTTAATGAGTAAGAAAGGCATTGATCCTTCAAATTACTCAATCACTTTTTGTTACGCGACTGATGTTCCGCAGCAAGCTGGACCTTTAAGTGATTGTGGGGTTTGGGTAATGAGAAACTTGTTCATGCTAACCAAAAACAAGCAGCTGGAAGTGAGTGATCCATTTGAAGCCGCACTAGCGTATCGTGAGCATTTGTCAGATCTCTTTTGGACATACAATATTGAGACTTCTTGTAGAAACAATAGTGGCAGATTTGACAGTTTGTTGATGTACGTTTGTTATGCTATTTATTCTGTTTCTTATATTGACAATGTAAGAACTTATGTAAAATAGTTCAATACTCTTGTAATATTGGTTAGAATTTATGAAAAATATTTATCAGACTACTTGTCATTCAATTGAAAAGGTTGAGCATTACTGAAAAAGTTGATCATTTAATTCAAAATTTTGAGCATTTAATTGAAAAGGTTGAGCATTACTGAAAAAGTTGATCATTTAATTCAAAATTTTGGGCATTTAATTGAAAAAGTTGAGCATTACTGAAAAAGTTGATCATTTAATTCAAAAATTTGAGCATTTAATTGAAAAAGTTGAGTATTGAAAAAGTTGATCATTTAATTCAAAATTTTGAGCATTTAATTAAAAAAAGTTGAGCATTACTGAAACAGTTGATCATTTAAATAAAAAAGTTGAGCATTTAATTTAAAAAAGTTTAGCATTACTGAAAAATTTGATCATTTAAATAAAAAAGTTGAGCATTTAATTAAAAAAGTTGATCATTACTGAAAAAGTTGAGCATTTTATTAAAAAAGTTAAGCATTTAATTAAAAAAAGCCATGCATTTTATTAAAAAGTTAATTATTTCTCAAAAAATATGATCATCATTTATATAAAAAAGTGGAGGACTCTTCAAAAATAATCCCCCTGTTTTACCAAATTTTCCACATGTTTAAAAAATGTTGAGCAAATAAGTTAAAAATTTGAGCACTTACCAAATGTTACACCTGTTTTCAAAAAGCTGATAAGATAAGTTAATAATTTGAGCAATTTGTGTTCCCCCTGTTGTAAAATAAAAAGGCCATGTTTAACAAAATGATCCACCTGTTTGATAATTAGTAGTACATTTGATTAATTAGTGAAAATTTGGACAATGAAACAATTGTCCCTAAAAAGGAATACAATCATAAGCGTACAGACATTAGATAGGAATACAATGCAACATAGAAATCATTGACCCATAATTTCATTTCTTGGACGGTTGAGAAGAAATAGTGATTCCTAGTAGTCCCCGACTATGAAAATTCCAGCTCTTCCTTCAATATCTAGGTTGTTTACAACGATCCTGTTAACCATTGTTTCTAGTATGTGTGGAGTACTTGCTGGACCTACATTCACTTCAAATATCGGATCCTCGATCTTCGAAAACCCAATAACTTCGACACATGTTCAAGGCCTTGCGTGAAAGAACGACACTCGAATCAAGGCAAGCAACCCATCCACCACCAGCAAGGCCCACCCAATACTAACTCTTCCTCGTAGGAATACAACAGTTCCTAAAGTTATCAGATGATTGTTTAGTTGTGATAATGTTTATGGAGCTGGAATAGCATTGGTTATCTCTTGGGGGATATCTTCGAGTGTAAACTCGTGAGTATCTAAACCAAAGGATAAAATCATATGCCTTCTTTGCACTTGACCACGATCACAAACATACTTTTCTGAGCACACCCAATAAATACTTCCAACCACTATAGCCTGGCTCCCCCTGTTTATACGAATAGATCCCCGGGGACAATTTTCGGCTGGCAAATTCATCCACACCCTTGTGCTCATTGTAAATACTGAGACAGATCATGTACCTTCAATATCCACTAGATTATTGATTTTCACAATCGTAGGTACTTGGGTTGCTTGAGAAATACCAAAACCAAAAACTTTTTTTAAAAAGGGAACCTCTTGCCACGGAGTCAATATTGTCACATTCTTGTCCATGGCTGGGTTCCATAGGACCAAGCCAATATTTCCACAAACAATAAAACACCATATACCTTGAGAAGTTGCTAGTGCACTAAGAATAACACCATTTAATCCACAATGCGGCACACGTGTGAACGCTAACTCAGCATCCACCTTATACATTATACCCTCTGTGTGTTGCTTGTATTGTAACATGAAGCTGCAACTAGCAACATCAGGAGCACCGTATTCTGTAATGAAATTTCTTGCGTCAATGCAATCTTTCAGTGTCTTAGAGACTTGATGACATCTACATAGATCTCTCAACGACAGCCTAATCATTATTTCTCTTTGGATTTCAATTGGTAAGTAATCAGACATGTTTGTGTTTGTTGTGGTAAGTAATCAGACATGTGATGATAGTTATTTATAGCCTTGAGCCCTTGATGATGATAGATTGCCTAATAGTGCCAAGTCATTGGTTGTTATGGATGTTTTATGATTATTAACTTTTATTATTAAATACATAAACAACCTTAAAGCACATAGTAAAATTTGACAGTCAGTTGACTTTTGTATGACTAGTCAAGTCAAAATAAATACAAGTAGATCACTTGGGTACCATAAGTTGATCACTTGCACAACATGTCTGTGTCTCTATTTGTACCTTCTAAAATATAACAACCTTAAAGAACAGGGTCTAAAGTCCTAGAAGTACTAGGTATCTGCATAAGCAATTGTTGACTTTGTATGACTAGTCAAGTCAAAATTAATTCTATTTGATCACTTAAGCACCATAAGTCGATCACTTGTCTAAAAAACAATCTTAAATAACAGAGCATAATACTAGAGATTAAATGCCACTGTTTTCTACATAAGGAAAACAGTGGGGATGCAAATATAACAACAAAAATGAAAGGAAACATGCATTATATATGTAAATTTAATTACATAATCTATTTTTGTAAAAATCTAAAGAAACACTGCCATAATTCTAAACCCGGATAAAGGACGATACTTGAAATTACAAAATATTACATACCAATTAAACGTGAAACAAAAGAAAATATTAACAAGTTTTAACACAAAAGATTATATTCACAAGTCTTCACATCTTCCCTTTACCCTTTAAAGTCTTAGCACATGGTGGTTTAGATGTTGCATCAGAAAGTAAATCATCATCGATTTTTCTTTTTCCTTTTGTACGAACCTTAGAGTCATCGTCACTGTAACTTAAAAACGGACTTTTGAATTTTGGTTTGGAAGGTTCACCTATTTCTTCTGGTTTGGATTTGGGTTTGGAACTTGTATCTTCATCCTCTGACCTTGTATCTGCATCACATTTTCTTTGATCCTTTTTGGAATTAGGATGAAAATTTCTAGGTCATTTGGGTCTTGTTCTTCAGCAAACCAGTTTAGTAGGTGCCCATAATTTCCCTTGCTTGATACTTTGACCAGTTCTTCCACAATTGAACTTGATGAACTGCTGTCATCTGAATCAAAATCAAAACTTGGGGTGTTTGATTCGTTTGAACTTTCAATGTTATCTGAAATGGTTAGGGGGGAATCCTAAGTTAGATAACAATCTAGGGTTCATAATTGATCAACTATAAATACACGAAATCTATTATTAAACTAGTATAATCCAATCATATAGATAAAAATTTAGGGTTCATAAGTGATCAACTGTAAATACACGAAATCTCTAATTAAACTTAAAAACCTAAGTTAGATAACAATATACACTCTATTCCCCTGTTTCTAGTTAAACTTAAACATAGTATAACTGTGAATGATTGCCTTTATCAATTAAGAACGAAGATAATTAAAATATGATACTTGCATTTATCATTGGCCATCGTTAAAAATTTGGAGTAATCTAATTCGGAGTAAATTTTGATCGGGGATAAATGTTAATTATTGGCGCTTGTTACTTATATGGTTAATATGTATCGTTAGTTAAATAATAATATTATCAATCATATTATTTTATTGGGTTATCATTATATTTTACAATAATATTAACAATGTATCTTTATAAAATACGTAATAACCACCTATTTAACAAATTCGACTATAATTGTTAATAATAAATTAAAATCAAATTTCAAACTTAAATTACCATATCAAAGGCTAAAATTGCTGATCTACAAAACAGATAATCAATGTCTTCCTGCCTAATTCTCTTTTGTGACTATTTTCCTGACTAATTCTCCAGTAATGCCTCCTTATTCATCGTATGAATCATCTCTAATCATTTAAGGTATTCTAAGAATTGATTCAAGAACCCTAATTTAGTTTATCATTCAATCATTTAAATTTTATGTGGTTTTAATTCCACCTATTTGGGTTAATATTCCTCTAGTTAATGCAAGTAGTTTCCCCTGACAAGGTTGTGCATCTATGAAAAAAGTTGAGCAGAATTGACTTGTTGATCGACCCCTAAATTAATGAATTGATGTTACCAAATCTAAAATTAGTATTTAATACCTTGTTCATCGACCCCTAGACTAGTTTATGCATCTGAGCCTATTCCACCTTTTTCAACCTGTTTGAGTTACTATTCCCTTGTATGTACATTTGTGCACTTTCTTTTGAGCACTATTTAATATCTTCAATTTGTAATCTGTCCTTGGTTGTTGTATTACATAAAGGCCATTTATTATAGTATGAACTTGGATATATAACCTCCTATTAAGTTACTTGTTAAGTTACTCTTTTTATACAGAAAAAAATCAATGGGTCCTTCAGTGAGAGATGTTAGCGTGTATCTTGATTACAATGACATAGTTTTTGGGGTTAGCATTAAGAAAACAACAAATTACAAAAAGAACTTGTTTATGCTGCGAAGAAAAAGTTAAATATTCATCCACTTTCTAATATAACGCTTAGTTATGAAGATGGTTCAAGATGTGTGCGCATAGAAGATGATGATGATGTAAATTTTTTCATCTTTAATGTATGTCACACAAAAGGTAACCCGCATACACTTTTTATCAAAAAGATAGACAATACGTCTAGTTCTCTTAAGAAGTAAGATTTGGATATTAAGCCTGATGTAGCTAGTTCTTTTAAAAAGCTAGATATAGCTAGTTCTTCTAAGAAGCCTGATATAGCTAGATCTTCTAAAAATCCTGATACAGCCAGTTCTTTTAAAAACCCTAATTTAGAAGTTAAATCAGTTAAAGGTAAAAACAAACAAATTGTTCCTAAACAAGAAGCATTAGACGATTATGAAATTAAATGGGAAAAAAATACATTAGGATACACAGGTTGTCCGTCAGAAGATATAGAACCCAATATCACAGAATTAGGGGAATCAAGTAGTCAGGGTGAATGAATGGTGGCAGAGGGAGATACCTTTGATAGTAAAGATTTACTAATGTATAAGCTTGGTCATAAAGCTATTTTAGAAGGTTACGAGTTTAAGGCTAGGAAATCAGATCACCAAAGATACGATGTTGTTTGTAGGCACATTGATTGCCAATGGAAAGTAATTTCAAAAAAGTCGAATTTTCTAATAAATGGGTAATTAAAAAACTAGTCAACCATCACACTTATCCAAAAACACAAATTGGTATGCATCACCTTAATGCGACAGCAAAATTGTTGGGTCATTTATTAGAACCTAAGTTAAAGGACAACGCCACTCATATCTACAAGGGAAAGGATATACGAGAAGACATAAACAGTCTCTACAATATAAACATTTCTTACAAACAAGCATGTAGATCCAAGTATGTGGCTTTGGAAGCGATTGCTTGTTGCCCGGTGGCCTCCTTCGCACAGTTACCGTATTATTGTCATAATTTAAAATTGACAAACGATGGTACGGTAACAGATATCGAGACTGATGAAGACAACAGATTTAAGCAGATTTTTATCGCTTTTGGTGTTTCGGTAAGCAATTTTATTTACAGCAAACCTTTAAACATTTAAAGCTTTTTAATATCAATATAACTAAACGTTTATAACTAATTCAGATATAGAGCTTTCGGTACCATTTAAGGCCGTTGTTGATAAAAGATGGAGCTCATCATAAAGGCACATTCAATGGAACTAATTTGTTGGCAGTTGAAATGGATGGCAACGACCAGAATTTATCGATTGCAACGGGCGTGTCTCAGGGTGAGAGTGCAGAATCATGGACATGGTTTCTCACCAAATTAAAGGAATGCATAGGAGAAAATCCCGATTTAGCTATAATTTCATGCAGACATGTTGGGATTTTAACAGCCTGTGATAAAGTTTTCCCAAATGCATTTCATGGGTATTGTTGCAGGCATCTCATGATGAACTGTAAGCTGAGCAATGATACACTTGAGTCAACATACTGGAAGATGTGCAAAGCTTACCTAATTGATGATTTTAATAATCGGTTATCTGAAATCAGAGGCAAAAGACCAAAAGCATACAAAACTCTTATGGATGCAGGTGTTGAGAAGTGGTCAAGGGCACATTGTACTAGTAACCGTTACAATATCCTCACATCTAACTATGTGGAGTCGATCAATGCCTTAAAAAAAACGAGCGAAAACTTCCAATCACTAACCTAATGGATTACTTTAGAAAGCTGGTACAAAAGTAAAACTGCAACCGTCGGGAAAAATATAACGGTAAATTGTTTAACTAAATAATTTTTTTATAGTTATGTGGTTTTTATTCCACCTGTTTTGATTACTATTCCCCCTGCATATGAAAAGGCCATTTTAAATGTATTAAAGCTGTGTATTTTTAATTTTTGGCAGATGCAAAACCGATGGAGGATGAACTTAGTAAGTGGGCTAAAGCAAAGATAACCAAAAGGTGGAGATAAGGAGTTACTTGGTCCGTAACAGGAATTGAGAAGTTTAAGATTTACCAAGTTGATGATACCCGTAGAATCCATATTGTCGAGATATATAATTACTCCTGCACATGTCGAGTATGGCAACTTTCAGGTCTGCCTTGTGCCTATGTCTTGGCGATATGTAGAGTTCTTGGTTTGACATAGGTTAATCACTTGGCGCAAGGCTGGTTTAAGAAAGCAACTCTTAAAGCAACATATGAAGGAATGGTTTATCCTATGGGAGAAGTTTCAAGTTGGCAAAGTCCAAACTATTTGCAAGTAGTTAGGCCACCACTCGTGGGTAAACGCCCCGCTGGCAGACCAAAAAATAAAGAACGCATTAAATCTCAAGGTGAGGAAAAGACTCTAGTTAGATGTGGAATATGCGGTACTCGTGGCCACAACAGAACATCATGCAGAGAACCACTCCCTTCGAAAAAGGTAAGATGGCATAAACTTTATTCCTCACAATGCTTTTGTATTTTGATACATAATTGATAAAGTATATAACTTATGGAAAAAGTTGAGCACTATTTGGAAAAGTAGAGCACTTTTATAAAAGTTGATCATTTGGTCCCCCTGTTATGGTAATTATTTCCCCCTGTTAGCCAAATATTTTCCACCTGTTAATGAAAACTTTTCAAACTCTTTTTTAATAATGATAAAAGTTGAGCATACTTATGAACCAAAGTTTGAGCACTTATGAACCAAAATTTGAGCACTTATGAACCAAAATTTGAGCAGCATTGAAGATCCAAAAGTTGAGCATTTAGATTACTTACATTATACCTATTTTTTAGGCTAAGATGTACAACAATGAGATCACACAGGAAGACAGCAATCGATGTCGTACTCTATGGAAGTTGTGCACTTGGATGATCCATTATGCATTATCAGGCGGTGTTTTCATTCATCTTTCAGATTTGGTAATGTACCTTGAATTTGTTTAATTTAACTGTTTGAACTATTTGTGTTGCTTTTATTTCTATCGAACTATTTGTAATTTGGGTGTCAACTTCTGATGTATCGAACTACATATGTTGCTTTTATTTCTATCAAATTGTTTGTTATATGATCTAGTATATAGTTTAGCAATTGTGGAATAAATTAAAAAGTTGATCAACTTAGGACCAAAAGTAGAGCATTTGATAATTTTGATACATAGTGATTGGTTACAATAAGCAGAACTAGTTTATAGTACACACTTATACAAAAGAAATATATATAACATAATTTGTGGCAACGTCCAAACTTGTGGCTTCTTCAAGGGATTCAATGGAGTATTTGAGAGTGCAAAGTCCTAAAAAACTCATAAGCTACATTATTGATACAATCAACATGTAATTCACATTTAACCATCTTCTTTAATGTATCTTGAGTGAGAGGATACTTTTTTTCAACCAGCAAGTACACAATCATCTCGGACATAACTAACTCATACATTATAGAAGACGAAAACAGCCATCAACATATGATATCACTTCCCTTCTGAGTGGCCAAAATGACATCTTTAATATTAGGCTCATACATTCTTCTCATTGTGCTCCATATGTAAAAATATTTTCCCATGTCATCAGTAGGTGGCTTAGACATGAATTTAGCTTTCAAAACATCCCAAAGATCATTAAGATCATCTCTGTCTAAAGCCTGAAACATTTTTGATAAAGTCTGATAGGTTTCACATTGACCATTTGCCCTAGTCAGCCTCCACCAACTCATACCCTTATCAACCACAACTTCATACTCAAGAACAGGGCACCTAGCTAACATTGAATCAGGCTTGAATTCATCAGGAAGAACTAACTTCAAATTCTTATTAATCTCTTCATTTGATGGATATACATCTTCACCAACAATCTTCCCTACCATATCCATCCTTTTCAATCTTTTAGATGTGCAATGATCAACAAAACTAGATGATCCAACAGATGCACCAGCCTCAGCTTTTCTTTTAACGTTCTCTCTGCATTTCTTCATCCTAGCATTCATTTTCTCTATATGCTCTTTTTCTGCCTCTGAACCCATCTCAAAAAATTTCTCAGCCTTTTTAATAACATGAATAGCTCTTGAAAAGATAACCCTTTAAAATTTTCTTTCTTGTAACCCGCGTGAGTCTTTAGCATACATTTGTAGTAAACTCTCCGATTAGAAACTGAATACATATATTGTGCTCTCTATTCTTCATTCTTTCTCCATAGAGTAACTTTCTGCTGATACTCCAGAGCTATTAACAACATCTCATACCTCCATTTAGCGGGTGTTCCAGAAGTCCATTCCTTGTATTTTTTCAAGAATTTATCCAGTATACTATGGAAACCGAGGACTATTTGACTGAGCATTCCTTGCACCATTTGTTCTGGTATTTGCGTTTGATCATTCATCTGTTGATTTTCTTCCCTGTTTTTTAGTATTTGTTGTTGCTCTAAGAACTGCTCTTCCTCGATTCTTCTTGCAAGATCTTCATCATATTTTTCTTGTGCTTTTCCTTCCCTGTGTTTTAGTGAATTTTGTTGCTCTAAGAACTGCTCTTCCTCGATTCTTCTTGCAATTTCTTCATCATATTTTTCTTGTGCTTTTTTAGACTTAAATTCTGTGTTGGGAATAAATTAAGGCCAGATCACTTGAACGCTGACAAGAACAACTCAAGCGTTGACAAGAGCAAAGCGAGCGCTGACAGCATAAGCGTTGACAAGTTAAAGTCAAGCGTTGATAGATTGAAGACAAGCACTGATGGAAGATGTGAGCTACACGTTTATTATATTCTAGAATACTTCTAGTAAGGATAGAAACGACAATGTATTTTCTATGTTTATCTTTACCTAGAATAGTTGATACGTAGCTTATTGTACAAGGCTTCTTAGTCTATAAAAGAAGGCCTTTAGGTTAATGTTTAATATCAAGTTTTCATTAAGTTTTTCATTCGTAAACATCTTTCATTGTAAGCAAGTTCGACATTGATAATCAAAGTGAAAGTATTGTTTACATCTTGTGTTCTTGTTTAAGTATTAAATTCCACATAATACTTAGATTCACAAAGCATACAACAAAGGTTTCTCTACGTGTTATACTTGATCTAATCTCGTATACACAAAGCTAATCGATCTAAGTTTGGGATCAACAAGTGGTATCAGAGCTTGTTGAGGAACTTTTGATCTTTGAAGAACACCAGAACGATATACGAACACCAAAACCCTAATTTTTCTCAAAACCCTAAAACATCATGTCTGAAGCAAACATCATGTCCTCCTCTTCATCCTTACCAAACATCAAGATTCCCATGCTTGATGCAACCAACTTTGACTTATGGAGGTTCAACTTTGAACAATATCTGGGGATCTTTGACTACACACTCTGGGACATCATTGAATATGGAAACTCATTCAATAAAGCTCAAAAGATTCTGAATGCCATTGCAACAAGAACAGCTGTTGAAGGATGTCCTGATGAAGATAAGAAAGAAAAACCTGGGGATGGTAGAGCTGTAAGTGCTGAAGATATTGCAAAGAAAAGGGCTGACATGAAAGCCCTAAATATTCTGAAAGTGTCTCTTGGACAAGAAAATCAGCACAAATATAGAAGCTATGAATCTGCTAAGGATCTTTGGGAAGCAATTGAAGTTGCATATGGTGGTAATGCAGAAACTAAGGAAGAAAAGAAAAAGCAACTTCTGCATGATTATGTTGTCTTCAAAGCTCAGCCCAATGAGAAACTGAGCAGTGTGAGAAGCAGATTGCTTGACATCACAAGCAAATTGTCCTTCATGGGGACACAAGTTGGTGATATTGACATCAATGCTACTTTCCTGAAAAGTCTTGGTGAGACATGGAAGATTGAGGCAAGATCTATTCTTGCCAATAATACTCACAAGAGCTCTTCGTTTGATGACATCTACAACAAACTAAGATTGTTGGAAGATGAAACTCTTTCAAGCAAAGCTAGCACCAGCAACATGGCCTTCTTTTCTCATAGTGAAGGTCAATTCAATCAGCAGGACTCTTTTATGCATCCAGTAACTGGATCATCATTTGTCAGCGCTGGAACAAGTCCTGTCAACGTCTCCTTTTCAGACGCTGACACATTCATGAATGACTCACCAAGAGTTAAACCTGCTGGTTTGGATTTGGATACTGTTTGTGCTTACATTGCTTCTTTGCCCAATGGTTCAGTGATTACATATGAGGACCTTGAGCAGATAAGTGATGAACACTTGGAAGAGATGGACATCAAGTGGAACATGGCTCTTGCTAGTATAAGAGAAAATAGGTGGAATAGGAGGTTCAAGAAGAAGATGACCTTCAATGCTAAAGACACTGCTGGATTTGATAAATCCAAAGTTGAGTGCTACAACTGTCATCGCATGGGGCACTTCATGAGGGAATGCAGATCTCCTAGAAGATCTGATGCTGGTAAACCCTCAAGTCAGGTTGTTAAAGCTCAAGACTCCAAAGCCATGGTTGCAGTTCAAGGAATTGATGGTACTGGATGGGATTGGAGCTATCTGGCCAAGGATGCTGAAGAGGACAAAGCTTTGATTGCTGACATTGAAGAAGAAGAGCATGTTGAATATGCTCTCATGGCACACTCCTCCTCTTCATCTGATAATGAGGTATATGATGATGCTTTTTGTAGCAAAGGTTGTAGGTTAAACACTGACATACTTAACAAAGAAGTGTTAAAACTAAAAGAGGATATGAGCACTGAAAGGTGTAAATTATCCAATTACCAACTAGCTCTTACTGAAACTGAGAAAACCGTTTCTGAATATAAGAAAATGGAATTTGATTTAAAAGATAAGATAAATATCTTAAAACATGAGCTAGAGGGTAGTATGGATGTTAGAAATATCATGTCAAAAGTCAATAAAGACCTACAGGCTAAGTTAGATGAGGCCATTAAGAATAAAGATAATGTTGACCTCAAGATTCAAAGATTTGATAGAGCCACCCAAGCCCTAGGAGACTGTGTAGCTAAACAAAGAGATCCTAAGGATATGACTGGGCTTGGGATGAATGAGAATGATTACTCTTTGGTTCCACCACCAGCTGGTGACTTCTATGGTGTCATTAGAAAGGATTTATCTTGGACTGGTATTCCAGAATGCCAAGAAGAGGAATTTATTCCTTCACCAAGAGTAGTCACCCCAGTAGAAGAGTATCAACAAAAACTGACTGACCTAAATGAGTGGAAGAAAGCTAACCCTACTTTATTTGTTAAGGGAGGTTTGCTGTGTGAAAGTCCTATTGAATCCCCACCCATTAAGGTTACTCACCCAGTTACTGGTAAAGCTGTTGACCTAGGCTCCAACACTATTAGAAGACCTACCATTAATTATGCAGAGATGTATAGAAATAATAGGTCACCCAAGAGCCAAGTTAACAATCATGGAACGGGTTTCTTTGCTTCTAGACCTAAGAATGTGTCTAAGAAAGCCTGTTATACTTGTGGTAGCTTTTCACATTTGGCATACAAATGTGTCAACGCTCCCAAAGTCAGCACTGATAGGAACAATTTCAGCGCTGATAGGAAGAAAGTCAACGTTGTTAGGAAGTCAAACGTTGTCAGACCTAGACCTGGTGTGCAGCAAAGTCCACAAGTGTTTAGACCAGCCCCATTCTTTACTAGAAGGTCTAACACTTATGGACAAAGACCTTTTCAAAAGACAAATACCTGGTCAAATAGGCAATGGGTTCCTGTAGCAAACCCTAGGTTCAACGCTGATAAGGGTAAATTCAGCGTTGACAGGACAAAATCCAACGCTGACAGAAACATGCCCAGACCTAAGTATTTGCAGCCACAAGGTAAGGGGTCTAAAGCTTCTTCAAGCTTAACTTAGAGACCCAAGAAAGATCAAAACCCTAATAATAATGGAATTTCAATGACTTGTAACAGGTTTAACTATATTTCAAAAGTCATTACAAAACCAATTGGGGTTAACTGGGTATTTCATCCTAAAAGGGATGAGAATGGGGTTGTTGTGAGAACTAAGTCTGTTCTTATTGAACAACCAGATGAATCCAAGTCTTTTGAGACTTGGGTTCCCAAAGAAAACTAATTTGTTTTCTTTATGTGCAGGGCATTCAAAAGCAGATCAATGACTATGGATATTGGGATAGTGGATGCTCAAGGTACATGACAGGAAAGGAAGACTATCTGACAAACTTCTCTCCTATTAAAGATGGTGATAAGGTATACTTTGGAGGGGGATATGGAACCATCACAGGAAAAGGAACCCTTATCACCAATAATCTACGTTTTGAGAATGTCTTCCTGGTAAAAGAACTGGACTATAATCTGTTTAGTGTATCACAAGTGTGTGATAACAAAAATAAGGTTCTTTTCACTGATACTGAGTGTTTGGTGTTAAGCAAGGATTTTAAGATCCCTGATGAGAAGTATATTGAGTATAGAACACCTAGGCATAAGGACATATACAATGTCAATTTAAATGGGATTAAAGTAAATACAAATATGTCTTGTTTTTATGCTAAGGCCTCAGTAGATGAAAGTAATTTGTGGCACAGGAGACTAGGGCACATAAACTTTAAAAATATAAATAGACTTGTGAGGCTTGGTTTAGTTGATGGTTTGCCTGAGAAGGCCTTCCACAATGACCACTCTTGTGTTGCATGTCTTAAAGGCAAGCAGCACAAGGTCTCATTTAAGTCCAAACAGGTGCATACTAGTTCCAGACCTCTTCACATGCTTCACATGGACCTCTTTGGTCCAACTAATATAGAAAGCTTGAATGGCAAGTCATATTGTTTTGTTGTCACTGATGACTTTTCTAGGTTTACTTGGACATTCTTTCTAGCTATGAAGAGTGACACAGCTGATGTTCTTATTGAATTTATCACTCAAATTGAGAAAAGGTCTGGCAATGAGGTTAAGATGCTTAGGAGTGATAATGGTGGAGAATTTAGGAACAAGAAGCTAGATGATTTTTGTGCCAGGAAGGGAATTACTAGGCAGTTTAGTATTGCTAGAACCCCACAACAAAATGGGGTTGCTGAAAGGAAGAATAGAACCCTAATTGAAGCAGCCAGGACAATGTTGGCTGATGCTCACTTTCCCATAGCCTTTTGGGCTGAGGCTGTTAATACAGCATGTTATGTGCAAAATAGAGCATTGGTTAACAAAATTCAGAACAAGACACCTTATGAGTTACTTTGGGGAAGAAAACCTAATATTGGTTTTCTCAGACCTTTTGGATGTCATGTAGTAGTCTTAGACACCAGTGATGCCTTAGGGAAATTTAGTGCAAAAGGTGATGAAGGTTACTTCATGGGGTATTCAGTGTAGAGCAGGGGTTATAGGGTTTATCTTAAGGAGGACAAACGTATTGTTGAAAGAGTACATGTTATGTTCTTAGAGAATAAACCTAGTGATCCTGAAAGTGGTCCTAATTGGTTATTTGATTTGGAACCCTTATCTAGAACTTTAAATTATATGCCTGTCACTAATCCAGACATTATGAAGGTAACTTCAAATGTTGTGGAGGAACAAGTTGTTCATGTTTCAGGTACACAGGTTGATGAAAGGGTTGGATCACAAGCAGAAAAGGCATCTCCTACATTTGAATATGTCACAATTCCCATTTGGACTGATGCTTTTGCTGCTCCTGCTACTGCTGGACAAGATAATGGTGGTTTCCAAATACCACCAGATACAAACATGCATGGTTCTTCAGGCGCTGACAAAGGCAAATCCAGCGCTGACAAGAGCAATTCAGACGTTGATGGATCAGACGTTGACAACAACAGTTCAAGCGTTGTTAGCCCTAGCGCTGACAAACAAGGTTCAGACGTTGTCAACACCTTTGCACATCTTTTCTCTTCAAATTTTGAACAAGGTGGACCTTCCAATGTCCATGGAGAGATCCCAGTTGATCAAAGAGAGTCTGATGAAGAAGATATTGGCAACATGGAGCGTGAAGTTGAGGACACCAGACTTATTGAAGGAGGAGTTCTCACTTCCACAATGAAGAATCAACCCCCATCTCAGATCATTGGTGATGTTATGACTCCAGTTCAGACAAGAAGATCCCATCAAAGTCTTGGTGGATTTATTGCCAATATACACAAGAAGGTAGATACCCCTCTTGTTCAAGCATGTTTGTTTGCTTGTTTTCTGTCACAAGAAGAACCCAAGAAGATATTTGATGCTCTCAAAGAACCAAGTTGGGTGGAAGCAATGCAGGATGAGCTTCACCAATTTGCTATTCAGGATGTTTAGGAGCTGGTTGATTGTCCTAGATATGTCAGACCAATTGGGACAAGATGGGTTCTCAGGAACAAAAGAGATGAAAGAAGTATTGTGGTCAGAAACAAGGCAAGGTTAGTGGCTCAAGGTTATACACAAGAGGAGGGGATAGACTATGAAGAAGTCTTTGCACCAGTTGCAAGGATTGAAGCTATTAGGATTTTTCTAGCCTATGCATCTTGTATGGGCTTTACAGTCTATCAAATGGATGTAAAGAGTGCATTCTTGTATGGCACCATTGTTGAAGAAGTTTATGTCATGCAACCTCCTGGTTTTGAGGATCCTGAGCATCTAGACAAAGTGTATAGAGTCAAAAAGGCTATGTATGGCCTTCATCAAGCCCCTAGAGCATGGTATGGTACTTTGTCTACCTATTTGGTGGACAATGGATTTAAGAGGGGCACCATAGATCAGACACTATTTACAAAGAAGAAAGGCAAAGATGTATTGCTTGTGTAGGTCTATGTTGATGATATCATTTTTGGGTCTACCGATCCAAAGATGAGTGAGGATTTCTCCAAGCTCATGACAGACAAATTCAAGATGAGTGCTATGGGGGAGATGAACTTCTTTCTTGGTTTACAAGTTCAGCAGAAAGAAGATGGTATCTTCATCTCCCAAGACAAATATGTTGCTGAAATCTTGAAGAAGTTTGGCTTTTCTCCACATGAAAAGAGGGCTTCTACTCCTATGGATAGAGAACACCCTTGGGGAAAGATTGGAGATGGGAAAGATGTTGATGTCAGGCATTATAGATCCATGATTGGATCCTTGATGTATCTTACTGCTTCCAGACCTGATATCATGTTTGCTGTGTGTGCATGTGCACGCCATCAAGTGACTCCCAAAGAATGTCACCTTTATGTTGTGAAGAGAATCTTTAGGTATCTAAGATGTTATCCAGATCTTGGTTTGTGGTACCCAAAAGATTCACCATTGGAGCTGATTGCATATTCAGATAGCGATTATGGTGGTGACAAGTTTGATAGGAAATCCACAACTGGTGGATGTCAATTTCTTGGGAGCAGATTAATATCTTGGCAATGCAAGAAACAAACAGTGGTGGCTAACTCTACAACTGAAGCAGAATATGTGGCTGCAGCAGCATGTTGTGGTCAAGTCTTGTGGATTCAGAACCAGCTGTTGGATTATGGGTATAACTTCATGCATACTAAGATATTTGTTGACAATAATAGTACTTTATGCATCATTAAGAATCCTGTGCATCATTCTAAAACAAAACACATAGAAATTAGACACCATTTTATAAGAGATTGCTTTGAGAAAGGTTTAATACAACCAGATAGGGTTGACACTAAGGAAAATGTGTCAGATTTATTAACTAAACCTTTTGATACTGGAAGATTTCAATACTTGGTAACAAGTATTGGAATGGTTAATCTCACTTAATATGTGTTTTGGATTCTTTTTGTAAAAGTTTGTACAGGATGATGCATTACTATTATTAGTCTTATTGGTAATTTAGATTTTCCACTATATTTTTCTAACACTTACAAAGGTTGTTTGAACACTGATAAGTGTTTTTGCAACGTTGTCAGCAAATATAATTGTCTAACGCTGACAAAGCTTCCTTCAACACTGTTATGTGTTATCGGGGCGTTGTCAGCAACAATGTTAGTTTTGTGGTTTTCAATCTAAATGTGCAGATGGTGTTAGTAGTATACCATTGGATACAGAGTTGCTTATGGATCAAAGGAGAAGCATTTGGACATGTTTTTGTTTATGGATGATGGTTGGAATGTTTCATTCCTATCTTGACATAAATTTTTTATGTTCATGCATATTTTTAGCAAACTCTTTGTATCTTTGTTTAAGGGGAGGTTTTAGGAACCTTTAGGATTTTTGGGTATCCATATGATACTCTTATCACAATTCTAGATTGTGTCCACAGGTGAGTATGGGTTAGTTTTACTAAACCATGAGGCACTGTAGCATGTATAGTATATCAACTTTGCATGCTGCCAAGACATTTTTGGCCTAGAATTGGTTGTGGTCTGTTGGGAGACTTGGGAATCATTTTGATATGGGATTTACCTGGGAGTAACAAGGATTTTACAAGGTAACTTGGTTGTTAAGAATTTTGGTTAGCAAGGGACACTAGAGGACTGTTATGTCTATCTTGCTTATGCAAGTGTGCATAACTGGACAGTGCTTGCCGCCCTATAATAATTATCAGCTTTTGGTTATTTTCTCTAGGATAAATTACTTGTTAAGGTCATTTTTCACTTTTTAAAACACTTTTATTTTTGGACGCTGACAAGATTTTTCCAAGCGTTGTTGTGACCAAATTGGACGCTGACATGGCTTTAGGCGAACGTTGACAAGATTATAGCCGTTGGGCGTTGATGGGTTATATTTGACCGTTGACACTCAATGGGACCTACCCAGTTGTTACTTTTTGACATATTTTCAAGCCGTAATTTTAGGAGTTGTTACTTTCATTAAATGCATGAGATAACTTATAACTTTTTCAATATTTTCATGATTAGTTTTTGAAAATCTTTGCCTATTTTTGGGCCAATCACATGCATTCATCCACTCCTATAAATTTGGCTCCTATTTTTAAACAGGGTATCTATAATTCTTGTCTAACACTTTTCTCTTATCAACCTTCATCTTCTATACTTCAAATTAACAGCTTTCATCAATGGCACCAAGATTTAACTCAGCAGAATTGGATTTGGGGTTCAAGTCTCAACACAATATGATTGCTTATCTTGTTGCTGATAATACTTTGTTCCCTCAATACACACAAATGGTGGCGTATTTGAATGCATCTCCATTAAGGTATGCTCTTTCTCATGCACCACTCATTCCAGTCACACACATTAAACAGTTTTGGAACACTGTCAGTTCCTCAACAGTTAATGGAGTGACCACATTAACTTCTATTGTTCATGGGAGATCTTGGGTGGTTACTGAGGCCTTGGTACGCCAGGCCTTGAATCTTGATGATGCTGATGGTATAATCATTCTTCCCATAACTGAAATAGAACAAGGGCTTAGGGCTTTGGGATACCCTATTCCTGATGAAGGTACTCTTAACAAGTACCATAAGCAGGAATTTCCCTCAGCCTGGAAGTACCTCATTCACATTCTCCTTCAATGTTTGAGTCCCAAATGTACTGCACACAATGAGATCAATAGATCCATTGCAACTGCTATTGTGTGTATTGCAACAGGGCAAAAATATAACTGGTCTAAAATGATTTTTGAAGGAATGTGTAAAAACAAGGGGACAAAAATGACTTTAGCTTATCCCCGTTTTCTGCAAATGGTTTTTGATGCTCAAAGATATTGTTCAAGGGATCACAATGATTTTTATAAAATCCCTGAACAAAAGAAAGCTATTTTTACCAAGATGAATTCACCACCTCATAGGGATTTACCTTTAACCCCAGCCATGCTTGCTGTTATTGCAGCAGCACAACCCCAACCAGACCCCCAACCTCATATTGAACCTCACCCATAACTTGAACCTATCCCTGAACCTTTACCCTCACCTGACCAAATGCAAATAGACCAAGAACCCTTTGACGCTGACACATCTAATGTGGGCGTTGATGTGCCTATTTCCAACGCTGACATCCAACCATCACAATCCCAAACACCCCTTAACCAACCCACATCTACACCTTCTTCCACACCATCTTCCACACCACCTGAATATAGGTTGTTTAAACGCCAAAGGACTGCTGGAGTGTTCTCCTCTGGTGGTCCTAGCCATGAAGCAGAGAGAACCACCACCACAAGTGTGGCTGGTGACCTAGATGAGGCTGGAACTATTGGTTCTGGCTTAGAGGCTGGCCAAGGCAGTCCCACCATAATTAAGTCCTCATCCATGCCCAATGAACCTGACTTGGGAGGTCAAATCCCCATTTCAGAAGAGGGCAGACTGGAACCAATGACTCTTTTGGAATTGACGGCTGTCTGCATTAGCTTGCAAAAGCAGAATGCAGACTTGGTACAAATTGTCAGTAACCAAGGCCTTGAACTCAAGGAATTGAGGGAGAGGATTGTTGTTTTGGAGAGTGCTCATGCAAAGGGAGGTATGGAGGAGTCTTCCAAAGGGGAGGAAGATCAAAGAAATCTGAGTGATAAGAGCAGTCAAGATGGTCAATCATTGGATGTTGCTGAAGCTCTTACTACTTTGAAGGAACAAACAGGTTTTGATACGTCCTTGATCTCTCCAACCAATTTAAATTTATCATTTACAGATATGTTGAGAGAGGTTACACAAGGCGCTGAGGGAAAATATTTGAGCGTTGACAAGACAAGTTTGGACGCTGATAGAAGTATTTTGGGCGCTGATAGAGGAAATTTGGGCGTTGACAGATCTGCATATGGAGGTGATGTATTCCAGTCATCATCTATCATCAAGGATGTTCCTACTCAGGTATTACCATCTACCTTACCAACAATTGCACCATCAGATACGGGTAAGGGTAAGTTGGTAGAAGAAATTGTTCCAAAGAATGCAGCTCAGGTTGAATTTGATAGAAGATTGGCTGAGCAAATGATGGAACAATGTGAAAAGGAAAAGTCACCATTTGTTGTGACTTCTGAAGAAGAAAGTGATGGAGCTAGCTCAGATTCAAGTGTGATGATTGTTGAACCAGAAAGACTTGAGTATGGTGATGAGCTTGCTAGGGAAAAGCTGAGAGATTTAAAGCTGCAGATTGATTTTGATATGCCAGAGGTGGTTCAGATGTACAATTCTTGGGAAGAAAGCTGTATGGATAATCCAGACTTGACCATTTCAGATCAGATATGGGGTTTGGAAATTCTTCTTAGAGTTCAGAAGGATTGTAAGGTGATTTTGAAGCACAAGGCAAGCAACATTCTCTCTGAGTTGAAAAGGGATAGAAGGAAGCTCTACTTTATGTTGCTCAAATGTCATGGAGTTGGATGGACACATCAGAAGTTGAAGGCTTTGACGTTTGATAAGTTGGAACATAGGGCTTATCCCATTTGGGTGAAAGTGCAGGAAGAAAACACTTTCAGACTTCTTTCAGATGAAAGAAAGGAGCAACTTGCAGAAGAGATGGAAATCAAGAAAGCTATGATAGTTCCTAGACCAGTGAAGAAGGGATTTACACTTGAGTTTCCAAAAGATATGAATCAACTATATCCAAGTGAAGCAGTTATTAGAAAGAGCCTCAAGCTCTCCCCATTAGAAGCTTCAGATATGGTGCATGTGTTACCACTAGATTCCAGGAATCCTATTAAGATGAATGTGGATTCTGGAAGATTGAAAGATATGGCAAGGAGGTACACACTTTTACCACTCTCATATCTTTATTTGCAAGTTGTGATAGAGAAGACTTGGTGGACCTTTGGAGGTTGCTAGAGACCAAGTATGGGGCTGAAGCACCAACTTCAGCCAATGGAATAAAACTTTGGACCACATTCAAGAGAATGTGTGGGACAAAAGAAGAAGATCCTGAAATATGGAAGGATCTTGAAGATGATCTCAGTGGTCTTCAATGGAGATTATATTCAGCTGCTGGTGTATACCATTTGAGTTCTACAAAGTTTGCTGAGTATTTACTTGTAGATGCTCAGTATTTCATATCCAAGGCTGTTTTGGAAAAGATGAAGGACACCCAGTTGGAGATAGATTATACAAGTGACGTGGCAAAGAATTTGATCAGATTTATTTATTACCAATATGATAAGGTTTGTCAGACTCCTTCAAGTTCTTAATGTTTATTCAGAAACTTGATCATAAGAGTGGATATCAAGTTTAGGGGAGGATTGTTGGGAATAAATTAAGGCCAGATCACTTGAACGCTGACAAGAACAACTCAAGCGTTGACAAGAGCAAAGCGAGCGCTGACAGCATAAGCGTTGACAAGTTAAAGTCAAGCGTTGATAGATTGAAGACAAGCACTGATGGAAGATGTGAGCTACACGTTTATTATATTCTAGAATACTTCTAGTAAGGATAGAAACGACAATGTATTTTCTATGTTTATCTTTACCTAGAATAGTTGATACGTAGCTTATTGTACAAGGCTTCTTAGTCTATAAAAGAAGGCCTTTAGGTTAATGTTTAATATCAAGTTTTCATTAAGTTTTTCATTCGTAAACATCTTTCATTGTAAGCAAGTTCGACATTGATAATCAAAGTGAAAGTATTGTTTACATCTTGTGTTCTTGTTTAAGTATTAAATTCCGCATAATACTTAGATTCACAAAGCATACAACAAAGGTTTCTCTACGTGTTATACTTGATCTAATCTAGTATACACAAAGCTAATCGATCTAAGTTTGGGATCAACATTCTGGCTCTTCTACCATAATAGATTTTCCCTTATCCTTTAGACTAACATTAGATGACAAATACTGTCTTTTACTTCTTCCAATTTCAATCCCTTTATTTGTCTGTGTTTGTCTCCCAGTAAACACACTTGTAGGGGCAATAGTATCTGAAACAGGGGAAACTATTGCTATTTCAGGTGAAACTCTTGCTTTTTTAGATGAAACTCTATCTTTTTCAGGTGAAACTCTTGATTTTTCAGGTGAAACTTTTTCTTTTTCAGGTGAAACTCTTTCTTTTTCCGGTGAAACTCTTTCTTTTTCAGATGAAACTATTGTTTTTTCAGGGTAAACAGTTACATTGGCAAAGGAAACTATTGTATTTTCAGGTGCAAGTGTTGAAGAAGAGGTTTGTCCCAGTTTAGCCAATGTGTCAGCACAATCGACTACCTTTATCACTGAAGTTGTCACTTACATTATGAACACTACCATTTTTAGCGTTTGACTTCGGATAATCATAATATTCAGTTTTCTCATTATCATCATCTTCATTCCCCTCATCAGATGATAGAACAAAACCTTTTCTTTTCCTCCTCTCAACTTTATCAAGTCTTGTTTTTAAGAGTTCAATAGCCACACCCTGCTCCTTCACTTGTTTTTCCAGTTTTGCATTTTGTGTTTGCAGACTTTTTCACTACACAGTCAATTGACTAATTGATAGATGTCGCAAACTACCCTCACCTATGTTGCCACAATCCTACCTAGCTTTCTTCCTTGTCTCAGGCTCGACATCCTCACCCATCCTACTCTCGACACTGGTGTTATGATCCTCCTATACCATGGGTACACCCCCACCTATTGATCGTGTTTTCTTCCTTTGGCCTTCTACTGGGTTTGCAGAAGTTCTAACTCGAATGACATCAATAATAGGTTGGGTTAATGGGACCGATCTCCCAGAAAAGTTAGTTGTGTTTGATTTTAAGGTGGTGAATAATTTTTCTTTGTGATTGCCCATCATAAAGGAATTTTTGTTTTTGATCTCTCCATCCATGTCAATAAGCACAGTCAAAAATCTTGGGTACATACAAAAAAATTTCTTCCCTTTAACATTTTTCAACATACCATCGAAAATCATTTGCGAAAAATTATATCTTTGCCCTTTTGCCAAACACACTATTGTAGTTGCTATATTACTTCCAAACTCATTAAATGATGTTGTTTTAGGCCTTAAGCACTGTTGAATTGTATGTATCAAATATTTCCAATGAGGGGCAAACTATCCTTTTAAAAACTTTGATTTCTGATCTTCATCAATATTATGCCCCAACAATCCAATTTCTTTAAAAAGTTCTTTTTCGGGGATAGTAATTACACCATCCTGATCATTCAAGAGAAGTGGATCTCTGATCTTAGAGAAAGTGAAATACTTACTAATGCCATCCACCTTACTCTTAATAGTAACTTCTCTACGAATAGTTTTATTTGGGCATTTGTCCAAAATTGCCTTATGTGTGAAGTACAGATTCTAGGATTTACTTGAAGTGCAAACTTAAAATAACAAGCACCAAGATAGTCCACAGTCTGATCAAATTCCCGGTGAACATCACTCCTCTTCAAATTGGCCACCATGTTGTGATAATCATGAAACATTAAATTCGTCATAGTTGATTTGAAATGATAGATTGTTTACTATGTGAGGTTATTGGTGGGTTTTTATTGATTACAATAGATGACTTGATTCAAAAAAGTATTTGAGTGAATTGAAATAAATGATATTGCTTTGATTTGAGTGAATTGAAATCAAGAAATGAATGGTTATACCAAGTGATGATGAATCCGAACAGGATAACTATATTTTTTATCGTTAATTAAAGGTCAAACAAAGGTCAACATTGATAACTTTTTATTTTTTCTCGTTAATAAACCGTTAAACAATGGTCAAATATTGGTAAACTATCAAAAAACCATTAAAAATTCAATGTCAGGGGAAACTTTTTGTAAAATTATAAAAAACAGGAGGATAAAAAAATAAAAAAGATAACCTTGATACATAATTGATAAAGTAGATAACTAATGGAAATAGTTGATCAGTTTTGATAAAAGTTGATCATTTGGTCCCCCTGTTATGGTAATTATTTCCCCTGTTAGCCAAATATTTTCCACCTGTTAAAGGAAAAATTTTCCACCTGTTTCTAATAATAATAAAAGTTGAGCATACTTATGAACCAAAATTTGTTTATTGAAGAACCAAAAGTTGAGCATTTAGATGACTTCAATAAAAAGAAACACATAAAATTTTTATCACTTAAGATCCAAAAGTTGATCATTTAAGAACCAAAAAAGTCAACTAGAATTTATATTGACTTGACTTATCAAAGAAAGTCAACTGACTGTCAAAAAAGTCAACTAGAATTTATTAAGGTTGTTTGTGTATTTAATAAAAATAGTTAATACTCATAAAGATAACATAACAACCAATGACTAATTTTTCCTTTATAAATATCTCTCCACAAACTTAATTACCACACACAACATACCCAAACATGTCTGATCACATACCAATCGACATCCAAAGAGAAATAATGCTTAGGCTCCCTGTGAGAGATCTTTGTAGATGTTGTCAAGTCTGCAAGTCACTGAAATCTTGCATTGGCGCAAGAGATTTCTGTTTACAATACCGTTCTAAAGAGGTTGCTAATTGCAGCTTCATTTTCAAATACAAGCAAGACATTGAGGGTATCATGTATAAGGTTGTTGTTGACTTAGTGTTCACACGTGTGGCTCATTCAAGATTAAAAAGTATTTGGTTTTGGTGTTTCTCCTGCAACTAAAGTACCAACAATTGTGTGCATAAAAAATTCGGTCATACAGGGAGGTACATGCTCTGTCTTATACTTTAAAATGAGAACACGTGTGTGGTTTGATTTGGAAATTGAAGATTCTCCCCGGGGATCTATTCATATATGTAGGGGAGTCAGGCAGTGGTGGCCGGTAGTATTTATTGGGTGTGTTCAAAAAAGTATTTTTGTGTTCGTGGTCAAGAGCATAATATATGATCTTATCATTTGGTTTGGATACTCGCTAGTTTACACTAGAAAATATACCTGAAGAGGTAACCAATACTATTCGACCTCCATACACCGTCTCAGAGCTAAAAAATCATCTGATCATCGCATGAAATGTTGTATTTCTTAGAGGATGATCTAGTTGTGGTTGGGCCTTAGAGGTTGTTAATGGTTTGATTTCTTTGATTCGAACATCGTTCTTTCATGAAAGTGCTATTGAGCACGTGCCGAAGCTATTGGTGTTTTCAAAGAACGAGGATCCGATATTTTAAGTGAGTGTGAACCCACCAGGTCTTCCTCACATACTAGAAACTTCAGACAATGAGAACTTTGTAAACAACCTAGGTATTGAAGGAAGACCTGGTACTTTCATAGTCGGGCCCTACAAGGAATCACTATTTCTTCTTAACAGTGAAGTAACTAAAGTTATTCGTGGATGATTTCTCTGGTTATCACGTATGTTGCATTGTATTTCCTTTTGTAATATATTCCTCTTTTGTTTTTCCTAATGAACAATTAGTCAACTTTTTTAGTAACTGCACAATTTATAAATTTTGTTAAAAACTTATGGGAAAGGTAAAAATCTTATGGTAAAAGTTGAGCACTTTTGGAAAAAGTAGAGCACTTTTATAAAAGTTGATCATTTGGTCCCCCTGTTATGGTAATTCGTTCCCCCTGTTTGACAAATTTTTTCCACCTGTTAAGAATATTAGTTGACTAAATTCTTAAAAACAGATCAAAATTTGAGCATATTAGTTGACTAAATTCTTAAAAACAGATCAAAATTTAAGCACTTATGAACAAAAATTTGAGCACTTATGAACCAAATTTTTGAGCATTGAAGAAAAAAAAATTGAGCATTTACAAACATAAAATTGATCATTTTATTTCCCCTGATAGACAAAGTTTATCACCCTGTTATCAACATCAATAACTGTGGTGAATTGTTTAATAGAATACCACACATTTTGTCACAAAAATTACATTTCTTATTAAGTCTCAAAAATACAAAATAATCCTTGAAGTTGACAGACACTAGATGATAAGTGCTCTCATCTAAGACAGTAACAGCTAACATGCTATCTTGTGGTTGAAAAAGAATTCCAACATTTTCTCTCGATATGCTAGAGCTGTTTGAATTAGATCTTCAACCTCTAGGATCATCCCATGAGATAACCTTTTGCATAACAAATAACCCTATGAACAGTTCTTTCTAAAAAAATCATATGGATATACTAGCACCTAGTATGTTATATAAACAAATACAGCATAAAATTACTAACCTGTAAAGGAAAAGGCACAGATATACTCCACAGTCTCCAAACACACCACCTTGGATGGGAACATCAGTTGCACGGTTAAATTTAATAGTGTATGTTTCTCGATCGATTCCTTTGCTTTCAAACACACCAGTTTTTTCAAGAACAATAGGAAGTTTATTCTCTAAACATGCCATTACTTTCAAATACCAATCACTACATTCACCATAAGTATTTTCACTGTCATAAAAAGTGACATTTCCAGATGTGATGTGAAACCGTGCTAGGAACCAATGTCGTTTGGTTTCATTATTGGAATGAAGACCTACAAATTTTATAAAACAATTTTTAATTCAAACTCATATGTTTTTGTATAAAGATGTAGTTAAAAGAAAAAATTACCTGTTCCACATTCCTCCACGACAATGGGTAGATTTCATCCGTTGCATAAAACAGAGACAGCGATTCTTGGATTAAAATTTTAAAAAAGTAACAGCTAACCATTGACCAATCATGCGATGATTGTCTAAAATGCTACATGTACCATACTCATAGTTCAATGCGCTGTTAAAAAATAACAAACTTAAAATCAAAAAATACATGTTAATCATCCTTTAATGTTAACTTTTTGTATAATTACCTCGTCCATGTACGAACCAACTCGTTCATCATCCAATCCAACAAAACTATTCCAGAAGCTGCGATCTACGGATATGTCATTGCATCGAGCAAACTTGTAACGAGGAATTGGTAAGTTATTCAGTAAAAACTCCAAAGCCGAATTACAAAATATTTTATCAATCTTTTTGGATGGTTGATTGAGATCCTGTTTTAAATAAAAAGGTTAAAAAAAGTAAGAAATAACCACATTAAAGAAAATAAACTTCATAAACATACCTCTTTCCACGGTTGAAGATTCTGGCACATTTGCATCATAAATCCATCAAGAATGTGCTTCTTATTTCTTAAGGAATCCATGCTCGGTACTGTAGTATCTGGATTTACTTGAATTGGTGGCCTTACCACAGTAACATACCTTCTCTTTGGAACGTTCCCAATTTTCTGTAGACCAACTTGCATGTGACTGGATTTAGATATATCTTTACGGATCATGCGATTGTGCTCGTCTGACAAGAATTTCATCCTTTTTCTCTGCACGTCGGCTACCCTGTTCTTTTCAGCCCTTTTCAGCTTTGGCGCTACTACTTAATTCTACATCTCTCTTAACAAATCTACGATCCTAGTTAAATTTTTATACAAATTTTAGAGTATAGGACCATACAAACTTTTAAAAATTCCTTGTTGAGAAAAAAGATACCTTAGCATCAAACTCGTCTAAAACTTTTACCAACTCCTCCACAGGGTCTTTGCTGGATTTTCCAATTAGAGAGCAATTAAATGAAAAGTAAGCTATTTCATCGTCGCTCAAATACATGTCGCTAAGATCACACTCCTTAATGAACACTATGCATTTTATCTTGTAGTCATATTTTTATTGCTTATTGAGTCTATAGCATTGATTTTTTAATGAAACATTTTTATTAATCTTAGTAATGTTACATAATGAAAAAAATAAAATGTACTTATCGTTTTTTCAATTAAAAGCAGTATGTGTTAAATCAATTACGATATACCTTTTACGAAAGTGTAAACTCCTTAGCCTTATCTTTATTGCCTTTTTGTAGTTGAGGTATGACCTGCAAAATGAATAGCATTTAGTTCACAGTGAAATTCCATTTTATGTTTGTACATTAAGTGATATGACCCTTTCAAAAGTTACATTAATGATAGTCTCGAGCTTGTGAAGACGTGCTTTCAAGCTCTTTGTCTCTTTAGGGAGAATCATTAAACTAGTGGCCAATTTCTCTAAAGCCAGAAGACGGTCCTTAACGGATGGCTCTTTGGTTAGCATACCCCTTGATGACTCTGCATCTTCCTCCTGAGCTTTCTGTGCTTTCATCAGTTTTTTAAGATAATCACTAGAAAGACCTCCGTATTCAACAACAGGGGCTCTTGGTGTATACCACTTGAAATAATTGTTACTTCTTTTATACCAACAGGTTTGCAGCTCAGCTTTGTTTGGATATATGTCACATACTGCAACTACCCCTGAAAAATTAAATTAAAATATTAATAAAAATTAATTTAGTTTGTTTACAACAAGGGGAATTGTTTTCAACAGGGGGATTGTTTACAACAGGGAGATAATTTACAACAGGGGGATTGTTTACAATAGGGGGAATTGTTTTCAACAAGGGGAAATGCAATCAACAGGAGGAAATGCAATCACCTGGAGGAAAAGGTGGTCGTATCGGATTATATTCCTATGCTTGGTCCAGGATATTCCTTTAGTGATCAAATCAGGCACTTGGGTCCACCAAGAATAACTCACACCTGTAGACTCTAATATCTAAATCTACACTTGGCAAAAGTAAAAATTGTTAGAAAGACCATGTAATGAAAATATATATTGTTAAATTTATTAATTACTCACTTTGAAAGAAAATAAAAATCCAGATAATGCATACGATGGAACTAAGTCGGGATTTCTTTCCAATGATTTATAGAGAGTATCCATATGTCTTGACGCAACGTTTCTAATGGCAGAGTACAAATCACGCCAAATGTATTCACCCCAATAAAATTCATTCCAAACTTCAATATTCTCCACCATCCGAAGAAATACATCATCAACAACAGCTCCCAACTCATGGCCCATAAAAATAACTTCCAAAGTTAAAAGGAGACAAACCCTTACAGAGTCTTCGTCTGACAAATTGCTAAAGCGCTCATCATCCTCAATGATACATATAAGATCAATGTTTTTAACAAAATCACCTATCTTCTCAGGTAAAACTCTATCACGGAATGTGATTTCACCAGCCCTAAACTTACCAAAGCTTTGATGGCTAAATTCAAAAGTAGTAATGATACAAAACTCACGACGACCAAAGTGTAATGTAGTACCATTAACGTGATAAATTAAGGGCAGATCATAGTTATCAATGTCTGAAAGTTTCTGCTTCTAGAGTATATAATGAAGGAGACCATCTTCATTATCAACATACTCTAAATCCAACCAACGACCAAAGCATGTGGACCTAAATAATTCACTCATTCTTAGACCTAATCTAGCTTTCATCATACAAAAGTAATGGATTTTGCTTTTCATGTGAATCTTCGCATCATATTCCTATAAACAGTAAATTATATACTAAAACACATTAGTTGTTGGTTGTTTCATATCCAATTAACATAAGTAATTGGAGAACATAATAATACAGTGTACTAATTAAGAGTCAATTCATGGAGCCTTTGGTAACAAGATGATTCAAACATGAAAAAAAACGTACCAGTCCATTCATGATGCGTAAATGAAAATGAAAATGTGTGAAAGTTAAAAGTATAACGCTAAAACGAGGGGGAATTTGAAAATATAAGGGGGTAAAATGAAAATAAAGATCGGATATCTAGAATAAAAAAAGGGGTACTTTTTGCATTTTTAATAAAAGGTATTGTACTAAAGTCGAGCATTTATGGGTTGAGCACTGATGGTTGAGCACTTGCCATAGGACATTTGTCACAATTCGGGTGGTGGTGACCAAATGTGTCAAAATCTTTTGGCTTTACCATCCATTAGATGTCAAGTGCTCAACTTGACCAAATCCGTCTTTTTCCCATAATAAAATATAAGTAGTATTTAGTATTGTTAGATTGTTAATTATGAACTGAATAGTTTGACATTTATTTCTCATTGGCTGTGATAGCTGACCAATAATAAGATCATATACATTACACAATAAAAGTTATATTGAAATTTTTGTTTATTAATAAAATAAATAATTAATAGTTATTTTTATTCAAATAGAGTCAATATAAAAGTAAAAAAAATAACTTACATCGTTTGTCTACATAAAAATTATTAAAATTTTTACTTTTTTATTTATTAAATATTTAGTAAAAATAAACTTTCACTAATTTTCAATATTACTTTTTAAAATGAGTTGATAAAATATTTGTAATGACTATCTTTAATAGGGTTGATAAAGTATAGACTTTTATTTTGTTATATTCGATTTATTAAGCAAATGTTATAAATTTATGAGAAAAAAACTAGTGTTTTAGGTTGAACTGAGAACATGGTTAGTTATGAGAGATATTAATGATAATTTATGTCATTGTTAGGAGTAGGATTGCCCAAAGCCGAACTTTAGTTTGACATGACTCAAGCTCGACTGAAAATCACAAGTTAGACATTTATGTTTCAAATCTTCCCGGATTTCAAACCTATCTTTCGTATCAATCTTTGGCCTAACCACGCCTGGTGTATGGTCTTCACAAATAGCGTCCAAGTGCTGCTTCATCGTGGCATGCTTATATCTACTTTCGACATCTTTACAATTTGCAGAATTGTTTGTAGCACAAACTAAAACAGAATATTGCTTCCGGCAGCGGCGCCAAAAGATTTATGTGTATTTTCTTTTAAAATATATATTTAATCAAGTTTTAAATTTATAAAAGTCCAGTTTACCTACAACGCACTAACGGGCAGAGCACCCGGTCACGTGAAGTATTGGAATGATAAATCTGAGGTCGTACAATGAGCTAAGTTTTATTTTTGTTTTAGTTTAAAATATCACGAGAATAATAAAAATAATAAAAACCAAAATAAAAGTAAATACTGAAAATGAAATGCTGAAAGGTAAATAACAAGTTGTATCAATAGGAGAAAATGTACTAGTCTAACTACTCTATTATTATAATGTTGTGATATTGATCTTATGTATTAATGATCTAAGAGATATGCTATGCACATCTATAACATGGTTCAAACTCTTACCAGTTAGGCAGGAACTCAAAGTAGGAGCATACTATATAAATTACTAATATGTTAAATGTTTAGTGGTCATGGAATCAGCAAGTCTATTTGGTCAATAGCCCTTACCATATGCCTTTTAAATCCTTACTATCGCGTTCACGACTAGCAGCGTATATAACGTCGACAGTGTTAGAATCTCAGATACCCATATGACCAAGTTATTCTAACCCTCCCACAAGAATATTTGCATTTTTTAAGTATTAAAGCTTAGAAAAGGCGGTGACCGATAAGCCCCATACACTCAGGATAGTTGCCAACCTATCATTGTAAATCCCTTCCATAAGTTCCAACAGCTAGTTCTTACATCTCGTATAAGCCAAGGACTCTTGTAAAAAAACGAATACTGGTAAAACATAAGGATTGCATAACATACATAAGATATCCTAAACAATTAGCATAAACTAAACAAGCATTACAACATAGATAATAATATCATAACTAGGAAAGCACCAGGGTGCTTTGCCTCTCATGGCACAAACACATAAGGTAAAGATAATCATAGATGTATTATAAATCATAAAAACTTTACAGAATGTTGGACGATGAATGATTATGAAACTCGACGCTAAATGAAAATTCCTTCCCTATTATGGTGGAACCTGGTCGAAACCAAGCCTTAAAATTCCCAATATCGAGCCTAAAACCTACTCTGAAGATGGTTCTTGAATTGTGTGACGAATGAAGTGAGGGCCCTCTATTTATACTATTCGGGCTCCTTACGGCGTAGGCAATATTGTGCCTTGATTTGTAGGGAACATGATATTTCCTTCATTTTTAACGAGATTCCTACGGTGTAGAAGAGACAAATTCCTACACCCTAGGTCTTCAAAATGATAAGTTCTTCAATACCATGCCAAAATCTACGTCGTAGACGAAACATGATCTTGTCTTCTAGCAGATGCAGAATAGTACCTACACCTTAGACACAATATATGCCTACGTCGTATGATCTTTAGATATGGAAACTTTGCTAACGTGTTACCTATGGTGTAGGGTAGGATGTATCTACGCCGTAGGTGTCTTTGAAAGTCCGTGCTTGGCGCCTTTTCCTGTCTAATTCCACCAATTAACCCACGCTTTCTGTCACTTGATTAATTTTACCTGTAAAACCATGCTTGGCGCCTTTTACCTAGGAATGAGTTTCCTAGTTTTGGAGATGAATTTATGGTACATGTATTTCTGGTACTTCCAGTTTGTCCCAAAATGTGTTTATCCCAAACACTCTTTATGTTGACATAAGTGCTTAAGATACATCATCCAGTGATCATGTTTCTCATTCTTCATTAAGTTCTCCCATTATTCAACCTCTCGAGCCTGTAAGAAGATCTAGAAGGCAAAGAGCTAAGCATGCGCGGTTAAAAGATTGTGGCTTCTAAACCAACTAAAGCTTTATGTCCTCGTTATCCTTTGTTTGCTTCTCTACAATTTCAAGGCATTCCTCAACCACATCTTACTTTTGATGGTTTATGGCATTCATAACAATTATATAATCATAACAAGGATCAAAGCACGTTATAGCGGAAGCGATTTAACAAGATCATTAATAACACAATTATAATTAATCGATTAGGGTTACATACCTTTATCCTAGCGTAGATCCACAATAACACCGACGAATCACCAATTAGGGTTTGTGAATAATTATAAAAAGATATAGTTTAAAGCAAAACTATATTACGCTCTTGTACACACGTAATGCAACGGGCTAACCGTGAGTCTAGCACTTGTAAACCAGAACTTCAACACTTGTGGAATTTAGCAAAATCGAAAACCAAAGAACCCTATGGTGGGTGTTGGTCGGCGATCGCAAGAGAGAAGGGGAAGGAAGGGACAAAAATTATAAAGGGGATTAATGTGTTTATATATGGCTTAGCAAATCTTGTTTTCCAAGTAACACACTCATTAGGAAACAAATAGTTTCCTTTGCCCCCCCCCCCCCCCTCCCCCTTTGGCCGCCGGTCGAACCACACCCAAGGGGTGTTCCGGAACTTTTCCACTTTTCTTTTCTTACATAAATGGTTATTTAACTTAACTTTTAATTTAATTAACCATTGATTAGTTAAGTTTGGTTTAATTTAATAAATATATAAATATATTTAATAAATAAAATTAACCCTTTACGTATTGTGTGCAATCCCGTAATCCCTAGTTCGATCATATCACACGACTATTAATTTAATGTCCATAAACTTTCAGCTCCCACTTGGACAAAATTGAATATCGTGATTACATTGACTAGCATCTAGTTACACTAGCAATGTCACTAGCACAACTCGAGTAAGGTCTCCTGGCAAAACCTTTTAAATGATTCATCATTTATTATTATCCTTCCATTTCAAATACAATCGTTAATAGGATATGGATTGATAGGTGTGAAAACACCCATCCTTTTACCACGTAACTATAATAATAACCAAGCCAAAACGTATATTTTATGTCGAAAATTTTGGAATTATACGTGGTTTGTGTTTTTATTGTGATTTAGGATCAAAATGTGAAAAGGGAAGAAAACACAGGCTTTAACGGGCTTTTATCAAAGAAAAAGATAAAAGACGAAGTCAAAAGATCAAGAGTGCAAAAAGAACGGAAGTCCAAGGCCTATTCTGAAGATTTATCGAAGAAAAGACTAAAGACGGAAGTTTAATTAAACCGAAGAACTCAAGTCTAAATAAGTGAAGAAATTATAAGACGAGTTTAATTAATCCTGAGACAAAGTCGAAAAAAGTCAAAGAACTTAAAAGACGAAAAGACGAGAAAGAAAGAAAGAAGGAAGCAACACATGCTTAACCTCCCTAATCACTATAAATACCCTTCATTTCACAACATTTAGTTTTGTTAGCTAATTTGACAACTTAGCTCTCCACCATTTTCATTACTTGCACCTTTAATTACTTGCACTTTCTTATTGTCATTTACTTAATTGCACCTTTAATTTCTTGCCTTTACATTCAAGTAAGTCTTTTAATTTTGTTATTGAATCTTATTTTTAATCAAGTTCTTATTTTTAATCTCTCATTCTACCTTTCTTGTTTTGCTTGATCTTTATGTTTATGAGCTTATTGTTATGTGTATTTGATTAAAGGTTATGTTTTTATGTTTCTGATTGTCTTGGATTATTGGATTTTATAGCTTATTAGTGTTTATCTTAAAGTTTTCTTAAGTTTTTATAAAAGTTATTTTTATATAAAAGTTGGTTTCGTATATCTTTTTCGTTTAAGTATTTTTCAAAAGTCTTAAAATTTTAGCTTATTAGTTTTTCTTATACATGTTTTGATTAGGTTTTTAGTTGTGTGCTTATTTGATTAATAGCTTATATATTTAGCTTATTTTGATTTTTCCTACTGTTATTCCGATCACCCTAATCGGAAAAGGGTTTTACATTCCGACCAATAGATCGGAAAAGGGTTTTGGATTCCTATCAGCATTCCGATCTGGATTCCGATTGGAGTACTTTAGGCTCACACCGATTTGACATTCCGATCAGGGGTTTTTGTTTGGTGTTCCGATTAGGCTTTTGGTGACAGCATTTCAATTTGGGATTCCGACAACATTCTGATCATCTCAAGGTTTGTCATTCCGACCGTGACATATTCCGATTACATTCCGACGAGGGTGTTTGTTGGGTATTCTGACAGGTGAGCTATTATTCCGATTCGACATTCCGATAAGGGATTCCGATCAGGGATTCCGACAGTTTTGTTTTGTTTTATTTTAATACTTTGTTTTAGTTTTATTTTTAAGTTTACATTGTTTTTAAGTTTTCAAATTTTTCACGCTTCCCGAAATGTCTGTTTTTACCAAGTGTTTTTCTATTAATTTTTAGTTTAATTTTTAAAGCTTATTTTCCCGACATTTTATTTAGTGTTATTTTAAATTTCAAGTTTACATTTTTATTTCATTGTCAAATTTAATTTTTCGTTAAGCTTTAATTTTCGTCATTTAATTTCTCGTCAATTACTTTTAAAGTTGCACCATTTATGTATTAACTAGTTTAGTTTTAATTACCGTCATTTACTTTAACGTTTTGCACATTTATTTTACAACAACTAAAAATATTGTTTCCACCAAAAGACGACTGAGTCGCACTTAAGCCAGTAGTCAATTCGAAAAGATCGGACGAACAAATTTTATACTTGGCAAAAGCCTTGTAAATGGCGCCGCTGCCGGCTCTTTTCGTAAAGATTAACGGTTTTCTGTGAGAGACACGTTGAATTTTGGGATCCGTTCACTCGTGAACGTTATTTTTCTTGCTTAAAATTTTTCAAAAATCCATAAAAATTAAAATTGTTAAAAATCCATAAAAATTAAAAAATTTCAAAAATCCAAAAAGATTTTTATTTTTATTTTTGCACGTACATATATATTCTCTATTTCTTTGGTATCTTTTACTTTTGTTTTTTCAGGTGTATGCGTACTAGATCTTCAACTTATCTAGAGCCCGAGACTCGTGAAGATTTATGTAACACCCCCAAATTTATACAACTCAATACAGCGACAGACTAGTTGGTGTTACGGGATAGCACATTACTCACATCATAGACAACGCATAAAAATCGCGTCGTTTATTAATAAAGCATTTCCATTCATAAATATCAAAGTTACATAGGTCCCAAGTCATTATATTTCATACAAAGTTTTACAAAGTATTTGAATGGAAAATATTGTTTAGGTGCGGGCCATGAATTCTTGTCGTCTTCCCGAGAATTACCTTCAAGTACCTGAGATAAGACATGTTAAAAGAAAAGGTCAGCGATAACGCCGAGTGAATTCATAGATTTTAATAAATTCCATCAATATAACTTTGGTATAAAATTAGTACCAAAAATCAATACGTACAAATCATTGTAATAGGCCGTAAAATAGCCAAAATCATTTTTATACAAATCCTTGTCGAAAATCATAATATAGGCATTTGCCTTAAAAATCATTATACGAGCCAATGTCGTAAAAACATCATACAATACGTTTCGCAACGTTGTATAGATTAAATAAAAACCGTTATAAGAATATGGTTATGAAAACCAAAACACGAACATAATATCAGTAGTATGACCCTGTATTGCTAGTCATGCAATACATCGTAATTTGAAGCGTCTAATAGTATTTCGGTGATTTGGATTATTATAAGCCGCATGACATTGTTACCTTACTAAACCAACAATGGGTAGCTAACCCGATACTAATTTTGCCCATCTAAAGTAGCGTGTCGTCACAAAGGTCACGCTATGGAAATCTTCTCATACATAAATTCGCTTACCAATCAATGTGGCACGACGGGGATCAACCGTCAAGGCGCGAACTGGGGTGATCGTCCCCAAATAGTACTATTAAATGCATAAGCGTCTACCAACTCCCGGTAGTTCACAATTCATGCTAATGGGACTTTTAGTGACATAACCTAACTTTAATAATCCATTTAATTTCATTTATCGGGTCCTTTAATCATTTATCGGGTCATACAATCGGGTCATTCAATCATTCGGGTCCAAAATCAATAAACAAACAATCGGGACAAATGGTGTCCTATTTTATAAAAACTAACATGTAATCTCCCTCGCGGGTTTATAAAACATTTATAAAAACATTTAAAAGAGTGCGAGGCTATGAACTCACGTTGATGTGGGAAGGCGGGTTATCGGCAATTCGGATGTACGGTACGTGCTTCAATCACGGAAACCTAGACAAATAATACTCGGTCTTAGACGTTTGTCCAATGACTTTATAAAAATAACAAGTATGTATACATATGATGATTATATATATATGATGATCAAGTGGGTTTACATATTCTCGTTTACTCATTTTAGTGTTATGTGTCGGTAACGTTTATACTAGTTTACTAGTTTTACCTATTTACGTATTTTAAGTCCAATAAACTCATTATAAGTTCTTTAACTTGTTTTAATCCATTTTATACTTATATTATCAGTATATATACTTTCCATGTTGGGCCCAAATGGGTTAAGCCCAATAATAAGTTTATAAGTGTTTTAGTCCATTTTTGTTGTATTATTAGTCCAATAACGTTAATTTAGTCCGTTAACGTCCGTATGTCCTATAGTTCGGTTCTATCGGTTTTTACTTGTTATACATGTTTATATATCAGTATATAAGTTTTAGAAAGTTTACATTAGACGGGTCCAACCGTCTAAGTTTTATTTAGCAAAAACGTTAATTTTACGGTATTAGCCGAAAAAGTCATAAAAATCATGTTTATAGTTTTATAACTTATAAAACTTAACAAATTACCATTTTTATAAAATGTCCACTTATTTAACCTTTAACATATTTATATAAATAAAATTCATGAGTTAGTGGGTTTTAACTTTACATTTTATACAATATAATTTTGAGTGCTTATATAATAGTATTATTCTTTATTTTTCAAAAATCTGATTTTTAACTTCACTTTCACCAAAACTGCCATATCTTGAGTTCTATTTGGAGATAGAAGCTCAAATTTTTATCACATAAACTAAATGATATGTGCTACATTTAACTCTTCTATAGCTACTGTTGAATCATCTTCTAAATATTTTCTAAAAATCGTCCAAAACAGTAACCTCAGATTTATACCCTAAACTTGTTTTGATCATATCTCACTCATTACAATGATTCCATTGCATGGCCAACTCTCACATGTGTACAAGACCCATAGATTACTGTAAATCCATTCCACTTCATCATTTTATCAGTTTACCATATGGTTCTTTACTGTTTTTATACAGCCTTTCATTTAAACAAGATTTACCCATTTTTACTTATAGTTTTTCATCTTTTTATCCATGATTATCAACAACAAATCCCCACATAACATTTTTATCATCATATAATCATCATAAACATATACAATAGGAAATAAAATGTATGTTTACATAATCAAAATAACAAGAAGTTGAGGAGGATAATCTTTATACCACCAAGTTGATGTAGGTTATGAGTTTGACATGGATTTGGATGGAGAAACTTGTGCATAGCCAAGACCATCTTCAAGACCACCATTCTTCATGTATACCTTGTGGAAAATCAGCCTCAAGACACTATGAAAACTCCTCATTGGATGTTATAAGCACCACCAATCTATAGGGTTTCAAGAGGGCTTCAACATATATGTAAATAACATAGGATTTGTGGTTGAATTTTGATCATGAATGGTGTTTATGGGGTGGATATGGACGGCAATAATGGGAGAGTAGAGAGGATGTTGAAGTGGTTTTGCATGTAAGATATGAGAGAAATGGTAAGAGTTGGTGGTTTTGTGAAGTTAGTGGCATGTGTAGCTTAACATTGAAGCTAATATGGACATGTGTAAGGCTTGTTAGCTACACTTGACACATAAGTGTCTTGTGTAGCTAGTTAAGGCCGGTTTTGATGGGGGTGGGACAAGTGTCCCACTTGTCTCATCCCCATTTATTTACGGGTACTCCTCGATTCTAATTTCCTCGATTTGCGTGCCCTCGGGTCGTTTTACGAAAAACGTTTTTATAAATTATGAATCACCGTCATAAAACGAATCTAATAAAAATTGTTTCATCAAAAACGGAGTTCGAAAACGTAAATACGTAATCATAAGGTTTCCGGTTTAGTCGTAAAGGACGTTAAAATAAAATCGTAAGTCCTAATCTCTTCTCGTAAATTTGTGTGTTTATGAACTAACACAAATTTAAAACTCCAAAATAATATTCACGGATAAATTTATTTTCTGAAATGTCGGACTGTCACCAAAGACGGTGTATGTAAACGTAAGCACGTAACGTTGAATCCTCCGGTTTAGACGTAGTCGATGCTACTCCAAGACGTAAATCCAAATTTCTTCCCAAAAATAAGTGAGTTCATATTGTAACATTAAAATAATATTTGAGAATAATATTTGAGAATAAAATATCAACCATAAATTGACGGATTGTCACAGCATTTACCCCTAAACAAGATCTTTGTCCTCAAAGATCATCTTACCTTACTACTCGCTTCTTATAGAGTTAAATCCATGTGGGTATTTCCTCCACATTTGGTGTTTTCTCACAAGTGTAATCCATTATAATACGCGAGTTTCATCAAACATAACTATAGGAATAAGATCAGGCTTAATGTTGACTTACTTTCTCTATCCATGATGTTCACGGGTTTCTGATGAATGCAACTTTTTGCCGATCTAAGCTTTACTAAGAATAATCAGATTCTCACTTGATAGATATTCCATCATTTTCGATACACGAAACATAATTTACGCAGCTCTTGAAGTCCTAGGGTAGATCCAGCTTATATGCCTTTCAATCCCAACTTTTACATCATCTCAATGGTCCCAAACAACGGGGACTTATATCCCATGATTTGTCAGATCATGAATTCATTTTTCCAAGGTTAAAAATTGTGGCATAACTTCGCTACCCATTTGGCACTTCAAGATCTACATTCCACATTCACTTAATCTCTTGCCCACTACCGGCTGTCAATAATCAGATCCTAATTTCAACCATCATTTCAGGTCTCGCGGGTCGGGTATTTTGTAAGGTTAGGTTCGCCATCATAGGAAACCTTAACCTAAAAGACTTGTCCAACTCACTATGGGTGTATGTCGGATGTCTTCATCTCAATTCTTGCTTACAGATGCTCTAAGATTTAGATCCTAACAAGATTCGATCTCGACCCTAATACGATAATTATCAATGATAATGTCTCCAAAGGAAAACGATTATACGGTCTATTTACCAAAGGTCAATCATTCAAACATAGAACAGCGCTTATAGTATTTTGTGTTGTTACTTTACCTCGTCCCTTCGATTGGGGTGGTACATAGTACTCTCATCAAGGTTCGTTCTCAATGATTTCTGAGCAAATCTCTAGAAATTCGATGCGAAGCGAGGATCTTGATAAAGATGTTCGATACAGGCATACTATGTTTACATAACTCTTTTGCATTTATCATTAACAGGAATGATATTAGCAGATTTGGTCAGTCTGTCGACGATGACCCAAATCGAATCAAATTCAGATGCTGACCTTTGCAATAGCTAGACGTTTACTAATGTATGAGGCGATGTCTGCCTTCATAATTTGCCATTAGTACAACTTCTTCAGACAAAGATACTTTTAGTCATCAATGACATAAATAGAATACTTATACTTACAAATTCCAACAAAACTATATCTCACAATCTCCATATTTAGGCAACCACAAGTGGCCTTTAAAACATTTAACGCTATCGGCTTCTCAATTTTAATGGTTCACATTATCCGCGAACGCCTTTTTATTATTTATATTATCCTTCTTACAAACATCATTTATTTTTATATTGCTCGGCAATTTATTTTGCACCTTCGTTATTAAGAAATATATCCTAATTGGTTCTTTATCCTTTTTATATAATATGTCAGTATCTATATTCACTTCTCATGATGATGTAATTATCATGTCCACAATTCACTCAGATATTCTTTCTATATTATGCGTCAGTAATTACGTTCACCTTCCTGATGAAATAAATATCATAACCGTATTTATTCAAAATTATTTCTTCATATCTTCTATGTTTTTGTTTCGTCTTTACTATCATTTTTATCCGTTTTACTCAATCCGACGTTTAAAGCGTCGATAATTATTACAACTAATTAAATAATAAATTTTCAATTTTTATGAAATGTAAACATAAAGATTTTAAATTTCTTAGTTCGACCAACTATATAAAATGTTCAAAATAAATTTTGAATTTAATTAACAAGATTTTTGTTGATTTATCGAAAATAATTAAAATAATTAATAAGATCCGAAAATGTTCGAGAAATCTTTGTTTATATTTTGGTCAAAATTTTCTTAGTTGAAAAGCAAAATTTGTTGTTTCAAATTTCAAGTTATGGTTTAAACGGTTTTCTTCAATCCTTTTTAAGTTATCTGGAGGTATACACAAACATTTACCCCTAAACAGAAGTTTAGTTAAATGGTTTGTGTATAAGGGAATAATCCCTTTAAAAATCCTTTGTTAAAACATTTGTCAAAATATATTTGCACTTTCTTTTTGGTAAAGCCAAAGTCTTAAAAGGGCTCTTAATTTTATTTTTTTGAAGAGTCTATATGCATATATCTTACCGTCATTAATCCAATGGTCGTTTTATGTAAAGGATTAAGTTCTTAATCACATGCTAAATAATTAAGGTATAGGTTTTCATTGTTTAGCCAATTCAGGGCAGTCTATAAATAATTATTAACTCGTTCTTATTCTTATAAACAAACATATAGTCCTTAATGATCACGAGCATGAGTTTATCAAATTACAGTCTACACACGTGTTCACCAAATTATGAAGGCTACATGTGCATCGATCAATCCAAACGACATCACATGAAACTCATAATGTTCATTACAAGTTCTGGATGTAGTGATTTGAATACATAATCTTTTCCGCAGATGCGAAGTTGATGATAACCATACCGTGGATCAAATCTTTAAAACATACACTAGAACCTTGTAAATGATCGAACAAATCTTCCATTTCGAGTTATGGATATTGTTTTCGATTGTCAATTTACTCAGTTCACAGTAATCTATAAATATAAGGAATGATATCACCATAGCTCTTCATGATGACAGGCTTGGTATAATAAAATCTTTCTCCGACAACTCTCTCAGTCGTACGGTAATTCCTTTAATTTAGATGGTGCTGACGTACAGTGCACATGCCATAGGTGCAGCACCGGGAATACAATCAATACCAAATTCTACTTGCCTTAATGGCGAAAGTCTAGGTAATTCATCAACAAATACTTACTAAAGTTTCAGATCACATAAATATCTTTTAATATACTCATATTAGGTTCTTTCTAGATTATAATATCTATAACTAATTCACAACCATTAATGGTATAATATCAAGTCTAAATGCAGGATATGGTCATCCATCAAGAATTATTTAGATCACTTTTGATAATCAACATCTTATCATTTAGGAGAATTCTACTCGAGTTCCCATCAATTAAGACAATGTCATCATGTCATAATCAATCAATCCATTCCACTGGCACTATCAACTTTCCAGTTTTATTGTCGTCGATAAGATGTGAACTTCTCAAAAGACTAATAATAATTCATAGTCCTTCACAAATTCAGGGATATTAGGAGACATAACTACTAGTAAAAGAGTAAGGTCAACGCATAATCTATGCGAGAGAACTTCAAATCAGATACGGATGAAAACATTTAATGAATATGAATATATCCCATGTTTTCATAATTTGAGTACGCATTTGAAAGCTCCTCGGATCGTTACCCAGGTCATTCAAATGAAATCAAATCATAAGAAATGATAAGAACATCAATACATCCAGTCGGGTATCAACACTCGGTAATCAGATACTTTTCCTAAGAATCTCACTACGGGAGAATTGGATAGGAAAGAATTGTCAATTGTCAAATAAGACAATTTCCACAGATGAGTAAATTCGACTCAGAAGAATAGATGCTATAGGCACATATGTAGGTGTCCCTAACACTATGTCCCTATTTTTTACTTCTTGCAGATCTCATAAATTTTAATCTTTCACAATCTTCAAGGAAAATGTAGTGTTTATTCATTAGTTTTATGGTGACTACTAATCAGTCTTGCATAGTCCATTCCAAATTGTATGTAGGCGCCCAACTATATACAATTTCAAGATCAACAATGCAATACTCAGTTCTTCAAAATTTTAACATCATGTTTATAGTAAAAACATTTTCATGCTTAATTCTTAGATAAGAATCAGGAATAAATTTTCAAAGATTTTCTTTGTTATGAAAACAGTTAAGTTTTCCAAGGTACTTTATAAACAACTTCTTTTCGATAACAATCACTTATAAATCTCACCTTGAATAATCCTTTTAGTGATGAAAATTCAATTTTCTCAAAGGATACCGTTTTAACTTTATAAAAACAATGTGTGATCTGCAGAAAAGTGATGAAGGCTTGTTCACCAAGAATTAACTACGATATAATAGGAAATGAGCTTTATCCAAATAATCATGAGGTTCATGATCTCGATGGCACTCAAAAAGAATAATTCACAACGTAACTCAAATCAAGATGAGTACTCGTTCAATGGTTACATCACTAATGCGAACATTAGGATGAAGTAATAAAGGATAGATAACATCGATACATGTAGGATTTAGCAATCAAAGGTAGTCTTTTCATTAATCACAAACAAGTCAAAATTGTACCGTGACACATTACGCGTCACTATGTCATACAATTCTCAGAACTCATCCTACCAACTGATATCTCAGTTAAGTTAGGGATTTTTAAAAGATACCACAATGAATACTAATCTACAAGAGTCATTAGGTGTTCCACATGTCCCGGAAGATCCATCGGTCCCAATTCAGAAGAAGATTTCTTCAATTTATTTCTTGGACACTGGGCATCCTCATTAGTGGACAATGGCCTAGGAACAACACTTAACACGAATCAACAATCAATTAAAACCTTATAATTCAATCACAAAACTTAACGATTCCCTCTTAACAATCTCATATTCCAATACAAGTTAAATTTTACTTTATTCAAGTTTCAACCAATTTTATACTCAATTCGATATCCTACCTCATTATCCAATACTTACAACCTTATTCTTCGGCTTTGTAAAGGCAATACAATCTCAATATGAATCAACACTTAATTTCCAATCCTATTAGCTCTTACAACAACAATTATCAAATGAGTCATTAATATGAAATGACTTGATCATTCAACTAGACTTCTCGGAAAGGTATTAGTGGCATGAGGATTTTGGGTACTGGTTCCAATGACAGCCTCAAGTGCAACATTCACCCTTTCGATTTCAAATTTAAGAATTGGATGACAACGAATCAGATGACATCTTTCTAGGTGGTAACGTTTTGTCAAACTCCACTCTATAAGGAAAGATCGTCATAACATCGATATCAGATTTAATCTCGCCAATCCTTTTTCAATATCATAATCAACTAATATCTACATTTCTACGAATATCAACCATTTGTTGGGATCATAAATATCCGCAACTTGGTTTAGATCTAGGATAGCTAGAATTCCTACGTGAATAGCTTCGATTAATTTACTAGGGGATTTAGGGTTACTTGTGACAATCGACGTCGTATAAATACCTCGTATAAAAATCAAAATAATCATCAAACAATCATGTAATAAAATTACATCATATATATATATATATATATATATATATAATCCAAGTTATATATATATTAAAATAACATTTCTCAGTCTTGGCCTTGTCGGTAACTCGGGAATTCTTCGGCACCGTTATAGTCAAAATATTTTTAGACATTTTTAGAAAAATGTTTATAGTTAAAAGATTTTGAAATGTTTTATTCAAAACCTTGGTTTTAAAAATCTTTCGTTCTCTATAACGAGAGCTCTGGTACCAAACTGTAACACCCCCAAATTTATACAACTCAATACAGTGGAAGACTAGTTGGTGTTACGGGATAACACATTACTCACATCATAGACAACGCATAAAAATCGCGTCGTTTATTAATAAAGCATTTCCATTCATAAATATCAAAGTTACATAGGTCCCAAGTCATTATATTTCATACAAAGTTTTACAAAGTATTTGAATGGAAAATATTGTTTAGGTGCGGGCCATGAATTCTTGTCGTCTTCCCGAGAATTACCTTCAAGTACCTGAGATAAGACATGTTAAAAGAAAAGGTCAGCGATAACGCCGAGTGAATTCATAGAGTTTAATAAATTCCATCAATATAACTTTGGTATAAAATTAGTACCAAAAATCAATACGTACAAATCATTGTAATAGGCCGTAAAATAGCCAAAATCATTTTTATACAAATCCTTGTCGAAAATCATAATATAGGCATTTGCCTTAAAAATCATTATACGAGCCATTGTCGTAAAAACATCATACAATACGTTTCGCAACGTTGTATAGATTAAATAAAAACCGTTATAAGAATATGGTTATGAAAACCAAAACACGAACATAATATCAGTAGTATGACCCTGTATTGCTAGTCAGGCAATACATCGTAATTCGAAGCGTCTAATAGTATTTCGGTGATTTGGATTATTATAAGCCGCATGACATTGTTACCTTACTAAACCAACAACGGGTAGCTAACCCGATACCAATTTTGCCCATCTAAAGTAGCGTGTCGTCACAAAGGTCACGCTATGGAAATCTTCTCATACATAAATTCGCTTACCAATCAATGTGGCACGATGGGGATCAACCGTCAAGGTGCGAACTGGGGTGATCGTCCCCAAATAGTACTATTAAATGCATAAGCGTCTACCAACTCCCGGTAGTTCACAATTCATGCTAATGGGACTTTTAGTGACATAACCTAACTTTAATAATCCATTTAATTTCATTTATCGGGTCCTTTAATCATTTATCGGGTCATACAATCGGGTCATTCAATCATTCGGGTCCAAAATCAATAAACAAACAATCGGGACAAATGGTGTCCTATTTTATAAAAACTAACATGTAATCTCCCTCGCGGGTTTATAAAACATTTATAAAAACATTTAAAAGAGTGCGAGGCTATGAACTCACGTTGATGTGGGAAGGCGGGTTATCGGCAATTCGGATGTACGGTACGTGCTTCAATCACGGAAACCTAGACAAATAATACTCGGTCTTAGACGTTTGTCCAATGACTTTATAAAAATAACAAGTATGTATACATATGATGATTATATATATATGATGATCAAGTGGGTTTACATATTCTCGTTTACTCATTTTAGTGTTATGTGTCGGTAACGTTTATACTAGTTTACTAGTTACCTATTTACGTATTTTAAGTCCAATAAACTCATTATAAGTTCTTTAACTTGTTTTAATCATTTTATACTTATATTATCAGTATATATACTTTCCATGTTGGGCCCAAATGGGTTAAGCCCAATAATAAGTTTATAAGTGTTTTAGTCCATTTTTGTTCTATTATTAGTCCAATAACGTTAATTTAGTCCGTTAACGTCCGTATGTCCTATAGTTCGGTTCTATCGGTTTTTACTTGTTATACATGTTTATATATCATTATATAAGTTTTAGAAAGTTTACATTAGACGGGTCCAACCGTCTAAGTTTTATTTAGCAAAAACGTTAATTTTACGGTATTAGCCGAAAAAGTCATAAAAATCATGTTTATAGTTTTATAACTTATAAAACTTAACAAATTACCATTTTTATAAAATGTCCACTTATTTAACCTTTAACATATTTATATAAATAAAATTCATGAGTTAGTGGGTTTTAACTTTACATTTTATACAATATAATTTTGAGTGCTTATATAATAGTATTATTCTTTATTTTTCAAAAATCTGATTTTTAACTTCACTTTCACCAAAACTGCCATATCTTGAGCTCTATATGGAGATAGAAGCTCAATTTTTTATCACATAAACTACATGATATGTGCTACATTTAACTCTCCTATATCTACTGTTGAATCATCTTCTAAATATTTTCTAAAAATCGTCCAAAACAGTAACCTCAGAGTTATACCCTAAACTTGTTTTGATCATATCTCACTCATTACAATGATTCCATTGCATGGCCAACTCTCACATGTGTACAAGACCCATAGCTTACTGTAAATCCATTCCATTTCATCATTTTATCAGTTTACCATATGGTTCTTTACTGTTTTTATACAGCCTTTCATTTAAACAAGATTTACCCATTTTTACTTATAGTTTTTCATCTTTTTATCCATGATTATCAACAACAAATCTCCACATAACATTTTTATCATCATATAATCATCATAAACATATACAATAGGAAATAAAATACATGTTTACATAATCAAAATAACAAGAAGTTGAGGAGGACAATCTTTATACCACCAAGTTGATGTAGGTTATGAGTTTGACATGGATTTGGATGGAGAAACTTGTGCATAGCCAAGACCATCTTCAAGACCACCATTCTTCATGTATTCCTTGTGGAAAATCAGCCTCAAGACACTATGAAAACTCCTCCTTGGATGTTATAAGCACCACCAATCTATAGGGTTTCAAGAGGGCTTCAACATATATGTAAATAACATAGGATTTATGGTTGAATTTTGATCATGAATGGTGTTTATGGGGTGGATATGGACGGCAATAATAGGAGAGTAGAGAGGATGTTGAAGTGGTTTTGCATGTAAGATATGAGAGAAATGGTAAGATTTGGTGGTTTTGTGAAGTTAGTGGCATGTGTAGCTTAACATTGAAGCTAATATGGACATGTGTAAGGCTTGTTAGCTACACTTGACACATAAGTGTCTTGTGTAGCTAGTTAAGGCCGGTTTTGATGGGGGTGGGACAAGTGTCCCACTTGTCTCATCCCCATTTATTTATGGGTACTCCTTGATTCTAATTTCCTCGATTTGCGTGCCCTCGGGTCGTTTTACGAAAAACGTTTTTATAAATTATGAATCACCGTCATAAAACGAATCTAATAAAAATTGTTTCATCAAAAACGGAGTTCGAAAACGTAAATACGTAATCCTAAGGTTTCCGGTTTAGTCGTAAAGGACGTTAAAATAAAATCGTAAGTCCTAATCTCTTCTCGTAAATTTGTGTGTTTATGAACTAACACAAATTTAAAACTCCAAAATAATATTCACGGATAAATTTATTTTCTGAAATGTCGGACTGTCACCAAAGACGGTGTATGTAAACGTAAGCACGTAACGTTGAATCCTCCGGTTTAGACATAGTCGATGCTACTCCAAGACGTAAATCCAAATTTCTTCCCAAAAATAAGTGAGTTCATATTGTAACATTAAAATAATATTTTCAAATAATATTTGAGAATAAAATATCAACCATAAATTGACGGATTGTCACAATTTAGATATGGCTGGTGTGAACAACAACAATAACCCACCGCACCTCAACAATAATAACAACAACAATGTTCCCCCACCCGACCTTAGAACGATGGAGGAGCTTTGTCAACCAACAATGAATGTACGAGGAGGACCGATTGCGCCGATGCAAATCACGGCTCCAGAGTTTTCGTTGAAGCATCACATGATCCAACAAGTGCAGAACACTTCTCCATTTAGAGGATTACCGGATGATGATGCCAACAAACACCTCGACAAGTTCATTACTGTTACTCAAAGCATGAAGTTGCCCGGGGTTACTATGGATTTTCTTCGCCTTCACCTATTTCCACACACCTTATCCCACCATGCCGAAAAATGGTTTGATCGTCTTCCGAAGAATTCAATTCATACTTGGGATGAGATGACTCAACGCTTTTTGTCGCGCTACTTTCCACCATAAAATGTTCACGAGCCTTCGGAATCAAATTAGTGGATTTACTCAAGAACCCGATGAATCACTTTTTGATGCTTGGGAACGATATAATGTTTTGATCGATCGGTGTCCAAACCAAAACATGCTCCCCGTTACTTTGATTGATACTTTCTACAACGGTTTAACTTTTCGTGATCGTGATACGATTAATGCAGCCGTCGGTGGCACATTTATGAAAAGAAGACCTGAAGAGTGTAGAGAGCTTATAGAGAACATGCCTACTCACCACAAAATTTGGGATTCATCCGCATCTTCAAGGAATAACCCGAGAGTCAATGTTTCTTCTACTTCTTCAAACCCTGATATCACCAAAATCTACCCGCACAATGGTCTAAATGAGCAAAAACATGCAACTCTTGGCTACAAATCATCAACAACAAGTTAAATCTGTAGCAATTTCTTATGAGACTTGCGGGGGTCCTCATTCATACACTGAGTGTCCTTCTACTCATGACAATCCGGAAAACGTGTATGCGGCTTATGGTAACTACTCAACGGAAAACTACCACGCCCGACCTCAAGGTGATCGTAACTTGCTAAGTTACCGTTTTAACAATTTTATTTCACCTGGTTTTTCTCCTCAAAACTGTTGGAAATACGTTTTACGTATTAAGAAGGATCGGTCACTCCAACGATAGTCCATGTAATAGCTCGTAGTTTAGTTAACTTTCTTTATTTATCAAACAAGTCCAAGCCTAGCCTACAATATGTGTAGGCCGGCCCAAACGTGTAAGCCCAAGCCCATTGCAAGGCTTAGGTATATAAACCCTCTCCTTAGATGGAGAGGGTGTGTGGTTATTCACTTTTCACATAGTAAACATTGGTTTTCTCTCTCAAGAAGTGTGTGTAATCTACCATCTCTCTATCTCTTTCTCTCTCTAAAAACATAAGAAAGATTTACATTTCTTCAAATGGTATCAAGAGCTTGGGATGAAATATAGGTTTGTTTTAGTGTTGCGTATGTTTTATAAACATTTCGTAGGTTGTTGAGTATTTCTTGCCGAATCATCAAATTTTTTTTGTGTTTGATCGTGATTTTCAAGTAATATAACGTAGTGATTCGTGTTATAGTGTTTTTGGTATCTTGGTTTTGGTTAAAACACAATCTTTCTTGGATCAAAAGTTCAAAAAGTTCTTGTTTCTTCATTCCAAATTTCAAGCAACCATCACCATCGAAAAGTACAAGTGCAAAGGGGTCTCCATCGCAATAACCATCTCCATCGGAAAGTGACTACTTCCACATTGCGATACTTGGATTTTGATACTTATTCCGATCTGGACATTCCGATCGTTCTTTGCGATCTGGGATTCCGACGGCTTTAAGGATTCTTATGACGTCACTCTGTCCATTTTATTTTAGCAACATTTCGATCTGGACATTCCGATCTGGATATTCCGATCTGGACATTCTGATCTGGACATTAAGATAGTGTGACATTCCGATAGTGACATTCTGATAGTGGCATTCCGATAGTGACATTCCGATCTGGACATTAAGATTGTGTGACATTCCGATCTGGACATTCCGATCTAGACATTCCGATACCAGCAACATTCCGACAGAAAAGAGTATTCCGACAGAAATCAACATTCCGACAATCCAAAAATTATTCCTTAAAAAATTTCGAAATCGTGTGTAATTTTGACTTGGAATTTTTGGTTTATCGAGAACATATTTTAGGGGATTTTAACATTGTTTCTCGATTTTAACTCACAACAACACAAAATTACTTAACCTTATTTCATTGTTCGATCAACTTTGTAAATCTTAACTTATTGAAATGGAGTACACATCTCTTACGGATAAGTCCATCCTCTCGGGTACGGATAATCGTCCACCAATGTTGGAGAAGTCTATGTACGAGGATTGGACTTCCCGAATGGAACTTTACATGTTGAACAAAGAGAATGGACATCTCATTTCGGCATCGGTGCTCAATGGACCATTAGATTATGGTACAGTAACGGAAGGTACGACTACTCGTCCTCGCACAACGGGTGAGTTGACTGGAGATATGAAGATTCAAGACAAATGTGATAAGTATGCTACAAACATCATTCTCCAAGCCCTTCCTCCAGATGTCTACAAACTCGTCAGCAAACATAAAGTTGCCAAAGAGTTATGGGATAGAATTCAGGTTCTAATGCAAGGCACCTCGTTAACTAAACAAGAACGAGAGTGTAAGCTTTATGATACTTTTGATAAGTTTGCCTATGTGCCAGGGGAGACTCTCAATGATTACTATCTGAGATTTAACCTATTGTTGAATGAGCTTAGTATCTATGGCATGGCAATTCCTACCTTTCAATTGAACACCAAGTATTTGAACACTCTTCCTCCAGAATGGAAAAAATATGTGACGGATGTTAAATTGGCTAAGGACTTGCATAACACCAATGTGGATCAACTTCAAGCTTTTCTTCAACAACACGAATGCCATGTGATCGAGGCTCGGTTGTCTACACCTCAAGTTCATGATCCACTTGCAATGTATGCTTCTCAGCAAAACATGGCTTATACTTATCAGCAACCATCATACTTGCAACAGACACAACCACACAACTATCAGCAACCACAGCAACCATCTTATCAACCACTAATGATGCCACAACAAGCATTTCAACAAAGTGTTCATCAACAATATTTTCCACAGCAACCACCATATCAGACATCACCATCACAAGCCAACACTTCTCCAATGGGCTATACTCCTCAGCAAGGATATTTTCCAATAGAAGCACAACCAGCACAAGCTTTCTACTCTAACGAACTTCCACCAATCCAAGCACCGGTCTTTACTCCAAATGATACGCCAGCTAATGTTCTAAACCATCTCACCGCCTACTTGTCAAAACTTGTTGCAACTAGAGGATTTCCACCAACAAACAATCAGCTCCGCACCTCCTCAAATCCTCGACAACAAGCTACTGTTCAAGATGGTCAAGTAACAGTGCAACCTATTTAGGGAAGGAAAAGTTCATATGGACCTCCTACAAGGACTGGGAACAATCAAGCTGTGAATTCTCAAGCTAGTGGAAATGGAAGTCCTATTGGTCCTAAAAAGGTTGTGACTTGCTACAATTACCGAGGACAAGGTCATATGGCTAGGGAATGCACTCAGCCAAAAAGGAGAAGGGATGATGCATGGTTTCGTGAGAAGATGTATTTGGTTGATGCTCAGTCTAAGGGGAAGATTTTGGATTCAGAGGAGTTAGCATTTCTTGCAGACCCAGGGGCAGCAGATACTGAAGGCATTGCAGTTGTTTCCACTTCTAATGCAGCTTATCAAGCGGACGATCTTGATGCATACGATTCGGATTGTGATGACATTCACTCTGCCCAAGCTGCTCTCGTTGCTAATCTCTCTCACTACGGTTCTGATGTCATCAGTGAGGTACCAACCACATCTAGTAATATTGATGATAACCAACATCAAGTTGGGCATGAAAATGACAACCTCGAACAGCATTCGGGGACTAGTAACTCAAATGATGTGGTACCCAATCCTACACATTTGAGTGAACCTCAACCAAATGCTACGACGGGTATGGAATCTTATGCTCAACATGATTTGGTCATGGTGCCTAAACATATTATTGATCAAATGCATATGGCCCTCAGCCAATCCGTAGATACCAATTCCACCCTAACTGCTGAGCTTGCGTTGCATAAAGAAAAGGTCAAAACTTTTGAAATGGTCCCTCAAGTAGAGAAAATAACATGTTCTGAATTTGACTAATTTCGTTTTGAAAAGATTGAACACTTGAAAGAAATAGAATCATTAAAAGCTAATATTTCCAGTGAATTAAAAGCAAAAGAGTCGGTTGTCAATGATTTTCAGAAACTTAAAATGGATTTCGAAACTCTCGAGTCTAAAAGGGTTGAATCGGAAATTAATGCTACCAAACTTCTTAAATTTAAAGAACAACGGCTTTTAAAACAATACGCTTCCACGGAAAAGGTTCATCTTTTAACCAAATCATTTAAAGAACTCGAACTTAAGCGTCTTCAGGATTTACCGCCTAATCCAAGTTATGCAAAACAAGCTTAGGAACATATTCCCGGTCTTTATGATATGACCATAATTGGCAAATCGAAAGAAGCACCTTTTGTTCGTAGTACTGAGGAGACACAGTCACTTGCGGATGAAACTCATTCTAAAATGATTTCAAAATTCCATACAATTGATTTTGATCAACATAACAAAGATCAATTTTTGAAAAAGACACGCATTCGCTTACAAAAGGAATTAACTGAATTGACAGTTCTTGTGCCCCAAAGTTTGTCAAATGAAAACCTTCCTAGTACGTCTCCTACACTTGTTAAAACGGATTTAACGAAGTTAATTCCACCGGTAAGTAAGGCGTCCGTTAACTTAAATGCGGTACACCAACACTTAGCCGATTTTGACAAGGTCATTTTGGAACGTACGACGGCTTCGGCCATAACGGAAGGTGAATGGAACTTTGAGCACACTAGAGCTGCGTTCCGAAATGAAATTGTTCCGTTTGTAGACAATGTTAAGGCTTGTCTTAGTAATCTTGATCAAGATTTGTTTTTGGAAATAGAAGAAGTTAGACGTGTTTTAAATGAAATGGAAGATGCTTATGAAAATAGTTTACTTGAAATAGAACGGGTTTCACGCCAAAATGATCAGCTTCTGAAGCAAGTGATGTCTCATGATATAGTTTCTGTCTGTGTGAATAAAAGTGTTGATAATGATTCTATTGTGCATAATGTTGAATCTGTGGATAATGTGGTAGATAGTACTTGTCACGAATCTGACGCTGAATTTTTAAAGCTTCAAGATTCATATTCTTCGCTTTCAAAACGTTTTGATGAGATTCAAACACATTGTATTTCGCTTGAATGCAAGCAACAATTTATTCAAGAAATCTTTGAAACGTCATTCGAAGGTGTTAATATCGATGATGAAAACTTTGAAAAGAATTTTCGATTGAATTTACAATCAAAACAGCGTCAGCCAAGTGACAAAGTTGCTAAATCATTACCGATTGAAATAGAGAAATCTAAGGAGATTAACTGTGTGAACGTACTTGAGGCCGCTGAGAATTTTAAACTTTATCTAGATAATCGAGTTTCCAAGATCTTGTCCAAAGTTGATAACTTAAAACAGAAAAATACACGACTCCTCGATTCAGTAAAGCCCGCATGTGCAAATACCACTGCACAGAATCAATCATTGATTGAATAGTTGAATCAAAAGTCGGTGGAAATATCTGATTTGAGGTAACAAATTTGTGATAAGAATCTGGTCTTGGCTGAGTTAAAGGAAACACTTCGTACTATAAAAGGTAAGAATATTGTCGATAACGCAGCCACTATCTCAGCATCGTCCTCTAGTGCAATCAAAAGGAACATTATAGCCGTCACACCATTTAATAAGGGCCCTAGGACTAAACCATCTCAAACTTTGGTCACTAAAGATAAGGCGGAATCAAAACCAGCTTCTAATATTCCCGTGTTGCCTTCTACAGGAGTAAGCACCACTACTAAGGCTCAAAGATCTAAGCTTAAAAGAAACAAAAAGAATGATAGGATCTTGCCCCCATCTAGTAGTCAAGTGAAGAAGAAAGTAGAAGCCCATCCTAGGAATGTTATTTCTGTTTTGAATAAAAAGAATCATGTATCTAAACCTAAAGGCTCTGCGGTTGTGCAGCGTTCTAAGCCTAGTGTGAATTCTAATTTGAAATGTTGGAATTGCAATGAATGTATGTTTTCTAGTCGTCATGATTCTTGCCTTATTGACCATGTGAATGAGATGTATGCCCGGAAAAATGGATTAGAATGGAAACCGACTGGGAAAGTGTTAACCCAAGTTGGTTGGATGTGGCGCCCCACTGGTAGAACTTTCACTATAGTAGGAAATATGTGCCCTTTGACTAGGATCACTCCCACTAAAGCGAAGAAAGCGTGCCCTTTAACTAGGAGTACCAAGGCTACCAAAACACAAGCGTGTCCTTTAACTAGGAACACCGACACTACTGTAGGAAACAAGTGCCCTTTAAATAGGTCTACTCCCACTGTAGTGCCCGCGAATAATCCAAAACCTAAGAAAGTTGGAACAGTAAAATCTGTTAGTGCTAAGACTCACATTAGAAAACGCAGGAAATCTAAGGGTCACAAAAATGTTAGCAATTCTGATAATATTTTATCTGTATCTGCTAACACTCTGGAACCAATAGTTTCCAATGCATTGTCTACTGTTGTTGTTGAAAACAGGTGGTCCAAATTGTTCTCTGGTATTTGGACTCTGGTTGCTCCAAGCATATGACTGGAGATCGCTCTCAGCTCAGAAATTTCGTCAGCAAGTTTCTTGGTACGGTTCGATTTGGAAATGATCATATTGCAAAGATAATGGGTTATGGTGAATATCATATTGGGAATGTTATAATTTCAAGAGTGTATTATGTGGAAGGTCTCGGTCACAACTTATTTTCTGTGGGACAATTTTGTGATGCAAACCTAGAAGTCGCTTTTCGAGAGCATATCTGCTTCATTCGTAATTTGGAAGGGGTTGATTTATTGAAAGGTACTCGAGGGAATAATTTGTATACTTTGTCTCTACAAGACATGATGGCCGCTTCTCCCGTATGTCTTCTCTCCAAAGCATCAAAGACTAAGTCATGGTTATGGCATCGACGGTTATCTCATCTTAACTTTGACGCCATTAATCACGTGGCGAAAAACGACCTTGTTCGTGGTCTTCCTAAACTATCATTTCACAAGGATCATTTGTGTTCCGCGTGTACAATGGGGAAAAGCACTAAGAAGTCTTACAAACCCAAGACTGAAGACACCAACCAAGAGAAACTTTATCTATTGCATATGGATCTTTGTGGGCCAATGCGTGTTGAAAGTCTTAGTGGCAAAAAGTACATCCTTGTCATTGTCGATGATTACTCTCGGTTTACATGGGTGAAATTTCTTAAAGCAAAAAATGAGGCACCTAAATTCATCATCGGATTTCTCAAGATGATTCAAGTGCGTCTCAACACTACTATCTGACACATTCGTATAGATAATGGAACCGGATTTGTGAATCAAATTTTGCATGATTATTATGAAGAAGTTGGCATTTCTCATGAAACATCCGTTGCTCGCACTCCACAACAAAACGGTGTCGTTGAAAGGCGAAATCGCACACTTATGGAAGCTGCTCGAACGATGTTAATTTACGCAAAGGCTCCATTGTTTTTATGGGCAGCAGCAGTATCTACCGCAGTTTACACCCACAACCGGTCCCTAATTCGTAAACGCCATGGTAAAACACCTTATGAGCTTCTCCATGGAAAAGTACCAGATTTATCATATCTTCATGTATTTGGTTCTCTTTGCTATCCAAATAATGATGGTGACAATTTGGGAAAACTTCAACCAAAGGCTGATATTGGTATTTTCATTAGTTACGCACCCGCAAAGAAGGCATACCGAATCTACAACTGTAACTCTCGCAAGATCCTCGAAACTATGAATGTTGATTTTGATGAGTTGACAGCAATGGCTTCTGAGCAAAGCAGCTCTGAACCCGCACTTGATGAAATGGGACCCAGTAACATTAGTTCTGGTCTTGTCCCAAACAACCCTACTTCATCATCATTTACACCACCTTCTAGGACTGAATGGGATACGTTGTTTCAACCGTTCTTTGATGAATTCTTTACTCCTCCAAGTATTGTTGCTCCAGAACCTGAGGTAATAGCTCCGGTAACCGAAGTTGTCGCTCCAGCAACCGAAGCACAATCTGATACGTCTGCACCTACATTTGGTTAAGATATACCTTCAACAAGTAATTCTCAACCAACACATGTTTCAACTACCCATGTCATGCCTATTGATGATGAAGAGGATGATGATGATCACGATTTGGAATTCGCTCAAATGCATGAACTTCCATTCTTTGGTGTACCAATTCCCGACCCTAATCAAGCCGGGTCGTCCACCTCGGATGAAGCTCTAACTACAATTTACTCCAATTCACGGATTCGTGAACATGACAGCAAGTGGACAAAGGATCATCCTATAGATTCTATTATTGGTGACCCTAATCGTCCGGTATCCACACGAAGTCAGCTACAAGAAAATGCAATGTTTTGTCATTTTGATGCTTTTCTCACTTAAGTTGAACCTAAGACATGGCAACAAGCTTTTACTCAATCCTGTTGGATAGAAGCTATGCAAGAAGAACTTAACGAATTCATACGTCTTGAAGTTTGGGAACTTGTCCCATGCCCGGATCAAGTGCAGTTACTCACTTTGAAATGGGTTTACAAGGTGAAACTCGATGAGTTAGGCGGAATATTGAAGAACAAAGCTCGACTAGTAGCTCGTGTATACAAGCAATTATTGGGCATCGACTTTATGGAATCCTTTGCACCTGTTGCCCGTTTGGAAGCTATTAGACTATTCCTCGCTTATGCATCCCATATGAATATGATTGTCTATCAGATGGATGTGAAGACGGCATTTCTTAATGGTGAAATCAAGGAAGAAGTCTATGTTCAACAGCTGGATGGTTTTGTGAATCCTAATTATCCTAATCATGTGTACAAGCTTAAGAAGGCTCTCTATGGGTTGAAGCAAGCTCCACGCGCATGGTATGATCTATTGTCACAATTCCTCATTACGCAAGTCTTCGCTAAAGGCAAGGTGGATCCCATGCTGTTCATTCAAAAATGAGGTAAAGATATGATTATGGTACAAATATATGTTATTATATTTGCAGCCTCGACCCAAACCTTATCCGACGAGTTTGGGACACTCATGTCTTCCAAGTTTAAGATGCCAATGATGGGCAAGGTATCATTCTTCTTAGGTCTTCAGATATCTCAGAGTCCCAGAGGCATCTTTATCAATCAATCCAAGTATGCCCTTGAATCGCTAAAGAAGTATAAGATGGAATCTTGCGACCCTGTGGATACTCCAATGGTGGAACGAACTAAGCTTGATGCAGATCCACATGGAGTTGTCGTTGATCCGACACTTTATCGTGGAATGATCGGTACTCTTTTCTATATCACAGTCAGACGACCTGATCTTCAGTTTGCTATATGTATGTGTGCCAGGTATCAAACTAGGCCTACTGAGTTACACTTAGCTACTGTTAAAAGGATCTTTCGATATCTTAAAGGAACCATTAATCGGGGACTTTATTATTCGAAGGACTCTTCTATTGCACTAATGGCATATGCAGATGCGGATCACGCGGGTTGTCAAGATACAAGGCGTAGCACGAGTGGAACTTTGCAACTACTAGGAGATCGACTAATCAGTTGGGCATCGAAAAGGCAGAAAAGCGCTGCAATTTCAAGTACGGAAGCAGAATACATAGCTATGTCCGGTTGTTGTGCTCAAATTCTTTGGATGAGATCGCAATTAACCGACTATGGTCTAGGTTTCAACAAAATTCCGATGTACTGCGACAACAAGAGTGCAATTGCCTTATGCTGCAACAATGTTCAATTCTCCCGGTCGAAGCATATCGACATTCGCTACCATTTCATCAAGGAGCAAGTGGAAAATGGAGTGATCGAGCTTTACTTTGTCCGATCTGAGTATCAATTGGCGGATATTTTCACGAAGGCTTTAGATCGCGCTCGAATTGAATTTTTGGCCGACAAGCTAGGAATGAGAACTTTCTCGCCTGAGACTCTAAAGGAACTAGCAGATGAAGCGAAAGAATAGTGGTGGTAAAACTATTCTTTGTATCCTTGGTGATCATTTGTATATATTGTTTATATCTTTATCCACAAAAGCAAAATACAAAAATATAAAACCATAAAAATTGAAAATTCATAAAAATCCAAAAATATTTTTTTACTTTATTTTTCAAAGGCATGTCTTTTGGTACGATAATATTTACGGCCTTAGAAATGTTGATTAATATCGATATGGCGCCATAAATAGAGTTCGTACAAAAGTTGTAAATATTTCATAAAACAGGCCTAAATGGTTTGTAGTTATTTCAGACTGCAACCCGGTTTTCACATTAAAGTCAAGTATTTCTTATGAAAGCTTTGGCTCACAACGGGAATTAATTTTCTCGGGCAAGGTTTACTTTAAAACCTTGTAAGGGATCAAGTTTACTTTATAACTTGGTCTAACACAAATCTATGTACGTTTCGGTGCATTTATTTGTTAAAACAAGAGAAGTCTTGTTTTTATGAAGCTATCATCTCTACAACCATAGCAATCTACAATTGGTATCTACATACTCGACGATGCGACTACTCAACCAACGACTACAGCTCTTTCAATAGAACAGGGGTCAACAATTGAGGGGGAGCAATTGTCAAGCATTCAGAATCTTCGATGCCGAACATGCCAAGCTCACTAACTGGTGTCAAGACAACAATACCAATCGTACACTTGGTGTCAAGAGATGAGTTCAGACGTGACGAGGCGACCAACATATGCTGACAAGAACCATTTGATCTTATCATATGATGTTCTCATCTATCAGGTTCAACCTTGTCAATTCTTTTCTAAAATGGTGAATATGTGATCATGTTACAAATCGGTATCATATCTCATACGTTTGATATCATGAAGATAAAATGGACTTGCATTATTCTTCCCAAAACCTTTGTTAAAGCTTCATTAAATCAATTGATATTAAAAACATCGATTGGGTTAATATTTTTAATATGGGGGAGAAAATGTGATTTAATATGGGATATTATCACAAATGGTTTGACTTAATGTGCTGGCTCATCCCGACATGTGCGAAATGTTTTCGAATATCGTGGCAAATGTTAAAGGGGAGCAAAATGGATTTGCATATCAAAAATGGATTTCATGGTGATTTATACTTACCCAAAACCTATTTATTTCACGACGATGAAGATTGTGGTGACATAAGGACGGTAGGATAGGTTAAGTCCTATGATTCTGCCAGAACTGGAGGAATCTTCCCAAGGACATTCCATAGCTAGAAATAGTCGTCGTTAGGAAAGTTGGAGAAAGATTGTGAACGTAGCTGAATGCCGACCAAGTACTTAAGTTAGCACTGGAACAATCACAACAAGGTGCTAGTTATGACGTATTGGTAAGCATTAAAGGGGTTGAAGAATGAAAAACAATTGTAAAGATAAAGGGTGTAAAGAAATAAGCCCTCCTTACAACTTTAGGCAGAAACCGGGTCAATACATATGCTATTGAGATCATTTTTAATGATGCTTGATATTGAAGATAAGACAGCATGGACCCAGTGATGCAATGCACAACCCATCCCAGCTAACTCAGATATCTCTCAAAAGGTATTTGTTTTAATCACACGGAGACAACACGTTATCCATTGATTTATTCACTCCAAATAAATTGTTATTGAAATGGTGGCACTCCTCTCCAGCCTCCGATCACTAAAATCCAAAATGCACGATCGAGTCTAGAGCCATTTGAGATCATCAAATATCTCATTAGGACACACTTTCATATTTCCTTGCTTCTTCACACACTGTGAAAAGTAAGAAAGATTTTAAGAGTCCTACGCAAAATCTTCATGATCTTGCCTGAACATCCGAGTAATACGAAAGTATTTACAATGAAGATGGAAATCCTTCTTGAGCGAATATCAAAAAGCTCATGGTAGGTGACTTGTGCGATTCTCTATGAATCAAACTTGTGATAACTGGAAAGCAACAGTTGTTTAATTCTTAACTGAATTTAAACACGTTCCAGACCTCTACGCAATATCTTAGTGATCTTGCCAGAACACTCAGAGTGATACCTTAGTGTTCACAGTGATGAGTGGAAATCCTTCTAGTGTTAACCTCAAACAGCACTTGGTAGGTAACTTGCAAGATTCTATACGAATCAAACTCGTGACAACTGGAAAGCAACGATGGTGCGGTTCTTAATTGAATTTCACTTGTTCCAGGAACATGAATTGACGGCTTCAAATCATGTGGATATTATTATCCAAATGATTCACTCTTTATGTTCGTAGTCAGCTTTCGAGGGTCGAATAAAGAGAACGGGTTTACCCGCGAAATCCTGTCAGGAAGTTACTTAATTGAAACTATCCGTCACGGGTACGATATCTAATATCGTCCAACGGTCTTCACTGACCGGAGGTAAAATGCTACCGATTTAGAATGAAATGTTCAAAGCCATTTCGTTCGTGTCTACTTATGTTGCGGCATTTGAAGACGGTGGCGTTGCGGAATCCAAGAAGAAGTCGTCCCCGCATGCTTATACTTTATGCACTTAATATCTCATCTAATTCAAGAAAGCCTAAAAGTTAAGTCTTCCGCTGTATCGAACTCTGAAGCTTTCAAGAATTACGAAGGTATAAGTATGTGGGACATGGTGTCACAAAGAGGCGAAGATCACAAGTGATGGATGCACGAGATCAAGGCAAGAGATTAATGCTCAAAGATTGATATCAAAGATCACATCAGCATGTTCACCAGAAAAGAAAAAGAAAAAGAAAGACGAAGACTACGAGCTCAAGACAAGCATAGTATGCTAGGTTTATTTTATTATTGTAACTTGGGTAACGCCCTTGTTTGGAGTGACCTCCCTTAGGGGGAGATTGTTGGAAATACGTTTTACGTATTAAGAAGGATCGGTCACTCCAACGATAGTCCATGTAATAGCTCGTAGTTTAGTTAACTTTTTTTATTTATCAAACAAGTCCAAGCCTAGCCTACAACATGTGTAGGCCGGCCCAAACGTGTAAGCCCAAGCCCATTGCAAGGCTTAGGTATATAAACCCTCTCCTTAGATGGAGAGGGTGTGTGGTTATTCACTTTTCACATAGTAAACATTGGTTTTCTCTCTCAAGAAGTTTGTGTAATCCACCATCTCTCTATCTCTTTCTCTCTCTAAACACATAAGCAAGATTTACATTTCTTCAAAAACTACAACTTCAATAGAAGAAACCCAAACCCAAACCCACCACGAGCTTCTAATCCTTATCACCCACCCGCTCAACAAGCCCCACCCATTAATCAAGATGTTGAAGCCTTAATGAGAACCCAAGGAGAGCAAATTAAGAATCTGCAAAGCCAAATTATCAACTTGAAAGGAGATATCACTAAGCAAGGGAATGATATTAGATCCGAGCTTCGACATGATATACAAACCTCTTTTAGCACTCAAACAAATGATTTGAAGAATATGCTAGCTAGTTTCTTACCAACTACTCAACCCTCTACTTCGGGCTCTCTACCTTCAAACACCGTCACCAATCCGAGAGCGAATGTGAGTGCTATTACTACATGCAGTGGCGCAACCTAAGTAGGACCATCTATCCCTCCCCCAGTTACTCCATCTACACCTCCTCCACCACCATTTATCCCTCCTACTCCCACGCCTAGTATTAGTTCTCCATTACCGTCTCCACCTCTTACTGAAATACCCAAGAAGAACCCTTCACCAACCCCACCTTCCACCTTTAAACCTTCAACATCTAAACCTTTACCTGCTACACCTACACCTTCCACCTATAAACCCAATATTCCTTATCCATCTCGCTTAGACAAGGCCAAACTGCAAACCAAGGATGACATTCAAGTGTCAAACTATTTGAAGAAGATTCCGGAAATGACCATCACTTTTAGCCTTGTTGAAGCTCTAGCACAAATGCCTAAATTTGTTAAGATGTTTAAGGAATTATTTAATAAGAAGGAGAAGATGGTCGAGTTTGTTAATACTCGAGTGAATGACAATTGTTCTGCCGTCCTTCTTAAAGAACTTCCGGAGATACTTGGAGATCCCGTTCGTTTTGTGCTACCATGTACTTTTCACCAAACCGAAGAATTTACTACCTTAGCCGATCTCGGGGCAAGTATTAATTTAATGCCTTTAAGTGTTTGGAAAAAGTTATCATTACCCGATCTTACACCAACAAAGATGACTCTTGAGCTTGCCAATCGTACTCTCGCTTACCCCGTTGGTATTGCTGAAGACGTGTTTATTAAAGTTGGCACCTTCACTTTTCCGGTCGACTTTGTTGTTGTTGATTATGAAATAGACCCTCGTATTCCTTTAATACTTGGTCGGCCATTCTTGAGAACCGGAAAAGCATTAGTCGATGTTGCCGAAGGTGAGTTAATCTTAAGGGTCGGGAATGATGCACAAGTGTTCAAAATAGGGAAGATCACAACCAAATCTAATGGAAGAGAATCAGCGAATATGATTAATGTGCTTGATGATTTGTCGTCTACAACAATCCTCTATTCGATTCTTGCTATGATAATCCACTGTTCCAAGATGATGTGGATGATTCTCTCTCTAATTCTGATCCTCCACCAATATATGATTCTTCACCGATCTTTGATGCTTATGATGACGATTCTAGTTCCGATGGGGATGATTATGATAATTTTACTTCTGAGTATCCAGGCATGCCCACTTATGATGATTTTGATGAGGTTGATACTCTCTCGAGTGATTCTTCACATGATGAAGATCCTCCGTCAACAACACTTGCTCCCACTTTGGATGACTACTCATTTGAGGAAGACTTTGCTACTTTTCTCAACACTTACTTTCCAAATGAGAGTTATGCTCCTCCTTTGGACTTTGATGATTATGGTCTTTATTCTACTTTGGATATGAAGAAACCCGCTTCAAAGGAGAAAAAGCCGGCCGACACCGATATCTGCAGCACTTATGTCTTGACACCTCTATATCCACCTTCTGAGGATGAGATTACGAGATTTATGATCGGATCTTCTTCAAGATCTGCTGAGCCTGAGTGTTATTTTCCCCTAAAGGAAAAGGTGTTCGATCCCGGTATTGGAATTTTCAAGCCATCTCAGTATCCATCTGATGAAATAAAAGGAAAGATTTTTGGAAACCATGGAGATATGCTTGCACCTCTTCACCCTTGCTACCACCATGCTCAACAACTGCTTAAGAGAACCTTGCCTACTCTTCTTTGGCTTGCCTTGTTCGCCTTAAGCTTGTGCTATTTGATGGACGAAAACCATGTATTTGATCCCGGTGGATGTGTTTCAAGCTTCTTCCCATGATAATCAAGGTCGAGTCAGGCTCACGACTCGGTTAACAAAAACAAGCGCTTCTTGGGAGGCAACCCAAGTATCTATCCTTTTTCTTTCATTTTTATCAAAAGTGTAGGGGGAGACCCTAGTATATGTTTGTTGTTTTCTTTCTTATCATGAGCAGGGATTCGAGCTTTCAAAGATCCATTCTTGATGCCTGTTGACGACCCGTGATTCCGTGTTCCCGTCTTCCCGGTTCTATCCTAAACTCTTTTGATTCTCTATCTTATATTCTTCAATATTGAAATAGGAATCACTTTAGTTGTCTCTTCCTTAGCAAGATTTAAACAATGTGCACAATGTCCTAAGTGTAGGGGATATTATTTCCACATGCTTAAATATTGAGGACAATGTTTATATTAACTGTAGGGGGGACTTCTATCGAAGTTATATGGGGTTTTCCTCGTATTTGTCCTCATTTTAACCGGAAAATTGATTTTTCGACATTTTTCAAATTTTTTGATCTATTTTGGCCTCGTAGTCTTTCCTTTGTTATAGTTATTTTCTTTCTTTGCTAGAATAAATTTTAATAAAGTGGTTTTAATTTTCAAACGTTGTGAATCTTTTGACTCAACCCGAGTTTACTTATCTAAGTTTACTCTAGCTAGTATCCTTAACGTATTTAAGTCAAGTTTGCTAGGCTTTTATATAGGGAACTTTAAAACGCGAAAGTCTTAACTCTTACGGGTCAAGAACAAGAACTTTTCGCAAGTTCCTATAATTGATCCTAGAGAGTCGTTTATCAAGGGAACTTTAAAATTCGAATTCTAAACTTGAAAAAGTCTTAGAGTTTGCAAGATCCTATAGATGACTCGAAAACCCAAAACTTTGATTTAATAGGCTAAGCATCCACGAGTCTCATTCCTGAGATTTTAAATTGTGGAGAACGAGAGATGATAGAGTCAATTATAAGTTTGGTATTCTTTCATGAATTTATGTGAGTTAATTATGAGCTTTTTCTCCCATCGCTTGCTAATAAATTTAATTGCAATAAGTAAGGTTGTACGATTTGAAAAGTTACTTAGCTTCTAGCCCAAGATCGTTTAAAAGTTGCTCGGTATTAATTAGAGTTCATAGCCAAGGCATAACTTATTGAAGCGGGATGCGAAGATTGGCGAGTCCGAAAAGGCCCTAACAAGGCATGAGGGCTACATTTTGTTGCTAAAGATCCAAAGTGATGTGAAGAATCATTTATCAAAAATTAATATGAAGGATCGAGACATACGACGAAAAGCAAATACTCCCCTAAAGATCATGGAGAAGTCTATCCAAAAAGGCCCTAACAAGGTATGAGGATAAATAGATCCAAGTCCTAAAAGGAGGCGGATCGTTGTATATCAAAATCCCAAATAATGATTGGAGAAAAATGAAGAAGTCGTGGTCCAAATATGAAGAATCTCTCAAAAAGTTCAAGTGAAGAAATTCCTATTATGAAGAGAAGACCATTATTTCATGAACGTCTCTCAAGATTTGAAGTATGAAGTCAATGCCAAATATCGGTCCGAGAAAGGTCTCAAATCGTGAAACGAGTTATGCCAAGATATGAACTTTATGAGGTCCCGAGAAGCAGTTTTAAAAGATTTTGTCCTTTAGCTAACTATTGATTAAATCGTCCCACTGATAGGTGTGAAAACACCCATCCTTTTACCACTTATTTCTTACTAAAACAAGACCAAAACGCGTGTTTAATATCATTTGTTTGGAATTATGCGTGGTTTTTGTGTTTAATGTGTTTTCAGAGCCAACCGGATGAATATTGAAGAAAACATGGGATTGCACAGGTTTTATCAAGGAAAAAGACTAAAGACGAAGTCTATTGTCCAAGAGATGCAAAAGATTTGAAGTCAATGGGCCTATTTGAAGATTTATCGAAGAAAAGGACCAAAGATGGAAGATTTACATATGTCGAAGAAACTCAAGTCTATTAAACGAAGAAATTAAAAGACGAGTTGAATTTAATCGTTGACAAATCCCGAACCAGAATCGAAAACGTCAACTTTTCTGAAAAGACGAGTAGACAAGAAGAAAGGGAGAAAGCCCACTCACCAACCAACCACTTAGCCTATATAAGGGAATCACCCTCACAAAATTTGGATCTAGTTTTTAGTTTTTCTTTCAGTTACTCTTTTCCTAGTTCGTAGGAAGAACCATCTCCCTTAAGGAGTGGTTTTCATCTTCTTTGATTTCTTCTTGAATTGTGTAAGTGTAATCCTTTCATTTTGTTTATTGAATCTTAATCATCAATACAAGTTTTCATTTAATCTTTTCATTCCTCTTGTTCATCATCATCTTTTTATTCAAAGTTCTTAAGTTCTTATTTAGTTGAGTTTTGATCTTAAAAAGTTGTTGATTTTGTGTTTTTATGATTGGGATTTGATTCTTATGGTTAATAGATAGTCGTTGGTTAGTTTGGTTAAAACCTTTTCGTTTATTTGGTTCGATTGGGTTAAAATTTGCGTTCCTCTGTTCTTGCGCCTGCTTCTGTTCTTCATTCCAGTTTATTCCGAATTGTTGTTAACTTTTTACCTTATTCGGAATGATTTCTTATTCCGGATAGTTGGCTTCATTTCACCCTTATTCGGAATATTTATATATTCCGGATGGTCTTCTGGCCTTTTCTCTTATTCGGAATATTTAGTCATTCCGCATAGCCATCATTATTCTAAGTAAGGTTTTATTCCGTATAGACCATTATTCCACATAGCTCCATTATTCCGCATAGTATGATTATTCCGGGTAGAGTTGTTTATTCCGCATAAGACTAAATTCCGAATAGGATTTTTATTCCGAGTAAGATATTCCGCATAGCATTGATTTCTCAGTTATTCCAGATAGCCATACATTCCGCATGATCTCATTATTCCGAGTAGGCATTTATTCCGCATAGGGATTCTTATTCCGAATAGACTAGTATTCCGAGTAGTGTTTTATTCCGCATAGACTTCATTATTCCGCATAGCTTTAAATATTCCGCATGGTCATTATTCTGGATAGCACCATATTTTTAGTAAGTTTGTTTTATTGTTTTGTCATTTAACTGTTTAATTTAAATCTAAGTTTTATTTAAGTAATTGTTTTGGTTTAAATCTTTATTTACTTCATGCATTTACCTTTTTAGTAGAATAGAAAACCAAACCCACTTTTTGTCACCAAGAACAAATCATTCCACTTAGAACCGTGATCAATTCGAGGAGATTCCGAGGATAAATATTGAACCCGTTGCAAAACCTTGTATCAAATGGCGTCGCTGCCGGCTCTTCTCGTTAAGATCAACAGTTTTTTGTGAGAACTTGGATTTTGGGATCCGTTCACCGTGAACGTTACTTTTTCATAAAAAAATTTCAAAAACCCTAAAAATATAAAATTTTCAAAAATCCTAAAAATTAAAAAACATAAAAACAAAAAATATTTCTTGTTTGCCTTGTTAGTTCTTTTGCAGGTGCATGCGTACACGATCAACGTCTTATCAAGAGCCCGAGCCTCTCGAAGACTTAGACATGGCCGGTGTACAAAACAACAACAATAACCCACCTCTCAACAACAATAATAACAACAACAATAACAATCCACCTCTCAACAATGAGCCTCTACCAGACAATCGCCCGATGATTGAACTTCTACAAGCACATGTAATCCAATTGTCATACCCGCGATTGCAGCTAACAACTTTGAGCTCAAATCCGGCTTTATCCAGATGGTCTCTGCTCAACCATTCTTGGGGCGTACCATTGATGATCCACATGACCACATCAAGAGATTCTTGCAACTCACTAATACGGTCAAATTCAATGGTGTTCCACAAGAGGTAATCCGTTTACAACTTTTTCCCTTTTCTTTAGAGGGACAAGCCCGGCATTGGCTTGCAAAGGAACCGCCACAAAGTATTCTTACGTGGACGGATTTGGAGACCAAGTTTATAAACTACTTTTTCCCACCCTCTCGTACTACCGCTTTGCGGAATGAAATTATCAATTTTGAACAAAAGTACGATGAATCTTTTAGTGAATCTTGGGACCGTTTCAAAGATCTTTTGAGAAAATTCCCACAACATGGTTTTACCAAAGTGCACCAAATCAACACTTTTTATAATGGTTAAGCATGAATGACCAAGATTCACTAAACAGTGCCTCGGTGGGTAATATTTTGGCTAAGACTTCTAATGTCGCTTGGGATATTATTGAAAATAAATCTCGTGTGCAAACCAAGAGTGTTCGGACCAATGTCGCTAGTGCTAGTACTAGTGACAGCGACAAGCGACTTGACAAAATCATTGCGCTTCTTGAATCGCTTGCTACCCAAACCGCTAGCAACACCAACAACATCAACACTAAAAACGCTCAAGTCAATGTTGTAAGCCAACCATGTGAAATATGCGGTGGTCCTCACTCTTACACCACTTGTACTGCCACCCAAGACTACCCTTCTGAGAATGTGAATGCAGCATACGGCACCTATCCTTCGGCTGCTTATCAAGCTCGTCCTCAAGGTGACCGCAACTTGCTTAGCTACCGCTCAAACAACTATCTCTCACCACCCGGTTTTCCTCCTAATAACCCAAACCAACAACAAAACCTCAATCGCCCTACTCAACAACAACAACAACCTCGTACACCATACATACCACCTCACAAACAACCATATCCACCTCAACGAAACAACCAAGTTTACCAGCAACCTGCTTATCAACCACCCGCATACAATGCCCCTCCCAACCAACCCACCGCATTACACCAAGATATTGGAACCTACATGCGGACTAATGATGTGATTGTGGACAATCTCCAACGGGAAGTGCTCAACTTGAAAGCAGACCTGGTGAAACAAGGGAACGATCTGAGAGCTGATATGAGAAACACTTTGGATAGTCAAACGAATGACTTAAAGAACATGATGGCTAGTTTCTTCCAAGGTAATCAACCCTCTTCTTCGGGTACTCTTCCGAGTAACACCGTTGTGAATCCAAGAGGGGAGATGAAAGCAATCACCACTCGCAGTGGCAAAGGTACCAAGGAACCCGAGCTTCCTATACCTCCACCGGTGATTGTGACTAAGGAGAACGAGTCACCTGCTCCTATTCCTCATCCTTCTACTTCCCCAATTTCTCCGCCTCTTACTTCTACCCCTCCTCCACCCAAGGATGTGAGTGATCCTTCGATCCCAAAGCCTTCCTCTTCTTCCGATATACCTTATCCCTCAATGTTGAGGAAAGAGAAGCTCAAAAGCAAGGATGATATTCAAGTTTCGAACTTTCTAAAAATGTTTAAACAATTGAATTTCAACATCTCCTTCGCTGAGGCTCTCGCTCACATGCCTAAGTACACGAAAATGTTCAAAGATCTTCTTAGTGACAAGGAGAATCTTCTTGATATTGCTAACACCCAACTTAATGAGAATTGCTCTGCAGTGCTCTTAAGGAAATTGCCAACCAAGCTTCGTGATCCGGGTCGTTTCTTAATCCCTTGTAACTTCCCGGGAGTAGAGAATTGCATGGCCCTAGCCGATCTAGGTGCCAGTATTAACTTAATGCCCTTAAGCGTTTGGAAACAATTATCTCTCCCTGAGCTAGTCCTCACCAAAATGACTTTGGAATTGGCTAACCGTACGGTTGCTTATCCAGTGGGGATAGCCGAAGATGTCTTTGTAGGAGTCGACAAATTCACTTTTCCTGCCGATTTCGTCGTTGTGGACTATGACATGGACCCTCGTGTGCCATTGATCGTTGGTCGTCCATTCTTGAGGACCGGTCGCACTCTCATCGATGTTGAAGCCGGTGAGCTTATCATGAGAGTGGGTGACGATAAAATCGTCTTCAACATGGGAAAGTTGTCTAAACAGCCTTATTCATACGAGAGTGTTAATTGTATTGACGTTCTTAATGAGGCTTGTGAAGAACACTTCAAAGATGCTTGTAAAAGTATTCCTACCTCTCTTCCCAATGTTGAGACCGTTTCCTCTATTGATTCATCACTATCTCTATTTGGAGAAAGTGATTTCCTTTGGAAAGATTTGGAAGCCACCATGGGAGATGTGAACTTAGAACATGCCGATTCTCCCACCGATTGGGATGAAGATCTTCGCCTCATTGATAACCTTCTTAAAGAAGACAATATTTCTCCACCATCTCCCACGGTTATTGCTATCGATGCCCCGACTTTGAAAACGCCTCCCATCAAAAATCCTCCGGATTTAGAACTTAAGGAGTTGCCGCCCCATCTCGAGTACGTGTTCCTTGAAGAAGATAAGAAGTCGCCCGTCATCATTGCGAAGGACTTGAAAGAAGAAGAAAAATCTCGCCTCATCTCTGTGCTTAAAGATCATAAGAAGGCAATTGCTTGGAAAAATTCCGACATCCGCGGAATTGATCCGAACTTTTGTACTCACAAGATTCTCATGGAAGATGACTTTAAACCCGCAATCCAGAGCCAAAGAAGGGTTAATCCTTGTATTCATGACGTCATCAAACAAGAGGTTATCAAACTTCTAGATGCCGTCTTGATTTACCCTATTTCGGATTCGCCGTGGGTAAGTCCCGTCCATTGTGTGCCCAAGAAGGGCGGAATAACCGTTGTTTCCAATGAACACAACGAGTTGATTCCCACTCGTCACGTTACTGGGTGGAGAGTTTGTATTGATTATCGCAAGCTCAATGATGCCACGAGAAAAGACCACTTTCCTCTTCCTTTCATGGATCAAATGCTCGAGCGTCTAGCTGGTAATGACTATTACTGCTTCTTAGACGGTTTCTCTGGGTATTTTCAAATTCCCATCGATCCCAAGGACCAAGAAAAGACCACATTCACTTGTCCCTATGGAACATTTGCTTACAAATGTATGCCTTTTGGTTTATGTAATGCTCCTGGGACGTTCCAAAGGTGTATGATGGCTATCTTCCATGACATGGTGGAAGACACTATGGAAGTATTCATGGATGATTTCTCGGTTTATGGCGATTCATTCTCTGCTTGCCTTGCCAATTTAGAACGTATGCTGAAGCGGTGTGAAGACACTCACCTTGTTCTTAATTGGAAAAAATGTCATTTCATGGTAAAAGAGGGCATCGTGCTAGGACACAAGATCTCCAAAGCCGGTCTTGAAGTAGACTGTGCTAAAGTCGATGTTATCGCTAAGTTGCCTCCACCTACAACCGTGAAGGGTGTGAGAAGTTTCCTTGGTCATGCGGGCTTCTACCGTCGATTCATCAAAGATTTTTCTCAAATCGCTCGCCCGATGACCCACCTCTTGGAAAAAGACACTCCTTTTATCTTTTCCAAAGAGTGTATTGAAGCCTTCAACTCGCTTAAGGATAAGCTAACTAAGGCACCCGTCTTGGTTACCCCTAATTGGGAGCTTCCCTTTGAGTTGATGTGAGATGCTAGTGATTTTGCTATTGGAGCGGTTCTGGGCCAACGAGTGAACAAACACTTCCAACCGATCCATTACGCTAGCAAGACAATGACTGGGGCTCAATTGCATTATACACAACCGAAAAAGAGCTTTTAGCTGTTGTCTATGCTTTTGAAAAGTTCCGCCCCTATCTTGTCCTTTCCACCATAATCGTTTACACCGATCATTCCGCGTTGAAGTACTTGTTGACTAAACAAGATTCTAAACCAGGACTTCTTCGCTGGTTTTACTACTCCAAGAATTTAAAATCGAAATTCGCGATAAAAAAGGAGCTGAAAACCTAGCCGCAGATCATCTCAGTAGACTTGAGGATCCTTACCAAGGGGAACATCCGAACAAAGAAATCAATGATTCTTTTCCTTTATAGACCTTAATGTCTATCAACTCGACTTCTGATGAAACCCCGTGGTTTGCGGACATTGAAAACTACTTGGCGGGTGGAATTCTCGTTGACGGGTTAACATCCCAACAAAAGAAAAAGTTCTTCAAAGACATTAAGACTTACTTTTGGGATGACCCGTATCTTTTCAAACAATGTGCTGATTTGATCATATGCCGATGTGTTGATGGACCGGCAGCTTTAGAAATCCTTGACGCTTGCCATAAAGGACCCACCGGTGGTCACTTTGGTCCCAACTATACCGCCAAAAAAGTGTTTGACTCGGGATTTTATTGGCCCACCATTTACCGTGATGCTCACGAGATGGTTAAACGATGTGATGCTTGCCAAAAACAAGGCAAGATCACGCATAAAGATGAGATGCCTCAAAATTTTATACAAGAATGTGAAATATTTGATGTTTGGGGTATCGACTTTATGGGGCCATTCCCTTCATCTAAAGGAAACAAATACATCCTTGTAGCCGTTGACTACGTCTCCAAATGGTTTGAAGCCAAAGCTTTACCCACTAATGACGCAAGGGTGGTTTGTAACTTTTTGAAATCGATATTCGCTAGATTCGGTGTGCCTCGTGCCATTATTAGTGATCGCGGGACTCATTTTTGCAATGATCAATTTGCTAGAGTCATGGCTAAGTATGGTGTAAATCATCGTCTTTCCACCGCATACCACCCACAAACTAATGGCCAGGCTGAAATATCCAACCGAGGATTAAAGCGAATTCTTGAAAGGACCGTGGGAGAGCATCGTGCCTCATGGGCTGACAAACTTGATGATGCTTTGTGGGCTTTTCGTACCGCATACAAGAATCCAATTGGTTGTACACCATATCGTCTCGTGTACGGAAAAGCATGCCACCTCCCCATTGAGTTGGAGCACAAGGCTTATTGGGCCTTGAAGTGGGCTAATTTTGATATCAACAAAGCCGGTGACCTACGCAAGATCCAACTCAATGAGCTGAATGAACTCCGGAATGAGGCTTATGAAAATTCTTTGATCTATAAGGAGAAGACTAAGCTCATTCACGAATCTAAGATTAAAAACCGAGAGTTCCAAGTTGGAGACAAAGTTTTACTTTTTAACTCTCGGTTGAAAATCTTTTCAAGCAAGCTGAAATCTCGTTGGTCTGGCCCATTCACCATTGCCCAAATTTTTCCATATGGTACTCTCGAGCTCGCTCAACCTAATGGACCTAATTTTAAGGTGAATGGCCAACGAGTGAAGTTGTACTTTGGTGAGGACATCTCTCATGAGATGATTCCATCGCTCACCACGTTCCCCATGAACTAATTTTGGGTCGAGTCAGGCTCGTGACTCGGTTATCAAAAACAAGCGCTCCTCGGGAGGCAGCCCGAGTATCTATCCTTTTACGTTTTAACCTCCTAAGTGTAGGGGGACCTCTATAGGTTCTTTGTGTTTGTGTGGTGATGTGATTACATGGATGAATGCACTTTTGGAACCTTTGAAGAAACCGTGCTCCCGTGTTATCCAAAATCCGTTTCTATCTCTCAACTATCGTGATTCAATTTTATTCATACTCACATTTGAAATTGATCACTTTAGTCGTCTCTTCCTTAGCTTGATTTAACCAACGTGCACAATGTCATAAGTGTAGAGGAGACTTTTCCCACATGCTTAAACATTGAGGACAATGTTTATCTTAAGTGTAGGGGGACTTCTATCGAAGTTTTAAGTGGACTTTTCCATGAAAATGCTTTCATTTAACCTAAAAATCATCTTTTTCAACATTTTTCAAATTTTTTATTAAATTTGGCCATTTAGTCGTAATTTTTAAATTTTTATCGTTGCTTTCATATGTATATATCCCGCAATAAATTCCAAAAATATTAATAAAGTGGTGTAGCTAGTTTAGAAGTCTCTGACATATTAGGCCCGTTGCGATCATTTTGACTTAACCCGAATAGACTTATCCAAGTTTATTCTAGCTAGTATCCTTAACCATGTAGACCTTAATTGGTTTATTAGGCTAAGTATCCACGAGTCTCATTACTTGAGATTTTAAATTGTGGAGAACGAGAAATGATAGAGTCAATTATAAGTCGGTATTCTTGCGCAAGCTCACTTGGTGTAATTATCTGTCTATTCTCCCATCACTTGCTAATAATTTATCTGCAATAAGTAAGGTCGTACGATTTGAAAAGTTACTTAGCTTCTAGCCCAAGATCGTTTAAAAGTTGCTCGGTAATGATAAGAGTTCATAGCCAAGGCATAACTTATGAAGCGGGGCGCGAAGATTGGCGAGTCCGAAAAGGCCCTAACAAGGCATGAGGATTCCATTTTATTGCTAAAGATCCAAAGTGATGTGAAGAGCATTATTCCTAAAATCAATATGAAGGATCAAGACTCACGACGAAAAGCAATCAACTCCCATAAAGATCATGGAGAAGTCTATCCGAAAAGACCCTAACAAGGTATGAGGATAAATAGATCCAAGTCCGAAAAGGAGGCGGATCGTTGTATCTCAAAATCCCATTTAGAGATTGAAGAAATAATCACGAAGTCGTGGTCAACAAAGTTAGAGTACCCCTCAAAAGTCTCCAAGTGAAGAAACTTTATTAACGAAGAGAAGACCATTATCTCAAGAACGTCTCTCAAAGATATGAAGTATGAAGTACATGCCAAATATCGGCCCGGGAAAGGTCTCAAATCATGAACCGAGTTATGCCAAGATATGAACTTTTTGATATCCCGAGAAGCAGTTTAAGAGATTTTGTCCTTTAGCTAACTATTGATCAAATCGTCCTACTTTGCTTTCAGCCTAAATAAACTATCAAAATAAGTCCAAAAATGCATCTTCATGATCATTCTAAGACAAAAATAAAATATAAGAGATACACCTAGGAATAAGGGGGTTTAAGCATTTAATTAAGCCATGTGTGTAAGTGTTTGATATGCTAACTTATAATAACAATGATCTCGTTTTTAAGCTTAGTCTGGGGAACATGAAACTTGAGGGTGATAAATCTTCGCAGCACCAAAGCCCTAATGTAAGTCCCTGATCTCTTTGCAAGTTATTTCCATGTAGCTATTTTCAAGTGAAAATGGTTTTCTACCCTTTTGTTTACTTTAAAGTTTTGATTTCTCTTAGTACTTTAACTTCTTGTTTAGTAGTATATTAATAAGTCCAAGGTTGATTGATCATGAGGAAAATGTAAATTTGCTTTATCACTAAGCATTGCATGAGGGCATGGCAATGGTTAAGTGTAGGGGATTTGATAGGTGTGAAAACACCCATCCTTTTACCACTTATTTCTTACTAAAACAAGACCAAAACGCGTGTTTAATATCATTTGTTTGGAATTATGCGTGGTTTTTGTGTTTAATGTGTTTTTAGAGCCAACCGGATGAATATTGAAGAAAACATGGGATTGCACGGGTTTTATCAAGGAAAAAGACTAAAGACGAAGTCTAGTGTCCAAGAGATGCAAAAGATTTGAAGTCAATGGGCCTATTTGAAGATTTATTGAAGAAAAGGACCAAAGATGGAAGATTTACATATGTCGAAGAAACTCAAGTCTATTAAACGAAGAAATTAAAAGACGAGTTGAATTTAATCGTCGACAAATCCCGAACCAGAATCGAAAACGTCAACTTTTCTGAAAAGACGAGAAGACAAGAAGAAAGGGAGAAAGCCCACTCACCAACCAACCACTTAGCCTATATAAGGGAATCACCCTCACAAAATTTGAAGCTAGTTTTTAGTTTTTCTTTCAGTTACTCTTTTCCTAGTTCGTAGGAAGAACCATCTCCCTTAAGGAGTGGTTTTCATCTTTTTTTATTTCTTCTTGAATTGTGTAACTGTAATCCTTTCATTTTGTTTATTGAATCTTAATCATCAATACAAGTTTTCATTTAATCTTTTCATTCCTCTTGTTCATCATCATCTTTTTATTCAAAGTTCTTAAGTTCTTATTTAGTTGAATTTTGATCTTAAAAAGTTGTTGATTTTGTGTTTTTATGATTGGGATTTGATTCTTATGGTTAATAGATAGTCGTTGGTTAGTTTGGTTAAAACCTTTTCGTTTATTTGGTTCGATTGGGTTAAAATTTGCGTTCCCCTGTTCTTGCGCCTGCTTCTGTTCTTCATTCCAGTTTATTCCGAATTGTTGTTAACTTTTTCCCTTATTCGGAATGATTTCTTATTCCGGATAGTCGGCTTCATTTCACCCTTATTCGGAATATTTATATATTCCGGATGGTCTTCTGGCCTTTTCTCTTATTCGGAATATTTAGTCATTCCGCATAGCCATCATTATTCTGAGTAAGGTTTTATTCCGTATAGACCATTATTCCGCATAGCTCCATTATTCCGCATAGTATGATTATTCCGGGTAGAGTTGTTTATTCCGCATAAGACTAAATTCCGAATAGGATTTTTATTCCGAGTAAGATATTCCGCATAGCATTGATTTATCAGTTATTCCGGATAGCCATACATTCCGCATGATCTCATTATTCCGAGTAGGCATTTATTCCGCATAGGGATTCTTATTCCGAATAGACTAGTATTCCGAGTAGTGTTTTATTCCGCATAGACTTCATTATTCCGCATAGCTTTAAATATTCCGCATGGTCATTATTCCGGATAACACCATATTTTCAGTAAGTTTGTTTTATTGTTTTGTCATTTAACTGTTTAATTTAAATCTAAGTTTTATTTAAGTAATTGTTTTGGTTTAAATCTTTATTTACTTCATGCATTTATCTTTTTAGTAGAATAGAAAACCAAACCCACTTTTTGTCACCAAGAACAAATCATTCCACTTAGAACCGTGATCAATTCGAGGAGATTCCGAGAATAAATATTGAACCCATTGCAAAACCTTGTATCACCCACTTTATTTTCTGCCTAAATAAATTATCGAAATAAGTCAACAATGCATCCTCGTGATCATTCAAGACAACAATAAAATATAAGAGATACACCTAGGAATAAGGGAGTCTAAGTGAATATTTGGCCCACATGAATTTGTGTTAGTTTGCTAACTTAACAATGGTCTCGTTTTTAAGCTTGGTATGGGGAACGTGAAACTTGAGGATGATGAACATTCATGACATTTCTAAAACCCTAAAGTAAGTCTTTGATTTCTTTACTTGTTTTCTTCCTTTTAATATTCTGCAATTTTCTATCTCTTAAATAAAGGCCAAGATGGATTGATTATGATGGAAAATATAAAACTTGCTTTGTAATTAATGCATTGCATGAGGACATTCCAATGGTCAAGTGTAGGGGATTTGATAGGTGTGAAAACACCCATCCTTTTACCACGTAACTATAATAATAACCAAGCCAAAACATGTATTTTATGTCGTAAATGTCGGAATTATGCGTGGTTTGTGTTTTTATTGTGATTTAGGATCAAAATGTGAAAAGGAAAGAAAACACGGGCTTTCACGGGCTTTTATCGAAGAAAAAGACAAAAGACGAAGTCAAAAGATCAAGAGTGCAAAAAGAACGGAAGTCCAAGACCTATTCTGAAGATTTATCGAAGAAAAGTCTAAAGACAGAAGTTTAATTAAGCCGAAGAACTCAAGTCTAAATAAGTGAAGAAATTATAAGACGAGTTTAATTAATCCCGAGACAAAGTCGAAAAAAGTCAAAGAACTTAAAAGACGAAAAGACGAGAAAGAAAGAAAGAAGGAAGCAACACATGCTTAACCTCCCTAATCACTATAAATACTCTTCATTTCACCACATTTAGTTTTGTTAGCTAATTTGACAACTTAGCTCTCCACCATTTTCATTACTTGCACCTTTAATTACTTGCACTTTCTTATTGTCATTTACTTAATTGCACCTTTAATTTCTTGCCTTTAATTTCAAGTAAGTCTTTTAATTTTGTTATTGAATCTTATTTTTAATCAAGTTCTTATTTTTAATCTCTCATTCTACCTTTCTTGTTTTGCTTGATGTTTATGTTTATGAGCTTATTGTTATGTGTATTTGATTAAAGGTTATGTTTTTATGTTTTTGATTGTCTTGGATTATTGGATTTTATAGCTTATTTGTGTTTATCTTAAAGTTTCTTAAGTTTTTATAAAAGTTATTTTTATATAAAAGTTGGTTTCGTATATCTTTTTCGTTTAAGTATTATTCAAAAGTATTAAAAATTTTAGCTTATTAGTTTTTCTTATACATGTTTTGATTAGGTTTTTAGTTGTGTGCTTATTTGATTAATAGCTTATTTATTTAGCTTATTTTGATTTGTACTACTGTTACTCCGATCACCCTAATCGGAAAATGGTTTTACATTCCGATCAATAGATCGGAAAAGGGTTTTGGATTCCTATCAGCATTCTGATCTGGATTCCGATTGGAGTACTTTAGGCTCATTCCGATTTGACATTCCGATCAGGGGTTTTTGTTTGGTGTTCCGATTAGGCTTTTGGTGACAGCATTTCGATTTGGGATTCCGACAACATTCCGATCATCCCAAGGTTTGTCATTCCGACCGTGACATATTCCGATTACATTCCGACGAGGGTGTTTGTTGGGTATTCCGACAGGTGAGCTAATATTCCGATTGGACATTCCGATAAGGGATTCCGATCAGGGATTCCGACAGGTTTGTTTTGTTTTAATTTAATACTTTGTTTTAGTTTTATTTTTAAGTTTACATTGTTTTTAAGTTTTCAAATTTTTCACGCTTCCCGAAATGTCTGTTTTTACCAAGTGTTTTTCTATTACTTTTTAGTTTAATTTTTAAAGCTTATTTTCCCGCCATTTTACTTTAATGTTATTTTAAATTTCAAGTTTACATTTTTATTTCATTGTCAAATTTAATTTTTCGTTAAGCTTTAATTTTCGTCATTTAATTTCTCGTCAATTACTTTTAAAGTTTTTAATATTGCACCATTTATATTTTAATTAATTTAGTTTAATTACCGTCATTTACTTTAACGTTTTACACATTTATTTTACAAAAACTAAAAATATTGTTTCCACCAAAAGACGACTGAGTCGCACTTAAGCCAGTAATCAATTCGAAAAGATCGGACGATAACTTTTAACCCTAGCAAAAGCATACTATCATGGATCTCAGTCATTCCTTCATTAAACATTCTGTTTCTTGTTTACGGATATAGCAAGATTACCAAAACACATTTGGGTGCGGCCGCACAAACATCTTACTACTCCCACGAGGGGCCCAGTTGTATTTATACTTCAAAAAATAATTTGAAGGAAACAAATCACATTTTGACTACAAGCGAAACTTACGAACTTTGCAACACTTCTGAAAATAACCCTTATGGCTACCAGTTACGTTTTGCGTTAGGTTATCTCACATAAATGCACTACATTCTATTTAGTTTCCTGTTATCTCAGGTCTAAGGATAACTATTTATGATTTACTTAAGACGAAGATTCATAAAGTAAAATCATATAGTTGGGATAAGTCCAATATTTGATCCATCAAATATCATCCAAAATTGACCAATATACTTTCAAGTATACTCTGTCACTATTTTGAATTGTCTTAGTTTAATAATATTCCCATATTATTAATCGACAACGGACGTTTAGAACATTACAATTATTCATGGATATAAAACATGTAAAATAGGATACAAAATCAAATAAAAAAAATAAACGAAACTTTATCTTTATTTCATCAATTCAATAATGTCTAACATCTTTTATCCAAATACTAATCAACAGATTTATTGCATGAATTCGCTAGCTAGTTACAGCTCAATCGCCTTGGCGTGCTTAACTACCTTTGGTCTAGGCTAAGCCTTAGTAAAAGGATCAGCTACATTATCATCTGTGTGAACTTTTATTAATTTTATTTCATGAGCTTCCACTTGTTCTCGTACGTAGTGATATCTACGTTTAAAGTAGCTGGCACCTTTCATGACTCCAGGATCATTGGCGAATATAATTGCCGCAGAATTGTCGTAATATATATCAATAGGTTCTTTAATTGAAGGCATCACTCCAAGATCGTCAATAAACTTCCTAATCCAAACAGCTTCTATTGCAGCTTCTGAAGCAGCCATGTACTCTAATTGAGTCGCATGCATAGCAATGGTTGTCTGCTTCTTTCTCTTCCAGTCAACTGCTCCTCCATTGATGACAAACACGTAACCCGTCTGAGAATTCGTATCGTCTTTATCACACTCCCAGGACGCATCACGATAACCTGTAACTTTCAGTTCTGTGTCTGGTTTACCCCCAAATACCAAAAACATATCTTTCGTATTCCTCAGATACTTTAGAATGTGTTTAACAGCAGTCCAGTGGAGCTTCCCTGGATTATGTTGGTATCTACTGACCAAGTTTTGAGCAAACGCCACATCAGGCCTTGTGCATCTTACAGCATACATAATAGATCCTACAGCTGAAGCATAAGGCACCTTCTGTATGTAAGCCACCTCTTCGGGTGTTGATGCATCTAACTCATGACTTAATTCATGCTTAACTTCCATAGGTTGAAAACCTTTCTTGGAATTATGCATGATATACTTCTTAAATATCTTATCAATATAAGCATCTTGACTTAGACCAATAACCGTGTTTTCCTATCTCGATATATTTTAATTCCCAGAATATATGCAGCATCTCCCAAATCCTTCATAGAAAAACATTTACCAAGATAATTCTTAACTTCCTTAAGTCTTGCAATGTTACTTCCCATGATTAATATGTCATCGACATATAAAATTAGGAATACTACATCACTCCCACTAGCTTTGCGATATACACATGGCTCATCACGATTTTAAATAAATCCGAACTTTTTGATTTCTTCATCAAATCGTTTATTCCATTGACGTGATGCTTGCTTCAAACCATAAATAGATCTTTGAAGTTTGCATACGCGTTTTGGATATTCAGGATCAACATACCCTTCCGGTTGTTGCATATAGATTTCCTCATCTAAGCGACCGTTCAAGAAGGCGGTTTTAACATCCATTTACCATATCTTATAGTCATAGTATGCTGCTATAGCTATGAGAATCCTAATAGCTCGTAAGTCTGCTACAGGAGAAAATGTCTTCTTGTAGTCTACGCCAAAAGTTTGAGTAAAACCTTTAGCTACTAAACGTGCTTTATAGGATTGTACTTCACCATCCATGTTAGTTTTCTTCTTGAAAATCCACCTATTTTTCACTACTTTAGCATTTTTAGGTGCGTCAACAAGAATCCAAACATCGTTGACTTTCATGTATTTCATTTCCTCATTCATCGCAACTATCCATTTTAACTTTTCTGGATCAAGCATTGCAAATCGATAGTTAGCAGGTTTACCAAGATCCCCTACCTCCTCCTCATCATCCTCTATGTTAAGACATAGTTTCCTTGGCGCACGTACGGTTCTCTTAGACCTACGTGGAGGAATTAATTCCGGTGGAGCTCCCAGACTTTCTGGCTCTATTGGATTTCTTCGCTAGTATTTTTAGAAGGTAATGTATCTTCTTAAATATCTTCAAGATCATAATCTCTCCCACTGAATTCTTGATTTACAAGATCACTTTTAAGGAAGTCTCCATACCGAGCCACAACAACTTTATTCTCAGTCAGATAATAAAAGTAGTAACCCATAGTTTCCTTAGGGTAACCTACAAAGATACATTTTACAGAGCGTTGTTGGAGTTTATCTCCAGAGTCACGTTTCGCATACACCTCATAACCCCAAATCTGTAAATAAGACAAATATGGCTTTTTGCCATGCCATAGTTTATATGGTATCTTATCAACCTTCTTTGTGGGAACCATATTCAGAATATGAACAGCAGATTCTAAAGCATAATCCTAAAAGGATAAAGGTAAAGTTGTAAGATTAAACATAGATCGTACCATATCTAATAATGTACGATTTCTCCTTTCGGATACACCATTTTGTTGTGGAGTATATAGAGAATTGAGTTTCTGAAAAATTCTATTTTAACTTAAATAATCTTTAAACTCTTGACTTAAATATTCACCACCTCGATCAGAACGAAGAGCTTAAATCTTCTTTCCTAGTTGCAGTTCTACTTCTGCCTTAAACACTTTGAATGTTTCAAATACCTCATGTTTATGCTTAAGTAAATAAACATAACCATAACGACTATAATCATCCGTAAATGTTAAGAAGTAGCTAGCACCTTTCCTTGACACATGTCTTAGTGGTCCACACACATCAGTCGTATAAGTCCAAGTAGATCAGTAGTCCTTTCAATATTGCTATTAAAAGGTTTCTTGGTCATCTTTCCAAAGATAAAAGACTCACATTTATCAAATGATTCATCATTGATATTTTCCAAAAGACCATCACGTTGAAGGTTTTGTATGCGAGTCTTCCCCATATGGGCAAGTCTACAATGCCAAAGATAAGAAGAGTTCTTGTCTAACTTTCTCTTCTTATTCATGCTAAAAACAGAATTAATCTTTCTCTTGGAATTATTATCATGCATGTTAATTTCAAAAACACCATTCACAGAAATTGCATCAAAATAGAATAAACCATCTTTGAAAACGGAAATTCTATTATTATCAATAGTGTGAATAAATCCAAGATCCAAGATACAAGAAAAGGAAATAACACCCTAACAATATTAGGTGAAAAATGAAAATTATTTAATCTCAGTCCTAGACCCGAAGGTAAAACTAGATTAAATGTTCCTATAGCTTCAACCGCTACTTGTGCGCCATTGCCCACATGCAGAAATTGTTCCCCATAGGTAAGCTCCCTCTCCAACTCAAATCCCTACATAGTATTACAAATGTTAATACCACACCCCGTATCATATACCCAGGAATTTGATTTGTATGTAAGATTAAATAACTCTATCAAATATAAGTTACCTGAAGACGTTGTAGCACCAAGCTCAGCCTTCTTCTTTATTTCTCGCAACTCCTCGAGATAAAGAGGGCAGTTCCTCTTCCAGTGTCCACTTTCCGTGCAATGGAAACAAGTCTCATCTTTCTGAGATTGATTCTTCTTGACAATGTTTTGCTTGGGTTTAGAGTAAGTCGCAATTTGTTTGCCCTTATCACCCTTGCCTTTCTTGTTGTTCTTGTTCGGTTTTGCCTTACTCACTCCACCCTTTTGTATATAAAGCACAGGAGGAGTAGAAGTAGATGCCTTGTCCTTTAACCCCTTTTCGTAGTCAATGAGCATTGCATGCAAATCATTAACTGTCTTCCCCGTGCAATGCATATTATAGTTACGAACAAAATCATTGAAATCCTTGTTAAGGGACCTATTGATCAAGTTGATAGCCATATTATGATCATAGGGTTGTCCTAGTGCATTGAGTTGTTCCATATAACCCCTCATCTCCAAATAATTGGCACTTACAGACTTTCCAGGAGCTTGCTTGCAACTATGCAGAGCATCTACCAAGTCATAGATTTCCACAGCTTTTGGCTTTTCGAACATAGCCTTGAGCTCATCAAGCATTCGCTTCAGAGAACATAGCTCTTACTTCTGTTGAAGTGGAGAAGCCATTCTTCCTAACATTAAAGCAGCCACCTAAGAGTGCTTCTTTACATTAGCAGCGTGTTCAATCCTTTGCGCATCAGATGCTCCTTCAGCAAGATCCTCCGGATAAGGAGTAGTCAAGATATCGATAGTACTCGCTGCTCTCAGAACTATTTTTAGTGAGCGATACCAATCATTGAAGTTAGGGCCAGTAAGATCGGAACGCTCAAAGAAACCTTTGAACGCAGAACTCATAGTCATATTGTGTTCGGGTTGAGCCATTTCTACATAAATAAGTTCAAACATTAGTATTTTTGATAATACCATTCAAGAAAATAAAATTACCCCGGTAACAAAACCATAGTATTTTCCTTGAAACTATAATCCATATTGACATAAACTTGTCACGTCAGTTGATCTGCTAGTGACAAATGTATTCAAAACGGTAACTTGTCGATCAATAATTGACAAACAAATTTGCAATTTCTAGATATTTTAGGGATTTATGTTGCCAAAAGTCTCTTTGCATCGTAAACATGTTTCATCCCTACTTTACGCCTTAAGTTTCCAGATCTCACTGAGTAACTTAATCAAGTCGACTAATCTAAAGAACGTAAAACCTTCATGTGCAATCTTATTCAGTCATGAAGTTTTCTCTCCATTACAACATCGTCCAAAATCTCATTTAACGACAATTGTAACTTCAAGTGTTCGTCAATTAGATGGCATAAGACTTAAATTTAAGGGTATTGATTTTGGTGTCAAAATCATGTATGAAGAAGCATGCATACATCTCCATAACATCAATTTAATAAAACTTTTAGTAAACCTTTTGGTGAGACTAAATTTTCCTCATGTATTTGCAATTTGAGGTTAAAGAATAATAACCGTAGGTAATTCCAACTTTGACGCACAGGCAAGCCGGGAATTTGGTCAGCGCTGAAGCACATCACCTCCTTCCTTAACCGGGTACATGACCAGCGGTGCGTTATACCCACTTTATAATTTGTCAAAATTGAGTAGGCCGTTAAGTTATTATTGCAATTCCAAACAACGCAAATCATATGTAAATTAGATCTCAAAACAATTCATTAATTTTTATATGCTTTAGTCCATATTAATTTTTCTTGGAAAAATTACCCTTGTTTACAACATAAAATCAATATAAAACGTATGAAAACAAGTAGGTACAAAAAAAAACTAAATCAAATAGCCACATGCATAACAATTTATTCAAAGAACATAAAATCTAGGGTTTTTATAAACATAAAAAGTCTTCCCTGATTTTAAAACTTTGAATCAAATAAAGCAAATAGCATATAAAATCCCATTGATCCGTGAAAAACATGCACGTTCATCACGGACTTCCCATATATTCTTAACAATTAAAACACTACGGATCGTGACCATACATGACATAACAATTAATTCATGCAACCATCTAAAGATTCATACCATGTAATTTTAGGGTTTACAAAAAGAAAACTTTTTTTATAAAAAAAAATTGGCCAAGCCGATTTAAAAAAAACAATAAAAAGAAAACCCTAATTTTTATTAAAACCTAAAAAACAACATGTAATTTTAACTCAAATCACCATTAGTTAAAAAACCTTTAGATTTAGATAATTATAACATGTTAAAACGGCTCTCGATGCCACTGATGGTTTATGACATTCATAACAATTATATAATCATAACAAGGATCAAAGAACGTTATAGCGGAAGCGATTTAACAAGATCATTAATAACACAATTATAATTAATCGATTAGGGTTACATACCTTTATCCTAGCGTAGATCCACAAGAACACTGACGAATCACCAATTATGGTTTGTGAAGAATTATACCAAGATATAGTTTAAAGCAAAACTATATTACGCTCTTGTACACACGTAATGCAACGGGCTAACCGTGAGTCTAGCACTTGCAAACCGGAACTTCAACACTTGTGGAATTTAGCAAAATCGAAAACCAAAGAACCCTATGGTGGGTGTTGGTCGGCGATCGCAAGAGAGAAGGGGAAGGAAGGGACAAAAATTATGAAGGGGGTTAATGTGTTTATATAGGGCTTAGAAAATCTTGTTTTCCAAGTAACACACTAATTAGGAAACAAATAGTTTCCTTCCCCCGCCCCCCCCCCCCCCCCCTTTGGCCGCTGGTCGAACCACACCCAAGGGGTGTTCCAGAACTTTTCCACTTTCCTTTTCTCACATAATTCCTTAATGGTTATTTAACTTAATTTTTAATTTAATTAACCATTGATTAGTTAAGTTTGGTTTGATTTAATAAATATATAAAATATATTTAATAAATAAAATTAACCCTTTACGTATTGTGTGCAATCCCGTAATCCTGAGTTCGATCCTATCACACGACTATAAATTTAATGTCCATAAACTTTCAACTTTTTTGGCCAATGTTATGTCTATTCTTGAAAAAACAAGATATCAGTAAGTAGTGAACCATGCAGGATAGATACAAGCAATGGAGGAAGAACTTGCAGCCTTGGAAAAGAACAATACTTAGACTCTTACTACATTGCCAGAGGGCCATAAGCGTATTTCTTCAAAATGGGTGTACAAAAGAAAATACAATCCTACCAGTATAGTGGAAAGGTTGAAGGCCAGACTTATAGTGAGAGGTTTTAATCAAAAGGAATTACTTGATTACAAACACACTTTCTCTCCTATTGCTAAACTTGCTACTGTCATATTTATCATTGATATTGCCAACGAAAAAGTATGTCCACTACATCAACTAGATATCAATAATGCCTCCTTCATAGCTATACTGATGAAGAAATTTATATGACACTTCTTGAAGGGTATACTAAAGCAAAATCAGGTCAAGTTTGTAAGCTCAATAGATCTTTGTATAGATTGAAGCAAGCTTCTAAACAACGAGATCAAGAGCTAACTAAATTTTTGTTGGCAGAAGGATATGTGCATTCATGATTATTCTCTTTTTTTAAGTTTTTTAAAGCCAATGGTACCTCCCTCACTGCAGCCTTGGTTTCTCATTGGTAACTCCACTCCAAAAATTCTTCATCTCAAAAAGGCTCTTGATCATAAGTTTACTATTAAAGACCTTAGCCTGGCAAAGTAATTTCTAGGTATTGAAATTTGCACCACTGCTAATGGAACTCATCTCAATCAAAGGATATTTACTCATTGATGCTGGTTTGACTGCTATCAAACCCAATCTTTCTCCTTGACCTACTAATCTCAAATTGTCATTGACTAAAGGAACTCCTTTGCCTTTGCCTGATGTGTAGAAGACTTGTTGGAAGGCTACTTTATCTTAGCATGACTAGGCCAGACATCTCTTATGCAGTTCAACACTTACACCAGTATGTTTTAGCACCAAAAGATGTTCACTTACAAGCTGCAATTCATCTTTTAAAAATATCTCAAAGGCTCTATTTCTAAAGGTTTATATTATAATATCCAACCACACTTAAAAGTTACTAGTTTTAATTATGCAGATTAGGATTCTTGTATAATGACAAAAAGGTCACTAACTAGTTATTGTAGGAAACGGTTTATACTTTTATTAAAAACAATAATAAAATTAACAGAATATAACGACAGAAAATAATAACAGTAATGGGAAAAAAAACTATAAAACTAAGACGAGGCACGTGCTTAACACGCTTCTCTTAAAACAGATCCGTCGTCTGTTTTCCAGGGTACAACGTCAAAAGCTGTTGTACAGCCGGACTAGACAAACTTGCCTGAAAGATCACGGAAGCCTTTTGTGTTTCTGATCGACGAACAGCTGGAAAAACTGTTTGGTAATGGAGCTAGAAAAGCGGCGTTTTTTCTGATGATAAAACTGAATGAGACAGATTTATTATATAGTGAAAATTTACCTTGGTCACCAAGACAAAATATTCTGACCTATATAATATATTCTAACAAATCTGTTATTTCTATAACACGATTTGCAAATCAATTATAAACACAAATTTATTCTAAATCTATTCCTAAAATAGATCATAGAATTTTCTGGAAAAAATTCGAATTTGCAGCAAAAAGATACCGAAATCTTCCCACACCCAATCCAGTTTTCGGAGTTGCATTCGTGTCCGCAGGTCGCGCGCCCCCATGCACAAGTTCAGTAGCTTCGAACCCGTTTTTGGCCTAGAAATCTGACTTTCTACACCCCCCCCCCTTGCGCGCGCGTAGGCGTGGGGGTAAAAACCCATAAATAAATATTGTAGGGTAGAAACTAGGATTTCCTTATAAACATGTTTTCACTTCATGTTTCAAGCGATGTGGGACAAAATATTTTTCCAATATTGTGTTTCACATGACTCACTTTGAGACACGATATCTCATTCATATTAACTCCATATTGGACATACTTTAGCTCGTTGTGAAGCTCTCTTCGAGGAGAGCGCAAAGCTACTAAGTACTACGATTATATATAACATATACATATATAAAATTATGTCCAAAATATTACAAAACCCATATTTTGCAAAAACATTTTCCAACAATCCCCCACATGAATGGGAATCGGTCAAAAACACACAAAAGTTTCGGCAAAATTTCTCCGGTTAAGTCCTGCATAGGATAGGTAGGTGTAACTCTTTGAACCTTCCCTTGTGAGATGCACTTAGTCTCCTAGATCTGAGTAGACGCGATGTCCTTGAACTCAGCCTCTGTTTACGTAGACGACAATACACACTCACACAAGACTCTCCCTGACCTTGTCAAGTCCTCATAGTCGTGTTCGTTATGGTCACGAACACTCGCTTGGTTCTGCAAGAGATCTTAGAAATTGCGCCCCCACAATTTCCTTCGAAGCGACCCCACTTCTCTCTTACATAGGTGATTTCATCTTGAATCATTAAAAACATATGTTTCATGATTTCATCCTGAATCATTATGCTTTATGATTTCATCCTGAATCGTTAAGCCATATGTTTAACCTCTCAACAAGTCACATTGTTCTAGGAATGGACTAGGAGAGTTCCTGTATTAAGTAAATCCCCCACATTGACGTGACTTCCCCCACATTTCTATGATTAGGTTGTCCTATTGAACCCAGATCTTGGGATCTCCAGTCAACTGGGTTAGGTTTTCCTTCATAGAAACTCATTCCTTCAAGGGCTTTAGTCTCATTCCTTTAGACGACTTACTAACTAACTCTCTGCTTAAGCCTTTCGTAAGCGGATCCGCGATGTTATCTTTTGACTTCACATAGTCAATTGAAATAACTCCTATTGAGAGTAGTTGTCGTACCGAATTATGTCGACGACGGATATGTCTAGACTTTCCATTATACATTGTGCTATGAGCTCTGCCAATTGTCGATTGACTATCACAATGTATACTAATGGCCGTTACCGGTTTAGGCCACCTGGGTATGTCCTCTATGAATTGACGTAGCCATTCCGCCTCTTCTCCGCATTTATCTAACGCGGTAAATTCTGATTCCATCGTGGACTTAGCTATTATAGTTTGCTTGGAAGACTTTCAAGATATAGCGGCCCCTCCCAGTGTAAACACATATCCACTGGTTAATCTAGAATCCTTTATGTCATCATTGTATCCTTCAATAACAGATGGATATCTAGCATAATTCAGTCCATAATCATGACTGTATTTCAAATAATGAAGTACCCTAGTCATAGCTTTCCAATGTGCATCACTTGGATTACTAGTATACCTACTCAGCCTGCTAACAACATATGCTAAGTCAGGTCGGGTACATGTCATCAAATACATCAACATGCCAATAATTCTTGAATACTCTAATTGGGAAACACCCGCGCCTCTATTTTTAGATAGATGCAAACTGGTGTCAATTGGATTTCTAGCTAGGCCGGAATCCCCCGCATTATAAGTATTGAGAATTTTGTCCACATAATGTGCTTGACTTAATGCAATTCCACTCTGAGTTCGTATGATCTTAATTCCAAGGATCACATCAGCCAAACCCATATCTTTCATGTCAATCTTTGATTTCAACATGTCTTTAGTAGACTTGATCATCTTGTCATTACTGTCAATGATAAGCATATCATCAACATAAAGACACAAGATTACATATACATTATTTTTGTCTTTGACATAAACACACTTGTCACATTCATTAATTTTGAATCCACCCTCTAGCATGGCGTGATCAAACTTTGATGCCATTATTTTGGAGCTTGCTTTAAGCCATACAACGACTTAACAAGCCTACAAACTTTGCTCTCTTGTCCAGGAGCCATGAAACCCTCGGGTTGGTTCATGTATATTTCTTCTTCTAAATCTCCATTTAGAAATGCCGTTTTCACATCCATTTGGTGAACTTCTAAATTTCTTAATGCGACAATAGCAAGAATCATTCTAATAGAAGTTATTCGCGTAACAGGCGAATAAGTATCAAAGTAATCTAGACCTTCGCGTTGTCTAAAACCTTTGATCACCAATCTTGCTTTGTACTTATCAATGGTGCCATCAGCTTTCATCTTCTTCTTGAAGATCCATTTATAAGCTAGTGGTTTACAACCAGGAGGTAAATCCACGAGCTCCCAAGTATGATCTTGTAAAATAGACTCTATTTCACTATTAATCGCTTCTTTCCATCGAGGCCCTTCCGAGGAATTTACAGCTTCTTGATAAGAAGTGGGTTCATTTTCTACCATAAAAGAGACAAAATCGGGTCCAAATGATTTCTTGGTTCTCGCCCGTTTGCTTCTTCTAGGTTCAACCTCTTATTCCTCGGGTTGATCTTGTCTCTCATCTTAGAGATCATTATCATCTTGTTGTCTCTTATCTTGGACAACTGCATCATCTATTCTTAATGTGCTTGCATTTTCATTCTTTAAACAAGGAAATATGTTTTCAAAGAAGGACGCGTTCCTTGATTCCATAACTGTGTTCTTGTGTATATCTGGATTTTTCGAATCATGTACAATGAAACGATACGCACTGCTATTCTTAGCATACCCAATAAATATACAATCCACAGATTTAGGTCCAATCGTCTGGGCCTTAGGTGTCGGCACAGCTACCTTGGCTAGACACCCCCACACTCGTAAGTACTGGTATGATGGTTTTCTTCCCATCCATAGTTCATATGAGGTTTCCTCTTTATCCTTACGAGGTATCTTGTTTAAAAGATAAGTAGCCGTTAGAATGGCTTCCCCCCACATGTCCCGGCTCAAACCAGAACTTAACAACATGGCATTAACCATTTCTTTCAAGGTACGGTTCTTCCTTTCGGCAATACCGTTTTGCTGAGGTGAATAAGGAGCGATAAACTCGTGTCTAATTCCATGTTTCGCACATAGATCAGCAAAAGGAGACACATATTCACCTCCTCTATCACTTCGTACAACCTTGATTTTCCTACCAAGTTGATTCTCAACTTCGGTTTTGTATAGAACAAACTTGTCTATAGCTTCATCTTTACTTTTCAACAAGTAAACGTAGCAGTACTTTGTGTAATCATCAATAAACGTGATGAAGTACTTATTGCCACCTTTTATGGGTAGTGATTTCAAATCACATATGTCTGTGTGTATCATATCAAGTGGTTCGATTTTTCGTTCAACCGATTTGAAAGATGATCTTGTAAGTTTGGCTTCGTCACAAGTTTCACACTTATAATTTGAATCAATATGAAAATTTGGTATGCCATTAAATTTAATCAAATGACGCATTGAATTAAAATTAACATGTCCAAGACGACCATGCCACACATTAGAAGACTCAATCAAGTAAGCAGAAGAATTCATTTTATTGATAGCATTCTTAACAACTATTACATTGAGCTTAAACATACCATTCAGGGCATACCCCTTACCAACATACATTTATTCTTAGAAAGTACAACTTTATCAGACTCGAAAACAAGACGAAAACCAAACTTATTCAAAAGCCATCTGGACACAAGATTATTGTGAATCTCCGGAACATACAAGACTTTAGTCAACTTGAGCTCTTTCTCGGATGTCATCTTTAAAATAACATCTCCTTCGCCCTTGATATCAGCAGTTGCAGAGTTGCCCATGTACAGCTTCTCTCCATTGTCAACCGCTCTGAAAGAGTGAAACATACTCTTGTCGGCACACACATGACGGGTTGCCCAAGTATTAACCCACCAATCATTATTATTAGAACCTACCAGGTTAACTTCAGAGATCATGGTAACGACATCAGACATCATAGAAATCATGTCCACATTATCATTCACCATATTAACCTCGTGTGGTGTCACTCGCTTTGGCGCTTTGCAATTAGCAGCACGATGACCTGGCTTGTCACAGTTAAAGCAATTTCCTTGGAACTTCTGCTTTGCAATTCCACCTTTAGGAGCAAGGTACTCATACTTCCCTTTGCTCTTCTTGTCATTCTTCCCTTTGCCAAAGCTCTTGCCTTTAGACTTTGAAGAAGACGAACCAGCTCAACCATCTTTGCCTTGGCAGAATCAGGTGTATAAGTAGTTTTCTAAGCCAGCTTGTTGTCCTCTTTAATACGAAGACGAACAACCAAGTCTTCAACAGTCATCTCCTTTCGCTTATGCTTCAAGTAGTTTTTTAAATTCTACCCAGCTTGGAGGTAACTTCTCAATGATAGCAGCAACTTGAAAAGTTTCACTCAAAGTCATACCCTCAGCATGAATGTCGTGTAGCAAAACCTGCAGATCTTGAACCTGAGTTGTCACACTCTTTGAATCAACCATCTTGTAATCCAAAAAACGAGCTACCACGAACTTCTTTGTACCAGCATCCTTAGTTTTATACTTGCGTTCCAACGACTCCCATAATACTTTGGCAGTCGTAGTCTTGCAGTACACATTGTACAAAGAGTCCACCAAACCATTCAGAATATAGTTGTGACACAAGAAGTCTGAATGTTTCCATGCTTCAACAGCCTGCACGGCTTTTTGATTTTCGGGTACACCTTCTTTAGGAGGTTCCACCTGAGGTACAGTCTCCTTTAAGAACTTCGCAAGGTTCAAAGGAGTAAGATAGAAGAACATCTTCTGCTGCCACCTCTTAAAATTCTGCCCATTGAATTTTTATGGTTTTTCAGCATGATTAGCAACTGGGTGGGTAACTGGCGCACCAGTTACATTCACAGTAGTAGTTGCAGGAGTTTTAGGAGTGCTGGTAGACATTCTGAAATATCAAACAAGATCAAAACATAAACAGTTAGACAACTGTTATAAATCTGTATATAAGAAATTCAATCATGATCTCTATATACTTATAGTGGATCTGCTTCAAAGAAACTCAATCTTGGTTTCAATGAATCAGATGCAATAATCAAACGTATCAGTTTAACAGAAACACAAACTTGGTTTCAATAAACTGATTAGGACAACTGCTAAAAAAACCGTTAACTGTTAATTAAAATCTGTAAATTAAAACTGATTTCCAGTGAAACTCAATCCTGGTTTTGGCAAAAACAGTTTATAAATAAATCTGATAAAATTATTAATCCGATTTAATAAAAGTTTTAATTATGTTAAACATAATCTGTTTTAAGATTGTAGGAAACGGTGTATACTTTTATTAAAAACAATAATAAAATTAACAGAATATAACGACAGAAAATAATAACATTAATGGAAAAAAAGTAAAAGTAAGACGAGGCACGTGTTTAACACGCTTCCCTTAGAACAGATTTTTCGTCTGTTTCCCAGGGTACAACGTCCAAAGCTGTTGTACAACCGGACTAGACAAACTTGCCTGAAAGATCACGGAAGCCTTCTGTGTTTCTGATCGACGAACTGCTGGAAAAACTGTCTGCTAATGGAGCTAGAAAAGCTGCGTTTTTCTGATGATAAAATTGAATGAGACAGATTTATTATATAGTGAAAATTTGCCTTGGTCACCAAGACAAAATATTCTGACCTATATAAAATATTCTGACAAATCTGTTATTTCTATAAGATGATTTGCAAATCAATTATAAACACAAATTTGTTCTAAATCTATTCCTAAAATAGATTACATAATTTTCCGGAAAAATTCGAATTTGCAGCAAAGAAGATACCGAAATCTGCCCGCACCCAAGCCAGGTTTCGGAGCTGCATTCGTGTCCGCAGGTCGCGCGCTCGTGCACAAGTTCAGTAGCTTCGAACCCATTTTTGGCCTAGAAATCTCACTTTCTGCACCCCCCCCCCCCCCCCCGCGCGCGCGCGCGCGCGGGCTTGGGAGTAAAAACCCACAAATAAATATTGTAGGGTAGAAACTAGGATTTCCTTATAAACATGTTTTCACTTCATGTTTCAAGCGATGTGGGATAAAATATTTTTCAAATATTGTGTTTCACGTGACTCACTTTGAGACACGATATCTCATTCATATTAACTCCATATTGAACATACTTTAGCTCGTTGCGAAGCTCTCTTCGAGGAGAACGCAAAGCTACTAAGTACTACGAATATATACAACATATACATATATAAAATTATGTCTAAAGTATTGCAAAACCCATATTTTGCAAAATATTTTCCAACAGTTATCATTGGTCATTCTTTGGTGTACTAGAAGACTAAGAAGAAAGCTACTATTAGTAGGTCTTTCATTGAAGTCGAGTACATGAGCATGGAAACCACTACTTCTGAATTTTTTTGGATGACTTTTCTACTCAAAGACCTTCATAAACTAGTAAAGCTTCCCATTACACTCTTTTGTGATAACAAATCAGCTCAACGGATTGTTGCTAACCCTTGCTTTCATGATCGAACCAAACATATGGCTAGATAGTCATTTCACAAGAGAAAAAGTACAAGAGGGTTTTTTGTAAACTACTTATATTCCATCTCATTTACAGTTAGCAGATTTCATGACTAAAGCCCTAAATTCGGTTCAACATTCCTTTCTAGATGATAAGTTGGACGTTTCTACTACTCCAGCTTGAGGGAAGCATAAGAAAGGAAGGACTGATGTTGAGTAACTTCATACTACAAGGGCTATTATTGTAATAGTTTAAAGTTTGTTACCTATTCTCGCCTTTTACTTTCTTCCACAACTAGGGGTATTGACAAGGCCGGATTTGAGTGTGTGTAGGGTGATCAACGCCACACGGTCTCCATTTTTTTAGGGGCCCCTGATTTTTTTATAAAAATTAAAGTTGAATATAGTGTCATTTTTGAATGAGTTGATCATGTTATATGTGATATCTGGTAAAAAAAAATATGTTTTTATGGTTATATGAATTATTGTGAGTAACAAATAATGAAATATATAGCTTTACTTTAATAGAATTTGAGTTTATAGTGATGATGACGAACAAAGAGGATAATAAAATGAAAAAGGAAATGTTTGTGCGGCCTACTAAATTGTTTTCTTTTTTAAAAATACTTATTAACATAAGAAAAATTAGGTAAATGTCACACAACGTATTATCAGAATGCGTCCATTATACTTTTTTATGTATAATATACATAGTTGACTGCCAAAATTACCTTTGACTTAACTGAAAAACTGACTATCGTTAGTACTTTCGTTAACTTGGGGAATTTAGTTTTGCTAGTTTAGTCCTTATTAGTTATCATCATCATCATAAACAACACAACTTCTTCATCATCAACAAATCCCCAGATCCAAAATCCAAATTCCCAGATCCAAAATCAAAATCACCATATCCAAAATTCAAATCCCCAGATCTAGTGTGTTGACGAGGAAGATGAATACCACAACCTTATTGAAACAAGGAAGACGAATACGCAGATCATCACATATATGACCTCGTGGAAGTTGTAGTTGAAAATTTTAAAAGCATGGCATCATATTCATACGTCAAGAAAATGGCTCCTTTAATTGGATCGAAACCTTTTTTTGCTTTCATTAGAGAAGGATTTGAAAATGTTGAAGAGCTAAAACATCTCAAGGAGGTTTTACTCTATTTGTTCAGAGGACATGTGTGTATTAGTTGTCCCCTTTGTTATGATTGATTTCTTTTCTTATGCATAGAGTACTGTAATGATTGATTGGTAATGTATCATATGTTGCAGGTTGTGAAAAGTTTAAATCTTGTTGGGTTAGATTGTGTATATGTTGTTACAGTTGTATCTTCAAAGAAAGTATTTTTCACACACTGTGCTTTGAGGCTTAAAAAGTCCGGCACCATAGTACAAAGGATGAAGTTGGTATTTGTAGTGTTGACCAGTTGATTGGCTATATAAGTTGGGTTGGTGATCAAAGATTGTGCTATATATCCAACTAGCGGGATACCCCCACCATTGATTTGGTTGTGTCCATTGCTTGGTTACCTAAGTCGGTTGGATTAGTAATTAGAGATTGTGTTACATTAGGAATAGTATGGATGGTCAGCACACTAGATCTGGGATCTGGATTTTGGATCTGGTGATTTTGATTTTGGATCTGCGGATTTGGATTTTGGATCTGGGGATTTGTTGATGATGAAGATGTTGCGTTGTTGATGATGATGATAACTAATAAGGACTAAACTAGTAAAACTAAATTTCCCAAGCTAACGAAAGTATTAACGGTAGTCAATTTTTCAGTTAAGTCAAAGGTAATTTTGGCAGTCAACTATGTATTTTGTACATAAAAAAAGTTCAATGTGTATAATGGACACATTTCGATAGTACGTTGTGTATTTATGACATTTACCTAAAAAAATAACTCTTTAACCTTTCATAATTATTAAATATAAGTTATTTTTTTTTTGCAAATGTGATCCATAAATCAATTATGTAAATAGTGCTTCAAAAACCAAATGCTCTGTAGTTGAAAAACGTAAAAGGAAAATGTATTTATAGTTTAAAAACTAGGTATGCCAGCGTTAAAATAAAAGTGTAACCTGAAACTAATTAAAAGTAAAATTTTGCTATTTTTATGTACGTTATTATATTTTTCTGATTAATGGCCTAATTAAAAATATGGCCCTCAAAATCCACGAAATAGCCATGGGTATAAATACCCCATTTGTATTGTAAAAATGTAACAAATTCACTTCATGATTAATAACAAATAACAACTGTAATGATAAAAGATTTGAACAACTTGTGTACATTAACTAAAAAAAGTTTGTTGGTATTATGGAAAGAAAGTTCTCTAATCATTTTCCGACCAGGTGGATATTATGTACATTAATTTCTTGAATGATGTAATCGATTGTATGGGGGTCATTCATGTTTGGTCTGTCACCCCGTTTAAATGTAATCAAAATACAGTTTACATGCCGAACCCAAAGTCTTTGCATGATTGACGAGAAGGTGTTGCCAAGCGCCCAAGCATAATGCTGATGCATTGGGATTTGGGATCAATTGAAGCTCCCGTTAAAGATATGATCTAACACTGTCATAAAACAATTGATCACCTCATCCTTTCTCCCACAGGTAAATTGCATCATCTCATCTCATTGCGTGTGTTCGCTGCTCACAAGTTACTTAAGGGAGCATACTCGAGTCTCATTACTAACAAATCCAAGGCTTCCTTCATCCAAGTATATTGGCAAACTTCTTTAGCTTTGGAAACACTCACCCAAGCTCTTCTGCGAATATCTTTTTCTGGCCAAAACTCTAGTTGCTCTTTGACAAGTAACGGAAACATATGGCCTTCGTAATATCCATCGTTTCCTTTGCTCTTAAAACACCATGTACCCAATTCTCCCTCGACTGTTCCATACACTCCTGCTTCCTCTATCGACTCTCTTAGCGCAGCTTCTTTGATGGTTTCGTCACATTCCCAACCTCCTTTAGGAAACAACATTCCTTTGCCTTGTCTTTGTGCACTGATCACAAGTACTTCCAATGCATTGTTGTTGTTAATTCTGTAAGGTATACATCCAACAACTTGACGTTGTTGGCCATTATTGTAACGTTGCAGTTGTCTTCCACTGCGAGAAACCATTGATACCATAGTTTTCAATTCCATTTGAATCATAGACATGTTAACTAGCAGTAGCTTATTGAATGAGAGTGGTACTTGTGTAGTTGTGTTTGATGAAGAAAATGAGATTCTGTCTATCTATATATAAATGGTTGAGACAGGCAAGTGTGAGGGGAAAAAAACAGGTTTTGTGGGTTCCAGGAAGAAAAATCTAAGCGCGGATGCAAATGGGATCGTAGGAAATGCGTGTTAAGTGGCCCAAGTGGGTTCATGATGTCGGCTCAGTGACTTGTACAGTTGTACGCTGATTGATATTTTGTGTGTTGCTTCCTTTTTGTTTCTTATGCGATTTTTATATCCTCTTTTTTATACTACTCCAGTATTAGCATGCTTTTATTTCTTTTCTTTTATATTTCACCAAACATAAGATAGTGCTTTGTTCAAAAAAAAAAAAAAAAACATAAGATAGTGCTATATTAGGTATGAACTGGATGGCAGTCAACTGCTTACCATGACTGTGATAGTTTGACATTTTATTTTCTCTTTATTTGTCAATGGCTTTGATAGTTGACCAATAATGAAATAGTACAAAACAAGGGAAGCTAGTGTTTAAGGTTTAGTGAGAATGATGCTCAAACATGGTTAGTTACGAGAGATATTAATGATAAATTAGCTTCGTAAATGATTTTGGAGTGAACTTTTTGAGCTAAAATACACATTATAAAGTTGAGATAAATAGTCGCTAAAGCATTGTTTTAAAAGATACGTTGTGACCTACGCTACAAAATCAGCCAAGACGTCGACTTTAAACGTGACGTGAGATGAGGTATAGAAATGTTCGATACGGCGAGAAGCGTGAGGACTTTTTTATACATGACTTTGTCTTTTTATTAACTTCAGTATTATTAAGATATAATATAAAATTTGATATAAATATATATTCATGACGGTTTAAGTCGCACTATAAAATCGCAAAAGTTTAGTTATAAACTCATGACACGTGAAGCTTGATCATGTCATCACGTCACTAGCGTATCAACATTGATTAAACGTTTGATTTCCTTACTTTGAGTTAGTAGAACAAATGAAATCAATCTCCAGAAATTTGAACTCCAAATCCATGAATCTTTTTGCATTTCGATTATTACAGCATAATCATAAATTTCATACCAATGCTAATCAAGTCCTAAATGAATTCACGGCCTCATGTTATCAAAGAGACCTCCCATCTGCAATGAAAGCCTTAACCCTTATGCAGTCACACAACATTTGGGCCGATTCCGTAACCTATTCGGAGCTTCTCAAATGCTGCGTTTCTCGTGGCGCTTTACGCGAAGCTAAACTTGTCCATAAACACATTTTCTCAAATGGGTATCACCCCAAAACCTTTTTGATCAATAGTCTTGTTAGTATGTATGTTAAGTTTGGGTTATTAGACGATGCGCGTAAACTGTTTGATCAAATGCCTGAGAGAAATGTGGTTTCTTGGACTACGATGATTGCTGCTTTTGCGAATGCGGGGTTGGGGTATGAAGGTTTAAGGTTTTTGGTTCTTATGGGGAGAGATGGGGTTCGGCCGAATATGTTTACTTATTCTTCCGTTTTGAGAGCGTGTAGTGGTTTGGAGAGTTTGAAGCAGGTACAATGTGGTATAGTTAAACATGGGTTGGATTCTGATGTTTTTGTTAGGAGTGCGCTTGTGGATAATTACGCAAAATGGGGTGAGTTGGGGAATGCGTTGGTGGTTTTTAATGAAATGGAGACGAGGGATTTGATTGTTTGGAACTCGGTTATTGGTGCTTTTGCGCAGAACAGTGATGGAGATGAAGCGCTGAATCTTTTTAAACGGATGAAGAGATGTGGGTTTATGGCGGATCAGGCGACGCTGACTAGTGTTTTGAGGGCTTGTACTGCGATGGCGTTGTTGGAGCTAGGAAGACAGGTGCATGTTCATGTGTTGAAGTATAATCGTGACTTGATTCTTAGTAATGCACTTCTTGATATGTATTGTAAGTGTGGTAGCATGGAGGATGCGAGATTTGAGTTTAGTAGAATGGTGGAAAAGGATGTTATCTCTTGGAGCACTATGATTATTGGTCTGGCGCAAAATGGTTTCAGTCATGAAGCCTTGGAGATTTTTCAAGTAATGGAAAGTTCGGGTACGAAACCTAACTATATCACAGTACTTGGGGTGTTATTTGCTTGTAGCCACGCGGGATTGGTGGACAAGGGGAGATCGTACTTTGAATCAATGGAGAAGGTTTTTGGTATTAAACCAGGAAGAGAGCACTATGGTTGCATGGTTGATCTCCTTGGAAGAGCCGGGAAGCTTGATGAGGCTGTTGAGTTGATACACAACATGAAACCTGAACCAGATGCTGTGACGTGGAGAACTTTGCTTGGGGCATGTCGGATTCACCGCAACATGGATTTAGCTGCATATGCTGCTAAGAAGGTCCTAGACCTTGACCCTGATGATGCAGGAACGTATATCCTGTTGTCGAATATTTATGCAAATACTCACAAGTGGGAAGATGCTGCCCAAGTGAGGAAGGCCATGAAGGGCAACAATGTCAGGAAAGAACCAGGGTGTAGCTGGATTGAAGTGAATAAACAGATTCATGCATTCATATTAAGAGACAATTCACATCCGCAGATAGACGAGATCATACGACAGTTGAATCACTATGTTCAGAGATTAAAGGAAGTGGGTTATGTTCCGGATACAAATTTCGTTTTGCAAGATGTGGAAGGGGAACAACTAGAAGACCCACTCTTGTACCACAGTGAAAAGCTCGCAATTGTATACGGCCTAATGTCTTTAACAAAAGGAAAGACCATCAGGATCAGGAAAAATCTTAGAATCTGTGGAGACTGCCATCTGTTTGCTAAACTATTGTCACAAATGGAGAATCGCAACATAGTTATTCGGGATCCAATTCGTTACCATCACTTTCAAGGAGGAGTTTGCTCCTGCGGGGATTATTGGTAGCAGATGCTAAAAAGCTTTCAGGTACTTGGACTTTTCATCTGCATGTTACTCTAACTCAATGACAGCAATGTTATCATCAGTTGTGTAAAACACAACTGATGTGCACATGTTAGAGCAAGGCCAGAGATGTAGATTCCCAATATCAATTTCTATCTCTATGTCAATCTCACTGGATCGAATTTAGTTTTAATTGATCTTATAGTCACCAAGATGCTTAACTTATCGATAATCAAGTATTTGTTAATGTTCGGTCTAGCAATTTAAAAAGTCCCATATCATCTGTGTGAATAGGGATTTGGTTTCTAAATGGCTAACCAAGCTTTCATTATAGGGTCAGTATGTGGTGGATGGAAACGTGGAACACTACACTGAAAGGCATCAGAAAGACAATACAGGGTGTTAATACTGTGTTCTACCCACTGCCCCTCCGTATCAGGCTTAGAGCGTGAGTGTCGATGCTAATGCAACTTCAAGAGGAGCTGGGTAGCATAGGTAGCTCATACTGTCCACATCTTCAACCTCAAGATGCTAGGGTGAGGCTAAGCAATAAATTTATTTCACGAGCTACAAAACAAGATATATCACAGCAAACTGCGAACAAAATGGATGACAAGTGAAGCTGTCGGTGCCCCCCCCCCCCCCCCCCCCCCCCCCCCCCCCCCCCCCTGGCCTGGATCACGCTTATATGACATCTACACCAATGATATTCTGATGTAAAAAATTGGTTTCACAATAACATCGCCAAATATGATTTACATTTGATTCCGAGTTTACTGAAAACTATAATGTTAATGGAACTGGTTTTTCCTTAAAGTGTAAAGCCTCGAAATAGTTACTCACGTCTGTTGCGCAGGAATCGGGACTTCACAAGCCAGTTGCAATCAAGTATTGTTTATGACCATTAAAACGGAGCAGCTTAAATTTGATCCTTAGATATGCTTATCAGTCTTAAAACGGGTTTTTCTAGGCTTATTCTACCTCTGTAGAAAGGCTACAATCAGCTGTTTCGTGCTTTAATTCTACTATGAATCCTGATTAGTAAACAAAAGTCCTTAATGTGCAACCACGCACGCTGAGAGTGTTTATTCAGTTTTCATGCCTTTGCATTCTGATGGATAACATCGGAGTCTGTGAAGAAAGTTGAGATCCATTTTGCACCATCTCCTGCTCCAGTAATATACCCCCCCCACCCTACCATTAAAGTAACTGTGAAAAAAAAAAAAAAAAACCTGTAAAGTTTTATTGAAATGTGCCAATACACAGTGCTTAAGTTACAAGAGTGAGCATGCATTCCATGTTATTTAAATTTACAGTTCCTCGATGCTTATGGGCTCGCCAATCATTGAATCGGTCAATTTCAGGCTCTTTAAGCAACAAACAGAACTATGCAAGTCTAACGAAAACGAATATCAAATGCACCCATCTCTTTACAGCTCATCTCTGATAGCTTCGTCTTTTTTAGTGTCTTCAAAAGAGGCAAAATCTCTGATAATCGACATATACACATCAATCCCTTTCAAGTACTCTTCCTTGTTCAAGAACTACAACAAAAACACAGCTCAATAAGCTAAATTGCTTAAACCCTAAAATTGTTATTAAGCATATTTAAAGCCAATATAATAAAAAAAGATATTCACAACAGTAGTCAACCAGATCAATAGGGTCCAATAGAGGCGACACTTTTGACCCAATTACTAAAGTATGGGTCAATGTGTCATGTGGGTAGAATATTAAAGGTCAACAAAGAAAGGATACACTGCATCCAATACAGGTCAACCGGGTCAAAAATTCACCTACAGTATGCAACTATATTTCTCTTTTAAAGATCCATCTATTTGAAATAGCATATAGCAATCTTATCCAACACAAATAACGCATAGGAAAAATAAGGTCCTGTTCCAATTTTCACCCATTTTGACCCTCTAATCAGAACCACAGTTTGGTCACCTCTAGGGTGCGAGCTAAGGTGCATTACTAAATGGCAAGACCCAAGATTAGAGCATAGTAAAAGATGGTCATGTACCTCATTATGATCGTGAAGAAGGATAGGAGTGTTTGCCATTGGAGAGAAGCCAATTGCGGGCACACCCTTCAATCTGAAGTAACGAGCATCAGTTGAAGCAGGAAAGATCTCTGGTTTTCCAAATTTCCCATTAGCCTTATGAATAGCTCCCTCAATGAGAGACCACCAAGGATTTGAGCTGTCATGGGCCGTCAAAATTGGCTTTCCATTCTTGTCATATACAGAAACCTTCTGCTTATACTGTGCATGCAAATAAACAGTTAAAACAAAGTCTGTTGACAAACTCAGACATATCAGAGCAAAACAGGTGAAATCCCAAAGAATGCATTCCAATACAAAACAATGTACACGAGAATAAACTGCATAAAAGATTGATAGTTAACCCCTAACCCACCCACACACACAAAGAACCAAAGATGCCCATTTCATCAGCGTCATGCTATACATAGAGTCAATTTCAGATGGAAAAAAGACAAAAAAGATAAACCCGGGTTATATAAATCGATCTTACTATTTGGAGTAGGAATATTTCATAACATTGTTCAAGATAAATTATCATCAACATTTAGCATGAAATTTTTGAAAGAGTTTACATTTAACGTTGCACATCTGTGTCTTCAGCTGATGCTATTGCTTTTTCTTATTTCAAAAGTGTATTTTGTGGGTGTTTATAAGAAATTTCTTTTTACAGCAGGGGAAACAACATTGTCAAAATGCAGTTTGCGTAGAAATTAAAGAAGTGAGACAAATACTTCACCTCAAATGTCATGTTCCTAGAAGCTGGGGCCCATTCTTCAGCAATTCGTCTCTCCAATGAAGCTTGATCAGCAATTGGTGGGACTCGAATATCAAAACCAGCCTGTGCTTCAGATGGCTGCAGATTCATGACATAACCCTGATGGACAAAAAAACAACGTTGCTCATATTCCTACATACCTCCAATAGTTCAATGACAACAAATACAGGTAGCAATCACACTGAAAACCTGACCATTTGTTAGCTTCTTCGTGTCACAAAGAGTACAAAAAAATGCATTTGACATGGAATTTTTTGATAAAAAAACCTGATTCTTGGTGACTCGGAGTATAGGCCAAGTATCATATTGCTAAAATCTAGCCTCCTCTTAAGTCCTAATTTTAAAGCTTGAAAGTGAAAAGGGGACACAATCACATGTTGAGTAGCTAATTACACTAAAAAACTTGATTCTTTGTTAGCTGCGTTATACAAAAACAATAAGTTTAACGCAGCACCTTATTTATGTTTTTATCTAATACACTAGAGGCAAACTATCACATGTTAATAATAAGGACTAGCAAGATAAAGTAAATACGCAAACCATATAAACAAAAAACATACAGTGGGAGAAGGTGTTCCGGCTTTGAGAAAAACCATATTAACCGAAACAACTTCACCTTCATTCCTCAACCCCGCCTTAACCAAATCAAACTGCGCACCCCTAAACCTCCTAACACTCTCCACACTCTTTAACAAATTCTCCATGGCCGTATTATCATACAGCTTCGCCCCATGCCCCGGGGCGCCACTCGCCTTAATCACCAACCACATAGGACACCTCTCGGCATAAAACAACCTATAAAAATCCTCCGGATTCGCCAACCCTTCATCCAACACAATCCCCACATTCATTTCCTCAAACTCCTCACTATTCGCAAACCTCTCCGCCCCGTCGTGCCCCCCAATCTCCTCGTCCGGAACAAAAGACAAGTAAACATTCCTCAAAGGCACAAAGTTGGTTTTCTTCAGTTTCTTGATAGCTTCAAGATACTGCAAGCCGACACACTTCATATCCTGAGACCCTCTTGCGTAAACATTGTGATCTTCATCAATGTGGGCTTGGAAAGGAGGGTGGGACCACTTGTGGGGCTCAACTGGGACGACGTCAGTATGGGAGTTGAGGAGGATGGAGGGTAAGGAAGGGTTTGAGCCAGGCCATTTGAGTAGGACTAAAGGCTTGTTGGGTGTGTAATGAAGGGTTTGGTGTTCGAGTGAGAGGGTTTTGGCTATGGAGATGATGAAGGTGGCTGCTTGGTTGTAGTTTGGAGATGGGTGTGAGGTGTTGATTTGCAGGTATTCTTGGAAACGTGATATTATTTCTGCTTCTGGTGATGATGATGATGTTATGGAGAGTGAGAGTGTGATGAAGATGAAGTGGAAGAGGAATTTAATGGAGGTCATCTTTGATGATTGATTGGTGGTGATATGAAATGAGGCAAGTTTGGTGGACTATAAGTTCATGGAATATTTTGATTTTTAATGGTTTTGAAAAAAAAAAGAGTGATTTTTTTTTATTTTTTTATTTTTTTTTTTGGCAAAAGAGTGGTAAGCAGTGCTATTTTTTAGAAATGTTTTTTTTTTTAAGGAGTGATGAACAAATGAGTGGTAAGTTATAACAGTTACTGCTCACTGCTCACTGCTCATAGCTACTGCTTACTGTTCACAACTACTGTTCTGCTCATAGCTACGGCTCATTTCAACAAACACACCCTAAATCTTCACTTCACCAAAAGCCCAAAATACATGTTTTTACCAATGTTTTAAAACCGGGTTGACTCGGCCAGTTGAATCCCGGTTGACTCGTGAATTGGTTCGAAGACCGAAGGGTTTTTGTTTGTTTGAAAGCTGGATTCAATCGTCGTTTTTTTTACCCGATTTGATTAACCCGACCGGGTCACATTTTTTATAAGAAAATTTATTTCACATTCTTTTTCCGTAAAAATTTTTATGTTATAAAGATAAATTAAAGTGATGATGACTAATTAGTTAAAATAAAATAAAAAGTAATTTAAAACATCAACTCATATTGTTTTATTATCGTTTACTACAAACTAAATTATAAATTAATTATTCTAACATACTTTTGTTATACCGGTTGACCTGTGAACCGGTCACTAGACCGAGTCAACTAAAAACCCGGATTTTAAAACATTTGTTTTACTTTTGGTTATTATCCATGGGTGTTATATTTCGTTGATTTGATAGAGTTCGAGTGGGGTCGATTCAAATTTGAAACTAAGAAATTCATATTTGAACACAGTTTAATGTAGAATTCGCGTTAGTAAAGTTTGGGTCAATTCAGTTTGACCCGAATATAAGTAAAATGGTTACAAATTTATGTACTTAAATATATCTACAATATAAAAAGTGTTAGTCACGCGGGTTGGTCAGATTCCTGTCAAGTCGAATTAGTTCAATTCAAGTCAATGCTAAAAACTCATACCCGAACTCGACTTTATTTAATATTCTGGTTAATCGGGTTGACCCGGGTAAATTTTTTGACTCAAGCGACCAAACTTGAATAGGTTTATTCGAGTTTGAGTTCGAATCAAGTTTAGGTTGGGTTGCCTTTTTACACCCCAAGTTCTATATCATCATGCAAGGCGACAAAAAAATGTTGGTGGCCCACATTGTTCTTTCTTAGGATATTTTTTCCTTTCGGTTACTTACTGCCTAAGAGCAAAGAGAACGATGGTGTCGTAGACATGGTGCCATAGCCAAAAAATAGTGTCACGTCAGCAAAATGGGCTATGACATCAGAAATGTTATGACATCAGTTTTTAGTGGTATTAGTGAGTCATAGTGGTACTTTTGGTGCCATAAGGGTTAGATTAAAAAAATCAAAAAATCGTTTGGCGTGAGCTGGTAGCAACGACGCTAAAGCCTTGGCGCCAACCCACGGAGTAATGCGCCATTCGATTTTTTCGCGCCATAGCTTGGCGTAGGGCAAAAACGCCACTGTTCCCCTTGCTCTAACATGTTAAACGAGTTGAAACTTGTGTCACTCGTTGTTGCGGGGACTATTTTTTGTTAGAGATGGGTAAGTTAAAACTTTCTTTTAACTTTGCTACTATATTTAGAAAGACTTATTGAGTTTTCTCTCGTCGCTATTGCTTGAATTGAATTTATTAAGTGTCAATAAAACAAAGAATAAAGGGTGTGGTTACATTTTGGTATGCAATTTTTGTTCTAGCTAGGGGTGTCAAATGGGTCGACCCAACCCGACCCAACCCGAACCCGATAAGTCCTTATAGGGTTGGTTTTATCGGGTCCAATTATGTCTATCGGGTCTATCGGGTCAACCCGACTGTTGGGTCCACTAGATGTGGATCTTGCAGCCTGTCAGGAACGGTGAACGACTTCTGTAATCACAAGTCTATTCACAGAGAGACTCTATACACAATATAAATGCAGAATACAAATACAATAAAGAAGAACATAATAACTATAAAGATTTGATCCTTAATAAGGATTTCTAATATTGATAATGACTAGAACTACGTTTGATGAAGGTGTGTCTAACCCTTCTGCCTCAAGTTCCTTTTATAATACAAGGAAACCCTAATACATCATTAAACAAAACGTGTAAAACTGATATGCATATCCTTTCCTAACATATCTCATGCATATCCTAACAGAATAATAAATAAATAATAAAGTTTGACTTTGACTAGGACCAGGAGCACGACTTGCTCCTACTACTACTAGGACCAGGAGGAACTACATACCTCCTAGTCTACCTATTACAATTAACTATTCCAATGGTCCTAACAATCCTCCCCTAAACTTGAATTTGACCTGTTGAGTTCAAATTTCCTGGTAAAACGTGCAATAAAGCTTGAGGATTGAAACAGCAAAAGAAACAGCAGCATCAACAAGATATGAAACATAAGAACCGCCGCAACATGGAACACTAGAAGCTTCTCCAAAGCTTGAAACAAATCAGCATCGTGTTGAATCTTTACAGCAACATGAGCAGATTTGATGAGCCTTTACCAAGTAGTTGCTCGCTCTTGGGCTAGCCAGTCTTTCTGGTGGAATAAGCATCACCCTGGGAGACCAGAACCCAGCCCAACTCTTAGAACGTGAATCAATGGTGAGTGGGGGTACCCTGATGATTTTATGCAAACCATCACAGTCGTTAACGGATTTGATATGTCTTTACCAGAAGCCGTACCTCTCTGGACTCGCCAACTCTCAACAATGAAGCAACGGTGAGTTGAAAACCCTATAGCTTTAAGCAAGCTATTACAGCTATCAACGGATTTGATAAAATCTTTACCAAGAGCCGTACCCCCTTGGATTAGCCACTTTTCAGTCTAGGACCATGGCAAGTGAAAACCATCCAGTTTTGGGTAACCTGGAAACCATCAACGGATTTGAGAATCACACCAGGAGCCGTACCCTCAAGGTGAATCAACTCTTTCTTGTCGGTTAGACATGGTGAGTTGAGGACCATTTGTTGTGAGGACCAAGTCCGACACCAGATGAAACCAGTAACCAGGACAAGTATGAATCAGCAACCAGAACCCAAAGTGTGAATCAGCAGATGGTATTATATTCACAAGTGTAAAATCCATGATATGTTTAAAGTATAAGCAGATATTATATAAAAAGTAAAAAAAAAAATTTAATAAAATTTTTTTTTTAACTATAATGAATGAAAGTCACCAATCACTTTACATATTGGTGAAAAGAATTACAGTATTAACAAATGATCAAAAACACAAAACATAAAAACTTACAAACCAACCATATCAGAAACCAGAAGCAGCCACCTTATCAGCCTTCAAACGAGCTTGAATCCCTTCCACCAATGTAGTTGCCATAGAAGACTCATTCCCGGAGGGTGCATTAGAAATCTGCAAGTGACAAGCATAGCCTCCATCGAAGCAATCGTCAACGGATAATCCAAGTCGGTGAGCATGAATACCATAAGACCAGATTCCAACTCTAACATATGCACACCACAGCCCGCATATAACTTCCATCGCTGAATAACCCATTGTGGCTGATCATTCCAGACACCAGAGATAGGAGCATGTGGAGGGGCATCAAGCATCATCTTCAAATCAGCCCATACTCGCAGACCAGGCCAGGAGGGCACATCATTAGGATGAACAGGCATGCCGGCATCCACAAACCCATATAAAGCCAAACCCATATAAAGCCATAAGATCCTTACGATTCGCCCAAGACAAAATACCTTGCAAACCCGAAGCAAACCTAACAGACCCATCACCAAGAGTAATCCGATGAGATACCGTACCAGGAAGAGTCGTGGAATGCGTAACCGTCCAACCAGTAATATATCCATTACCCAAAGGCAAATCGGAGTCACTATCAGAAGCTGCATCAATAATATTTTCGGGAGCACGCTTCTCATAGGGAACAGTCTTGCCACGTCGAGCACGTCGACCCAATTTCTTGCGAATGGAACGACGAGGAGTGGGATCATTAGGCGAGGGTTCAACCTTTACCTTTACCTGAGCAGAAGGAGTGGGAGCAGTAGAAGTAGAATCAATAGTTTGCCCACCTAAAGGATCAACAGGAGCTGCACTAGAAGAAGGAATAGGTTGAAATCCAGGCACGGGTGGTGATGGTGATGCCATACCAGGTGTAGCAGTGGTGGTGGTAGTGGTAGCAAATGTGGTGGTGGTAGCAGGACCTGAAGAAGAAACCGGTGGAGCAACCGAAGGAGTAAGGGTGGTACCAAGTGTAGAAGCAGCAAAAACCGATGGAATAGCAGCAGAACCAGGAGTAGTATCAGATGTAGGACAAGTAGTAACAGCAGGTGGAGAAGTGGTCACCACACGTGAAGAAGGACGATAAATGAATTGCTCCGGAATAGGGGTGCTCTGATGCTTGACCATTTGTTCATAGAGCGCCTTAAGCTCATCAAACGACAAAGCCCGAACCCGGTCCCACTTCCAACCAGTAGTGAAATAGGCAGCCGACTGATACTTCACATATCGCTGCATCTGCTTACGCTCCTCAGCTCTCGACAAAGGCCTGTTCTTCCGCTTCTCACGAAGTTGTGAAGCAAGCGCCAATTGCTGCTTGCGCATTAATGCCATGGCTCGAGGAATACAGGTATGCTCATCCATATCCGAACCCAAAAGATCAGTGAACTGGGAATAATCCGTGGTAAGCATAGTCAACACCCGCATCCAATCGCTATCATTCCAATGCATAGCATCATGCTGCACTTATGCACGTCTCTGCTGTTGAAGCGCTTCCTCCTCAGCCCGAGCAGCTTGATCAATTTCGGCTTGCATCCTTTGAGCAGCCTCCTCACCCAACCTATCCTCCTCAAGCTGTTTGCGTGTACGCTTGCAAGGTGGTGAGGGAGCATCAGTCATTAGGGCCTTCCCCTTTGGATCATGAGATGGACCAGCAGTGGAACCAGCAGTAGGACCAGCAGCACCTTCCATTGGTGTGGGAATAGCAGCAGGAGAAGGAACACTGGAGGAAGTCGGAGGAATCGGCAGATCATCATACAACTTATCAGCAAAGGCAACCTTTGCCAACAAAGTCAAACCCTCCTCAACACGATCCTTAACCTCCTCATCAGAATCAGAGTGAACCACATGCTTCTTTCGTCGCCTTTGCTGTGTCTCCAAAGCTTTGATTCGGTCAGCCATGGGAAGAACAAATTCCCGAGTAAGCTTCCGGTGTTGATTCAAATCTGCTTCCAAGGAAAGAATCCGTGCATGATACATGTGCATAAGATCAAGTAAGGAAGTAAGTGTAATAGGCTCCTCCGCTTTCCCACCAAGAGGGCGTGGGTCTGGGAAAGCTTCATTGGAACCAGAAGCAATAAATGGGTCATCATTAGGAGCACTAGCACCAGAAGGCTTATCAGAAGAGTGTGGAGCAGGACTGGGAGGTGGAGTCTCCACAAATGGAGACGAATGTGGCAATGAAGAAGGAGCAGCCCTGGAAGTGGATGGCCTTTCAACCACCACCTCCTCAACCGGCTCTTACTCAACCACATGAGGTGCACCACCAGCATGATCCTCCTCCTCCATTAGGTCATCACCTAATGGAGGTTCCTCCTCGGCTTGTTCAACCGGAGGAACAACAACATCAGGAGGACCCTGAGCCAGCCCCAACATGGCCTCAGTAAGGGGCCTCCACTCCCCGCTAAACCCATGGGCCATATTATAGTATACTTTCGCAGTAAGCTTAGAAGGCTCATGTTCAGCCCTAACACGAGGTATACAGAAAAGTATCTGTTGTAAAAACCTAGGATACATCAGAAACTTCTTCCTAGAGCCAGCACTAGACAGATTGCTAACCATCCCCTCAAACGAATAACGAGAGAAATTAAATACCCTACCCTGTGCTAAGCATATGAGACCAGTAGCCAAAGGAGTAGGAAAAACATCCCAACTCCCAGACTTGGGACTTAAACAATGAATCAGAAAATGCACTAGAAGCTTCCATTGGGGGGAAAACCGATTCTTTTGGAAGTTAAACTTCCCCCCATGATTATACCCAAGAGCAGCCATCCCCTCCAACACCTCCGCATTGGGGATGGAAACAACACCACCTTCATCTTGAAGATGAAGGGAACTACAAATAGAAGCTTCAGAAACCACGTATGGACGTCCATCTATGGTAGCATGGAGTTCACATGGACGACCAACCACAGCCACAAGACGAGCAGAAGCCCAAAACTGACGAATGACACTATCATTAACAATGGGACACACAGTAAACGCATACATGAGGTTTGAAGCCTTAATGAAGTCCAGAATGTCAGTGAAATCATCACGGTGTGGACCATCTCCTAGATAGGCGACCTTGTTGTGAGCAGGTTGGTATACCAGGGCAGCCATGGATCTTGATTAATAGGAATGGAAGATGATTTTTGTTAGGGTTGAGAGAGTAGGATCGGATGTGTGTGTGTTATGAGTGAGATGAATGAGTCAAGGGGGGGTTAATTGACCATAAATAATGGTGGGAGTAACTGTTCATTGACCCCTAATAATGGGGGTCGCCCTTTCAAATTAGACAGTTATTGCAAAGTAACCACTTGCCCCTTTTAACATTATTTCCAAATTCCAATTTACCCAAGTTAAATAAGAGGATATATACCATAATTTGAATGCATTGACTAAAAGTCAAAGCGCACAATGGTCAATACTAGAAGCAGAATGTGGTCAACAGAAGTCAATAAGGTGAACAATGTCCCAAACCAGTACCAGAAGCCAACCATCACTTGACAAAGAAGGATTTTTATCCACTAGAAGCCAACCAAGAATGACTAGAAGCTAACCAATAAGGACTAGAAGCCAGACATGAAAGAATATAACCATCAGAAGTGAGAAAAAACCTCCACCAGGAGTAACACACACCACTAGAACCAATGCAATATGTTGTTAAAATCTACCAATATGTTAGTATGCGCAAATAAATATGTACACGAAGCCTCCCCTCAATCCTAGACCTCAAGGATTGACCATCCCAATGTGAACCACCAAGTGGTTGAACCGAGGACCATCAAAGGCTTTTGTCAACAAATCAGCAACATTATCATCCGTATGAACTTTAAGAACCTGTATCAACCTCTTCTCATTGGCATCCCGTATAAAGTGGTGCCGAATTTCAATATGTTTTGTCCGTTGATGAAAAACAGGATTCTTCACAATACAGATAGTGCTTTGATTGTCAATGAAAATTTTGGTGTTCATAAAATTGAACCCATAATCCAACATCTGATTTTGGATCCACAATACTTGTCCACAACAACTAGCAGCAGCAACGTATTCAGCTTCTGTTGAAGAAGTAGCTACGATCGTCTGTTTCTTGCATTGCCATGAAATAAGTCTTCGACCCAAAACTTGACAACCACCAGTAGTAGATTTTCTGTCATTATTAGCACCTGCATAGTCACTATCACTATATGCTTCAAGAACAAAAGGTGATTCTTTAGGATACCACAAGCCCATTTTAGGCTGAGCCTTGATATACTTGAAAATCTTCTTAACAGCATTCAAGTTAGAAACCGTTGGAGCCACCTGATGTCTAGAACAAGCACTTACTGCAAACATGATATCCGGACGTGATGCAGTCAAATACATGAGTGAGCCAATCATAGACCTGTACATGTGAACATTGACCGGGGGATCTGGCTCATTCTTGAGTTTGACTTTAGCAACTTCATAAGGAGTTGCTGCTGGTCTAAGAGGATCCATGTCAAACTTCTGAAGGATCTCATGAACATATTTATCTTGACTGATGAAGATCCCATCCGACTGTTGCTTGACTTGAAGACCAAGGAAGAAGGAAAGCTCTCCATAGCACTCATCTGAAATTCGCCTTTCATCAAGTGTTCAAACTCATCACACCATTCCTTCTTAGTAGAACCAAATATAATATCATCCACATAAACCTGAACAAGGATAATGTCCTTGGTATTCCTCTTAAGAAATAGTGTTTTATCAATAGTACCTCTTCTATAGCCATTCTTTAACAAGAAAGTTGAAAGACGCTCATACCAAGCTCTAGGAGCCTGATGTAATCCATAAAGAGCCTTGACCACCTTGTAAACTTTCTTGGGATGAAGTGGATCTACAAAGTCCTTAGGTTGAGTGACATACACTTCCTCATCAATCTTGCCATAGAGAAATGCACTCTTGACATCCATCTGAAAAACCGTAAAGCCGACATAAGAAGCAAAAGCCAAAAACAGACGAATAGCCTCAATCCTAGCAACCGGAGCAAAAACTTCAGTGTAGTCAATGCCCTCAATTTGAGTGTGGCCCTGTGCGACAAGCCTAGCTTTATTCCTCACTACAATTCCCCGTGCATCTTTCTTGTTCTTGAGAATCCATTTGGTATTGATTGCTGTCTCTCCATCTGGTAAGTCAACTAGAACCCAAACATTCTGAAACAAGAATTGCTGCATTTCCTCCTGCATAGCCTCCACCCAACTTTGATCCTCAAGAGCATGAGTGACTGATCGAGGTTCCACCTGTGAAAGAAAACAAGCAAACAAACAGTGTTGAAATTCCGTATGATTATTACGCTTTTGATCTTCAATATAGTTCACAAGAGCATGATGATCAGACGAGGCCTTCTTATGCATTCTGCGTGTCTTGACAGTAGAACCATGATCTTCAATGATTTGAGTGGTAGGGTGATCTTTGTGTGATTTCAACACTGGATTGGAAGCTACCTCCACTTCTGGTGCCAAGTTATTGAGATCCCCAACAAAGTCAGCATCATATGAAGCAGCGTTGAAAATGCCATCTATTGGTTGTTTATGAATATCATCCAGCTTGGTAGAAGACTTCTTTTGATGGTTCCCCAAATCAGAAGGACTGGAGAATCGAGTATGAGAAGCAGACTCACTAGCCGGAATACCAATAGGTGTTAAACTAGCACTAGGAGTAGTAGCTGGGGTACTAGGAGCAGCTTTGTCAGTAGACGTATTCAAGGGAAACTCAAAGCCACCTTGAGCAGCTGCTGTAGTAGCTTCTTGTTGTTGTTTGAGGAGGGTGTCAAGAGCTACTTGTGAATCCAATACATCCAATGGAGTTGCATCACTAGGAGGAGTAGGAGAGACGATGGTGGAGTAGGATGGAACCACAAAAATATCATCCTCGTCATCTGAGTCAGAAAGACTAGAAGGAACACCTGTACTAGAAGTTGCAAACACTTGTGGACCTGCATCATGGTTAGTTTTGAAACGAAAATATCCTAATGAATCACTAAGATAATCAAGATCAAAATACCATTCAGGACCCTTGCCTTGGATGTTTGACTTCTCTTCAAAATACCTGAGATTAATAGTTTCAATGACCCGCTTGGCTTGGAGATTGTAGACACGATAAGCCCGAGAGTGAGCTGAATATCCCACAATGTATCCTTCATCTGCCTTGCCATCAAACTTTCCCAAATAGTCACTAGTATTCAGAATGGTGACAGGACACCCAAAAGGCTTCAAATGAGCAATATTTGGAACTTTGGCTGTTAGGAGCTCATAAGGAGTCTTCTTGTGAGGATTGGTAATAGAAACCCTATTCAAAACATAACTTTCAGTATTAACAGCTTCTGTCCAGAACATGGTTGGAAGCTTGGAATCGGCAAGCATTGTTCTTGCTGCTTCTATTAGAGTCCTGTTCTTTCTTTCTGCCACGCCATTCTGTTTAGGAGTTCTTGCTGCACTATAATCTCTTTTGATGCCCTTAGCATTACAAAGTGTTATGAGGTCTTTATTTTTGAACTCGGTTCCATTATCACAACGAATACCTTTAACCTTCTTGGACAACTGGTTCTCTATAAGGGTAAGAAAATCTCTAAGAATTGAGTAGGTCTCACTCTTGGCAGCCATGAAGAACACCCACGTAAACCTGCTATATCCATCAGTTACCACCAGACATAATTGTTTGTGGTCAATGCTCCTAATGGAGGTAGGACCAAATAAATCCATGTGTAGTAGCTGCAATGGTTCAGTTATAAGACTAAGAGCAGTAATGGCCTTGAAGGATGCTTTATGTTGTTTGCCTTTGTTGCAAGCAATACAACTTATATCATTTCTGAATGACTTGGGAGGTAAACCAGAGACCAGATTCAGATTTGCTAGTTTGTGAATGGTCTTGAAGTTCACATGCCCCATCCTTCTGTGCCATTGAGTGGCTTCATCTTCTGAGGCTTTAGCAACCAAACATGCTAGTTGACCAGTAGGGTTGACTTCATTCAGCTTGATGCTATAGAGATTGTGTCTTCTAGGGATTCTGAGCAGAACCTGTGAGTCATCCGGAAGTTTAAAGTCTTTGGATAGCACAAGTGCATCAGTATCCGTAAAGAGAACAAACTGCTTCTTGTCACAAATCTGAGAGACAGAGATCAAGTTGAAGTGCTGAAGTGCTTCCACATAGTATACCTGCTCAAAATTAAGATTGGGCGTCTGAATTGTTCCTTTGCCAGTGATCCTTCCTTCACCGCCACCAAAATAGACCTTGCCGCCTTGAAATGGTACAAAGTTAGAGAGAAGACTTTTATTTTTTGTCATGCTCCTAGAGCAACCACTATCAACAATTCCTAGAGTAGGATCTTGGTATGGAGTAACCTACAACAACAAGATAATAAAGATGCAAAAGTTAGTGTCTTAAGGGGACCCAAACCTTTTCAGGTTTGATGAGATCCATCGTTGTTCTCTGGTTGCCTATGCATCATATTGGTATTATTGTGTGACCAAGAACAACCTGCTGAGGGCTTAACAGTAGTTCCCAAACTTCCCAAACCAAAATACATGTGGTCAAAATGATGTGGATAAATTGGATTAAAATTCTGAAAATAGCTACTGGTGGTTCTATTTGTTGTTAATCCAATGTGTCTCCAATGATCAGAAGCTAATGGAGAGGACCTTCTAGAAGAAGAAAACGATTGAGCACTAGGATTGAGTCTTCTAGAAGAATATGGAGCAACTCCTGGTGGAACAGGAGCATGAAATGCTTGATGAACAGAAGCATGTTTGTCATAAAAATCACAATCTTTAATCAAATGAAATACACTTCCACAAACAAAACATGTTTTAATCGACCTTTTATTAGAATGACATTGTTTCATACTGCTAACTTTATTACACACAATTCTAGGAGAATCAGTCTTCCTAGGACTCAATAAACCAGGACCAGACACAGTTGACTTAAAAGTAACTCTCTCTTCACACTTCCTAGCACCAGTAGCAGCATGATCATTTGACTTGGAACTTGTAGGTCTTGACTCTTCACTTGAACCACTTGATGTAGAGTCACTGGCTTTGTCACTGAAAGTACACGAGACAAAGTCATTAGAATTAGTAGAACTTTTTGGGGACTCATGCATCTGTGATCCATCCAAGTCATTATGCCTAGAAGTGGGCATGAAATTTCCAGTAAGAGGGGGAGGGACAGCATGCATTTCTGCTGCTGGTTTAAACCTATTGTAACTAGGTTCTCCCTCTTCCTCTTTGTCGGCATCAAAGACACTCGAAAAAGATAAATCAAACACATCTTCTGAATCAATATATTTATCAAATCCTAACCCTCTTTTAGTCCTACCAGACATGCTACTATTGATTAATTTTGAAAGATTTTTAGGTGCCTTTTGCCATTTTTCAAATCTCAACATTGTAGCATCTAATCTTTCTTGCATCTCCTGTTTTTCTTTGATACTGGCATCTTTTACCTTTTCTGTATATTTAAGCATATTTGTTGTGTTTTCTAAATCGATGCTCAGTATCCTAATTTTATCCTCATACTTACGTTGAGTATCTTGTAGCCACCTCTTTTGTTGTTCCAATGTGTTTAAAGAAGCCTTATAGGCTTGAACCTCTAAAAAATACTTATCATTCTGATCATTTAAATCATTATATTGGGACAACAATTCTGAATATTTATCATGACAACCAAGAGGACAATGTTGTACCTGAGGTGAGATGCCCATAAGAGCAAACTCGTCTGCTTCTTTTGCATCAGATAGATTCCCAGCAATCATTGCAAACACGTCAGTCGAGGACTCAGTTGATTCCAAAGTGGTAGTCTGATGATCATTCCAGTTGACCATAGAGTCAACAGATACCAATGCCTTCTTGTCATCTTTCACCTCCTGAACCTTAAAAGCTGAGTATCTGCTCTTCTCCTGGTCATTCTTGCTAGGGCATTCCCTTGCAAAGTGACCTTGCTGCTGGCAGTTATAGCATCGAACCTTGCTTCTGTCGAACCTTGCTGGCTCCCTTGGGTTATAATTGAATTTTCGACCAGCTTTCTTTTCAAACTTATGAACCCTAAGAGTGAGCATGGCCATCTGCCATTTAAGATCCATTTCATCCAGGTCAAGTTTATCGACCTGTTTGAAGTCATCAAAAGCAAGTTGTTGTTGAGCATCAACATCAGCCACAAAGGAATGAAAAACAGCTTCTATCATGCTACCAGACTTGGCTGTAGGATCAGGAGCAGAAGTATGCTGAAAAGTATGTTGAGAAGACACAGTATTGCTTGGGCTGCTAGCATAAGACATGGGACTGGATGCCATAGAACTCACAACGGCAGAATTAGCAGGAGTAGGAAAAGAATCACTTGAATATCCTCTCACATGAGGTTCAAAAGTTTTGAGCTTATGAAATAAATCATCAAAGTTGAGATAGTTAAGCCCACCTTTTGCTTTTAGAGAGATTACCACCTGATTCCATGAGTATGGTAAGGCTCTAAGAAATCTTGCATTAATATCACCATCGTCAGGTTTTGACCGAAGTTGATTCAATTGGCTTAATATCTTTTGGAACCTGTCATACCCTTGATGAATACCTTCAGTTTCTGAGATTTTGAATTCTGTGAATTCATCTCTCAGCATGGATCTTCTCATTTTCTTTGACTCCTCATTCCCACCAAACCTTGCTTTTATTCCATTCCAGATCTCTCTAGCATCATCCAAATGGTAGAAGTCACCCATGTGATCATCAGGAAGAGATTGAAGCAAAATAGTTTTTGCTTTGACCTCCTTCTGAATGGCTATGATTTCTTCATGAGTTTTAGGGTCAAGAAGAGTAATATTACCATTCTTGTCTCTTCCAGTTAACTTCCTACTGTTTCCATTTAGAATAACCTTCCAAAGGTCTTGATCAGTGTTGGTGATCCACCATTCCATCTTCATTGCCCAACTATCATACTCATCCTTTTTCAGAAGAGGGAATTCCCATTTGTGTTGGAAACCGTAGCAACGATGTGCTGAGGTTGCACAGTTTTAGGAGTGTTGTCTTCTCCTGTTTGAGTAGAACTTGAGGCAGACATGATAAAACAAAAATGTTAGTAAGAAAACTTGATTCTTCTTGTACAGAGACTCTCCTAGGCTCTGATACCACTTGTTGGGTCCACTAGATGTGGATCTTGCAGCCTGTCAGGAACGGTGAACGACTTCTGTAATCACAAGTCTATTCATAGAGAGACTCTATACACAATATAAATGCATAATACAAATACAATAAAGAAGAACAGAATAACTATAAAGACTTGATCCTTTCTAAGGATTTCTAATATTGATAATGACTAGAACTACGTTTGATGAAGGTGTGTCTAACCCTTCTACCTCAGGTTCCTTTTATAATACAAGGAAACCCTAATACATCATTAAACAAAACGTGTAAAACTGATATGCATATCCTTTCCTAATATATCTCATGCATATCCTAACAGAATAATAAATAAATAATAAAGTTTGACTTTGACTAGGACCAGGAGCACGACTTGCTCCTACTACTACTAGGACCAGGAGGAACTACATACCTCCTAGTCTACCTATTACAATTAACTATTCCAATGGTCCTAACACCGACCAACCCGATAGTCTTATAGGGTCGGATTAGGGTTGCTTTTTAATTTCATATCGGGTTTGGGTTCAACCCGATAATGTTATAAGAAAGTTGCTGCGTATTTAGTGTTGGCCCAATAACAAGCTAAAAACTGCTAAAAACAATTTTGGGCCAATAAACATGTTAACTTAACACCATCTGTATACTCACTCAAACCCTAAAGTAAGTTACTACGTAATATACTACATCAGAAACCTTAGGTAACCATATATTAGGCAATTCATGTACTTATTAAATCTTTCTTTCGCATTATCTGGCTCATCTTTAATAATACATCAGTACATCACAATTAAAGGTACGCTTTAATGTTGATATGATTACAAAACTTTTATTTTTTTTGTTTAGGGTTTATAAATATTGCATGGCATTTAGCATGTTTCATCAGTTGTGGTTTGTGTGGTTTATAGGTCAAACTTATGAATTATTATTATTTTATTCTTGTTAGATGTCTTCAAGTTCAATGGAGATATTGGAAGAATCAACGGTGGAGGTCAAAAGTAACTAAAAAAAGAAGGGAAAACAACCAACAACTCGTAAAAGAAGATCCCTGGTGTGGCTAGAGTTTGATATTCAAGATCTAAAAAAAGGAGAGTCGCCAGAAGACGTAAAACCTAAGTGTAAACATTGCGGTGAAGTGTATTTATGTCACACAAAAAAGCATGGTATTTCGAATCTAAAGGTTCATCTTGCGGAGAGGTGCAAGCCTTACCTAGAAATGCAAAGTATGTCTCAAACTCATATTACTTTTGAAGGAGGTGATGTAAACAAAATTATGGCATGGAGGTTTGATCAAAACAAAAGTAAGAGGGCTTTAGCCCACATGCTTTTTTTTGATGAGTTACCATTTAGTTATGTTGAGAATTCAGGTTTTAAGCACTTTCAAAAGATCTATCAACCTCAATTTGATATTCCATGTAGAGGTACAATAACAAAAGAGTGTTTTCTAATGTATCAAGAAGAAAAAGTCAAGCTTCGTGAAACAATCCAAAAGAATATTGATAGGGTTAGTTTAACTACCGATGGATGGACATCTGCCATTAAGAAAAAGAGCTACATGGCTCTTACAACCCACTTTATAGATAACGAATGGAATTTAGTAAAAAAGTGTTGAATTTTTGTAAGCTTGATGGTCATCGCGGAGTAGACATAGGAAAAGGGGTAGAAAGTTGTTTAAATGAGTGGGGTTTTGATAATGTTTTGTCAATCTCAGTTGATAATGCAAGTGCGAATGATAGCGCTATAGACTTTATGAAAATGATATTTGAGAAAAATCATAATTGTTTGCTAAAAGGGAAATGGATGCATATTAGATGTGTGGCTCATGTAATCAATCTTATTGATCAAGATGGTATGAAAAAGGTTAATAGTTCGATTGAAGCTATTAGATGTGCGATGAAGTGGATAAAGAAGTCTGGTAATAGAATTGAAAAGTTCGCTAAATGTGCCAAAAGTGCTAGATGTGATAGCACTAAAAGTTTAGTACTTGATTGTCCAACTAGGTGGAACTCGACTTACAATATGTTAGAAGTGGCTCATGTATATGCAGATGCTTTTGCTAGGTATGATCGAGAGGATGTGGATTTTGGCAATCACATTAAGAGCAAAGGTCATTGCGTCCACCATCAGGTGATTGGGCTTAAGCGCGAAAGTTGTGTCATTTTCTAAAAGTTTTTTATGAAATCACTTTGAGAATTTCTGGGACAAAGTATGTGACATCACATACACTTGTCAATGATTTAGCCACTATCCGTGCTTTATTAAGAAAACAACTTGATTGTGATATTCGTGATGAACCGCATGAAGATGAACATCTTTATGATATTGCAAAGGTTATGCAGCCGAAATTCGACAAATATTATTGTGAGGTAGAAAATATGAATTTGTTGGTGTATTTTGCATTCGTACTTGACCCAAGGAACAAGTATGACTATTTGGATGTCATTGTGGATGACCATTATGGAAGAGAAGGTGTATCGGTTGTGACAAAAAAGATTGATCATATTAAAGATGAATTGAAACTTTTTTTTAAAGACTACATGCGTATTCATGCTCCGTCTTCTACTACTTCTTCACGCTCTGGTAAAAGGCAAAAGACGGACGACACTAGCGAGGAACCTGATCATGAAGACATGTTGAGAAGAAGGATGAAAAGGGGTCAATCGTCTGATTCATCGATTAGTGAATTGGAAAAGTATGTTTGTGAAATTTGCGAACCATTTAATAAGAATGTTCATTTTGATATTTTGCAATGGTGGAAGGTAAATAGCCAAAGATTTCCCATACTTTCATTAATGGCTAGAGATTTGTTAGCTATTCCCATCTCGACAGTGGCTTCTGAGTCAGTATTTAGCACTAGTGGTCGAGTCTTGGATTCGTATAGGAGTTCTTTGGGTGACAAGACGATTGAGTCCCTAATTTGTTCTAAAGATTGGCTTCGAGTAGGCATAAATCCAGAAAGAGTGGAAGACATAGATACAATCTCAAGAATAGAAAAAGGTACATTAATTTATCTTTGATTTGTAAACTTTGAATTATTTTCTATCTTGCTAACTAATTCAATCTGAATTACGTAGTGTTGATGGAGCAAGAAGGTAGTAGTTCCAAACAACAATGAAGTTATGAAATGTGAAGAACAAACTTTTGAAGTTGTGAAATGTGCGTTTGTTGCTGCACTTTTTTTTTGAACTCGCATGATGAACTTTTTTCTTTTTATCACATTCCACTTGGTTTTGCTTAGACCAATTCATTTGTTGTTGTTGTTGCTGCACTTTGTTTTAATTTGTGTACTTGTTGTTGCACTTTGTTTTAATTTAAGCACTTGTTTACTACCTAGTTACGGCTATAAATGATTGTTTGTTGCTTCATTTTTACTGCTGGTTACTGTACATTTACTGTTGTATGTATTTTTGTTGTCTGCAACCCGATAACTGCAATTGTCTGCTGTCTGCTGTAGTTGTTTATGTTGGTTACTCTATAGCCTGCAATTGTAACTGCTGTCTAATGCATATGAGGTGCTATGCATCTCGAGTTACTATATGAGACACATCACCCTGCTTAACTTTAAAAATATAGCTCAGTATTTTAGGGTAAAAAACTTATTGTTTCATTTGTCCTGTTTTACTCATAGGGCTTGTTTTCCTAGACCCAATTTAGAACCCATATTCTTTACAGTTTTGATTTTCTAAAGACATATATACATATAACATCTTTATGCAGAATTCTAACATTTTGTCTACCATGGTGTTGAATTGTTCTAGGACAGAGTAATAATTATTGATCATTAAAAGACAAGTTTTTAAGGATTATTTTGCCTGCAAAATGACTCAAATCAACAGGACACCATTTTTTCTGATGACTCAGATATACAAAAGAGGTACATAGACTATAACAAAGCATATTAATACGGTTTTGTTGTGTATAGTAGTTTTATTCTTGTAAAATTAAGGTGTCTGTAAAAATAAATATATGTTGTTTGTTTGTAAACGGATATATAACTGTTTGTTTTGAAAGTTTATGGACTTATATTTAATAGTCGTGTGATAGGATCGAACTCGAGATTACAGGATTGCACACAATACGTAAAGAGTTAATTTATTTAATAAATGTATTTATTATATTTATTATTTTATTTAATAAATATATTTATTACATTTATTAAGTTAAACCGAGATACAACTTTAATGGTCGTTAAATAATTAAGAGTTAAGTATTAACGAACGTTGTGGAATAAATATAAAGAGGATTAAAAAGAAAGAAGGACATAAGGTTCCGGAACATCCCATAGAGGGGTGTTCAACCGTCGGTTAGGGCACAAGGGAAGGAAGGAAAAACTTTCTTTTTATTTGTTTTACTTGGGCTACAAGAAATTGCTATCCCTATATAAACATCCTCTCACCCTCATAATTCTATACACCTCAATCTCTTTCTCTTCTCTCTCTCTTGGCCGATTGCAACACAAACCCACAAAGGTTTTGTGTGGTTTTTTCTTGGTGCTCAGTTTTAGTTTAAATCTAGTCCTAGCCCCTATCTAGGGTTGTTGGGTAGATTTTCTACAAGCGTTATATCTCGGTTTAAACGTGCTAGAATCACGGTTAGCTCGTTGTATTATTACGTGTGTACAAGATCGTAATATAGTTTTACGTTAGACTTTATGTTGGTTATATACGGTATGAACCTGAATTGGTGATTCGTTCTTCATCTTGTGGATTTGCTTTAGCGTAAAGGTATTTATCCCTAATTCGATTAATTATAATTGTGTTATTATTATGATTTTGTTAAATCGCTTCCGCTATGTGCGCTTTGATCTCGTTTAGGGTTTTGTGTAATTGTTATGAACTATATAAACCTACAGTGGCATCGAGAGCCGTTTTAACATGTTATAATTATTGAAAATCTAAAGTTTTTTAACTAATAATTGTTTTGAGTTAAAACTACATGTTTTTTTAGGTTTTCTTAAAAAGTTAGGGTTTTGCTTTTTAAAATTAGGGTTTTGCCGAATTTTATAAAAAAATTTGTTTTTTGAAACCCTAAATTACATGTGGGATAATTTTAGATTAAATTGCATGATTAATTGTTATGTCATATAAATTAAAGGTTACGATCCGAAGAGATTTAATTGTTAAGATTTGAGGGTGGATCCATGATGAACGTGCATGTTTTTGTAGATTGTAAAATCGTATGTTTATATGATTTTATGTGCTACTTGCTTTATTTGATTCAATAAATCTTGAATTAGGGAAGAGTTTTATATTAATATACAAACCCAGATTTTATGATTATTGAATAAATCGTATGCATGTGGCTATTTGATTTATTTATTGCACATATAAATTGTTATTATGTGTTTATGATTTAGTTTTTTTACTTGTTTATGTTAAAATTGTTCGAATTGTTGTAAACAAGGGGTTTTTAAAGAAATAGCATGGACTAAATCATATTAAAAATTAAGATTTGTTTGAGATCTAAATTACATAAGATTACGTTGATTGGTGAATTGTAATAATAATCTAACAGCCTACTCCTTTTGACAAACTATAAAGTGGGTATAATGCATCGCTGGTCATGTACCCGGTTAAGGAAAGAGGTGTTAAGCCATTAGTCGTTGACCGAATTCCCGGCTCGCCTGTGCGTCAAATTGAAATTACCTATGATTATTAATTGAATTATACCTTAAGGTTGATTTACCGCAAATTCACATCTGAATTTTCAATGAATAAGGTTATTGCTTTGTGCTTTAGCCATAAGTTCGTTGTGATTAGTTGTGGGTAAATTCTTTGATTGGTGAAACCAATACCTCAACATACTTTATGTAGAAATTTAGTCTCGTGAAAAGTTTACTAAATGTTTTATTAAACTTATGCTATGGAGTTGTATGTATGCTTCTCCATACATTGATTTTGACATCAAATTTTATACCCTTAAAATTTAAGTCGAATGCTCCTAATTGACGAACACTTGAAACTGATACGTCATCAAATGAGATTTTTGGATGATGTTGTAATGGAGAGAAAACTTTCATAGAATGAGAATTCGTATGATGGTCTTACGTTACTCAGATTAGACGACTTAATTCAGTTACTCATTGAGATCTGGAAACTTAAGGCATTCAGAAGGGATGAAACATGTTTACAATGCAAAAAACGTTTTTTGGCAATGTAAATCCCTTAAATATCTAGAAATTGAAAATTGTTTGTCAATTGAATTGTTCGACAAGTCGCTATGTTGAGTACATTCATTACTAGCAGATCAACTGATGTAACGGGTCTATGTCAATATAGTTCTAGAATTCAAGGAAAATACTATGGTTTATACACCGAGGTAATTTTATTTTCTTGAAAGTATTTTATCATCGAAAATACTAATATTTGAACTTATTTATGTAGAAATGGCTCAACCCGACAATAACACTATAAGTTCTGCGTTAAAAACATTTTTTGATTGTCCTGAACTCACTGACCCAAACTTCAATGATTCGTACCGCTCACTAAGAATTGTATTAAGAGTAGCGGGTACTATTGATATCTTGACTACTCCCTATCCGGAGGATCTTGCTGAAGGAGCTTCTGAAGCGCAAAGGCTTGAACACGCTGTTAATGTTAAGAAGCACTCGGAGGTGGCTTTCTTAATGTTAGGGAAAATGTCATTTCCGCTTAAAAAGAAGTATGAGTTATTTTCGCCTAAGCGTATGCTTGATGAACTCAAGGCTATGTTCGAGAAGCCGCAAGCTGTAGAGATCTACGACTTAGTAGATGCTTTGCATAGCTGCAAGGAAACTCCTGAAGAGTCTGTTAGTGCACATTACATGGAGATGAGGGGTTATATGGAACAGCTCATTGCACTAGGACAACCCCATGATCATAATATGGCTATCAACTTGATCAATAGGTCCCTTAACAAGGACTTCAATGATTTTGTTCGAAACTATAATATGCATTGCACGGGGTAGACAGTTAATCATTTGCATGCAATGCTCATTGAATATGAAAAGGGATTAAAGGACAAGGCATCTAACTCTACTCCTCTTGTATTAGCAATACAAAAGGGTAGAGTGAGTAAGCGAAAACCGCAAGCGAACAAGAAGAAAGTCAAAGGCAAGGGTGATAAGGGCAAGCAAGTTGCGACTTATTCGAAACCTAAGCAGAACTTTTTCAAGAAGAATCAATATCAGAAGGATGAGACTTGTCACCATTACAAGGCAAGTGGTCACTGAAAGAGGAATTGCCCTCTTTACCTCGAAGAGTTGCGAGAAATAAAGAAGAAGTCTGAGCAGAGCGCTGCATCTTTAGGTACTTTATTTATGATTGAATTATTTAATTTGACATACAAATTAAATTCCTGGGCATATGATACGGGATGTGGTATTAACATTTGTAATACGCTGCAGGGATTTAATCTGGAAAGGAAGCTTTCCTATGGGGAACAATTTCTGCAAGTGGGCAATGGCGCACAACCAACGGTTGAAGCTATATGAACATTTAATTTAGTTTTATTTTCGGGTGAAGTACAAATTTTAAATGATTGTCATTATTCACCTACAATTGTTAGGGGTGTTATTTCCTTTTCTTGTTTGTTTTATAATGGATTTGTTCACACTATTGATTATAATGGAATTTCTGTTTGGAAAGATAGTATTTTCTATTTTTAAGCATTTTCTGTGAATGGTCTGTTTGAAATAGACATGCATGAAATGAATCCATGAATAATAATAATTATGTTTTTATCATGAATAAGAAGAGAAAGCTTGACAAGAACTCTTCTTATCTTTGGCATTGTAGACTTGCCCATATTGGTAAGACTCGTATACAAAAGCTTCAATGTAAAGGTCTTTTGGAAAATATCAATGATGAATCATTTGATAAATGTGAGTCTTGTATATCTGGAAAGATGACCAAGAAACCTTTTAATAGCAATATTGAAAGAGCTACTGATCTACTTGGTTTAATACATACTGATGTGTGCGGGCCACTTAGACATTTGTCAAGGAAATGTGCTAGCTACTTCTTAACATTTACGGATGATTATAGCCGTTATGGTTATGTTTATTTACTTAAGCATAAACATGAGGTATTTGAAACATTCAAAGTGTTTAAAGCAGAAATAGAATTGCAACTAGGAAAGAAGATTAAAGCTATTCGTTCTGATAGAGGTGATGAATATTTAAGTCAAGATTTTATAGATTATCTAAGTGAGAATGGAATTGTTCAACATCTTACTTCTCCCTATACTCCACAACACAATGGTGTATCTAAAAGGAGAATCCGTACATTATTAGATATGGTACGATCTATGTTTAATCTTACAACTTTACCTTTATCCTTTTGGGATTATGCTTTAGAGTCTGTTGTTCACATATTTAATATGGTTCCCACGAAGAAGGTTGATAAGACACCGTATGAACTATGGTGGCAATAAGCCATATTTGCCTTATTTAAAGGTATGGGGTTGTGAGGCGTATGTGAAATCTGACTCGGGCGATAAACTCCAACAACGATCTGTAAAATGTATCTTTGTAGGATACCCTAAGGAAACTATGGGTTACTACTTTTATTATCCACCTGAGAACAAAGTGATTGTTACTAGGTATGGAGACTTCCTTGAATGTGATCTTGTAAATCAAGAATTCAGTAGGAGATTATGATCTTGAAGAGAGTCATATAGATACATTATGTAAAACCCGCATGCTTTTATCATGAACAATACACTTAGTAAACGTACGTACATATTAAAACTTTCCTTTTATAGAATGAACACGTGTCACGATTAGTAATTACAGAAGTTATGTACGTATTATTATTACGACTAGTATTAAGTACGTGTTAGTACACGATAATTATTAACAATAATAATTATAATCACGAACATGAAATCATGAACGTAAACATCACGAACACGTAACTCCGTACTTAATTAATATTATACGATTAATATCGTTATATACAAGTATTTAAATATAACACGAACTATTATAACACGAATATACGAACGTTTGAACACGTAAAATCAGAACAGGGGAAAACTCCGGGTTTTCCCTTGTGGGCCCTACTAGCCGCGGCACCAAAGAGACAAGGGGCCCAAAGCCCACTTTTGTTTAATTAAGGGAAACTAAAAAAACACAGAGTTTTCATAAACATATTTTACAGAAAAGCAAAACCCTACTTCTTTTTCTTCTCTCTTGTGGCCGGCGGCAACATCACCACCAAAGGGATGATTGGTTTGATTTTTAGCTAATTGAATTCAAGATTGTGTTCGTGTTATTGCCCTCTAACCTTTACACGCATTCGGTAATCCGTAAACCCCTTTTACGTTTATTCTTTTTATTTAATTATTATCACATGAACATGAATTAAATAAAAACAAGGATTAAAAACATGTCACGAGATCAAGGGGTAAAATTAAGGGTTTGTTTCGGGTTTGGTTGTTCGGCCAACACACAAACTGAGAGCCCTAGGCTCTCGGTGTGTTGTGATCACGCCACCAACCAAGATCTAAGATCTCGGTGGTGTTTGGTTCGGTCGACAGCAGGAACAAGGGACCATGACATGCGTCGGGGTGTCCTTGTGGTTTGGTTGGGTCTTGGCAGCAAACAGCCCCACCACCGGCACACAACCGGTGGCAGAGTGGGTCTAGCAGGGGGAACGCAGTAGGCAGCAGGGGTAACCACCGGCACACAGCCGGTGGGAACCCACTGTTGTTGGCAGTGGCTACCCGAGAGAAGATATGACCACCGGATTAAGCCTGTGGCAGCCTAAGCAAAGGCATTGGCAACCAGCCAAGCCGGTTTGCCATTGTTAAGGGGTGTTTGGTTCGGACCGGTTCAAGGGGTTCCGGGTCCGGTTCACGACATGTCTAAATTAAATACATGGGTCCGGTTTTTGACTAAAATATGTACAAGTATTTATTTTTAACAAGTTAATTAAATTAATTTAACATGACTTATAATTAATTTAATTAAATCATGAACTTAGATTAATTATTATTTAGTAAATAATACATGTTTTAACCTAAGTAGTTAATTATTTAAATTAGATTATAGTATTAATTAATTATTAAGACATGAAATATAATTATTAATAAACATGACTTAGGTTATAATTAATATAATATTACTACATGTTTTAACCTAAGTATTATATGCACTTAATTTAATTAAATCATGCTTATATTTAATTAAATCATATAACCTATAGTTTATTTAATTAACATGTTATTATTAATAAACTATATACTATAATCGCATGACTTATGATATTTAATCCAGCTTAATTCTAAATATGGAAAATTTTTAATTCAGGAAACTTACTATTTTGGAAACTTTCTGTTTTTAGAAACTGATCTATTTTAAAAAGTTAATCTATTTTTGGAAACTTTCTATTTTGGAAACTTTCTATTTTGGAAACTTTCTATTTTAGGAAACCTGCTATTTTTAGAAAGTTACTTATTATTACACAACAAGTATAATTGTTGATCCCAAACTTAGATCGATTAAGCTTTGTGTATACGAGATTAGATCAAGTACTACACGTAGAGAAACCTTTGCTTATGAATAAAGTAACAAAGTGTTATGCGGAATTAACACTTGATCTAAAACACAAAGATGTTAAACAAACTTTCACTTGTATTAGAATGATTCTTGTTGATTACAATGAAAGAGGTTTAACTTTCGAATACTTATGAAAACTGATATTTTACTTTAACCTAAAAGATCTTCTTTTATAGAACAAGAAGTCTTGTACAATAAGCTACGAATCAACTATTCTAGGTAAAGATAATAATGGAAAATACAATGTCGTGCTTATCTTTACCATACATAAATAAAGAAACAAATAAACAAAAAGATTCGTATGAAGATATTCCATCAGTGTCAATCTTCAAGGCTGTCAGCGTTGACTTCTTCACTGTCAACGCTTGGCTGTCAGCGTCCAAAGTCTTCTTATCAGCGTTGACATTCTTCTTATCAGCGTCTAGTGAACTGACCCATATTTTATTCCCAACAATCCTCCCCTAAACTTGATATCCATTCTAATGATCAAGTTTCTGAATAAATACTTAAGGCTTAGGAGGAATCTTGCAAAAACTTCTTATGTTGGTGATAAACATATCTAATCAAGTCCTTGGCCACGTCACTAGTATAATCAATCTCCAAGGGTGTCTCTAGCATCTTCTCCAACACTTCTTTGGACAAGAAATAGTCAGCATCCACAAGTAAATACTCTGAAAACTTTGTAGAGCTCAAATGAAATACACCACAAGTAGAATAAAGCCTCCAATGAAGATTACTGAGATCATCTTCAAGATCCTTCCATATGGTAGGATCTGCTTCTCTTGGACCACACAAAGTCATAAATGTATTCCAAAGTCTTATTCCATTTGCTGAAGTAGGTGCTTCAGCTGTATACTTGGCCTCTATTAATCTCCATAGATGCACCAAGTCTTCTCTGTCTATGCTTGCAAATATAGCAATAACTGAAGTGAAAGTATGTACCTCCTTTCCAAACCTGCCAATCTTCCAAAATCCACACTCATCTTCATCAAAACTGATGATTGGATTTCTGTCATCTAGAGGTACTACATTAACCAAATCTGAAGCTTCCAATGGAGAAAGCTTGAGATGCTTCCTTATTACACCTTCAGTTGGAAAATACACATCCATATCTTTAGGAAATTGGAAAGGATCTCCTTTCTTCACTGGTCTTTGAGCAATCCTCATTTCCTTTTGAATCTGCATTTCCTCAGCAAGCTCTTGTTTCCTTTCTTCTGAAAGAAACTGATAGACATTATTTTCTTGCACACTCCTCCAAATAGGATGTGCCCTATACTCTAACTCCTCAAAAGATAAAGCCAGCAACTTCTTGGATGTCCAGTTAGGCTGATGACATCTAAGCAACTTATAGTACAACTGCCTTCTATCTCTTTTGAGCCAAGTCTTGACCTCCTGTGCATTATATTTCAAAATCACCTTTATATCATCTTGTACTCTGAGAAGAACTTCCAACCCCCAAATTTGATCTGATAAACTCATCCCTGGGTTGTCCATAACCTTGTCTTCCCAAGCATGGTACATTCTGGTGATTTCTGGTAGGTCCCAATCAATCTGATTCTTCAACTCACTCAACCTTTCCTTTGCTAGCTCATCCCCATATTCAAGCCTTTCTGGATCTTCAATAATTTGAATACTTGAATCTGAGCTATCACCTTCTTTTCCATCACCACTTTCTTCCTCACTCTCAGAAACAACAAATGGTGATCTTCTACTCCTCTTCAAATCTCTTTCCAATAGTTTTGCAGCCAACTGTTCATCAAATGCAATTTGTGCTGCATCTTTCTTTGGAACATCTTCTTCAATCAGAATCCCCTTACCCTTGTCTTGTGGATCAATAATAGGTAAGGTAGAAGACGAAACCTGTATGAACACATCTTTGATGATTGTTGATGGCTGGAATACATCAACACCACCTGCAACTTTATCAGCGTTCAAGTTACCTCTATCAGCGCCACGATTTCCTTTGTCAGCGCTGGATGTGTCAGCGTTCAAACCTGTATCAGCGCCCAATGTTTCTTTGAAAGATCCTTCCAAGTTTAATGGTGTCACCTTGGATGTATCAATGACTGGGTGCTTCTTCAAGTTGGTGAGTGCTTCAGCAACCTGTAAAGATTCACTAAATTGTGAACTCTTCTCTGAACTCTTCTCACTAGCTGTATGAATCAGCTCATCCTCTTCATCCTCTTCATCCTCCCCTTTGGAAGATTCCTCCATTAGACTCCTGCTACTTGGGTTCTCCAAAACAGTTACCCGCTCCCGCAATGCTTGGAGTTCACGGCCCTGTGTGTTGACAATTTGTACAAGGCTGACATTTTGCTTTTGCAAGCTAATGACAGCAGCCGTCAATTCAATTATTGTCATTGGTTCCAATCTGCCCTCAGCTAGAATGGGGATTTGACCTCCCAAAATAGAATCATAGGGCATGGATGAGGTCTTAATGATGTTGGGACTGTCTTGACCAGCTTCTAAGCCTGTGTCAATAGCCCAGCCTCACCCATGGCACCAGCCACACTTGTGGAGGTGGTTCTCTCTGCTACAAGGCTAGGATCACTAGAGGAGAACACTCCAGTAACCCTTTGGCGTTTAGTCAACCTAGATTGTAATGGGGTGGAAGATGAAGTAGATTGTGTGGGTGTTGGTTGGTTAAGGGGTGTTTGGGATTGTTCAGGAATGGTATCAGTGTTGGGATTGGCTGTGTCAGCGCCCACATTATGAGTGTCAGCGCTGGGTTGGTCAAGGTCCATGTGGTCTGGTGAAGGTAAAGGTTCATGAATAGGCTCAAGTTGGGGTTCAGGTTCTGGTTGTGGTTGAGCAGCCTGAATTACTTCAAGCATTGGTTGGGTAAGAGGTATGGATTCATTTGTGGAGCTCATTTTAGCAAAAATGGTTTTCTGTTGTTTAGGGATCTCATAAAAAGTGTCATGATCCCTAGAACAATATTCTTGTAAATCAAAGACCATTTTCAAAAATCTAGGGTAAGCCAAAGTCATTTTACTTCCCTTATTTTTACACATCCCTTCAAAAATCATTTTTGAAAAATTATACTTAAGCCCACGAGTTATACAAACCAAAGCACTTGCAATTGACCTGTTTATTTCATTAAAAGAAGTACATTTTGGACTTAAGCATTGTAAAAGGACATGTAT